>OZ038388.1:63006230-64421230 GCA_964036045.1 Eutreptiella sp. 'Long Island Sound 2002' | reverse complement strand
GTCGTCTTCTTGGGTGTTACACTTG
The DNA here is from genome assembly GCA_964036045.1 of Eutreptiella sp. 'Long Island Sound 2002'. Lineage (NCBI taxonomy): Eukaryota > Euglenozoa > Euglenophyceae > Eutreptiales > Eutreptiaceae > Eutreptiella > Eutreptiella sp. 'Long Island Sound 2002'. The sequence continues at coordinate 64,421,205 of OZ038388.1, read as the reverse complement.
GGTGTAGGAAGGCACCAGGAGAGTCACAGTTTTCAGGAGTGACAGGCTGTGTGTTTTCCGCAAACGTTTGCTGGTACTCCATGACCTCATCATTGAGCTCTTTGTCCAAACAAGAACACACACCTGGACGATGTTTCACACATTGACGCGCACAATTGTATGCCACGTGCCCGGTATTCACTGTGTTTCTTGCCTGTCTTGCACGGTTTCTCGTGTCACTGGTCACTCATCACTTGGGTGACGGGGGGGGGACTATGGCATATCCTGGAGCCAACCGTAGGGCTTTGTTTTTTGAACTCTTAGCATCACTGCAATTTGGTAGCAAGCATTTGGCACAATGCTGCCACACATAAGCTGCTGGCCAAGTTGAAGCAGAAGTATGCATTTCCACCCTTGGGCCAACACGCAAGAAACAGGTTCCAAATATAGCACCCCAATCAACACAGATGCACATTGGATCTTGTCTCAAAACAGACCACTGTTATCCTCTATGGCGATTTTTCTTTGTGAAAAAAATGTTTAGGACAAGCAAAAAGCCACCTTGACCCCACCAGTAGATCAGGTTGCTACAACACAACTCCCAATAGGTACTCGAAGAGCTATATTTGGTTGTCTTTAGCGTCTTTTTTCACCAGAGTATCATATCTCCAAACCATCATCTGGCCTGGTCTGGTGTGGCAAGTAACGGGTGCTGTAAAGTGCAAAGAAAGCTATCACCAGCTGGTGGAGCAAATAGAGCGACATAGCGCATGAAGTGCCGTCACAACCCAAGCTGTGTTCCACATTTTTTCCATGATGTAGAGAGCTTTTTTTTTCAAGGCAAATCAATTCCAAGACAATCAAAATGACCAAGATGCCAGTCATACAGTTGGGATTGGCACCAACAATTTAAGGTGATGGTGGTTCTTTGGCACATGGTGAGGCCCTCCCCTACTGACCGTCCGGCTGCCGAAAACCACGGGTGCGCCTAGTAGCGATACCCGTGCCCGTTTTCATCTCCCCCGATCTCCCCCGATGGCGCGGTGGTCAACAGTGAAGTGGGTGGGCCCGAGCCACACTCCAGCCCATACCAGTGCAAGTGCAAGTCCTACAGACCCACCACCACCCTCTGGATCGCCCTAGCCGCGCCGCAAGGGTTGGGGTCTGGAACTGAACTGAACCGCCCCCTATGGGAGCAAGTGTTGGTGATTGGGTCTGCACCTAATTGTGCAGATACATCTGAAATTGTCAGCCTTTGAAATTGTCGTTGATGTTAAGGAGGTCACTTTGAGGCAGTCAACCTGTGGAATACATGTTGAGGTGGTCGATCTGTAGGTTGCCTCGGAATATTTTGAACACCCAAAATGCTTTTTGCCCCTTTCTCCTACAAGCATGAACAAATGCATGAGTTGGCAACCAATCCTTCCAAAAGGGGTGGTGCAGAGAGCAGTTTTACTGCATCGAGGTCACAACAGATCTGGCTAGTCACACACTAACACAGTATGAAGCAAGTCTACTCGAGGTGATACTAGGCACCACATGTGCCACAAGACATCTACAAGGCAGGAAGACGAGCCAGCCTCCTGGCAACAAAGACCATGGGGAGGAACACATCTAGGGAAATGATCTCTGATGTTATAGCCTGGCATGACACACGTCCTACCTGATACATCCTGAGATCCGCCATGACTACCTGCACACGGCCTGCGTACTGCTGCATTGCATTCCCACAGGCATTTTATGGCTTTGCAATTATCTGACGACGAGTGGCGCCAGATCTCTGACTTCTTGGGGACCAACGTCCTCAGTCATGTCTGCCGACGGACGTGGGTCGCACTCCAAAAGCGACATTTGGCGTGGAGCTGCAACGCGACGAACGTTGAGCGGATGGTGACGGTGTTGATGGACAACGTGGTGGTCTGCTCACTGGCCGTCAGATGTCAGCACATCGACGACGAGGCTGTGCGCGCTTTTGCTTCGTTGAGGCATTCGCCTTCCCTCTCAGTCCTGTCCCTGGATCTGCGTTACAACCACGTCCGAGACCCGGGGGCCATGTACCTGGCGGCTCTCAGGGACGCGCCTTCACTGCACTCCCTGACCTTGAACCTGTGTCACAACAACATTGGGGACACCGGTGCCAAAGCGCTTGCAGCGCTGCAGTCCGCGACCTCACTGACAGCCCTTACTCTGAACCTGCAGGACAACCGAATTACGAACAGTGGGGCACGGGCCCTTGCCACGCTGAGGCATGCTCCTTCGCTGGCTGCTTTCACGCTCATTCTGGGAAGTAATCAGATCAGGAGCAGTGGCGCAGAGGCTCTTGCGACGCTCAAAGACAATGCGTCGCTAACCGATCTCACTCTCAATCTTGGGGGCAATCAAATTGGGGACAGCGGTGCCGTCGCTCTGGCTGCACTGAACACATCACCCTCGTTGAAAGCCCTTTCTTTGAATCTTGGGAGCAACCGAATCAGGGCGTTGGGCGCAGAAGCCCTTGTTTCGCTGAAATACGCGACTGCCCTGACCACTCTCACCCTCAATATCAGGGGCAACCGGATTGGGGACAGTACTGCACAACACTTGCTGCGCTGAGTTCTATCTTGTTGGTTGGACGCTGCACACACTATACCCTTGTAAATACCAAGACTCGTTGATGCCTTGGGCTGCTGAGTGTTGTGCATTGTGGATAAGCTCTCACGATTCTCTTTTGCGTAGGCTGGTCCCTTTTGTCCTGGCGTTCTGATGGTACAAGTAGCTTGGAAGCCATATAGACCCTGGTTCTCATCAGATTGCAGTTGTCAGGTGGTGTTTTTTAACAAAAGAGGTTTTCTCATTCCTGATTCTAGGTCCCTGAGCCGAAAGCACCTATAACCGGGGTCCGCCTGAAAACACAAAAATAGAATGTGCATATGCCGCGCCCTCTGCAATCGTGGATTTGAACCTTTCGCCTTCTCTTTTGGGGGTTGTTTGCTTTGGGTGTTTTGAGCAGATGCATGTCGTATGGTGGGTGTATGACCAATGCCTATTGAAGTGATATATCTCCGTCTGTGGCTTGACGCACCCCATTCGACTGCACAAGACAGCGCATGCAGTTGCAGCAGTTTATAATAAAGAGTGTTCACGTGCACACCGCGCACTGGCGAAGCAGACATTGCGAAAAGACGCCCTGCGGCGCAGTTCTGAAATGCAGTTTTCGCTTGTAAGTATGACCATTCTCGCATGTGCCACGCCGTTGCCTTTGAAAGATTCCAACCTGTGCCCATCCCTACGTCTGCATTCTGCCAAAGCCCCATTTGGCGGGAAATTATTTTGCCCAAAGCAAGTAATCCTCTTGTGTAAATTTGTGTTTATTATGGCCAAACGGCTCATCGCAATCAGCTGCATTTTGTGTGTCCTACGTTTTTGACAGTTTTTGAATAGCTGTGGTGTGTTTCGCAGTATTTAGCTCTCGTATCTGTCGAAGAGGGCAGCCTACTCAGGACCTGTCTCAGGAACCACTGCGACGTTGGAGGATGGCCCACACCGATGCATTGATCCAGGAGGCGGCGGTCTCCCAAATTTTGGACACCGTGCCAAGGTTTGGGAACCCCCTCTTGGCAAAAAAAAAAAAAAAGCTCTCTGGGGGGGCTTTACAATGCAACCCCCAACCCGTTATGATGTATGTTGGCTGTGGCAATAGTGGCTGGTCGCCGAAAGCTCAAATTGTGCTGCTGCCAATGCATCTGCAACGTCACCCCTGCCATTATTTCTGGTGAGATTGTGGATGTGTGCCGCTTTGACAGTCAGTGTACACAACACATCGTTTGCGGTTGTGTGTTCTGTGCAGTCCGTCACCACCACCGGCCCTCGGCTGCTGCACGTAGCAAGATTCACCACCTTCACTGACTGACTGACTGACTGACTGATTGACTGTGAGTGAACACCTGCAGAACAGGGGAACACCGAGGGACGCGTGCTGTCCTCTGGATGGCCAGCAAGACACCATTCCACACTCCTGCAACGTGGATTGCTGCCCTCAGCCTTCCGTGTACTGTTTGCTTCCCATGTTTTGGGCCTTGCACAGCCAAGGGATGTTCAAACGTCTGATCCTGGGGAATTCCTACATAACATGCCTACCCTCGCGCGCGCGCGCTCTCTCTCTCTCTCTCTCTCTCTCTCTCTCTCTCTCTCTCTCTCTCTCTCTCTCTCTCTCTCTCTCTCTCTCTCTCTCTCTCAATATCCGCTCAGCATGTGTTGTTGGTCAGCAGTGCGGGCTTGGTGGTCACTACGGAAGCTCCATAGACTTGCACCGTCTAGCTTCCTTCCCACAGGGATTCAGTTCATGCAGTGTGCACGCAGTGCAAAGTTTTGTATGTTGCAACTACGTGAACCCTAGTTTTCGCCTTCTCCCACAAGTCACCGGGTTTTTACCCCATTTGCTTCTCATGGATGGTTGCATCGTCTCCACAATTCGTCTTGTTGTCTACGCGCCATGGCTTTGACTCAAAGGACACCTTCACCTGCCCACCAAACTGCGTTGGCCAAAAAGAGGGCAACCGTGACTGCCAAACAGCTCAACCAAGATTGGGTGAGTTTCCGTTCTAGTCAGATTTGCTGCATGCGTACCCCAGTGCACAACATTTCCCACATTTTCATTCACATATGCATCGAATTACTGACTGAGCGGAGGGAGGCTTCGTTCCCCAATGTTCCCAGCATCCGAATCCTCGTCGTGCTGCATGACGTCCCGTCTATCGCCAACGTAACGTTTAAAGAGTGCTTATATTGCTGCACGTTGCCGATGACAAATGTTTGGGTGCTGGCCTACGATCCGCTGGGGGTGGTTGCATTTGGGTGACGTTTCCCCACGGGCGCGCGTTCCTTCATGGAGACAAGCCGGGGTAAGGCGCATGGCTCCTCTGGGCCACTCAGTCACGTAAATCTCTGGGCCCACATTCTTCATTCAACTGAGGCACTTGGAGACGATATTCATGGGCTGCATGCCCCCTTCCATAGTGGCACAAATGGCCATGAAAAGGCGGATACCCTGGCAGTTTCCAGCAACGCGTGTTGACACCCTCTCTGTTTTCATGCTTTACTCCTTATTCTCTTACTCCTAATTGTCCTCTCTTACCCCTTCTCCTTGGAGTTCGGGCCTCTTAGACATGTGTGCCAGCTCGTGGCTGTGCCTCACTCTTCCTGATGTCTGGTTTGTTTGTTGCTGCATGGTATTTTGTAATATTGGTGTAAGCTGGACGCGCCCTCCGGGGCTGCAGATGCGCTCAGTACTTTGGGACTCCAAGTACTGGAGTCGCCAGAAGAGGAACTGGCCTCAGATGATGGTTGTAGCGTGGTTAGGGAGCTGAGACCGCTCATGGAGGCAGATTTCGTCACCTTGGCAGAGGAAACAGTCTCAATGGGGAGTACAAACCGTGATATGTCGTGCTGAATGTCTGATTGACGCAGGCAGGCGGAGGGAGGGAGCGACGTAGGATGGGCTTGGCCATAAAGGATGCCCCCCTGTTAGCGGGGCCAAAGAGACCCAGATGGGCTGTGCTCCACAGTGTAAGTACGTATGCACGCCAGCCGGCAGACAAGATACGGTGCAGTGATACAAAAGTCAGAGAGGGAGGTGCTGATGAATCGTTGTCGTTATGGAATGCAATGGACGGGTAGATGAGCTCTCAATGTACAGTTACATGCCGAGTTGGGAGCCAAGACTCTAACGGGACTGAGCATATACAGTTCGAGAACGCTATTGCCCTGCTGGCCCTCCACTATGCTTTGAATATGTTTTGCGGCCGTTGCTATCGCCCTAGCTTTCCCCTCCGGGGGTGGGGTGGGGTGAGGGACCATGAGTTTTTTATTAGAACATGAATGAGTTTCCAGGTCCTCCTGTCTTTCCAGTAGTTGTCCATGGCAATACTGGTGGACATTGTGGTGCATATGCATTTGTTGCATCCAAGGCAGCGTGTTTGTCAATGTATCATGCAACTCTGTTAGCCATGGATGTCGAGCACATTGCCATGTACCTAGCGGGTAGTGTCGTGAATTCCAAACGTTCAGAGGGCCCTATTACAGGGCACTATTTTGCTTGCCCAGATTCAGGGTCTCAGAGCGTGGTGCTGACTACTGGTCCACCATATATCAGCGTTTGGTAGTGTAGTGGCGCATGATAATTGTGCTCCTATTGCACGCACGTCGCTCGTGCAGGTGCAGACACCAGCACAGGCCACCCTGGTGTGCGGCGCTTCAAAAAGCCTGCAAAGCAGCACACGAAAGCCGTGTGGCTGGCCATGTTCCTTTACTGTACGCATACCGCCGCAGAAATACCCCCCGTTTGCAATGCAATCGCCCTTGCAATTCCCTCGGGCGGGGGGAGGGGGGCAAGGGAACCGCCACATTCACCTTTTTGATTACACACTAACGGTGGTTTTCAGGTTTTGATGGGATTCCTGTAGTTGTCCATGGCAATACCATTTCTGCACTGTGGTGCAAATACATTGATTGCATCCCAGGCAGTGCATTTATCCATGTATCATGATCACTCTTTTTTTTTGTTCCAGCCATGATTGTTGATCATGTTGACACATATGCGGGCGGTACTGTCGTCAACTTCACCTTTTGAAAGGGCACTGTTATGCTTGCCAGATTCAGAGCCCCTCCAAGCATGGCGCTAACTACCGGTCTATCACATCTGTTGACAGTGGCTTTCCAAGTGGTGTAGAAGGTGGCAGGGATAGTGGACCTGACACCGAGGTGGTTTGGGCGAAGTGCTCGTGGTGTACAGGGTTTAGCAGACGGTTTTCAAAAGACGTTGGATTTTCCACCGGATGTCCCCGAGGCAAATTGTTTGCCACAAGGGCTCCACCCCCCTGCCAAACCCGTTGCCAAGCTCTCTCCCAACGGTGCTGCCATGCCTCGTGCCAAACCCTCAGGCAAGGTGGCAGCCAAACTGGCCGCATTTGAGCCGATTCCAGTGGCCCTGGTTGCGCATGACCAGCTCTTCAAGGTCCAATATCTCTCGGGGACATTCATAATATGCCAACTTTGTGGGTTTTGGCACTTTTCGGCATTTTCTACAAGTTTTGCTTCCATGTGCAAACATGTCGTCGCCTAGGGGGGGGGGGGGGTATGTGTATACTTTTTGAAATCTGCAAGAAATCGCCATTTCAGAAATGTATGGGTTGGGGGGGGGTCACATTTTTCAGCGTAGCACAACACATTGGACAGTGCACACAAACATGGCACTGCACCGTTCATCCATTTTTATTCTGAATCACTGTCATCGTCAGCATTCCCTTTTTCAGGCAGGGCTGGACCCCATTAGGGCAGACAGTAAATGCATGTGACCAAAAATTCATGTTGCGAGGCCTTGATGGGGTGTGTCTTTCGATCCCAAAACTGGGCAGCAAAAGCGGTGGCCTCAGCGGTTGTCAGAATGTCATGCTCCTTGTGGGAGCATGCAGGTGGCTGTGAGCGGGAGGTGAGGGGCTTTTTTGCCCGGCTACCAGGCTCATGCCGAGTCACCTGCACCCACTTTACACCCCCAGAGCGAGCCCTTTTGCGCGTCAACGGCTTTTGTGGTGCATCCGGGGAAGCAACAGCCCGTGGCGTGAATTTGTATTAAGACATGGCAGCTGCCTGTTGAAGTTGAAGTTGAAAAAAAGAGGCAGCAAGCAACACATGCACCGTCCGAAACGGACAAAAATCTCAAACATGTCGTCAGTACAGCATGCAGACCCAGGGTTTTCCAAATAGCCCTTTTCAAGGGCTTTCCGAATATACCCCACATACCCCTACCTCCGGAACACTCCGTGGGCACAAATGAGGCAACAATTGCACCGACCCCCGAAAACCCACAAAGTTGGCATGATCGGCACCGTCCCCGAGAGATATATCAACCAGGAAACGTGGCGCATGGAGCCTATTCTGCAATAGGGGGAGTATTAGCGTGCTGGGCATGCGACGCGCTGCGCACCGGGCATCTTTTTTTCACCATTTACCAGTGCCTGTTCTTGCCCTACCTCACCAAACAATTTGGAGTACCTTCTCGCAGAATTTGGCCCATCCTTTGCACCCACTTTATGACGATGGCAAGGGTGGTGGTTGGAAGTGGTGGGAGTAACATTTTGTGTTGTTGAATTCTCATATTTCGGCTTATGCAAGCTGCCTTGCAGGGAAGGTTTGCGGTCTAGTGCGGTCTACTTGGGGGACTTCCCAAGGTGAGGATAAACTTGGGGCTAGAGATAAGATACTTGATACAAAAGTAGCGTGCCGGGCGCGCGCCGGGCAAAATCCCCCCGTAGACCTAAGCACATACGGTCACAGGGTATTTCATGGCCATTTTCTGCATGCCATGCCCTTGTTTTGTGCAGGTCTTGCTGTGTGTCTAGTGTTCCTTGAAACCCCCTCTGAGGGGTGAGGGAACCATCATTTTTGCCCATGGTGGCCATGTTCCCTCGGGGGTGTGAGGGAACCGTCACACGCCACAGATTACATGGCAAGGGGGCAGGCGCATTTAGTCATTTTGTGCATGCCACACCTAGGTCTTGCTGTGTGGCACGCGTTCTTTCTTTTTTCCTCGGGTGCCAGGGGGCCGTCATTTTGGCCATGTTCCCTTTGTGGGAGAGAACCATCAAAAGTAGCCGTTTGCCAAGCAAGGGGTGGGCGGGGTAGCAGTATTTAGCAGGAGGCTGTTGCTACTTTGTTGCACCTGTCAGAGCACTCCAATTGTTACCTATGTTACCTATGAGGTGAGGTGCAACTGGTGGCTTACGATGCTGCCGCACTTCAATGCCTGGAGTTCCACATCTGGAGCCCACCATTTTCAGCATCCCACACCTGACTTGCCCCTACTTCTGCATATGTTTCAGGGGTATTGGTTTTTCTAGCCGTCTGTTTGGGCATTGGAAAGCTCCATCCGTAACAGAAGCGAGGTGCGCACACGGTGCACTTTGCTCCCTCTAAGAAAGCAATTTGGTGGCAGAAGTGAGGCCAACGACGGCAAGGCACCGACAGTAATTGGTTGCTACTGGACAGCGGTTGCTGGTGGGCCCAAACGCAGTCCAGCAGTTTCCTGTCTTTCAGTCAGGACAGCCCGAGCTCTTCCTTATTATGGCATGCTTCTCTTGTTGCAGTGTGGCAGGCCCATTTCCTATGAGATATTTAGACGAGGCTACACCAGTTACAGCCACCACACCAGTAAATGGGGGCAGATTTACCAAAAGTGCACTGCAACGCTGTTGTGTGTAAAGAAACTGGGTGAAGAAACTCCACTCACATGCGGCAGCGTTGCATACAGGCAACCGCATGACTCTGCTGCTGTATCATGATTGTGTTCATAGAATTGGTTCTTGGGATATTGATGCCCTGGAACCTGCAGCAATGGCCCATTACTGTTGGGCCGTTGCTTTGGCTTGTTGTGTTGGTTCCACGTCTTGCTGTTGATTCCTCTCTCTCTCTTGTTCCCGTGCACTTCCTTGTTGCACTGTGTCTCCCAGCTATCCGGGTGTGGGCTCCCGTCCTGTGCGTAGCCAACATCCATGTCAAAGTATGCACCACCATGTTGATGTGTTGCTCTGTAGTTTTATGGGACTATTCTTCACCTCCTCAGCATGCTTTTCAAGCGGCCTGTTGTCTGCACAGTGCAAGCACCTTGCGTTGCATGTTTTGCGCCTTCCTGTTTCATGGTCTTCCCCAAATCCCCTGCTACTTTGTTGGAACAAGCTGAACAACCACTGGACATCACCAATTACAGTTACCCAAACCTCAGCTGGCGGGGGGGGGGGGGGGTTGACCAGACAAAGCCTCCCCCAACCACCACCACCATGGGACCGCATAACTGCCTGGGTCACTTGTGCCTGTACCCCCCGCCCTCCCGCCGCCTTGCGCAAGCACAGTCTTGTCCAAGCGCAGTGACCCCGTGCTACCGTTATTTTTCCACCCACACTTTTCGTGGTCAAGAATGTAACGTGACATGGTCGTGCACCAATTGTAGAGGGAAACACACTGCGTAAACATATACTTGGGGGCGTATGGCATGCTGTGTGTGTGCTGTCGATAAATTCTGTACAAGAACATACCCAAGTAGGATAGCAATGCCTGGTAGCCCTAACAAAGACCCTTGTGCTGCATTTATCTCAGTTGCACATGTATTTCACCACCATTTCTAGTACAGTTTTGTGTGTTGTTGTGCATGACAATGAAAAAGGGTAACAAAACACGACGTCCCCCTTACGTGCTCGGCAGACTCAGCACACCAGGCACTGATGTCAGCTCACCACGTTATCTTTCAACGATACGGTTTTGGTTGACTCTGGATGCAGGCCGCCCATGTCTGATGAGGCGATGCAATGCTGCAGCAGTTTATGCAGTGACATTTGCAACGGCGGGTGTAGGCCCGCAGCAGAGGAACCCTCATGATGGTTCTTTGTCCTCCTTCCCTTCCCCTCCTCCAGGTGGCCGATGGTAGGGTTCTGCATTGGATCGAATGGTGTCAGCACAGAGCAAGGTGCAGCAGCAGGCCGGAGGAACCCTGGAGCGCCTTGCTGTACTGTCCTACACGGACGCAGGGTGTTGACATCAGCAGGCTCTTAGCAGGAAGGTAACGCTGGTCGGACCATTGCAATTGTAAAAGAGATTGTCAGTTGATACATTCGTACTGCCGAATATTGCCGCATATGCATGCGCAAGGGGGACGGGATATGCCTGTCACAGACGATGGTTTTCTGTTGCCTTGTGTCTTTGCAGCGGGGGGACACGGTTTAGCCTGCACCTGTACGCAATCATTCACCGAGCATGCACCCCAGTTGCGCATGCCTGTCAATTTGCATGGCCACCCCATGCTCCACTTGGAGCCCAATAGAGTGTGTCCAACACCAGGAAACGTGTTTTTGACATTTTCAGCATCAGCACACTTTCTGGCAGTGCAGAGATCCAGAGACCAGGTCTAGTTACAACGTAACAGCTCCAGTCTGACCGATCTGTAAATATTTGAGGGCTGGGGGCTAATGTGAGGGGATGTTTATGCATCTGAGGGTGCCGAGGTTGTGGAAGCATTTGGGCTGCTTGTTGCTATCTGTTGTGCAAGGGATCATATATTTTGATGTGTGGAGCGCTTCAGGGTTGCCACGCAAGGGGGTGGGGAGGCATGCAAGGAACACCCCATGTTGGCGCACAGACGCAGAGGAATGTCCGCAGGTTTCTGTTTGCCAGTGCAGGGCCATACTGCAGGACCGCACACAGCTTCTTTCTTTTCTCTCTCCCCCTCTTTGCATCCAAATGCATTGTGCCCATCACAGGATGGGGAGACAGGTTGACAGCCACCTCCTTTGTCACTTTGTCAATGCTGTATCAGATTTTGTCGAAAGGCACTTGCCTCCTGCTTTTGCTGATGCTGCATCGACTTTCATCTATGAAGAGATTATAGATCAGACAGTGCAAGCCTCGTGTGGGGCCAACACAGTGTCATTCTATCCTTCATGTGTGGGGAATGCTGAGAGTCACATGCACACCTGGTAGTATCTAAATGACACAATACTCTTCAGGGTGAGCATATCCATTTCTAAGGGGGCGTACCGTGCGCTGTGCGCGCGCTGTGCGAAAAGTAGGCCATTCTCCACCACCGGTAGGCATTTTTTTGGGTGTAGGATTGCCGCAGGGTACTATTGCCATTGTGTATCCTTGTAGCATCAACCCTCCCCCTTCTTGCGTGTATGTACCCTTGCAAACAGGCACCCTGAGGCCGGTATATGGTGATACATTATCAGGGTGTCTGCCGCGGGGCATCATCTTTTGCTCTCATTTCTCAGACCCTCTATTGCATTCACCATGGACTTTAATGTTGGAGATAGGGTGTTCTACACTCGCTCCAATGGGGTGCGAGTTCCTGCCACAGTGGTGGGGTTTGCGCCCGACGGATTAGTCCACTTGGAGTATTTCCAAGACGCGGTGAAGGTGGTGAACCGACAGTGCAAAGTTGAGTCCATCTCCTTTGCCATCCCGAGTGCCGACTCATCGCCAGCCTGCTCATGTAGCCCTTCGCCACCGCCTGACGATTGGGGAAGGAGTCCATCAAAATCGGCAACTCCACCACCCCGTGCAAAGCCGCGCGCCCCCAAGACTACACATGTTGCGAAGACAGAAAAGGTATAAGCCTTATGGCCCATGGGAGCACATTCCTTCTTCCATTTGGACAGAGGAAGAGGCCCCTGAGGTTGATGAGGAAGAGGAGGATACTTTCCTTTGCCAAGTGGCAAAAGGGACTCATCGGAATGCTCCATGTGTGACCTTTACTTGTGTAGAGGTTGCATTGGTGAACATACTTGCAATATTGATGTTCCCGAGTAGCCCCTAATATATTTTCAGGTGTTCTTTAACACCCGCAAGACAATTTTATTGTCTACATTGCATTGTTTTGGACATTGGATAATTCTGAGAACACGACACATTTGAATTTCGGAGTTTTGAATTGCTCATGCATGCTTCTAGAGGTGGCAGGTTTTCAGGGCTGTTACCGGGGTAAACACCGTAATAACTGGCGCTGTGCGCGCGCTGTGCGAAAACGCCGTGAGTCCACGCAACTTACCACCAAAGGTCAGGGACAAGGAGATAAATATGGATTATTTCTGGTGGTACTGCCGCTTTTTCTGGCGCCACAGGTCTCTGCACTGTGTGTCCCCGCGTTACCCCCAGGGTGCTGGGGGCACCGGGCCACAGGTCTCTGTAGTGATGCCGAAGTTTGTTTGTATGATTTTTCTGAGTGTATTTTCTGTTTTCCGGGTGACAATTTGATGATTTCAGTTCTTTGTGGTTGACGTATCAATATTTCACCTCCTGTTTTGCACAGGGCAGTATGCAGGCAACAATACATGAATGCACACACTGGGTGGGTGTGACGTGTTGCAGCAGAGAAAGATGCATGCCTGTAGTGATGCTTCGTGTCAGTCACAGTCGTGCATTTTTTGAAGTGGCTGTGCCTCACCTCATTGCCTGTCGCGCCTTGTGGCGCGCACCGTGCCGTGTGAGCGGTGGGGGAGGGGCCCCGCCGCGCCCGCCGGCAGGTGTGTGGTATATCGTCCGTACCCGCGGATGGTGCTCTGCCGAAATGATGACTAGACGGCCTTCTGTCCCGAATTTTTTTGCATGAATCCCTCTCTGCCTCTTTGCCTCCCTGAATATTACAACCAAGGGTACCCTCCCCCCCCCCCTTTTCTCCCCCCCCCAAAACATAACTCAAAGTACTCCAAGCCCCCCCCCCCCCCCAACAAACCCCAAACTATCCCGCCCCGCATCCCACCAAACGCCGAAGCCCCAAACCCACTCCAACGTGCCATAAGCCCCCCCCCCCCCAAAATGATCCCAACATATCCATCCCAAGCCCACCCCAAGCCACTCCAAACTACTCCGCTCGACCTCTCCCCCCCCCTCCACCACACCCAACCCCAATGTACCACAACCCCCCTCCTGCCACCAGGCGTAGTCCAAGCGCCCCCCCCCCCCCCGCCCTCCATCCAAACCGCATTAATGTATGGGAACCCCCCCCCCTCCCCACCCAACCGTACTCCAAGCCGTGCATCTGCCCCCCCCCCCCCCCCCCCCCCAACACGAACCCGCAACAAAATAGTGTAACCCGCCCCAAAGTACCCCGAGCCTATCCCCCCCCCCCCTCTAAACCACGCCATCCCCCCCCCAAGCGCAACCCCCTGCGCAGAAACCCAACTGCCCCCCCCCCCCCCCCCCCCCCCCTCAAAGTCCTCCCCCCCAACACGCCCAACCCTAACCCACTGCAAAGTAACCCAAGCTGCCCGGACCGACTCACTCCAAAGTTGCCGTAGTATAACCCCCCCCTCCCCCCCCAACCCCAACCCAATGTACCATAATCCCTTCGACCCACCCCAGTGACGTACACCGAGCCCCCCCCCCCCCCCCCCCTCCAACCGAACCAGATCAATGTACGGCAACAACCCTCAGCCCTCCCCATCCCCATTCACTTAACCGCACCCCAAGCCCTGCATCCCCCCCCCCTCCTCTGCTAAAACTCTCCAAACCCAATCCGAAGTACATTGCCCCCCCCCCTCCCCGACCCAAACTACACCAACCCCCCCCCCCCCCCCCCCCACAACATGCCCTGCCATACCCCAAGCCCCCCCCCCCCCCCCCCGCACCCCCCCCCTCGGCACCCTAAGAGCCCCCCCACCCCAAGCTAAACCACGTACACTGCCCCCCCCTTCAACCAAAAAAAAACCCCGAAGTAGCCCGGGCCCATCCCCCCCCCTTTTCCCCCTTCAAACCACCGCAATGGACTACGACCGCCCCCCCCCCTCCCTCTGTGCGCAACTCACTGCAAAGAAACCCGACTAACCCCCCCCCCCACAGCCCTCAAACCCCCCCCCCCCCCCCCGGACCCTAACCCAAGTAATTGATGGTGCCCGGCCCAACTCACTCCGAAGTTGCGGAGATATAAGCACAGCCCCCCTCCTTCCTATGCAACCAAAAGACGCCAACCCCCCCACCCCCCCCCCATCAAGAACGCTTCAAAGTACCCTAAGCCTTTCCCCTCTACCGCTTTCCAAACCACTGCAATTCCTATTTAAAGTTTAGGGGTATTGTAAGTTCACCTACCCTTCTGACATTCTTTTCAACCCTTTTGTGCACGTCTTGTAGCCGGGCCCGGATGGGTTTTCATGCAAACAACCCCCTGTTGCACACGTCTTGTAGCCGGGCCGGCTGGGTGGGCACTTTGCACGGCTTGTTGAGAGTTGGCATGTCAGGCATTGCGCGTGTCTTCCAGTTCGCTTGGATGTTGCGGCGTGGGATACACTTAATACACGTTGCTGGGGACTTTCGGTGGGTGGTGGGGTCGTTCCGGCCGCTTCGGTGCTTTTTTTGGTGGCCATGTAACCCATCTGATGAGTACGTTCGTCGTTTATTTTGCCTGTTGCATCTAAGTACATAACAAAGAGATAGACAAAAATTCCTGTCCATTGATGCAAAAACATTGAAAAAATTTTTGATTTTATTTTAGTTTTCATCTCCGTTGTATTGGCACACCTATTCTGCTAACAATTTCACATGCATCATCGGCAATATTTAAATTGAAAAAATTGAGAATTTTTGTTAAAGTTGCATTGCAACAGAGTACGCAAGTGATCGAAACATGACATAGAAACAATCGTAAAAGTACGGAATGCAATACTAAATTACAAATACAACGTGAATGACGCGAATATCAAAACAATCTTGAATGATCGCAAGTTTTATATGCGCAATGCATGTGCGACTATCCGCACATACCTATGCTTGTGACCTCGTGCACCCTCCTCCTAGGCCAATTAGGGTGGTGCCTTAAGCGCATTGCAACTATTTGGGCGTTTAGCTGTTCTGGACATCCATCTTTTGTTATACTTGGGGCATCATTGTTCCCCTTAGGGTAGGTTTTGATGCTTCAACATTGGAGATATGGCACTTTTTTCTCATCTCCACCATGGACTCCCACACTTTGGTGTGGGCCTTTGAGTTGGGGTGATGGACTCCCGGTTTTTTGCTTTACCAGAGCCAAATGCCCTATGCCAGGCCGCAACACTGCTGATGAGGAAATGATGAGGATTCAGGGCCGCTCGAAATCGAATTCACTGCCGTCCACCCTGCCTACCCGTCAGCTTACCCGCTTTCTCTCGAGGTCTGTTCTCAGATTGTCCCACGTGCTGAGGAGGCCAAGGTGGCCAAGTACACGCCGAGTTGGAACACAATACATTGGGCCTTTCGCCCGCTTGGTTTCAGTGCGTGGTGTGTGCGTGGGCCTGCTAGTAAGCCATTCACGTAGCAACTCCTACATGCCTGCACATTTGACGTTCCAAAGAAGGAAAGACCTAAGGTCTTGAGTTGTTTGCGCGCGCGTGTGAGTTACAGCGTCATGAGTCGTGTTGCTAAACAGCTTTGCATTTACCAGGCTGCGGCCTTCAGCGCGTCAGACTCTCTGCCCTCCCTTGTGAAAAGACCTCAGGTCCTCGACAATGCAGCTAACCGTGTAGGGTCAATTGAACGCCCTTCCCCCCTAGTAGGCCTCACCGGTAGGCCTAGTTCGTGCTGGCCTGGACGCAATGTATGGCCTTGGGCATCGGCAGTGCATTGGATGCCCAACCGGCGCCTCCTCTGTTGGCGTCTTTTGTGCGCCTTGAGTGTTGCACTCTCTAGCAGTCAGCACCGTTTGAAGCCTTACTGCCAATGGCCATCCGGGCGTAGTCGCTTGCTAGCTATTGTAGGAGGCCACGGGCAGTGATAGATCACGCGTGCTTACATCGCGATGAGTTATGTTGAGCTGCACGACTTATGGATAGAGATTGTTCTGCGGATATCATGTTTTGTATGTTTGTATGTTATTTTCATTATTCATTACATTGCAATGCAGTGTTTGTTCAATGATAAGACATTGTCTTGCTGCATTGTTTGCGATGTCATCTATGGTAGCATTGTCTAGTTGAAAATATGTTCTATGGGTTTGTATTTGCACTGATTGTGGGGTTTGTTCAATGTAACTCATAATGACGTCTGCGGATGGTTTGCAAAAACTCCGAAGATACCCCCCAGCAATGATGTTTGTATTTTGTAGAAAAACTGGGCGCTGCACTGCCCAGCCAATCTGAATCGTTATTATGCACATCAATTGTAAAATTCCTCCTCAGCTCTGCACAGCCTTAGTGACTGGCAAACTACAAATCTGAACCCAAACTGAAACATGTAGCGATAACATATTGTAATTCTACTACTTGCCAGGTGCAACATTTTGCTAGAGCGGACCAGGCTTAGGCCACGGATGGGCATACCAATTCACATGGTTCCATGTCTCATTGTCCGTAGGTGAATGAATGGCAACGTTGCACAAATTGGTATCTTAGGCTCTGGAGAGCCTAGCAAAATGAAATATGCAATATTGGCGTTTAAATGGGCTCGTGCAGTCAGTCTGAGCTCTGCGAAGCTGAGCCTCATAGAAAAATAGAGATTTGCACACCCTTTTTGGCAGGGTGCAAAAATTATACACAACACTTTTTTTCACAACGATAAGGGGCAATATGGGCCTCCTAAGAAACGGTTGTTTTCCACTAGAAAACCAGCCGGTACAAAACTCGGCACACGAAGCACCGCACAGGGAGGTACCGGACATGAAGCTCATGGTGGCAGTAGCAGAAACCATTGAGGCAAAGGATATAAGGTCATGATGGATGCCGTCGCATCAAGTAGCAACACATATCGGGGCCTATGGCCTAACCAGGTCCACGTCCGAGTGATTTGCATGTGATTTTTTTGTGATTGTTCATCTATGGATGTTGGTGATGTGAAGCAGTTTTGGGCACAAATCCCGAAGCATCTCCCCTGCATGCCGCTAGTGCAACTCGTTTTCAATCTGGTATTAGAAGAGTTAGTGGACAATTGGCAAGCAGTAGCATTGTGTGAGCCTCTCCGGCAGTGTAGGGCTATGCATACCCCATACCGTGCACCGCGCTTGTTTTCTGCTTTTCCACCGCCCTTCACGGCACATTCACTGTTGCTGTCCCCACAGCCATGGTTGTCACACCCTCCCACGGGTCCCTCTTAACGGGGGCACTGGCGCCTAACGTGTCTGATCCTCTTTGTCGTTCTGCTACAGTTGGGGGATCCATTTTGTAGCCGGTGTCAGTGCTTCTCCTCCAGCAATGTAGATGGACCAAGGTTTTTTGGGGTGTGCTGCCTGTATTGGTAGTTTGGTTCCTTAGTCAACTTGTCCACCACGTCATTCATTTTTATGTTCACTCTCTCTTGGTCATTTTTGGCCTACGATCCGTTCACCTTTGCGGCATGGCACAACGAATCCGCTGCGGTATGTCGGCGGGGTCGCGCCAATGGCACTATAGAATTGCAAGTGCCCGATGCTTTTTTTTTTGCAACAGGCCTGCGCTAAGTAGCGACAAGGCTCTCGGGTTCACAACCCGGTCTCTGCATCAATGTTGCAGGGCGCAGTACAGTCACCCGATGTAACGTGTGGCCAAAAGGCAAACCTGGATCTGTGCTTGCAGAGAGTACTAATGCATGGTAGTGCAGCAGGTACTGCCACGCCGAAGCATCCCAGAAATGTGAAAGTTCATAAATTCATCGGTTTTGCATTGGTGTGTCGACTTGTGCATTTGCTCATTCAACGGTGGTACATACATATCTATGGTCCTCTAGCTGCAAATTCAAGCAAGCGGTAGGGCAGTCCAGGTGCTGGGTTAGAGTGGCACCGGTGACAGGGGACAACGTACCGATCCGACCATTGCCCCATACATGCTCTGGGCATTTGGTGGTGGTCGGGGCCTGCAGGGGGGGTTCCTGGCGGCGTACTGCAGCGGCTGCGCAGCCGGCTGCAGCCCTGAAGACCCGAGTTCAATTCCTCTTCCGCAGGCAAGCGGAAGAGGAATACGAGGAGGAAATGCGCCGCCTAGCGGCCGGCGGTACCAGTGACGGAGGGCACTGCTGCAGGTGTGCTATGTCTGTTGCCTCGTTTTTGTGCGCAAAGGTTCCGTGGACAGGGATAAAAATACGAGGACGAGACACGCCACCCGTCCACCGGCGGTACCGATGGTGGAGGGGGATGCTGAAGGGGGCGGTGGCAGGGACCTCACCGGGGGGCCCCTGGACGGACAGACGAACCGGGGTTCGAACCCCCGACGACGACGAGCGCCAGCCATGGCGCATACCACTAGACCGTCCATGCCTCTTGCCCTATTTGGCACAAAAATCGTTCAAAGAGGCTGCACCTTTATAGGGGTTCAAACCTGACCACTCCTGTCCGTAGGGTGGGGGTCCAGGGCAGGTGTATGACGGGAAAACAGACCAGACATCCAGAGTCCCAATTGCAAGTGCCCGATGCTCAAAATATGTCGTCTTGTTCACAGATTCTTGGTCAAAAATGTTTGCCAAGTAACCACAACTAAAAATGTATAGGCTTGTGTTGTTTACATTGTGGTCGTCCACAGGTCTATTTGAGGTTTGGATGTTGTTGGGTTTTGCTTGTGGGCCATTTAATCTGAATTTGGGGCGATTTGGCATGCAAGAATCAATGCCATTTTGGGTCCGTTTGCAAAAGCAGTTCGGCAAAAACAGCACCTGTAGCAAAAAGAGACATGTGAACTGTGAAATAACAATCTGTTAAGTAGCAACCCAGAGAAAATTGTGACCCAATTACTCTGCATATTCTGGCTGTCCTTATTCGCTGTCAGGGGCATCAGGTCCCATCCCCGTGCTTAAACAAGACCCTGCAAGCGCAAGAAGGCCGCATGCAGGTCAATGAGGCGTTCTACACATGCATGTCCTGGTATGCATATGCAGCAATGTTCGGCGGTTTGTTTGGCATACACACCTATCCAACATATCGGAAACAGATGCATGTACAATCTGCCAACCTGGACCTAAGGTTCACCTTCACTTAGCCGTGTTCTGTTGGCCAAAGGGTACTGTACAGGGGGTGCTAACACCATTCGGTTTGGACAGCAAGCTTGCATTGCGCTGGCACTTCATCAGCCAACTCAATGTACTCACCTTCGAATCAAGAGAACAGACAAGAAGAGAGATCAGGGCAGAGAGAGCGCAAAGGCGGGGTGAGGGGCTACTTTTGGTTGAGTTCACCGCAACCTCGTTTCTTTTTTCTGGCCGCAGCAGCTTAAAACGGAAGGAAGGTGCTGGTAAATTTAGCTAGTCGCATAAAAAAAAGTTTAGACTATGCAAGCAGGCAACAAGGCCATGGCATACATCTTGTACAATGGACTCTCGTGCGCTACCAGCCACAAAGTAGAAACTCAGATCAATATATAAAAAAAACTCAGGCAAACACTGCTTGAGATAATGCTCTCATGTGTCAATTTCTGCACGGGAGAGCACAGGCACAAGCCGCCAGCCAGGAAGTGCAGACACACAGCCAACTTGATGAAATATCAGATGCCAGATTCACACCAGCAATGCAACGCCTGCCTGCCAGCTGAGCTGGTGTCCGGATTTTTTCTGGACCTGAGTGTCCTGTTGTTTTGCTGCCACTCAGCCACCATCAATTTCCGGGCCAAACACTGTCCTTTTTCAGACGTTCACAGTCAGCTACCAGACAAGCACTGTCCAGTGCAGCCTTTTCTGGACAGGGAATCCATTTCTTCTGCACCAGAAGAGTCTCCATTTCACTGTCCATTGCTACAATATACGTTGCATGCTCTGCTGGCACAGCGCTGTTGTGCTGCAATGACAAAGCATTGTCCGAAGACTTGTGTTCTGCCGAGATCAGTGCACATTTGCAGTTTGGCCTGTCGGTCGCCAGTTGATATGTACAGTATGATGCTCCTGCACCTCAGCGTAATTCGCTCAGTCACAATATGCCACAACATGCAGCCTCTCCGGGCAAAGTAAATGGGCTCCTCCGTGCACAGACGTGGTCCCAGCAGATACCATGGTGGCGCTTATGTCGTGGAAGACGAGCATCTGCTGTCTCCATCCGATCGGCCCCGTATGGGCACTGCTGTTCACAGGGCTGTGCATGACTGTGGTACAAGGGAGAAGGGTGCAGGGCGGTACAGGGGGTCAAGGGGGAGTGGTGTGCAAGCATGGCGTTCAAGCAGGCTGTCAGGTCAGGATTGACATTCGCATTGAGTATCTACAGTAAGACCTATGTGCATTGATATTGGCGCGTGCCTGAAGGGCACAAAGGCCTAAAAGGGGTGGTGTTCCACTGGGAGTGGAAGCGACGTATGGAGGGGTCAAAAAGGGTGCCAAACCCGGGCACATCAATGTACAACCAGTCGCAAAGACTGTGGCACAGCGAAAGGGGAGGTCAGGCAACAGCTTTTGGTGCGGTCCACCGAGGCAGCCCCGCCATCGACCTCAACATGTGCAGGAGGCTCTGCAGGAAGAAAGGCATATTGTAGAGTGTTGGCCTATGATTCAGTGTTTGTTATGGTCCTTCTACCTTACACACTTCAAGAGTTCAAGAGCTGGTTTGTTGGCAGAATATGCCCACCTACACGCAGGTTATCTCCGTGCTCAGCCATGGCGTGGCCAGCAGTGGCAGCCAATGGGAAGGGTAGGCTGTCTCCCTCCGCCACACATGTCACACATGTGCAGCAGGCGCTGCGGTTCACATCAGGATGAAACCCCTGGGGGGTGCCTTTGCGCTGCACACATACTGCGCACTACTTTTGGAACCTATTTCCCCAATCGCATGAACACTGCCGTCACAGGGCCACACTCCAAATGAGTGTGGATTAGGCAACACGGCCCCACTACACGCCATCCTTTCTTTGAAGGTAGAAACACATAACAGCGCACACTTGCACAGTGGGCGACCACATTACTGCTTTGTCCCAACCCGCTTTCTGCCCAAGAAAGCACCTTGTGGAAAAGCCAAACACTGGGGTTCGGGCGCCAAAGCGCAAAACTTTGCACTGTGTGTGTGCGGCATTCCCATTGAGAACCAGGAAGCAACTGTCTCACAAGCGTCCCACCCACCTCCACAGCCTCCGAACATGTTTTTCTTTTTGGCTCAAGCCTATAGACAAACCATCAGTATGTTACAGCAAAATGGCCTCTGGGGCGGTTGGGAAAAGGTTCCCCGAGTCGACATCAGCAGCGTTGCCCTCAACTCTCTCTGTTTCTTGAAGATCCGGTGCCACAGGACATGTGTAGCTGAGAGTTTGTGGACACTTCTGGCATCATATATGTGGAATAGCAGCAAGAGCTGCCATGCAGAGGCAAAATCAAGAAGAATATCTTACAACTGGAAATCTGGCGTCCGCTGTCCGGGTAACCGCCAGGCGACCACGGGTCAGCGCCACCCTGCACAAAAAAATCTGCGCACGTCCAGTGTGAGGGGGAAAATGGTGTTTGATGTGGTCCATTGCTGAGTTTGTGGAGAGTTGTTGAGGGTCTCATGATCTGGAAAGTCAGGAAATCTGAAATACAAGGGATTTACTACCAGTGACACCAGCATGGACCTGGCATGTTGAAATTCGAATGCAACCTCCAACTAGTAGTGAGTGCCGGAGCTCGGCAAGCTTCGGCCGTTGCAAAACGGCCTCATACAGGGTTGTCCTGATGTGGTAGCCATTGAGCATCGCATGTTGAGAGATGCCCGGATGACCCCCTTTGAGTCCCTCATGGTGACAACGCAAATAATGTATCGGGGAAACCCTGACGTTTGATTCTTTCTGGCTGCACAGGGATGGCGTGAGATGCCGCGAAGGGTTTTGGGCAGCGTGGCAAGCACAAGATGCCAGATTTACGTGCACAAAAGATCATAGCGCAAAAGCACTTCGAGTGGTCAAAATACAGTACACAGATTTTTTTGGCGGGGCTCCAGACCCATTTAAGCTGGCGAAGCCCTTCCACAGGATTGTATTCGAGAAATCTCTGGAAATCAAGGATCGGACCTGTCCGATGCTACGATTGTCCCAGCAATGTGACAGGCAGTGAGCATGAGCTGAATCTGATACTCGGAAACGCAGCGGAAATTGCGTTTCCTAACCCGCAGGCATCCCAGTGTGCTGCTGAAGCACAAGAAAAACTGAAGGAATGGTTCTTATGATTGCGCGTGGATTATCCTCTGTACAAACCAGACCTACTTCGGTGTTCGTTTGCGTGTATTTGCATCGGGCCATGCACTTACTCGCACCATCACACTACTGAGCGCATTATTGTACAGGCAGCAATAGACTGCGGCATCGAGAAAGGACAGGGCAGTGACGGGCATTCCAAAGACACATGCCCCGCAGATGGGGCAGTGTCAGCCCAGATGCACAGCAGTATCCTGTTGCCTCTGTGGCTCCTGCTTGGGCGGCAGCCAAGTCTGGTGATCACCGCCGTTTCAGGGGCGATCGCAAGCGCAAGACGCGCTCTGACAAGGGGAAAACGCGCAAGGTTCCTAATATATTGATGTGTGAAGACAATGCTTTGGAAGAAATGTTCATGTCGAAGTCCTGCCCTACTGCAGATTCATCCTCAGGTCCATCCTCATGTTCATCACGTTCATCTGGTGACAGCTCCAGTTCAGCCTGCAGCTCTGACAGCTCTGCCACAGATGCGGCTGAACTGAAGCAAATTTTGGCCAGATGCGTCAAGAAAGGCCAATAACAACCTGTGGACGGTGTATTTCAGCTATGCAATCATCCCCTGTGTAGTGCATTGTCTTGTGTCTTGTGGAGGAGGAGCCCGTATTGGTATTTCTGCGAGATTGAATTTCGCAATTGTCATTTCGTCATCAAGGGGTGGGGGGACCCCCCCCCACTATATCCACTCTTGTTGTGCCGACCAAGTGCAAACACAGTTGTTTCTGACTGCAGCCTTTTTTTTTATCTTTGCAGTCTTCCGGATAAGATGTATCCAAAAGGATTGGGATGCATTGTTCTTTTTGGGGGGATACATTGTGGATGTATTGTGGATGCATTTGGGAGACAGTGTATTGCATGAATGGTGTGGCCGAGTGTTGTAATTTGACACAGGCAAACAAAGATGCACACCAACATCAACCATGGGAATGGGTGGGCCGGTGGCGGGCACGTCAAGCCGTTGGACACACTACGTATGTTGTGTTCCATTCACAAGTACGGCATACAGCCCTGGAACGAATGGGGGGGGGCTGTCTACTGCAAAAGGAACGTCATGGATTCGCGTGGAGGACGAAGTCAGAGACGCACGAAGCTGCGGATCCGAGTCGGATGTAGAGTCGCTGCCCTCAGAGCGGCCATAAGCGGTGCCGCTCAGGGCTGTGGCATCTGCATCACCAGGGCTCTGCTGCCCAACACTGGTCATTAGTGAAGTGCGGCTGTACTGAGTGACAGGGTTCTGTTTTTTTCCTTTTTTTTTGGTCTTCCTTTTAGGCCAATCGTTTTTACGTTTTAATGGAAGAGCCAAAGGGCAAGGCAGGACGGAAACCATGGTCCCAGGCCGACTGCCACCATGTTACCAAGAAGTGTGTTTCCCATGGGCTCATGCGAACATTTTGGCAAGGCCAAGGCAGTTTTTTTGCAAGCAACAAGGAGGATCAAGAGGCAGCATGCACAGCACGTGTGTTTTTCAAGTTCTGGTGTGCTGTGGCTGCCAACAAAAGGTTTGCGCTTTCTTTGTGGCTGTCTAGTGCGGATGCTGAGCGCGCCATTTCGGCGCTCAATAGCATTGCTACAGCACTGTGCTCTGTTATGAGCTAGAACAGCATTCGCATGCAAAAGGGCAGAACAAAATACATTTTCTGCAAGCAACAAGAGGATATAGATTGCCATGTGACGTCCTGTGACAGTGAGAAAAAGCGCAAGAAACCCTGAGTTATGACTTGTGAAGACAATATAGTGGAAGGAGGACATAACCTGCAGATTCATCGACTAGGCCATCAGTGGCTCGACACGCACTGTAACACGGCAGCCATTGCACATACCTGCACTGTAAATAACAGAAGGCAATTTCGTAATCGTCATCTTGTCATCGCCAGCCCAAACCCGCCCCCCCCCCCACCTTCACCAAAATATTTCTGTCACTATTATATTAACCCCTGCAGCACAATAGCAAGAGACCTTTGTTTCATGATGTGACGCAAAGCAATGTAAAGCGTTGTGATGCACAATGTAATCAATTAGTGAGCAATGTAATCTCAATGCACACGGTACATTGTGGACACATTCTTCATGCTTTTGGGACACATTGGCGGGACATTGAAAAAAAAATTGGGAGACAGTTGATACAACCAAGCAAAAAATTGGGATACATCTGATCGGAAAGACTCTCCAACGGTTCACTCTGAAAAGATCTTGTACCCCCCCCCCTTGTATAAGCTACACAAAAGTCCCAAATTAATACGGTCCCCACGCCTACTGTAGCTTGGACAAGCTATGTGGGTTCAAGTGGGCAAACACTCACAACAGATGTGTCCATGACCCTGTGTAACTGGCAAATTCGTCACCAAACCCATGTCTTATGTGGCCGCACTACATTTGTACCGAATCAAATTAGGTACCAAACTAATACGGTCCCTACACCCGCTGTAGCTTAGACAAGGGCGTAGCTTATACAAGGGAGGGGGGTACCCTCGATTTTGCGAACATTCTTATTTCGTGAGCAAGAAGAGCGACACTTTTTTTGTTCAATGGGAAGGCCTCTGGCTGTCTAATACGCTGTGTGCCGGAAAATGCCTTGCGGTACTTCGTCTCCCGCCGTGGGCCTGCGCGACGGCCGCTCACCGGCTGCGGGGTTGGCGATTGGGTGTCCAAAGGTCAGGTGTGGACCCGCCACTGCGCTCCAGCCGCGCCTGACGTCACACGGCCTTCACTGCATTCTCGGGGGCAGGGGGGCGGGGGGGCTGCTGTTCCACAAGGTGGTCGGGAACCGTGTATTGCAACTGCTGTCCAGTGCCATGTCTTTTGTGGGGAATGTCTCAGGGGGGGGGGGGGTCCTTAGCGTTTCTCAGGGGGAGAGCCTGCACTGTGTGTGGGTGCTACAGTAAGGAAAGGGCTCTCTACAAAATTGCCCCCTAATGCGTCGGAAATCGCGAGCAGCAACCGCGAATCGCGATTTAGAGGCTCAGACTTGAAAGTGTAGCTACAACCCCCAACTCTTGCGTCGGAAAATCCCACTGGTACGGTCAGGGCCTGCAGTGCAAACTCTCCACCTTGGGGGGGGGGGGGGGAGGCCGCGTGGGTCCTTAAGGAACGTCCTGCACGACCGTCCTCTTTGTTTGCCGGCCCAGACCCGGTGGGTGCCAGTGTCGAAGGGAATGCTCCAGAGCCGGTCCGCTCAGAAGACACACACAACCGCCGAAGGCCCTGACAGAGAGGCGCAGCCCCTGCGCAGACCACAGCCAAAGCACCAATGGTCAGGTTGTTCTGGGCGGGGGTGGTTGGTTGCGTGCGACCCTCCGACCAGACCGGCCACGCGGGCGGCACGCAGAAGAGGACAGCAAATCAAAGACCTCGATCCCGGTCGGCGAGTCGTGGGGGAAACAATGACGACACACCACTGCGTGGCCGCCGCGGTACCGCAAAGCGAGTGCCATCCAGTCTCATGGCCGAACAACAGGTGTCGTTTCTCTCAGTTTTTGGCAACACGGCTTCGAGGTGCGGGATCGGGGCAGTTGCATCGCGCAACGCGGCACGCACCTTTCGAGGCGATTAGCCATCAAAAACAAACGACACTAAGCAGTATAGTAAAATAGTATGCATGAAGTCGCCCCCCCAACCCCCCCCCTACCTCCCCCCACCACCTCGGCTCGCTTCGCTCAACGCGGGCGCCAGCCCCCGCACCCCCCTTAAATAACAAGACTCCTGCGGTGGCCACAGACCGCCTTGTGTGTGCACCGCCTTCGGTGTGTATGCACCACCTACCCCCCCCCCACACACACCCCACCTTCCCCCCCTCCCCCCCCTGCCCGCCCCTACCTCCAAGGTAAGGGGGGGTGGTGACTTCATGCGATATATAGTTGAAGGGAATGCTCCGGAGCCGGTCCGCTCAGAAGACAGACACGCGCCTTTCGAGGCGATTAGCCATCAAAAACAAACGACATGAAGCACATGCATGCCCCCCCACCCACCCACCCCACACGCAAATTGCCGCAAATTGCCCTAGTCTTTGCGCCGCGTGCACGCCATGTCACACGTCCGCAGTGAACTGCCAGCAATTTACCGGCAACATTTGTCCGCAAAACGGTCCGGGGACCCGGAGTTCGGTTGGCCGGACCAAGATCGGTGGTCAAGGACGTGGACCTGATGTGCATCAGCGATAATCGCATTACCGCCGGCCCGTGCGGCGCACGTCCGCCGCAGACGTGGCCGCAATTGGGCAATGCTATCGTGAACTTCCAATCACATGCCTGCTGTTTGGACAAGATGTCGCATGCGCGTGGCCGCGGTCGGGTCCAATCCGGACAGCTGCAGCCAGAGATACAGAGATTCGAGAGGGCGGCTGTTGGGGCTCTGGGGGCATACCAGATACGCGGGACCTGCCGCAAAGGACGGACCCTGTTTGACACAGGCGTCCACCCGGTGCTGACAGGGATCAACGCACTCGAAAGCCCTGCACCGACATATGTCCATGGTTCCACCGTCCTGCCGCCGAGATGGGCTTCCGCCCACCCCCGCACACTGCAACGCGATTGCAGCCAACAGCAGTTTGGGGCCCACACCATCAGGCCTTTGCTGCGAAGGGGCGAATCCACACGACCAGCGTCTCGGGTTCCTACGACCCACGGTGACCCCGACACAGACACAGCGGCGATACTGTACCTTTTTCCGTAGCGCTGACAGTCAGTTTCGCGCGCCCGTCCAGCCCCAAACTGCTATTCAATCGCTTTAGAACTTCCAGATCTTATGTCCCAACGGCCGTTTTTTTTTTTGGCATCGCCGGTGACGTCTTCTGGAATCGGGGTTGAGCTCCCCCCGCCCTTCACCTCTCATGGAAGCACAGGCCCGACGCCCCTGCAGCATCACGCATCTCATCGATGGCCTGGTGGCTGACTCTTTGTCCTGCTACATGCCATCCTTGCGCAAAAAAAAAACCCAGAGCCTGCAGCCCGCAGCCCCCCCCACGCTGCACGCACACACACACACACACACACACCCCACCCGGCCCCCACTTTAGACGGGACTGCCATGCCGAAGTACACCGGTGCCGTTCCTTTGCACACTTACGTGCACCGGTCGGCACCCCACGTGGCACTCAAATGCTGCGCCCTTCGGGGTACATCTCCCATAAGACTTCACCCACAGAGCCGGGATGATAGACCAAGGGTTCCAAGTCGACTATTTGGAACGTTTGCGAGAAAACACAGTCTTGACGGCCCAGAGGACTTTCTCTGTGTCCGCTTCGCCACCTGTCTAAAACACCTCAGCCTTTCAATACCCTGAACTTCCGTTTGGCCCTAAATGGCTGAAGCAGCACCCACACAACCAAACACCAACAGCAGAAACCTCAACGCAGAGCACAACGTGCACTCGGTCTGTGAGTCCAGCAGCACGCGCGGTGGCCACTGAACCGACCGCACGGCAAAAGAACACACGCGGGAGCCCACAACACGCGTCTTCTGCACGAACAAAAACGGAAAAAGGGCAGGGAGGCACAAACCGACTTTCGTTTAGGGCGTTGGGATCCCACAAGAGCGAGCACCGAAGGTGGGGTCAAGGCAGACTGCTGCCCCGCCCGCCGCTCGCGCCGTTGCAAACCGGGTGGTGTAGCCCGACAAGTGGGCAGGTGAGGCAGGGGCCCAGACCCAAGGGCATTGTTTTGTACAGATGTGATCGGCGTCGACCGGCCCTGGCGAGTCTTTGGGGCCAAAGAGCAGGGCAAAGCGTCACGTCGAGGCTCGCCTGGCCATTGGTGGAGGGCACCGCCCGAGAAACGGTGTATGCGCTGCGCAGTGTGCGCTGCGACATATCCCGCGGATTGGGGGGCCACGAGAGGTCATGTATGGACCCGCCACTTTGCTGCAGCGGCGCCTGCCCCCAGACGTCGTTCACTGCAATCTCAGTCCACAACAGTACGTCTCGGTTCGTTGCAGATTGTGTCAGGCTGAATTCTCGCTCGAGGGTGATAGCCGGGATACGGCCTCCACAAACTCGGCTCAGAAAAGCTACGATTCCAGAATATGGAACGGGTATGTACCGAAGAAAAGCAGAAATTCAGGAAATGTCTGTCAGAAAAGGCCTCAAAGCTCAGGTGTGGACCCGCCAGTGGACTCCAGTCGCGCCTGCCTTCACACGACCTTCATTGTCTTATCACTTCATCGAATGACTGCTCGCGTAACATTCTGCTGCATGAGTGCTTCGCATCCCTTACCTCCCGGGGTCAGAGCATTCGACGTGGGCCATCTATCAAAAAAAGGGGGGCACAAAAATTGCACGCCACCCAAGGCATCAACCGGGGGCTCTGTTTCATGGAGGCAAACCCCCAAAGTTGAGGCGCCTCGGCCGTGGATGGTGCCCCACGAGGCCCGTGGATGCGACCACGTGCGGAAATTCTGGGTTGGCAGAGTCCGCGAGTGTGAGCGCCCGCCGCGTAGAACGGCCCCGTCGCGACGCACACCGCCACACCGACAAGGATGGGGACGGCACGTGGTGTGGCCGACCGTCCAAGGTCAGGGCTCCCGTCGGGAATCACCGAGGCTCGCCTGACCATTGATAAAGGGCACCACCCGAGAAACGGTGTCGAACTCCCGAATTAAAACAAAACAGTGAGTCAAAACAGCGGCAGAGATGGGATTTGAACTCGAGAATTCCTTAACACGGAGTTCCTACCCACTACCAAGCACTGTGGGGAGGCTTTCAGGCGTCATGTAAGGCTTGACATGCAGAACTGATGCTGACATTTGCGAGACTGGCTAATATGAGTCTGGCAGCAGCCACGCTCCTAACAGGCCACGGGGCCGCCCCCCAACGAGTGGAAGAGTAACAGCTTAGTTTTGTGGGTCAGAGTAGAATGTTCGGGGGCCATGTTTCCTGTCCACCTTTTCCTTGAGGCAGCAGCACCCTCTGTCCTGGAGCTCCGCCGGGTCCAGCTGACGAGGACCGGGGCTTGGACTGTGGGGCATGGAGAGCAGAAGCCGGCATCCTGGGCAGACCTCCTCGTCCCGCGTCCTCCCTCTGCTCTATTGGGGACGACGTGTGGTGCGTGTGCTTTGCGGCGAGTGCACGACGCAGATGTGGGACCTCACGCCGTTCCCCAACTCACAAAATCCCATGCCATAGAACGGCAACGGTCGGCGGTTGGCCAACAAACGTCAGGTGGCCGCCAACCGTCTTCAGTTGATTGCCAACCCCCAAACCGGGTCGCTTAAACTTTCTGAACCCGAAGAAAGAACTTGACACGTGGGCTGCACGGACGCCGCCGTCTCTTCGTGCCCCTTTCTACCCTCGGTTTACCTTTCTGCCCAGTTTCTACCCTCGGTCCTGCGGTTTGTCACTTTGCTGGAACAACAAGGGACGGCCAGCGGTGGCCACCAACCCTCCGTAAACCGAGGGATGCAGGTTGCTACAACGTCCCTCGAGCACAACCGTGCAAGCCTCACGG
This sequence comes from Eutreptiella sp. 'Long Island Sound 2002', assembly GCA_964036045.1. NCBI lineage: Eukaryota > Euglenozoa > Euglenophyceae > Eutreptiales > Eutreptiaceae > Eutreptiella > Eutreptiella sp. 'Long Island Sound 2002'. The sequence continues at coordinate 64,391,214 of OZ038388.1, read as the reverse complement.
GGTAATCAGCCACAGCTCAGCCACCGGGAACGGTGTCCTACAGAACATCACCGCCGCTGGGTCTGCCACTTCGAAACTCAGCACGAGCTCTGCGCAGTCCGTGGTCAGCGCCGCCTCGGGAATCGTAAACTCCATCGTCTCTGTGGACTTCGGGGGCGGCAACAGCCCGTGCACCTCCACGCCGTTGGCCATCAGTCGGGTGGGCAGCAGCTGCCGGTCCAGCTCCTCCCAGTCGCCGCCCTGCACCACTTCCGCGCTCCCAACGTAGGTGAAGCGCACGTGCAGCGGCCCGCCGCGGTACCCGACCTCCGGCAGCGGGAAGCGGAGCGCGGCGGCCACGGCGGCGCGGGGCCATATCGGCACCACCCATGTCTTTGCGGAGTGGCGTGTGCCGCCCGCGCGCATGCGGCCAAGCAGGCCCTCGTTGGAGGAGTCCATGTAGTCCGTCAAGTAACGCGCGAAATACGTCGGGTCTTCGCCGAGGGAAAGGGGCCTGTGCGGTGGCAGCACCCGCCACAGCGGCACGTTCCCAGTTACGCGGCCCTCTCCGAAGCTGCCGTACCACAGAACCGTGCGGCCAGGGAGCCCTGGGTGCGCCAGTGCCGCAGCGAGCGCCGCAGTATCCCCGGTCGCGCGCGCGACCGAGACCTCGCGGCGGAAGTATTCAACATCGCCGAGCGGAACCCTGCGGCCCAAAAAAGACAGCTAACAGGGGGCGGTGTGCAAGTGTTTTGCCAAAGAATAGCTCCGGAACCAATCTTGAACCCCATGGTCCTGTGGCATCGTTCCTTCATCAGCGGTGGTGCATCCTCCAAACTTCACTGTCTTAAGAATGACTGAATTAGGAGCCGGCGTGGTAGGGACGCCAAGGGGCGGAAGCAGCACTTGTGAGCATAGGGAGAACTGTCCCACTCTCATCTACCCAAACAATTAGGTCTGGAATGATGCCAATCCTATTGTTGTGCAAAATGGTGAGCAGGATGAAGCAGTGTGGCAGAAACAGAGTGGAACAGTGTGGGGGGAGAGCAAGCAGCAGAGTTGTGGCAACCACTAGCCGTGGACAATATGTTTGTACATGGAGTCGGACGAGTCAGAGAATATGAAAGACAGAATGTATCATGTGGTGTAGCTGCTACAGGCAAGGCGCTCACCAGACATCAGACAATGGGGGGGGAAGGGCTCCACCCAACTCCTGCTTGGGCGCAAACCACCTCTCAGGCAGCCTGCAATATCTCCACCCGTGGACCTGGGTTTGTCGGAGGCCAGCAGTTTTTTCGGTTTGCTCTGGAGGATCACCCTGGGAGTTGCAATGACTTTCTTCCGCTGCGGCCATCGCGGTTCTAGAGTTTTCGTTGGGTTCCCTGAAGGCATTGCCCACCCCCAGCGATGCATTTTTGAGGGAGGGGAGGGGAAATGGCCACTGCAACTCTTCTGTGGGTCGAGCCTGCGAACTAGCCGCTCTCTCCGTTTTCCCAACTGCCGCCGCCCTCGGCAGTTATAAGCGACAGTGGCGGCTCCAAACCGCCTTGCCGACCCCCTCCACCAGCCTTCCCAACCGCTTTTGACAACTCCCGTCTTGCCCGCCTCCTTTTCCAGTGCATCACTGCCCCATCATCCAGAGCTCCACAGAAGCAGCAAGGCAAGAGCAGACCAGGCAAGGTCGAAGCAGGCACCGCGTTGGCAGTGCTGCCCGCCGTAGTCCGTGGTGAGCTGGAGCCCGCACAGTACGAAGAGCATGCCCGCAAGTGCCGTCAGCCGCGCGTACAGATGCACCACTTCTGCCTTCGCAGCGTCGCCGCAAGTGTCCGCTGCTGCCCCACACCCGTCGGCCGGATCACCGGGCGCCAACACCTTTAAAGCGGCGTCCAGGAGCGGCGGCGTTAGGCCTCCGGTAAGCAGGTCGCGCGCGCGCGCCTCCGCGGCGCGCTCCTGCTGCAGCCGCCGGTACAGAAACGCGTCGTAGTACGCACGCCACAGCAGCATCTGCAGCCGCCAGGACTTGTGGTGCCGCGGCGCCAGTACAGCCTCGGCGCGCCGGAACACTGCCAACGTCTCAAGCACCACGGTGTTGCCGAGGAGGTCACCGCCAGTGTCCCAGTTGCGTTCCAGGCCATAGATGCCCTGCATCACCAGCACAGCTGCGCGCGGCACGAGGGCAAGGAACGCCGCGTACTGCATCAGCACAGCATCCAGCTGCTGCTCCGGCGAGGCATCACACAAAGGCCCCTGAGAGGAGCAAGGGGAGCCTGCTTCCGTGCGGACACACACAGCTCCCCACATACACACGATAATCAACACGAAATCAACCCCCCGTACCCCCTCCCAACCCCCCCCCCGTTCCCTCGTACCCCCGTATCATGCGCCTTCCTCACTCACTTCGCTCGCTCAAGACCTGCACCTGTGCACCTTCCTCGCTCGCTTCGCTTGCTCGAGACCCGCACCAATACATCTTCCTCGCTCGCTTAACCTCAATACGCCGACTACTGGGCGCCGCTGACGCGCAAACGGCACACCATGCCACGTCCAGCACAGCCCCGGCACACCAAGCACTGGGCTCTGCGAACGCAGAAACGACACCAGCAAGAGCACTGGCCGCAGCGGCCAACAGAAAGCAGCAACCCGACGCAACATGCGAAGGGAAGAACGGGTGACTGTCCAGGGCTGGTGAGAGTGCAATCTGTCCCACTGTTCGTCATGGAAGCATTCTGCCCACGTGGCGTCCACATCTGTGCTAGTGCTGACAGGCCTCATAATCAGTCATTTCCAGACAGTACTCAGCAGCTGCCCACATAATTCCTCGGTCCAAACCATGAGGCTATGAGGCGCCAAGAGGCAAACCACATCCATGGATTCACAAACGGGTTCCTGTTTGTGGCCTCCAAAAACAGTCCCAGATGGCGGGTTACCCTCCCCAATCCAAATAAACCAAACCGTAACGGTTTTGAATGACCACGAATTGATTTATATGTCGATTAATTTAGTTGGTGTAATGCATATGAAACAGGAAGCTGACCTTCCAGCATCAAAGAGCGAAAGGGCAGTGTTGCGCATGGGCAACTGGCTTCCAAAAGTGGCCTGGGCGACTGCTTGTTGAGAAATGGCCCGCGTCATGAGGATTGATACCAGGGAGCAGCAAAACAACTTCACATTGCTGGTTTTGATTTCTGCCGACTTTCTGATGCCGCCCTTCCCCATAAACCCAACGCTGGGTTAGGCTCGCTTTTGCTGATTTCTTGCTGATGCTGGGCGGGATGTGTGGCCGTATAACTATAATCATCCGAACTGCACCATGCCAGGTGCTTCCCTGAGCCGCGTGGCGTGCAGTTCATGGATCACATGTCATTCGGCACGTGTAGCAGTTTACGGTTCCGATGGAATGGTGCAAGACGAGGACTCCATGAAACGACATCACAAACGAGCCCGTCCGGAGCTTTTCGGCAGCAGTTTCCTGCACCTTTACGCAATCGATGTGTCATGCAACATGTGTGCTGCCCGCGTTGTAGGCACCTACCAGGGGTCTCCGAAACCTCATGCGGCCACTCGGCAACACTAGTATCTGTCACACTATTATAGTTTCGCGAAGCGCCTTTGCCCCTGTGAAAATGGTTCGCAAAGCGCTTTCCGACGAAACACTTTCTGGAGCAAAGCGCTTTCTCTGGCGAAAGGGTTTCGCAAAACACTGTCACCAAGAAAGTGTTTTGCGAAACCCTTTCCCCGGCGCGGTAAATTGACTGCCCGTACCGCAAAAAATCGTTGTTATTTTTGGTGTTTGGCACGCGAAACATTCTCCAGGGGCCAAACACGCTTTGCGAAAGTAAGCGTTTCACGAAGCGCTTCTGCTTTCGTTGAGCCAAAAGCGCTTGGTGTTTTGCCACTCGTCTTCCATTTTTCGTAACGCTTCGCGAAGCGTTTCTACTCTGATTTTCCCCGGGCACCTAAAAAGCATAACGCCGTGCACCCGTATCGCACTTCCGGTAAATGCATAGGTAGATCCCAAAATGCCTTTGCGCCCGACCTGCCCCTGAGATCCAGAGGTTGCACTTTTGGACTGTGTATCCTCTGTGGAGACGGTCATTCTCTGGAGCACCCCCAAGGGCGTGGGCAGTTGCGGATTCACCTTTGGGGGCCTTGCCGGAGGAGCCCAGGGCAGCACACCAGTGCTGTAAAAGGTGGTGGATCTAGCCTTCCCCTCCAATGCAGCGCCCGTGTTCATAAGGTCATAAGCATGTGGTGTAGGTGGGAAGGGAGGCCCCGCCCCATTGCAGTCACCGACCTTGCAATCTGGCCCCCAGTGCAGAGCGGTCCAAACGTACTTGTTGACGTCGTCGCTGACGCCCTCGGAGTAGCAGCCACATCCGATCGTGTACGGGGCCTGCGCCGCAATGATGCGGCCGAAAGTCGTTGGCCGGGGGTTGATGGGCTCGCGGTGCTGCGCGAGCGCGAAGCACAAGTCCCAGCGATCAACTGGGAACTCGCAGGACAGGCTGTGGCAGAGATCGGGGTAATTGCGCACCGGCAGCTCCGCGGGCACATGCTCGCGGAATTCCGCCAGAGGGCAGCAACTCCAAGGCCCGTACACCACGCCGGTGAGCCATCCACTGACGTGCGGCTCATGCAGCTGTGCGAAGAACTCCGCCTCCCGTGCAACCGGGTCCCATGGTGGCAGCCCGAGATCATGCGACATGCCCAAGCCGTACTGTGAAGACACCCAAACCTGTTGGGACAGAGAGAAGCGCTAGGGGGGAAGCAACAGGTAGGCTGAATGAATTTCAGAGGGCGTGGAGGGAGGACATTGCATCCGGAGGCAGGGTTAAGCCCCGTCCCCGATTGACCCTGCCCCAACTTGGGCAAGAGGTTGGGATGGTGATATTTTCGAAGTGTTGTGTAAAGAACAGTTGCTTTTAAGGGAAGAGTTTGACGACTCTTGGCACAGCCGTTGGCGCGGCTCACGTCTAAAGTGGTGGAACCGGCCTGCAACAGTTCGCTAGAGTTCGAGCCCTCAGTGCTTCCTGGACAACGGTTTGGCCACAGCTGTGCCTGGGGAGCAGCATCACCCTCATGATTTGACCTCTGCCCCCCGCCAGTTTGTGATTTCTGGGAGCCCCCCTGTGTGACATTCCGTCTGGTTGTTGCTCCTTTACGGGGCCCTGGACGGTCACCCGTTCTTCCCTTCGCATGTTGCATCGGGTCGCTACTGTCTGTCGGCCGCTGCGGCCGGTGCTCTTGCTGGTGTCGTTTCAGCGTTCGCGGAGCCCAGTAGTTGGCGTGTTGGGACTGTGCTGAATGTGGCATGGTGTGCCGTTTGCGTGTCAGCGGCGCCCAATAGTTGGCGTATTGAGGATGTGCTGGTTGTTGCCGGGGTCGTTTGACTGTGTTTGCTGTCCACACACCTCTGTCCACAGGCCGTCCATCGCCTGCCTCGCTGTGTTTCTGTGCGGCCCAGGTGCCCTGTTCCTCCACGCGCTGTCCGGGCCGTCCACCATATGTTCTTTTCCCCCTCACGGTTGGTCTGCCCCTGATGGGCTCCCACTCCTGTTGCGCAAACAGCCCATCTGGGCTGCGGGAGACACCCCCCACCTGATGCCGGTTGAGCAGGGGTTGCCCTGGCACCCGGTAGCGACGGGGTTGGCTGGCCAGGCCATCCCCTTTATTGTCGCTGCCTCCCATGCGCACGCTCTGCCATCCGCTCCATTCTGGTTCTCTGTTCCCGCTGTTCCAGTTGCCTCTCCCGCCTTGCTGTGCCCCTCCTCCTTGTCTGCTGTGCCCGCCCTTGTCCCTCCTGGTGTGGCTCCCGCGTTCTGTGTGTCTGTGTTGCTCCTCCCCCTGTCTGGTGGTGCTCCTGGGTGCCCATGTCGCGCACCCCCTCCTGTCCCACCCGCCTGCCCCCCCATACGAGGATTTCACATCTCCACACAACGTGGACTGCCCCGTGCCCGGTTGGCTGTTCACGGCCCTGTTGCCACCCCCGTGGCGGGCACCTCCCGGAGCGCGGGGCGCAGCCCCCGCCCTTGTGGAGTACGTGGGCACCTTGTAGAGGGAGGGGGGGTGTTTGCTGATGGCTCGCTCGGCGTGCGCTGCATTTGGTGGTTGCTGCAGTGCTCGCACCTCATGGTTCCCTTGTGTCTTGTTGTGTGTCCTGTTGGGGCTCGTCTCCCTACCGTGTGTAGGGCGGCCTTGTGCCCAGCTGTTTTGCTGCTTGCGTTCCTCCCAGTTTCGGGCTCTTTCTTTTTCTGCTGGCCTGCTCACTGCTTCTGGTCTGCGGCGCCACGGGGGTAGCATGTCGCTCCCCGCATCCGATTGTGGCTGTTGGGTTGTCCCACTCGCAGTTGGGTGGTGCAAGGGGCACCAGGCACTTTTGCACATGTCTCTAAATCTACAAACTGACCTGTCACTGGTGTTTGTTAGGGTTGTTCTGGGGTGAATGTGTTGCGTTGTTGCTCTTTTGCTTTCTGGGCTGCTGAGGGGCTCCCCGTTTGAGGACTTCACTCCGGGCTGTCCACGCCTCGGAGCTAGGGACTCGTGTGAGTCCACCCCCTGGTTGGTCGTGTGCAGTGACCACCAATGGTTTGGACGCTGTGTCTCATAAGCGTGCCCAAGGCCCCTGCACTAGGCCTTGGTGACAGAACTTAGCTACTCGCGGGCAGTACATGTTTTAGGTCGCTGCCCAATGGACAACCGCGTAGCCGGCTGCCAACCCCCCGCAGGGGCGACCCCCTTACTTAGGTTTGGGTTGCCTTCCCCTCCCGGTGTGGTCGGGATGGTGATGGCTCCCGGGAGTGCATCAGGGAAGCATCCCTTCTATGTTGTGTGTAAGTGTGGCCTTGGTTGTTGCGTGTGTGGTGGGCGCCGTGTTGGCGTTGGGGTGTGGGGTCTTGGGCTCTTGGTGGTGCTCCCTGTGTGTGCCTTGTTTGTGGGCGGCGGTGGCTGGGTGTGGGTGAAGTGCCCGTGTGGTGGGTTTGGCTCCCACCCTGGGTGTTGGGTGTTTGGCTGGTGTTGGTGTTCGCGGCGGGTGGTGTGGCTGTCCGCCACTGTTGTTGTGGTATACTACTTTGCTTTGCTCTTCTGTAGTTGTGTGCTGCTGCGTGCTGTTGTGTGCTGGCGAGTTGCATTGTGTGCCTCTGCCGGCTTTGGCCTGCAGTGCGGCGTTATGTGCTATGCTGCCTCCGCGTTGTGCGCTACGCTGCCTGCGTGAGGCGCGGTGGCCGCGGCTACCCGGGCAGGGCCGCTCCTCCCGTGGGGGCCGAGTTCGGGTAACCTCCGAAGCACTTGGACAGGGCCGCCCACCCATTGGCGGGGCCGAGTCCGAGCCCCCGGGGCCTGCCTGTGATTCTTGCGCGCGCGCGCCCCGTTTGTGGGCGGCGGTGGCTGCGCGTGGGTGCAGTGCCCGTGTGGTGGGTCCGCCCCCCACACTGGGCGTGGGGTGTTGGGCTGGCGCTGGTGCTTGCGGCGGGTGGTGTGGCTGTCTGCCGCCATCATTGTGGTACACTGCTTTGCTTTGTTTTGCTGTACGGTGTGCTGCGTGCTTTCGTGTGCTGGCAAATTTCGCTATGTGTCTCTGCCTGCTCTTCGGTGCTGCGCTGCCTTGTGCGCTACGTTGCCTCCATGAGGTGTGGCGGCCGCGGCTACCCGGGTAGGGCCACTCTTCCCGTCGGGGCCGAGCCCAGGTAACCTCCGAAGTGCTTGGACAGGGCCGCCCAACCATTGGCGGGGCCGAATCCGAGCCTCCGGGGTCTGCCTACGAGGTTTGTGCACTGCTCTCCTTTGTGCGCCTCCGTCCGCTCCATGTGCTTGGGCGTCGTGTTGCCCTATGTTATTCTCATTTGCGTTGCGCTGCACTGTGCTGCATTTTGTTGGATCTGCATGCCTGGGCGTTGTGCTGAACTCCTTAACGCCTCCGGGAGGCTGCCGCGATTAGCTGCGCTAGGCGATCCGTGGGCAGCAATCTGCCCGGTTGCGAGACCAGGACGTGCTCTCCTGGTAGGTCCCCGTCTATGTGCACAACCGGTTGCCACTCTCCATGTGTGTAGCACACCCCATGTGGGTGGCAGCTACACTGCGGGGTATACACACCCACGGCCACAATGCGTACCCGGACCACCGGCATCATGAGTCCTGGGCATATGAGGTACCACACCTCACCCCTGGTCATGTTGGGCATCGGTGTGCGGGCCAGCTGCCACTCGCGGGCCCGCACTATACTTTTGTACTGTGCTTCCATGAAGTCCACGGTTGCGTATGCAAAGCGTCGTTGCATTGTCAACGTGTTTGGTTCCCCTGGCCTTCTGCCCTCTTGTCCGGGGTCGTGCGTTGCCGCTCCCCTATTGCAATGGCGTACCTCCCGTTGTTGGCGTCTGTCCCCTCTTTGTATGTCGGCATCATGCCGTCTTCGGGCCTCTGTGTCTAGCAATCCGTCCTTTGCCTTCCCTATTTGTTTGAATAGTCCCTCAGCCTTCTCCTTGTGGTGCGCATTTTTGTCGGGGTGTAGCTTGACACTGAGTTGCTCGTATGCCCGCTTTATTTCCTCTGTTGTGGCCCCAGGGTACCGCACTCCTAGCACCTGGTACCAGTTCCCTGGTAGTGTGTCTCGCATGTCCGCGACCGGGTCCCGTCCTCTGGTGTGTGGGACGGTTGGTTGATTGGCCCCCACCGGCTGGGGCTTGTGCTGAGGCTGGGGCTGGGGGGCCATGTTTGTTGTTGGCCTCTCCAATCGGATGACATTCGCTCTCTTCACGCGAATTTCCCGTCCTTGTGTTTGCTGTGGCCCCTTTGTTATGCGCACCTGCACTCTGAAGCCGTCGTGCCCCACCACTATGGCCTCACATGCGTTGAATTCCATCTGCCGCAGCCCTTGCAGACGCACTGCTAATCCTGTCACAAAGTGCCCTGCGCTACTCACCACCACTACTGCTGCGCCGGCTACCAATGCTAACACGGCCGCCTCCACGTGGCGGGCTGCCGTGTGGCCAGGTGGCGTCACCGGTGCGCTGTCATGCCTTTGTGCTCTTGCTCTCCTTGTTTGCAGGCTACTGGCTTGCTCCTGACTGCCCCTTCTACTGACATCACCTGGGGGCAGGCCGCTCAAGTGGTCGTGGGTGACTGCCACTGTTCTGCCTCCCTTTTGGTGGTCCAGTTTCACCAGAATCCGGCCATTCTCCTCCCCTTGGACGATCCCTTTTGCTCCATTCAGTTCTGCCCTCCGCAACCCTGTGAGCCATACTTTTCTTCCTGGCCGCCACGTGTCCTGGGCCGCCACTTGCTCCCGTTTTTGTTTGACTATTGCTGCCCTTCGTTGTCTGGTGGCTTGGTTGTGGCTCTTCTGCCACTTTTCGAACCTGTGTACGAGCACCTCTGGGAGGTTGCACTCACACAATGCCCCTGTGTTTTGATTGATGCACTTCTGGTGCACTATGCCCCCACAAATACATTGTTTGGCGTTGCGCACGTACTTCCCGGTGGTCTTCACGTCTTCTCCACAGACCAGGCACTCCACACGTCCTTTTCCCGGCACTGTCCCTACTGACATAAAGTCCGCCTTCCACATGCGGCATTGCACACACAACCACACTCCTAACCCCCCCCTGTTTGTGATTTCTGACCTCTGCCCCCGCCAGTTTGTGAGTTCAAGCAGCACCCCCTCCCCCCTCTGATTTCTGGCACTTGCCCCCCGCCAGTTTACGATTTCTGGCACCCCCCCACCCCGGCGACCTGCTGTTGGTAGAATCTGTCTGTTAAATAGAAAAAATCCTGTATCAAACGAGTCCGTTTCTCGTTCACAGTGGTGGCAAACATGCATATGAAAGCATCTTCCATTGAGGCTATATGCGGAAGGTCCGGCCTGCCATGCAGTAGCCCATGTCTGGCCACCCCAACGAAATCACAAACCTGGAGCTGCCAAGGGAATCTCGAATAAGCTTGACCCGCATCATATTAACACACTGGAATTCATTCATTCATTTGCACACAAGCATGGGTGTTTCCAACCGCTTTGGTGGACGCAAACCATTGCATCACATACAATTGCCACAAACATTGGGTTGAAATTGAACCCGCCCGCACAGTTGGTTTTGATGCCCCCCTCCCCTTGGGGGACGACGTCTTTGTTCAGACGACGGACCAAGCCAGCACTAAGCATATGTCAGTCTGTTTCTTGCGTTGTGATGAATTACTGCGACGCTCTTTCACGTCACACGCCCGAGTGTGAGCATGTACTCAACCCAATGAGATGCTATAAGATGCATGATCCTCTAGCCCTACTGCGACGAAATCCACACCTCGCCGCGGGGAAAATGCCGCCGATAATGCTCGGCGTGCACCTCCGCGATCGGGAAGAAGTTGGCGGCCGGGCGGCCGCCGGGGTCGCCACCCGGGATGAAGAGTACGTCAAGCCGCGGCAGCGCCGCGAAGACGGAGTCCCAGTGGGCACGGGCGGCGGTGGCGCCATCGCCATCGTAGGAGCGAAAAAAGGCAGGGTACCAGATGGACACGTTAAGGTCCAAGTTGTCGCACCAACGGGAGGTAGCGGTCAGCATTTGCAGCCATGGCACCGTAAAATGAGGCGACTGGGCCGCATCGTCCAGGGCTGGGGGAATCACCTCGATGCCGTTGGTGCCAAATAAGGCTAGGTCCGTGATCTCTTGCTGCATTTGTGCGACAGTGAACGCATCGTAGCTGTTGGTCTTCGGACGATAAGCGACCTGCAGAGGGCCAAGGGTGCCGAGGCAGGGACAAGGGGAGTAGAGCACCCAATCTACAATGCCAAACAACAACGGGGATGCCGAGAAAACCTTGGAAGGTGCAGAACAAAAGGTGCAGAAGTAGTACCTCACAGGTCCTACACGTCGTGTGGATTTTGGCTTTCACACAAAACTGTCCTTGTCTTGTCACGTATGCATCACCCTAGGGAGTGTCCGACCTGCCTGTGCCTCGATATGTGGGTGTGCGTGCCGTCGTGTTGTGGTTGCCTCCGTGAACTTGTGCGTGCGTGTGCTTTCGTGTGGGTGTGTGTGTGTGTGTGTGTGTGTGCTATGCAATGCCAAAGGCAACGAGCAAAAGCTCGTGTGTGTGTGCGTGTGTGTGTTTGTGCTTGTGTTGGTTTGTGCTGTGCGTGCCATAAATTACACGGCACCAAGGAGATAATGTGCGCGTGCACACTCACCCACACACGCTCAACACAACCCACACACGCACCCGCGAGCACAACACACGACACAAAAGGGCATGTATTTCTGTGTCGTTTTTGACACTACTACGCTCTTTCTCTGCTTATTGTTCCCGTGCCACCGACGTACCGCGCACTAAAACCCCTTGAAACGAAACCCCACGCAACCCGACGGAATCCCTTGTGCTCGGTTACCCTCCAACAACTATCGGTTACCCTTACGCCGACATCGGTGAACCTCCAATCGCCGTTGGTTGCCTTGCAAGTGCCGCTCCAATTGTGTGCCTTAGTAATGAGCTGTTGCAAGCGTGCTTGAAAATATACCTGGTGCTGTCGGAGGGCATACATCGGAGCTGAAACGATGTGCAACCCCAATGTTATGCCACACACCGACGCCAATGCTGCCGTGTAGCTTTCGTGGTAGTCAAGGGTCATCTCCCGCAAGAGGCGCCCCACCCCAAACAACAATCCGCGGTCAGAGCCCCCCGTGACGCGCACGGTTGCATCTACCACGACCAATGTGTACCCCTCAGGGGTAGGAATAGCCGAATTTGGGTCTACGTTGAGCACAACGCAAGGCTCGGGAAGAGGGCCGACATCGCCATGTGGCACGATGGTCCAATGGCGCTTGGTGCGCTTGCAGATTTCATCTTGTAGCACCACCGCGTACGTCATAAGCCGCGGGGTTGCACTAGCACAGACGATGGCAGCGTCGCGAAGATCCAAGTGGTTCGGCAGTTCCCGAGGTGACGGTAGAGCTATGGACTCGTCCTTGTTCCAGTTGTCCAACCAACCCATGGTGTGTGTGGCACTGCAAGGGAGTCATGGTGAGAATGTACAAGCATAGGGTGTTCGAGTACGGTTTGAACGGTGTTCCCAAACAGACCGAGGATGTGTTGTGTGCCCGCCTCGTCCCCCATACCACCGCAGCACTATGACTTCCGGCTCCCATATCGTTTTGTCCCCGCCCCCTCTTTCAAATCCCACCAGAAGCGTGGTACCCACCACTCTTTGAGGCATCCCTTGGCCCCTCTGTACACCTCGTATGTTCGTCTGCATTCAAAGGATTCTGAAACGGCCATAATACGAAAGAGTGACAGCATCACAAAGTGCCTTGCTATGATCGAACTCAAGGTGTGTCGGTTCTTGATGACGATGCTTTCCACACGTTGATTGTTGAAGTCAATCGTAGTGATAAACGCAATCACCACCATTTCCACCAACGGCTCCGACCGAACGGTTGTGCACATATCCCATGCTAGATTGAGATTTCTCCCCATCCGTCTTATCCTCGGTTCTTTCGTTGCCCGCCCGCCCGCCCGCCCGCCCGCCCCTTTTATCTGCGTGCCGTCCCCATATGCTGTCCACTGTCCGCACATGCAAGGGAGATGGCGCCATCAAAGCGATGCCAATGCCGATGTGTCCGTTTGTACCTTTGCATCCCGACCCTATCGTCATGCCCCGAAGACGAAATGTCCTTAGCCTATTTGGGTTTGCATGCAGCGCGGCGAGCCGGTGTAGCTAAGGAAAACAGCACCCTTTGCAGGGGAGTGCGGTTTTGTAGAGTTGATACGAAAGTTGCCATGGGACGAAGGGAAGTTATGGCACGCCACCTATCTACCGGTAAGGTATGCGGAGGATGTGTGTCCAAAAAGGACCGAGGACAACGTAATCAGTGAACGAAACTTCGACGAGGCGAAACCACACAGCTCCACCTGAAGTGGCAATGTGGCAGCAACTGATTCCGCTGTTCACAATCAAGTCTCAATGAGGGTTACTATAACTTCAGGATTTCAGATCGTCTGTTGTGGAGAGATGCGCCCCCACATTGTTTGCAAGACATTCGATGAAATAATGTATTTTATTCTGTGAGAAAACAAACAAAACGAAAAATTAAAAAGGTTAAAAATCACAATCCAGTCCCGAGCCGGGACTCGCGTTTGCGGCAGTCCCACCGGTTGAATCTGAAGTTCAGGACTTAGTACTCCAATTTAAAATGCAGCGTGGGTATGTTCAATTGCATTTTTTGTTCTTCAAAAGAAAAGATGTATTGGAATTGAATGTTTTCTTCTAAGTAGCTGTCTTGTAGTTCTGTCCCGTTCAATATTCCAAACACAATTTCACATCTCGCCATGCAGAGCTTCTACCGTGTCCAAGGTGGTGCGTCGTGCACCTCTTGCCCGAGCCACCCGTAATGCTGCTGTGGCATACGAAGTTACCGTCAACGGGGCCAACTTGATTGGTGTGTTGTGTTGTTGGCGCATGGCAGTCGGCGTTGTGCAATGTTGTGCAATCTTGTCGTAGAAATTTGGTCAGGTTATACACATGGCTGCCTTGTTTCTCAGGTGCCGGTATGGCTGCCAGCGGTGTCGGCGTGCCTGCCATCGGTGTCGCTATGTGCTTCTCCAGCTACATGTTGGCGGCCGCCCGTCAGCCTAACATGTCCGCCAAGTTGCTGCCATACTGCATTTTGGGCTTCGCCCTGTCTGAGGCTCTTGCCCTTTTCACCCTTCTGATCGCTCTTTTGGAGCTTTTCGTTTTCTCTTAGGCGGTTAATATAATTGGGAATCCAGGAGTAGCTTGGGCACGAAACGGCAGGACGGTAGGGCCGTGTTTCGCGCGAACCTAAGGGCATCTGTCACTATGGTATACTACGAAGTACAATCGAACTTTCACACATTATTCTTGTCGTACGGCTCTGCGTGAAATCTTGTCAAGACTCCTGCGCATCGCAGCGTATCCGTATTTGTTGGTGCTCCTGTTTGCAAAACGGTTTGTCTTGGGTTTGGTGTACGAACTGATCCATCAAGAGGCGCCCCTGTCTCTCCTCTGTTGCTATGTGTCTTCATCCAGCAGATAAACTAAGCATGGCACCTCCACGTTGTGCTTGCTGCGGGCGGAACACCCCGGCTGAAAGGTGAACGTTTTTCTCAACGCGCTAGACAAACAGCTTTCGAAGACACAATTTTTCTGAGGAACTTGTTGGCTTGCAGGACTGAAAACCAGCCCCTCGCACCAGCTGTCCCACACGATCCAGGGTGGTCCAAACCAGGTGCAAGCTAAGATTCACCACAGGAGCCGAAATTGGGCTGGTGAGGAGGTGGCACGTCGCATGCCTGCGTCCCAGGCTGTTTCCCTTTTTGTTAGCAGCGATACGGCAGGCGGCATGGCTTTGTTTGTTGCACGTCACCGTGGCAAACAGTGTGAAGTCACACGGCCATCTTTGAAAACACCAAGTCTCGTCCAACCAACGACTCACATGAGATCCCAGGTGTCAGAACCTGTTTCCAGTGAGTACCATTCCGAGAGCAGGGGGCAGGGTGGAGGGAATTTTTCAGCAACATCTTAGGACAAATACCGACCTGGGGAATCATCTGACCTCCTGTTTGCCCCAACTTGTGAAGCCACTTGTGTGCTTTGCAGAGAGTAAATTGTCCCAAAAAGCTTTCACCGTAAGATCATCATATAGCATGTGCTGTTTGCGAATGGCACACAACAAGAAGCCTGTGAGGGAGTTCAGGGACTGCAAAATGACATTGCCACTCAGGTAATTTTCAGCGTGGATGAACAGGAAGGTTGGGAAATAGCACTGACAATTTGTGGACGGGTTGCTCCCCGTCCTACAATTTTCACAAACTGCTGCCAACAGTCTTGGGATGATCACCATTTTGTTGTGGGATGATGCCTCAAATACAGTGGCTGTTACCAGAATCCTGCAATTTTCTTTTCGGGCTGCAGTGGATACCTAGTGTTTTTATTCAAGGTGTTTTTGTCAATGTCGGATTTTGTGCGGTGAGGTATGTTTTGTTTTCATTGGAGTAATATTTGGAGCATGGTTGCCCCCTCGCCCGGTATGTCTGGGCAATGTATCAAACCGAACCTATCCTCTATGGAGGGCGAGGGCAGACTACCACTGCAGGAAGAGTCACATCAACATTTGGCACCTAAATATTCAGGTCCCAAAACATCCACATTTCACAATACCATCTTTTCCCAGAAATATTAGATTTTTGTTTTTGCCTAAATGAGGGAATGGTGTTCAATTTTTCTAAACGTCAACCATGAGAAGCTTTGCTCACCTTGTGACCCTATTGATACTGCTGAATGAACAACAGCAAAATGATCATAGTTGCTCTCCTGAAAGAGGGCTCATGCTTCAATAATCTGGCGCAGGAGGGTAGTTCACAGTGGTAAAGCACAGGTCGTGGGGTAAAAGACATGAATGGGGTGTACGTTTGTGACACGCTTTGGAGCACAGACCTTGCTAAACCTCGCTCATGGGGCATTCTAGGTTCCACTTGGTTGTGCTTTGAAGTGGTGCCGGAGTTTACCATCTTTTATGGCGATTTTATGCAGCCTTGTTGATCCCTCCTTACCATGGGTCCATGAGAAGGCTTATGGCCTAACACATAGGGGAGGATGCTCAAGGAAGTTGCAATGGGGTTTCCTACGGCTAACCAACAGAATAAGAGCGAGAATTTTGGCCACTCTATCTGCGATGAGTCTAGGCCGCAGCCTTGATGGAGCAACTGTGTCAAAAGTCCAACATGTGCTCATCTACTTGTATTGGAACATTTTGTAATACAACATGTTTGTCAAACCCTGCGACGCCTAGTGTTCTCAGTGCATACGTGATCAGTTCAATAAAATGTGCATTCCGCCGACAATTGTGAAAGCTCTCAAAGGAGGTCAAAGGAGGGCAGGTCCCCGCTCTCCATCTGCAACAAAAGTGTCCCAGACGACGGAGAGTTGTCGAAGCAGCTAACTTTTCATGTGTTTTTTCTTTTCGATGTCCCAAGGCCGGCGTCGAGGGTGCAGCATTTGAAAACGGGAGCGAAAATGAAATTGTCGCAAAAAGGTGCGCCCGCTGCATTATTTGTTGTTCAACTCAATTTGTAAGTTGGATATGGGATCTGAACTTTTGTGGCCTATACTTGACGTCCGAATTCGAAGCGATATGTAAGGTATTCGCCAACCACAAGGTATGTTGTTGTAGCCTGAGCTATCAAACCATTATTTGCTGGTCACAATTTCTTTAGATTTGAGGTTTGTGACTTCAATGTAGTGTGGTTTAGCCTTTGAATTTTTCTACTTCACCTTCAGATTGCGGTCCGAGGTTATGCAAAATGAGTGCATGCGGAAAGTCAAAAAGTCAAACTTGAGACGCCGCAATTTTTTCAATATGGTTATGATTCATCCAAAAAAAGTTGCATGCTAGTGAGCTAATCTGGACGGTCCTTTTGAGTGAGTGTTTGGCTGAAACTGCGTGCCTAATTATACGAGGCGCAAATCGGGCTCAGCCCGTGCCTCCCCGCCCCCCCCCCCCCCGTGCGCCTCGTTGGCGCCAAACTCTCCGCCAAACTCTCTCCGCACCAACCCCCCCTCCCCCGTGCGCTTCATTAGCGCCAAACCTCCCACGTGCGCTTCGTTAGCGCCAAACCCCCCCCGTGTGCCTGGCTAGTGCGCCAAACCCCCCCTCCCTGTCCGCCTCGGTAGCGCGCCCACCCGCCCCCACAAGACTCTTGAAGTGGCTACAAGGCGCCTTTTCTGTGCACCGCCTTTTGTGTGCACCGCCTTGTGTGTGTACCGCCATGCCTGTGACCCCTTAAATAACAAGACTTCTGCGGTGGCTATAGACCGCCTTTGGTGTGCACCGCCTTGTGTGCCGCCTTGCTTTTGACACGTTAAACAACAAGATTCTTGCGGCGGCTATAGACCACCTTTTGTCTGCACCTCCTTTTATGTGTACCGCCCTGCTTGTGGCCCCTTAAATAAGAAGACTTATGCGCTGGCTACAGACCGCCTTTTGTGTGCACCGCCTTGTGTGTATACCGCCTTGTATGTGTATTGCCTTGCTTGTGGCCCCTTAAATAGCAAGACTCATGCGGTGGCTACAGACCGCCTTTTGTGTGCACCGCCTTCTGTGTATACCGCCTAGTATGTCCACCGCCTTCTCTGTGGCCCCTTAAATAACAAGACTTATACGGTGGCTACAGAACGCCTTTTGTGTGCACCGCTTTGTGTGTGTTCCGCTTTGTCTGTGGCCCCTTAAATAACAAAAATCCTGCGCTGGCTACAGACCGCCTTTTGTGTGCACCGCCTTGTGTGTGCACCGCCTTGTCTATACACCGGCTTGTATGTGCACTGCCTTGTGTATGCACGGACTTGTACGTGGACTACGCATCTCGTGAGTGCCAACCCTTACCCCACCGTGCGCCTCTTTGGCGCGCCAATCCCCCCCCCCCTTGCGCTCCTGATTAGCGCCAAACCCCCCCCGCGCGCGTTATTAACGCCAGACCCCCCCCGCCCGCCTCGTTCGCAACCCCCAGTCCCCGTGCGCCTCGTCAGCGCCGCCCCCCCCCCCCCCCCGTGCGCCTCGTTGGCGCCAAACTCCCCCCTCGCCCGGCCGCCTCGTTAGAGCCAACCCCCCTCCCCCCCCTATGCGCCTTGTTGGCGCCAGAGCCTGCCCTCCATGCGCCTCGTTAACGCCAAGCCGTCCCTTCCGGTGCGCCTCTGCTCTCCGCGCCTCGTTAAACGAGGCGCGCGGTCCCACCCAAACAATGTTTTGAGTGTCATTTTGTTTGACTTTTAAGGCATGTTTTGATTCGTCACGCAGTCGAAAAACGATGGAAAAAGGAGAAGATGTTGGAAAGTTTTCGGAAAACTTCTTTCGTCTTCAAAAATACTTTACGAGGAGTGCGAAAAGAGGTTTTGGAGGTCTTTTTCGTTGTGGTCTAACCAACCGGTGTTTGGAAATGCCGGGCAAAACGAAAAAAACGTTTTGCGCCCAGATGCCTGTTTTTGCTTTTGGGATAGGAAATTGCGCACCTGCACTTGTACGGCTTTCCATTGTATTTTTTTTACTTTTTTTGTTCAAATTCATCCTTTCTCAGCTAGCAACATGCAACGGGGGCGCAAATAACTTTTTAACAATCGGATTGCTTCTGCATTAGCCATGTCTCATTACCTACAAAAGTCGACAATGAAGTAGGTTTCACCGGTGCTATTTGAACTGCTTGGGCATCATGTGCGCGCGGGTGTTGGCACCCGCCGACTTGAAAGCCGAGCGAGGCCTACGGGACAGCTGTTGTTTTGCTTGTTTGCCTGTAGGGTCCTTTGTTGAATGCGACAAGATGGTAGAGTGTATTGTGACCTAGATAAAAATTTACGCAGTGTTTTGGTTACTAGCACAGCAACAACGCGTAGGCTTGTGTGCGTGCGTGTGTGTGTGTGTGTGTGTGTGTGTGTGTGTATGTGCGCGCTTGTGTGCGCGCACACGCTTGCGTCTGCGCGCGTGTTTATGTGCCTATGTGTGTTTATTTGTGCTTGTGTGCATGTGTGCGTGTGTGTCTGTGCGTGTCTGTATGTCTGTGTGCGGGCGCGCGTGTGCCTTTGTTTGTGTGTGTGTATTTGTGTGTGTGTATGTGTGTTTTTGTGTGTGTGTGTGTATGTGCGCGCTTGTGTGTGTGCACCTGCTTGCGTGTGCGCGCGCGTGTATGAGCTTATGTGTGTTTATTTGTGCTTGTGTGTACGTGTGTGTGTGTGTGTGTGTGCGTGTCTGTATGTCTGCGCGGGCGCGCGCGTTTGTTTGTGTGTGTGTATTTGTGTGTGTGTGTGTGTCTGTGTGTGTGGTGTCACAGGTATTCCCATTCACCATCATTCATGAGCCACAGCAATAGGGATTTTTCGTCGGATAAAACCACGTACAAGTTCGGCTGCACTAGGTGTGGCCCGTGAGGTCAGTGCCATTGGAGGCCAACATCAATAACCAAGAGCCGCCATGAAGCTCAGCAAAGGGGATAGGGTTAGGGTCAATGATGGGCTGCCGCGAGTGCACATGGTAGGGGTATTCTACGCGTTGTACAAAGGGTCACAGGTGATGGCGGCTTTTTAGCAGAGATTGGAAGATTGCTAGCTAGTACTATGGGTTTAGGTAGCCACAGGGTAAGATGCCACTTGCACAAGTAGGAAATATGTCACCGTGCCGCAACGGGACTTCATGGCATATATTTTGCATTCCGATCCCACAATACCTGGCCGTGCAAGAGCTATGTTCAAGCCATGTTAACCCTCTAACCCATCTCACACGATCTCAATAACGACAACGAGCCCAAGGGCCCAACCTTATTTGGGCTAATTCAATTCAACGATCGGCTAAAGCTAGCTAACGATATTTTCTCTCCCATGACGATTTTTGGTGGATTTTCGTATTTCACATGCACCACTTTTGTTTAATGACCTCTTTTGTCTTTGTTAAGGAATTCGGGAATGGTCCTTTGCTAATGTGGCTATGTGCCATGTGCCCGCCCCCCCCCCTCCATACCAAGGTGGGCTCTGGGCGCAAGGCAACGACCCCCATTGGGCCGTGGCGCGTCCGGGAGTCCAAATGCAAGATAAAACGTTGGTTAGCCTCCTTTCACTACGGTGACCTTGCATGTGCTAACCATCCTTTTGCCTTACCTCACAACCTACCATCCCACCTCCCCCGAAACGGGTCCCCCCCCCCCTCCCCCCTCCCCACCCCCCTTTACCGTGATAAGTCGCTCACTCATAACCTAGCTCCGGCCCTCCGACGTGTTTTGGCGGTTGTGGCGTTGCTTGGTGATGGGTGGTTGGAGTATAGGTGATCCCCCCCCTCCGAGTTTTTTCTTGCTTAGGTACAGATTGAGTAGGTGAACTTGTGAGGGCTGCCCACGGGTGTAGGTGGCTACAGTGGACCTGCAAATGGTTCCACAATTTGCTTTGGGTCCCAAGGGTCCACCAAAATTTTACGAAACTGATTTTTGATCCGTTTTGGATTTTTGGTGACAATCCTAGTCGGACGCATGAAATCAGCCAGCCTGCCAGCTAGCCAGCCCGCCCCCCCCCCCCCCATCCTAGCCTAGCATGTATGTAGAGCTTGTGGGGATACAATGCATAGTTCCATTACATTTTTTATCAAACATTACTCGGGTTATCCCCACTCCCCTTTTTCAACCGAAGTAATATTTTGTGAGGGGAGTGCAATAGAACAAGAAAGAGTCGGCTAATTAACCCTTAACCGCGTGACCTCTTGACCGATTGGGATGGGATTCTAGGTTTGGTAACAGGGGCCGTCCGGAGCGCGTGCACACTAAGATGGACGCGCGCAATGAGCAATAGTTAATTGTAAGTCGAGATTGAGATCGAGATTTGGCATTTGGGTAATGGGAATGTCGATTTTAATGTAGTATAAAAGTTGCGACATTGTTGGTTTGGGTTACGGTGCTAGTTTAGATTTGAGATAATGGTAAGATAAGTAAAGCATTGTAATTGCATTTCCTATTTAGGACATGTAAAGGGACTATGACTCGCGTGCTTAAATGTGCACTTACATTCGGACACCAGTCCCATCATTGAAGGTTTTGAAGCTCTCCGTGTTCTTGCTCTGTTACATGTCATTTTGGGATCTGGGGGAAAAAAAGTGTGGTTTTCAGCTGGTAGAGTTGCAGGCTTCCATGGAAACATCTTCACTAGATGGACGGGCAAGTGGGGCCAGCACAACGTGTGGGTGAAGGAAGGGAAAAGCGTAAATGGTAGCAGCTGAGCAACAGCCTTGCTACTGCAGGCAGCAGCGAAATCATGCACCGGAGCTACAAGAGAGACTGGTAAGCTCAACGGGAAACAGGACAAATAGTATTGGCATGACGCAGTTTACAGTTGTTCTGCTGTTGTTGTTGCTCCACGGCTCCATGCTCCGCAGTGCAATGTCAAGGGCCCGTATCACAGAAACTGGTTTTACTTTTCTTTTTTTTGTTTGGTTTTATCTATTTTTAATTGGCCTTTTTCTGCAAGCATTCAGTATTATCTGCGCACGCAGGCATAGTGATCTACGAGTGCACCGGCACCAAGTCTTGCGGCGGAATGAAGCGACTCTGGGTAACACGGCTACGGGGTCTGTGTCCATACCGTCTCCAACAACCACAACAACAACAACAACAACATGTGTAACTTATGTGTGTATGTTTGTGTCTATGTGTGTTTGTGTGTGTGTGTCTCTGTGTGTGTGTGTGTGTTTGTGTGTGTGTGTGTGTGTGCCTTCATGTGTGTGTGTGTGTGTGTGTGTCTGTCTGTATGTGTGTGTGAGCATGTGTGTGTGTGCGTGTGTGTGTGTATGTATATGCCCGCGCGTGTGCACTATGCGTGGCCTATAGCATGCAGTTTAGCGCGTTGGTGACTAGGCAAAGAGTGCCAAGTCCAAGGCGCTCTTTTGTTAGGCGTACTTGGTTAGTGGCAGAGGGTCTGAGCCACACTTAGGCACAGCTTCAGAAAGGTTTGGTACGGTTCCACTAGCGAAGGGCGTTGTACCCTGCAAGAAAATTTATTCCATCATGAGCCGACACAACGTGCCGTTGTGGGCCATTGTACAAACCACTGCACAGTGCTTTGTGATACTACATCAAAGCTTTGACATGTTATATGCATGTAGCTTAGTGGATGAAGGGGGGAGATGGGGATTTGAGTTGGTGCGGGTAGCGTGTGTGCAAGCAAGCCGGGTGCTTAGGAGCTATGCTTTTCTACCTTTTTGTTCTCTTTATTTGTAAAAACATTTTTGGCGGTGGTGTTCTGAGGTCTGGACAATGTGGATGACAGGTCGGAGCTACTGTTATTGTGTTCTTGTCTAAGTTCTTTGTCCAGTGAACCAAACAGGCGACAATGAAATCGCTTGTCCTTTGTATTCCGGGTGACTATTTCATTTTCCTGCCGTAGAAACCAATGGGACCAAACACACATGCACTCCTTCTCAAGGTGTTTTTTTACAGCATCTCATGGTGTTGTGAGCCGTTAAAAGTAGTTTTCATAGCGTCATGTATGCCAATGTGAGTATGTCGCTAGTACAAAAAAGACGTCGATTGATCTTATGAGAATGTTTGTAGATGCTGGCCTCTGTCTTGCATATGATGGGTGTGAATACAAATCTATTCTTCATTTGTGCGCAAGACATCTATTTGTTTCATGGTTAACATGTAAGTCCCTATTTGTGGCATCGCCATATTCTCTGTGTAATTTTTGGGCATGTCGTAGGAAATATACAAGTTTTGGGAAATGCATAGGAAAGCGGCCCCTTGGGAAGATAGACACATGGCATTGTGAATTATAGCAAACAAAGTTTCTTTCATGGCTACAGCTTGTGCAACCGACTTTGATAGAAATTTGATCGCAAATTACCTGTTGGGTCGATTCTCCCCTTGGTCAATTTGGTTTTCGTGGACACTAAAAACGTGTTGTTAGCTGTAGATGAGTTCATGCGTTTGAAAAAACGTGGACCATCAAATATTTTGAGTCCTGAGAACCATCCCAATCGGCATACACAGCTTCAAACAACAAGTCCAATAAAGGCATGTGTGCAGAGCAATGTCCATGCCTAACCCTAACCAATAAAATAATAATTTGTGCTAGCAACTAAATGGGAGCACAACAACACTAAAGATGCCTATTTTGTACACAAACCTCCCAGCGGCTGCGCCCACATCGGGAGGTTGTTAAGCGGCTTCGCCAACCCTACCCAACCTAAGTATCAAATCTTCATTTTAGAGCTCATAGATCAACTCAGAGCTCTTCAACAAACCTCGTCGTTTTGGTCTACAACCAAGAGTACGTTGGATTGTAGAACATTGATGATGTGGAACCCAAGTTTACACAAAAAGACACTCATTAAGATAGTGTACACCTTAAGTAGAAAACCGACCTTGCGCGCCGTTTGCGACAATATGCGCTATACACAATAAGTGCATGCCTTCTTAGGTTGTGTTGGAAGCATGCATTGAGAACCAACAAAAAAAGAATTCGGTTAATTTTTAACAATAGAGGAGTTGTCCTTTGGTGACTTTCGGCTTGTCGTGCGCGCTCGCCCCATTATTACGCTGCGCATCTCAATGCTTTAGCTACGTTTCAAAAAATGGATTTCCATTTCATCTAGTCTGACGACATTGGGTCTTTAGAATTTAGTACAGTCCGACTTTGTTGGGCCAATGTGATTGTGCATGCTCTCTGGGTGGCTTTGGTGCTGCAGCGGCACGGTGCAATTTGTCGGTGCATTGGTCCGGATGCCATTCATGTCCACTCATCGATCAGTGTTTGTGTTGACTGTCACAAACGTTTGCCCTAGCAGTGAGTGTATAGTTTCATAATGAACATCTTTTCAAATTGAAGCACAACATAGGCCTAAGCTTGTCCCCGAAGGATAAAGACCGCAACCGGTTATACCAACTAATTGGAAACACAACTTATTGACTATAACAGGAGGTCATGTTGAAATCAATTGGCACAACTTGCAAACCATTATTGTCATAATCACCCTGATTATCATAGTAAATAACAAAAAGGAGCTACCATGTCTTTCCCGGGGCCCTTTAACTACATCTAAGCCCCACTGTGTCTTTTGGACCCCTCTTTTGCTCTATCCTTGTAGGTTTTCCATGAAATCGAATGGCGCAAACCCAGCATGCCCTGGGTTGTCCAAAACACGCCCCTGGTTGTACGAAGCAGTCCAAAGCATGCCCCAGCTTGTCCAGAGCATGCCCCAGGTTATTCAGCACAGGTGGGCAAACGATCAAGTTTCAGTGCAACGCAAAAGCAGGCACAGAACACTGGGCAGGGATCAGACCTGATGCAGCAGCTTGGTATACCACTGAGCTGTATGTTCTTGCTTCAGTTCGGCACCACAATCAGGCCATGCACAAAGACAATGTCACAAACACCCATGTGTGGTCCCGGGCAAAAAACCACCCCCAAATGGGGGATAAAACCACCCCGAGTGGTTTAATGCCCACTTTTTAGGGGGATAAAACCACCCCTTTGGGGGGACAAAACCACCCCCTTCGGGGTGATAAAACCACCCCGGGGTGGTTTTATGCCACCAAAGCAACAAATGACACAACGCAGCAAATAAAAGCAGTCTGAGCAATGCTGCCACAAAAGCAATGCATGTTGAACTGGATGAATAGCAAACCCAAACCATGTCTGAAATCCGATCTCAGACCCCATTTGTAAACTTGTCGCCTGCCAGGTCAGACATCCTATACCACATATACAAAGAGCAATTTGAAATAAAACACTGAGTGTAAAACCATATGTCGTTCCCTCACCCTCCATCACCTCTCCTACTTCCATACCCAAACTTGTATTCCGGTACTATGGTTCTAGGTTAACATAGAGATCGGCCATACCCCTCTGCCCCTAAAAAGGTGACAACCCCCCCCCCCCCCCCACCCAATGGGGGGATAAAACCACTGAAAAGGGGGGACAAAATCATCCCAAAGGGGCAATAACCCCCCCCCCCCCCCAAAATGACCCATTGGGGGGATGAAACCACCCCCTTGGGGGGATAAAACCACCCCTATGAGGGGATAAACCCACACCCCCAAAAGGGGGGATAAAACCACCCCCAAGTGGCATAAAACCACCCCAGGGGTCAAAAATGGCCAAAACGGAGGTTGGGGGTGGTTTTATCCCCCATTTGGGGGTGGTTTTATACCCACGACCACACCCATGTGCACGCACAGTTCAGGATGCTTGTACTTTGGCACACTTGCATATTGCAGGGATGAGTCGTTCGGTTAGGATTCGTTATTGGCGGAGCAATTGTACAAAAGGCAATTGAGAACCCGATGGAAACCTTACTGACTTGTCGGAACGCCCCAGGAAGCAGCTGGGCGAACAAGTTGCAGCGGTAATACTCTCTCTTTCTCTCTCTGACTCGTACAAAACGAGAGGAATGAAACTTACCCCGGACTGTGCTTTCGAATGTACTTCACATCTTCAGTCATGGCACCGAAAGCAAAATTGGAATGCATGCAACCACACAGCAGCATGAATTGGTTTGTACCTTATTCCCTCAGCAACATTTGCGACAGTCAGTGCCTGTCAGTGCTCAGTGGTATGATCATCAAAGTATGGTCATGGTGCATCTGGTAGCACAAAACCTTGGCACTGCTGGCACACTGCATGCACAGGCACCCCAGCTGAATAGCATGTGTTCAACCCAAAATGTTCCTGTAGCTGTCTCCTGTTTTCAAGCAGGCTTACTGTACTGAATGTTCCCTTCAGTTAGCCCTCGGGCTTGAAGACTTTTGCAGGGTTGATCGAGCCAACCTTGCTTCTGCCGTCTGCCCTGATCAGCAGTGGTTAGCTCCAGGTCCAGCATGTATTCACCTCCCTGCCACTACCCCTCCTCCATTGAAATCGCTTGTCTTTCTTCCTCCAGCCCTCTTCATTGCCAACCTTAGTACTCAGATCTGAACCCTCTCACCCTGCTGAGTACTCTGGGGGACCCAAGAAGGCGGGGTTCTGTAGCCATTTTGATTCCTCCCCACTTTGGGAACCTCAAGAAGGTAGGAGCGGGGGGGGGGGGGAGGTTGGTAAAAGATGGGGTGGGGGGTTGGGGAAGGATTGGGGTATTTTTTGGTAACCCAGGGGCGGTTTTGGTGAAATGCGGGGCGTTTTTTTTTGGTAAAAAGCGGGGGGGGGGGGCGTACCACACAAAAAAGTGTGACGATGCAGCTCTTTATCTGAGTCCTGTGAAGTGTTCTCGACGTGTGCCGCTCTGTCCGATTCTGACCCGACCCTCTCTGACCCTGGGGTGTAGCCGGGCCTCACAGTTCGTGAGAGTGCACATACTTCACACACGCAGCAGACGTCACAAAGGGTCTCTTTGCCCAGGCTCCCAACCAATGAAAATGTTGCAGAATAAGGTTGCCCAGGTGAGCAAGAGCTGAAGAGGGGGGATGCCATAAAGGCTCAGTAAAGTTTGGATTTCAGAAGCAAATTGTCCATATCGCTTGTCCACAAAAACACTGGGAAAACGTATTCTTAGTAGATGAGGGCACACCAGTTGTCCGTCCTGGGGGTCCGGGTGCCCTCTTGCATGTGACCTGTCACTCTGTGCACGTGGCATGCGGGTAAACTATCCGTCAAAGGGCCCAAAATTGCTGATGGTAGACATGAGATTCAATAGGTGACCTCAGCAGGTATGGGGACTGGAGGAGCGGACAGGAAGAAGATGTTGGGGGGAGGGGGCTGGGGGACAGTCTGTGTTCACCATTGCGGAACGGTATTGCATACGACGTATTACCTGCCTCTCTGTGTGTCCCCTCTCTTTCTGTCAGTCTGTCCTTGGCCCACCACGTACTCACTTATGAACGTAGCGGTCATGCTTGGCAATTGCCTTAAGAGACCGGCTTGATCCAGCCCCTGACTTAGGGCTTTCTTGAGGATTGTTTTGACGCCCTGCTTGAAGCCCTCTTTCGTGAGGAATCCGCCATTCCTGTCTAAACATGGCGTCAATGCCTTTTTGATCTCTGACATGAGTTCTGCTTGAAGTGCCTCTGAGTTGGCGGAATGGTGCACTCTGGGCAAATGGCTACGCAAGATCTCCTTCGCCAAACTGCGGTGTGAATGCGAAATGCAATGTGTATTTCTCAGACAGCGGAGACAGAACCAAAAGGGTAAGGGGAGAAGCAGACAAGAGGGCACGAACAGGTGAATCAATCGATGCCCTGTGGGCCACACTGCGGCCTGCTTAATGCCATGTCACGTTGGCGGCAGTTTCAGCCCACAATGCGCCCTCCGTGCTTCACCAGGCACCCACTATGCGCCCACTATGTGCCCACATTGCGCCCACAGCATGACCCCTGTCCCCCCAAAAAATATGGAGCACGGGCTCACCGTAGAGCATACGACACCACTGAAACTGGACAGACTGAACGATGCAGATCTTTGAATCAGCAGCGCGAATATGGGCAAAGGGGGGCAGATTTGCAACTAGAGAGCGAGGCTTTTGTAGCGGGATTCAGTGGAAAGCTGGGGCGAGGGCGGGGGCGGGGGCGGGGGCGGGGGTGTGCTCTGTAACGGCTGCTTGGGAATGGCGCAGTACACCCTTTTTGCTGTGCCTTATCTTTGTGTGACCTTCTTTTGTTCCTCGGGGCCAGTCTTGTGGGTGATAGTGGCATGTCTGTCCCACTGCTCCTGACTGCAGCTCCTGCCACTGCCGTGCCCACTCCCCCTGCCGGCGCCAGCAGGCCTCTTGTTCAGTCCTCCCCAGTATGTGGGCTAAGGGGCCAAGGGGGTCCGGATCATCAGGTGTTACATGCCACTGGCATTTCCAGGCAACAGCCGCCCGGAGCGGGGGCGACGCAAGGGAAGGCGGATGGTGACCGACAACCGATGCAAGCCGCTGCTAAACACCGCCTCCGATCAAGTGCACTGGTATGTACAGCGGTGCACGCAACAGCACACTCCTGACGCCCCCCAATACGCCCGCCATGGCAGCTGCAGGTCAAGCCTACAGGAGGGGGGGGGGGGGGTTCGTGAGGGAAACATTGCGACGCACCTGCAATTTTGGCCCTTGGTTCCTGGCCAAACGGTTTGTGGTCGCTCTACCGGTTACAACGCTTCGGCTGCAACAGCCCCACTCGCACAGCCCCCTTACCACAGCTGAGGAACCCAAATCAAGGCAATTCCGGTGTCCCAGTGACGGGGGTTCAGGGACAGGACATGACAGGCACAATGCGGACATGATCGAAGTGAGTGAGCGGCAAGGGCCGTTGGCAGGCAGACACGGCTGGGGTGAAGGGGCGTGTCCACGGCGGACCTGTTTGTTTGCGGCGCCTTGTCCTCCCTCTCCAACGCTCACTCCGCACAGCACAGAACTACCCACACACACACACACACACACACACACACACACACACACACACACACACACACACACACACGCACACACACACACACACACACACACACACACACACACACACACACACACACACACACACACACACACACAGCCAATGATTACAGCGTTGCACTACCGTGGCCGTGTTGTTCAGACCGGCGGAGCCCACCCCCCGTTGGCTGTGAAAGCGCAACGCCAAAGGAAACTCTTTACTGCAGGCACTTTTCAGCAAAATGCACATGACCAGTGGGTTGTCTTGCTCTGAAAGGCTCCAGAATGATGTTTTTGCTGCCCCCCTCAACGATAGTGGGGGAGCATGCTCATGTTCCTGTTCGAAGAGAGGGAGGCTGACACGATACCGAACCAACAGCCATGGACGCCCCCCCTCCCCCCTGTCAGGCGTCGAGGGAAAAAAACTGTGTGTGTGTGTGTTCATTCGTCGTGGCATTGGCGTCGTGGACACTGTTTTCGCAGTGCATGCACTATGACAAGCAATAATCGCGCAACTTGGGATTGTCCCAGTGGCGGAATGGGGGATTGAACGCGGATACCCCCAGCGGAAGTTAGCCACGAGAGTTCTACATGGGGGCGGGCGGGGGGGGGGGGATTTCGTGAGGAGACAATGTCGTCGGGAAAATTTTGTTTCTCAGTTTGGTGCCGAAATTTTCCCCACGAATTTTTTTTTGCGCAATTTGGGGCACTTCCTGCTCCTTGGCCTTTGCAGCTGGTGGGGCCTGGTGGGAGATCTCTACGGGTCCCCCCACGAGGGGGACTCTGCCAGGCAGATACGGGCAAACCAACCCCTAAACCCCTCCCCTCCGACCGGCGTTCACTTGGTGTACCCCGTTGCCCGGGGGGAGGCTAAATGGGAGGGTCGAGGGGGGCAGGGACCTCCAGTCCTTGTCCATGATGTCGATGCGCAAGGAGCGCTGTGCGTTGGGATCCTTCCGGCGCAACTCCCGCAGGAACTGATGCAGCACCGCCTTCGCGACTCTCTTGATGCCGGCGTCGTCCAGGTGGCTCGCCTTCCGCCGCACTTCCTTCTCCAGGCGGGCCTCAAGCTCGTCGCGGACGTCGTCCTCGACGTTAAACGTGCCCGGGTGCTGGGCCGCAAAGGCCTGCTCGTCCCGTTCCCTCTCGCGCCGCTGCTGCCCCCGGAGGATTTCGCGCTCCATGGCACTGGTCACGCTGGCAGGGAACACTTCGTGCAACTTCCACCCCTCAATCAGCGTCTGCCGAGCCCAAGCGGACGTCGCAGAACGCGCACGCACAGCGGTGGGAAGGGCAATCAACGAGGGCATGAGGGGTGGCTGATACGCACAGCAATTGTAGGTGGGGCCTCCGCACTGGCCCTGGTAAATATGACGGTGCAAGGTGCGGGGGTGAAAGATGGGGCGGATCCAGGTCCAAAAAAAAAAAGAAACGACAGGGCTCCTCTGGCTGCAATTGTATTTCATGTGCGGCACATTGTACAATGCAAAAGCGAACACTTGCGCACAGCTCCACACCACAGGAAGTACCGTGTTATAAAAACACAACACCGATAGCGCCTGCAAAGAATTCCACAGGTCTAAATGTGCTCATTTATACCCGTTCCCAAATGATGATACCAACCCATTGAAAAGCCGCGGGCCGGGGGCAGGGCGGGGTGGGTTGGCTGACTCCTGCTGGACTCCCCACCCTCATTATAGTTCTATTATGCATTACTACTCATTACACAGTGACCTACCAGCCTTGATGGAACACCCCGACCACCAGCACCCCAACCCACACCACACCACACCACACCACACCACACCACACCACACCACACCACACCACACCACACCACACCACACCACACCACACCACACCACACCACACCACACCACACCACACCACACCACACCACACCACACCACACCACACCACACCACACCACACCACACCCCAACCGACCCAAACCACCTCACCCCACCACCACACACCATTAAGGCACCATCAAGCAGAGCGGCAGGACGTCCCTAGGGCAGCCCTGGACAGCAGCCGCCTGGCCCCAGAGAGGGAGACGGCCCTCTGCCACAGGTACGCAACACACAGCACGCGTTAAGACACCACACCACACCACACCACACCACACCCTGAGTACTCCCCAGCTCTACCCATGGGCTGGGTGCCGGGTGCGAAGCCCCGGACGACAGGGCCCGGGCACCGCCAATAGGCGGTGTACTCCCCCGCCCCCCCGGCCGCCCTCGCCGCTCCCGACAGTACCGCCCCCGGACCACCGTGACCTGGAGTTGGCCTACCTACGGGGCCACGTGGCAGGCCTGGACCGCCGCACCGAGGGGCCTCCGCCCCCTAAGGAGGCGGCGCAGAGGGCGCCCCCGGCGCCGCAGGGCCCTGCCCCCGACGCGGTCGGCGAGGCGACGCCGGCACTGCTGCTGGCACCGGCGAGGGAGACGGAGCCCAGGCAGGACCGCCGGCCCCCGGCACCTACGGAGCCGCCACGCCGGCCCCAGGGCGCAACCTACCGGAGGTCCCGCTCCCCCAGACGGGACCTACGCGACGATCGCCGAGACCACGGCCGTACAAGCCCCGGTAGAGAAGGCCGCACGGCCCACCGCCGGCCCTACCGCTCCCCAGAGCGGTACTACCAGCGCCGGTCCGAGGAGCGCCCCTCCGGACACCGAGCCCCCGTCGCTAGAGGTAGAGACCATACCCCCGACCGCCGGGATAACCGCTCCCGTCGTGACCCGCCCGGATCAGCCCCCGGGCCGGGCCGGGAGCGACGAGACCCCGACGACCGGCGCCGGTACCGCTCCCCAAGCCCGGATACCGCTAGACGCCTGAGGTATGATGCGCCAGATACGGGGCGCCGGCCGCAGTGGGAGCCCCGTACGGCTCCCGACGCCCAACCCCCGCATGTCCCGAGGGACAAGCCCCCGCGCAAGCGGCAGCGCAAAAACAAGGAAAGCAGACAGCCTGCGGCGCAGTCGCCCGCGGGCACCCCGCACAGGCTACCGGTGCACGCTCTGGCGGGGACTCAAACGACGCCGGGCCTCCTGGCCCCCCGTGCACAGCAGGCACGACTGCCACAGGACGGCGCCCCCCGCACGCCCCAGAAGCACCGTACCGGTGTCACGCAGACCACCCCGGGCCTCCGGGGCCCGGGCTACGCCTCCCCGAGCGGGGCAATGAAAGCCCCCCAGCAGTCCCGCGCCGCGGACCCTCCGACTGTCCTGCACATCCGGCGCCTCCCCACAGGGTGGTCCCGCCGTCACCTGGCGGACCGTTTCATGTGGCTGGATGGGGCGGAGGGGGTGGCGGAGGCTTTTTATGGAGGAGAAAACCACGGGTACCTGACCTTCCGCGCCCACACACAGGCGCTGGCGGCGTGTGCGGTAGTCAGCGCTGCCCTGGGTACGGTAGCGCCCCCGCCCGGCCGCCTGCCGGCGGCAGTCCATTGTGTCAACCGCAGTGTCATCCGGGACCTCACCGTGCACACACAGCGGGACGCCCCGGGCGGGGAGCGGCACGACACGCCGTCCGCCGGGGCTGCCCCCCCGCGCATGGACCGCCCCTCCCTCACCGAGGATGACGTCCGGCGCCTCATAGCCGATGCCGTGGGCGGAACGCAGCAGGTGGTACATCCACGGCCGCAGGAGCCCGCCCGGGCGCCCACAGCCGACGCGGTCGGTGGCGCCGGCCGCCCCCTACCCCGAGGCCCCCCTCCGGCGCAACAGGCGCCCATCTCCCGGGAAAGAGACCCAGCGTTGCCCGGGGGCGGGGCAGCCCCTGAGCAAAGCCCAGAGGTCACCGCGGCTCGGGTGAGCCCGCCTGCGCGGCCGCGAGCCGCAGCCAAAGGCCGTACCAGCCAGCTTAGCCGGCGTATCCTGGCGGCTACCGGGACGCCTAGTGACCCCGGCCAACCGGCTGCCGGGCATGCCAGCGCAGGGCCCCCCCGGTCCGGCCCCTCGGATGTGGCAACTGAAGGCGTGTCCCAGGACCTCTTGGGCGCAGATTGCCGGGAGGAGGGCCATCAGCAAGCCCTCGCCAGCGCCCCAGAGGCCCCTGCGGCCCACCCCCAGGCGCCCGCTGGCAATCCCATGACCGCCCAGGCCCACGACGGTGCTGAGGCCTCAGCTCCCCCGACGGGGGGCCACCCCCCGGAGGGACCCGCCCTGGATTGGTGTACAGTCTGTCGCTTCTGGCGCCCCAGCCCATGTGACCAGTGCCCCCCCGCAGGGCCCCCCCCAGGAGGAAGACGAGGCTGCGGAGCTGGCCCCGGAAGGAGAACGGGAGCTAGGGCCCCGTGAGACCTCGCCTGCTCTCGAAACTCCCACTTCGCACGCGGCGGATGACCCTCCGCCCCCCCCCATCGATGTGGATGCGTCCCAGGGCACGGCCACCCAGCTGGCCGGCCTCCTGGATGATGAAGCGGGCGCCCTCAGCCCGCTGGAGCCCCTACCACCGGCGGTAGAGTTGGATGACGACCCTGCACCGCCGGCAGCCGGCCGCGCCGACAGCCCGCCGGGCGAGCTGGGCCCGCACGAGTCCCGCCTGGCGGCGCTCATCGCCGATACTGCCCTGGAGGAGGCGAACCCCTGCAAGGCCCTGGACGTCGCTGTCTTCCTGGACAGCGAACGCCTGTCGGCGGTGGGACGCCGCATGCGGGCGGCGGGCCAGGACACCACCCCCGTCCCCGGCCCCCATTCCCCGGAGGGAGACGGCCTCCCTCCCCTCCTGGCCCAGTATGCCAAGAGGACCCGCGAGCTGCTCCAGCTCGTGGGCTATACCCTGGGGGTCCCCTCCTTCTCCCTCTCCAGCTGGGAGGGAGATGCCATCCCGGCTCCTCACCCGCCGGGACTTGGGATCACGGTGTATTACGTGATCGAGGGGAGGGTGCAGCTCCGCCTCCCCACCCCCGAGGGCGGCTCGCGCCCTGGGTGGTGGCTCCAGGCCATGGCATATGCGTATGCCTGGTCTGCCCCACCCCCGCCCCGGGCGGTCCCCCCGGATACCAGGGCCCTGGTGCTGATATGCCAGTGCCCGGTACATGTCCCCCGGGGCACGCCGGCCACCGCCCCCCCCCCCGGTCCAAATCTGCGTCAAGCGCGGGGACCGGTACACCCCGGTCGACACGGCGAGCATGGACCTCGGGGACCACAGGGCCACCCTCACCCCACCCGGAGGCAACCCCCTGGCCATCGCTACGCCCATGGTGGCCAGGGCCACCTACGACAGGGCTCGGGGGGGACTCGTCATCGTCCCCTCGGCCCTGGGGGCCCAGCAGCTCCGCGACGCCGACTGGAAGGGATGGAGCGCCTCGTGGGTTAGCTACGCCCGGGCCCTCCATCCGGCCAAGCCGGTCGGCTTCAAGGTCCTGGGGGCGCAGGCCCCGGCCCTACGAGACTGGGTGCTCCCGAGGCTCACGGGCGAACGGCCAGCGGGGAGTCCCTCCTTGACCACGGTGTTTGGCCTCATCGGGCGTGACCTGCGGGCAGCCCAGGAGGCAGCTGGCGGCTCGGCCACACACGCCGACCCCCAGGGCGGGCCCACTTCCTCAGAGCCGGACCCGGAGCCGGAGCACCCCACTCCCTCGCAATCCCAGAATTGAGGGCACCCCGGAGGACGTGCACGTTGTGGGGTACCTGTGGCTCAACGTCCGGGGCCGGTACCTCCGACAGCGCCTCCTGGCGCAAGCCCTGCACATGGCAGCGCGCCGCCCTACCCTCCTCATCCTGGCTGAGGCCCAGTCCCGGGCAGGCCCCGAGGACCCCCCCTTCCAGGACTACGCCCGTCACGTCGTGCTCCCCGCCCAAGGCAAGACGGGGGCGGGCCTGGAAGTATACGTCCGCACCGGGACAACCACCCGGGCTTCCCTCCTCTGGGGCGCGGAGGATGCCAACGCCCTCCTCATGGAGGTCCTCACCCTGTGGGGTCGGCATCATGTGCTGGCAGCCCATGCCCCCCAGATCAGCATAGGCGTGGAGCCTTACGTGAGATGGTGGGCCGCCGTCTGGAGGGAGGTCACCTGCCTGGTCGACCCGACGACCGTCCTGGTTGTCACGGACACCAACTCGGCGGCCCAACCGGCAGATAGAGGGACCCCGCGCCCCGAGGACACGGGCTACCGCACGTTCCTGAGGGCCTTCAACCTCAGGGACTTAGTGGACCTTCACCCGGTCCCGCAGGACACATACTCCTGCTTCCAGGGAGCCGCGCGCTCCCGCATCGACACAGCCGCCTGCCACAGCGAGGCGCAGTTCACCATCGCCTCGTACCACTACTGGGCGAGCACCCTCCTCTCGGACCACCACGTCCCCCTCCTTCTCACCGTCGCCTTCCCGGTGAACCGGTTGGACAAGCCCAGCCCCCATACGGTCTCCCGCACCCCGGAGTACCACCTGGGCCCAGTGGCCCTGTCCCCGGCCGACACGGCCGATTTCCACAACTCAGTACTCCGCAAGAGAGCCGTGGACCCCCAGCTCGCCCCGAATCGGTGGCTGAAAGGCCTGCAAAGGGCCATCTACGATTGGGCCCACGCCACGGGCAGGGTCCGAGCCCTCCGCTTCCGGCAGTACCGCCTCAAGACGCGCCCGGCGGAGCGAGCTCCCCCCTCGCGGGCTCCCCAGCAGCCCTTCCCAGCGCGCAGCATGCTCCCCACGGTGGGGCGTTTTACAGTGATGGCCCAGAGCATAATGGGCACCTCAGTGACGGCGGGGCACGCCCTCAAGCGGAGCCTAGTGGCCTTGGGAGAAGCCCAGCGCCAGCAGAGCCTCCGGGGGGTGAAACGCAGGGCCCTCCGACGCAAGCAGGAAACCCTCAACTTGAAACGCACCCCGGAGCAGTGGAGGGAGGTGCAGCGTCGTAGCAGGGGCCCCCCGCGCGATGTCTCGGAAATCCCCCTGGACAGCAAGGCGCTCCTCAACCCCAGGGAGACGTTGTCTGCCCTGTACTTGAGCCGCCTACGGCTCCAGGGCCATAGCTACCGGATCCGGGATGACCCCGACGGATGGGCCCACTTCCAGAGGTACCTGGGGCTCCTGCCGCAGCATGCCCCGCCAGCCCGCGGCGACTATGTCCAGCCCCGCCACCTTTGGGAGGTGCAGTCGGGGAAGGCCCGCGGCCCCGACCTCCGCCTACCCGAAGCGGACGTCTGCATCGATATAGCCTGGTACCGACACCTGACGGAGGCGGACCAGAAGACCCTGTGCACCGTGGTGCGCAGCCCCCCAGTCAGCCGCACAGTGGGCAGGCGGGGGCGGGTTACCCTGCTCCTATAAAACCCGGACCAGCCGGTCCAGGAGGCGAACCTCCGGGGGATAACCATCTCCTCCCACGTCTCCAAACTTGAGCCCACGGCCTTCTATGCCGTGGCGACAGCCGTCTACGAGCGGGCCCTGGGGGGCCCCTGCCTAGTGGGGGGCATGCAGGGGATATCCCTCCAGGAGGTCGTCCGCACGGTGCACATGAAGCTGGACCTGGCCAGGCTTCAAAGACGGATAGTAGACGTCCTGATCACGGATCTCGCGAAATTCTTCGACGTGATCGCGCAGGACATTCACCCTATAGTGGGAGCCCGGGTGGGCCTAGGAGAGGCCGACCACCTTGCCACCCATACCGAGGGTTTCTCCTACACCCTGCCCTTGGGCCCCTGGCAGTCCCACACCCTGACGCAACTCCTGGGTTATCCCCAGGGTACCGTCCACGGGGTCCATGCGGGGGCGACGGCGGCGCTCCCTTTCTTGCGATACATGGACATCGCATACCGGTCCTCGGCGGTGGAGCCCTTCCGCTTCCCGGGACTCATGTGGGTGGACGACACGATCCTCCTCTTGGAGCGGGGCGATTCCCACCCCATACAGGGGGTCCTATTGGATCAGCGGGTATACTACCAGGGAATCGTGCGGGTGGACGTCCCTGACCGCAAGATCCAGCACGGCTCCACGTCAGACCCGCGGCCCCTACGGTCGCCTACACCAGCAGCCGTGGCCCGCCACCTAGGCCGCGCGTGGGTGACGAGTACCCCGGACCAGCGGCGGGAGGCACTGGCAGGGGCCCCGGAGATACAGCCCTCCAGGGTCCTCCGATATATGGGAACCGACATTTACCTCCAGGGGGCGCCTACGGCCCCCCGCAACCTGCCGGGGGTCAGGGCGGAGCTGTGGACACAGCTCCGCCCCCAGCGGCTCTCCCCGGATGCGGCCATGATGGTACTCATGGCCAAGCTCCCGAGCAAGCTGCTCCCCCTGGCCAGCGTGTACCGCCCCACGGCCAGGGTACACGCGGCAAACGATGCTCTCATGGTGCGAGCATACAAGCACGTGACGGGCATCTCCCGCCACGCTCATACCGACGCGCTCTGGGGACCCTAGGAGCATGGGTGCCAAGGTCTCACTTGGTCAGAGCACTCGTGGCAGGCGGCGGTAGTTCGAGAGTGGGTTCGGCAGGGGGCCTGGGCCAAGCAGGAGTTCCGGGACTCCCAGGCCTACTCCCTGCAAACGCACCAGGCGCTCAGGGGGGGCTGCCCGGCGGTGCTTACCCCGGGGCAGTACACGCATCACCCCAAGTGCCCCCACCTCATAGCCACGCTGCAGCGGGTCGTGGATGAGGTGGCTTTGCCCATGTGGATGCCGGGCCAGTGCTCAGGGACCACCCCCATCCTGGTCCGAGGTCCCGGTGGGCCGCGATCGGCGGCAGCGGCGGCCCCTGCCCCCCGGGTGGTGGTGTACACAACTCTGTATGGCGCCGTCGCGCAGGTGGTCGTCCCCCTGACGGTGTACGAAACGGTACAGGCCTTGGGCTACCATCACCTCGGCGACCTCTACACAGGGAATCACCAGGTGCTACCGGAGCGAGCCCCGAAGAGACGAGCGCCAGCCCGCAAGGGGATCCCGGGGCTACGTGCGTGGCTGGCCCGCCACGCTGCGGTACTAGTCCCGCTCCTGAGGGAACCCACGCCGCGATGGCAAGCGGCACCAAAGGACTGGTTCCCGGGGGCCGTGCCCACCTATCAGGCGGAAGTCATAGTGGGGGGCCGGGCGGCCAAAACCACCCGAATGGAGACGATATACCATAGGGGGCAGCCCCTCCGGGTAACCGCGGCCCTGCAGGACACCATGGAGACCGCGGGATGGGCGCCAGAACCCCGGGTGTGCCAGCAGCTCCCGGGCACCCTGCCCAGCGACACCAGGCTCCACCGCCTCCTGGTGGCCCTCCTGGATATCCAGGTGCAGGTGGATGCGCCACTGCACACCCAGCTGTGGGGCGACCACCGGCAGGAGTCCCTGGCCCAGCTCCAGCGCACTGGGGTCAGGGCGCCCACCGTCGTGTGGACGACAGCCCCCCCGACTGCCGCCTACTGGAACTGGGCCAGCACATCGCACGCCCCTCTCGTGACGGTCACCTCGACGCTGCCGCCGTTTCCGTGGATCGCCATAGCCCCGGCGGCGGTGGCGCGCTTCCGATATCCAGCGGAGTGCATGGCGCACAAATGCCCGGGGCACCCGCACAAGGGGCCCCTCTAATACTCCCTCGATACGGTGGGGTCAGTGCCAGCGGAGCTTCACCAGGCCCTGCGCACCCACCTCAGGGAGCACCATGGGGACATGGCCCTCCTGGCGCCACACGGCCGGGCGACGAGCCCCCCGCGAGTGTTGGCCCCTGAGACTCGCCCGGGCGTCTGGTTCCATGACCAGCCTGCGCTGGCGACCCTCCGAGGCAGTGTCGTGGCGGTGGATGCAGGGGCCACGCAGGCGGGTATGGCCATGGCCGGGGTCGTCCAGAGCGGGCCTGGGGAGTATCAGGCCCAGGTGGCCTCAGGAGTGGGCACCTCCCAGGAGGGGGAGGCGATGGCCCTCCTCTCGTATGCCCGCCGGCTGGCGACACAGCCGGGGGTTTACTGGCTGGTGCCGGACTCGGAGGCAGCAGTGGGGGCCCTCCGCACGTACCAGGAAGGAGGGCATTGCGGAGATGGCATCCACCACCTCTACGCCACTGTCCTGGGGGGGCAGCGCCTCTCCCCGAGGTCTGCCATCAATGTGGTGACCACACCATCGCACTGGATCACGGACCTCAACGTCCGTGTGGACGCAGCGACGCGGGAGCCGCCGGAGGTAGACCTCACGTGGCTCCTCAGGCGCCCCTACTCATTTATCCCCCCAGTGCCCTTCCGCGACCAGTGCCAGCTCTCCCTGACGGCGCTGAGTGACTGGTTGCAGGACCGGGCCTCCATACCGGCGCGAGCCATCTACGAGGCCCGCTGGGGGGTAAACTTCATGCCAGGGGGGGGCCTCCCCCTGGACTGGTTCGACCACGACCAGCAGCGCCACATCACGGCGCATCGCATGGACAACGTCCCGACCATGGCCGTCCTAGCCCACCGTTCCTCCCACCGGGGCACGGTGCTGGATACAACGTGCCTCCTGTGCGGGACACAGCCGGAGACGGCGCCCCACCTGTGGGCCTGCTCGGCTCAATCGCACGAGTGGGGGCCAGCCCGCCGGCGCCTTGCAGCGTGGCTCGACCAGAAGATGGGGCCACGGGCGGCCCCAATGCGTCACCAGCTGTGGGAACCGACTGTGCTGGAGCAGTCGGCGGCAGCCCTGCGGACCCCCTCCATGCAGCTGGCCCACCTGGTGTGTACGGGGCCCCACTCGCTGGGCACGGAGTTCCTCCGCCACGTCGTGGAGGAGTCCATACGGATCTGGTACGCCCACGCCAAGGCGCGTGCCACACTGCTGAAGGCCCGCCTGGGCCCGGGCAGCACGATGGCGTGGGCGTTGCAGGAGCTGCGCCCGCACCAGCAAGCAGAAAGGGAAGGGGTGCAGCGGGAGCTCCTGGAATAAGCGCGGTCGCCAGAGGCGAACTCACCAGGTCTCCCCGACCCCCCCTCCCCCTGCCGAGGCCTACACACTTACGCACGGCGCGCACACAACAAACACAGCCCAGCCCGTTTACCTGTACCCGTGGGTAGACATCCGGGCCTTTTGCCTTTTGGTAACAGCGCCTTCGGCACACCACACCACACCACACCACACCACACCCTGAGTACTCCCCAGCTCTACTCACGGGCTGGGTGCCGGGTTGGAAGCCCCCGACGACAGGGCCCGGGCACCACCCAAACGGGTGGTGTACTAACAGTGTCGGGTGTACGCGCGCGCCAGCGCCAAGCACCACCCCCGAGGGAGCCCGCGGCCCCCTAGTACCGGCCGCCAGGGCCCCGGGAACGGACCAGCGATCCCTAGAGAGGACGGCTGGTACAGCCTCCCCCTCCATCTCCCCTCAACGCCTTTGCCCCACCCACAGGGCCCTCTGCCCCAACTCCATCCCACACACCCCCATGCAGCACTCCGTGCCCCCTATGCACTACCTCCCGCGGCCGCTCCCTGCCACCTCCCCTACCCACTGCCCCCCCCCCCCCCCCACCCCCTTCTCCTGCCCTTGCCCCTCTCACAGGCTGGCAGCGCCCGTGCGGCGCGCCTCCCGGGCTCGCATCGGCGGCCGGCTGCGTGAACAACTGGGCCCGGGCGCGCCACTGAGGAGGCTCCAGTATGGGGTCTTCATGGCAAGCGTCCAGGTGTGCAGGTGGAAAGGGCCCCGGAGGGTGCATGTGAGGGGCCCCCGTCCTAGCAGAGGCGCGGTGCCTGGAAACTGGCCTGGGGCTCCCGGGGCCACAGGAGCAGAGGTGCAGGTCAAAGTCGCTGCAGATGCAGTCACTTTCAGAAAGAGTCCAAAATATGCCAGTTGGACCTGCAGACTGGTTCCGCAAGGTGACTACTGCTCGGTGCCAGGGCTCTGCCTTGCAGGAGTGGCGAACAGGCAGACGAATCTAATATTCCGGCACGCTAGTACAAGGGTCTTACTGATGATACTCAGAACGCTTTCTCAGAGAGTTTGCTGAGAAGGGCCAGTGGCAACGCTGGTGTTCTCAAGACCGGTGCTGCGGGGCCGCGCCCTGTCAAGTTGTTGGAGGAACCGTCCCCGTCCCCGTCCGGCTGGACGCCCCGGCACCGGTATCCAACATCCTTTGAGGTAAGGTATACGGCCCCCCGGCCACCACCCCGGCGCCAACACTAGAGAGGGCGCCCGGGAGGGGTAACAGCCCCCGATCCCCCAAAGGCAGCCCCAAAGGTGAGTGCACCACTGGAAGGGGCATGTCTGCGGGGTAACCAATTGCGCTGAGTAACTACCTAATGTAAAGAATAGTGCCTACCGCCGTAAATAATGCTGAACCGGGTAAATGGCCCTCCCCCGGTGCCAGTTTAGTGCGCAGCCCCCAGAGCCGGACCCGACCGGCCGTACTGAGGCGAGCCCAGAAATGGGTATGGCAGGCCAGACTTTAAGTGCTGGTAGCAACGCCGCAGTACACTGCGTGGGCTCATAAGGCCCACAGGGGCCCCAAATACCGTTACGTTCGGGAGTTAAGCCCCGGCCGTATTTGGGGTTGTTCCTGGTTAAGAGGACTCACGTTGAATCCCTGATACTGTTATCCCGGGGTTAAGACCCCCGGTACTGCCTGCTTCATTGCCTGCTGCTTCTAAGAGGTAGAAGGGAATTCCCACGGGTCTTGTAGGAGGCTCCGAACACCCCCTGGGCTGGACTCCCCGTCCCCCCCAGGCCGGTGCGCCCGGTTCTCTGAAGAGAATGGGCCCCCATTGGCCTTGCAGGAGGCTCCGAACACCCCCTGGGCTGGGCTCCCCGTCCCCCCAGGCCGGTGCGCCCGGTTCTCTGAAGACAATGGCCCCCCATTGGCCTTGCAGGAGGCTCCGAACACCCCCTGGGCAGGACTCCCCGTCCCCCCAAGGCCGGTGCGCCCGGTTCTCAGAAGAAAATGGCCCCCCATTGGCCTGGCAGGAGGCTCCGAACACCCCCTAGGCTGGGCTCCCCGTCCCCCCCAGGCCGGTGCGCCCGGTTCTCCGAAGATATTGGCCCCCCGTTGGCCTGGCAGGAGGCTCCGAACACCCCCTGGGCTGGGCTCCCCGTCCCCCCCAGGCCGGTGCGCCTGGTTCTCCAGAGATGATGGCCCCCCATTGGCCTTGCAGGAGGCTCCGAACACCCCCTGGGCTGGACTCCCTGTCCCCCCCAGGCCGGTGCGCCCGGTTC
The DNA here is from genome assembly GCA_964036045.1 of Eutreptiella sp. 'Long Island Sound 2002'. NCBI lineage: Eukaryota > Euglenozoa > Euglenophyceae > Eutreptiales > Eutreptiaceae > Eutreptiella > Eutreptiella sp. 'Long Island Sound 2002'. The sequence goes on along the minus strand of OZ038388.1, from coordinate 64,350,277 downwards.
TCTGAAGACAATGGCCCCCCATTGGCCTTGCAGGAGGCTCCAAACACCCCCTAGGCTGGACTCCCCGTCCCCCCAAGGCCGGTGTGCCCGGTTCTCTGAAGAAGATGGGCCCCCATTGGCCTGGCAGGAGGCTCCGAACACCCCCTAGGCTGGGCTCCCCGTCACCCCCGGGCCGGTGCGCCCGGTTCTCCGAAGATATTGGCCCCCCGTTGGCCTGGCAGGAGGCTCCGAACACCCCCTGGGCTGGGCTCCCCGTCCCCCCAAGGCCGGTGCGCCCGGTTCTCCAGAGATGATGGCCCCCCATTGGCCTTGCACAAGGCTCCGAACACCCCCTGGGCTGGACTCCCCGTCCCCCGGAGGCCGGTGCGCCCGGTTCTCTGAAGACAATGGCCCCCCATTGGCCTTGCAGGAGGCTCCGAACACCCCCTGGGCAGGACTCCCCGTCCCCCCCAAGGTCGGTGCGCCCGGTTCTCCGAAGAAGATGAGCCCCCATTTGCCTGGCAGGAGGCTCCAAACACCCCCTGGGCTGGACTCCCTGTCCCCCTCAGGCAGGTGCGCCCGGTTCTCCGAAGATGATGGCCCCCCATTGGCCTGGCAGGAGGCTCCGAACACCCCCTGGGCTGGGCCCCCCGTCCCCCCCAGGCAGGTGCGCGTGGTTCTCCGAAGACATTGGCCCCCCGTTGGCCTTGCACGAGGCTCCGAACACCCCCCGGGCTGGACTCCCCGTCCCCCCCAGGCCGGTGCGCCCGGTTCTCCGAAGATGATGGCCCCCCATTGGCCTTGCAGGAGGCTCCGAACACCCCCTGGGCTGGACTCCCTGTCCCCCCCAGGCCGGTGCGCCCGGTTCTCTGAAGATGATGGCCCCCCATTGGCCTTGCAGGAGGCTCCGAACACCCCCTGGGCTGGGCCCCCTGTCCCCCCCAGGCTGGTGCGCCCGGTTCTCCGAAGATATTGGCCCCCCTTTGGCCTTGCAAGAGGCTCCGAACACCCCCTGGGCTGGGCTGCCCGTCCCCCCCAGGCCGGTGCGCCCGGTTCTCCGAAGATGATGGTCCCCCATTGGCCTTGCGGGAGGCTCCGAACACCCCCTGGGCTAGGCCCCCTGTCCCCCCCAGGCCGGTGCGCCCGGTTCTCCGAAGATATTGGCCCCCCTTTGGCCTTGCAGGAGGCTCCGAACACCCCCTGGGCTGGGCTCCCCGTCCCCCCCAGGCTGGTGCGCCCGGTTCTCCGAAGATGATGGTCCCCCATTGGCCTTGGAGGAGGCTCCGAACACCCCCTGGGCTGGACTCCCTGTCCCCCCCAGGCCGGTGCGCCCGGTTCTCTGAAGATGATGGCCCCCCATTGGCCTTGCAGGAGGCTCCGAACACCCCCTGGGCTGGGCCCCCCGTCCCCCCCAGGCCGGTGCGCCCGGTTCTCCGAAGATGATGGCCCCCCATTGGCCTTGCAGGAGGCTCCGAACACCCCCTGGGCTGGGCTCCCCGTCCCCCCCAGGCCGGTGTGCCCGGTTCTCCGAAGATGATGGCCCCCCATTGGCCTTGCGGGAGGCTCCGAACACCCCCTAGGCTGGGCCCCCTGTCCCCCCCAGGCCGGTGCGCCCGGTTCTCCGAAGATGATGACCCCCCATTGGCCTTGCAGGAGGCTCCGAACACCCCTTGGGCTGGGCCCCCCGTCCACCCCAGGCCGGTGCGCCCGGTTCTCGGAAGATGATGGCCCCCCATTGGCCTTGCAGGAGGCTCCGAACACCCCCTGGGCTAGACTCCCCGTCCCCCCCAGGCCGGTGCGCCCGGTTCTCCGAAGATATTGGCCCCCCTTTGGCCTTGCAGGAGGCTCCGAACACCCCCTGGGCTGGACTCCCCGTCCCCCCCAGGCAGGTGCGCCCGGTTCTCCGAAGATGATGGTCCCCCATTGGCCTGGCAGGAGGCTCCGAACACCCCCTGGGCTGGGCCCCCCGTCCCCCCCAGGCAGGTGCGCGTGGTTCTCCGAAGACATTGGCCCCCCATTGGCCTTGCAGGAGGCTCCGAACACCCCTTGGGCTGGGCCCCCCGTCCACCCCAGGCCGGTGCGCCCGGTTCTCGGAAGATGATGGCCCCCCATTGGCCTTGCAGGAGGCTCCGAACACCCCCTGGGCTAGACTCCCCGTCCCCCCCAGGCCGGTGCGCCCGGTTCTCCGAAGATATTGGCCCCCCTTTGGCCTTGCAGGAGGCTCCGAACACCCCCTAGGCTGGACTCCCCGTCCCCCCCAAGCCGGTGCGCCCGGTTCTCCGAAGATGATGGCCCCCCATTGGCCTGGCAGGAGGCTCCGAACACCCCCTGGGCTGGGCTCCCCGTCCCCCCCAGGCCGGTGCGCCCGGTTCTCCGAAGATGATGGTCCCCCATTGGCCTTGCAGGAGGCTCCGAACACCCCCTGGGCTGGACTCCCTGTCCCCCCCAGGCCGGTGCGCCCGGTTCTTTGAAGATGATGGCCCCCCATTGGCCTTGCAGGAGGCTCCGAACACCCCCTAGGCTGGGCCCCCCGTCCCCCCCAGGCCGGTGCGCCCGGTTCTCCGAAGATGATGGCCCCCCTTTGGCCTTGCAGGAGGCTCCGAACACCCCCTGGGCTGGGCTCCCCGTCCCCCCCAGGCCGGTGCGCCCGGTTCTCCGAAGATGATGGCCAACCATTGGCCTGGCAGGAGGCTCCCAACACCCCCTGGGCTGGACTCCCCGTCCCCCCCAGGCCGGTGCGCCCGGTTCTCCGAAGATGATGGCCCCCCATTGGCCTGGCAGGAGGCTCCGAACACCCCTTGGGCTGGGCCCCCCGTCCACCCAAGGCCGGTGCGCCCGGTTCTCTGAAGATGATGGCCATCCATTGGCCTTGCAGGAGGCTCCGAACACCCCCTGGGCTAGACTCCCCGCCCCCCCCAGGCCGGTGCGCCTGGTTCTCCGAAGATATTGGCCCCCCTTTGGCCTTGCAGGAGGCTCCGAACACCCCCTGGGCTGGGCTCCCCGTCCCCCCCAAGCCGGTGCGCCCGGTTCTCCGAAGATGATGGTCCCCCATTGGCCTTGCAGGAGGCTCCAAACACCCCCTGGGCTGGGCCCCCCGTCCCCCCACAGGCGGGTGCGCCCGGTTCTCCGAAGATGATGGCCCCCCATTGGCTGCAGGAGGTTCCAAACACCCCCTAGGCTGGGCCCCCCGTCCCCCCCAGGCCGGTGCGCCCGGTTTCCGAAGATGATGGCCCCCCATTGGCCTTGCAGGAGGCTCCGAACACCCCCTAGGCTGGATTCCCTTTCCCCCCCAGGCCGGTGCGCCCGGTTCTCTGAAGATATTGGCCCCCCTTTGGCCTTGCAGGAGGCTCCGAACACCCCCTTGGCTGGGCTCCCCGTCCCCCCTAGGCCGGTGCGCCCGGTTCTCCGAAGATGATGGCCCCCCATTGGCCTTGCAGGAGGCTCCGAACACCCCCTGGGCTAGACTCCCCGTCCCCCCCAGGCCGGTGCGCCCGGTTCTCCGAAGATATTGGCCCCCCTTTGGCCTTGCAGGAGGCTCCGAACACCCCCTTGGCTGGGCTCCCCGTCCCCCCCAGGCCGGTGCGCCCGGTTCTCCGAAGATGATGGCCCCCCATTGGCCTTGCAGGAGGCTCCGAACACCCCCTGGGCTAGACTCCCCGTCCCCCCCAGGCTGGTGCGCCCGGTTCTCCGAAGATATTGGCCCCCCTTTGGCCTTGCAGGAGGCTCCAAACACCCCCTGGGCTGGGCTCCCCGTCCCCCCCACGCCGGTGCGCCCGGCTCTCCGAAGATGATGGCCCCCCATTGGCCTTGCAGGAGGCTCCGAACACCCCCTGGGCTGGGCTCCCCGTCCCCCCCAGGCCGGTGCGCCCGGTTCTCCGAAGATGATGGCCCCCCATTGGCCTTGCAGGAGGCTCCGAACACCCCCTGGGCTGGGCTTCCCGTCCCCCCCACGCCGGTACGCCCGGCTCTCCGAAGATGATGGCCCCCCATTGGCCGGCAGGAGGCTCCGAACACCCCCTGGGCTGGGCTCCCCGTCCCCCCGAGGCCGGTGCGCCCGGTTCTCCGAAGATGATGGTCCCCCATTGGCCTTGCAGGAGGCTCCAAACACCCACTGGGCTGGGCCCCCCGTCCCCCCACAGGCGGGTGCGCCCGGTTCTCCGAAGAAGATGGCCCCCCATTGGCCTTGCAGGAGGCTCCAAACACCCCCTGGGCTGGGCTCCCCGTCCCCCCCAGGCCGGTGCGCCCGGTTTCCGAAGATGATGGCCCCCCATTGGCCTTGCAGGAGGTTCCAAACACCCCCTAGGCTGGGCCCCCCGTCCCCCCCAGGCCGGTGCGCCCGGTTTCCGAAGATGATGGCCCCCCATTGGCCTTGCAGGAGGCTCCGAACACCCCCTAGGCTGGATTCCCTTTCCCCCCCAGGCCGGTGCGCCCGGTTCTCTGAAGATATTGGCCCCCCTTTGGCCTTGCAGGAGGCTCCGAACACCCCCTTGGCTGGGCTCCCCGTCCCCCCCAGGCCGGTGCGCCCGGTTCTCCGAAGATGATGGCCCCCCATTGGCCTTGCAGGAGGCTCCGAACACCCCCTGGGCTAGACTCCCCGTCCCCCCCAGGCCGGTGCGCCCGGTTCTCCGAAGATATTGGCCCCCCTTTGGCCTTGCAGGAGGCTCCGAACACCCCCTTGGCTGGGCTCCCCGTCCCCCCCAGGCCGGTGCGCCCGGTTCTCCGAAGATGATGGCCCCCCATTGGCCTTGCAGGAGGCTCCGAACACCCCCTGGGCTAGACTCCCCGTCCCCCCCAGGCTGGTGCGCCCGGTTCTCCGAAGATATTGGCCCCCCTTTGGCCTTGCAGGAGGCTCCAAACACCCCCTGGGCTGGGCTCCCCGTCCCCCCCACGCCGGTGCGCCCGGCTCTCCGAAGATGATGGCCCCCCATTGGCCTTGCAGGAGGCTCCGAACACCCCCTGGGCTGGGCTCCCCGTCCCCCCCAGGCCGGTGCGCCCGGTTCTCCGAAGATGATGGTCCCCCATTGGCCTTGCAGGAGGCTCCGAACACCCCCTGGGCTAGACTCCCCGTCCCCCCCAGGCCGGTGCGCCCGGTTCTCCGAAGATGATGGCCCCCCATTGGCCTTGCAGGAGGCTCCGAACACCCCCTGGGCTGGGCTCCCCGTCCCCCCCACGCCGGTGCGCCCGGTTCTCCGAAGATGATGGCCCCCCATTGGCCTTGCAGGAGGCTCCGAACACCCCGTGGGCTAGACTCCCCGTCCCCCCCAGGCTGGTGCGCCCAGTTCTCCGAAGATATTGGCCCCCCTTTGGCCTTGCAGGAGGCTCCAAACACCCCCTGGGCTGGGCTCCCCGTCCCCCCCACGCCGGTGCGCCCGGCTCTCCGAAGATGATGGCCCCCCATTGGCCTTGCAGGAGGCTCCGAACACCCCCTGGGCTGGGCTCCCCGTCCCCCCCAGGCCGTTGCGCCCGGTTCTCCGAAGATGATGGCCCCCCATTGGCCTTGCAGGAGGCTCCGAACACCCCCTGGGCTAGACTCCCCGTCCCCCCCAGGCTGGTGCGCCCGGTTCTCCGAAGATATTGGCCCCCCTTTGGCCTTGCAGGAGGCTCCAAACACCCCCTGGGCTGGGCTCCCCGTCCCCCCCACGCCGGTGCGCCCGGCTCTCCGAAGATGATGGCCCCCCATTGGCCTTGCAGGAGGCTCCGAACACCCCCTGGGCTGGGCTCCCCGTCCCCCCCACGCCGGTGCGCCCGGTTCTCCGAAGATGATGGTCCCCCATTGGCCTTGCAGGAGGCTCCGAACACCCCCTGGGCTAGACTCCCCGTCCCCCCCAGGCCGGTGCGCCCGGTTCTCCGAAGATGATGGCCCCCCATTGGCCTTGCAGGAGGCTCCGAACACCCCCTGGGCTGGGCTCCCCGTCCCCCCCACGCCGGTGCGCCCGGTTCTCCGAAGATGATGGCCCCCCATTGGCCTTGCAGGAGGCTCCGAACACCCCGTGGGCTAGACTCCCCGTCCCCCCCAGGCTGGTGCGCCCGGTTCTCCGAAGATATTGGCCCCCCTTTGGCCTTGCAGGAGGCTCCAAACACCCCCTGGGCTGGGCTCCCCGTCCCCCCCACGCCGGTGCGCCCGGCTCTCCGAAGATGATGGCCCCCCATTGGCCTTGCAGGAGGCTCCGAACACCCCCTGGGCTGGGCTCCCCGTCCCCCCCAGGCCGGTGCGCCCGGTTCTCCGAAGATGATGGCCCCCCATTGGCCTTGCAGGAGGCTCCGAACACCCCCTGGGCTGGGCTCCCCGTCCCCCCCACGCCGGTACGCCCGGCTCTCCGAAGATGATGGCCCCCCATTGGCCGGCAGGAGGCTCCGAACACCCCCTGGGCTGGGCTCCCCGTCCCCCCGAGGCCGGTGCGCCCGGTTCTCCGAAGATGATGGTCCCCCATTGGCCTTGCAGGAGGCTCCAAACACCCACTGGGCTGGGCCCCCCGTCCCCCCACAGGCGGGTGCGCCCGGTTCTCCGAAGAAGATGGCCCCCCATTGGCCTTGCAGGAGGCTCCAAACACCCCCTGGGCTGGGCTCCCCGTCCCCCCCAGGCCGGTGCGCCCGGTTTCCGAAGATGATGGCCCCCCATTGGCCTTGCAGGAGGTTCCAAACACCCCCTAGGCTGGGCCCCCCGTCCCCCCCAGGCCGGTGCGCCCGGTTTCCGAAGATGATGGCCCCCCATTGGCCTTGCAGGAGGCTCCGAACACCCCCTAGGCTGGATTCCCTTTCCCCCCCACGCCGGTGCGCCCGGTTCTCCGAAGATGATGGCCCCCCATTGGCCTTGCAGGAGGCTCCGAACACCCCCTTGGCTGGGCTCCCCGTCCCCCCCAGGCCGGTGCGCCCGGTTCTCCGAAGATGATGGCCCCCCATTGGCCTTGCAGGAGGCTCCGAACACCCCCTGGGCTAGACTCCCCGTCCCCCCCAGGCCGGTGCGCCCGGTTCTCCGAAGATATTGGCCCCCCTTTGGCCTTGCAGGAGGCTCCGAACACCCCCTTGGCTGGGCTCCCCGTCCCCCCCAGGCCGGTGCGCCCGGTTCTCCGAAGATGATGGCCCCCCATTGGCCTTGCAGGAGGCTCCGAACACCCCCTGGGCTAGACTCCCCGTCCCCCCCAGGCTGGTGCGCCCGGTTCTCCGAAGATATTGGCCCCCCTTTGGCCTTGCAGGAGGCTCCAAACACCCCCTGGGCTGGGCTCCCCGTCCCCCCCAGGCCGGTGCGCCCGGTTCTCCGAAGATGATGGTCCCCCATTGGCCTTGCAGGAGGCTCCGAACACCCCCTGGGCTAGACTCCCCGTCCCCCCCAGGCCGGTGCGCCCGGTTCTCCGAAGATGATGGCCCCCCATTGGCCTTGCAGGAGGCTCCGAACACCCCCTGGGCTGGGCTCCCCGTCCCCCCCACGCCGGTGCGCCCGGCTCTCCGAAGATGATGGCCCCCCATTGGCCGGCAGGAGGCTCCGAACACCCCCTGGGCTGGGCTCCCCGTCCCCCCGAGGCCGGTGCGCCCGGTTCTCCGAAGAAGATGGCCCCCCATTGGCCTTGCAGGAGGCTCCAAACACCCCCTGGGCTGGGCTCCCCGTCCCCCCCACGCCGGTGCGCCTGGTTCTCCGAAGATGATGGCCCCCCATTGGCCTTGCAGGAGGCTCCGAACACCCCCTGAGCTGGGCTCCCCGTCCCCCCCACGCCGGTGCGCCCGGCTCTCCGAAGATGATGGCCCCCCATTGGCCGGCAGGAGGCTCCGAACACCCCCCGGGCTGGGCTCCCCGTCCCCCCGAGGCCCGTGCGCCCGGTTCTCCGAAGATGATGGCCCCCCATTGGCCTTGCAGGAGGCTCCGAACACCCCTTGGGCTAGACTCCCCGTCCCCCCCAGGCTGGTGCGCCCGGTTCTCCGAAGATGATGGCCCCCCATTGGCCTTGCAAGAGGCTCCGAACACCCCCTGGGCTGTGCTCCCCGTCCCCCCCAGGCCGGTGCGCCCGGCTCTCCGAAGATGATGGCCCCCCATTGGCCGGCAGGAGGCTCCGAACACCCCCTGGGCTGGGCTCCCCGTCCCCCCGAGGCCGGTGCGCCCGGTTCTCCGAAGATGATGGCCCCCCTTTGGCCTTGGAGGAGGCTCCAAACACCCCCTGGGCTGGGCCCCCCGTCCCCCCACAGGCGGGTGCGCCCGGTTCTCCGAAGAAGATGGCCCCCCATTGGCCTTGCAGGAGGCTCCAAACACCCCCTAGGCTGGACTCACTGTCCCCCCCAGGCCGGTGCGCCCGGTTCTCCGAAGATATTGGCCCCCCTTTGGCCTTGCAGGAGGCTCCGAACACCCCCTGGGCTGGGCTCCCCGTCCCCCCCAGGCCGGTGCGCCCGGTTCTCCAAAGATGATGGCCCCCCAATGGCCTTGCAGGAGGCTCCGAACACCCCCTGGGCTGGGCTCCCTGTCCCCCCCAGGCCGGTGCGCCCGGTTCTCCGAAGATGATGGCCCCCCATTGGCCTTGCAGGAGGCTCCGAACACCCCCTGGGCTGGACTCCCTGTCCCCCATAGGCCGGTGCGCCCGGTTCTCCGAAGATGATGGCCCCCCATTGGCCTTGCAGGAGGCTCCGAACACCCCCTGGGCTGGGCCCCCCGTCCCCCCCAGGCCGTTGCGCCCGGTTCCCCGAAGATGATGGCCCCCCATTGGCCTTGCAGGAGGCTCCAAACACCCCCTGGGCCGGGCCCCCCGTCCCCCCCAGGCCGGTGCGCCCGGTTCTCCGAAGATGATGGCCCCCCTTTGGCCTTGCAGGAGGCTCCGAACACCCCCTAGGCTGGACTCCCTGTCCCCCCCAGGCCGGTGCGCCCGGTTCTCCGAAGATGATGGCCCCCCTTTGGCCTTGCAGGAGGCTCCGAACACCCCCTGGGCTGGGCTCCCCGTCCCCCCCAGGCCGGTGCCCCCGGTTCTCCGAAGATGATGGCCCCCCATTGGCCTGGCAGGAGGCTCCGAACACCCCCTGGGCTGTGCCCCCGTCCCCCCCAGGCCGGTGCGCCCGGTTCTCCGAAGATGATGGCCCCCCGTTGGACTGGCACGAGGCTCCGAACACCCCTTGGGCTGGGCCCCCCGTCCCCCCCAGGCCGGTGCGCCCGGTTCTCTGAAGATGATGGCCCCCCATTGGCCTTGCTGGAGGCTCCGAACACCCCCTTGGCTGGACTCCCTTTCCCCCCCAGGCCGGTGCGCCCAAGTCTCCGAAGATGATGGCCCCCCATTGGCCTTGCAGGAGGCTCCGAACACCCCCTGGGCTGGGCTCCCTGTCCCCCCCAGGCCTGTGCGCCCGGTTCTCCGAAGATGATGGCCCCCCATTGCCCTTGCAGGAGGCTCCGAACACCCCCTGGGCTGGGCCCCCCGTCCCCCTCAAGCCGGTGCGCCCGGTTCTCCAAAGATGATGGCCCCCCATTGGCCTAGCAGGAGGCTCCGAACACCCCCTGGGCTGGGCCCCCCGTCCCCCCCAGGCCGGTGCGCCCAAGTCTCCGAAGATGATGGCCCCCCATTGGCCTTGCAGGAGGCTCGGAACACCCCTAGGCTGGACTCCCTGTCCCCCCCAGGCCGGTGCGCCCGGTTCTCCGAAGATGATGGCCCCCCATTGGCCTTGCAGGAGGCTCCAAACACCCCCTGGGCTGGGCCCCCCGTCCCCCCCAGGCCGGTGCGCCCGGTTCTCCGAAGATATTGGCCCCCCTTTGGCCTTGCAGGAGGCTCCGAACACCCCCTGGGTTGGACTCCCCGTCCCCCCCAGGCCGTTGCGCTTGGTTCTCCGAAGATGATGGCCCCCCATTGGCCTTGCAGGAGGCTCCGAACACCCCCTGGGCTGGACTCCCCGTCCCCCCCAGGCCGTTGCGCTTGGTTCTCCGAAGATGATGGCCCCCCATTGGCCTTGCAGGAGGCTCCGAACACCCCCTGGGTTGGACTCCCCGTCCCCCCCAGGCCGTTGCGCTTGGTTCTCCGAAGATGATGGCCCCCCTTTGGCCTTGCAGGAGGCTCCGAACACCCCCTGGGCTGGGCTCCCCGTCCCCCACACGCCGGTGCGCCCGGCCCTCCGAAGATGATGGCCCTCCACTGGCCTTGGAGGAGGCTCCGAACACCCCCTGGGCTGGACTCCCCGTCCCCCCCAGGCCGGTGCGCCCGGTTCTCCGAAGATATTGGCCCCCCTTTGGCCTTGCAGAAGGGTCCGAACACCCCCTGGGCTGGGCTCCCCGTCCCCCACACGCCGGTGCGCCCGGCTCTCCGAAGATGATGGCCCCCCATTGGCCTTGCAGGAGGCTCCGAACACCCCCTGGGCTGGGCTCCCTGTCCCCCCCAGGCCGGTGCGCCCGGTTCTCCGAAGATGATGGCCCCCCATTGGCCTTGCAGGAGGCTCCGAACACCCCCTAGGCTGGGCCCCCCGTCCCCCCCAGGCCGGTGCGCCCGGTTCTCCGAAGATGATGGCCCCCCATTGGCCTTGCAGGAGGCTCCGAACACCCCCTGGGCTGGGCCCCCCGTCCCCCCCAAGCCGGTGCGCCCGGTTCTCCGAAGATGATGGCCCCCCATTGGCCTAGCAGGAGGCTCCGAACACCCCCTGGGCTGGGCCCCCCGTCCCCCCGAGGCCGGTGCGCCCAAGTCTCCGAAGATGATGGCCCCCCATTGGCCTTGCAGGAGGCTCGGAACACCCCTAGGCTGGACTCCCTGTCCCCCCCACGCCGGTGCGCCCGGTTCTCCGAAGATGATGGCCCCCCATTGGCCTTGCAGGAGGCTCCAAACACCCCCTGGGCTGGGCCCCCCGTCCCCCCCAGGCCGGTGCGCCCGGTTCTCCGAAGATATTGGCCCCCCTTTGGCCTTGCAGGAGGCTCCGAACACCCCCTGGGTTGGACTCCCCGTCCCCCCCAGGCCGTTGCGCTTGGTTCTCCGAAGATGATGGCCCCCCATTGGCCTTGCAGGAGGCTCCGAACACCCCCTGGGTTGGACTCCCCGTCCCCCCCAGGCCGTTGCGCTTGGTTCTCGGAAGATGATGGCCCCCCTTTGGCCTTGCAGGAGGCTCCGAACACCCCCTGGGCTGGGCTCCCCGTCCCCCACACGCCGGTGCGCCCGGCTCTCCGAAGATGATGGCCCTCCACTGGCCTTGGAGGAGGCTCCGAACACCCTATGGGCTGGACTCCCCGTCCCCCCCAGGCCGGTGCGCCCGGTTCTCCGAAGATATTGGCCCCCCTTTGGCCTTGCAGAAGGCTCCGAACACCCCCTGGGCTGGGCTCCCCGTCCCCCACACGCCGGTGCGCCCGGCTCTCCGAAGATGATGGCCCCCCATTGGCCTTGCAGGAGGCTCCGAACACCCCTTGAGCTGGGCCCCCCGTCCCCCCCAGGCCTTTGCGCCCGGTTCTCCGAAGATGATGGCCCCCCATTGGCCTTGCAGGAGGCTCCGAACTCCCCATGGGCTGGACTCCCCGTCCCCCCCAGGCCGGTGCGCCCGGTTCTCCGAAGACATTGGCCACCCATTGGCCTTGCAGGAGGCTCCGAACAGCCCCTGGGCTGGGCTCCCCGTCCCCCCCAAGCAGGTGCGCCCGGTTCTCCGAAGATGATGGCCCCCAATTGGTCTTGCAGGAGCCTCCGAACACCCCCTAGGCTGGACTCCCCGTCCCCCCCAGGCCGGTGCGCCCGGTTCTCCGAAGATGATGGCCCCCCATTGGCCTTGCAGGAGGCTCCGAACACCCCCTTGGCTGGACTCCCCGTCCCCCCCAGGCCGGTGCGCCCGGTTCTCCGAAGATATTGGCCCCCCTTTGGCCTTGCACGAGGCTCCGAACATCCCCTAGGCTGGGCCCCCCGTCCCCCCCAGGCCGGTGCGCCCGGTTCTCTGCAGATGATGGCCCCCCATTGGCCTGGCAAGAGGCTCCGAAAACCCCTGGGGCTGGACTCCCCGTCCCCCCCAGGCCGGTGCGCCCGGTTCTCCGAAGATGATGTCCCCCCATTGGACTTGCAGGAGGCTCCAAACACCCCCTGAGCTGGGCTCCCCGTCCTTCCCAGGCCGGTGCGCCCGGTTCTCCGAAGATGATGGCCCGCCATTGTCCTTGCAGGAGGCTCCAAACACCCCCTCGGCTGGGCTCCCCGTCCCCCCCAGGCAGGTGCGCCCGGTTCTCCGAAGATGATGGCCCCCCATTGGCCTTGCAGGAGGCTCCGAACACCCCCTGGGCTGGGCTCCCCGTCCTCCCCAGGCCGGTGCGCCCGGTTCTCCGAAGATGATGGCCCCCCATTGGCCTTGCAGGAGGCTCCGAACACCCCCTAGGCTGGGCTCCCCGTCCCCCACACGCCGGTGCGCCCGGCTCTCCGAAGATGATGGCCCCCCATTGGCCTTGCTGGAGGCTCCGAACACCCCCTGGGCTGGGTCCCCCGTCCCCCCCAGGCCGGTGCGCCCGGTTCTCTGAAGATGATGGCCCCCCATTGGCCTTGCAGGAGGCTCCGAACTCCCCCTGGGCTGTGCCCCCTGTCCCCCCAGGCCGGTGCGCCCGGTTCTTTGAAGACATTGGCCACCCATTGGCCTTGCAAGAGGCTCCGAACACCCCCTGGGCTGGGCTCCCCGTCCCCCCCAAGCAGGTGCGCCCGGTTCTCCGAAGATGATGGCCCCCCATTGGCCTTGCAGGAGGCTCCGAACACCCCCTAGGCTGGACTCCCCGTCCCCCCCAGGCCGGTGCGCCCGGTTCTCCGAAGATGATGGCCCCCCATTGGCCTTGCAGGAGGCTCCGAACACCCCCTTGGCTGGACTCCCCGTCCCCCCCAGGCCGGTGCGCCCGGTTCTCCGAAGATATTGGCCCCCCTTTGGCCTTGCAGGAGGCTCCGAACATCCCCTAGGCTGGGCCCCCCGTCCCCCCCAGGCCGGTGCGCCCGGTTCTCTGAAGATGATGGCCCCCCATTGGCCTGGCAAGAGGCTCCGAAAACCCCTGGGGCTGGACTCCCCGTCCCCCCAAGGCCGGTGCGCCCGGTTCTCCGAAGATGATGGCCCCCCATTGGCCTTGCAGGAGGCTCCGAACACCCCCTGGGCTGGGCCCCCTGTCCCCCCAGGCTGGTGCGCCCGGTTCTCCGAAGATGATGGCCCCCCATTCGCCTTGCAGGAGGCTCCGAACACTGCCTGGGCTAGGCCCCCCGTCCCCCCCAGGCCGGTGCGCCCGGTTCTCCGAAGATGATGTCCCCCCATTGGCCTTGCAGGAGGCTCCAAACACCCCCTCGGCTGGGCTCCCCGTCCTCCCCAAGCAGGTGCGCCCGGTTCTCCGAAGATGATGGCCCCCCATTGGCCTTGCAGGAGGCTCCGAACACCCCCTGGGCTGGGCCCCCTGTCCCCCCAGGCTGGTGCGCCCGGTTCTCCGAAGATGATGGCCCCCCATTCGCCTTGCAGGAGGCTCCGAACACCCCCTGGGCTGGGCTCCCCGTCCTCCCCAGGCCGGTGCGCCCGGTTCTCCGAAGATGATGGCCCCCCATTGGCCTTGCAAGGGGCTCCAAACACCTCTTGTCCTGAGCCCCCTGTCCCCCCCAGGCCGGTGCGCCCGGTTCTCCGAAGATGATGGCCCCCCATTGAGCTTGCAGGAGGCTCCGAACACCCCCTGGGCTGGGCTCCCCGTCCCCCCCAGGCCGGTGCGCCCGGTTCTCTGCAGATGATGGCCCCCCATTGGCCTGGCAAGAGGCTCCGAAAACCCCTGGGGCTGGACTCCCCGTCCCCCCCAGGCCGGTGCGCCCGGTTCTCCGAAGATGATGTCCCCCCATTGGACTTGCAGGAGGCTCCAAACACCCCCTGAGCTGGGCTCCCCGTCCTTCCCAGGCCGGTGCGCCCGGTTCTCCGAAGATGATGGCCCGCCATTGTCCTTGCAGGAGGCTCCAAACACCCCCTCGGCTGGGCTCCCCGTCCCCCCCAGGCAGGTGCGCCCGGTTCTCCGAAGATGATGGCCCCCCATTGGCCTTGCAGGAGGCTCCGAACACCCCCTGGGCTGGGCTCCCCGTCCTCCCCAGGCCGGTGCGCCCGGTTCTCCGAAGATGATGGCCCCCCATTGGCCTTGCAGGAGGCTCCGAACACCCCCTAGGCTGGGCTCCCCGTCCCCCACACGCCGGTGCGCCCGGCTCTCCGAAGATGATGGCCCCCCATTGGCCTTGCTGGAGGCTCCGAACACCCCCTGGGCTGGGTCCCCCGTCCCCCCCAGGCCGGTGCGCCCGGTTCTCTGAAGATGATGGCCCCCCATTGGCCTTGCAGGAGGCTCCGAACTCCCCCTGGGCTGTGCCCCCTGTCCCCCCAGGCCGGTGCGCCCGGTTCTTTGAAGACATTGGCCACCCATTGGCCTTGCAAGAGGCTCCGAACACCCCCTGGGCTGGGCTCCCCGTCCCCCCCAAGCAGGTGCGCCCGGTTCTCCGAAGATGATGGCCCCCCATTGGCCTTGCAGGAGGCTCCGAACACCCCCTAGGCTGGACTCCCCGTCCCCCCCAGGCCGGTGCGCCCGGTTCTCCGAAGATGATGGCCCCCCATTGGCCTTGCAGGAGGCTCCGAACACCCCCTTGGCTGGACTCCCCGTCCCCCCCAGGCCGGTGCGCCCGGTTCTCCGAAGATATTGGCCCCCCTTTGGCCTTGCAGGAGGCTCCGAACATCCCCTAGGCTGGGCCCCCCGTCCCCCCCAGGCCGGTGCGCCCGGTTCTCTGAAGATGATGGCCCCCCATTGGCCTGGCAACAGGCTCCGAAAACCCCTGGGGCTGGACTCCCCGTCCCCCCAAGGCCGGTGCGCCCGGTTCTCCGAAGATGATGGCCCCCCATTGGCCTTGCAGGAGGCTCCGAACACCCCCTGGGCTGGGCCCCCTGTCCCCCCAGGCTGGTGCGCCCGGTTCTCCGAAGATGATGGCCCCCCATTCGCCTTGCAGGAGGCTCCGAACACTGCCTGGGCTGGGCCCCCCGTCCCCCCCAGGCCGGTGCGCCCGGTTCTCCGAAGATGATGTCCCCCCATTGGCCTTGCAGGAGGCTCCAAACACCCCCTCGGCTGGGCTCCCCGTCCTCCCCAAGCAGGTGCGCCCGGTTCTCCGAAGATGATGGCCCCCCATTGGCCTTGCAGGAGGCTCCGAACACCCCCTGGGCTGGGCCCCCTGTCCCCCCAGGCTGGTGCGCCCGGTTCTCCGAAGATGATGGCCCCCCATTCGCCTTGCAGGAGGCTCCGAACACCCCCTGGGCTGGGCTCCCCGTCCTCCCCAGGCCGGTGCGCCCGGTTCTCCGAAGATGATGGCCCCCCATTGGCCTTGCAAGGGGCTCCAAACACCCCTTGTCCTGAGCCCCCTGTCCCCCCCAGGCCGGTGCGCCCGGTTCTCCGAAGATGATGGCCCCCCATTGAGCTTGCAGGAGGCTCCGAACACCCCCTGGGCTGGGCTCCCCGTCCCCCCCAGGCCGGTGCGCCCGGTTCTCTGCAGATGATGGCCCCCCATTGGCCTGGCAAGAGGCTCCGAAAACCCCTGGGGCTGGACTCCCCGTCCCCCCCAGGCCGGTGCGCCCGGTTCTCCGAAGATGATGTCCCCCCATTGGACTTGCAGGAGGCTCCAAACACCCCCTGAGCTGGGCTCCCCGTCCTTCCCAGGCCGGTGCGCCCGGTTCTCCGAAGATGATGGCCCGCCATTGTCCTTGCAGGAGGCTCCAAACACCCCCTCGGCTGGGCTCCCCGTCCCCCCCAGGCAGGTGCGCCCGGTTCTCCGAAGATGATGGCCCCCCATTGGCCTTGCAGGAGGCTCCGAACACCCCCTGGGCTGGGCTCCCCGTCCTCCCCAGGCCGGTGCGCCCGGTTCTCCGAAGATGATGGCCCCCCATTGGCCTTGCAGGAGGCTCCGAACACCCCCTAGGCTGGGCTCCCCGTCCCCCACACGCCGGTG
Organism: Eutreptiella sp. 'Long Island Sound 2002'; assembly: GCA_964036045.1. NCBI lineage: Eukaryota > Euglenozoa > Euglenophyceae > Eutreptiales > Eutreptiaceae > Eutreptiella > Eutreptiella sp. 'Long Island Sound 2002'. Next base: position 64,334,417 of record OZ038388.1, on the reverse strand, counting down.
CGCCCGGCTCTCCGAAGATGATGGCCCCCCATTGGCCTTGCTGGAGGTTCCGAACACCCCCTTGGCTGGGTCCCCCGTCCCCCCCAGGCCGGTGCGCCCGGTTCTCTGAAGATGATGGCCCCCCATTGGCCTTGCAGGAGGCTCCGAACTCCCCCTGGGCTGTGCCCCCTGTCCCCCCAGGCCGGTGCGCCCGGTTCTTTGAAGACATTGGCCACCCATTGGCCTTGCAAGAGGCTCCGAACACCCCCTGGGCTGGGCTCCCCGTCCCCCCCAAGCAGGTGCGCCCGGTTCTCCGAAGATGATGGCCCCCCATTGGCCTTGCAGGAGGCTCCGAACACCCCCTAGGCTGGACTCCCCGTCCCCCCCAGGCCGGTGCGCCCGGTTCTCCGAAGATGATGGCCCCCCATTGGCCTGGCAGGAGGCTCCGAACACCCCCTTGGCTGGACTCCCCGTCCCCCCCAGGCCGGTGCGCCCGGTTCTCCGAAGATATTGGCCCCCCTTTGGCCTTGCAGGAGGCTCCGAACATCCCCTAGGCTGGGCCCCCCGTCCCCCCCAGGCCGGTGCGCCCGGTTCTCTGAAGATGATGGCCCCCCATTGGCCTGGCAAGAGGCTCCGAAAACCCCTGGGGCTGGACTCCCCGTCCCCCCAAGGCCGGTGCGCCCGGTTCTCCGAAGATGATGGCCCCCCATTGGCCTTGCAGGAGGCTCCGAACACCCCCTGGGCTGGGCCCCCTGTCCCCCCAGGCTGGTGCGCCCGGTTCTCCGAAGATGATGGCCCCCCATTCGCCTTGCAGGAGGCTCCGAACACTGCCTGGGCTGGGCCCCCCGTCCCCCCGAGGCCGGTGCGCCCGGTTCTCCGAAGATGATGTCCCCCCATTGGCCTTGCAGGAGGCTCCAAACACCCCCTCGGCTGGGCTCCCCGTCCTCCCCAAGCAGGTGCGCCCGGTTCTCCGAAGATGATGGCCCCCCATTGGCCTTGCAGGAGGCTCCGAACACCCCCTGGGCTGGGCCCCCTGTCCCCCCAGGCTGGTGCGCCCGGTTCTCCGAAGATGATGGCCCCCCATTCGCCTTGCAGGAGGCTCCGAACACCCCCTGGGCTGGGCTCCCCGTCCTCCCCAGGCCGGTGCGCCCGGTTCTCCGAAGATGATGGCCCCCCATTGGCCTTGCAAGGGGCTCCAAACACCCCTCGTCCTGAGCCCCCTGTCCCCCCCAGGCCGGTGCGCCCGGTTCTCCGAAGATGATGGCCCCCCATTGAGCTTGCAGGAGGCTCCGAACACCCCCTGGGCTGGGCTCCCCGTCCCCCCCAGGCCGGTGCGCCCGGTTCTCCGAAGATGATGGCCCCCCATTGGCCTGGCAGGAGGCTCCGAACACCCCCTTGGCTGGACTCCCCGTCCCCCCCAGGCCGGTGTGCCCGGTTGTCCGGAGATATTGGCCCCCCTTTGGCCTTGCAGGAGGCTCCGAACACCCCCTAGGCTGGGCCCCCCGTCCCCCCAAGGCTGGTGCGCCCGGTTCTCCGAAGATGATGGCCCCCCATTGGCCTTGCAGGAGGCTCCGAACACCCCCTGGGCTGGGCCCCCCGTCCCCCCCAAGCCGGTGCGCCCGGTTCTCCGAAGATGATGTCCCCCCAGTGGCCTTGCAAGAGGCTCCAAACACCCCCTGGGCTGGACTCCCGTACTCCCCAGGCCGGTGCGCCCGGTTCTCCGAAGATGATGGCCCGCCATTGGCCTTGCAGGAGGCTCCGAACACCCCCTGGGCTGGGCTCCCCGTCCCCCCCAGGCCGGTGCGCCTGGTTCTCCGAACATGATGGCCCCCCATTGGCCTTGCACGAGGCTCCAAACACCCCCTGGGCTGAGCCCCCCGTCCCCCCTAGGCCGGTGCGCCCGGTTCTCCGAAGATGATGGCCCCCCATTGGCCTGGCAGGAGGCTCCGAACACCCCCTGGGCTGGGCCCCCTGTCCCCCCCAGGCCGGTGCGCCCGGTTCTCCGAAGATGATAGCCCCCCATTGGCCTGGCAGGAGGCTCCAAACACCCCCTGGGCTGGACTCCCCGTCCACCCCAGGCCGGTGCGCCCGGTTCTCCGAAGATGATGGCCCCCCCTTGGCCTTGCAGGAGGCTCCAAACACCCCCTGGGCTGGGCTGCCCGTCCTCCCCAGGCCGGTGCGCCCGGTTCTCCGAAGATATTGGCCCCCCTTTGGCCTTGCAGGAGGCTCCGAACACCCCCTGGGCTGGGCTCCCTGTCCCCCCCAAGCAGGTGCGCCCGGTTCTCTGAAGATGATGGCCCCCCATTGGCCTTGCAGGAGGCTCCAAACACCCCCTGGGCTGGGCCCGCCATCCCGCCGAGGCTGGTGCGCCCGGTTCTCCGAAGATGATGGCCCCCCATTGGCCTTGCAGGAGGCTCCAAACACCCCCTGGGCCGGGCTCCCCGTCCTCCCCAGGCCGGTGCGCCCGGTTCTCCGAGGATGATGGCCCCACATTGGCCTTGCAGGAGGCTCCGAACACCCCCTTGGCTGGACTCCCCGTCCCCCCCAGGCCGGTGCGCCCGGTTCTCCGAAGATGATGGCCCCCCATTGGCCTGGCAGGAGGCTCCGAACACCCCCTGGGCTGGGCCCCCTGTCCCCCCCAGGCCGGTGCGCCCGGTTCTCCGAAGATGATAGCCCCCCATTGGCCTGGCAAGAGGCTCCAAACACCCCCTGGGCTGGACTCCCCGTCCACCCCAGGCCGGTGCGCCCGGTTCTCCGAAGATGATGGCCCCCCCTTGGCCTTGCAGGAGGCTCCAAACACCCCCTGGGCTGGGCTGCCCGTCCTCCCCAGGCCGGTGCGCCCGGTTCTCCGAAGATATTGGCCCCCCTTTGGCCTTGCAGGAGGCTCCGAACACCCCCTGGGCTGGGCTCCCTGTCCCCCCCAAGCAGGTGCGCCCGGTTCTCTGAAGATGATGGCCCCCCATTGGCCTTGCAGGAGGCTCCAAACACCCCCTGGGCTGGGCCCGCCATCCCGCCGAGGCTGGTGCGCCCGGTTCTCCGAAGATGATGGCCCCCCATTGGCCTTGCAGGAGGCTCCAAACACCCCCTGGGCCGGGCTCCCCGTCCTCCCCAGGCCGGTGCGCCCGGTTCTCCGAGGATGATGGCCCCCCATTGGCCTTGCAGGAGGCTCCGAACACCCCCTTGGCTGGACTCCCCGTCCCCCCCAGGCCGGTGCGCCCGGTTCTCCGAAGATATTGGCCCCCCTTTGGCCTTGCAGGAGGCTCCAGTCACCCCCTGGGTTGGGCCCCTCGTCCCCCCAAGGCCGGTGCGCCCGGTTCTCCGAAGATGATGGCCCCCCCATTGGCCTTGCAGAAGGCTCCGAACACCCCCTGGGCTCGGCTCCCTGTCCCCCCCCAGGCTGGTGCGCCCGTTTCTCCGAAGATATTGGCCCCCCATTGGCCTTGCGCGAGGCTCCGAACACCCCCTGGGCTGGACTCCCCGTCCCCCCCAAGCTGGTGCGCGCGGTTCTCCGAAGATGATGGCCCCCTGTTGGCCTTGCAGGAGGCTCCGAACACCCCCTGGGCTGCAATGCCCGTTGCCCATTAGGCAGTGGAGCAATGTAATGCAGGAGGTCCACTGCCCACTCCCCCCAGGCAGTGAGGCGGTGTATTGCAGGAGTTCCACTGCCCACTGCCCCCGGACAGTGGTGCAGTGTATTGCAGGAGGTCCACTGCCCACTTCCCCAGGGCAGTGAGGCAGTGCATTGTAGGAATTCCACTGTCGACTGCCCCAAGGCAGTGGGGCAGTGCATTGCAGGGGTTGGACTGCCCATTGCCCCCAGGCAGTGAGGCAGTGTATTGCAGGAGTTGCACTGCTCACTGCTCCCAGGCAGTGAGGCAATGCATTGCAGGAGTTCCACTGCCCACTGCCCTCAGGCGGTGAGGTAGTGCATTGCAGGAGTTGCACTGTCCACTGCCACCAGGCAGTGAGGCAGTGCACTGCAGGAGTTGCACGGCCCACTGCCAGGCAGTGAGGTAGTGCATTGCAGGAGTCGCATTGCCCATTGCCCGCAGGCAGTGGGGCGGTATATTGAAGGAGGTCCACTGCCCACTGCCCCCAAGCAGTGGGGCAGTGTATTGCAGGAGGTCCACTGCCCACTGCCCCCAGGCAGTGGGGCACTGCATTACAAAAGTTGCACTGTTCACTGCCCCCAAGCGGTGAGACAGTGCATTGCAGGAGTTGCACTGCCCGCTGCCCCCAGGCGTTGGGGCAGTGTATAGCAGGAGGTCCACTGCCCACTGCCCCAAGGCAGTGGGGCACTGCATTACAGAAGTTGCACTGCCCACTGCCCCCGGGCAGTGAGGCACTGCATTGCAGGAGTTTCACTGCCCACTGCCAGAGGGCAGTGAGGTGGTGCGTTGCACGAGTTGCACTGCCCACTGCCCCCAGGCAGTGGGGCAGTGCATTGCGGGAGTTCCACTGTCCACTGCCCCAGGGCAGTTAGGCAGTGCATTGCAGTAGTTGCGCTGCCCACTGCCCTCAGGCGGTGAGGCTGTACATTGCAGGAGTTGCACTGTCCACTGCCCCGAGGCAGTGAGCCAGTGCATTGGAGGAGTTGCACTGCCCACTGCCCCCAGGCAGTAGGGCAGTGCATTGCGAGAGTTCCACTGCCCACTGCCCCCAGGTAGTGAGGCAGTGCATTGCAGGAGTTGCACTGCCCGCTGCCCCCAGGCAGTGAGGCAGTGCATTGCGGGAGTTGCACCGCCTACTGCCCGAGGGCAGTGAGGAGGAGGAGGAGGAGGAGGAGCGCCTGCCGTGGTCCCACGTACGGTGAGCCGTGGCGTCGTCCCTCGGGGGCCCCACGGAGGCTCTGCCGAGGGAGTCCTCCGTCTTACCTCCGCTAGAGTAAGACGAATCTCGTCGCACACCTGAGAACGCTCCTCCCGACAGGCCGTCTGGGTCACAACGCCGGTGTACGACAACGCTACGGTCCGATCTGCTCTCCGGTCCCGGCCACCGACTGCTACGGCCCGATCTGTCCTGGATCCACCCGAGTCAGCGTTCCAAGATCAACGTGAGCTGAGAAGGTGTGGGTCTCCCGGGGCATCACCCCCGACTTGAAAACGTCTCCGGGCTAAATAGAACGCGGCCCAGCATGACTATGCGCACTGCCGGCGGGTTGAGTACCGCCGGCGGCGCGAGTACGGTCACGTTACACGTTCACGCGCACCGCCGGGGCCCTGGGTACCCCCGGGTTCTGTGGGTGCGGGACGTGTGCCAGCGCCTTGTCGGCGCACGGTTGTCTAGGCGTCGCCATGGTGGCGCGCTTCCCTCGGAGGTTGTGCTGTGGCGACGCTCTCGTGAGTTGTCGGCACCACGGTGGTGCTGCGCCATCGTTGTCGCGGCACATTGGCGCTTGGCTGTTGGGGCGGTGCGTCTGTGGTGCTCTGCCCTGGAGGTCGCGCCACGTCGGCGTACGTCTACGCCGAAGGCACCACGGCGGTGTCCTGCCATTGAGCCTGGTGGCTGGGCGAGGCGGTGAGGACCGCCGAAGTCACGCGAGGCGGTGAGCACCGCCGACGACAAAGCACCCCTGCACGAGGTGTCACGGTTGGCGGAGCGCCAGGTGCAGACCCAACAATGGTGCCTCGAATATTGGCCTGGAGGAAACACCATGGCAAGGCTGGCGCAAACTGTCCACGGGTCTGGGCGGCGCCACGGTGGCGCTCTGCACCGGAAACCGCGCCACAACGGCGCACGTGCATGTTGGCGGCACAACCATTGTGCTCTGTCACTGAGCCGGCGCCACGACAACGCACGGGCGTTCGGTCGGTGCCGCGACAGCGCTCTGCCCCGGAGGTCGCGCCGCTACGGCGTACCCGGGCGTTGGCGGCACCACGGTGGCGCCCTGCGACTGTGCTGGGGTCACATTGGCGCACTGCTCTCCGGGTGGTGCCACGGTGTCGCACGGCCCTAGAGGAGGCGCAGCAATGGCATACCTGTACGTCACCTGCGCCACGATGGCGCACGCGCACGCTGGCAGCACCACGATGGCGCTTCGTCACTGGACTGGCGCCACGGCGGCGTAGGGCTGTTTGGGCAGTGCCACGATGGCGCTCTGCCCCGAAGATCGTGCCACGGCGGCGCACGTATTCGTCGACGGCACCACGGTGGTACCCTGTCAGTGAGCCGGCGCGTGAAGGGGGAGCCTGGGTGAGCCTGGGCGGCTGGGGGTCCCTCGGGGGGTGGCAGGGATGGGCCCTGGGCTGACGCGGGTGAGTGAGCGAGTGAGTGAGTGAGTGAGCGAGCGAGTGAGTGAGTGAGTAAACACGTGGCCGTTGCCTGGCTGTGCTTGTGGGCAATCCGTCCCACAGCTGCCATCCTGGGGGTTTTTATCCTGGTGCCAAGCCACGAGATATCGAGCAGGTGCACTGTGTGTGGCGCTGGTGCATATGCCCCTCACAGGCTGCACCTCTGGCCCAGGGAGGAGTCCTGGACAAGTGGCGGGCGGGGTGGGCCCAGCCTGACGAGGGTGAGGCGGTGCATTGCAGGAGCTGCGCTGCCCACTGCCCCCAGGCAGTGTGGCAGCGTATTGCAGTAGTTGCACTGCCCACTGCCCGAGGGTAGCGAGGCAGTGCATTGCAGGAGTTCCACTGCCCACTGCCCCCCGGGCAGTGGGGCAGTGCATTGCCGGAGTTGCACGACCGGCTGCCCCAGGGCACTGAGGAAGTGCATTGCAAGAGTTGCACTGCCCACTGCCCCAAGGCGCTGAGGCAGTGCATCGCAGGAGTTGCACTGTCCACTGCCCCCAGGCAGTGAGGCACTGCATTGCAGGAGTTGCACTGCCCATTACCCCAAGGGCAGTGAGGCAGTGTATTGCAGGAGTTCCACTGCCCACTCCTCCAAGGCAGTGAGGCAGTGCATTGCAGGAGTTGCACTGCCCACTGCCCCCAGGAAGTGAGGCAGTGCATTGCTGGAGTTGCACTACCCACTGCCCCAGGGCAGTGAGGCAGTGCATTGCAAGAGTTGCACTGCCCACTGCCCCCAGGCAGTGGGGCCGTGCATTGCAGGAGTTGCACTGTCCACTGCCCCCAGGCAGTGAGGCAGTGCATCGCAGGAGTTGCGCTGTCCACTGCCCCCAGGCAGTGAGGCAGTGCATTGCAGGAGTATCACTGCCCACTACCCCCAGGGCAGTGAGGCAGTGCATTGCAGTAGTTGCGCTGCCCACTGCCCCCAGGCACTGGGCAATGCATTGCAGGAGTTCCACTGCCCACTGCCCCCAAGCAGCGGGGCCGTGCATTGCAGGAGTTGCACTGCCCACTGCCCAGGCAGTGGGGCCATGCATTGCAGGAGTTGCACTGTCCACTGCCCCTAGGCAGTGAGGCAGTGCATTGCAGGAGTTGCACTACCCACTGCCCCAGGGCAGTGAGGCAGTGCCTTGCAAGAGTTGCACTGCCCACTACCCCTAGGCAGTGAGGCAGTGCATCGCAGGAGTTGCGCTGTCCACTGCCCCCAGGCAGTGAGGCAGTGCATTGCAGGAGTTGCACTGCCCACTGCCCCCCAGGGCAGTGAGGCGGTGCATTGCAGGGGTTCCACTGCCCACTGCCCCATGGCAGTGAGGCGGTGCATTGCAGGAGTTGCACTGCCCACTGCTCCAAGGCAGTGAGGCGGTCCATTGCAGGAGTTGCACTGCCCACTGATCCAAGGCAGTGAGGCGGTGCATTGCAGGGTTCCACTGCCCATCGCCCCCAGGCAGTGAGGCAGTGCATTACAGGAGTTGCACTCCCCACTGCCCCCAGGCAGTGGGGCAGTGCATGGCAGGAATTGCACTGTCCGCTGCCCCGAGGCAGTGAGGCAGTGCATTGCAGGAGTTCCACTGTCCACTGCCCCCAGGCGGTGAGGCAGTGTATTGCAGGAGTTCGGCTGCCCGTTGCCCCGAGGCAGTGAGGCAGTGCATTGCAGGAGTTGCACTGCCCACTGCTCCAAACAAGTGAGGCGGTGCATTGCAGGAGTTGCACGGCCTACTGCTCCAAGGCAGTGAGGCGGTGCATTGCAAGGGTTCCACTGCCCATTGCCCCCCAGGCAGTGGGGCAGTGCATGGCAGGAGTTGCACCGCCTACTGCCCCAAGGCAGTGAGGCAGTGCATTGCAGGAGTTGCTCTGCCCACTGCCCCCAGGCAGTGAGGCAGTGTATTGCAGGAGTTCCAATGCCCACTGCCCCCGGGCAGTGAGGTAGTGCATTGCAGGAGTTCCACTGCCCACTGCCCCCAAGCAGTGAGACAGAGCATTGCAGGAGTTCAACTGCCCACTGCCCCCGGGCAGTGGGGCAGTGCATTGCACGAGCTCCACTGCCCACTGCCCCCTGGCAGTGAGGCGGTGCGTTGCAGGGGTTCCAATGCCCACAGCCCGCAAGCAGTGGGGCGCTGCATTGCAGGGGTTGCGCTATCCACTGCCCCCAGGCAGTGAGGCAGCGCATTGCAGGCTTTGCACTGTCCACTGCCCCCATACAGTGAGGCAGTGCATCGTGTGAGTTCCACTGCCCGCTGCCCCAAGGTAGTGAGGCAGTGCATTGCAGGACTTCCACTACCCACTGCCCCCAGGCACTGAGGCGGTGCATTGCAAGAGTTGCACCGCCTACTGCCCGAGGGTGGTGAGGCAGTGCATTGCAAGAGTTCCACTGCCCACTGCCGCAAGGCAGTGAGGCAGTGCATTGCAGGAGTTGCACTGTCCACTGCCACCAGGCAGTGAGGCAGTGCATTGCACGACTTCCACTACCCACTGCCCCCAGGCACTGAGGCGGTGCATTGCAAGAGTTGCACCGCCTACTGCCCGAGGGTGGTGAGGCAGTGCATTGCAGGAGTTCCACTGCCCACTGCCGCAAGGCAGTGAGGCAGTGCATTGCAGGAGTTGCACTGCCCACTGCCCCCAGGCAGTGAGGCAGTGTATTGCAGTAGTTCCACTGCCCACTGCTCCAAGGCAGTCAGGGAGTGCATTGCAGGAGTTGCACCGCCCACTGCTCCAAGGCAGTGAGGCCGTGCATTGCAAGAGTTGCACTGTCCACTGCTCCAAGGCAGTGAGGTGGTGCATTGCAGGAGTTGCACTGCCCACTGATCCAAGGCAGTGAGGCGGTGCATTGCAGGGGTTCCACTGCCCACTGCCCCCAGGCAGTGAGGCAGTGCATTGCAGGAGTTGCACTCCCCATTGCCCCCAGGTAGTGGGGCAGTGCATTGCAGGAATTGCAGTGTCCGCTGCCCCGAGGCAGTGAGGCAGTGCATTGCAGGAGTTCCACTGTCCACTGCCCCCAGGTGGTGAGGCAGTGTATTGCAGGAGTTCCACTGCCCGTTGCCCCCAAGCAGTGAGGCAGTGCATTGCAGGAGTTGCAGCGCCCACTGCTCCAAACAAGTGAGGCGGTGCATTGCAGGAGTTGCACTGCCCACTGCTCCAAGGCAGTGAGGCAGTGCATTGCAGGAGTTCCACTGCCCACTGCTCCAAGGTAGTGAGGCAGTGCATTGCAGGAGTTCCACTGCCCACTGCCCCCGGGCAGTGAGGCAGTGAATTGTGGGAGTTGCACTGCCTACTGCCCCCAGGCAGTGAGGCAGTGCATTGCAGGAGTTGCTCTCCCCGCTGCCCCAAGGCAGTGAGGCAGTGTATTGCAGGAGTTCCACTGCCCACTGCCGCCGGGCAGTGAGGTAGTGCATTGCAGGAGTTCCACTGCCCACTGCCCCCGGGCAGTGGGGCAGTGCATTGCACGAGTTCCACTGCCCACTGCCCCCTGGCAGTGAGGCGTTGCGTTGCAGGGGTTCCAATGCCCACAGCCCGCAAGCAGTGGGGCGGTGCATTGCACGAGTTGCGCTATCCACTGCCCCCAGGTAGTGAGGCAGTGCATTGCAGGAATTGCACTGTCCACTGCCCCCAGGCAGTTAGGCGGTGCATTGCACGAGTTCAACTGCCCGCTGCCCCATGGCAGTGAGGCAGTGCATTGCAGAACTGCCACTACCCATTGCCCCCAGGCATGGAGGCGGTGCATTGTAGGAGTTGCACCGCCTACTGCCCGAGGGTGGTGAGGCACTGTATTGCAGGACTTCCACTGCCCAGTGCCGCAAGGCAGTGAGGCAGTGCATTGCAGGAGTTGCACCGCCTGCTGCCCCCAGGCAGTGGGGCAGTGCATTGCAAGAGTTGCACCGCCTACTGCCCGAGGGTGGTGAGGCAGTGCATTGCAGGAGTTGCACTGCCCACTGCCCCCAGGCAATGAGGCAGTGCATTGCAGGAGTTGCACTGCCCACTTCCCCGAGGCAGTGAGGCAGTGTATTGCAGGAGTTCCACTGCCCACTGCTCCAAGGCAGTCACGGAGTGCATTGCAGGAGTTGCACTGCCAACTGCTCCAAGGCAGTGAGGCGGTGCATTGCAGGGGTTCCACTGCCCACTGCCCCCAGGCAGTGGGGCCGTGCATTGCAGGAGTTGCGCTGTCCACTGCCCCCGGGCAGTGAGGCAGCGCATTACAGGAGTTCCACTGCCCACTGCCCCCAGGCAGTGGGGCAGTGCATTGCAGGAGTTCCACTGCCCAGTGCCCCCAAGCAGTGCGGCAGCGTATTGCAGGAGTTGCACTGCCCACTGCCCACGGGCAGTGCGGCAGTGCATTGCGGGAGTTGCAGTGCCCATTGCCCCGCTGGTGACCTGGCACCAGTCTAAAAACCCTCAGGATGGTAGCTGTAGGACGGATTGCCTACACGCACTGCCACGCTCGAAGCCAGTCGTGAATCGTCGTGATAGTCGTGCCACCACGTGACTCAGCTCTGCCATCGTGGCCCCCTCTCTGCTCAGCTCCACCCGTATGGTTCACTCTGTCTCTCCCTCTTAATCCCGTGTCTCCAAGGGCTGAGTGCCGCACCTCAGGTGCGTCCCTCCCCCTTGCTAGCCATTTCCTGCTCACAGTGGGCACAACCTTCTACGTTTGGCTCTGGCAAGACGTTGGCCTCGCCGTGGCAATCTTCCACGCCGCTACGCGGGGAGCCGCGACGGGGACTGCATTGGACGTATCCGCCGCTCAAGCGTGACGCCTTGTGCAGGGGTATCATCAGTCGTCAGATTCGTGGACCCACCGTGGGGCCCCTCTCACCTATGCGCCACTAGGGTTGCAGCACCAGGCGCCAGCGCGGTGCTCCCCTCGCACCCCTGTCCTCGTGAGTCCTGGGACCCCCACTCGCCGGCCCGATCCGCCAGGCGGCCCCATGTTACTCTGCGCCATCGCGCCATGCTCTTTGTTTCATCACACTATGGCCACGCTCGTGGTACCCTTTGTTTATTTCCTGCGCGCCCCGTCCGATGGGGGCTGCCTATGATGTCAGTGCGCCTCCGTTTACCAACGCCCCGATTTGTTATTCCCCCCCAACGCCCCGGGCCACAGGCCACCCGCTCTTTTCTTGCCACAGCCTACCATGTCAAACCGCTCAACGCCGTCCCAGGACATCCCCTCTCCCGCCCCCGACACCGGTCGAGGCGGCGCCATTCGTCGGGGGCCGTTCCCCATGTTTCTGATGGAAATTGCCCTGTACGAAGATGCTGACCGTCTCCTGCGAGAGCTGGACATGCTGAAGGATGACGCGCTTGAAGCAGCGGATACAGCCATCCGGGCCACCGACCCCGCCCTGGCTGACCTGTGTGACGCGCTGCGATGGACGGCTGCCGACGGCGACATCCAGGCTATTACAGCCGTGACGGGGGTGTGGACGCCACGGGTATCCCTGCTCACAGCCACCGTAACAGTCGCCGCAGGCCCGTCTGACACGAAGGTCATCAAACACGTCCCCCTATCGCTGGTGCAAGGAGGCTCACTGTTGGAGTTTGTGTCCAAAGACCCTGAGGCCCGCACAGCGGCGCTCGTCACGTGGTGGAGTCCAAGCCATGTTCCGCTCTCAGCGTCACGCCTTCGCAACCAAGTCTTCAAAGGCGTGTACACAGCCCGAGAACAGCCGCAGCCCATCGACACTACCGCCCCTCCAGACATCCAAAGCCAGAAGGTCTCCCACAAGATCCACAAGCCCATCAGCCAATTCCTTGCCCTCCACCTCAGACCGTCGTGGGACCGCCTCCGCACCCGCGAGGTGGTTGCGGCCTTTTGGGCGCTGCCCAACCACGTGCATGCAGTCCTGCAAGCAGCCCATATCCCGACAGCAGACCTCGTCCCGCTAAAGTTCGGGCTTCTGGCGTGGGCCTCCTCCGTCTGCCTCACAGGGCAGTACACGCCAGCCCCGGTTCCCACGCCCCAGGCCCTCACCAACAAGGGCATGTGGACCACCGAGCAGCTGCGGCCGCTGCTCGAATGCTGGGTCCTGCCGATCCGCAGCGTGGAGCTGCTGCATCAGATTGAGCAGGCGGGCGAGCATTCCTGGGCCACAGCCCCCACCTTCGCCCTGCTGCAAGCCGGCATCGCTGTCACCGCCAGCCCGCCCCCGCTTACACCACCCAGCAACGCACCTTACCTCACCATAGGACAAGCGGCGCCCAGGCCCGCCGGCACTCTGTTCGCCACGGCGGCGTTCACCCCGGCGTCAGCCCTGTACAAGTCCCAGGACAAGCCCACCTCTACGGGGTCCGAGCCATCGCCTTCGTCACTGTTGCCCGAGCCGACAAGGCTTTCTTTCAACCTCCTGGAGCCCGCCTCCCAAGTACAGCCGGCTGCCGCAGACCCCGCGCCTCCGGAGTCGCTAGCCCCAGCCGTCGGGTCAGCCCCCCCCAGTCCCTCCCAGATGGGGGAGCCCTTCGTCCCAGACCTGGACGTCACGGCCTACTCCACCGATTACGCTCAATTGCGTGACCAGTACGAGGCCCAGCAGCAGGAGCTGACCGTGGCACGGAGCGGCCTGGAGTCCCTCAAGCGGGATCTGGACATGGATCGCGCAGAGCGGGATAATGCCCAGCAGCAAGCCCAACGTTACGCCGCGGCGCAGCGGCAGGCTGAGGCCGTTCGGCTCAACAGCTTCATCAGGTCCATTCCCCCCCTCTTGTCCATCGCCACCAGACTCCGAGGCCTCCCATCCACGCCGCCGGCGTTCGTCAATGCCGTGCGCAGTGCCGTTCCGGCTTCATTCGAGCTGCCTACCACCGGCTCTCAGCAGTTCTTGGTCCTCGTACCCGTCATACTCGCCGCGGCGGTTCTTACCTCGCCCCAGGCACCCGATCTCGAGGAGTTGGCCGACGTCCTCCGCAGGGCTATGGCCGCACCAAGCGCCGTGCCGGTCCCGGAGACCCCTACGCGTGCCCCCGGGTTGTCGTTCGCTGTCGCGGACCCGATCCCTAAGCCCAGAGCGGTTTCTGCCTTTCGGGCGCCAGGCGCTACTACCCAGCCGCCGTCGCCTACGGCATCGCCCACTGATGCCGCCCTGGCCTCCCTGTTGGAGTGGGTCCCGGAGATCCCCAAGGGCTGTGAGGACGAGGTTGCACATGCGCTCCACCTCCAGCTCTTCCGTCAGTACGGCGCGAACGTCAGCACCCTCCCACAATCCCCGATTCGGGAACAGTGGGCCTGGGTCCGCAGCCATGCGCCCAGTTTGCCCGGCATCGCGGACGTCCTGCGCTCCTTCCTCTCCAGCCCCCCTCCGGTCCAGTAGGTTGCCGACAGTCCAGCCACCTCCCCAGCCAAGGCCGCAGCCGCCAACCAGGCACAAGGCGCGGCGAAAAAGAAGGGGTATACACCCCAAAAAATTGATCCGCAGACCTTCTCGAAAGCCCCGTGGGTCGGCTGGCAAGAAGTCGACGATCCGCCGTCCGGTGAAGTTGATGCAGGACTCCTCAGAGGTATCCTTAGGGATAAATTTGGCGAAGGCCTGTCATCCATTACGGATGAACAACTCAATCATAAAGCCAAATACACGATTGTCGGAATCCGACCAGCAGAGTATGACCGAGGCATGCGACTGACCAGGCAGCACACAGCTCGCAGCTGGCGAGTGACCTGGGCCGAATCAAAGAAACAACCGTTCACGCCCTGGGTGCCTGACCCTGACCGAGACCATCCGACCCGAAAAACTCATCGAGGAAGCCCTGGAAGGAGCGCCGTCCACGGGACCCAGACGATCAGGTGGACCTTACGGCGACGTCAGAGTCAGAAGGAGAACAAGACCCCAAGTATCAGCGCAGGTACAGCCCCCGCCGCTCGGACAGGTCCCTGTCCCGCCGCCGCAGCCCAGGCCATCGCCGCGACAGCCCGCCGCCGAGGCGTCGTAGCGCGTACCGCGATGAGCCCCGCGCGCACTCCAGCCGCCACGACCACCATGCGGCAGCCCCCCTCCAACCCTACCCGTACTCGGGGGACCCCCACGACCCCCGGGTGGCCATGGCCCACAACCCCTACGCTCCCTCGCCCTGGAGCCCCCCGGCCGACCCCCACCGCTTCCAGCCGTACTTCGGTCGGCATCCGAGGGACCGGTAACCCGGGACATGGCGGGGCGCAACGAGGACATCCCTGACGCTGTGTCTCAGCTCCGCCACTCCCACCTCGACGGCGTCCCCCAGGTCCGGGACCTGCACCTGGGCGCATACACTCCCAGCTCTCCCCCCAGAGAGTGGGGCCTGGTACCTATGCCGGCCCCAGGCACTGCCCAGTTCATCCCGCCTCCCTACGCCCTCGAAATGTGCCTACACCTGCCGGTGGGTGTGCACTACTACCGGGTGTGCAGCGGGGCGGACTCCTGGCCCCGTGACGTTGTGTTGTTGGGGGGCGCAGTGCACTGCGTGCAAGTGGCTGGTTCCCATCAGTTGCAGCTCTGCCGCAAGGGCCTGCCCCCCACCTCCTTCATCTTGCCCGAGCACCACCACGTGATCCTCCCACAGTCCCTGCACAGCCGTGTCTCAGTCGCGGCCACAGGCCTTAGCCGGGCCACTGTCTTGGCGATAGCGGCCACGTACCATCCCCGGCACCTCCGCAAGTGGGTGCGGGGCCTGCCTCACACCCTCCCCGCAGCCGTGGTCCGCAAGCTAACCCAGCACTCAACCACCGCCGGTTCCTGCCCTTATCCCCCCCTTTCCGGCCACGTGTCGCCCCGCCCGGACGTAATGACCCTCAACGTGCAGATGTCCCTGCGACCCAAGCTCCGCGCCCTGGACGTCCTGGTGCGCGAGTGCCAGTACCCGCTAACCCTGCATGTTCAAGAGGCCGGGCCCCTGATCATCAAGCGGGTACATCCCCTATACCACACCATCCAGGCCACAGCGAGGGTGGCTGGGGGATGTGCCACCCTCCTCTACAGGACACCGGATATGAATGTGACCACCCACAGCGCCCACCCGTCGGGACGGGCCCTCGTCACACACTTCACCATGGCGGGCGTGACCCACTGCCACGCCAACGTGTATTTCCCCGCCGACGGGAACCTCGACACCCTCCAGGAAATCCTGGATTGGGTATACCCGTACCTCCTCCTCACCCCGGCTAGAGTGGTTGTCCTGACAGGGGACCTGAACGCCAATTGCCGCTGGGTCCCGCACCTGCCTGTCTCCCCTGCCTCCCTCTGTGACCTCGTCCTCCCCACGCTCGCGCGCCTCGGGATGCGCCGTTTGCACCCCCTTGCTGAGGCCCCCACGTGGGTTAGCCCGCAAGGTTTCGCAGGTGCCCTTGACCACATCTTCCTCTGCACCCCTTCGGAAGCAGCCCACACCACGGAGGTGCGCTCCGATTCCAGTTTCCCATCTGACCATCTACCCGTGACTGCCACCCTCCATGACCTCCCACCAGCGCCCCAATTGGTGTGCCCGTCGAAAAAGGGCCGCTTCCCCATCCCGCGGGAGCCCCTCGCCAGCCAGCTCCGCACTCTCAACGACATCTTTCGGGCCGAGCTCGCCACACCGCCCCTAGGCGCGCCCAACGCACAGCCTCGCTATACCAAGGTGACCTCGGCGCTATACACCGCAGCTACGGCTGCCTTCGGGCCCCCCGTCCCCAGCTAGCCGGTGCCGTCGGCGATACACGTCCACGTCACCAACCTTTGACGCTACACCCTCGCCCACCCAGATTGGGCGTCCCAGTCGTCACACCTTGTGGAGGTCGCCCGCCTCAAAAAACAAATCCGAGCGGCGTGGGATGTCCTCCTTCTAGAGAAGGATGTAGGGCTGGCGCCCCTACCCGCTGCCCCCGGCCAGCCCACCAAAGTGTACTACCGCCGCACGTTAGGGGCACGCTATGTACCCCCGGCGGATCTTGTCTACGTGGTAGGCGTCCCGGTGCCTCTCCATCAGCAAGCCGCCGTTGCGTTGGACCAGCTGCGCCAAAGGCACCTTGCCCCTCTTGAGGCACTCTCGCTCGCGCGCGTCCAGGCCATCACGGGATGGACGGGCAGCCCGCTCGGCCCACCGCCTAACGCTACCATCGCAAACTTGCGAGCCATCATCCACCGGGCGGCGGCCACTGTGCCGTACCACGATTTACTGGAGTACCGGCTGTTCGGACAATTGGAGGACGCCCAATTTACGGTGATCGTGGACCTGATCAACAATATTCTCAGTGGGGTGCCCATGCCCCAGGCGCACTCTGCGGATTTCATCAACCTTCCAAAGAAGACGCCACACGGCCCCATTGCAAACGGCAGGCCGCTCACCAATCTGGCCACGATATGGAAGCTGACGGCCGCCCTCATTAAAGACCACTACCAACCCCGCCTGGTTCAGGGCGGCATCCTGCCGCCCTACCAGTTCGGGATGTCCCCGCACTGCTCCTCCGTGGAGCTCCTCCGCGTCCTCCACGATGTATGGTGGGACCGCTGGCGACGGCACCTCGAAGCGTGGGTCCTGTTGGACGATGTCCGCCACGCGTACGGCTGCATCAACCACACCACCGAGTACGCCGTCCTAACCGCCGCATGGATCTCCCCAGCCGACGCCGCGACCCTTCAGCACCATGACTGCGCCCTTGAGGTGCACATGGGAGGGGCTGACGGGCGCTCTCCGTCCTCCATGCGGCTGGGGGCCGGCACGGGGCAAGGAGGCCCCGTGTCCGGCATGAAGTACTGCATATATGGCGAAGTTCGAGGACACGAAGCCTGCCGTTCCGTCCCCCCCGCCGACACCCCCGCGGGCCCACTGAACCGGGTTCTCCTGATGGATGATACCCAGTGGATGCCCGGCGACCGTTGCCACTTGCCCGCCCTCGCCAGCGGCATTGAGCGGGCAGGCCGCCTCACCAACCTCCACTCTGACCCGACCAGAACGGTCTTGGTCGGCACGGACATGCGCGATGGCTGGGTCCATTTCCTCAGAGACACGGTGTACCTCAACGGTCACCCGGTGCGCTGTGCCACAAGCCAGGACTACGTCCGCGTCCTTGGCCGCCATGCCCTTCCCCATCTCTTTCGTCCCGTTGACTCCAGGCGCCTGTTCTCGGGCACCCGTGCCGCGAGCCGAGCGCTCCGCGCCCCGAGACTGCCCGCCCACTACCCCCTCGCCATGTTCGTCGCCAAGTGCCATGGGACAATCAACTGGTTTACCAGTGTCCGCCCCCCTTCCTACAGGGCCATGCGCGTGCTGGACGCCATGACTGCCTCGGCCATGCGTGCCACCGCTGGGTGGACCCTCTCCGCCTCTGCCCACTTCCTCCGCGAGATCCCCGAAGGGGGGATCGGTGTCTCCCCGGCGCCGGTCATTGGATTTGCTAACTTCCTCAGCGTCTACATCCGGCACCTCAACCACCCCAACCCCCTAGTCACCCGGTCCACGCGCCACGGGCTCCTGACTGCCCTCTGGCGGTTCCATCCTTCCTAGCCCTGCCTCACCTCAGAGCTCGGGCTCCGGTGTGCTGCGCACCCCACATATCACGACCTGTTTGTCGCCCTATGCCACCAGTGCGACATCTCCATCCACTTGCCCCCCGACGGCCATCTGCCAGACCATACTCCCCATGTGATGGCCCTGTCGTCCCCCGGACTCGAGGTCCAGGACACCCATGCGTGGATGCTTGCAGGCCATCGCAGTACGGAGGACGCGCAACGAAAGGGGTGGCCCCGGGTGTCACCCCGCCCCACTCCGCCGGTTGGCACAGCTCCCCCGATCGGGCGTTGCCAAGCGGTGACTGCGACAGTCCCCACGTTCTCCTGGCTCCCAAAGAACTATGGGATCCTCCACGACGCGTCGTGGTGCCCGAAGACCCGGCGCTGCGGCGGGGCTGTGGCAGTGTTTTGCCCCGTCACCCTCCGGTACCAGGTATACCCCGTCCCCATCCCCTTGAGGCTAGACAACGCCTACACGGCGGAGCTGTACACGGCGTGGGTGGCCCTCACCGCCATGGGGCCTTCGGCCGACCCTGCCTTCAGCTTCCGATCCGGTGCGTGGCACTTTGCGGACTGCAAAGGGTACATCACAGCCCAGGAGGGGCGCCGCGAGCCGGAGGACTCGCTACAGGGGGATCTCATACGAGCGTGCTGCGACATGGCCCACGGTCACGCCCCCCCCCCCGCCACCTGTATTCCTATATCGCCGGCACCTGGCTCATTGCCCTGCTGGACTAGGTTGACGAGGCGGTAGGGCGCGCTGCGGACACCTGCCCAAACGCCGTGGGATGGCTGAGCCCCCTACAGGAACCCCGCGTCTGCTTCTCCCACGCGGGCCTCCAGGTCCACGACACCCTGCCCCACGCACGCCGCGCCCTGCTCGCCTCCCACCACGCCTACTCTGCAACCCCCTTGCCCCAGCGCCACCCCGCCCTCAACGAGTACGCCAACGCCGTCAGTCACGGCCTCATCACATGGGGAGACCACCTCACGGTCACCGGCATCCGCCTCTCCCTGTTCCCCCCGAGGGACGCGCCCTGTCCCCTCTGCATCATGCCCGCCTCCGGGGACCACATCCTCTTTTGCCCGCTTGACCCGCTCATCCGCGCCCACTACCATCGGTGGCTTGCGGCCCAACTCTCCCAGAGGTGCCGTGCCTGGCGCCACTGTGCGCCCACTGCTTGGGGCACCCTCGTCCTTTGGGGCGACGAGCCGTTCATGCTGGCTGTGGATGGCTCCCCGGCCCACCACACCATCGCCACCTACACTATCGGTCGTCTCGGAGCCATCTCCACACCGCACAGGGATGCCCTGCTGCAAAGGGGTCTGCGTCCTGCACATCTCCGTCGCCTTCTCTGCGACGTCGTTCTTACTACCGTCCTCCTACACAAGCGGCACGCGGTGCCTGTCCTACCTCTTGCCGACCACTTCTCCCCCCAGAAAAGAGGCCCCGTGAACCAGTCCCTCGCCGGCCGCCCTCCGCGGGCGTGGTATCACGTGGCCAACTGGGCCCCGACGCCTGAGTCGTCTAGGTGGCCGGCCTGGGACGTCCTCCTGGGCCTGTGGCTGTCAGGGGACCTCCTCCTGGCCCCCAAGGTGAAGGCCGCCAATTCCACCCGGAACAAATGCAGTCCGTACCGAGTTCTGTATGTGTACGTCGAGAACAATCAGATACCACGCGACACCCAGCAGGACATCGAGCAGGAGGCCCATGATGTGGTCGTCTTGGACAGTCTCGGCCGGCACGGGCTTACCCCCCTTCTCCCGGACCGATGCCGCCTCTGGGCCATCCATTACGGTGGCAACGGACGGAGCCTGGAGGCTGGCTTCCGTGGAGATGTGATCCCCTCGTGGTGTGCCGCCCTGCATTCGGCGTTCTCAGCCATCCTTGCTGCAGGTTTCCAAGGCCCCCGCACGGTCTTCAAGGACATGCAGGTGGCCATGGGTCGGCCCGTCCCGTGGCCATGCCCCCGCCCGTGACCCGTCCTCCAGCTCACGCGCGCGCGTCGTCCCGGCACAACGCGTAGTCGTGCCAGACCGCGCTCCTTGTCCGGCGACGTCCTAAGTCGGGGGTGATGCCCCGGGAGACCCACACCCTCTCAGCTCACGTTGATCTTGGAACGCTGACTCGGGTGGATCCAGGACAGATCGGGGCAGTCGGTGGCCGGGACCGGAGAGCAGATCGGACCGTAGTGGTGTGGTACACCGGCGTTGTGACCCAGACGGCCTGCTGGGAGGAGCGTTCTCAGGTGTGCGACGAGATTCGTCTTACTCTAGCGGAGGTAAGACGGAGGACTCCCTCGGCAGAGCCTCCGTGGGGCCCCCGAGGGACGACGCCACGGCTCACCGTACGTGGGACCACGGCAGGCGCTCCTCCTCCTACTCCTCCTCCTCCTCCTCCACTGCCCCCAGGCAGTGAGGCAATGCATTGCAGGAGTTGCACTGCCCACTGCCCCCAGGCGGTGAGGCAGTGTATTGCAGGAGTTCCACTGCCCACTGCCCCCAGGCAGTGAGGCAGCGCATTGCAGGAGTTGCACTGCCCACTGCCCCCAAGCAGTGAGATAAAGCATTGCACGACTTCCACTGCCCACTGCCCCCAGGTAGTGGGGGAGTGCATTGCAGGAGTTGCGCTGTCCACCGCCCCAAGGCAGTGAGGCACTGCATTGCAGGAGTTGCGCTGCCCACCGCCCCCAGGCGGTGCGGCAGTGTATTTGCAGGAGTTGCACTGCCCACTGCCACCAGGCAGTGAGGCAGTGTATTTGCAAGAGTTGCACTGCCCACTTCCCCCAAGCAGTGAGGCAGTGCATTGCAGGAGTTGCACTGCCCACTACCCCCAGGGCAGTAAGGCAGTGCATTGCAGGAGTTCCACTGCCCACTGCCCCCAGGCAGTGAGGCAGTGCATTGCAGGAGTTGCACTGCCCAGTGCCCCCAAGCAGTGAGACAGAGCATTGCAGGAGTTCCACTGCCCACTGGCCCCAAGCAGTGGGGCAGTGCATTGCAGGAGTTCCACTGCCCACTGTCCCCAGGCAGTGAGGCAGTGTATTTGCAGGAGTTGCATTGCCCACTTCCCCCAGGCAGTGAGGCAGTGCATTGCAAGAGTTGCACTGCCCACTGCCCCCAGTTCAGTAAGGCAGTGCATTGCAGGAGTTCCACTGCCCACTGCCCCCGGGTAATGAGGCAGTGCTTTGCAGGAATTGGACTGTCCACTGCCCCCAAGCAATGAGGCAGTGCATTGCACGAGTTCCACTGCCCGCTGCCCCAAGGCAGTGAGGCAGTGCATTGCAGGACTTCCAATGCCCACTGCCCCCAGGCAGTGAGGCAGTGCATTGCAGGAGTTGCACTGCCCACTGCCCCTGGGCAGGGCAGCAGTGCATTGCAGGAGTTGCGCTGTCCACTGCCCCCAAGCAGTGAGGCAGTGTATTGCAGGAGTTGCACTGCCCACCGCCCCCAGGCAATCAGGCAGTGCATTGCAGGAGTTGCACGGCCCACTGCTCCAAGGCAGTGAAGCGGTGCATTGCAGGGGTTCCACTGCCCACTGCCGCCGAGCAGTGGGGCCGTGCATTGCAGGAGTTGCGCTGTCCACTGCCCCCAGGCATCGAGGCAGCGCATTGCAGGAGCTGCACTGCCCACTGCCCACAAGTAGTGCGGCAGTGTATTGCAGGAGTTGCACTGCCCACTGCCCCCGGGCAGTGCGGCAGTGCATTGCGGAAGTTGCACTGCCCACTGCCCCCAGGCAGTGAGGCAGTGCATTGCAGGAGTTGCACTGCCCACTGCCCCGAGGCAGTGAGGCGGTGTTTTGTAGGAGTTCCACTGCCCACTGCCCCAAGGCAGTGAGGCTTTGCATTGCATGAGTTCCACTGCCCACTTTCTGAGGCAGTGAGACAGAGCATTGCAGGAGTTCCACTGCCCACTGCCCCCAGGCAGTGGGGCAGTGCATTACAGGAGTTCCACTGCCCACTGCCCCCAGGCAGTGAGGCAGTGCATTGCACGAATTCCACTGCCCACTGCCCCCAGGCAGTGAGACAGAGCATTGCAGGAGTTCCACTGCCCACTGCCCCTAGGGCAGTGAGGCAGTGCATTGCAGGACTTCCACTGCCCACTGCCCCCAGGTAGTGAGGCAGTGCATTGCACAAGTTGCACTGCCTACTGCCCGAGGGCAGTGAGGCACTGCATTGCAGAAGGTCCAGTGCCCACTGCCCCCAGGCAGTGAGGCAATGCATTAGAGGAGTTGCACTGCCCACTGCCCCCAGGCATTGAGGCAGTGCATTGCAGGAGTTGCACTGTCCACTGCCCCCAGGCAGTGAGGCTGTGTATTGCAGGAGTTCCAGTGCCCACTGCCCCCAGGCAGTGAGGAAGTGCACTGCAGGAGTTGCACTGCCTATTGCCCGAGGGCAGTGAGGCAGTGCATTGCAGGAGTTGCGCTGTCCACTGCCCCTAGGCAGTGAGGCAGTGCATTGCAGGAGTTGCACTGCCCACTGCCCCCAGGCAGTCAGGCAGTGCATTGCAGGAGTTCCACTGCCCACTGCCCCCAGGGAGTGAGGCTTTGCATTGCAGGGGTTCCACTGCCCACTGCCCCCGAGCAGTGGGGCCGTGCATTGCAGGAGTTGCGCTGTCCACTGCCCCCAGGCATCGAGGCAGCGCATTGCAGGAATTGCACTGCCCACTGCCCCCAAGTAGTGCGGCAGTGTATTGCAAGAGTTGCACTGCCCACTGCCCCCGGGCAGTGCGGCAGTGCATTGCGGAAGTTGCACTGCCCACTGCCCCCAGGCAGTGAGGCAGTGCATTGCAGGAGTTGCACTGCCCACTGCCCCCAGGCAGTGAGGCGGTGTTTTGCAAGAGTTCCACTGCCCACTGCCCCCAGGGAGTGAGGCTTTGCATTGCAGGAGTTCCAGTGCCCACTGCCCCCAGGCAGTGAGACAGAGCATTGCAGGAGTTCCACTGCCCACTGCCCCCAGGCAGTGGGGCAGTGCATTACAGGAGTTCCACTGCCCACTGCCCCCAGGCAGTGAGACAGAGCATTGCACGAGTTCCACTGCCCACTGCCCCCAGGGCAGTGAGGCAGTGCATTGCACGAGTTCCACTGCCTACTGCCCGAGGGCAGTGAGGCACTGCATTGCAGGAGGTCCACTGCCCACTGCCCCCAGGGAGTGAGGCAGTGCATTAGAGGAGTTGCACTGCCCACTGCCCCCAGGCAGTGAGGCAGTGCATTGCAGGAGTTGCACTGTCCACTGCCCCCAGGCAGTGAGGCAGTGTATTGCAAGAGTTCCACTGCCCACTGCCCCCAGGCAGTGAGGAAGTGCACTGCAGTAGTTGCACTGCCTACTGCCCGAGGGCAGTGAGGCAGTGCATTGCAGGAGTTGCACTGCCCACTGCCCCCGGGCAGGGTAGCACTGTGTTGCAGGTGTTCCACTGCACACTGCCCCCAGGCAGTGAGGCAGTGCATTGCAAGAGTTGCACTGCCCGCTACCCCCAGGCGGTGCGGCAGTGTATTGCAGGAGTTGCACTGCCCACTGCCCCAGGGCAGTGCGGCAGTATATTGCAGGAGTTCCACTGCCCACTGCCCCAAGGCAGTGAGGCAGTGCATTGCAAGACTTCCACTGCCCACTGCCCCCAGGCGGGGAGGCAGTGTATAGCAGGAGTTCCACTGCCCACTGCCCCAGGGCAGTGAGACAGTGCATTGCAGGAGTTGCACTGCCCGCTGCCCCCAGGCAGTGAGGCAGTGCATTGCAGGAGTTGCACTATCCACTGCCCCCAGGCAGTGGGGCAGTGCATTGCAGGAGTTGCACTGCCCACTGCCTCCAGGCAGTGGGGCAGTGTATTGCAGGAGGTCGGCTGCCCACGGCCCCCAGGCGGTGGGGCAGTGCATTGCAGGACTTCCACTGCCCGCTGCCCCCAAGCAGTGAGGCAGTGCGTTGCAGGAGTTGCACTGCCCACTGCCCCCAGGCAGTGAGGTAGTGCATTGCAGGAGTTGCAGTGCCCGCTGCCCCCAGGCAGCGAGGCAGTGTATTGCAGGACTTCCACTGCCCACTGCCCCCAGGCAGTGGGAAAATGAATTCCAGGAGGTCCACTGCCTGCTGCCCCCAGGCAGTCGGGCAGTGTATTGCAGGAGTCACACTGCCCACTGCCCCTAGGCAGTGCGACAGTGTATTGCAGGAGTTGCACTGCCTACTGCCCCTGGGCAGTGAGGCAGCGCATTGCAGGAGTTCCACTGTCCACTGGCCCTAGGCAGTGGGGTAGTGCATTGCAGGAATTCCACTGCCCACTGCCCCTAGGCAGTGAGGCAGTGTATTGCAGGAGTTGCACTGCCCACTACCCCCGGGCCGTGAGGCAGTGCATTGCAGGAGTTCCACTGTCCACTGGCCCCAGGCAGTGGGGTAGTGCATTGCAGGAATTCCACTGCCCACTGCCCCTAGGCAGTGAGGCAGTGTATTGCAGGAGATGCCCGGCCCACTGCCCCAAGGCAAAGAGGCAGTGTACGGCAGGAGTACCACTCCCCACCGCCCTCAGGCAATGCGGCAGTGCGAAGCAGGAATTCCACTGCCCACAGCCCCCAGGCGGCGTGGTAGTGCGTTACACTGCCCACTGCCCTTGACCCACAACAACAGTGCAGCAGGGCACACACAGTGCAGTGTAGTGCACATCACCAAGCAGTGCGGCACCACACAGAAAGCATTGATGGTGCAGCGCGACACGCAGGGTGCAGTGGACCAATGAGACCCTGTGCCACTGCGCGCAGGCGTCGGCAGGGCAGTGTCGGCCAAGTGCGAGAGTGCACAGGTCCGGCTATGCAACAACACACTTACACACAGTGCGCACACAACACACACAGCCCTCCCGTTTACCTGTACCCGTGGGTAGACATCCCGGCCTTTTGCCATTTGGTAATAGCGCCTTCGGCACACCACACCACACCACACCACACCACACCACACCACACCTTCACCAACCACAGCCACGTCACCCCACCACCACACGCCACACACCACACATCACCACATCATGCCACACCACACCACACCACACCCACCATGACACCCCACCCCACCCCACACTACACCACACCACCCCACTGCACCCCATTAGACACCACACAACACAACACCCTGCAGAGCCTGCAAAGCCGGATACAGCACCAGTAGCTGGGCATCCCCCAAGGCACAATACAAGGGGTGCACGTGGGCGCCACAGCGGCCCTCCCATACGTCAGGTACATGGACCTGGCATATGGGGTGTGTGCCTTCCCCCTAATGCACCACCCCATGATGATGTGGGTGGATGATACCATCACCATCCTTGCCAAGGGGGAGGACTGGCCCATACAGGGGGCCTTGGTGGACCATGGACTAGCACACCTATTTCTAGAGGCTACTACGGGTCGCTTTGCCGGACAAGAAGGTCCAGCATGGCTCAACCTGAGACCCTGCGCCCATGCGGTCCCTTGCCCCGGATGCAGTGGAAGTGCATGTGGGGTCCATCTGGGTTGCGGACACCCCAGAGGCCAAGGAGCGAGTGCTACCAGGCTCCACGGAGCTCCAGCCGTCCCTAGTCCTTCGGTACGTGGGTACCGAAGGACTTTTTTCCTGCAAGGAAAGCCCTCGGCGCCCCGCAACATCTCGGCCGTCAGGGCGGAGATCTGCGGACAAATGAAACCCCAACGCTTGGCCCCCGACGCAGCCATGATGGTCCTAGAGGCCAAGGTCATACCGAAGCTGTTCGCAACGGCTAGCGTGTACCGCCCCAAGGCCACCATCCGGCAAGCTAATGACGCGCTGCTGGCCCAGTGCTAGAAACAAGTCACCGGTACGTCCCGCCACGCTCACACGGAGTCGCTGTGGGGCCTGTGGAGGGATGGCTGCATGGGGCTTCGTTGATTGGAGCACTCATGGCACGTGGCCGTGGCCAGGGAGTTGGTACACCAGGGGTTTGGGCGAAGGGCCACTTCCAGCGGGCCCAGGGGGCCTACATAGCGGAGTGCCACTCCCACCACGGCGGGTGCCTTGCGGTGATAGCCCCGGGCCAGTGGACCCACCACCGTCACTGCCCCCACCTTTTGCGAGGGCTGTAGCTGGCGGTGGACTAGGTGGGCCTGCCCATGTGGCTCCCCAGGGCAATGCCACGGGACGCCCCCCATCATCGCCCTCGCCCCAACCCCCCCCAAGCGGGGGCCGGCCCAGCAGCGCCCGCCCCAACAACCGCCCCCGGAGGTAACGACGTATGACACGGCATATGGTGCCGTGACCCTCGTCCACGAACCCCGGGAGATCTGCACCGCATCCTTGGCGCTGGGGTACCACCACCTTGGGGACTTCTACACCTAGGAGGGCATGCTACGCAGTGCCAACGACCGGCAGGTGCCCCGAGGCCGGACGGTGGACACGATTCGGACGTGGCTCCGGCAGCACAAAGCCGTGTTGCGGCCCTTGGTGGGGACCCCGGCACCCCGATGGCAGCAAGCCCCCAAGACGTGGGCGCCAAGCCCGATACGGCCGGCCACCACCACGGCGGTCATCGGTGGACAGGAGGCCAAAACCACCCGGGAACGGGTGGTGTTATAGGTCACCACAGCCATGGAAGACGTCACGGCGATCATGGGATGGTCCGTGGTGCCGCCCATCTGTGAGCAACCACGCCACAACCTCCACAGCGACACCCGGCTCCACCGACTACTGGTGAGCTTGTGGGACATCAACACGCAGGCCGAACCACCACTCCACGTGTGCTTGCATGACGAGTAGCGGGTTACCACACTCCCACGGTTGCAGGCTACGGGCATAGAGGGTCCAACGATGGTGTGGCACCACAGCCGGCCGGGCAGCCCTTACTGGAAATGGGTGGCTCGTGCGCAGCACGTGGTGCTGACCATCACCCCCACCCCGCCGCTGGAGCCGTGGATTGAGCTCCGAACTGAGGCGGTTGCACTGTTCAAGTACCCCACCCGGTGCCTGATCCACAAGTGCCCAGGGCGCCCTCATCGAGGCCCCCTCTACATGGCGCTGCATGCGCCGGGGACCCTGCTGTCGGAGCTACGCCCGGCGCTCTGCACCCATCTATGGGAGCACTTCGGGGGACACGCGGCACTCCATCCCCATAATGCCCCGACGAAGGCCCCCATGTACCTACAACCACGGACGGACCTGGGGATATGCTTCCATGACCTTCCCCCGCTGGCCAGGATCCAAGGTGGCTATGGACGCCGGTACCACCCTGGCGGGCATGACAATGGCACTCACGTATGAGAGAGCGCCGGGGGAGTACACGACCGAAACGGCGTCGGGGATAGGAACATCCCAAGAAGGGGAAGCCCTCACTCCGTTGCCCTACATCCGACAATTGGAGGTACAACAGGGCACCTACTGAGTGGTACCACACTCGGAGTCCGCGGTGGGCTCCCTCGGAACGTACCAAGAAGGAAGGAAGTGTGGCGACGGGATACACCACCTATACGCGCACACCCCGGGGGCGGAGCACCTATCTTGGAAGTCCGTGATCAACGTGGTGGTAACCCCCTCCCACCGGATAACCTCCATCAACGTCCGGGTGGACGCGGCTACTAGGGAGGAGCCACAGGCGGATCTCACGTGGATGCTACGGCGCCCGTATGCCTACCTCTCCCTGGTACGGTACTAGGACCACTACGAGCTAGCTCCAACGGACCTGCAAGAATGGCTGCAGGAGCAGGTGGCAGTGCCCGCACGAGTGCACTACAAGCACAGGTGGGGACCCAACTACCAGCTAGGCCTGGGCCTGCCCCTGGACTCGTTCACCAGCAACCAGCAGAAGCACATAGGGGCCCACCGCATGTGCAACTTGCCCACCATGATGGTGCAGGCGGAACGCGCACAACACCGCAACGTACAAATGCACGAGCATTGCCTGCTGTGCGGGAGTAGCCCGGAAACGGCCCAACATGTGTGGGCCTGCCTAGTGTAGACCCACGAATGGCGCCCGGCCCGACAACGCTTGCACGCGTGGCTCACCACCTACGTTGGGCCGCGGGCCTCGCAAGTGTAGGGCCAACTATGGGAGCCTCCCGTCTTAGAGCAGTGGGCGGCGGCGATCGCCACACCGTCCTTGTGTACGGCCCACATGGGACTGATGGGGCCGCACAACATCGGGACAAAATTCATGAGACAGGTGGCGAAGGAGTCCCAATGCGTGGCTCTCGCACGCCAAGGCACGAGAGGGCCTCATTAAGGCGCGAGCAAGACCCGGGGGCACCATGGCATGGGCCTTGCGGGAACTGCAACTGCACCAGCAAGCGGAGCGGCAGGGGGTCCCCGGAGCGGCCCTGAACTAGACCCGCCACATGCGGGAGCAAGACCGGCCGCCATGAAGGTGCGTACACACACGCCGCACGAAGCACGAAGCACGCACACGCACACACCCTGCCCGTTTTGCTATTCCCGTAAGCAAGACATCCACGCCATTGCCATATGGTAACAGCGCCTTCGGCACACCACACCACACCACACCACACCACACCACACCACACCACACCACACCACACCACACCACACCACACCACACCACACCACACCACACCACACCACACCACACCACACCACACCACACCACACCACACCACACCACACCACACCACACCACACCACACCACACCCCAACCGACCCAAACCACCTCACCCCACCACCACACACCATCAAGGCACCATCAAGCAGAGCGGCAGGACGTCCCTAGGGCAGCCCTGGACAGCAGCCGCCTGGCCCCAGAGAGGGAGACGGCCCTCTGCCACAGGTACGCAACACACTACACACAGCACGCGTTAAGACACACAGCCCTCCCGTTTTGCATTACCCGTATGCAAGGAATCGTGGTCATTGCCATTTGGTAACAGCGCCTTCGGCACATGCCACCATAACACACCACACCACACCGCACCGTGCCACACCACAGCACGCCATCGAAGGCCACCCCACACCATTTTTGCAAAGCTACACCAGCAAGCTGATCCTAACTTAGCCCCAGCCTATCCACACAGCCACACCTTGTATAGTTGGAGTTCCCCTGGTGCCAGGTCAGCCTCTCCAATGTAGCGCCCTGCCAATTTCGGAACTTCCTTTCCAAAATGCTCCACATATACATGAGGTTTCACTCCGTTCTGTCCTCGCACAATGGACTCTATCAGATACCATGCTGCCAATCGAGCGTCATTGTTGCCCTTCTGCATCCTTTCCCTCACCAATTTGATGTACGTCAGTGCCTTCACAGTCGCAGGAATGAAGCCAGACCAGGTTGATGCAGGCGTGGCAAGGGGCCGGGGGACTTTGAGGGTGCAGGTGTGGGGTGGAAAGAGGCAGCTAAGCATGCAAAGGCGAGGCACAAAGAGTCACCGGACACACACACACACACACACACACACACACACACACACACACACGTAGGAACCAAACGAAGCAAATCACCCTTGTTGACTGTGTCGCGCACGCACACACACACAGTTGAAATGACTCCATGAACCCCGCCACCTGGCAAGTACTCATCAAAATATTATTGCAAAACTAGCACAGGGTCACTGTACACTCTTCTACCCAGTACGGAAATCCACTTACAGTCAATGTGCCCAGGCTCTGAAACCCCATCCTACTCTGAGATGGTGCCCCAATATTGTGTAGGTCAGCGGCCTATGCACTGAAAGGCCCCCAATTGGGATACAGGGGACATCTGATAGGCATCAGTGTGTCCAACTGTACTGCTGCCTGAATGGATACAGCCGAGCAGGCATTCCTGCTCCAAGTGGCCCAGCGAGCTTTGGTATCAGTGCACTTGACATGTCTTCCCATACACAACATGCCATCCAGCACCCAGCACAAACACTCAAAGGGGTTAGACAGAACTCAGGAAGTGCATGCATGCAGAGTTTGGGCACATCTCTGGGTATGAAATGTTCCCTTCCCACCCTCTTGTGAAAACAATGGTTGCGGAGACAACTCTGGTTGCTGTTTCTTGTTTGCACACAAGCTGAGACACATGCTCAGGACATAAACCCCAGCCCATAGACAGCCCAAATGTACAGCAAAGCTAACGAATGCTGCCCCCAGCCACCAACACGCCGAACCACAGCAAACACACGAGTTCTGATCCAATCGAAACGTGGTACCACACAATCCATGGTTCCAATAGCTACAGCAACAACAACCACCTCTGTTTGGACGATGCGCTTTCTGTGCAATAGGGGCTCCCCTCTGTCCAAGGTGCAGCAAAATAGCAAATCCTCAATGTACCCGAGACAAGGCCTTGTCTTTGCACGCACGGCTGGGCAACCAACCACCAAATGGAACACGTGCACAGGGGGGAGCAACAGGCGTGCGCCGCATGCACCCTGCAAAGCGGTTGTCCCAGGAATGGCTCGGTCACGCCCCACGTCCTACTGTTCCCACCATGTCACACTTCACACTTTCAGTAACACCATCAGACGGTCTCCTCTCTGTGCCCCGGTCCTTCCTTGGCTTGCGACGAACCCGGACCCTACAATTTCCCCCAGCGCCTCCCCTGGACCAGAGGGGAGGTGCAGTGTTATCACGTGACATGTAAGAGGGAACGTTTGCCCGGCGCTCCCAGCATCCAAATCAATGTTCAGGCCATCTATCCCAATGCTTTGCCCCCGTCGTTCCGAGCTTGGGGTGCCCTTTCCACAAGTGCAAGAGCACAAGGCATTCATGCATGATTCGAAGAAGATGTGGTGAGGGCCTGCTGAGTGCCCGATTCCCTCACAGCAGCTCTGTGCCTCACTGTCAGAGTGGCCAAGGGCGAAGTTATGGAGGGCGAACTGATGGAGGCTGGGGGGAGTGTAATGACAATATTGACCTGCCTTGGAATCATTGTTTGCTCTCTTGGTCTTGGGCACTAAATAAGTCCCATTCTGCTACGCTAGGTCAGAAAATCCCCTCCCAAACGGTTGGAGGTGGGACAGTGACCGTTGAAAATTTGCCCGGCGTGCGTCCGGCGCGCTAACGGTGCCTATAAGTCATGGTGGCACGGCGTCATGTGTTTGAAGAACCCCCCTAAATCCAAACGAGGAGGGGGGGGGGGTAATCCGGACCGCCCCTGTCGGATGCAGCGGGACATGCAGCTGCAAAAGGCAGAGGCACCTGCGCGAGATTCTGGGTCCGCAGCGCGATCGCTGTGAGCGGCGGCAAACCGTCCTTGAGGTTCGCCCTCTTGAGGTCATTGAGCCTTAAATAGAAATTGTCGTGGTCCCTCTTCGCCGTTGGGCGAGCGGTCGGCGCCGCGGCGCTGGGCCGTGGCGGCGGGAGCCTCGTCGGATTGACCACCCGCTGCGACGACTCGCCAGGGCCGGTGGCGGGCGGCGAGGGCACCAGAGGCCCATGGCCGTCGCCGGGCGCTTCTTGAAAGATGGAGGCCGGAGCCGCGCCGTGCCCTTGTGACGGGGCCGTCGCGGCGTTTCTGGCGTCCATAATGGAACGCAGCGACGGCCGGGGCACGGGCGGAGGTCGGCTCGGCGCTGGCTCAGAGGCGGTCCACGTCGGGGGCTCCGGCGGTGCTGGGCTGGCGAGCGCTGGGCCGTCCGGACTGTACGGGGGCTCCGGCTGCTCCGGAAGGTCGTCCCACGCGCGTTGGGGCTGGGGCCTTGGCGGGGGGGGCGCACTCGCGACGCGCTCCACTTCGGCTCCGGCGCGGGCGGACGACGGTACCGCGCGCGGCGGTGCCGGCGGCGGGTGGCACACGCGCGGCGCGGCGGTCCGTACTGCCGCCGTGCGTGGGGCCGCCGAAGGGGCTGCGGTGGGGGTGGGCGGCGCCGCGGCCTGCGGTGCCGCCGCGACGCGTGGCTCAACGGCGGGCGGTGGGGCGCTGGTGTCGGGGACGTCGTGCCACATCATGCCCGGCTGCATGGCGCTGAGGGGACTGGCGGGCGCGCCGCTGTCAAAAGCCTCGGTGCTGCGGGGCGCCGCCGCGGCTGCGGTGGGCCCGGGGCCGTCGCTGTCCCCCACTTTGAAGCGGCGCTTCTTTCGCTCCGGGGCCGCCGCCCGCGCGAACGGCGCCGAGGCCACCCCGAGCGCCGGGGCGGGGGCGCTCAGCGGCGTCAGGGCGTACGAGGCCACCCCGAGCGCTGGGGCGGGGGCTTCCGGTGGCGGCGCCGGGGCCGACGGCGCCCGGTCCGCCTCCGCGGCGCGCGGCCCCGCCTCGGCATCGGCGGTCCACAGCCCCGGCCCCGGGGGATGGGGTGGAGGGGCGTGCCAGGGCAGAGGGCCTCCGGGGGGCCGCGCAGGGGGTGGACCGGGGGGCAGCGGGGGCTGGAAGGAGGAGTCCGGGGGCGGCGGGGGGGCGGGGGGAGGGCCGGGGGGGAGGGGGGGAGGGGGGACGGGGGGCAGGGGGGGCGGGGCCGAAGCCGGGGACAGAGGCGGCGCAGGGGCAGCGGGGGCCGGGGCAGGCTCGTCCATCGGCATCGGCTCGGCCGCCGCGCGGCCCTCCGGCGTATCGCGGGCCGCGCGGGGCCCCGGGGCGCTGGCCACGCTGGGGGCGCAGCGCTCCGCCTTGAAGGCCCGCGGCTCAGTCTTCCGCCGCTTCGCCGGGGGGTCCCACGGGTACGCGACCCCCGCCGTCGCCACCGCCCCCTCCGCCTTCGCCTTTCCCAGGCTCTCCAGCTTCGGAACGCCCGCGTCGTCGAGCGCCTGGTCTGCGGAGCTGCCCCCGATCCGCCCGAAGTCGTCGGCGGAGCTGCCCCCGATCCGCCCGAAGTCGTCGGCGGGTGTTTGGGGCTCCTCCGGCGTGGGCTCGGGCATGCGATCGGCCTTCCGCTGCAGCGCGCGGCGCTCCTGCTCCACCAGCCGCCGGGCCTCCCGCATCTCGGCGAATGACGTCTCAGCCGGGTCTCTCGGGGCCGGCACCGCGTCGATTGCCGCGGGGGTGCTCTGTGCACGTGGCTTTGCCACCTGTGGTAAGTGCAAAAGGGAACCGTGGTACAAAACCCTCCCTTGGGACATATTAATGCATTGTGGAATTGGCAGCGTGAAGGGGTAATCGTTTCCCAACAGCCATTAGGATGCAGCGCACCATATAAAGTGAATTGATGCCCAATCGTGTTCACATTATTTCTCGACTGTGCATTGAACCGCACACAGCTTAATACGGCTACTGCTACTGCTACTGCTACCGCTACTGCTACCGCTACTGCTGCTGCTGCTGCTGCTGCTGCTGCGACCACCATTGTTGGTGGGGCATTTGTTTTACTCCGCACGCAGCCTAATGCATTAATTTAAACCGGACCAAAATGTGGTAAAGCTGATTAAAATTTTTTTTCTTAAAAATATTTTGCAAAAATTTTCACAACTTTTTTCCACAAGAATTTTACTCAGAGCTGAGCAAAATGTATCATCATGAAAAAATTAACCTTTTTTTGAAAAATACTTTTTACTCTACCCCGCACATTTCTTTGTCTGCTGCTATTGTACCCGAAATTTGAAGGGGGTGGGGGCAATGGGTCAGAACCTGCTTGCCATCCATGGCATGTGCTTTTGTTGTTGAAGGGCAAAATGCCCCAGCCACTCTTCACAGTGGCGCCCCACTCAGGCCAAACCATCAGGCACACATTTGTCAACTTTCTGCACTCCCAGTACCACTAAGCCCCCCCCCCCCGTCCTGTGTTTTGGCGGATTTTTAAGTGTATGGTGGGAGATGGGACTGAGACAGCGGACATCATTGGTTGCAATGCATGCACACACACACACACACACACACACACACACGTTGGGAACAGCGAGACAAGAACGAAGCAAGAAAAGCGGTTGAAAAAAAAAACTCCTCAGGAACAGCAGAGCTGTCCTAGACGTCTTTCGGTCGAAAAAAAATAGACACTCAGAAAGGTCCCACACACACACACACACACACGTGAGTGCCGAACCCACCCCCATCAAGCCCACGGTGCACGTTATACACGCGAACGTAGGCGAACGTCGAAAAAAGGAAGTCAGCATCGTGGACAGTGTGGCCGATCGGCGTGTCACGGACCCCTTCTCACTGCACGGCACAGCCCCACCTTCTATTCAGGGCGGTCCTCAAGAGAGAAAAAAAAATCCGGAACGGCGGTTTGGCAAAAAGACCGCATGTAGCTCATATGTTCAACCATGGTTGGTGGCTATTGGCTATTGGCGGTTAGCGGTTGGCGGTTGGTGGCGGTTGGTGGCGGTTGGCGGCGGTTGACAAGAACGAAGCAAGAAAAGCGGTTGAAAAAAAAAACTCCTCAGGAACAGCAGAGCTGTCCTAGACGTCTTTCGGTCCGGTGAAGAAACAGGTTGTGGACACACACACACACACACACACACACACACACACACACACACACACACACACACACACACACACACACACACACGACAACTTCCCCCTCGGGGGAATGCACACAGCGTCCTACTGAGCGCCAGCATGCCAGCCACTCCTGGAGGTTGCCAAAGGTGGCCACTGGAAACAACACAAGCGCCCAATTGAGGTTGGGTCCTTGATATTTGAGGGCGGGTCTTTGGTAACTGAGGGTCTCTCTATCAGGGAAAGCACTGGTGTTCACTGAGGAGGTTGGTATTGCACCATACACACAGCACTCGACGATGTTGCGATATTTTTTTTTGGATGGCCCGCACCGTTTGGACCATTGCCCCTTCGAATGGTGGCCTCAGCATGCATCAATGCCCTTCGAAGACCTGATTCCGATGGCTGTTGCCAATGCTGCGAACAAACCAGACAAGGGCACTGCGTGTGCGGAGGTGCGGTGCAGCGACGGTCACGTAACAGTGTTGCGTCGTTTAGTGCGCCAGCCATTCCTGTTCCTTGGTCGTGGGTCCCGGCGCGGTGCAGTTGAACGCGACATGGGCTCAGGACGGTACGGGGACACGACAGGGGCTTAGAACAGTGCTGTCAAACATGATATGGGCTCAGGCCGGTGCGCTCAGACATGCCAGAAGCGTAGAGAAGTGGGGGGTATCCTGCACATTGCACTCAACCCTAAGGTGGAGCACGACAAACAGCGACGTCCCTACTAAGCCCTGCTTTCCAGCAGAGGACCAGGACAAAAGCAACGTCCGTTCCCCCTCACCCTCTAAAGCCCCCTACCAAGCACCAGGACTTTCCCTGATGACAAAAACAAACAAGCAACCGATCCCGCCCCATTACTTTGTGGTCCAAAATTGGCAACACCCCCTTTTGATGGACGCGGAGGTCACGAAAGGAAAATAGCAGCGCAAAGCAGCGGCGTACAAAAAGGGCCGTTTTATCACAGTATACCCTGAGACAATTGCCAATAACCGTCGCGTGAACATCTGTTGACCTTCAACTGTCGGCGGTTGGCGGTTACCCATCGGTGATTGGGGGTTGACAGCCGCGGTTGGGGCTTGACGCCAGCAGTTGGCACCCGTCATCGGGTGGCGTTTGACAGTCGGCGGGGGTTCCGAAGTTTCCAACCCATAAAAAACCAAAGCCGTCCCTCTGTCCACCGCTCACACACCTGCGGCTTCGCCGCAACAATGCGCTTCGGTACCGACTGCCGCACGTGGCTCACGCCGCTGGAGGGCTCTGGTGCAGGGCCGCTGGGGCCGCAGCCGCCCGCTGGGCCTGACGCTCGGTCCGGGGCGTTCACGTACGCGGCCGCATGGCCGGTGCGCGGGCGCTTGATGGTCAGCTTCAGCTTCGGGGCGGGCGCTGTCGGGGGGGCGTCGTCGCCGGGCCCCCGCCCGGCCACGTCCTCCGCGAACAGCTCCTCCAGACGGACCCGTTCGCTGCGCATGGGCGACGGATCCGGAGCCGGGGCGGCGTCCCCGTCCTGCGACGCCGGGCTGATGTCGTAGTCCCCCGGGTCCGGCGGAGGAGGCGAGTAGAGGCCGTCCGGCTCGTCGGGGTCGGGCCACTCCACCGCAGTGTCCTCGGGCTCCCGCTTCACCCGAATCGTGCCGGAGGGATGCGTGGCCTATGACAAAGGCACAGCAAATCCGAGCTAAAGACAGCAAAAATGACCACGAGGGACACAACAACATGAAGGAATAGGTGGTGGAAGCAAAGATGCAGTTGCAGGCACCCTGGCACAGCACACCTTGCCACAACACTGTGCCGTTGAGCCTGCAATGTGGCAAAAAGCAGTGCCCGTGTAAACCGACGTATCAGACCTGTGCGACCCTCACAGGGCCGCCCGAGTGTAGCTCACCCTTTGGCCTTTTTTTCCGGGTGGTCTGCCTGTTCGTACCCCCCCCCCTGAGAAGACCAACACTAAAGTTCCAAAGATTTTGACAGAAACAACGCCTACTTTTGCTCTGACAAGGGCATTGTCTGGGCATGCCACAGGAAGACACAAGCAGCGAGCAATGCGTCGTGAATGTACTACATCAGGTGCTTCCCCAATCTCCACCTCCAAAGGACAAGAAGGGGGTGAAAGTGGGTGGCAGGGCAGCAATCTACATCCCTAAAATCCGTCCCCTGGCCCCAAATCACAAAACCTTGGTTTTCATGGACAACCAGAAAAGGCAACCGCCAATTTCCACAGTTCGAAAAGCTGCAGAAACAGGTCAGCCCATTTAGGTCCTAACGAGGCGGTACGCACCCAAACCGCTTCGCTTCGGGCGTCAACTGACTGCCCTGTACAGCTGCGGCTTTTGCGCCGCATTTTCTGGCTGCGGGCTTGGAGTGGCCTGCAATTGACTGTTTTTCGAGTACCCTCAGCGGTCAACCCCGCTGACCCTTTGAGCCGTGAGCATCAAATGCTCTCCTGTGCCTCCATGCTGTCTCTTGCTGAGCAGCGCAGGGCGGCCTGGGGCGAGTCGGACCTGCCTTTTGACAGTCTGCGACAGTCCATCCCCACTCCGCTGGTGTCCCCCTGCACGCTGTGCGTACAGGGGTCAGCGCAGAAGCAGGACTTGGCTGGGGAAGTGTGCCACCTCCCTAAGCCTCCCCCCCAGTGTACACGCCGCGAGGGAAGGACCTTCACCAAGGGCTTAGGTTTCCTCGCTGGCTCTGCCGTGGCCCGTGCCGGGGCCCGCCTGTCCTCCCCGGGGCGTCGATGCTCTCCCCTGCCCCTCTCCTTCAGATGGGGCCTCGGCGGCCCTGGCGATACCCAGCGCAAAGAGGCCTTTGGCCGCTGCCCACCTACCGGGACCCTCGACGCTCGGCGCGGACGAGGTGCCGCCACCCCCGCCGCTCCCCTCCTTGCGCCGCTCCTGCGGGACCCAAAATTTTCAGCCACGACGGGTCAGTGGTGTTGCTCGCGCAAGGGGTATGGTCCAGGGAGATGATGTGAACCCAAAAGCTGCGCAGCGCTGCAACGATGGACGCACTGCACAGTGCATGCATGCCGCTTACTACTCCCTCCAAGCCTCAATGTCGACCTGCGAAAACCCAAATGGACATGCTGTTGCCTGTGAGGGCTGGTTGTCTGACATATGATGCGCACATATATATGAAGTCAAGCTTACGCCCAATCAATACAAAAAGAATGAAATAGCTCAACAACGGAACTTAAGACAAACTGGTGGTGGGCACAAAGGGGACATCATACCGAAAGAGCGCTCGCATCGGCACCATCCACCCCTGGCTCACGTTTGATACCGCAGGCCGTCGCCGCTGCATCCGTGTCCATGTCCATGTCATCGGGCGGCTCTTTCTTGATGCGGACGAACGGCGAGCGTCCCTCCTCGTCCTCCTCCTTCTCGTCGTCGTCCTCCTCCTCCTCCTCCCGGTCCTCAAAGGCGGGGTCAGGCTCTTTGGGCAGGACCCCCATGATGTCCTGCACCGACACACTCTCACGGTGCACCTGGTTCCCGGCGACCGTGCACTTGTCAACGGCCCCGCCCAGTTGCGCATGGCAGTTCTGGCAGGTGGCGTGGCCAACCTCCCGCCCCCACTCTCGGAGGCACTCTGCACAGAACTGGTGTCCGCAGGGCAGCTGGACCCAGCTCAGCAGCCGGGCCTCGCACGCCAGGCACTCTTTGGGCAGCCCCGCCGGATCCATTAGAGACTGGGTGGGCGTCACTGATTGGGCGGGTGCCAAAGGACTGCCGCAGCCATTTGAGGGTGCCAGGGTTCACCCGCCCTCCTAAAATGTGGCATCCTTGATGGCCATGTACAAAGGGGTTTGCATGCTTTGAAGGAAGAAAGCATTTGCATGCACCACTGGTAGCACCAGGTTTGATGCGCCTTCGCCTCCAGCGAAAATAGTTGGGCCAACTGCTTCCGCAAGATCGGCTCATTGCACATCAGAGTTGTGAACCAGATGCAGTGCAGAGGGGGGGGGGGGGGGGTACCATAAAGGCTCAGTGTGCCGGTTGCTACTGCCAGGTGTGCGCACTGGTTGGGGGCTTCGGATTGTCTGAGTTGTCTGTCCCAAGCCACTGGGGAGAAACAGCTGTTGCCGGTGGGTATGGACAGTTGCCCCTCTGCTCGCAAGTTGTGCTTCTGCCCTTCGGCAGGGGGAGGGGGTTTGCACGTGAAGTTGTGTTTCTCAAATTGGCTGGCGAGATTACCCACACGAGACCGAGAGGTGCCAGCAAAACCTAAAGTGACCTCTGAGGCTATTGTAAGACTTGGGACCTTATGTGAAATTGATCCCGGCTGTTTCAATACTGTTTCTGGGACCCCCAGTGAAATTCCGGCCCCGTAAAATACAACCCCTGGGAAAGGACACCACGCGAACCCCCCCCATACGATCCCCCTGTACGCAGATACCCAAATTCTGCAGTCCCCTTTTGCATAATTTGGGTCTGGTATGCAGTTCATTGTAGGCTCGCTCATCGGGGCCCCTGTCAACGGGTGCTTGAAGGCATCATACACTCACCCGCATGGCATTTTGGGCTCTGCGCGTTTCAATGGTGGCAAAAATTTCCCCTGCAAAATTCTCCCCAGGTGAAACCCCCACCCTCCACTACAGAACACCAGGTGCTTGGGTTTCTATTCCAGGAGGTTGATCCTCGATGTTCTGTCTCCAAGTGTGTTGTTGACTGCTAGTACCCCGCCCCTCCCCTTGAGCAAGCACGGCCGCGGTCCCAAAAAACCAGGCAAAACAGCGCTTCAACACCCACCCCGTGCTTAGACAAGACCATGACTGCGTGTGGCACACATGATGGCAAACACACATGACCGCCCACATCCAGGAGAGCCCTCAGATGCAGATGGTGTTAGGCTGTGGAAGGGGAATATCGGGAATGGCTAAGAATCACATCAAAAGAAGCATCATCGGGTGGCAATGTGTGGTAAACTGTTACTGGTGTGGTAAACTGGTAAACCCCATGCTACATCTGGGACCACAAAAACAGTGGTCCCAAAAATTCCTAAAAATAGCGGTTCAACGCCCACCCCGTGCTTAGCCATAATCCGACGATGGCCGTCGGCCCCGGTATCCCACCGGCAGGAAATCCCAGCCCAAAACCTGACAACGCCATGACCCACTCGCCGGGATTCAAACCCTGGGCCTCCGCCACAATATCTCAGTGCATTTTCAGTATACTATGCTACCAATGTGGTTAGATAGCCGTTACCATAACCACCATTCAGTAACCCGTTGCTCGCCGCCCCTCCCATCCCATCTCGGTATGGCTGCCCATGCAGCAGCTGTTCATGATCGACCCGTTGGTCGACCGCGCCGTGGCCTCCATGAGCCGCGACGACGGAGTGCACTGCGGCGCGAGGTCCCAGTGCATTTTCAGGTATGCTTGCCCCCTTTACGGAAAAATAGGTCCACAGACCATACCATAGTCAGGGGGGGGGGGGGGGAAATGCAAATTGAGATTGCAAAAAATGCGATGCAAAAAAATGCAAATAAATGCAAATAAATGCAAATAAATGCAACCCCACAACCGATGCACATATGGAGCAATTCCACAACCGCTTTTCCACAACAATGGATGCTGAAGGTCCTTCCAAGTCACTATCACACTGGATTGAACCTGCCCTCAATATCTCCATTAAACATGAGCATATTTGTAATGCGCCGCGTTGCATTTTGCATTTTCAGGTTCTTCAGGTTCTTCCAAATCAGGTTCATTGTTGCCCTCACCATCAGTCAGCTCAGGGGTATCGTCAACATCAGCAGCAGCATCATTTGCAACACCATGTGACACAAATTTGTCCATGGATTGTGAAATTAAAAGGAAACTGAAGGCAAAACATATGCAAAAAAATGCAAAAAAATGCAAAATATGCAAAAAACCATTGGCTCCTAGATATGCAAAAAAATGCAAAAAAAATGCATTTGCATTCCCCCCCCCCCCCTGCCATAGTGGGGATCCGGGCAAGGCGATGCATCCCTGCCCTCCCCAAGGTTCGAACCCCCCGCAGGACACAAGACCACGCATGTCCAACGAAACTACGCTCTACACGGCCTATCTAACGGGTTTCTCCACCGTCGTTCTGTCTTGCCGTTCGCCACCCGCCCTCCGTTGTCTCTTGCGCTCCCTTTGTCGTTCGCTCACCTCCGTACTGAACCCTGACCCCTCACTGTCCGAACTCCCCTCCCCGCTAGAGCCCCCTGATGATGACGGGGTCTTTGGCACGTCAGCATGGGGGTGCAACTCCCCCCTTGCACTTGCCCATGAGCTCACCACACTAGAGTCGTCCCCCGATGACTCTGAGGACGACACATTGGTGCGCATCGGTGATAGGCCCGCATCCCGCCACAGGCGCGGCACGCGGTCGCTGTCCCCTTTTCGTTTCTTATTATTGGGGTGCATCTCTCTACCAAACTCTGCTAGTGCGTCGGCCTTATCGTTCCCGCCTTGCTCCCCATGCAGGGGGTGTGGGCGCCTACAACCACCATTGCACTGGTGAGGAGGTAGAGTGGAGGCCTCCGTTGTTGTAGAGTAACCCCTTAGGCTCCCGCGTCTCTGCCACACTGGACTAGACCTCTGCTAACCCTCTCCCCTAGCCCCCCCCCCCCCTAGCAACTAGCAGCGACTAGCAAGTCCCTTAGAAAAGCCCTCCTCGGCGGCTAGCCCCCCCCCCCCCCTAGGGGGCTTCGGCCCACTTCTATTGGGGGGGGGGTCGCGTCTAAAAGCGAGGAGATGGCCCCCCCGTGCACGGGGTGGCACCGGGACCTACGGGAGGCCATGTTTCAGTTGCGGCAAGATGCGGGAGGCCTGCTTAAGTTCATCTGGAACCCCTCACATATGCGGGGGCCACACAACAAAGCGTGGGAAAGAGAAACAAGAAAGAAAGAAAGAACGCCGTGCGTTTGCCCCCGAAAGAATTTGGCGCTGCACTCAGGCCGGAGTTTTGCTCTGAATGCAGGATCTTCACTGCGCAACAAACAACATTTGTATAGCGGCCCGTCTTGCTGACCTCCGGTGGAAGCACCTCGCAACAAACGACATTTGTATAGCGCCTTGTCTTGCGATATCTGGCGCTCAAAAGCTCTAATCAAAAGTGGCTACCTCAAAATCAAAATTGGCTACCTCTGCCTTCTTGGGGGCCCGCAAGTGGGCGGAAATGCTACCTAACCCCTGCATTCTCAGGGGTCCCCAGCAAAGGGGACAAAATTTTCGGGCTCCTTTGGCGCAACCCTATGTATGGCCTGTAGCCATTGACCCTTGGTAACTAAGTGGGCCCGGAGGGCAGGGAGGGTCGCGTACCCGAACCGAGGAGACACCCCCCCATGACCCCGTGCTTAGACAAGGCCGTGCTTGCACACGGGGGAGGGGGGGTGGGAGAGGTTGGGACGGCCTGCGGGCCTGCCCTGTACTCCTTTCCCGGGCGCTGCAGCACGCACTCACAGGCCCAAACCTCACCACCAGGCAGGCGTTTATCGCAGATTTGATTCAACATGTCCGGCAGCATGTGCTGCCACTTTTCTGCCTTTAGAACAGCGAGACCTTTCTTTTGCACTGCCACCCCCCACAGTGACTGCACACCCTCCAGAAACATGGCTTGACCTTGCAAAAAGTAGACCAGATTATCATGCAAACCCCTCCTTCCTCTCGAAACAGCGAAGTCTTAACTGCAGATATCCACATTTCCAGCACTACCACCACCCACCCCATCACAGATTCTTGGAATGTATGCACTACACCTTGAAACACCA
This sequence comes from Eutreptiella sp. 'Long Island Sound 2002', assembly GCA_964036045.1. Classification (NCBI taxonomy): domain Eukaryota; phylum Euglenozoa; class Euglenophyceae; order Eutreptiales; family Eutreptiaceae; genus Eutreptiella; species Eutreptiella sp. 'Long Island Sound 2002'. The sequence goes on along the minus strand of OZ038388.1, from coordinate 64,292,687 downwards.
CCTCACAGCGCAATACCCACGACGCTCTCACCGCCGCCCAGAAGGCCAGCCCCTGGGTGGTGAAAAGAAAAACTTGCGGGTGAGTCCCAATAACATGAAGCAGAGCCAATGCCACCCCCTTGCCCCACTCATCTCGCACTGGCGCAAAAGCCTTCAGGATCGTATCAGCTGCAAACAACAAATAGCGACATTCTGACAGCACATGACTCACTGTTTCAAGGGCGCCACAAAATTCGCATCTAGGCATACCAAACAGATGTTCTGTAAGCACCCCCACTGCAAGCTTCCGCTACAACGCCTTTCTGATAGAATCCCTGAGAATGCTAGGCGTATGCAACTGTGCAAACAGCACCAGGTTGTTGGTTGGTGCTGTGCCTCTGGTGTACCCAGCGGGCACATATACCGCAATGGCTGGTGAGAAGTAGACGACTTGACCACACCAACGGCACATCCTGTGGCCTTGCCGCCACCAAGGACCAGCCCCCTGCCCCCCCCCCCCCCCGCCAGGGGGGGGGTGCAGCAGTATGCAGGATGCCTGTATTGTGCCCTGCCCGCAGTTGTGCTCCCTTGGTGAGCCTGCCTGTTTAGACATTGTGATGTTGTGACAGTGCAAGGGGGATTTTCCTGCGGCTTCCCTCTTTACCACAACTTGTCCATAGTACAATACATGGTAACGTGTAGGATGACATAACAGCAACTATGGCTGCCTTTGTACCCAAAAAGTGTTGCCAGGCCATGCTCTCATGTCATTTGCCACCCACATGCCATTGGTCTTTGCGTTGAAGAAGCCCAAAAAATTGCATTAGTTCTCGTATCCCACGTCTTGTGATGTCAAGTCCACGCAATGCGCTGCTCACACTGCAACACCAAAGTGTCATATGCAACTATTGCAGGGTGTACATACATGTACCCCTGCAGACTGTTTGCGTCGCTCTACACCATGTTCCATCTTGCCAATCTCTTGTACTTGCTCGGTGCCACCGCATGGGGCTAGGGCACCGTTTCCATTTGATTCACCCCATTAATCAACCTGGGGTGCAGATTGATGCAGACTTATGGAACCCTATGCCGCTTCTTCGATGTTGGACAGTTTGTGAGCACTCTGTTGCGGTTTCCCTCAGGTGACGTGATCCATAACGGTTGTCGGTTGAAGGCCAATCGCTGGGAGTTGTCTGTTAGGTGCCAGCGGTATGCCACTATCCGTCAGCAACGTCCGCCATAATTGAGACAGAAACATGACACAAATGTGCCTAAACGTGCCTAGTCTGCCTGCTATGCCATTGCCTCAGTGCGTTGTCTTTTGGGAAAGGGCGTGCACATTTGATGCTGGGCTGGGATGCAGACAGGATGACACACCCGCCACGATGACAACATGCACTTTTGCCTAGGTGCCTTGGCCGCACTAAGATATGACCCAGCTCGGTACAGTGTGACTGACCCTGAGAGGTACCTCAGCCCAAAACAAATCATTCAATCTTCCGAACCCTCGGCAACCTCAGCAACCCTCAACGGGCTCGACAGCTCGTTGCCCTCCACAAGCAATGCACTCTGTGCACCGCACTGTGTAGTTTGCACGCTGCACAATAAACACATCCCGCTGCAAAAAGAATTTCAGTGCAAAACAGAAGGGCACAGAAGACCGCCCATAGCTGTTGACTGCATTTAGGCTCTGTTGTGCACACCTCTGCGGAAAGTGTAGTCTGCTGTCATGTGTGCACCAGTGACACATTGTATGCACTGCACATTGTTGGGATTACATGCACCGCGCCTCTCAAGGCTTGTGCATGGTTGTCCTGTGAATCTGGCAACGGGGAGTCAATGGTACAGACCGCTTGCCCACCAGGCAGCAGATTCCTCTGGGATCAGATGCCAGCAACCCATTAAATGAGCAGTTTAGTGTAATGTGCACAACCCAAATGCATGCCTTTTGGTTCAAATCTGCAAATTTGACCCAGAAGTTCCCAATGGACCAACGTTCATCGGAGCGACGAACGATCACGACGGCGTGTGTGCCCCGCGTGTGCTGTGCCAACGCTGCCCTCCCATTCCTGCGCAGGCCCTGGCATGCACCCCGGTCCTGAACAGCAGTGCCATCGCCAGAAATGCACTGACAACAAAACATGATTGCGACTGCCGGGTGCAGAACTCCCTCCCACAGCACAGTCAACGCTCTGCAACCGCCTGTCAGGTGTAGCAACCAAAGCCACACGACTGCCAATGGACCTCCTTCAGATGTAAGCACATCTCCTGCCTCAATCGGTACAAAAGACTGGTCCCACACCCAGTGCCCCGAAATGGGTGAGGCTCCGTTAGACCCCATATATCAGCGCCATGGTGGAGGAAACTGTCTTCGGTGATGCCCTCAGCGCAGCCGCAAAAAAGGTGCTTCGGGGTGAGATGACGGCACTGCTCCCGCTCAGGGTTGAAAGCCAAGGGCACCTTGCAGACCCACTGCTGCACTTGCACATCATTGCGGATCACCCTCTCTAGATGCTTTCCTGCCCCCTAACCTCATCTTCCATTTCATTTTGGTCTTTCAAAGGGTACCGCTTACATCCTTCTCTCTCTGTCACGTCAATTTCCTTAGGAAGTCGGACTTTCCCTTTAGGTGGGTGTCCACCACATGCTTCAAGAATGATACAATGTATGGTTCTCACTAGGGTATATGTGTTGAGCAACAGGTATGCAGTTGCACTTGTTACCCAAATAACCTTAGTGTTAGGGTTGGGATTAGAGTTAGAGTTAGAGTTAGAGTTAGGGTTAGGTGAGGGTTAGAGTTTGATTTAGCCCTACCCTGGCCCAAAATAAGTGTCCCGCTTTCCTTTCAAACCCCTGCCGCCCCCCCCCCCCCTCTTGCCCCTGGGCATCAAACAGCAGGTATGCAATCACCGTTGTTCCCTAGTTCACCTTGGGGTTAAGGTTAGGATTAGGAGGATTAGGGTTAGGGTTTGTCCTACGTGTACTCTCACCATAAGTAAGTACCCCGCTCCCGTTCCATTCCCCTGCACCCCCCCCCCCCCTCCCCTCGCTCCCCCATTCTGCCCCCTGGGGCACCCCCCCCCCCGCCTCCCACCTCCATTGAAACGTGGGATATTCCTCGGTTGGTTTGGGGTGTCCCGTCACGGGAGCCCTTTTTTTATGGGGGGGGGGTCCAGCCAGGGCTCCCGTGACCCCCTCCCCCTAAAGTGAAAATCCGACTTCCCCTCTCTCCCTTGTACTCTTCCTGCTCGCCTCCCCGCATCATGTCACCTTAAGCAAGGGTCTGTGGTGCAGAATCTGGATTTCAGTACTGCACACTTATTCGTGAGGTCAATCCCAGAGAAACACAGGCGGAGCCATCTTGAAGATGGTTCCCGGACACTGCGCGTTGAACAAACCGTCACCCAGCACCCGCCCATGGAAGCAATTGGGAGGGCACCAGTGAAGGGGGTCGCCACAGGAAGACAACGAGGATACGAGGATACCACTGAGTATGTCAGACAACCCCGGTTCAAACTTCGCACCGTGCGGAAGCATTCCCTCCGAGTGCAGCTTCAGGTGTGCAGTGCCATCGCAGGCGTTGGAGTTGGGGGGCTGCAACAATGGTGGAGGATGCGGTGGCAACCAGCGGTGGCAGCGGCGGCGGTGGTGGTACCTGCTACCATGAAAATGACGATGACGATAACAATGATGCAGTTGTGACGGCTGCAGTTGTGATTGCTGCAGCTGCTTCGGACATTGCAATGGTTGTACTGGCTAAGGTACCGTGCACCTGGCACGCAACTGTACTGAGGCGATTATCCACACGGAGAGGTCGTGTTAGCACATTTCAAAATAGCGCATCCCTCTCCACCCGGCCCTTGTTGCCTCTGCCCCCATGGAAAGAAAATCGACAACGTTGAAGCCCCGTTCCACAACTCAGTTGCAGTAGACCAGCATATGGCACCGGCTTCCACCTCTCTCTGTACAGCCGTGGCAGCCGTATAACTCATCCCCTGCCACTGCCAGCCACCCCTCACCGCGGGGGTTTGAAATGTACATCAGTTGACCCGAATTCCTGCATCATCACTGAGGCACATAAGGCACTGGCCATGGCTTACTGACTGGGGGGGGGGGGGCTGATTTGGGTCCCTGGACAACCCAGGCCGACCTCCCCACTCCCCCATAACAGAAACATTTTGCCAAGGGAAAAATGGGGTGCATCAAAGGGCCGGATCCGATTTCAGGTACGCAAACTTTTTTCTGGTCTCTGAGCCCCCCGGGGGAGGGGGGGGCGTATTTTGCCAACTAAGCTAAGGCCTGATTGGGCACGTGGGGGTTACATATATACATGAATGCCTGTGGGATAGAGAGGGACTGCCGGGTCACCGTAGAGCAGAACCCGGCCTCCCCTCCTCATGCGCAGCCCTGGTCCAGCAGGACCTCCTTCCCGCCTCCGTAGCCCTGGTCAGCTCGTCCTGGTCAGGGGGACCCCTCCCTGCGGCAGAACCAGGCCACGCTCGACGCACGCAGCGCCCATGGGTGCGCGCGACCTGCCGTCTGCATGAGCAGCCCATGTCGGTTATGGCCCGGTGACGCGACGACGCAACACCGATCGCACAAAGGGGCGGTTTCGCACAGCGCGGGCACAGCGCGGGCACAGCGCGGGCACAGCGCCAATTATTACGGTGATTATCCAGGTAACAACCCTGAAAACCACGCACCTGCAGAATCATGCACAATCAATTCAAAACTCAAAAATTCAAACATCTGATGCTTGCCATGGGTCCCAGGGACCGAAATTCTGCCCCCTATAGCCCCGTCCACTGCAGCAGCCATTCAATGACGTCCTTTCAATCTTCTGAACTTACCGAACTCCCGGTGGTGGAGAACAGCCAACTTTTCGCACAGCACGCGCACAGCACGCGCACAGCGCACGGTACGCCCCCCAAGTATGGCATGACCGCATGACAGATCTGCCACTGCAGTCTGGCCTGGAGGCATGAACAGGGTAGGTTTGCATGAGCCCGGCTGCCGCAACAAACATCACGCCCCCCCGCCGGAGCCGGAGCTCGGTAGGACACGCCCGCATCTCATGCTTGACTGAGTAGGGCCCAGCTCTGAGATCCGTTGAACCCCCGGGCCGCGGGACCGCACCCTTTGTGGGTGACCGGTAGACAGACAAGCGAACTTGGAAGCCGACATCCGTGGGAACATTGGGACTACAGGAATGCGTTTGCGGAGGCAGGCTGAAGCCAACGTGCTTTGCACGACAGCGTTAAGTATGCCACAGCAGGGCAAACGTGTGATGAAGCTGCGGTGCCCAGGCTGCACCACTTGCTCAGCGGGTTGTGCACGGGTCAGAGTAGAATACGGACGGGGGTTACGCTCACCAGCCCTCCACGTCGGGTGAATGGGCGGGTGTTGACGGGCCCCGCAGAGCCCCAAACGGGATGGTGTGCCCCTTCCACGTGCCCGCCCCCCCTCCCCCCCAGGCACTGGGATGTGCGAGTGCAGCTATTTGGGAGGCAATGGTCAGCCGACGTGCGTCAATCTTCACGTGAGCCTGACGTGGGACCCCCGCTGTCGTGCAACACTTTGTGGCGTTGGGGAACGCGGCCGCAGAGGGCGATGTGACGACACAGTCTCACTTGCTTCGTGTCGGAAAACGTAGACCAGCCCCCCCCCCCCCCCCGGTACCAGCTTTCCGTCATGTTCGCGTGGATCCGCCCTGAGGAGCGGGGTAGAGTACGCGATTCAGACCGGATCGCATGGCTGGATCGCTCTGCTCGCAGAGGGAACCGTGTGGCACTCGAGGGAACTCTGTGGGACGCGGCGGCACCGGTTAGGGGGATGGTCGTACTTGCGCTTGCCTCGCAACACCCGCGCTGGACCTGGCAGCACGGCACCCGCCGTTGACTTGACACGGGGGAGGAGGGCCAGTGGCGCAGCGTTGCCGTGGACAACATTTAGCGGCTGAACGAGCGCATGGGGGGCGGTGCCCCGCCTCCGCCTCAATGGTCGAGCGGGGGGCTGCCGGAAGTACGCAAGCGGATGGCCCTCGACGTGCGAGACGGACGCACAGGGCGCCCCTTCATAAACCCGAAGCAGACGCACTCGAACCCACCTGGACCCCCCCCCCGCCCCGGGGGGCATCGTGCCAGTCCAGTCCGCTCTTCTCTCGCCAGTCCTGACATCTGGTCCTCCCCCCCCCGTCCACCCCCAAAAAGGCCCGCGCGTAGAAACATACACAAAAAGGCGGCCCCACACCTCCAAACGGACGCACGCAGGCGGGGGCCCACGTCGACGCAGACGCTGCGGCCACCAGAGGTTGGTGCGATGGTGGTGCGGTTGGCGCGTGGCAGGGGCAAGGCTGCGCCGTGTGCGCGTTCCAGGGCTTTTGTGGCTTCAAAGAAAAAGTGGGGCTGTCCAATCAGCAGGTCACAGGCGACCCAAAAGCCCGCAAGAAAAAATTTCTGAGGAATGGCCGGTAGGCCAGGCACAGAGTCGGTTGGCCAAGCGAAAAGCGGTTGGGTCGGGCCAACGCCTTCTGTTTTTAGGAGTACCACAACCCCCGTCCTCTGCAACGCTTCCTCCCCAGTTCACGTTGAGAGCGCCATCTCCCTGTGCGTCGCGCCCATGCACTTGGCTCGGGAACCACTCTCCAAAGGACAGCCCCGCCGCCATCGCTCGTGCGGTATGGGTGGTCCAGGACCGATGACATGGCCGCATCCCATTCCGCTGGCGTAGGGGATCGTGTGGCACTCAGTCCTCAGAACTCTGTGGCCTTTGGAAACGACGCAGCCTGCACCATGCGCACCAATCCACTGGCTGCACCGGACCCCCTGATCTGGGCCATGCCGACATGACCCGGACGACGCGGCCACAACAACGGCGGCGGCGTTCTCACACTGTCCTCAAAGGCCGCAAATTGTGTGTTGTACGTTGACGGGCCTCTGACGATTGCTGGCGATGCCGCTGTGCACAGGGCACAGCGGCGGCGCCGCCGCCGCCGCTGCGGCCGCTTGGGGTATTGCCTTCGGCGCGAACGACGAACACTCACGGGTCCATTGCAGACGGACGTCTGTTAAGCAAATAATGGTCGACCCTCGCAACAAGAGATGAGACTGACGGGACGGTACCAAACCGTACCAATCCATTCCATGGACCACCGCCTGCATCAGTACGCATCGCCAGAGTCCCTTGAGACAAAACTGCTGCGTCGCCGGAACAGCAGCACCAGATGAGCACCACTGGAGGACGACTTGCTTCCTTTGTAAAAGTGGGCGATGGTGCCGAGGTCCATGAATTTGTCCAAAACCTGCGAGAAATGGGCCAATGGTGGGCGGAGGGTGGAAAATGGGGTGGACTGGAGCACCCTTCCCTCGGCAGCACAGGGCTGTGCCTTGAGTTTCTGGGATCACAGGCCCTGGGGCAGGGGTTGCCCTCACTAAACCAGCACATCGTTCTCTGAGGCAGGGCAACCGATAACCGTCGTCGGTTGACTGCCAGCCGCCGGCGGCTGACGGTTGAACACCGGTGGTTGAGCACCAACATCAAACTGGTCCCCGGACTTCCCTGACGAAACCTTAGAAAACCCCTGCCCTTGGGGGGGGGGCTTGCACTGACACATGGGTCCCACGGGGCTGTACTTGTCGCCGGCGATCCCAGTTCTCAACGGACCTCAAGAACCCTCCAAAACAGGCCATTGCTTTCAGACCCCCCCCCCCCCCAGGGGGGGGCGGGCACTGGCCAGCCCCGGCCAACCCAGCCACCCACATCAGAAAAATGTTCCACAGGCAGAAACTGAAATTTATAGAAGGGGCCGGAAATTCTATTGATTTTGGCAGGGCACCTCGAAAAGACACAACTAATTGTTGGCCGGAGGCATCCTTGGGGGTGGGGGTGGGGGGGTCCTCGGGGCTTTCAGGGGGGCCATGGCCCGGGCTATATGAGCCCAGCGGCCACTGCGTGGGTCCCCGTGGCTGATCAAGTACCGTATTGTCACCAAATGATCACCCAAAAACCCGTCTCAGGGCCCACAGAAGGGTTTTGCAAAAAATCGAATTTTAGAATTTTTTCAGCTGTCACTAAATACCCACTAAATTCGGGGCTTTCCGGGGGGGCATGGCCCAGGCTATATGGGCCTAGCAGCCACCACGTGGGTCCCCATGGGTGCTCAAGTACCCGTATTGTCACCAAATGATCACCCAAACCCATCCCAGGGCCGACGGAAGGGCTCTGGTCCGCAGCTGCCTTCCAGCCAGGGCACAAGCCCCGCAGCCAAGCCCTAGCCCTACGCCAACCCTTGCACCCAACTACCTCTTCTCAACACCCGATCATCTGCCCTGACCAGACCACTGGGACGTCAGTTTTGGGCCCTGTATGACCTGGTCCATCCACCCACCCGACCACACCAGACAACGTTTCCTCAGGGAGAAAAGGAAACCATCCCCCCCACCCACAGGCCCTGCACCCGCCCAGCCGGCTTGCCGCCTGAACTCCAGCGTGACCCACCTTAAGCAAAGGTCTGACCATGGCTCTGGCTTTGCATTCGAATGGAATGAAAAGGACGTAGACAAAAAGAAACCGGGCGTAAATTACAATTTGTAAGTTGCGAAGCATTGAGACTTCCATATCCGGAATGACGGACGGTCGCTGCCCGTGGTATGTGGAATGACTTTTGTGCGTCTTTTCAGGCTCAGCCTGGATGGACTCAAGCACCGAAATGGCTCCCACCGCGTCAATCCGTATTCAGACATGGGGGTTTTTTCCACGTGCAGTGTGTCGTTCACATTACCCATGACCATCCCCAAAGCATACAGCATACGTCTACGTCAATGATCTATGATCTATGACCTACGTCAGGTCCGAGGGTCAGCCCCAGCCCAGCCAACTCCAGAGGAACTGCATGCACACCTTGCGTTCCTGAGACAAGATTTGAATATAATCTCCCGCAGCAACATGTGTCGTACGATCCCCATTCCTGAGATGGTCCAGATGCGGTTTTTGCGGGCCAACGCTCAAGGCACTGCCAAACCAGCAACCGCCGCCCCGAGCCCGCGCATGCCCCCGTGTCCGGTCAATAGTGGATGGGTCTCAATTGAAATCAGCGGATCCCCATACCTCACCGCCCACGTCACTTCCAGAACTCAGTGGAAACCAGTTCGTCTGTCTGATCATGTCCGAGGTGGCGGACGCGGGTGGTAAGTCTGCCCGGCCCTTGCGAAATTTGGCCAACACCTCAATCCCAGGCCCATCCCTCTCCCTAAGGGGCATCCCTCTGTGCCTGTGGTGGAAGGATGGGCCAAGTGATCATTATTGAGGGCTGAGTCCGCAGGCAGGCCTCACATCCCATGGCCTAGGCACACCCACTCTGCGCAGCACAGGACACCATCTCAAGCTCAGGCACTGGGAGCGCTTACAGCGCACTGCAGGCGCCGCAGGCTACGGTGAATTAGCTGTAGGGTAATTGGCACCGCATTAATTTTCCTCACTTTTGGGTGAAGGAAGTAAGTCAAACGGGCACAATGGCGAGGCACAATACTCAAAACAATCAAAAATGTTGCAATGACTACTCCCCATTCCTAAGTACGCTTCCCAAAAGGTACAACTCCCCTGTTCCACGACAATGTCCCAAATTGCACGCCGCAGGATTGGCACCACCACTTCCATATGGGTGCTTGGGGCCATCGCATCGCACCCAACCCCCCCACTCCCCGTGATGACCCGACGAAGGCAATCCGACACCCGAGACCACAAACAAGAACAACGGACACGAGGACATCTTCAGGAAAGCGCCTGCGAGGGGGGGGGGTTCGAACATCAAATACAACGCTGAAACGTCCCCCAAGAATTGAAAAAGGGTGGCGGCGGGGGGCCAATGAGTTCTCGCACAACACCGGGGGATTGTCGGCTCCATGGGTGACAGACGTTCCCCTGGACATGTGGTGCTGCTGCGTGTGGAAGCGTTGTGGAAGCGTCCGGGCCGTTGGAAGAGTGTACGTGCAGGCACTTCCATGCCAACAACCAGCCCGGCCTCAACAAAAAAGGAGTGATGCGACGTCACATGCCACTGCGATGCCCCGCCCTGTCTACCGGAGGAAGGCTGTTGGTATTGATGCGCCTGCGTTCATCTGCACAACGCAACCTCGGTAGAAGGGCAGTGTCGTAGTGTGGCCGCATAGGGCTTTGGTATGGCAGGTCGGACAAGGCAATTTGGATACTGCAAAATTTGGGGTTACTTTTTGGCACGGCTTCAAGTAGGTTTTGGTTGCCATTGGCACAATACCATAAAGGTAGCGCTGGTCCCCCAATTTGGTGGCAGACACCACCCTCTTGAGCTGTTGCAGAAGAGGCCAGCGAGCAAAGGAGCAACCAGGCGCGCCCTCTGCAGGGAGGGACGGAGAGGGTCCAAGCCGTGGGGTGCCCTGATGACTTCTGCAGCACAACCTTACTTCGGACGCAGTTACTGGCCCAAAACACTCCGTCATTCACAGGCAGGGGAAGGTAGGCGACACCTGATGACAGGAAGCTCCAAATTTAGCTTCTCGCGCACAAAGTCGGACACTTTATACACCCGCAGAATGCGCGGGGCCGTCAGCTTGTGGTTCCTACAGCGCCAGAGAGTGCGTGGCGGCGCGCGCAGTGGCAAGCGGCTTCGTCTCGCCAGGCACCACCGTTCACCACCACTCGCTTACCAACCGCCAACGATTGCGCTTTGGATTGCGCCGCCTTTCAGAAACAAAAAGACAAAACTCACACCGAGACCATCAGGGCCCAGTGGGGAACCGACGGAAGCGCAAGGGCATTGGGGCATAGAGTGGGCAGGCGGCAGCCGGGGGCGCTGCTGGCGCAAATACACCAGCACCACGGCATAACGTCCAGGGGGAGCAAAGTGCCTCAGCATGGGACACCATGCCCTCTTGTCTTGAACAGGGCCTCCCCTGGGTCTACCATATACGGCATGGAATTGCCCCCCCCCCGCACCCTGGAGGTGCGGGGTGGATGAAAAAAGGTGCGCGTGGGGGCGGGGGGGTCGTTGGAGCCCCCTTCAGGGCGCACGTGACGGGGACCCCCAATAGGCTGATGGGGACCCCTGCCGGGCCGTCGGGGGAGATTTAGGGGCGGTCCTGAGGTACCCCAACATACGTGGCCCAAAATGATCCCCCACGATGCGCTGGTCATTTGGGGTATGCATGGAAAAATTTTATTGCAACAACAACTCTTCCGGGCCGCTTCGCGGCGTAGGCGGTGAGTAATCATTGGAGGTTTTAGACTAACCTCTTTGAACTGGCCTGTCACCCGAGCCCCTTTCCGAACGCCGCCCCCTTCCTTCAGGGGGCTCGAACGACCCCCCCCTCCCCCGTGCGCAAACCTTTTTGCAATATCCCCCGCGCGGGGGGGGACTTCTTGCCGGTCAGGTCTACACATCGCATGCAACCTTTCCAATTTCTTTTTACATGCTCCATGTATGAGGAACCTCCGCACTCCTGTCAAATAATGTTGCATTGGTGATGACGCAATCACCGTCCAGCTCCTTATGATCAACAGCACCCTGCTGGATGCCAGCCTGCACATTGCTGCACACCAGTGCATTCCTGACACCTGCCCTCCCTGACCCTCCAGCACACTTCGGCATGAAATCCTGCAGGTCCTTTGGATCGTAGGACTTCAAGGAGAAGGATATTTTCGTGTCCTTGTTCTTGTTGGGCTGCCCACCCTGTGTCATGCAGAGAGGGGGGATAGAAGGGCGCTGTGTGAAGGGGTCGAAGTACGCGGGGCGCACAGCCCAGACACGCAGGGTGCTGGGCTGTGCAATGCAGACTTAGAACATGGGGGCAGTTCAGCACAGTTGCAGATCTTGCGTGCGTCCTGAGGGGGAGGGGTTAGGTAGTTTTCCACTGTGTTCCAATGCCGAAAGCTGAGCAGCACTCACCCACATGCCTTCGAAGAGCTCTAGCCAAACTGTAAGGGGATTAGGGGGCTAGGGAACTTGGCACCGATGAAAAATTGCCTGAGCATACTCTGCTACCATAGGGCCTGCACAGACGTCGCTGGTGGCCTTAGCATGAAATATTTTTGTGTGAGAAGAAATGGTTGCGATTTTCAAAAATGCGGATGTGCCAACTGCAACGAAACCGTCGCATGCAACAGTTGTAAGCCCCCCTCTATCCCCCCCATAGTGGTCAACCGTGTGTCTAGGCCAGTCCTTCACTTGCAGTGCTCCCCCAAAAAACAGATCCTTGCGGCCTGAACCCATCAAGCCCGGTGCCGGAGTGTCCTCCCCATGTCGCTTTGTCGTTTTGCCATGTGCCGCACCCTGCAGCCCAAGGGGGAAAGCAAAGGTGGTCCCTGAGCCAAAAGCAGCATGCAAAATTGCCTCAAAGGCTGCCCCAGATGCCAGTAGAGCCCCCATAGTGCTTTGCAATGACAATGAGGACATGAGCGGGAGCTAGGAACCCCAATGGCAACACTCAAAGCAGCGCAAACTGCAGCATGTGAGGCGTGCTTCAAGAATCAGCCGCCTGATTACACTAACCATTGCCACTTGATCCGTGTGTATGCCTGACCGCATGCTGATCGGCTCTTGTCCTGGCTGTTGGTTGTACGCCAAACTGTATGGCTGTGCTCCTAACCTCCTTGGCACCTCAGTTCGCCACCTGAAGGGCTTTGGTGGCGGCTGCCAGGGTCCAAGCTAATCCGCATGGTTTTGATTTGATAACCTGTGCACGGTGATTTGATTGGGAAAGGTAATGTTTTCCCAAAAAAACCGAAAATTTATGACCTCCATCCCCCCCCTCCCCCGGAGAATTTTGTTGGATTTTTGTGAAAGCTCACATGCAATATTGGAGGCGTATTTGCGCCTGCAAAATGGTGTCAAAGTTTCGGAACAATGGGCTCAATTGCGGGCAAGACAAGCATTGTCTGGCAAGACAAGCATTGTCTGCATGGAATAGTATCCAGCAATTGGGGGCGCTTGCGGCGCAGTTTGGGTAACCATCCCTGAATGCAGGCAGAATAGTGCCACATACATACACAGATTTTCTACATATTGTTTACCCCCCACACGTAATTTTTTATCCTATTTTATTGCTACATTTTCCTTTTGGGGCCTCTTTCTGTCACAACTGGTGCACTTGATCCTGTACCCAATGCAGTGTGGGCCCACAAGATGGTCGTGGTCAAGTAGCCACTTCTGTTTTGTTCCCGCGCTAGGCATGGTAGGCCCCTCAAACTGGGATGATGGACGCCCACGCTTAGGCTTGGCTGTTGGTGTTGGGGTGATGGAAGGCCCATCTACAACCATCCATGCTCCCCACTCGCAAAGATGACTTGCATGCTGCCCAATACCATGCAGAGAAGACCGCTTTTGAGGCCGTGGTAGCAGCATCCGGTACCACGGATCCTCCAAGCTGCCCGCGGTTTAGTACCGTCCCTCCAGGATTCTCCGACCACTTCCACATTGGCCAATACAACTATTGGCGTGTTGAGGATGTGACCTCAGCACAGTTCCCAAGAGGTCCTTGCCATACCGTGCACGGAACTTTTGGTTCTGTTGTAAATTTCTTGGACAATGTACACTGAATCTAATTACCCTTTCCATGCGGCGCTTGCGGCGCGCCAGAAGCATTCCCACTGCCGGGCATTTGTGAACAGTTTGGTGTGCAGCCAATGTGTTATGTAACAGTTTGCAACACCCCTCGCCCACTACCTCACCCACCCAGTACCTCACCCAAAATGAGGGTAGCATGGCCTACATCTATGGGAAACACCACATGCCCCACTTCTTGACCCCATTGATGTACATACCCAACATGTAAAATTCGGGGTTCAGTCCCTTGTAAAAATCCTTATTTAGTCCAATAAAGGGACCCCCCACTCAGTTTTTGGGTGGGATCCCCTCAGCCCCCCCCCCCCCCCCTACACACGCCGAAAACCCACATTTAAGGTGAGGGGGAGGGTAGAGGGATCCAAAAAAAAAAGATCCCCATCTCTGGTTGTGAAAACCGCAAATCCGTTGGAAGTTTGCGATGTTGAGACAAAAGGTGTTTCCAGGTCCCCAAAAAGTGGGACTTGCCTAGGCTGTGAAGGATGAGTGCTAATGTAGTTGATGCAGTTTCTCCAGTTATGTTTTTCAAACGGCAATATTGGCGTCGCTCCATTGGTGAGCACAAAAGGGTATTTTGATCAAGGAAATTGGTTGCATAGAGGCTGAATTACAACATACACGTCCCAAAACTGGGCAACCAGTCAAGCGCATCCAGTACAAATGTCATAGCAGTGATTAGACAAAGGAAGGGCCGCAGCGTTCCTTAAATTTGGACAACAACCTCCATGAAAGGCACCACGACACAGCACAGTAGCCAGGCACTGCTTAGGTGTCATGCACAATACCTGACGGACTGCCTGCACAACCCACTGTGGCAGTAGACTGAGGTCTGCAGCGTTGACGTGACGAATGGACCTCCGGATGTGAGGGAGCTGGGACAGGGAGGGGGTCCAGAAAGCCTCTTGTGTTGTTCGGCCGGAGGGGGAAGAGGAGGAGGAGGAAGTGGCAGAATTGCCCTGAAGTAGTGCTGCTTCCTCCTCTTCTTCATCATCTGAGGATGACGCAGGCACGTGGATGTGTTGCAGCACAGGAACTCACAACAGCAAGGCCAAAAAACATTCGGCGGTGGCCAGTGACCAAGACCGAACCCTGACCAAACAATCAACACCCGCACAACGAAGAGCCACCTGTCGCCAAAAGAATTCCGTGGAGAACGGAACCACATCCTCGCGATACTTCACACGTTTCTTTAGCAACCAAAAATTCAACTCTGCCGGCTACCTCTATGTTGGGCCCTTCACGCCTGGTGCGAGATTTGAAGCAGCTGGTTCACATGTGGCGCACACACACAAAAACCACCACACCACACCAAACTCGTAATGATGATACACACTCTCCTCAAGAGAGCTGATGAATTCTGCAGGATGCTTTTAGCGCAACTTCCCCATGACAACACTACTTCCCTTGCTCGTTGGCAATGAAATTACCACGCAAACTGGAAGAAGCAAATGGGGCAAATCGCAAAGGTTGCGCCAGCAATTAAGTGCTGTAAACCTGGAGTGCACTACTAACGCCCTCCGGAAATACAAGGACGGGTCCGGCAGCCTACAGATATGCGTGTCGCGGCAGCAGTTCCGAAAGGAGTGTTCAGCGGCCGATCTGTCCGTTCCCGTTTGTTCGTGACAGACTAAGGTCGCCGGGGAACTCCCGTGCACGGGCGACGAGGGGGGGTTTTCCACAGTTGTTAGATGTTGCGGCGCAGCCCTATGCGGCTGCCATACTTGCTCAGTGACTGAGGATTTCACCGGGCCCACCCACCCACCCACACACACACACACCCCACTGTTTTCCCAAACTGTGCAAGTCCAGCAGGGCGCTGGACCCACTCCATCGTGACCAGTCATGAAGACTTGCTGAGCATTAGAGGCCATGGCAAAGCATTGAAAGCAGGGATACCATCCATTTCATGCTGATGCTTCTGTGAAGAGTTCTGCAGCTTCTGTTGGTACGTGGAGGTGGGCTTTTCCCCCCAGATAATGACGATGGACTCCATGGGTAGCGGGAACAGGTGCCTCTGAAATGAACACAGCGCCGCGCAGTGCAGGGCTGCCCAACCCGCAAAAGAAAGCATTCCGGCTCCCGCCTCGCCCGACCAAGCGGAAGGAGGGGAACCGGCGCCCATTGGACGACCGGTGGTGGGCAACCGACGGCGGTTGAGGGTACCTGACAGTTACAAGCGGGTCATTGACAGTGGTTACAAGTTGGTTCGTGGACACCCGCTGGCGGTTAACTTGGGGGGAGGGGGGGGGGGTTCGCTAGTGCAAAAGAAAGTGCCCCAAGGGACTGGCCTGGTGCGAACCTCAGCGCCCTCCCCCTCCTCCTGAACAACAGTGACAGTCTCTATGCAGGTTGCCACGGGGCGTCCGGCAGGCTAAGCTCATTCCGGGCGGGACCGGGCCGGCGGCCAACACATTTAGGGCAGGCCACCCCCAGTGAGAGTGTGCCGGTGACAATGGGCTCGGGATGAAGCTGCGGCAGCAGATGAGGTGATGGATGGGTGACGCTTGATGATGGGATGATGGTCAGCGATGGTGTGTGTGATCAAACCCAACACATCGCGCACGCGGCTCCGTTCATCTGCCTAGAAAGACAAAAGTGGAAAAGAGGATTGGGAGGTTCGGTTGTACTCATTGGCGGCGTCGGCATCCGCCGACAAGCCCAACCAACATTGATAGCACAGTCCGGCTCCGTACCTGTTCCACGACAGGGTCCATGTGTGAGCCCTTCTTGCAGCGGTTCGTAATGAGGTCCTCCACCTCCGAAAACAGCGATCGCACTATGGCGTCTCCAATATTTAGAATCGCATCGTCAGTGCCGTGGGCCTCCGGACACAACTCAGACCGATGCACCTCCGCATTGAAGCAGTCGGGGGAGTCCAAGTGCACCATGAGGCACTGTGGGGGAGAGGCAGGTAAGAGGCACTGGGTGTGAGACGCACTGCAGGGTGGGAGGTCACCAAGGGGGCAGATGTGAGAGGTACTGGTGGAGGCGTGGGGTAGTGCGGCAGGAGGTGAGGTACTGGGCGAGAGGGGCAATGAGGGTGGAGGGGTGGGGGAGAGGACTTGTGGGGGAGGCAGAGACGTGCTGCCGGAGGAAATGCAGGGGGCAGAAGTACTCCATGAGATTTGGATTTAATGGCCGATGTTGAGGCTCACAGGTGCCTTCCGGGGTAGCTCCCTGGCCCCCTTGACTACTTTGCACACCGGCCGGCCATGCATGCAATGCACACCAACGCACCAACGGCTTTGGGGGTAGAGGGTAGGGGAAGGGGATGCTCAGCTGCCCACCCCCTGCACCGGCAGTGCTCCTAATCCTGTACCTGGATGCGCTGGGTCGGCGGTCGCGGCTGGGTGCATAGATGTGTTGCATGCCATCAGAAGGGTCTGCAAGGGTGCCCGTCTCACCTTGAGCGAGGTAACCCTAACCCGCCCCTCCACAAAGGCGGGTGAGGGTGTGCCGAGAGGTGAACCCTCCTTTAGAAGAGGCACTCAGAGTACACGTGCGGATGGAGTGAAGCTGGGGACAGGCTGCGGAAGGCAGAGCAGGGTGTCGGTTTCAGCACGCTGACCATGTTGCAAAACCACTCAACAGTGCTACTACTATGACGTTCCCTATCCTGGACCAAATGCAGACTGCATGCCATAGGGGGTGCTGTAGGAAGAGCGTTCTCATAAAGACATGGGTGCGGACAGGACTGCCGGGCATGAGTGTGGACCGACCTCCGTCACTGAAAGTCCTTCAGTGGGTCACTCGGAGGCTCATGACTGGAGCACGCGTCCGGCATCCTCAGTGAAGGGCAGGTTAGGGTTAGGGGCACCGAGCTGGTGGAACCAGTCTTGGTTTTATAACCCTTTTTAGTGTCAAGGGTGGACCGACCAGGTTTAGCAGCAAGCAAGCAAGCAAGTAGCAAGCAAGCAAGCAGCACGCGTGAAATGGGGAAAAATCAGAACTCCATCGTGGTGCTTCAGATTCGTGTGAAATTTTGGTGGATGATACCTATGGGTGTGAAGTACAATCACACAAAGTTTGAGCAAAAAACTCAACGGTGGCGGCCGGGAACGGGATTCGCAAGTGGCGGACCTCAGTTTCAAAAACTGCAGTTTAGGGCCAAAAACAGCCATTTTTGGGCTTAAAAAGCCCTAGAACACATTCAAAACGGCCAAACGAAGGGAAACGGTGGGTACACTCCACGTGCGGCTTGACTTCCCTGTGTCAACGAGCTCTTTGCGGCCCTCTAACTCCATGATATGTCCCGGAAACGGCCCAAAAAGGCCCCAGAAGCTCCAAATGCCGACAGCCACAAACCAAGAATAGGCCATATCTTTGGCTACATGGCTGAAAGTGCGATTCCGAGGGCACCTACACCACCCGCAACCCCCCACTTTTTGTGGTTTCCACCCCTCAGAATTGCCCAAACGGACGCCTAGGCCCCCATACCTAGGCCCACTAGGTTGCGGCAAGCTGCAAGCTCAAGCCCAAACGGATGACCTAGGTTTCAAAAACTGCAAACAAGGGCAAAAAACAGCCTTTTTTTTTGGCCCAAAACAGCCCTAGAACCTGTTCAAAACGGCCAAATGAGGGAAATGGTGGCTACAACTCCACATGCAGCTTGACTTCCCCGTGTCAAAGAGCCCTTTAGGGCCCTGTAACTCCACGATATGTCCGAGAAACCCCCCCAAATGGCCCCCAAAAGCTGCACAATTTATGCACATTGGCCGTTGTCGGCTTCAAACCAAAAACACGCCATATCTTGGGCTACGTGGCTCAAAACGTGATTTGGAGGGCACGTAGTCCACCCGCAACCACTCACTTCTAGTAGTTTCCACCTCTTACAATTGCCCAAACGGATGCCTAAATCCCCGTACCTGGGCCCACTAGGCTAAGGTAAGAAGCCCAAAGAGGTGGGTGCCAAAACGGGTCAAGGTCCACTAGGTGCAAAAAAAAAGACTTTTTTCAAGAATGATCCTAGACCATGTGGGATGCCAAAACAAGTGTTTTTGGCACATATTGAGCCTATGGGGGCCCGTTTCGGCCCTCCGAAAACCCCAAAATGCCTTGAAAATGGGCTGATTTGGGACCACACATGGGTCAACAATAGGTCAAAAATGTGTTTCCAAAAATGATCCTGGAGTATTTGGGGTGCCCAAACAAGTGAAATGTGCCCATTTTGAGCCCATTGTCCGCCATTTTGGCCCCTCTAAAGGTCACAAAATGCCTTGGGCTACTTTGGGACAAAAAATGGGTCAAAAATGTGTCTTTCCAACAATAATCTTGAACCATTTGGGATTCACGAACAAGTGAAATGAGCCTATTTTGAGCCCATTTTGAGCGATATTGGTACCTCTCAAGTCCGAAAGAGCCTTGAAAATGGGCCATTTTGGGACATCAGCGGCTCAAAAATGGGTCAAAACAAAACTGAACAGTTCATTTTTTCATGCTAGGGTCGGGCTAGAAGTAGTCATTTGCGGGTTACACAAATGCTTTTGCCTCTTTCGCATGGCACAATGTGGTGGTAGACGTTGCAAATCTCTTGTTTTGCCCATTTTAGTTGATCAATATTCTGGTATTTGGCTTTCGCTTCACCGCGATCCCATTAATTACCACCAATATTTGTCACTCTACAAATCTTTAGTATCCATAGCATTCGGTGTGCCCTTCCACTTCACCGCAATCCAACTCTGAACTCCAAAATCTCAAAATTCCAATGATTGTGCGCTTCAATACCATGCAGGTATATAGCATATATATCGTCGACATGATTCATGGTTGGTACTGTGAAGCCCGTGTTGCGATTCCTGCAGTCAGCCAGCAGTGTGAAAATATTGTCAGGACGTCAGGTATCTGTGCAGCGTTACGTTCCCTCTTGCCTGCTACACAGAACAGATGCCTCAGACCAGGAAGTAACAGCAAGCATCCAGAAGTCTCCAGGAAGTAACCACGACGAGGCAAGTTCGGCTTCAGACCAGACTTGGACAAAGAGGACGGGGGGCGGGGGGCGCTTTGGCCCCGGGGGGTGGATGTGCCTCCTTGAAAAGTTCTGTTCCAACGCAATGCTGCCGGGTCCTCTCGGTGCCTCCATGCCTGACCACTGGGTCACCCCGGGGAGGCGCCACACACCCCAAGGCGCACATCGAGCGTGCACCACATCGGCACAAAAAGGACAGGGTTCAACTCCTCCTCCTTGTCCGCAATGGAGATCTCTCCAAAATCCTGCAGCCGCTGGCCCTGCGAACATGAAAAGGCCAGGTGGACAGCCCGACCCCCTCCCAACAGCCACTCAGCCCTGGATTCCATTCAGCACAAAGAGTCCGCGCGGTGTACTGCCACAGGCCACCGGTCGTCCGTCAACGCGTCCCTCGGCCTTCGCACCGCAGCAATACCGTGGTGATGTCCCAGAGCTGCACACACTGGTTCTGATCTTTGGTCAGGACGTGCCGCTTGTTGTTCAGCATCCGGTGCTCGACAATCGGGGGGATGCCTAATGACGGGGCGGGGCGTCGCGCAGGGGCGTGACGGGGCGTGGGGCGAAGAAGGCGGAGCAGCACGGCAGGACGTTGGGAGGGGCGGTTGCACGGGACATGGCACAGCGCTCCGAGTGGCCAGGCAGCATGGCAGCGTGTTGGGCGCGAAGCGTCCTATGGAACCCGCACCCCGCGTGGCCATCCGGTACAACAGGGCGGTCGGCGGCCATTTGCGGCCCTTTCCGGGTAACGCGCAACAGACGAAAATTGACGGGTAATCTTCGCAAGCGGTTGACCGTCTTCCTCGCAGGTCGTCCGCACATCTCCCCGGTCCTTGCAAATTCCCTCCAGTCCTCCGCATATTGCCCTTCGTCCTCCCCGCATTAACCGCCGGTCAACACCGGCCGAGGGTGACATTTTGAGAAAAAAGGCCAAACTTGTGTGAAGAACAGCCCGACGCTACGCTCGGCAATGCACACGCGGACAGTTTGGCGGCTTCTTCCCAGGGTTGCTGAACAGCACTGGCCTGCGGCGCAATCGCTTTGAGCGAGGGCCGGGGGTGAGGGGCGTTCCACAAATGGTGGGCTGGTAGGGTACCGAGGTAGTACACCCGGTGTCCAACAACATGTCTTTTTGTGGCCTGCTTTGTTGGTCCAGGTCAGTTCTGGGGGCAGTGTGCTGGGGGAAAGGGGGGACGTGAGGCCCGTTGATGGTGGTCTGAAAGGAAGGTGGGGGCACAGCATGCGCCACACGTGGGTCAGAGGCATCTGATGCCGGCCATTGGGGCGCAGACATAGGAGCACGGCAGGGTGCGGGGGGGTTGGGGGTTAGGGGGCTTCGGGCCTCAACCTCTGCGAGACTCCGACGAAAGGGCTTGAAGTGGGGGCAGATTAGCCCCAGGGATGCATTGGAAGGGGGGAGGTCCCCCCCACCCCCCTCCAGGAAGCCCAGCCCATGCGCAGCTACTGTCTCCGTGACGGCAAATGCCATGTTCAATCGCATTGGTAACCGACAGTAACCGCCCCCAACCGCTCTGGCAACCTCCTCAAACCGCCTGTCCAACCGCTTCTGGGGCCGCCTCTGAGGTCCCTCCCCTTCTAATGCAACCCTGGTTAGACCCCCCCCCCCCCTTTGGGGTGACGGGCAGCCCTGCCAATCCGCTTCTGCCCATCCCCCACGGCCCTCCGACTGGTCTGTACCTGCCAGAAATTGCCTCCCGACCACTTTTCCGCCGGTTGCTTGTGCAACCACTCTTGAAACCCCCCCTTTGCCCCCCCCCCCCCCGCCGCGGCGGGGGGTCAGTGGCGCCGTTTTTCTTGTATGATGGCCGCCCAAGCAAAGGAGCTGCATGTGGAGGATGGGTTCATCATCCATTGGTCTGGGGGTTGATTTACGGGTCCCTGGACAGTCATCTGCGACATCTGCTGATTCAAGTGGATCCCGCTGCTCGTGCTGGTGTTGCTCTCCCCTGCTCGTGGTTTGGTTACCGACGCCCCATACTTCAGGCATTGAGGAATGGGGGTTCTGGGGGGGATTTTTCTGTTGAGGGGTGAGGGGGAGACATTGAGGAGTGGGGGTTAGGTATATCAAGGGCGGCGGATATTGAGGAGGTAGGGTAGGTATATGAAGCTGGGCGGGGGTAATGAGAAGTCGGAGGAGGTATTGAGGAGCGGAAGCAGGTAGCAGAGAGCGCCGGCGGTTTCAAGGAGTAGTTCCTCATCAAATCACCTCCCCTTGCAGACCAAAACCACGAACACCTGGAACTTGCAAATCAGGGCCCGCCAGCATGCAAGGGACTTCCGGGATATGCGGGGTGGTGGGCAAGGGGCTGACAGGGGTCGCCGGGTTGGTATGCTGTGATGAGCTTGCAGGCAGTGAAATGGAGTGCGGCGACAACGGGGGACTGGCAGCCATGGGCGGCTGCTCATTGGCGGTCGGCACGGCCGAGGGAGAGTTCTGAGCGGCCCCAGCCGCTGCAGAAGAGGAAGACTGGAAGAGGCACACAGGAAATGTGTAGGTGTTCTGGGGGCCATGCACTAATTTGTGGAAGACCATCCGTGTTCCCTGCCAGCAGAGTGAGAGTGGAGGTGGTAAGTGGGTAGACAGCACAGAGAAGCAAGCAGGGGTTTGCATAGAAGCACCAGCATGCACCGGGTATTTGTGGCAGGAGAGGTGGGAGGGGAGGGGTTGGCAGGCAGGGAAAGAACTCGAGGACAGGGAGCTTGAGCTTCCCAGAACTGTGATGTGTAAGACCCTCACTTCGCACTTTTCAGGTGAATTTATATGTCAATTTCTGAACCATGTTGTTCAGGGTTTCATTTTGATTGATGTAGAAATGGGGCCTGTTGTTCTGCAGTGTGGCATGAATTGGTGGGAATGTGATTGTTCTTCTTGCGTTGTACATTGGGACCTGCTGAATGATTGTGGTCCCACGCCACTGCCCACTGTTTTTATCAGGGAGATGCAGAACAGGCGCACTGTGGTGGCAGCATTCGCCTTGGGGGTGCAGTGGTGGTTGTGGTTGCCCTGTAGCCTGAAATGTGCGATTCAACTTGCAAGTGATGGCACAGGCAGGGTTCTTCATGAGCCTACTGTGTGTGCACCGTCTGAATTACTTGCCGTCCCCAAGTGGATGTGGGTAGCTGCTTGCATCGTTTCTCAACAATGCAGTTCTCAGGACCTTGCACCAGGAGCAGTGGCGTGTCCAACTACAAGGGGGCGGGGCAACCCGGGGGCCTGAACCTGAATCAGGGGCTCCGAGGGCCAAGCCATCAGAATGGTCACCACAACCCGAGCGCCAAAGGTGCCACAATTTTTTGGGGTCCAAAAGGGGCTGTTTCGGCCACCCAAAGATGGCGGTTTCGACCACAATGCACTGCAAACATACAATGTGACGTGTTGATCATGTTGTGGTTTGGGGCCACTGTCCCTACCCCCGCCCCCTTTACCAGGCTGACATTAGAAGAGAGGAGGGGGGATGAGGGAGTCTGGGACCCAAAATTTTGTGTACCGAAAATGGCCTGATCAGATTTTCCCTATCGCAAATTTCGTTTTTCCCATTATGGTCACTTTGGTCTGGAGGGGGGGTGGTCCAGGTGGGGGGGGAGGGGTACCAGCCCTCCTCCTATGGTTGTCAGCCGTTCTAATGTAAGCCTGCTCCTTACCCCCCTTCCCGGTTTGTGAAGATTAAACAACTTGGCTGTCTACGCAGTCACCAATGATGCCGCATTGGGCCAACCAAGAAAAACACTGCTGTCTGCATGGGGAAAAAATGGTTCCCTGTACATGGTAGTTTTGATTGGTCAACTTTGGGTAGTGCATTAGTTTTGATGCTTTTTTCTCTCCGATTCTGACGACACATGTGGGAAGGGAAGGGATAGTACAGCAAATGGTCCTCCACCCATGAGGTCACTACAAACAACAGGCAACGATGACAATTTACTCGGGACCCATTTGTGTGCAGTGAAAATAGGATGGTGCTCAATGGTGCAATGGTGGCAGTGATCGTGGAGGTCTTGTACCCCATACATTCATGGCCCATCACCCCTGCAACCCCACAGATGGATGTGTGGCTGCCTCACGCCAGCACACACATGAGCAAAAAAGAGGTTGCATTGTTCCCAACCCCACCATTGTCAGCAATATCATGACTACTCTGGATTCACAGTCCAACAGATGTTGGATTGCTCGGCTGTGTTCGAATGCTGCTGGTTGACAAGACTTCTCTCTCAACTAACAAGTCATCCACGTGCAGATATACATGAAGTCGATAGGCCCCTTGCGTCAAGGCAATAACCAGATACGAGGTTGAGAACAAGAATAACACAGGGTAGAACGGGTCTCCTCGTCCTATGCCTAACCCCATCTGGCAGGGCACCTTGTATATGAATGTGGACGAAGACCAGGGCAGCACAGGCAGGCAGGTGTGAGGAATCAACTGTTACCGGGAAGAGCATGTGAAGGGTTGGAGCTGCTTCTTCAGCAAAATAAAAATTTGCCCCTACCCCACCCCATCCCAACGCACACACAAATAGTCATCACCAAGGTTGCTTCATTTCACTCATTTAACAAAGACAATTAATTCACTTACTTAACAAAGACTGACTTGGGCTCAAAACAGCGCTACCCACCGTTAGTGAACCAGAAAGCAGTGTCACCATATTAGAGGTTAGCCTGTGACGTGCTGTCTGTCACTTTAAGTTGCCCCACTGCCATCACGCAAGCCAATGAAGGAGCGAAATGGATGAAGGGATGGATGGTTCCGGTACGGATGGGTTTTGATGTGGTATAGTGGGGGTAAATTCGCTACGTCACCCAGCACAATGCGTCAACCATTTGTACTCAGGGTGAATGAAGATGGGCAGAGGGTAGTGAAATGGACGGGTGGTTGGACAGTGTAGTTTGCATGTTTCCTTCATGATCAAATTTGTAAAATCCCAAGGTTCTGTGGGGAAAGCCCCGCTGGGGCACGGCCGCTGGCAACACCTGTGGAAAGCATAGTAATTGATGTATCCTATCCTATCCTCTGGATGCAGTATGGACGCGGTGTGTATGCGGTATGGATGCGGTGTGGATCTGCCCCCCCCTCCCCCCTATACTCTTAAAGCTCCAGAAACCTTCAAGTCAGGGAACTGAAATTCGAAACGTGACCACGATCTCGATTCGACCATCAAACCCTCAAAATATTTTTCAAGTATTTGTGTAAGATATAAAAGAGGGAGCCCGATATTCTCGTGCCTCACAAAATTTTACACATATGCGGTTATTTATAGTTTGTCGGAACGATCGGTGGGCAGGGCCAAGCCCCTCGCAACCGGGAAGAAATAGCCGCGGTGCTGGCAACAAGACTATACCGAAACAAAATGGACACTCAGAAAGTGTACTCGGGTTGAGGGGAAGTAAGCAGTAACAACGTCACATGTGTGACGGCGTTGTTCCCGACTTGTAGGTACAACACCGAGATCGAATTTGAGTGAAAGAGGGAGCCCGATGTCTCGTGGCTCACACGGAAGCAATAGCCACAGTGATGCGCTGGTTGCGCGACGGCTGGTCAACGAACCATGTAGTCTATATTTGAATCATATTGTAGTGGTGGGTCAACGGGCGTGCGGCATCTACATATTGCTCGTTGATAATCAGTAGCGGTGTGGATGCAGTATGGATGCAGCATGTATGTCGTATAGATGCGGTATGGATGCCGCATGGATGCGCTATGGATGCGCTATGGACTTGGCGGATGCAGTGTGGATGCAGTGTGGGTGCGGTATGGATGTGGTATGGACAAACAGACCTTGCGTTCAACAATGGCGTTCTGCGTCGGCATTGCGTGACTGACAAGGGAGTTCAGGCGGCTGGCATACGCCGTCGGCTCCGCCAGGAGGGCAATCTCTTCCAACTGCGACCGCCGCTCCTTCTCTTCCTCATGCCAAGCGCGAAGGCAAGACAGATCCTGTGAGGCATGTGTTGCCTTGGGCTATACTGTGGTTTTGATGGGGCTCATTACAACAGTGGCTGATTGGGTACTGGAAAAGGGTGGATATATGGGAGGCTGCCGAAACTGCATGGGCCAACAGGGGGGATACAAAGTGTCAGGGACTAACTTTCAGTCCATGGCTGCGTTGGCCAAAAGAGCTCCACGGATGTAAAGGTGTGAAAGTATCGTCCGGCAGGGTGTCCGATCTCGTTAGGCACCAGCCCCACATTGCATCACTGAACAATTATCATATGCGGAGCGTAGCAAAGATTTGCAACTCTCGAGAGCTCCAGCTCTGTGGAGGCAAAACCGCAGGCCGGAAGGGTCACAACGTCCGGATCGGGATTTCCACCTCCGCACCGGGATCTTAGGGCTCTGGCATCGGGGCCTCTGGAAGCGCAAGCTACTGGGACCTCCGCAACCACAACCTCCGGCTCCGCGACAGGAACTCCAGGAACCTCAGGAACTGGAACCAACTTATGGGGCCTCCGGAACCTCAACCTCCGGGAGTTCGACCGGCGGAGGTTCCACGACGTGGTGATGGTCGTTCGAGCCGTTTCACGGCTACTGGAACAGCAGTACAATAGGGAGCCTGGAACGGGGTCGGGAGCGTTCTGAGAAGATAAAGACAAGCCCCCTGTTTCGCGGACGCGGTTCCCCGAACGAGCCCGAATCAATGATTTGCTGACCGCGGAAGTAAAAACGGCAGTTTAGTGCTGTTTGCTGGTTTGTGATGAGAAACGCCCCTGTGCACTTGTTCTCATTTTGTGAATATGTGTTTCTTGTGAAAGAGTGTGCTGTTTGTGTCAGCAAGGGGTCACAACTGTCATTGGTTGTGGACGTTGCACCTCAGCGCTCCCCCGTTGCAGCAACAGCCATCCAACAGCCCTGTTGTGGTTGAATGTATGTACGGTACCTTCAACCATCCTTTTTTTTTTTTTTTTGCAACAAAGGCTGCAACGTCCTCGGCACACAGGACCAACGGTAACAATGTCAAGACCCCCACATGTTTCCGAATATCTGGGGATGACGTCGTTTGGATTGGGGCCCAGTGCCCCGACGTAAACATCCGGTTGCGAAGGTACAGTGATTGAGAGCAAATTTGTTTGCCATCGTGCGCGTTGAACTCTTGGCTGAGTTGGGTTGACCATAAGTTTGGAGGGTCCCGGTATTCACAACCCGACACACAGCATTTTGAGGTTGGGGTAAAGACACAAACGACCGTGGCAACTTGCCTGTGAAAAATAATAATCATAATAATAATATTGGAATTCATTCCAGTGGCCCAATCCTGTTGTGCTCATACCAATCAGATTCTTTTCGCGATCCCTGCTCAAACATTACGCACTCACAAATGCAACTTTTGCCCGGTAACATCCTGAAACAGATTCGTGCTGAAGGGGATTGAAGAAAATTATTTTGCCCCACCAACAAAAACTCGCCCTCCGTTTGCCACTCCAAAATAGTGTCGGCGCCACAGGGGGTGGCTCTTCGCCCAGCCAGCAGAGTCCGGATGCTGGATGCCACTACACCTGCGGTCTCCGACACCCCCTCTGCCCCGACGGTCCGAGCCCCCGAAACGCTCGAACCCATTCAGGGTTTCGAACTTGAATTCAGTGCCCTTGCAGAGACCAGAAGGGAGGACATACGTAGTGTAATAAAGAAGTAGATGATGTGGCTACCCAAAGCCCACTTTCATCGGAACTGACTGCAATCTGCAAAGGGACATGGGGAATGGGTGTACAGATCTCCATCCACGCTTAGAGCCAAGGTGGTCGCATCCCCGCACACCCGCACGTGCACAGACTGGCAGAGGAGGGACAGGTGGTGCACTACAATGCAAACACACATTGTCTTTGCTCTAACTTGGACCACCACCATATCCATCACTGTCAGGGCAACGTAAAAAACACACAGCAGGAAATCCACAAAAGGGGAGCACAAATACAAACGTGATGAGAACTGCGCGCTAGCGCAGACACTCATGAAAACAGGCCCAATACAAACGGGCTCGGGGCAGTAGCCCGGGTGCTTCAATCTCAGCAGCTCGAAGATCACCAGAAGACGACGAAGCCCCGCTCCGCACGTGCGCACGAAATTCCATTCAACACGACATGTGCAGATGTGCAAAACACGTACCGGCGTCATACCGTAAAATATGGTATGGTCATGCCCACGCACGTGCATTCACGTGCCTTTCCTTCCCTTACTACACTGCCGTCCCCTACCTTGGTCAGTTGTGCTAAGGGATCCCCCAGATTGTCCCTGTTCACAATTGTGTCGGGCCCAATACAGAGGAGGACAACGGCCCTCGCCATGGCGCGGACATCCCATGCCAGCGGAGGACTAATCCTCTCTAACGGCGGCTTGGGGGCCCTAGGGTGTCTCCTTGCAGGGTCACAGAGCAACCTTTGACCTTCCTTTCTCCGCGCTCTGCCCTCTGTACGGCACACACAATCCACCCCCCCTGCCGACCCCCCTCCCCATCCACACCCTGTGTGGGCGCCACCCACCGTGAGGTGTGTCACGTGTGTCCATCCCCTCGTGCCTTGTGTGATATTTGCGCCACATGAGGCGGTGAGTGGTGGTTGGTGTTGTAGAATGTATGGTATGGTTTTAGCACTTGCTGCTGCCGGCCCACATATCCCAGCATGCGCAAAGAGAAAATCCGTGATCACAATGGTACTGTTACCTTGGCTGGAGCGGCAGTGGAAAACCTTACCGTAGCGCCCGCCGGCAGCAAGGGGTCGGGACTGGGGCTCTTTCCCCTTCATACATGTCCCTGTAGGTAGGGTTGCACTAAGTCCACGGCCTTCGCACTTCCCCT
This sequence comes from Eutreptiella sp. 'Long Island Sound 2002', assembly GCA_964036045.1. Lineage (NCBI taxonomy): Eukaryota > Euglenozoa > Euglenophyceae > Eutreptiales > Eutreptiaceae > Eutreptiella > Eutreptiella sp. 'Long Island Sound 2002'. The sequence goes on along the minus strand of OZ038388.1, from coordinate 64,264,356 downwards.
CTGCTTTTTGCTTCTGTATCACCATGGGGCCGCGATGCCAGGGTGTGCGTCCCGGTTACTGGAGGCCCACCTTTTCCCCCGTCTGCGCTGCCTGATGAGCTGGGATTCCTGTCTCCATTCACTCTTTCTTGTCCCAATCGGATGCTCCTTTCTCTCTCTCCTTCTTTTGTTTTGTGTGTAGGTCGGTGTATTCCGGGGGGGCGGGCGGGGGGTTTGGCACAAGGCCTCGGTATTAGGTTGTTTGCGCTCATTCTGACCTGACCCTCTGTGGGTCCGAACGGGTTTTGGTTGTGTCAACGGAGCCCCTGGATGACTTGTCCTGTTTGACTATTCCAGGGTCGGCTGTCCCGGGGACGGGCTGTTGCCCGTGCCGTTGACCAGGTGCATCCAGATGCACACTCCGAGTCCATGCTGGGTTTGCCGACTCCAGCACTGACTTGTGCGCGCTCGGGCGGGGCGGGGGGTGAGCTCCGCTTTTTTGTTGTCCTTTTCAGCTCAACACCAGCCTGGGGCATTTCTGTCACGAAAAGTTTAGAACCACCAAACAACACATCTCAGTGAGGCACGGTGAATCGGAGAAATTGTGAAAATACATGGCACAAATCCTTTAAAAGCTGGACAAAATGTTGCACAAAACTTGCGCACAGACTTTGTTGAAAAGATTTTGTGACCCGCAGAATCCGCCCCCCGGTACACATGTCACACATCCATTTGAGAAACGGAGCATGAGGCCCCAAGCAGCCCCAGGACAACAACAGACAAACCTTGAGTATGGGGGCTGGGGCCTCAAGTAGTAGGCTAGCGCTTGCCGGAGGCGGGGCGGTGGCAAAGCAAAGGTTCGGCTTCGGGTTGATAAAATACACCCGCTTGTCCCTACCGGCGCTGAGAATGCCCTCCAGCCCCTGGCGCAAAGGTGGCCATATGCTGTGGGCTCCGCTGGCATGAGTGGCCCAGGAGGAAGAAGTGGGGCCGCTGTAGAGAGCTAAACTCCACACCTGCGAGCATGGGCACGGCTTGAAGTATGGAGAGACGGCGGGTTTATAGAATGCAAAGGTGGGGGGGGGGGCATACCAGGCCAAAGCCATGTGTAGAAGGCAAATCTTTCCTCCAGATGAACACCTGGGAAGGCTCATCGGGGCATGTTTCATTGGATGCGAAGTAGTTCTGTTTTATCTGCTTAAAAAACGCCCAGTCCAAATGCCGTCGGGGTGACCTCTCCCGCAGCTGGTTAGCCCACGCCACCGGTTGGCACAACTTTTGCAGTAGTGGCCAAGAAGTGCAAAATTTTGAACCCCGCCAAAAAAACACCGTCGCCCAAATGTGCAGCTTTCTTGAGAAGATGACCGATCCTGAGCCCGGATTCCAATGACAATGTGATCCTCAGCATGTCGTCGGTCATGTCAGCATGTCAGCATGTCGTCGGTCACCGGACCCACCAAAGGGTAAGTGTTGCCCCCAAGGACCGCAGTCAGCCATCCTGCGGCACTACGTCGTGTTGAAGACGTCGCAACTTTGGACTCTACACCAGTTCAGCAGCGGAGACAATTACTGGCCCTACGTTACTGGCACCTGCGAACCGTCATTCCTCCCGGTATCAATACACCATCATCACCCGTTACAACCGTCAACCCTCTGCTGCCGTAGATAATCCTCCACAACGCGAATGAAGACTGTACATCCCGTCAGAGCCCTGCAGATCCGCTGCAAACATAAAACGAAAATTCTGACACAACATGACGCGGGCTCTGGTCGGCCGTCTGCATCAACAACACACAACCCTTGCCGATCCCATCACTGACATACGGAGTCATGGTGCACTGCATATGTGTTCAGGCACTTGCACGTTCGCAGGTCCCACATCTTGACGGTGTGGTCGGAGGAGGCACTGAGGAGGTGGTGAGACTGACCATCGGTTCGAAGGAGAATGAGGTCCCTGATGTTATCCCGATGCCCACGCAGGCTGAAGGTTCGGCGGCCGTTCCGCGCGTCATAAGACCGGATAATCTGCAATTCAGGCGAGGGGCAGAGGTAGGAAAACAACAGACCCTGCACCCGTGCCAGCTTGCTGCGCGCTGTTGTGAGCAGGGCGGTCACCGAGCTTACGGGGAACCGACGGGCAAGCCGGATGGCACGCATGCAGCAACAAGCATCAGCAGCAGGCGCTGATATTGCCGTTGGTAGCAGTAGCAGCAGACAACAACAATGACAACAGCTATGACGACAGCAGCATGCCATCGCAACAGCAAACCAGACAGATACAAATGCGCGAAGAATCGGTGCCCGGAAAAATGCCTTCGAGCCTGTGGCGCAAAAGCGTTCGTTCGGAAGGCTTTGCAATCGGAAACTGATCTTGCCCAGTGGCTGAGGCGCCTGCCGCACGCGCCTGCCGCACGCGCACGCGGTTTTAGCAATTATTCCAAAACAAAAAGATTGTGGTTGGGCAACGTACCCCTTGTTTGCCATTCCTTGCTGTTAAATTGGTGCATCCTCCCCCTTTGGCCTCTTCTCTTCACCAATCGTGTATATGGCATGTATGATGGCATAAATGGACGCGGCTCTCAACAACGCGCGCCGTCGCAACGCCAGCGGAGCAGCCAACGCAAACGCAAAGGGGGTTCCAGAAAGGGCGGCGCCGGGCCGGCAGATGACCTGAGGCGCCGATCGGGTGGATGACCTGAGGCGCCGATCGGGTGGCATCGAAACAGGAGGAGCTCGAGGCGCATGGGGGGATCAGAGGCAGAAGATCACTTCCACGTGGAACGTTCACAATGGAGCACTCACTGCCCCTTCTGGTCCTCCTTTGGAACTGAAATTTCTTTGGAACTGAAATTTATTCGCGGGTGGGGGGACAGGGGAGGTGTCTGAAATAGAAGTTCCTGTGAGCTCTATGTATCCTCTGCGCGCCCTGTGCTGAGGACATGGGATGGAGCCTGACACGATCCGGCACGAGGTTTCTGCCCTTTCAGGTACTCAATGGCGCCCAACGCACACTCCCTTATTGCCCGGGCCTTGACTGCCATCGGTGCATGGCTTGTGATGGCAGCTGTGGTCCTGAGCCACACCCAGATGAGCCAGTCCACCACTAATTTGATGGTGTCTGGTACCACTAGACCCGCTTTTGTGAGACCTGTGGCCTCCAACATGCAAGGTGTGCGCCGAGGCAACGTTGTGATGCGGGCACAGTTCCCTGGGTCCGAGGAGGAGGCGGAGGAGGAGGTTCCCTTGGGTCACCTGCCCTGGTGCCTCTGCCATCCCGCGGTGTGCTCATTGACCTGCCGTCGCCTCAGTTTCAGCCAGACTGAAGCATGCATCCTTTCCTCTGGAGAAAGGCCACGGTAATCGCAGGATTTGATGCGGAAAACTGTGACACATATCTGCACGAAACGGGCCTGAGACGCAGCCAACACGGGGGGAGGTGGGGGCTGCGATCATGGGTCACAGTGGACGTGCCTGCATTTCCTGGGATCGCTGAGTACTATCACTCCACGGCCCTACCTCGGGATCCACGCCAGGAAATTCTTCAGGCGTCAGATGTTGTGACAGCTGAACCATATCACCGTTTTTCGGCAGTTGGGGTGTTCTGGAAGCCGTGATGACAAGATGGCGGACAACGTAGGTAGACCTTGTCCGGCGACCCAGTGATGACGGTGTTGCAGTCGTCGTCCATGGCGAGGCTGTAAACGGACCGGGCGCAGGGCATGAGCAACATGGGGGGCAAGCCGTCCTTAGACCGGTCCTCTTTCATCACCCCCTTTGGAGTGGCTGTGTGCAGGTCCCAGAGGATGATGCAATGGTCCAGCCCGGCACTGGCCAGCGTTTGCCGCGTGGCCCCAAAGCGGAGGACCTACAACCGAGCAAGCGGCGCATGAATCTGAAGCTCCACCGCTCCCACTGCGCCCCACCCCCACCCCCTCCTGCAGCAGTCCACAGCCGCCCGAGAGCCACCCTGCGCACCGTTACGGAGTCCCTGGCACACACACATCATTGCGCCAACTTGTGCCGACCTCGAGCGTTCTATTCGCTCGCAAGAAAGATGGCACTGCTTCTGAACAAACCAGCACAGGGCCCTATACAGCATGGTTTCCAAACTCTTGTGTCCGACTTGAAGGCGTTTCAAGCCCCCCATCCCCACCCCCACCCCAACGGGTGGGCAACCAACCCACCGAAGCCCAATTGGAGAATTCCCTCCTCAAAAGGCGCACACGAATGTACATCCGGAAGTACCAACCGGCATACCCCGTCAGCCTGTATGGCGCACCCCTCCCAATTCAAAGACACAGCCAGCAACACCCAGAATCAATGCAAGGCTAGGGTATGGCTCCACTGGACAGCACTCGCTGCTCTAATTCCTTGGAAGGTCACCAGCAAGAAATAGAGCGGGGGGCAGCTTCCGGGCATGAAAAAGCAGCATTAGTGACCTGCTCAGTGCATGCTCCTCGGCCTGTCCTAGATTCACCCATGCGACCCAAATTCGTGGCAAATCACACAGCAACCCAATGGGGCCAAACAAATGGATTGAATGGAATGGAGTACGTTGCAATACATGTTAGGTCCCTGCGTAAGACATGAGAATCTTGGCACTTTCCGCACTCCCCCAGTTTCCGTAACCCCATGGTTAGAAAGATGCCTGTTTCCGCGGAAATCTGCATTTCTCATGTGGTGATGAGGCCTAGGATCCTAAGTAGGGGCGATTTGCAACGACATTTGCATGCATCCCAAGAATCAAACACGCACCCCGGCGCAAGTCCGCATAAACGCAAATGCGGAGCACAAACAAAATAACACCTTGACGTAATCCGTATGTGCCCACAATGAGTGTTGGAGGGTGGCCGTACTTGACTGCGGACCTCCATCTGCACATTCCCGGTAGTCCCACAGCTTTACAGTCCCGTCGTTGGAGCAACTCGCCACTGGGGAGAAATATGCAGATGTGGCGGTGCAACCGAGGCAAACTATGACGAGCGTTTCTCACAATTCACTGAGACACACTGCCGCTCACTCTACCGATAAATTTTGCCTGTTGTTGACTTGCTCATCCACGGAGAGCGCCACATCTTGCTAGCCGACGTTGTTTCCGTTTCGGGAGCATTTGCCAAAACTTGCCAAACTTGTTCATGCGAATGTTTATCTCCGGTGGTAAGATTCAAAAACGTGGGGGCGCACATCTCTTGGAAAACGGCACCTCCCTAGGTGCATCACTCGGTGTTGTTGCGAGGCCTCTCTCTCTCACCACGTCCCCCGGCCGCGTGCCCTCCCCGCGCTCCTCCATTACCGTGCACCCGGTCCTCTGCCACCTTTCTCTTCCCCCGTCCCAAGCGTCGTTCGCTTCTCGTCCGCGTGTGCTTCGTCCCATCGGCTCATCGTGATAACGCCATGGCAACAAATTTTCGCTTGACAAAAAGGCAATTGACAAGCGTGTGTGCTATTCGAAAGTTGTTTTAATCCAACTTTGACAAAAGATTTATGTATTTTGGAGTGTGGCATGGGGTTCATTTGGTGGTTTGCCTTTGTCAAAAGTGCCATGCTTGGCCTCACTTGGGATAAGTGTGATTTGCATTCGTTGGGGGCTTGGTTCAGAGGTTGGGTGAGGTTCGGGAGGGGGGTTGCGGTGACCAGCAAAGGGGGGAGAATGCGTTGTTTTTGGTTTCGTGTAACACCTGGTTTTGTGATGGAGGCTTAGGAGGAGGGGAGGGGGGGCTTCCTTTGGGGGGGGGGGGGAGTATCCGAGGGATACCAATGTGCATGCAAAATCGCGGAACGGAAGTGCGGCATAAATTTTCACTTAAAATATTCTCTTTGAGATTTGTGCAATTCATAGCTCCTGTGTCCCGGGCTCGGACTCTAATAGACCTCGTCTAGGCTGGTCTTTTTTTCCCGTCCAACGGAAGTAGATCCGCATGGCATTTGATTGTCGATCTTATGCCACCAAGGATTTCATCGGGCAATTCATAAACAATGCGATGCGGACGTTGTGCACACACGCGTCTTTGCAAACGCAAACACAAACGCAAACGCCGACACACTTAGGAGAGAGTGGGGCTTGGGTCGAGAATTCATGCATATACGCACACAAGCGCGCACGTACACTTACACACGCAACGCAACGCCCATACGTAAAGGCAAATTCTTCAACGCGATGACGTCATTAACCCAATCTACATGATCTTCTAACGAATATTGGAACTTGGCTTGTATGCCATCTCCCTGTGATGGTGTGTAGCTTCGCGATGGCTTAGGAGGATGAGTCGAAACCTTGAGTTATCACGAACCCGGGAACATCCCATCCCTTCTCCCTTTTTTCGGGGATACAAATGTGTGGGGAAATCGTTGCATGACTCGGTTGATGGGTGGCTACATCCAAATTAATCACAACTCGCATCTTAAAGGTTGTCCGGACAACATGAACACCTTATGTCGTCGGGGTTTGCAACTAACAAAGGTTGACCTCCGGTCCATCCTCGAGGATGCAACTCCTGCAGCTTTGTGGTGTTGATTGGCATGCTTGGATTTGGTGCGCGCAATTCGTCCGTCTTGGGAGTCATTTACCCAGAGTACGCTCCATACATGTGTTCTATAGGCGCGTTGTAAAGAGGCAATGCAACCCCTCCGCACCATGTCCCACTGTTACGTGTTAGCTTCACGGCGTCGACGAGACAAGCAAGTGTGTTCACACGGGGTTGCGAGACAAAACATGCAATGTCGTTTGCGCCTTTAGCAAAGAAACGTTCAAAGGCTTGTAGGACTTTGCGAGCAAAATGTGAGCGACTCGAATGGTGAATTCGTTGAAGGATGGCGTGTGCGGAGGGAGTCTCCCCCTTCTCGCACTTCAGCCATGAAGCCGAGGTGTGTTCTCCGTCCCCCCTAGAACGTCGCTCAGAAACGGTGCCAGCCGAACCCGAAGCAAGTTTTCAAAATCCACAATTGACGCCTCGAAGAACACAATGGCATTTCTCTGCGCCTTTTTTGAAAAACGTGCAAGCGGTCTTGATCTAACATGACTCTCGCTCACTCCATTGTGGCGCTCACTCTTGACACCGTTGTGAGGTATGCTTGATGACAACACACCCGAGTTTCTTGGACAGCGAAGCACCGGATGACTCCGTCTCTTCCGGCTGTAAAAAGGTGGTCCCGACATGAACTGCTGTCGGACGCGTGGTTTTGTGTCGAATTGGCTGGCACACAAGCTAGGGAGTTGATCCCCGACCGATGTTCCTGGACGTGAAGGTGAGGGAACTTGTGGTACAAGTCATTCTAGAAGTAAAGGGTTATGAGAGCAATGTAGTTGCGGTCTTTGGCGGTGGAGGCTAGCGAATCAGAGTATACACTCCTCAGTAGTCGGAGGACATTCGCATCGGCTACCCAGAGACGAATGGCCAATATGGGTGACGGGATGAATGGCGGTGAATTTGTTGCTTGGCTTGGTTTCGGTTCTAAGTCCCCGCGCCACCATTTATGTACGGACAACCAAAGGAACCTCGGGCCAAAAGGCGAACGAAACTGAACCCCACCATTGCACCTTGCCACAAGCACACCTGAGTTGCTTGTGTGTGTCCCACCAAGTACGATAGGCGTCGAGGTTTCCTCTTTTGTGTCTTGCCATTCCATACCATAGCATCTCTGCAAAATTTCCAAAGAACCATGAGATGTGTGTTTCATCCAAAACCAAAGGCCAACAATTGCGGTCACTTGGCGAGCGTCCTTCACTCGGCAAGGTCCACGACTAGCACAACATTCCTCGTACAAGCCGAAGGGCAATGCTACCTACTTCATGGTCACCTTGTGCATAGCCCCCCCATTCACTCATCTTGTTCTAGGGTCATGAACGCTTCTCGTCCTTTGTGCGCTTGAACATTGTGACATGTCAAAGTACTCACTTTGTGGCATACTCGAACCTCCTCACCACTTTTCCCCAAGGAAAACCACATCAATGTGCTGTACATTGCTACAAGATGATCATCTAACTTGAGTCCCACGACAACTGACGAAGACACAAAGCAAAACAACGTTTTCAAACGGCCATGACCTGAAGATCCATAGTGTAGGTGAGCAAACTGTCCTTGCGTGGCATAGTTCAATTTGCCTAGCAATCCTACACTTTAGAACGTGCGGTACAAACACACTGCATACATCGCCGCACACAGGATGGCGAAATGGTGCGCATTTTTGTCCAAGCGGACCGGGCACCAGGCTGGGTACTGGGTGTGGAACTGCTCTATTTCCGCCCGACGCGGGCGGGGGTCCACTGGTCCCGAACATGGCATTTGGTGGGGGCGCATCACGCGATAGAGTTGTGCTGCCAACGTTCTGAACGCGAAGACCCTGACCTTGGGTAGCTGCCGTCGTATGCTACCGAGGGACTCCGCCACCGCCAGGACAGTGTGCTTTTTTGATGGAACGCGGGTATCATTATTCTGGGATAGGAGGACCCGCTGGTGGTCCTCCCCGAATACTTTGAACAGGCTGTGGGGCTGGTAAAGGACATGTGCAGCGCATGTGAGGCTGTCAGTGTTCTGTGTGCAACCGCAGCATGCAGGATCCTGCGACACGCGTACTTTATATTTGCAGAATGCGTGTAGAACACGTGCAGGGATGCACATAGGTACTTGTACAACGGAACTTAAGTACTGTGCCACAGGTCGTGGGTAGCGCGTCTGCCGAAAAAAGGTGGCAGCAATCTGCTCAGGTGGTGAAATACCGCCCCCCTCCCCAAAACGCCCCCAAAACGTGGGTATATCCGGACGGTGTGTGGTCACCACGGGGTGTGAGGAGGTTGCCCGGGCGAGTTTTCACTTGGTCTTGGACACCCACTGGACCATTTCCCTTCGTGGTGGGCAACCTCCTTCCAAAGGCTCCAAGTGGCAGACATAAGAACAAGGCATACAAAAGGCACAAAACGAGCAGCAAAAACACCTCTCACTGACCACTGTGCAGTACAACCTCCAGGCGCTCTCTGAGTTCCTGCTTCTTGCCTGTCACCCTCAGTTTGCCTCCAGAGGCATTGTACTGCTTGATAGCCCGTGTTAGAACTGCTTTGGTTACCTTCCCTTGGACCTGAGGCACCAAACCCACCATTTGCAAGTGCTGCAGCAGCTGTTGGTCCATGGCAAGTTTTTCAAGTTTTGCCCTCTTGTTGGCATTCTCGTGCAGCAGCTTGCCTAACATTACCTCAGAGAATCGCATCACACTGAGCTCAGGGTCCGCAAGCCTTTCTCTACCTCTCTTCCTGTGTGCCACCAAGTCCTCAGAAGCCACTTCGTCACGGTAAGAGGACCTGTGGCACTGAACCCAGGCTGCAATTAGATGCATTCGCATGTGAGGGCATCTGTCCAAGAGCATTCTCATGTAATGGAACACAGATTCACCCCAACGGTTGGTCCCACGGATTAAGGTTGGTACCTTCATTTCAAGGAAAAGCATGAAGTGTGTTTTTACTGTGTGCTTCAGTGAGTCTACAAGAATGCGACAGATGGTTAGCTGAGTGAAATCTAACACAATGCTGCCATAAACAACACTGTTGCTGACTACAAGTTCAGGGCGAGCAGTCCATTGGTTGACCAGAACCAATAGGTTTCGAAGCCAGGCTTGATACCCTGTTGACGAAACATTACCAAGTTGATGTGAAGCCTTCAGCAAAGGGCACTCAAACTGAGACGACACACCTTGGAGGACATGAGAGGAAAACTGAATGATGGGATCTACCTGCCAGTCGAGCAACAGGGCATCTGTGTCTGGCTTTAGGAGAGGGCGAATACAGTTAGCATACCAGAGGCTCGAATCAGCCACCACACCGAAAGTGCAGAAGCGATTGAAACTGCAGGACACCATCTTGGCCTTAGGCCGGCGAGGAGGGAGGAATCTATCGGCTTCCAGTTTTGTTGCAGACCACTCAGGGCGTAGCACACCCAGCAGTCTTTTCGAAAGCCTCTTGAGGTAATGAAACACCAGGAATATAAAACCCTTCCCTGTCTTCTTTGGATGGCGGAGATAGGACATGGCAGGGTCATTTGCAAAATATTGTACAAGAGCACGGTCAAACGTGGTGTAAATGATACCAGCAATGTGGTCGTCGCAACCTTTAAATACCGTGGGACTGTAAGGAGGTTTGGGGTCCGCCAACAAAGCATATGCGTGTTCACGAACACGCTCTAGCAATGCAACCAAACCCTTAACATGCCCTGTATTTACACTTGTGTTATCAAAGATAACAGACGTGCACCAATAAATGCTGGTGGGCTGCACACTCAGTTCCTCTTGTCTTACGTTCAAGCGGTCCCAAAACTCTACAACCTTTCTCAAATAGCCTGCGGCATCTTTTTCAGTGATGTCCGTTAGGTCTGCTAACTCGACCTTCTGCTTGTATACAAGATGCACTTCAAAGGCTCAAGTGACAAATAGGCATTTGGCGGATGCTTGCCAACCGCACAGTACCGCGTCGTCTTGCCCTTCTTTCTGTTGCATGCGAATGTGCCCGAGTGAATCTGCGCGGAAGTCATTGGTGCTCCCAAATGTGGCCTTTGTAGCCAACATATGATATTCCCCCCTGTGGGGGTCTGGGTGCATACACCAGTCTAAAATGCACAGAAATGCGAACGACTGCGTACCTAACGTCGATTGCAACAGCATTAGTTCGACCCAACGGACAAAATACACGTCGAAATCGACATCGCGTTACAGCCTATGTAGGGCACAGTCTCGAAATCTTCACATTAAAGGGCATTCATCCATGGTCTCGGCACGTCTAAAAGCGAAAAGTTCCAAATCCCATTTTAAGCCCTCAAAATGGCGCGTCGCACGCGATTTCACCTCGTGAGCAATCTGCTGTACTGGTCGCCGCAAGTCGCGTGTGATAGACGGCAGTTTAAAAGTCAAGGAGGGGGGCAGATGGAGGCTTGTCTGCTGCGCAACGTACTGCAGCACTCTGGCATGCACAAGTATGCGCAGCGCATCCATGGAATGCAGATTGAGGCTACGCGTGCGTATGCAGTGCAACCATCTGTCTTTATCCTGGAGGGCGGCTGATGTCAACTGCTTGTACAACCTTGAATGCAGCAGCCATCACATGTAGGGTTTACGCCGGGGTCGCTTATCGTTCAAGTTGTGTGCTCAACACAATGCAAGCGTGCACAGCAGAGGCTCAACAGCTTAACAAAAGCATAAATCTGAAACACAGGGTATGTTCGATTTTCGCCAAAACTAGATCAGACTTGCAAATACAAAGTCAAGTGTGCGTATCACATGGATGCCCTCCCAAGCCCCCCCTTGGAAAAAACCTTTGTCGTACCACGACTTTACAAGGTGCATGGGTACCGATGTCAAAAGCCCCAAATCTTTGAGGCGTACCCTCAGTGGCATCCACCACCAAGCCCAGGGGTATGCCTTAAAGCCACACCCTTGGACTACCGCCTCCAGGTTGAGCAGGCGCTCTTTTGGGGACGAGCAAAAGTGATAGACTTGCGAGTGAGGGAGGGAAGCATTGATTGAAGCACGACACGGCAATTGGGCGACCAACGGTCGGGCCACCTGTGCCACACCTCACAGACAACATTAGGGCCCAAGGGGGCATGGGGGACCCCCTTCACGGTAAGAGTGCTGTCAATAGACAGCGACGCTTCGCACCACGAGACAATTTCACCCTTTGGTTCCCATTTCATGGGCAGGTCGTACAACACAGAGTAGAATGAAGCTAAAGAGGTGCGCACTGCGTCCAGGTAACAAGCAAGGACGTTAATTGAACGCTTGCACACATAACACCAATGTAATTGTTGTCCATGTATCGGGATAGAAGGATCATAGCTTCAGGTGAAGGGACAGGCGAGTCAAGGACCTCAGCAACCATGCAATGGAGGGGCGGAATATGTTGAAATAACCACGCGAAAAATGCCTCTGGCAGACAACCGACTTGTCAATAATCTTACCTACTCTGCCCTCAGGGTGGCTGTCCCACAACTCGATGCACATCACCGGGAAAGTCATAACTGGCTTCCTATTTAAGAACTCCTTTTCTTGGCCATATGCCGAGGTCCTGAGGACTTTACGTAGGATGCCGACACAAAAGGACGCTGGGTGTAACCGTGCCATAGTCCTCAGGTATGTGGGCCCCTTTCGGCCTTTACGGAAAAAGAGTTCATGGAATGCTAGGGCGTCGGCGACCTCCGCCTGAAAACAGTGTGCCGCAAACCGTATTTCCCCTTTGGCCCCTGTTTCGCCGTAATAAATACGGCCGTCCCTAGTGGACCATGCCACGTACACCCATGTCCCTTTCTCCTCAAGGCTATTGAGCCACCTGTCATCAACCTGCGATGCCAGTAACCTGAGCCAGGCACATGTGGCATATCGCAGTACCTGGTTGGTGCGCGCATAGGAGGCACGGCATATGGTGCACCACTGTTTATGTTGCATGGCGTCCTTGCGGATCTGGAACTCCCTGTTCCAGACGTCCCAAAAGACTTGCTTAGACGAATGTCCTCCCTGGATGAATGGTGACGGTGCTGTGTGGGGGGGGGGCAGGATGTGTGTGACAGGGTAGAAAACAGTGGGACCCCCCACTTGCGGAACAGGGGACCCAGCCAGTTCGCCACATCCCCTGGGCACACCGGTCGGAGGTGCCGCCTTGGAGTTCTGGATACACAGTACAAGCCACTCATCCCCATTCTTGGTCGCACCTTCTGCCACTGCGTACGTGTGTGGTGTAAATGCAGTGCGTTCACATCGCTGCATGAGGTGGCTTGTCTTTTGCATGATGATGACAACACGCACTGGTGCACTGCCGGGCAGTGCGTTCACAATACATTGTAGCTGCTGTACCTGCCAAAATGGAGAGGCAGTATCGTCAGGCAGCAGTCAACATGTGAGCAAGCCTGCAGTATGTATGTGGCACGCATGCAGGTTTGGTCGCACTCCTACTGCTCGGGCCACAGGGTTGGGGGAGACCCAGACAGATGTGTGCCGCCCGAGTGTGTTGGCGTGCCACGCGATATGCATGTCTAGTCCCCAGGTCTTGGCACATTTGCTGGGCTTTGTGACATAGCGCAGTAGGGTTTGGGCGTATTTCTGGGATAGGGTTTGCCAGCATGTCTTGTGTGTTGTGCATGCGGCTGGGTGTTCAATTCATCGATGACAATGTCATGCAGTGCCTTTGCGTCAAACTCTAGCGTAGTGCGCTGTGGCAGGGGGCAGGGGCTGGTCGTTGTGGCCTGGGATGCGTGCATGCGCATATCTACCTTTATGGTATCACGCTCCTTGGCCATGCACATATCCGCCCAACGCAGGAATTCGAGCACGTGTGCATTGTTGACATTTGTCCACGTTGGCAATTGCTTGTACTAAGCATATACAGACCACAGGTTGCGTATCGTGCCGTGGTGATAGGTGTCACATCGTAGTGCTTGGACTAATGGCAGGTGGGGTGGGTAATCGGAGCAGAAAACGAAATCATACCCTACATATGAGGCATGGTGCTGGCCGTTCAAGGCTGCACCGTAGAGTGCGAGAAAAAATTGTTGCTGTTCCAGCTCCCTCACGCGGCGTGCCAAACTGTGCTTGATGCCGCGGACACCTAGGTACATGTCAACAACGTACCCTAAGGGGGCAGACTCTGCCCGCAGATGTTGTCCGTCGGCACGCAGCGATTGTATGCATGGCATTTGCCAGCATGGTGGCTTGCAGGTCTGCGTGAGCTTCAAGCTGTTGCCAAGACTGGAACAGGTTGTCACTGGGGTGGGATGCTTCCTATGGTGGTAAGTTAGCGAGTACATTCTTGGCGGTGGTCTCATCCATCGTGGACGTGGTGGGGCCTTCCATACACCAGTCCGTGAGCGGCATGCCAGCTGCAGACCACGCGAGGCCGCGGAACGTGGCCTTATCATCGGACATGGTAGTTACCAACACCTTGAGGGCTTCGTACTTGTCAAACTCCTTTTTTCTCGTGACGACTCACACATGCTGATGGGGCGCCACATCGAAGTCTGTAGCGCTCGGAGGACGTGGCATAAGCTGCGCCGGCCGGGATGCCGTCAGCTAGCTCAGCTTTCCATCGAGGTGGTCAAACTTCGAGTTGAGTGTTCTGATTTCGTTGTCCAATTAGTGGAGTTCCGCGTCGGGCCCCAAGGCCATGTGAATGTCACCTGTAGCAGCCGGCACATCACGCGATGTGGTGGGCGGTGTAGATGGTATGGCACTGCCCGGGATGGTCGCGTTGGTGCAGTTGCACCAAATGCAAGTGTCTTCGCGCCAAACACCAAAGGACCGGCCGGTGAGGCGGTCTCCTCGCAGAATGCGGTGACCAGTAGCGGTTTCCGTGCATCATGTGCACCTTTGAACGAGTCCATCACTTTCTCACGGAGCTCCGCATTATCACAGGGGGTGTTGAATCTCCACTTGCGTACAGGGGACAATGGTTATTGGGATAAGCTGCTCGCGGTGGAGGACTTTTTTTTTTACGTAGACCAGTTTGAACAAAGTTCTGGGCCCGGGCACCACCCCATGCTAAGTACATTGGTTGGGGGTATAACATACAAGAGGGGAGGTAAGGTCGCGGGTCATGGGTCATGCATGGCTGTTGTGTGTAAGGTTAGCCCTGTCCCTTCTTAATTCGCTTTTTGGGTGGTGCTGAGGAAGGTTTGGGTAGAGGCCTTGACCTGGATTGCGGTGAAGGTGGTGTGGGGGAGGGTCGTGCTGGTGGTGGAGGTGCTGTGCGCTGCGGGAATGATTGAGGTCTAGTTGACTGCGACCTGGGGCTGGGCTGTGACCTCTTTCTCACCTTCAGTGGTATGGGTGGCGGTGGAGTGTACCCCTGTGGTGCGCGCCTTTTTTTGTGCTCTGGAAGGAAAGAAGTGCTGTAGATGGAGTTTGGTGTGCAGAAGTGGTTGATTCCTGAGCGAACGGTTGGAAGTGACGGAGGGGGGTGGTCCTGCACCCACTGGTGACAGGTGTGGACCGCTGTGGTAATGGCTGGACGTCTGTGAACCACAAATGCAGAGAGCTGCTCTGGCGTCATTCCCATCAAGGTTCTACGCTTGGTATGCAGTGAAGCTGGCACACGTGTGCGAATAAGGTTTCGTTTTTCGCCGGGACATGCGGACGACCACCAGGGGAGCACAAATTGCCAGGTACTCGAAGGCCAGGCTCTCAGGAAAAGGTCTTGCAGGAACCAAAGCGAAGTGCAGTGACTCAGCATAGATAATGGGTCCAAAGGGTGAAGTGCATGGCACAAGTAACATCGGTAGGAGAACATGTCCTGGTGAGACGGGAAACCTTCAACCCACAAGGTCGCGGATGTCCAGAGAAATGGCAGATTGTCGAGCTTGGATGAGTGACGGTACCAGTCATAGCTAGAGAAGTGATGGAGTGCAGAGTGAACATGCATTGGGGAGACATGCGACACATCTTTGTTTTTTAGTTTGTTCGTGAGTGGAATCCCATTGAGAGATATGCAACCTTTTGGGGGGGGGTGGGATCATGTTAGGATGTGGGGGGCAGCTGTAGTAGATCCACTTTGCAAGCGCATCAGCGACTTCATTTCCCAAAAAACCCACATGGGCCTTTATCCAGGCGACTTCTACTACTGCCTGGATATTGTGTAATTCATTTTTGAACGCTACCAACCAGTTGTAACGATGTGTCTCTGACTTAGGTTGAGTCGGGCACTGTGAAGGCTGATCGTCTGCTGCTTTACCGAACACAGAAACTACCTCAGAGTTATGTGAGAGGATGCAGATGTGCTTGGCTGGGAGGTGAAGCCTGATCAAGCGCAAACAGGAAAGAAGTGCCCAAAACTCTGCATCACCCGACCCGCGAAAGGGGGAAGGGATGGTGATGGCGAACGTAGGGGCATTGTGCGGGAAAAAAACTGCCGCTGCGCCAGTGAGTGAGTTTTTTTCCGAACCATCAATGTAAACCCATAATGCTTGAGGGGGTGCGCGGACAAGCATCTGGTATGCTTTGGAACATTTCCATTCATGCAGATCGCTGGAAAACAGGCGGTGTTGGAAGGCCGGGAGAGAGACCTGCACACCCAGCTTGCAGGAGGGGCCCAGGGTCCCCCCGTGGGGGATAGGCGGTGAGGAGTGTGGCTTCGGTAAGTCCTGAATGAACGGAAGGAGTTGCTCTGGCGTCATGAGATGTGTGGTCATGGGAAGGTCCATCGGTGGCTGAAAGGAAAAGGAATGTGAGTTTTTTAGTGTGAAGTTGCCGTGTGGTGTAGAAATTTGCACTGACTTGGCCGAGGTTGATGAAACCGTTGCCGTGACCCATCCATCCGATAACTCAGCAAACAGCTTGCTGTCTGTCGGCAAGTGTTGGGTGAGAGCTGGATTCCAGACTCCAAAACTGTGGATGTCAAGTTGGAGAGCATGGGCTGCATCTACCAACCTGTCTTGCAATGGATACATGCTTTCATAGGCGACATACTTTTTCGCGCCCGCTCCCTTCAGGATCTGCGCACGGTTTTTGAGGCGTTCGACGGCCCCGCACGCTCTCTGGGTCTCGACATGAATGTCGACAAAACCGAGCTTCATGCTCTGCGAGGCTCTGGTCACACCGAAATCGTCTCAAGACACGGCGGCAAAATATCCACACTCGACTCCCGCGGACAGCCAAGGTCCTGCTACAAATACCTCGGCGTCTTTTTTTACACATCAGACTTCCACAGTAAAGTTATGGATTTTGTCCACACGGAAATCAATGCTTTTTTTGTTCGGCTGGCCCCGCTTCAACTCACCGCCACTGAGCTCATCAGTCTAGTCAATAAACAGCTTATCCCTGTTCTCGCGTACCGCTTAATGGCAGGACCGGTCACTGATGCGCAACTGCACAAAATACAGCAATCCATATGGCACGGTGTCGCCCGATATGGCCGACTCCCCCACCATCTCTCACAAAAGGACCGGCACTTGGGCAGGCCCCAGGGCTGCTTTTCGCTGATGCCCTTCCAGACCTTCATGCGGTCGCAAATATTCAATTACTCCATGAGGTACCTGAACTGTGACGGCCCGCTCCAATGCTCCATGTACGTTCCCGAGGCACTAAAGGCCCGAAAAGCGAATTGGCTACAAAACGCCTTTGTCGACTCGGTATATGCCCTAGGGGGGAGATGCCACGGTTTTGGGGAATGGAACCCGTGCCCCGTTGAGCGGCTACTCCCTAAGGAGCGTGTCCACGTAGAGTTCATCTCTGGGTGGTTCTCAGGAACGGTTATATCCTACTCTGCCCCTGACTCCGCGGCCCTGATTAAGTTCGATGTAGACAACACCCTCTTCCACATTCAGGACAAACGGCACAATTTTACCACTCACCCCCCCCCCCCCCCAGCTCTACCCAGTGGAGCCGGACCCGCCCAAGCATCGCGCGCTTGCCCCCTCACTTTTGCATCCCCCCCTCCCCCTGCCACCCTACGCCGTCCCCTACTCTTCAGTTCCGATTGAAACCAATGAGTATGGACACTTGTTCCGCTACCCAGAGAAAATTGAACCGCCTCAGGTACCTGCCCTGCAGTCATGGGGGTGCTCCAGCATCATTCAGGCCCTTTCCCACCCAACTGCACGTGAGTGGCTTTGGATCTATTTGGATGGCTCCTGGGACAACCCGCTCTCTGGCTCTGCCGCCGTCCTCGTGTGGACAGATGGCACAGTGCTAGTCCTTTCGATTCCGTGCCCCTACCTCGGCAGTCGCGACTCTGAGTTTTGGTCATTCGTTCAGTGTGTCCGCTATTTAGAATCAGTTCAGTTTCGTGGTAAGGCATTCTTCTGTATTGATAATTCTCAGCTCGTTGATTGCGTTGACTGGTTTCTGTCGGGCACAGCGTACCCCCCGCCCTCTTCTTCGTCCCAGGGCACCTTGCAGACAGTTATCTGCAGTCTCGTCTCTAATGCCACATTCACCATCGGGGCGGGTTGGCTTAAGTCCCACGTGGGCTTTCCGGGTAACGAAGTCGCAGACAGCTTCGCGAAATACACCGCATATGCGTGTCGTGTCGCCCTTACTCACCGCCAGCCGCCGACACGGTACTCGGTCACCTTCCAAGGAAACCCGTGGCACCATAAATTTAGCGGCGCGGCAAGGCGGCGCCTGTATCCCCGCCACCAACACACGGCCATTGCAACGCCCCTGAGCTTCGACTGGTCGTCTCATTACAGCTGGTTCAGCGCATTCGCGGACAAGTGGGTCATGGGAGTAAAGGGTTCTAAGGGCTCTGCGCCCTACTGGGAACTGCCTGGCCGCCAATGCCCCCACTGCGACGACGTTCACCCTCTAGATCTCCCATCCTGTGTAGCCTTTTGCGCCATCTTCCGTCCCTTCCTCCATCAAATGGCTGACGCGTGGGGATTTGCGCT
This sequence comes from Eutreptiella sp. 'Long Island Sound 2002', assembly GCA_964036045.1. Taxonomy (NCBI): domain Eukaryota; phylum Euglenozoa; class Euglenophyceae; order Eutreptiales; family Eutreptiaceae; genus Eutreptiella; species Eutreptiella sp. 'Long Island Sound 2002'. The sequence continues at coordinate 64,246,027 of OZ038388.1, read as the reverse complement.
GGCGCCCGTGGTGCACTCCTGGCTTCAGGACCCAGTGCGCACTAAAAGGGAGCTACAGAATTTTGCGCGCACCTTAGTCCCGTTAACACTTTACAAACAGCTGGTCCCACGTCCATCACAGAAGTCAGTCCTCAGGGAGGCTCTTCCACCTCGTCGCTCTCGCCTCACTTCTATAGTCAAAGCAGTATGCACTGCACGCCGCGACCACCCCCTCCCCGAGCCCTTACCCCCACCTTTAGGGGCCAACCCCTTTTTTGTGTCCCACGGCCCATACAGCACCTCGGATGGTCCCCCCCCCACACCCCAGCACTTATATCGCCCCCCCCCCCCCAGTCCCAAAGTCAGTCACCCTCAAAGCCCCCGCGCGCCGGGGCACAAAGCGAAATGCTCCCACGTGTCCAGGACACAGTTCCCCTCCACGAAAAAGTAAAAAGGAGTCCCGCCGCCTTTCCTCGGTTACCTCCTTCCTTCGCCCTGGCAACCGGTGACACACTTCCCGCGTCTCACAGGACCCTTCTCACATCGCAGGCTTATATCCGGCCCTGGGCTCGCCCCCACTCTCGTATGGTGCATCGCAGAACCGTCCACGGTCATCAGCTCCGCGGCATTGCCATTCCACCTCTCTACCTCGTCAGTATTTCTTGGCTAGCGCCCCTGCTTCCCGAATTGGTGTTTCGTATAACCATCCGTCCTTGTCTCTTGCCCTTATGCCCCCCTTCGCCCCCGACTCTGCTCCCCAGGTCCCCGGAATGAACGGAACTCCAGCTTCGTCGTCACGAGCGGCCTAATCTAATTGCTCGCTGGCCACCAGGGCCGTGTACATTATATCAGGCGCCGTGATGACCCTTCATTCGCCAGACCAAGCACCTGCCTGTGTTTCTGCCGTCGGCTTCTGTCCGCTGTGTTCCCGGGCCCTTCAACCCCCACCCTTATTCCTCCACCCCCCTGGGCACCCCCTCTCGCCGATGCTTACACGCGTCGCCCGGCTGGCGACAGCCCCCCTTTCCTTGCTTGTTTTCAGTCACACCCACTGACGCCAGAGGTCCAGTGGCCCTGCTAGGGTGACAGCCAGTAATATCAGGAAGCGCCCAGCTCCTGCCTGTTTCTTCCCTGTACACGACGCGAATTGGCCTTACTGTATCCAAGGACAGCCACAGGTACACGCGCAGGGTGCCCAGCCGGCCGGCACAGCTCCAAGACGACCCCTAGGGATCATCTGAGGCCCCGCCCAGCCCCAACCACCCCCTGTACATATCACTGTGTGCATACTTGAACCCTTAAGGACTCGCAGAGGTGTTGACATGTTTTAAAAAAACTGTGGATGTCAAGTTGGAGGGCATGGGCTGCATCTACCAACCTGTCTTGCAATGGATTCGGGTTGAACTGGAAGTAGGCCGAAAGGACTGCCTGATGTACTGATGGAGGACTGTCCAGCATAAGGTGACGTATGGCTCCATTGACTACAGATTTGTGCACAAAACGCGGCAGGTCCCATAGTCCCAAGCCCCCACGTACAAAGGATGACTGTTTGTCCTTAGGGGACGTAGCCAGCAAAAGTCTGTATTTGCAGGCGAGCGATTTCCAGATGCGATGTTGCAGGGAGCAAAGTTGCGCTGGAGGTAGGTTATGGGCGAGGAGTCTGTAGTTTAACGTAGAAATAAGTAACAGGTTCGTGATTGTTACCAAGTAGGTAGGTAGGTAGGTGCACTCGGTCGTGGAGAGGCGCCCCTTGGTTCCCCCTGGCGTCGCCCCTGTGACGAACAGGAAGAGGCTCCGCGCGTGAAGAGGGGAGGCGGCTTACATCCCGCTACACCTGACTGTTGGCCCCCAACAAAGCGGCCCCGGGCAACACCGGGAGGGCTGATCGCCGCCCGCGTGACGTGCTTGTCTCGCCGGGAGGGTGTGCCCCCATGCTTGCGCACGTCCCCTCCTTTGGGCGGAACCCTAGAGGTTCACCGGACTTCCTGGCGTATCCCGTTCCCAAGGCATGCATGCACGTTCTTGGTACTAGGGTTCCGAGGCGCTTGGGTGTCGCACGCTCCGCCTCCAGTCCCAAAGCAGCGCAGGCCTTAGGATGCAGCCTTACCCCCGGTCTCCGGATCTCGTTTGGCCGGGTCACCTGCATGGCATGGGCTGCCTCAGTGCCCGGGCTGTGGGCACTGGGTTTCCTACTGTTGTGCGGCGTTTGTGTTTGGGTCCGGTTTGGGGTTGGGTGTGGGTTTTGTTAACCCCGCCAGTCCTGGCTGGGGTCTTGGGTGGGTGTGTTTGGGCACGGTTTGTGGTGTTGTCCCTCTCTGGCGGCTGTTTGTGGTGTTCGTGGTTTGGCTGAGGTTTCGGCCTGCTTATGAGACGTGTGTGGTTTCGTGCGCGTTCCGCTTGCCCCCCGCCGTTTCCGGTTCCAGTGTGCGGTGTGGGCGTGCGTGCTGGGCCCGGGTCTCGGCTGTGCCCCGCCCTTCTTGGCTGGGTTGTCGGGGTGTGTTTTTTGCGCTTTTTTTTTTGGTGTCGGTAGCTGGGTGTCCCTGTCCTGGGCCTTGTGGTCCCTGTCCCCCCATCCCCTTTCTTTCGGGCTGCGCTGCTGGCTCTTTTTTTTTCGTGGTGTGTGTCTGCATGTTTCGGTGCCCCTTTTCCCGGTGGGCCGCTGTTCCTGGCTTGGTGTTGCCAGGTTTGGCTGGGTGGTCCCCCTGTGCCTCTTTGGGGGTCCTGTCTTCGGTGCCTTCTGGGCGGGGGGTTTGGCCGCCTCTGGTGGTGTTGGCGGGCGGTTTGGCGGCTGTGGGCTGTTTTCGCGCCCCCCCCCCCTCCCCCCTCTGTTTTTTGTTCTGGGGGGGGGGGGGGGGCTGCCTGTTCCTCCCTCTGCCTTTCCTGGGGTGGCGCACGCACTGGCCCGCATTCAGTGTGGTCTTCCGGGCTGCTGTTGGCGGTTGCGTTGTGTTTGGCCGTGTTCGGGCCCCATGGGTCGGGTGGGCTATGTACACGTTGGGCTCGGCGCCCCTTCTTGCCGGGTTAGGTCCTGGCTCTGCTGGCTCGGCGGCTGCGCCAGGCGGCTGCGTGTGGCTCTGGGTTAGGGGGCTGGGGTTGTTCGTGTCCTTTCCCCTCTGCGGTGCCGGTTTTAACCTTCTTGGTGGTCCGCCACCGTTGTTGCCGGGCGCGCGGTGGCCCCGTGTGTGGCCTGCGGTGCCGGTGTGTGGCGTGCTGGTGTGGCGCCTTCCGGGGTGTGCGGTGGCTTGCTGCGGTTAGTCCTTCAGGTTAGGGTCTGTTGTGCCGTGTTGTGCCGCTCTGTGCCGCGTCGCGTCGCGTCGTCCTGTGGCGCGTTGCTCTGTGGCGCGCTGTGGTGCGGTGTGCCGTGGTCTTGCGTTGTGCCGTGGTGGGCCAGTAGAGGTCAGCCTGGCCTGTGTCGTGGTGCGGAGTGCGGGCCGGAGTGTGGCTGGCTGGTGGCTGGGGGGTGCGGTTACGTGTGGGTGTCTCGCTGGGTCCGTGCCGTGGGGGCCTGGGCGTGCCGCTCGGGCTGGTGGGTCGGGTAGGCGTCCGTGGGGTTGCCCTCCTTCGGGGCCTGTGCCTTGGTCCCGTGTCCTCTGGGTGTTCCGGTCCTCAGCCCTGGTCGCTGTGGCTGTGCCTTCGTTCTCTTCCGGTGCCTGTGAGATGGCCCTTGTGGCGGCCGGGGACGTTGCCTGGCGGTGAGGGGATGCTGGTGCGCCGTGCGGCGGCGTTCCCTGCGGCTTCCTCTGTGGGTGTGGCCTGTTCTCCCCGTCTGGGTGTGCCCTCCATCCCCCGTGTGGTTTCCGGTGGCTGGTGGATGTGCGCTGGTGTGATCCGTACGGCGTCCGATGCTTGCTTCGGCGGTGCGTGTTGGGGGCTGCGCCCCCGGGAGTCGTGCGGCGTTCGGTGGGGGTGGGGCGGCGCTGGTCCCCCAGTCATGGTATTCCCTTCCTGGGTGTGGGTCGTGGCGTTTGCCGTGGTGCCCTTTTCCTCCGCGCCTTGGTCCCCGCTCCCGCCCCTTCCTGGTTCTTGGGTGGTTTCCTGCCCCCATGTGGTGTCTCCTCCGGCGCCCTGTCCCCATGGGTGCCTGCCCTCACTTGGGGCCCCTCCGTGCCCTCTTGCCTGAGTGCCCCTTGGTGTCCCTTGCCCTCCCCTTGCCCTTGTCCTTCCCCTTCCTGGTGTGGTGGTGGCGGGAGGGGCGGGATGGGGAGGGGACGCCGATGGCCCAGGCCCGGGGCTGGGTGGCCTGGAGCAATTGGCGGAGGGCTTGGGGGGTGTAGGGGGGGCGGAGGCCCTGGACCGCATCGCAGAGGAGGGCCTCCCATGCCGCTTGCGGCATGATGGCCTCCGGGGCGGCCTCGTTGGGGTCGGCGGGGGTGCGGGTGCGCATCTCCTCGAAGGTATGCACCATGTGCACCCCATCTTGCCTTCCCGCTCCCCCAGCCCACTTTACCCAGCGGCGGAGCTCCTGCAAAGCGGGGGCAGACCACCAGGCGAGGTGGGCGGGGGACTGGGGGGGGGAGGCGTCCGTGCCCGGGGTCCTGGAGCGGCGGGGGGAGGACGTGGACCTGTGGTGGTGGTGGGGGTGTCGGTGCCTGGGGGAGCGGGAGCGGCGGTGGCGGGGGCTGGGGCTGGAGGACGGGTACGGGCGGAGGGGGGAACAGGAGGGGGAGGTGGACATGGGGCGGCGTCGGCGCGCTTGGTGGCGTCCGGGGGAGCGGGAGTGGTGGTGGTGGGGGCTGGGGGTGGTGGATGGGTATGGGCGGCGGGGGGAACGGGGAGCCCGGCGGGGCCTGTGGGGGGAGGGGGAGGTGGACGTGGGGCGCCGGTGGCGTGCCTGGCGGCGCCCGGGGGAGCGGGAGTGGTGGTGGCGGGGGCTGGGGGTGGGCATCTTGTATGGCCGGAGGGGGGAGGGGGAGGTGGACATGGGGCGGCGGTGGCGCTCGTGGTGGCGCCCGGGGGAGCGGGAGCGGCGGGAGCGGGGTCCCGGGGGGTCGTGGTGGCACCTGGGGGAGCGGGAGCGGCGCGAGTAGGTGGTTGAGGCGCGGTGTTGGTGTGGGCGCAAGGGGCGAGTGTGCCGTGCGGGGGGGGAGCGGGAGCGCCGCCGTTTGCTGGACCGGGCCTCATCGCTCGAGTCGGGCCCGTCAGGAGGCGTCGGCGGGTCCTGGGGGGCTTCGCGTGGTGCCGCCTGGTACTGGGGGGGGGGGGGGGGAGGTCCCCCGTCGTCCATGGATCCGCCACGTAGGGGTGTGGTGGCGGCAGCGGCTGGTGGTATGGGTCGAGTGACTGTCCTTGGCGGAGTTGGGCCCGGGGGGCCCCTTCGGCGTGGACGTGGTGGCCAGGGGGATACGGTTCCTGGTACGGGGGGGGTGGCTGGTACGGGGGGGGTGGCCCCTGGTGGTAGGTGGGGTATGCGGGTGGAGCGCTCGGTGGCTGCCATCCCATTCGCTGGTGCTGTTCGTGCACGGGGGGTTGTGGCCCGATGGGGTAGGGTGGTGGGCAGTGGTAGTGGTGGGGGTGGTGTTGGTGGTGGTGGTGGTGGGGCCGCTGGTGGTGGTGGTGTTGGTAGTGGTGGCATTGGTGTTGCGGGTATGGCCCTTGGACCCCTTGTGGGTTTTCTGGTTCCCCTTGTGGGGGTGGGGGGTTGGGCATCGTGGGCAGCCCCTGGGGCTGCACTATGTGGCGGGCAGGGGGGGCGGGTCGGGGGCCGGGCTTGACGGTGACGGTGGTCGAGGGGTCCCACGTCCCTGGGTCGGTTTGGCCGGCGGTGGTGGTGGTTTGTGGGGGATGGATGACGGGGCGCTTGGTGACGGGGATGTGGACGAGGGTTTGGACGGGGTCGTGTTGGGTGGCCGCCTCTGCGGTGGTGGTGGCTGCCGGTGGGAGGGGGGCGTGGGTTGTGGTGGGTGGGGGGTCCCGGCTTGGGTGAGGGTTTGGGTTAGGGCGGTGTCGGTTGGGTTTGTGTCGTTGCGTTTGTGGTGTTGTGTGTGCTAGCTTGGGCGTCGGCTTGGGTTTGGGGTCGGGTTTCGGGTTGGGGTCCGGTTGCAGGTTGAGGAGTACCTCTGTCCGGAGGTGTGAGGGCGCCGATGTCGGGTCGGGGGTCTTCCCTGTGCGTTGCCGGGGTGCCTGAGTCGCCTGTGTGGGGGTCGGGGGGTCGGTGCGTGCGGCCGCGGCTTTGGCTTTTGCCGAGGCCTTGAGGATGAGGGCGGCGGGGAGGGGGGGGTCGGAGGATGAGGTGGAGGAGGTGAATGAGGCTGAGGATGAGGAGGAGGCTGTGATGCGGGCGGGCTTGTGGGCGGCGGCTTCTGCTGCGGCCACGGCGGGGAGGATGGAGGGCATGTTCTCGGGCTGTAGGTTCGGGGCGGGCGGCTGGGGGGGCCCGGTCGTGACCTGGCGGCCCGGCAGGCCGATCTGGTGGGCAGCGGCGGGAGAGGGAGGCGCGGGGCTGTGGCCTTCTCCTTCTGGGCTTGGCTGGGCCGGGGTCCTGCAATGTGTGAGGTTGTGTGGGTTGGCGTCCGCGGGGGGGAACAGTTCGCGTGGGCTGCATTCAGGGCCGGGGGGGGTGGGCCTGGGTCTTCTGGGGTGTGTGCGGGGGGCGTGGGCGGGCCACTGGGTGGGGTGGGCGTGCCGCGGGGCGCGGGGCTCCTCTCGGCGGGTCTGTGCGGGTTGTCGAGTGTGCGGGGTGGTGAGGGGTGTCCGGCGGGTGGGTGTGTGGCGGGCCTGTGCTGGTGTTCGGGCGGGTGGGGGAGGCCCGTGTCGCGGGGCCCGGGGGTGCGCGCGATGATGGGCGTGTGTGGGTCTCCGGGTGAGCAGCGAGAGGGGAGGGGCATGGGCGGGGATTGTGCGCTGGGGTGTGTTGTGTCGGTGTATGTGTCCGCTCGCCGTGGCGCGCTTGCGTGGCCAGTTGTAGGCCGGGCGGTTTGGAGGAGAAGCTTGCCGTCTTCTGCTGCCGCGGCAAGGATTTCGCAGACGAGCTTGCGTATCTGGTGGACCTCTTGGTCAGTGGTGGGAAGGGGGTATGCTAGCTTTGGGCTAAGACCCACGTGGCTGAGGACCCTGTGGATGGCGTGGTACCCGCAGGTGAGGGATTGCTGCGGTCTGGGGGGGGGGTTTGGCCGCGTGTCCGGGCCCGCCTCGACTTGTGTGTGGGCGGTGGGGATGGCCCAAAACCAGGGCACGGTCCCCGTGGGTGGCCAGCGGCGCTGGATCCAGTGGGTCAGGCAGAGCATGGCGAATCCCAGGTGGTGCCAATCCCAGCGTGTGCTCTTCGATTTCGAGCTGAGCAAAAAAGAAAATCAATGTGTCGACCAAGATCCACAACAAAATCATTGATTTCACGAATCCTCGAAACGTATTACCAAAAGGTACACGCTGTCCAACGATTTCCGCAAGTTTGCCAGACTATCCGGTTCAGACCTCTTTTCTGTCTAGAAACTTGGGTTTCCTATCACCAAGACCTTCACTGGCATAGCTTCTCTCTATTGGTCACTATCTTGCACGACGCCCCCTTTCTTCTACAATTACTACTAAAAATGGAGAACACCGACGTTAAGACTCCCGATTACTTTGAAGTCCAAGATACCAAAGCGGAATGGAAGACGATGAACTTGACATCCTTGAAAAAAAAGTTACCTTCTACCGTTCGTATGCTCTCCACGAATTCATCTAAAGTTCATGATCTTAGAAATCCAAGCGTTCCACCTTCTCTCTCAAAAGAGGGCTTCAAAGACCTCAATGGTTTCACCACACACATCTTCACGACGGGGTCACAACACGCTTTTTTGCCGCCCTACCTTGAGGAATATAACTTGAGCGAAGACTCTCGACAAACACTTTTGCAAAGCGCGCGCTATATCTCTTTTTACAACTCTCCAAACGCGTCAAGCATCTACCGCACCATCACTTCTACACAAAGCAAAAAGTTTTTTGCAACGCCGACTTTGCTCAACTTCACTAAAACAAGCCCCATCAACCTCACAACGCAAGTCCAATTACTCATTGACATGCTTGCAATGAACGAACACAACAACGAGCCAATCGAAGGCATCATTGTCTTACCAAGACTTGACGCTATTTCCAAACCTCATGGCTTTTTCACATGGGACCCTAGAGGAATTGTACGCGACTTGCTCACGTTTGCAAAAGATGTCAAATTCTTCGACAATGTACATATGTTTCGCATCTCCAACAACTCCCACGACTCACTCTCCATGGATCCCGTTCACATGGACATCATTCTTGCCTCCATACGTGTGTCTAGTCACGCCAAAAGATCAATTCGCAATATTCTACTTGCTAACAACATCATGCTCCCAGGCTTAACCCAATCTCGCGACTTGCTCACTTCCATGGACCTTGTTCTCAAAGACGAACCACAAGAAACCCCTCATACTACACCCACCAAAGTGGTTTATGTCAGAGTTGACATTCATGAAGACCTTCTTCCCGAAGCCTCCCCAAATGAAATATTTTTTTCATTAACAAGCTCTCCATGAAAAAGATATCGGATGATGTTTCCATTTCTTCTCAGTATTGCCTCATTCAAAGAGAGGAAACTTTTTTGCACGATTTTCGAGTCCACCCCAAGTACATTCGCATTGATATCGAGCTTTCGGAGGACGATGTGTTTGACTTCATGACTTCCGTCACTAAAAAATCCCCTTTTACATCTTCCGCCCCAAAAGTCCTCGCTCTCCCCATGTCATGGTCCACACAACACAACAGCTTCTCTATTTCCACGGACCGCTCTTTTCAAAAAAAGGTGTCTCTTTTGGAATTGTACGCACTTTTCATCAGCTCTCCCAACATGAAGAAAGCCGTTCGCGCTATCACTTGGCGCAACGCGTTCAGCCTCTTCGTCGTCATTGAACTTGAGACACTGCCTATCAACCCAACATTTGTTTCCAAAGCATACCAAGTTTTCAAGTCTCTCCAAAAGCAAAAACTTCAGGTTCTTCATGCAACCTTCCTTTTCACACCCACGGACACCGAACCTCATCTTGCCACCACTTCCCCCGAAAAGGAACTGAATGAAATTCTCACTCCCAACCGTACACAAACTACACTGTCCAACGTCACCTTCGCCTTTGCCACACTTTGCGTTGCTTTCAGACATGTCTCCCAACGCGCCGCCCTCTTGGGCACAGTATCTTCAATCAAAGCAGCCTCCCCGTCGGAAATTCCAAGCAAATTCCCATTTAGCACGGGGCATGCATGGAAAATTGCTTTCAAAAACGAGATGTCTGCATGGCTTGCGCACGATGAAGTCATTGATTCAATTAAATTCCCCACTCCCAACGTCAACACCATGGCACTTCAGAATGCACTTAACGCTTTCCCACCTCACGACACGTGGCACGCAAAACTTTTGCTTGCAAAAACCATGGGTTCAGTTGAAGCCTTGAATTACGCCACTTCGTCACTCGCCATTCCTTTTGATGCCTCACCCCTAAAAGAAACTCCCGTTTCATCCCCCTCATCCTCCTCGTTACCCAAACCCGCCTCCACCAACTCACCTTTACCCAAGTCCGACAAACAGTCCGCTGACCCATCCTTCGTGCACCAACCCTATGCCGCCCCAACCGATCAGAAAATGAGTGCACATCCGCCTCTTCCCCCTGTCCCCATTTCAAACCCACCGCGCCACTCCGTTGGCGACACCGACCCCCACGCTGTAGCTCAAAAGGAAGGATCCTCCTCGCGATTACTCCCTGAGGTGATGACACTGGACACTCCAACTCCCTCTTCCAGTCTTAGTAAAAAAACCTCAGGCCTGGTGCGCCGAGGTCGCCATAGCAAAATCACACCTCCATCTCCGGCCGCCACGCCTTCGCCCCAAGAACCTGGGCACAAACCACAACAATTGCTTCCTACCGACACAGCAAAATCTCTCCAAATGGATCTGGACCAAGCCTCTCACCTCGCTGCGCAAGCAGCGGGGACGTCCACACACTCTTGCCAACAGCAATCACAACCAGTGCTCGTGGACGATCCCGTTAATCTCCAGATTCCAGAAACACCGCTAGCGCCTCCTCAGAACACCAAAGTGCTTGCTATACCTCAGAAATGAGGTCACCTCAATCCCAGAATCACCCGTCCCTAGAAGTCTTCCAGACCCTGACCCAACCCACTCTCCTCGCTCACTCCCTACAAGTCCTCGCGGAGCCCCCTCCGCGCACCGCACACGTGCCCACTCTTCGCCTCCTCAAAACAAGCAAAAAAGAAACAAAGCAACCGCAAACAAAGAAACAAAGCAAACCAAATTGGTACTCTCGCCCAATGGGAACGTTTACAGCTCCATTGTGCAACACGTGGCATCTTCCATCTCAATCGAACCGTCAAAAGAATCGTCAGGCATACCCAAAAAGCGACACGGGAAAAAAGCCAATTCATAGAACCTTTTCTTGCACCGCAGGGGGTCTTTCCCCCGCCACTTACGTCCACAGTACCATCTTTGCGGCTCACTGGGCTTGCATTTTTTTATCTCCCATCACTGAGGTGCCTGACACCTGGTCCTAACCCTGTCTACAGTGTAAGCTATCAACCTTGGTTAGCAACCAAGCGCGAATATGTCATGTGCTTTCACACAAATTTCACACGCCTGCATAAAAACCCTGTTTGCCTGCTTGAATCTCTTTCATGCACGTCAGTGGATCTTCAAAAATGGGGTCTCTGCTACTCCCAGTCTACAGACCCATGCCAAATCCCAGACGTGTCCCGACACGCCACCATTGCGAAAGGGTTCACGTTTTGCCGCTGCGCCGAGCTCCGACCAGCTCCATTGACATGTGCCAATTTGCTGTTTGCGGCAACCAGCACTTGCAGCTCTCTTGCGGTGCGCTGGAGGATGTATCAGCGACAGCCTATCTCTGCGTCATCGTTCTTTCACACAAATTTCACCCGCCTGCATAAAAACCCTGCATGGCTGCTTGGATCTCTTTCGCGCACGTCAGTAAACTTTCAAAAATGGGGCCTATGCTGCTCCCAATCCGCAGGCCCATGCCAAATCCCGACCACGCGGCCATGTGCCCCAAGCCGGACGCCTAGTGGCTGGAGTCCCAGTGGCGAGTTCGCTGCGCTGTTCCCCACGGGGTCCGTGCTTAGGGGTATCGTGACAGCGCGGGGTGCTATAGACGTGCCCTGACACGCCACCACCGCGAAAGAGTTCACGTTGTGCCGCTGCGCCGAGCTCCGACCAGCTCCATTGACATGTGCCAACTTGCCGTTTGCGGCAACCACAACTTGCAGCTTTCTTACGCTGAGCTCGAGGCTGTATCAGCGACGGCCTATTTCTGCGTCATCACAACCTGGACCGGAGCTGCAGAAGGCGTGCACCAGGTCTCTGTTACCACCCGTTTTGATATGTGCCATTCCCTTGCGCCCGAACCGAAGACAAATATTACCGACTGCTTGGGCATCATCTGAATTTTGGCATTCCACTGCTCTACCATGGACGTCACCACCGCAGAGATATGCTGAGTTCACTGCAGCTTGTCTGGCACCTGAATTGCGCCACCCTACTACTGGCTACGCGCTTCTGCTTGGGCGCTCCCGAAACACCAAGCCGCGCCTACGCTTGGGCGTTTCTGAAATCACAAGCCTTCAAGACACAGTGCCTATGGTCACCCAAATTCCACAGGGGTGGTCACCAGATAGCCAAGTCCCTGCACACTCATTACCAATATGCACCAGCTCAACACACAGCGAATCATTTGTATGTGACTCCCTTCTTACACCATGTGCCCGCCTTCGGTGGCAAAAGGTTAATCTCTGGCACCATGGCCCATTGTATATCTGCATAATACCACGAACCTGCCTTCGTTTGCAAGAGATCAAGATCTGGAGCCGTAGGCCACCCACTAGTTCCTCAACATCATCAGCCAACTTCCGTTGGCAAGAGGACAAACTCAGGCATCCGGACCCGCGATGTCTCCATGAGCTATTCAAGATTACCGCCAGCACCAAACCTATGCCACCACCTCAGGGCCATGAGCCCATGGTTCATCCGCTTGTCCCATTGACAGTTGGCTGCTTTTTACACGAGCTCGGATTTTTGCTCCCATATTGTAACACACAGCCCACGCTGGCCCTCACTGTAGTTTTGACTACCGCACTCCCTGTGCAGTTCGACTTCACGTCCTCACCGCGACTAACTTCTTAACTGAACCAGCCAGCTCAGGAAGCAGACTCCTGTCACGGGTTTCACCTCCCACAAACAAAGCTCAATTGCATTACTCCCCGCCCAAAGCTAAACCTAAGATCTTCACAGCACAACCACCACCCACACAACTCAAGTTCACCACACACAATTTCCAAAAAAAATCACCGGCACCGCAAGTCTTTTCCCACCTCTACCAAAACACAGACGTCCTCTTCGGACAAGAGCTACTCAAACCCTCTTCGCTGCCGCCACCATATTGCCACTCCTCGCTTGCAAAAACATGGTACAACTTACCAAAGACAGGGGAAAAAACCAGAGGCACAGCAATCTATGTGTCTGATCGCATAGCTCCTTTTTGCACACCCATTAAACACGTACACCGAGAAGGCCTCATGACACTCCTACTCCTGTCACTGCCAGGATCTCCCCCCACACTGCTCATTTCACTCTATTGTGCACCACACGACACACGCTTACGCCAAATCATCTCAGAAGCTCTCGATGTCCTGCTTCCTAAATACGCATCTCACATTATTGGCGGGGACTTTAATACGTCCATTTACTTTTCTCTGGACACAGAAAATATCACATCATCAAATGCCTGGCCATGGCTTTCAAACAAAGTCGACAAACAGCCACCAGCATTACATGACACGTTTCGTGACAAACACCCTCATCTCAAAAGATTTTACAGATACTGGTCCACCAACCACCAGAATCAAGCCAGACTTGACTACATTTTTGCCTCTCCCCAATTTACATCAACCCATCCCATTCTGGACGCCGACATGGAGACTTCAAAATTTTTTTCAGACCACCACCCAGCGTTCATTACATGTTCAGCACCAGTCATACCCTCACTTGCTACACAGTCACAACCAGCACCTATTTTTCGGCGGCTCAGCCAAGATGAAATTCACCAGTTCGAGCATTTCCTTTCTCCTTTGAATAAATGGCTCAAGGCCATTCAGCCGTCAATCGAACACCTTTCCCAGGATGAGGTTTTTTCGCTTACCCCATTCATAACTTCAGAGATCTCCATGGCCTACCACCACATCACCAGAATTCCTGTGCACCGCACCAAGAAAGAGGAAAAGAAATTCAGTAAATTAGCACGTTCCATTCCCTCGCCGGACCACCCCAATTTCGCCAAGTCTATGCGTGAGCTTGAAAAGCTGGTCTCTGAGTGAAGTGCAGACATTCAGAAAACCCAGCGCAACAAACTGCATAGGGCATTACTGGCAGGAACTGCCATAAAAAGGACATTGGCCTGGACACTACAGCCACAGCCGTCCACGTTCACCGCCGTCACAGAACCAACCAACAACACCATACACACTTCACCATCTTCCATTTCCAAGGCATTTTGTAATACGCTTCAGCATTTGGGGGGCGACCCGTCTTTCCAACCGGACCAAAAATTACTGACCTCTCTGTTACGGCACCTCCCTACTTGCCCTGATCATGTCCGCAGCTCTCAACTGCCGCCTTTGGAGGAACAGAGATTCATTGAGATCCTGAAAAGGTCCAAGCCGTCCAAACGAGGGGGCACGGATGGTTCCAACCTATACATGATCTTCCTCGCCCCAGAGCATGTACGCAAGTGGTTCTTATTCGCTACCAATTTCAGCTTAACTCACACAATGCAACCAAAATTCACTGAAGTATTCTTGCTTTATAAAAAAGGGGACACACGGTTGACAAGTAACTACAGGCCTATTTCCTTACTCAATTCCCTCTACAAACTGGTATCCACGCATCTTGTGGACCAGTTGTCCAGCCACACACTCACACACAAACTCTTACACCCGTCACAACATGGGGGTCTTCCCTGCCACCGTACAGCGGACCACATACACCACATTACAGCACTTCAATCACGAAACACGCCGGCCTATCACCTATATATAGACTTTAATAAAGCGTTTAACAGCATCCCCTGCTCAGCGCTCTGGTCTACGGTAATTCATTACAATTTACCATCCCAGCTCATCACAGCACTACAAATGCTGTATCATTCTCCGAAAGAGATACCATTAATGATTGGTGAAACACACCACCACTTCACCTTGCTAAGGGGGGTCAAACAAGGCTGCCCCCTCTCACCTCTTCTTTTCAACTTGTACATTAACATAATTCTATGGGCACTCCCCCAGCATGTAGCCACGTCACATTCCGACACCACTCACACATTTATTGACGACTTCCTCTTCAGGACCACCTCTCCCACCACCGCAGCGGCAGTTTATAACTTTTTTGATCAGGAGGGAAGACAGTTAGGGCTTGATATGAACATATCAAAGACGGAGCTCCACGCCATGCACGGCGCTTCACCAGTTACAATTTGTACGCCTTCCAAAGCATCACTCTCCACACAGTATCCCAACGGCACTCCTCACACATATTGCAAATACTTGGGCGTATTTCTTTTCACTGACCCAAACCCCCTTCTGTTGTACGAGTTGCTAAACAATGAAATAATTTCATTCTTCAACAGCCTGTCGCACATATATCTGTCCATTCATGAACTGGTAACAATCAGGAACCTGTTACTTGTTTCCACGTTAAACTACAGACTCAGTAAGAAAAAGTGCTTTTCCATTGCTTTGAGGCATACTCTAGTTGTATTAGAGATGCACTGAGCATCCATGCATTTCTATCTTAGTATTGGTCCCACCAAAACTGGTGATAACACATTTTGACCTATGGAACCAAACACCCAATCAGGATATGGAGTGGACCCCTTAATCCCCTTTCAATGTGAGGCAAATCATCTTTTCCTGAGTTGACTGAGAACTGACATATCCAAGGCAGAGCCTATGAATTTATCTATGTTTTTCCATGAATTCTTAGCTATCCTAGTGGTATGCACACTAGGGGGCTGGGCACCTCTTTTTGAGAGGTCCTGGGTTCAATTCCTGGTCAGCCTAGGTAGGTAGGTAGGTGCACTCGGTCGTGGAGAGGCGCCCCATGGTTCCCCCTGGCGTCGCCCCTGTGACGAACAGGAAGAGGCTCCGCGCGTGAAGAGGGGAGGCGGCTTACATGCCGCTAGACCTGACTGTTGGCCCCCAACAAAGCGGCCCCGGGCTGCACCGGGAGGGCTGATCGCCGCCAGCGTGACGTGCTTGTCTCGCCGGGAGGGTGTGCCCCCGTGCTTGCGCACGTCCCCTCCTTTGGGCGGAACCCTAGGGGTTCACCGGACTTCCTGGCGTATCCCGTTCCCAAGGCATGCATGCACGTTCTTGGTACTAGGGTTCCGAGGCGCTTGGGTGTCGCACGCTCCGCCTCGAGTCCCAAAGCAGCGCTGGCCTTAGGATGCAGCCTTACCCCCGGGCTCCGGATCTCGTTTGGCCCGGTCACCTGCATGGCACGGGCTGCCTCAGTGCCCGGGCTGTGGGCACTGGGTTTCCTACTGTTGGCTTGCGTTTGTGGTTGGGTCCGGGTTGCGGTTGGTCGTGGGTTTTGTTTACCCCTGCCCGTTTTGGCTGGGGTCTTGGGTGGGTGTGTTTGGGCTCCGTTTTTGGTGTTGTCCCTCTTTTGCCGGCTGTTTGTGGTGTTCGTGGTTGGGCTTTGGTGTCGGCCTGCTTTCGGGACCTGTGTGGTTTCGTGCGCTTTTCCCTTGCCCCCCGCCTTTTCCGGTTCTGGTGTGCGGTGTGGGCGTGCGTGCTGGGCCCGGGTCACGGCTGTGCCCCGCCCTTCTTGGCTGGGTTGTCGGGTTGTGTTTTTTGCGCTTTTGTTTTTTTTTTCCGGTTGCTGGGTGTCCCTGTCCCGGGCCTTGTGGTCTCTTCCCCCGTCTCCTTTCTTTCGGGCTGGGCTGCTGGCTTTTTTTTTTTTTTTTTTCTGCTTGTTTTGGTGCCACTTTTTCCGGTGGGCCGCTGTTTTTGGCTTGGTGTTGCCGGTTTTGGCTGGGTGGTCCCCCTGTGCCTGTTTGGGGGTCCTGTCTTCGGTGCCCTCTGGGTGGGGGGTTTGGCCCCCTTTTGTGTTGTTGGCGGGCGGTTTGGTGGCTGTGGCGTGTTTTCGCGCGCCCCACCCCCCCCCCCGCTTTTTTTTTTTTTTTCTTTTTGGGGGGGGGGGCCTACCTAGCTGTTCCTCCCTTTGCCTTCCCTCGGCTGGCGTTTGCTCTGTGGCTGGTGTGTGGTGTGGTTGGTCCCTCGCCACTCCTGGCGGAGGTTCCTGTGTGCTACTCCCCGCCACTCCTGGCTGGGTTTCGCTGCCGGTGGTGGTGGGCGGTCCCCGCCACTCCTGGCTGGGGTCTGCCGGCGGCGGTGGTGTGTGGTGTGTGGCGGTGGTGTGTTGGTGGGGTTGTGGCTGGTGTGTGCTGTGGTTGGTCTCTCGCCACTCCTGGCGGAGGTTCCTGTGTGCTACTCCCCGCCACTCCTGGCTGGGTTTCGCTTCCGCTGGTGGTGGGCGGTCCCCGCCACTCCTGGCTGGGGTCCGCTTGCGGCGGTGGTGTGTGGTGTGTGGTGTGTGGTGTGTGGTGTGTTGGTGGGGTTGTGGCTGGTGTGTGGTGTGGTTGGTCCCTCGCCACTCCTGGCGGAGGTTCCTGTGTGCTACTCCCCGCCACTCCTGGCTGGGTTTCGCTGCCGGTGGTGGTGGGCGGTCCCCGCCACTCCTGGCTGGGGTCCGCTTGCGGCGGTGGTGTGTGGTGTGTGGTGTGTGGTGTGTGGCGGTGGTGTGTTGGTGGGGTTGTGCCTGGTGTGTGGTGTGGTTGGTCCCTCGCCACTCCTGGCGGAGGTTCCTGTGTGCTACTCCCCGCCACTCCTGGCTGGGTTTCGCTTCCGCTGGTGTTGGGCGGTCCCCGCCACTCCTGGCTGGGGTCCGCTTGCGGCGGTGGTGTGTGGTGTGTGGTGTGTGGTGTGTGGTGTGTTGGTGGGGTTGTGGCTGGTGTGTGGTGTGGTTGGTCCCTCGCCACTCCTGGCGGAGGTTCCTGTGTGCTACTCCCCGCCACTCCTGGCTGGGTTTCGCTGCCGCTGGTGGTGGGCGGTTCCCGCCACTCCTGGCTGGGGTCCGCTTGCGGCGTCGGTGTGTGGTGTGTGGCGGTGGTGTGTTGGTGGGGTTGTGGCTGGTGTGTGGTGTGGTTGGTCCCTCGCCACTCCTGGCGGAGGTCCCTGTGTGCTACTCCCCGCCACTCCTGGCTGGGTTTCGCTGCCGGTGGTGGTGGGCGGTCCCCGCCACTCCTGGCTGGGGTCCGTTGGCGGCGGTGGTGTGTGGTGTGTGGTGTGTTGTTGGGGTCCCTCGCCACTCCTGGCGGAGGTTCCTGTGTGCTACTCCCCGCCACTCCTGGCTGGGTTTCGCTGCCGCTGGTGGTGGGCGGTCCCCGCCACTCCTGGCTGGGGTCCGCTGGCGGCGGTGGTGTGCGTGGTTTGCTTGGCCGGGTCGGACGGGCCGGCCTCCCGGGCGCGTTCTGGTGCGCCTCACCTTTTCCTTTGGCCGCTTTGTCTTTCTGCTTTGCTTGGCCCCCTCCGGGCTGGGGTTGCCCCTCTCTCTTTCGCTGCTGTTGCCGTTCCTCGTTGGCTGGGGTTTGTGGTGTGTGGGTTGGCTGTTGCCTGGCACCTGTTCGTGTGCCGTGGTTTGTTGCGTGTTGTGCGCGCTCTCCGGGTTTGTGGCACCCGGCGGCCGTCGCTGCTTGGCACCTGTCCGTGTGCCTTGGTTGTGGCCGGCGGCGTGCCTCTCTGGCGTGCCTCGTGGCCCCGCGTGGTGCGCCGCGCCTCGTCCGGTCCGGTCGCTCTCGGTGCTCCGGTCGGCTTTCCCGACGCCGTGGTGCCTTTCCCCACCCCGGGAGCTTGCGCCCCCGGCTTTACTGGGCGGCTGCGCGGGGCACGCGGAGGCCGGCCGAGAACCGGGCTCATTGTGCCTGCCGCTGGCCCCCGCCGAGGCAGGGGCGCTGGGCTCGCTCCGCGTCGTACCCGTTCGGGGCCCCGCGATGGGGTTGTCCCTGGCGGGTCCCTCCGGCGTCGGTCTTGGGCTGCGTGCGCTGCGGTGGTTGGCGTGTGTGGACCCGGTCAATGACGCGTCCGGTTTCCCGTACCGTCCGTCTTTCGAAGGGGGACTCGGCCGGTGCACCGGGGCTGTTTCGTGTGGACGCCGACACCTCCCCTTGCGGGTCGGAGGACGCCACGCCCGGGTCCCGTGCGTGTTTGCGTGTGCTTGCTCTTCTTGGCCGGGTCGGGCGGGCCGGCCTCCCGGGCGCGTTCTGGTGCGCCTCACCTTTTCCTTTGGCCGCTTTGTCTTTCTGCTTTGCTTGGCCCCCTCCGGGCTGGGGTTGCCCCTCTCTCTTTCGCTGCTGTTGCCGTTCCTCGTTGGTTGTTTTTCTCGGCCTCCCGCTGCTTGGCTCGCGCCTCTTTTGTGTCCTCCGCTTGGCCGTTGGCTGCTCTTTGGTGGTTGCTCCCCCGCCCCCCCCCCCTTTGTGTCTCGGGTTTTTGTCGCTCCTGCTTGTGGCCTTTTTTTTTTTTTTTTTTTTTTTTTTTTTTTTCTTCCTCCGTGCGCCCCCGTTGTCTCCAGCTTTCTCTGGTTTCCGGCCCCGGGTGCCCTGGGCCTCGGCGCTTGCGTTGTTTGTTTTGTTGGCCTTCCGCTTCTTGGCTCTCCGTGCGCTTGTCCCTCTTTCGTGCTTTCCCCCTGGCTGTTGGCTGCTCCCGCGTGGTTGCTGCCCCCCCCCCCCCCTTTGTGTCCCGCGGTTTTTGTTCCTGCCGCTCGGTGCTGTGTGCCGTGTTGTGCTGTGCGTCCCCCGGTGCGGTGCTGCGCCGCGCTGCTGCGCGCTGTGTCGCTTGGTGTTGTGCTGTTCGTGTGGTGCGTGCTGCTGCTGGCGCTTGGTGCTGTGGTGCGCTCCTGTGTGTTGTGCTGTTTCCTGTGGTGTGCCGTGGTGCGGTGCTGTCCCTGTCTGGCCGCGTGGTCTGCTTCCCTGTGGTTGGTGTGGTTTGCCGTGGTGCCCTGCTTTCCTGTGTCGTGTTCTGTGGTGCTCTGCTGTCGTGTTGCGGTGCTGTTGGGGCTTGCTTTGCCCTCCTGTGGGCCGCCGTGCTGTGCTGTGTTGTGCTGTTGGTGGGCTGTGCTGTTTTTGGCCCGCTGGTGGTGTCTGCGTGCTGTGGTGCTCTTTTCCTCGCGCTGTGCGTTCCCTGTCTTCTCCGCCCTGTGCGCTGCGGTGCCTTGTTGTGCTGGCTGTGGTGCCCTGCTTCCCTGTGTCGTGTGCTGTGGCGCTGTGCTGTCGTGTGGTGCTTTGCTGTCGTGCTCTGCTGTCGTTTTGCGGTGCTGTTTGTGTTTGCTTTGCCCTCCTGCGGCCTGTGGTGCGGCGCCTGTGTCGTCTGCGCTGTTGTTGGTGCCTCGTGCTGTGGCGTGTCCCTGTGCGTTGTGGTGTCTCCGTGGGCGTTCTGCGGTGTGGTGGTGCTGCTCTGGTGTCTCGTGGTGTCTTGCTGTGCTGTGCGTTGTCCTGTGGTGTCCTGCGCTCTGTGCCGTGTCCTGCGGTGCCGTGCTGTCCTGCGGTGCTGTGCTGGTTGGCTGTGCTGTGCGGTTGTCTGCGCTGCTGGTGTTTGTTTTGTCCTCTTTTCTTTTGCTAAAAACCCCTGCCGTTTTTCCGTGCCTTTGAAAACTCTTTTTTTTTTTTTTTTTCTTTTGAAAATAAAATAAAATTATACACGACCCAACACACTCGCGTGCAGCAAGACCATGTTCGCTGCTATGCCTTACGTGTTACCCGTCGTTCTTGATGTTCTCGGCCTCGTTTTTGTGCGTGGCGTCGTGGAGCGTGTTGGTGTCCATTGCAAAGGGTTAACCGCGTTCCCCCAGGGCCGCCGCCTGAGCTGCAGGGCAAGGGGAGTGATGGGCACGAGGGTGGGGAGGGAGGTGCATGAAGAATAAGAAGAAAAGGGCGGCAGGGTGCGACGTGAGGGGTCGTGGCGAGTTATGAAAACTTTTCGAGTTTTACGCGCTGCTCGCGACGCGTTTTTCTTTGCGCCTATAGCGAGTTAGACGACGGCAAGGACGGCGTTGGGGTCCCACGAGCGTTACGGTGCTTACGGCGTTAACTATTCACCTATTTCACGTCGAAAAATTTTTTGTCGCGTTTTTACGCGTTTCGCAGCGCGCTTTTTGGCCTAAGCGTTTTTTATGCTAATTAGCTTTATCTTCAGCTATTCAGAAAATTTTTTCGTCGTGTTTTACTCGTCTTTTTATTTCGTTCTGGGACAGGGCCCCAGCGCGCGCGAACCACTCCTGGTCAGCCTAGCTAAGTAGGAAGATCCCATGTGACATGGCAGTGACCTCATCGCCACATGCCCTGCCACCTCAGCACATATGGGACCCAAAACAAAGAGTGCACATCTCCTGAGATGGCACTATGGAGATAGAGTGACCATGGGGCACTTTTCCAACTCTTTTCCAAAACATTTCAGCTATCTTTGTGAATATGCATTCCGATTTGACCTGAGTTGCAGTTTCTGTGAATATCCAATCATCTTTCACTGTTTACACTGCAGCCCTTTATGCTTTGATCCTGATTCTCTTCTCTTTGCATACTATTGGCTTGGGCTATCCTGCATTGACTTGGACTGACTGTATTTCATCAAACAAAAGCTTTTCATCTCCAAAAACAAGCAGCAGGAAACCCTACACCAACAGCAAGCAGCAGGAGAGACAAAACACAGTGCTGAAAACACTATAAACTTTTCTGGTAGCAGAGGCAGTCTGTCTCTGCGCACCGGCAGCAACCCCCCGCCGTACATCCAGTGCGCCGAGTACAGGCAAGGAAGGAGGACGCCGACGTGAAGACAGCGCCAGCGCCTGAGGCACCGGCAAGGCCAGCACCTGGCGCTGTACCTTCGGCGGAGCCCTTACATGGGCCAGTGGATGCGGCTGAGGACTCCCTGGATGGACTCCAGACGGCCTTCGGGGCCCTGTCGGTCGAGGAGGTGGTCTCTCAACCTGTGAAGAGGAAGAGAGAGAGCGAGAAGGTCTGGAGACGAAGCAGACGAAGGAGAGGAACAAGGGCAAGACCTGACGAATGTGCCTACCTTCGAAGGCGCACCAAGCGCTTCTGGCCTCCACGCATCACCCTCTCCCATAACCACCACACTCCCAGCCGCTGCAACATCCACTTCCACAACCAACCCGCCTATGGCAGAGGGCACAGGCTTTACTGGCATGCCTCCCTACCCCGCCTATGGCATGGGCCCACCTACCACCGTGCTCCATGAGGCAACTACTGCCAGTGAGCCGGTGGCTACCAGCTCTGCACCGCGATGGTACGCGGCTGAATATCCCCATCCACTACCCGCTACTGGAACCTATGTGGATGTTCCTGGGTATGCACCTGGCTATGCAACCTTGAGTGGGTTGAGGAGAGGACCTGAATCTCTTGGTGGCAGGAGTAGAGGATCGGGAAGATCCTCCAACAGGTCCCTGACGCGGTCGGAGATCAACGAGGTGCTCCGAGGAGCCACTTCAAAAATCGTGGGCGACCTCACTCAAGAGATCAGAGAGAAGCTGGAGCCCCTGTTGATCCCGCCCCAAGCGTCACCTATCTCGGTGGGAATGTCACCCCACCGAGTACAGGCTAAACACCTGGCTGCAGGGTTGACAAATACCCTGGGGAGCCTGAGGAGCCGACCGATGCCGACTCCTGCAGCTATACCGAGAAGTCCCTTGGTACCGAGAACGGCCCAGCCGCCCTACAGCCACGTGACGAACTCGACGAGGGCCGAGCTGGACCGGCTGGGGCTAACAGCCTTGAGGGCTATGGTGGACGTGGAGCCTTATGGCTCCAGTGATCTAGGCGGAGACCCCTCCGATGATGAGCCGCCGTCGATGGATTCTTCTTCGCCCTCAGATGACGATGACCCGGAGGACCCCGAGGACCCAAGGGGTAAGAAGAAGAAGAAGAAGAAGAAGAAGACCCGACGCCCTGAAGGACGCAGGACTCAGGAGGCGAAGGCTATTGCCACCTCCAAAATCGTGGTGAACCTGCCTGAGTTCACAGGCAAGGACCTCAGCGAGTTCGCTGAGAATTTTGGCCGGTTTCTACGACTGACCGGCCAAACCCACGCTAGTGGGCGAGTGAAGTGCGATCTGCTCCTGCAGTGCTGCAAGACCAAGTACCTGGAGAAGCAGGTCAGGCAGATCGTGACTAACTCCGCCACCTTTGCCGATGTGTTGGTTGCCCTGGAGAGGCAGTACCCGACCTACGAAACGGACCTCTCCATCAGGGCCGAGATCCAGAACCTGCCCGTGCTGCCCAACAACCCCAAACCTGGCAGGGTCTCCGAGCTGTTGGCTGAACTGGATCACTGGGCTGGACGACTGACGCCCGGTTCCTACAGCAGCGACGACCTGCTGTTCTGGTTGGTGGCTAAGCTCCCTCGAGAGCTATGGGACGACTGCCGTTCGACGGCGGAGCGCAAGGCTAGATCCCTCCGCTACGAGGATCTATGCGTGCTACTCCTGGAGCTGGCGCTGGAGAAGGAGAGCGACCAGCACTTGAACAACTACCGTCCTGGTGGTGGAGGTTCTGGAGGCCATGGCAAAGGGTACCAAGGGTCCCGACCTGGGCAGGGGACTACCCCCAAACATGCCCACGCCCGTATCATGGAGAACGTGAAGGAGCTATTCTGGTGTGATGCCAGAGACGAGCAGGGCCACCTGCAGCACGCCCCTGACTGCGAGCAGCGAGACTGCTTCGTAGTCCAGGGGAAGCAGCAGGAAAAGTACACCGGCGCCAAAGCGAAGCTGCCGGATCATTACAGGTGCACGATCACGTGTGCATTCTGCGGGAAGCGGAAGCACTACGAGGATGAGTGCTACCATAAGCAACGCCTATCGGCGAAGCTTAAGGGTGAAGATCCTGACAAAGGCTCAGGCAAAGGTGGAGGCAAAGGCAAAGGCAACGACTCCGGCAAGGGCAAGTCGAAAGGACGTGGTCAAGGGCAAGACAAGGGTCAAGGTGGACGAGGAGGAGGCGCTAACCGCCAGCCCGACAACAAGAACAAGGACAAGAACGGAGGCAACCCCAGCCCTAATCGAGGGGGGAACTCCGAGCCCTCTGGAGGGCAGTCTGGTCCAACCACACGCTCACAAACGCAGGCCCAGCAAGAACAAGGAGCCAAGCGTGAGCATGAAGGTGGTGATGACGGCAACGCTAAGAAGAGGAGCCGTTTCATGAGGATGGCCCGCAAATTGCGGAACAAGGGGTTCGAGGTGACCTGTCCCGCGGAGTTCTGACGGGGACGCTCTGGGGGCACCCAAGACCTGGTGTTTTGGGTACGTATCCGACTAGGGGGACGTGAATACCTGGGGGTATTGGACACTGGCGCCACCATATCTATAGTGGCCAAGAAAACTTTACCTTGTGGGAGCCTGAAGAACACCATGACCACCGCTGCTATACGCATGGGGGATGGACATGTGGTGCACAGCTGCGGGGACTGTGAAGTGGGGGTACCTATGGGCTCACGGACTATCGCCCATCGGTTCTATGTGATGGACACTGAGGCCTTCGACTTTGTACTGGGTACTGACTTCTTTGTACAGCACTCCCAGATACAATCCCTGACGCTGCAAGCGCCCTACCTCCTCTACGTGGACCACGGCAGTGGCAGAGAGTCTGTGCCACGGGAGCAGTCGGAACATACCTCGAGTTACCTGAGACTATCTAAGGAGGAGCCCTCGAACATGATGGCGGCCTCCAAAACTGAGGACTATCAACTATTGGGGGAAGTCCTAGACCAAGGTCTGAAGGAGTTGGGTTACTCTCGAGAAGACCTAAGTGTGGAGTTGTTCGCCAGCGACAAGCAGCATGTACTGGACCTTTACTACAGCAAGGGGAAGAACTGCAGCTACAAATTTTACTGGCCCTCTTTCGGGATGACCTACGGGAACCCCAGGTTCAGTGAACTGGGGAAGGTGCCGTATGGTCCTGTGTTCCCCCGATTGGGGAGCCCATGGGGGCAACGAGCACTGGCGAAACCTCCTGGACAGGCTGACTATCAGCTCTGTTCGTTTGCCTGATGAGGCCATCTACGTGCCTTTGGGACGCAAGACGCCTATTGGGAAGCCCGGATGGGGCAGTATGCTTAGCGTGGTGGACGGAGGTCTTACCTCCATTCCCTGGGAGGATCTGGACCCGACTCTGGTCCAGGCTATACAACGAGAAAGCGATGGACTCGCCTTAGGTGACTTGAAGGATCGCCTACGACCTCAAGATGCTGTTGAGACTACACCCGGAGGAGATGAGTACGTCGTGACTGACACCAACGCCCCCAACTCTCCCTGTCATGTACCTGTTCCTGATGGAGTCTCTGAGTGTGGACTATCTGAGTTACCTAGCTCTTTCCACTCAGATGACGAAACTGAGCACGACGCCTTCTTCGTGCAGACCTGTGTGGAGGAAGTGGAGAACGCCGAGTACGTCGCCCCACTGAAACACCTACTCTCCATGAGGGTGGAAGACCCCGTGGACGAGGAGCTGGACCCTCGATCCAGGCTCAGGGAGTATGTGGATTCCAAGAGGAAGTTGGTGGCGAAAAAGCTATGCTACGCGAAGCCTACCCGCAGCTCATGGCCACTGAAGCAAGGACGTATGGGAGACCTATCCCAATTGAAGGAGGACCTCGAACAGAAGATCACCACCTGGCAAAGGAAGGTAGATCTTAAGCTCATGAAGAGCGTGTGGGGCGCCCATTTGAGGACCCCAGAGGAGGACGACCTCTCGGAGGAATGTGTATGTGAACCCCCTCGAGCGTGCCTATGTTGCCATCGCCCACCGGAGATGGTTGAACAAGACCTTCTATATGCCTACCAAGGGCTGAAGGATACTACCACGGGCGAAGAGTCGGTGGAGGACCACCTCCCGACGTCTATTACTCAGGGGGCAAGCAACTTACACTCTGACGAGGACATGGAGGACAAGATCAAGGTATTGGACCCGCGGGTACAGAAGCTTATAAGGACCTATCTGGAGGTGTTCGGAGAACTACCCCCCCCAGCCTCATGTGACAAGCTGGTACAGATGGACCTCAAGCTGAAACCCGAGTTCGTGGGTCACAAGATCAGGAGGAGACCCTATCCAGCTCCTAAAGAGCAGGCCGACGAGATCGAGCGACAGATACAAGAATGTATGGACGCTGGCCTAGTCCTTGAGTACAAGGACGGGGACTACCCCCTACACTGCAGCCCCTGTTTCCTGGTGGCTAAACCTGGGTCTACAGCCAAACGGCTGGTAGTGGACTACGGAGAGCTGAACAAGAAGACGTTGAACCACTCAGGGTCCATTCCGGATATGGAGTCTACCCTGGAGAAGATAGCCTCCTGCCGCTACAAGACCAAGATGGACAAGCGAAGCGGATTCTGGCAAGTGGACCTGACGCCCAACGCACAGGAACTACTGGCCTTCATCACCCCTCAGGGGAGGGTGTTCAAGTGGAAGGTCATGCCGTTTGGCGTGGCTAACGCACCCGCTCTATTCCAAGAGCTGATGAACAAGATCTTGTCCATCCTACGAAGGAGACCTAAGGTGCAGGAGCTCATATCCCGTGGTGCCCAGATGGAGGCTCACATCGACGATGTATGCCTCGGGACCAATACCCAGGAGGATCACCTAATCCTCTTGGGTGAGTTCTTTGCGGTCTGCCAGGAGAACCACACACGACTCAAGCTGGAGAAGTGTGGGTTCATGCAGGAGACGATGCAGTACTTGGGGTTTGACGTTGACTATGGGTGGTGGACCCCAGCGGCCTCTAAGGCCAAACCCCTGATGGATGCCAAGGTACGACACGAAGACCCCAAGAAAGGACTTCATGATGTACGCACTTTCATTGGGGCGTGCAACTTCTATCGCCGCCACATCAAAAACTTCACCTACACCAGCGCCGTTCTGACGGACTTGATCAAGAAGAGTACTACTTGGCGCTGGGGCCCACAAGAGCAACAAGCGTTTGACGAGCTCAAAGACAAGGTAGCCAACGCCAAGTGCTTGGGCGTGCCTAGAGCACAAGGGGAGATTATCCTGGTGAACGACGCCAGCAATGTGGGCGGTGGTGGAACGTTGTTCCAATGGCAAGCACTAGAGAAGGAGGAGTTCGACTCGGCCATTTCCCAATGGGGGACGGAAGGTCTCAACCGAGATGGAACCCTCAAGCACAGTTACCCTGACGACAAGTGGGTCCTAGTACCTCTGGGCCACTAGAACTGGAAGTGGAACCAGGCCAGGGGGAACTACTCCACCTATGAGCAGGAATTGCTCGCGGGTATGCTGGTGCTATCCTCACAAGCACGACTGTTGGGGAGTAACCCTGTGGTCTGGCTATGCGACCAAGAACCGGTCCGCAGTTTCCAGAAGGGTCCCCCACCTGAGAAGGCCAAGCTACGGCGCCGGTGGACCTACCTCAGTCAGCTACGGCTGACGGTACACCATATCCAGGGAGTGAAGAACGAGTGTGCCGACTACATCAGCCGCAACAACTTCGACGCCCTGATTGGTGCCCGGTCTGAAGCGCTGGCTAAGGAGGCGTTCAGCCGTATGGACGTCCAGTTGGACCTCAACATGACGATGATACGCCCCCTGGATGGACTCCAACAAGCGGAGTACCTGAAAGAGTTCGGAGATATCTACAGGCGCCTGGAGAAACGCCTTGAACCCCTCCTGGTCAACCAAGACCAGTGGAAGAGGGACAAGAGCTACCTCTGGCACGAGGACCGCATCGTGGTGCCTAGTGACCGAGTCCCAGCGCTGCTGAAGTGGACCCATGAGTCCAGTGGTCATGTGGGTGCTGACCGTACCCTGAGGCTGTTCAAGCAGTGGTTCCACACTACGTGGACTGATGACCAACTGCGGAAAACCCTCCAGCCTATCGTGGACAAGTGCCCGTGCAGGTCCTGTAAACCAGAGGATATCAGGGACAGAGGTCTCTACTCGACTCTGCCCATCCCTCACTGTGCTAACAGTGTTCTATACGTGGACTACACGGAGATGCCGAAGTTCGGGGGCTATGACTTCGCCCTCGTAGTAACCTGTGGGTTGACCAGGTTTACCAGGGTGTTCCCATGTACCAAGCACATTACCGGGGAGGAGACTATCAAGATACTCCTGGAGGAGTGGTTTTGTGTCTATGGGGCGCCCAAGGAGATCAACTCCGATGAGGACGTACGAGTACGCTCAGATACTGGCTGGTACAAGAGGGTCCTGAGATCCCTCAATGTCCAGGTGTCTACGGGGATTCCCTACTCTCACACGAGCAACCCCCTATGTGAGCGACAGATCCGTGTCCTGAAGGAGAACGTAAGGATATGGTGCAAAACTGAGCGCACCAGAGACTGGGTGAGACTACTCCCCGTCATATCCTTGATGATGAACTCCCAAGAGAGTTCAGCTACTGGCTACTCGCCCCATGAGCTACTCCTAGGGCGCCCGGCATGGTTCCTACATGCCCCCCATCCAGAGGACACCCATTCTTCTGTGGGTGAATGGATCCAAGAGCAACAAGCGAAGGTGGACAAGGCCAAGGCTATGCTCCAGAGAGTGAGGGAGCGTCAGTGGAACAAGAAGAACAAGCACCGAGTACCGGCCACCTACCAAGAGGGGGACTGGGTGCTGGTGCACCACAGTCGACTACCCGCCTGGCCACGCTCTACCAGCGATGACCCATACTTCGGGCCGTACAAGATTCTATCCGTGGATGGACACCGTATCACCGTGCGGTGTTCTCCCCGTCTAGGGGGGACCCTGGTGTGCGCTGCTCAACACTTGAAGCGCTACTATGATCCTGAAGACCTCTGTGGGGAGGAGTGGGAGCTGAACGACGAGGAAATCGCCGCTCTGGACCTACAAGGGGCTGCCAGCCCTATGGAAGTTGAAGGTGAACTCCCCGACATGAACGCCGAGGAGATGGCTAAGGAAGGCTTCTACCTGGTGAAGTCTGTCCTACGCCACCGCTATCGCCAGGGTTGGCGCTTCCTCACCCTCTGGGAAGGGTTTGGAGTCCAAGAGGCCACCTGGGAGCCTTTCTCTGCATTTGTTCTACCTGAGGGACGCCTAAACTCAGTTCTGGTTGACTACTTGTCCCGGAACAATCTTGGTGAGTTGCTGAGGCTCGCTGAGACGCTTGCCTCCAAGACTGAAGCTAGGGACTGAACCTTACCCTTACCTGCCAAAGCGTATGTGTGAGTGTGCTAGTCCTAGGGTCCTGAGAGCAAGCCGCAGAAGTGGTGTCCTAATTATACCCAAGTCTGCACGCTTGCTAAACCTGGAGGGTTGGCTTATTGATGCCACGGGGTACGCCCCGGGTCTCCCCTCCCCTAAGCGCCCAATTTCTGTGCTGGCGCCAAACCTTTGGGGAATACGCAGCGTACTAATCCAGGTATTGGTTTCCCTACCTATCTGTCTACTACAGGGAGGGGTGGCCAAAAACTTTGAAGGCTTGAAAACGCCATTTTGCTAAGTGGCCAAAACACTGACCTAACCACTGCCACAGCCCACCAACCCTGCTAAAATTGCAGGAAACGGGTGGGACAGTGACACACGCACTGCAGGTCCTACACACCCTACAGTGGCACCATTCTGGTGGGCGAGCACTGGGGCAACTGGCTCAAGCCCCCACTCAGGACTACCACTCCTACACGCACACTCTACTGGGCGTTGCGAAGGCAAAGGTCTCGTGGGTCCTAGCGACCCTTCTGTGAAGTGACAAGAGAACACAGCGCTGCTAAGCAACTGTGGCCTAACAGGGGACGCCACAACGCGTTTCCCCTGCTAGGGCTTGGAGGGAAGAGGTGCTCTTGCGTGCACGGCGCAGATGTCGATGGAGTCGGACTCCCTGCTCTGCCACAGGCAGAGGGGAGTTACTTGTTTGTGTGATCTGCGGGCCTTGTTTAGCAGGGCATGAAAAAAATGGTATGCTGCTGCACCAATCACCCTACCTGCCCACCTGTAAAGCAAAGGCAAATGAAGGGGCGTTTGCGGCGGAGGAACCAAGCCACACTCCCCGTATTATACGGTTCTCAGTGTGACCTATAATACGCTGTCCGCAAACGCGCTGGAGGACCAGCTACCCCTGTCAAGCAAGCAAGCGTTAAGGGACTCCTCAGGTTCTCTTCAAGAACGTACCGAGAAGCCCCTGGGTAGCCTAAACAAGGTTTACCGTGCGCACTTCGCGTGGCCTACCCTTTGATGCGTGTGTGCATGCGCGAGTATGCACGATCGTTTTGGGCAAACCTGCCCATCCGTACCACAATCACGAACTCCACCAGGGGGTGGCCCCGCCTGGGCTTACTCACCTTACCTACCGCTGGAGAGAGAGAGCAAGTGAGGGGCGCACGCGAAGAACGTTGCTATGCACTTGTGTGTATGTCTAATCACCATGATCTGACCACTAATCATCTGCAATCTTTCTAATCAATCCCTCTATCGCGTCCTATCGTTGTTAGCGCTGCTACAAGACTCGTTCACGGAGACACGAGACGAGCAATGTGTATGCGGCATACGAGACGAGGGTACCTGTAGTTTATACCTGATTCATTGAAGTCTTTTTCTTTGATTTTCGAATTCTTGAATTTTCGATACTTCTATTAGTGTGGGTGGAATCTGTATGTTTATTCATTAATGTGTATCTCGTCATTTTCAAGACTACGTGAGACATACGTTTATAATTCCATTATTTCTCCATTTTCCGGTGCTTCGCTAGGAGCCGCTCCTGCGCGCCGCCTTTTTATGCGTATGAATTTCTG
Source organism: Eutreptiella sp. 'Long Island Sound 2002' (assembly GCA_964036045.1). NCBI lineage: Eukaryota > Euglenozoa > Euglenophyceae > Eutreptiales > Eutreptiaceae > Eutreptiella > Eutreptiella sp. 'Long Island Sound 2002'. The sequence continues at coordinate 64,216,194 of OZ038388.1, read as the reverse complement.
GATTTAAAAAATCCAGAGATGACTATACTTTTTATAAAAATGTGCTTCTGATGCACAATTGGATTCTGCTCAGGTGTGTTGTTTCAGAAAAATTCTAGGCCGTCATTTGACCGATTTTGGTGTCGTCGCTTCGTTTTTGCATGGATTCGTCCATAATTCTCCCATTCCTGCCTCTGCAGATACCCACGCGCAGCTTCGCTGAGTAGGCCGTGTTCGGGCCGAAACGCAGCAGCCTGCAGAGACTGAGCAGAACCCAAGACCCCACCAAGGGGCAAATTAATTTTTCTCACGACTCCCTTCGCCCTAAGACAGGTCACAGGTCACCAGCAGGTTTACGAGAACCCATGCGAGTGTGTATATTGTGTCTTGCGTTGGGTTTGTGTCGCGCTGCGTCTTGGAGGGAGGGATGCACATGCACATGTTTTGGCATGCTCCCAAACTAACCCAACCAAGCCACAGGAGCCCCGGCAGCGCCATGAGCGCTGAGTCTTCTGTAGAAAATGTTACAAACAGAGCAGCAAAATAGCACCAGCCATGGTGAGCGCCCATTTTTCAGTGTGAGGGAAACTATAGGTATTTTAAAGTAGATGTGGAAACCAAGGAAAGGCCAAGAAAAAATCCCTTTTTCCTAAAATGCGACAGTGGTGGCCACCACAGCACAAGGGGGGAGTAGGAAAAAGTGCTTTTCCATTGCTTTGAGGCATACTCTAGTTGTATTAGAGATGCACTGAGCATCCATGCATTTCTATCTTAGTATTGGTCCCACCAAAACTGGTGATAACACATTTTGACCTATTGAACCAAACACCCAATCAGGATATGGAGTGGACCCCTTAATCCCCTTTCAATGTGAGGCAAATCATCTTTTCCTGAGTCGACTGAGAACTGACATATCCAAGGCAGAGCCTATGAATTTATCTATGTTTTTCCATGAATTCTTAGCTATCCTAGTGGTATGCACACTAGGGGGCTGGGCACCTCTTTTTGAGAGGTCCTGGGTTCAATTCCTGGTCAGCCTAGCTAAGTAGGAAGATCCCATGTGACATGGCAGTGACCTCATCGCCACATGCCCTGCCACCTCAGCACATATGGGACCCAAAACAAAGAGTGCACATCTCCTGAGATGGCACTATGGAGATAGAGTGACCATGGGGCACTTTTCCAACTCTTTTCCAAAACATTTCAGCTATCTTTGTGAATATGCATTCCGATTTGACCTGAGTTGCAGTTTCTGTGAATATCCAATCATCTTTCACTGTTTACACTGCAGCCCTTCGTGCTTTGATCCTGATTCTCTTCTCTTTGCATACTATTGGCTTGGGCTATCCTGGATTGACTTGGATTGACTGTATTTCATCAAACAAAAGCTTTTCATCTCCAAAAACAAGCAGCAGGAAACCCTACACCAACAGCAAGCAGCAGGAGAGACAAAACACAGTGCTGAAAACACTATAAACCTTTCTGACTCCTCGCCCATGACCTACCTCCAGCGCAACTTTGCTCCCTGCAACATCGCATCTGGAAATCGCTCGCCTGCAAATCCCGACTTTCGCTGGCCACGTCCCCTAAGGACAAACAGTCATCCTTTGTACGTGGGGGCTTGGGACTATGGGACCTGCCGCTTTTTGTGCACAAATCTGTAGTCAATGGAGCCATACGTCACCTTATGCTGCACAGTCCTCATTCAGTACATCAGGCAGTCCTTTCGGCCTACTTCCAGTTCAACCCCAATCCATTGCAAGACAGGTTGGTAGATGCAGCCCATGCCCTCCAACTTGACATCCACGGTTTTGGAGTCTGGAATCCAGCTCTCACCCAACACTTGCCGACAGACAGCAAACTGTTTGTTGAGTTATCGGATGGATGGGTCACGGCAACGGTTTCATCAACCTCGGCCAAGTCAGCGCAAATTTCTACACCACACGGCAACTTCACACTAAAAAACTCGCATTCTTGTTCCTTTCAGTCACCGATGGACCTTCCCATACCCACACATCTCATGACGCCAGAGCAACTCCTTCCGTTCATTCAGGACTTACCGAAGCCACACTCCTCACCGCCTATCCCCCACGGGGGGACCCTGGGCCCCTCCTGCAAGCTGGGTGTGCACGTCTCTCTCCCGGCCTTCCAACACCGCCTGTTTTCCAGCGATCTGCATGAATGGAAATGTTCCAAAGCATACCAGATGCTTGTCCGCGCACCCCCTCAAGCATTATGGGTTTACATTGATGGTTCGGAAAAAAACTCACTCACTGGCGCAGCGGCAGTTTTTTGTCCGCACAATGGCCCTACGTTCGCCATCACCATCCCTTCCCCCTTTCGCGGGTCCGGTGACGCAGAGTTTTGGGCACTTCTTTCCTGTTTGCGCTTCATCAGGCTTCACCTCTCAGCCAAGCACATCTGCATCCTCTCAGATAACTCTGAGGTAGTATCTGTGTTCGGGAAAGCAGCAGACGATCAGCCTTCACAGTGCCCGACTCATCCTAAGTCAGAGACACATCGTTACAACTGGTTGGTAGTGTTCAAAAATGAAGTACACAATATCCAGGCAGTAGTAGAAGTCGCCTGGATAAAGGCCCATGTGGGCTTTTTGGGAAATGAAGTCGCTGATGCGCTTGCAAAGTGGATCTACTACAGCTGCCCCCCACATCCTAACTCGATCCCACCTCCCCCCAAAGGTTGCATATCTCTCAATGGGATTCCACTCACGAACAAACTAAAAAAAAAAGATCTGTCGCATGTCTCCCCAATGCATGTTCACTCTGCACTCCATCACCTCTCTAGCTATGACTGGTACCGTCACTCATCCAAGCTCGACAATCTGCCATTTCTCTGGACATCCGTGACCTTGTGGGTTGAAGGTTTCCCGTCTCACCAGGACATGTTCTCCTACCGATGTCACTTGTGCGATGCACTTCCCCCTTTGGACCCATTATCTATGCTGAGTCACTGCACTTCGCTTTGGTTCCTGCAAGACCTTTTCCTGAGAGCCTGGCCTTCAAGTACCTGGCAATTTGTGCTCCCCTGGTGGTCGTCCGCACGTCCCGGCGAAAAACGAAACCTTATTCGCACACTTGTGCCAGCTTCACTGCATACCAAGCTTAAAACCTCGATGGGAATGACGCCAGAGCAGCTTTCTGCATTTCTGGTTCACAGACGTCCAGCCATTACCACAGCGGTCCACACCTGTCACCAGTGGCTGCAGGACCACCCCCCTCCGTCACTTCCAACCGTTCGCTCAGGAATCAACCACTTCTGCACACCAAACTCCATCTACAGCACTTCTTTCCTTCCAGAGCACAAAAAACGGCGCGCACCACAGGGGTACACTCCACCGCCACCCATACCACTGAAGGTGAGAAAGAGGTCACAGCCCAGCTCCAGGTCGCAGTCAACTAGACCTCAATCATTCCCGCAGTGCACAGCACCTCCACCACCAGCACGACCCTCCCCCACACCACCTTCACCGCAATCCAGGTCAAGGCCTCTACCCAAACCTTCTTCAGCACGACCCAAAAAGCGAATTAAGAAGGGACAGGGCTAACCTCACACACAACAGCCATACATGACCCATGACCCGCGACCTTACCTCCCCTCTTGTATGTTATACCCCCAACCAATGTACTTAGCATGGGGTGGTGCCCCGGCCCAGAACTTTGTTCGAACTGGTCTACGTTAAAATAAAAAAAAAGGTGGTAGCCCGCCTTCCCTGAGGTGATTTGGGCCAGGGCGCGGGCTGGGGGCTTGTCCCCTGGCTGGAGGACGCCCCTGAGGACCCTGTGCTGGGTGGTGGGGTCCCCTACTGCCCCTGTAGGGGTGGTCCCTGGGGCGAGCATGGTGTCTGTCCCTTTGACGGGCAATTGCGGGCCGGGGGACGTAGCCGTAGCGGCTATCACGTAGTAGTGCCCGCGCTCGAGGACTGTAACCCAGACCTCCGGCGGGGGCCGGTCACTGTCTGTAGGTGTGGGGGGGAGGTCATCGTCTGGGGTGCGGAGGCCGGCGGCGCGGAGGGCGGTGTCGCGGGTTGGTGTGGTGGCCTGTTCCCACTGCTCCGGGCGGTTCGGGTCCGCTGGGTGGTCCTTCTCCGCTGGGGCCCGTCGTAGGCGTACGGTCCCTTGACGCGTGACGTTGATGTCAGTGTCGTGTGTCAGGGCCTGGCCCCACTCGATGGGGGGGATCCAGACGTGCTGGCCCTGGGTGTGTTTACGGGCTCGCCAAAGTACGAGGTCTAGGATGGTCTCGTGGAGGTGGTCAGGTCCTGGAGGGCTTTGACGGTGAGCTTGGTCCAGTCCTCTTGTAGGCGGTACCAGCCCAGGGGGGTGGCCGGGTCCTGCCTTGGAGGGTTGCTCGGAGGAGGTCGGGGTCGCGGATGGTGGCCGGTGTGAGGGGGGGGTGCCCTGGGTCCGGGGGGGGTGGGCTGGATCGGTTGCCGGGAACTTGCGCGTCTACGTCGACGTATGGTTGGCCCTGGTTGGGCTCGGCCGGGCTGGGCGGTGCCGGGTGGCTTCTTGGGTGAGAGATGGGCCTCGGGGCGCTGTGGTGGTGTCTTGAAGGCCTGCGGATGGAGATGGGGGGCGCGTGCGGGGCGCGGAGTGGGTTAGTGGACGTCTGGGTCATGCACGGCATGGTAATGGATGAGACGCTGCATGTGTTCCCTGGCGGTGGCGTCGGTGAGTTGCTCCGCGTGTGTTAACAGGAGGTGTTTGCGGTGTACCATTTGGGCCGCTGCTCTGCGGACTGCCTCTAGCTGGAGGTGCGCTGCTGCCTCCATGGGGCTTTCCTTGTGTTTGGTGAGGTGTCGGTGCAGGGCCTGTGTCACCGCCCCTCTCATGGTGGCATGATTGAGGTCTAGTTGACTGCGACCTGGAGCTGGGCTGTGACCTCTTTCTCACCTTCAGTGGTATGGGTGGCGGTGAAGTGTACCCCTGTGGTGCGCGCCGTTTTTTGTGCTCTGGAAGGAAAGAAGTGCTGTAGATGGAGTTTGGTGTGCAGAAGTGGTTGATTCCTGAGCGAACGGTTGGAAGTGACGGAGGGGGGTGGTCCTCCAGCCACTGGTGACAGGTGTGGACCGCTGTGGTAATGGCTGGACGTCTGTGAACCAGAAATGCAGAGAGCTGCTCTGGCGTCATTCCCATCGAGGTTCTAAGCTTGGTATGCAGTGAAGCTGGCACAAATGTGCGAATAAGGTTTCGTTTATCGCCGGGACGTGCAGACGACCACCAGGGGAGCACAAATTGCCAGGTACTCGAAGGCCAGGCTCTCAGGAAAAGGTCTTGCAGGAACCAAAGCGAAGTGCAGTGACTCAGCATAGATAATGGGTCCAAAGGGGGAAGTGCATGGCACAAGTAACATCGGTAGGAGAACATGTCCTGGTCAGACGGGAAACCTTCAACCCACAAGGTCGGGGATGTCCAGAGAAATGGCAGATTGTCGAGCTTGGATGAGTGACGGTACCAGTCATAGCTAGAGAAGTGATGGAGTGCAGAGTGAACATGCATTGGGGAGACATGCGACAGATCTTTGTTTTTTAGTTTGTTCGTGAGTGGAATCCCATTGAGAGATATGCAACCTTTGGGGGGGGGTGGGATCGAGTTAGGATGTGGGGGGCAGCTGTAGTAGATCCACTTTGCAAGCGCATCAGCGACTTCATTTCCCAAAAAGCCCACATGGGCCTTTATCCAGGCGACTTCTACTACTGCCTGGATATTGTGTAAATCATTTTTGAACGCTACCAACCAGTTGTAACGATGTGTCTCTGACTTAGGTTGAGTCGGGCACTGTGAAGGCTGATCGTCTGCTGCTTTACCGAACACAAAAACTACCTCAGCGTTATCTGAGAGGAGGCAAATGTGCTTGGCTGGGAGGTGAAGCCTGATGAAGCGCAAACAGGAAAGAAGTGCCCAAAACTCTGCATCACCCGACCCGCAAAAGGGGGAAGGGATGGCGATGGCGAACGTAGGGGCATTGTGCGGGAAAAAAACTGCCGCTGCGCCAGTGAGTGAGTTTTTTTCCGAACCATCAATGTAAACCCATAATGCTTGAGGGGGTGCGCGGACAAGCATCTGGTATGCTTTGGAACATTTCCATTCATGCAGATCGCTGGAAAACAGGCGGTGTTGGAAGGCTTGGAGAGAGACGTGCACACCCAGCTTGCAGGAGGGGCCCAGGGTCCCCCCGTGGGGGATAGGCGGTGAGGAGTGTGGCTTTGGTAAGTCCTGAATGAACGGAAGGAGTTGCTCTGGCGTCATGAGATGTGTGGGTATGGGAAGGTCCATCGGTGGCTGAAAGGGAAAGGAATGTGAGTTTTTTAGTGCGAAGTTGCCGTGTGGTGTCGAAATTTGCGCTGACGCGCCCGAGGTTGATGAAACCGTTGCCGTGACCCATCCATCCGATAACTCAGGAAACAGCTTGCTGTCTGTCGGCAAGTGTTGGGTCAGAGCTGGAGTCCAGACTCCAAAACCGTGGATGTCAAGTTGGAGAGCATGGGCTGCATCTACCAACCTGTCTTGCAATGGATTGGGGTTGAACTGGAAGTAGGCCGAAAGGACTGCCTGATGTACTGATGGAGGACTGTCCAGCATAAGGTGACGTATGGCTCCATTGACTACAGATTTGTGCACAAAACGCGGCAGGTCCCATAGTCCCAAGCCCCCACGTACAAAGGATGACTGTCTGTCCTTAGGGGACGTAGCCAGCAAAAGTCTGTATTTGCAGGCGAGCAATTTCCAGATGCGATGTTGCAGGGAGCAAAGCTGCGCTGGAGGAAGGTCATGGGCGAGGAGTCTGTAGTTTAACGTGGAAATAAGTAACAGGTTCGTGATTGTTACCAATTCATGAATAGCCAGATATATGTGCGACAGGCTGTTGAAGAATGAAATTATTTCATCGTTCAGCAACTCTTACAACAGAAGGGGGCTTGGGTCAGTGAAGAGCAATACGCCCAAATATTTGTAATATGTGTGAGGAGTGCCGTTGGGGCAATGTGTGGAGAGTGATGCTTTGGAAGGCGTACAAAATGTAACTGGTGAAGCGCCGCGCATGGCGTGGAGCTCCGTCTTTGATATGTTCATATCCTCTGAGTGCACGATCAAGTGGCAGACTGATAAGAAACCCAGTTCTCATTCCATTGCAGATGTGTTTCTTACTGAGGCAGCTGCATGGGCTGCTTTTCATAGCATTCCAAGTTCTGACATTTGGGCGTGGAAGGCTGTGAATTGTGAGCCAGTGGTGGCATGCGGTTCAGAATTGGGTTGGCACTTTTATGCTGTTTGCCATTTTGCTGTGTGGCACAACTGATTCTCCACTTGCACCTGGCCTGGCTGTGCAACTGTGTCTGTTGCATACAAGGCAATACATTTTCTTCTATGTATTTCGCAGAATGCTTCGTGTTTCGGAATTTCAGGTTGTTCCTGCACCGCTGTGAACCGCATGTACGGCCATGGCTCCCTGACATGCGACCGGCCACAGTGTGCATGTCAATGTATGGGCCAGTTTACAGCATCTGCACCAAGAAACCAAAGCCCATTTGGGCGTGGAATGCTGTGAATTGTGAGCCAGTGGTGGCATGCGGTTCAGAATTGGGTTGGCACTTTTATGCTGTTCGGCAATTTCCTGTGTGGCACAACTGATTCTCCACTTGCACCTGGCCTGGCTGTGCACAATTTTGCCCATAATTTCAATCCTCAGGTGTTGCTCGTTCCAAATATCTTCAGATGGCGGTCAACATGGACGGACCTAGGTGCACACAGGGAGGGACGCTGGTTCTGTATTTGTTTGGCATTTCCAAAAAATCCACGGCATTTTAGCCCTTCTCCACAAAGAAGGTGTCTGGTGCATCATTTGCGCAGTGGCATGTCCTGACGCCATCAAGTGGGTTACATCATCTTCACGTAATGTAGTGTGTACTGCAACAGCATGTTCTGCAAGTGCTCAGCCATCTGCTCCGGTCTTGTTGGCATTCTTTACTGTTTTTTGCTTTGTGCCTTGTTTTGCAGGGTTTGCTCGGGAATGTGGATGATTCCTCCGGTGGGGTGCCCCTAGGAATTGCATTTCTGCCTCCCCTCCCCACCCCTGGCTTTGTGTTCTTTCAGTTTTACCAAAATCTCCCTTTTTACCTGGCCATAAAAAAAAAGATTCTGCTGTTTTGACGTTTTTAAACATGCGAACGACTTTTTTTTAGATTTTGGGTTTCGTTTGAATCTTATTTTTTAGTAGAGAATCTTTTTTTTTAAATGCAAAATCTTTTTTTTTCGATGCTTTTGCTCAATTTTTAGCTGTTTATGCTGATTTTTTAGCTGTTTTGACTCAAATTTTAGCACTTTTCTCAAATTGTAGCGCAAAAAAAAGATTTCGCATCTAAAAAAAAGATTACCCCCAGAACCAGCCCCAAAACCTGCACCCAAACCTCCGGCAAAGGGGGATGCAAAGGGCAAGAAGAAGAAGCATGTCCAACAGTTCACAATGCGTTAGAGCTTGACGAAGAAGGGCTTCATGTCTGAGCCTGTGAACCAGTAAAGTTCACTACTTCCAAACTGTCTGTGCCAGTTTCCAGTTTCGAATGATCACTGCTAATGAGTGTTTTGCTGCATATTTCACCCCTTTGTTTGTGTGCCACCACTTGTGCTTCATACCCCCTGAGAACGGTTTACCCATGTGTCATACAAATTGCAGCGCGCAAGCAATGCCCTCGTCCAAGCAACACTAGGCGTTCGTTCCGTCAACTTCTTTTCATTTACTGTTGCTTGGACACGGGGGGGGGGGTACTTGATGACTTTTGAAAGGGAAAAACCTGTCCGATGTCTTTGAGAAGTCGCATGACGACTGAGGGGGCTGATGCCTGCAAGGGCAACAGAGGCATTGGCAGGCCTGTTGTTGGGGAGTGTACATTCCCAAACGATCGTCTGGAGCTTCCATCCAGGACGGTCATCTCATGTGCCCAGGCAATGAGGTCAGCTTTTTTATACCGGGCCTATTTTTTCATAGCAGGCTGCAGCAAGCAAGAGCAGCAACAGCAAGCAAGAGCAGAATTGTTTTGGGCATTGTACACTAGTTTAATCCATTTCAGTCCAGGTGCGCGTCCAGACTGACTCAGACTGACCACCCATGTCTTTTTTGCCCACGGTGCTCATGCTTTTTCATTTTTTCTGCTCTGCCTGTAGATCCTGTAGATCCCGTAGATCCTGTAGATCCCGTAGATCCTGTAGATCCCGTAGATCCTGTAAATCCTGTAGATCCTGTCTCTGCAAAGTCCTGTGTCGCCTTTCTCCCTTTTTTGGTTACAAGGTTCGACTGCAAGGATTCGCAAAACTTCTCATCAAACGCCTGCCCTGGCATGGAAGTGTGCCATGGTGTATGGCACAACAGTGTGGTCCCAATGGTCTGTTCATAGTTTAACAGGGTGTTCGCTAAGTTGAGACGCAACAACAGACACATTATGATCTGCAGGCCTTCCAGCGCATATGGTCCCGTTCCTGACCTCTGATTCCTAGTTGCACAGGCGTACAAGGTAGTCCAAGTGCAGCAACAATGGGCAGTACTCCGTAAGCGAGACAAGCACGGTGGTAGCTACATTTGCCCTGTTGCCGTGTGTCCGGCGACGCGAACGAATAGCGTTCATCTGCGTCGACTTTCGACTCAACCGCCGGATGTGTGTGCAACACCCAAGAGGAAAGGTTCTGTAATTTTTGATAGATGCAGATTATCTTTTTTTGGAGAAAATAGTTTTTCTTAGCTAAAAAGAAATAATCCGCATCTAAAAAAAAAGAATTCCGTGCTAAAAAAATATTCCGCGCTAAAAATAAATGCTCAGACATTTTTTTTTCTGTGCGCAATATTTTTTTTTAGCGCAAATGCCGCAAATTTTAGAAGTGGTAAAAAAAAGTGTTATGGGCGATTCCCTAGGAACCTGTGGGGGACGTGGTGTGTGCGGGGACCCCATGACAGCACGGGTGATGAAGCACGTTTGATTTTGACTCCCCCACCTCCCCCCTCAGCTTGGACCACCAACCCCCCGCCCACCCCTCTAGACCCCCTCTGGAGCGCCAGATTAGCAAGACAAGGCGCTATACAAATGTTGTTTGTTGCCCAGACATGTTCAATGCAATCGTCAGACCGCGGACAAGGAGCCCCTGGCGCGGGATGCTGCCAACCACATTGAGCATTGTGTTCCATCCATATACTCCTCAAGCGGAGCTGCTAGCCTTGCTAGCGGTGCCCCACTCAGCAATGAGGGTGGGCGCAGCGTGGAACGGCGTGGCCATCAGCGTTTGGCGGCCCGTTGTGGAAACCCGGGAGTGGAATTGCGGTACACAATGTGAAATGTGGGGTGTTCCACTTGTTTGTTTGTTTCACAACCCCATATTGGTCAGTATTGTTGCGCCCCTAGAGTTGGGGCTATGGATTCACAATCCACGCTTTGTTGCGGGGCCCCTTGAGGTGGGGTTAGGGACTCGCCATTCACGCTTTCCTGCGTGGCCCCTAGAGTTGGGGTTAGGGACTCGTAGTCCACGCTTTGTTGCGTGGCCCCTTCAGTTGAGGTTAGGGACTCGCAATGCACGTAGTCATGTTGCTCTGTGTGCCGATTAAGATGCAAGGGGCTGGTTTACTGGAATTTACCTTAGGCTCCTCAACCATAGGGTACCTTACTTTCCTATTTCTTACCCTACCCTGCCCTGTTTTGACATACAGCTGGTAAAACCGTACAATGTCTGACAAGTGTGTTTGTGGGGCAGTTGGCGTGCTACTTATTGCTAACCTGGGAACCGGCTTGCAGCAGGCGTTTGCTGCCAACCCACCAAACACCACAACGGCATGCATGGGCTGTTTCAAGCTTGCCAACGCAGCGGCCCTACTGAGCCTCTCTGCTGCTATTCCGTCCCCGCAACCTACGATGGCAGTACCAACGACGGCAACAACCGAACCTACGCCCGAGACGCCAAGTGCCGAGGACACTGGGTTCGCAAGTTTGGACAGGCAAGCCTTCCGCACGAAACAACTTGCAAGCACGTCGGCTAGAACTATTGATGGTCGTTTTATGTCCATACCCGGTCACAACCGTCGCTATCAGTGTGCGGAGCAAGGTTGCGGAACCCAGCGATGGGTCTACCACGACCACGATGCTGGCTGTTGGAGGGTTAAAGAAGTCGGGATCTGTGAGCACAACACCCATTCAGCATACATGCAAGGCACAGCCCTGCACTTGCCGCTACCAATGACGCTGATGCTCCAAGATTTGCTAGCTGGTAATTGTCCCCAGCGGGCACTGGCTCTTATGCGGGAGGCATTTCCAGGTGAACCATTGGTGAACAAAATGACCGCCCGGTGGATAACGAATTGGTCGCAGCGTCGTATGCCACCGCCCCCTAGTACCAAGGCGGCATTGGAGAAGTGGATCAATGATTTGGCCCCTGAGATGAAGGACGGGCATGACCCATATTGCTTCACGCACACCATCAAGGAGGATGGGTCATGCTTTGTTGCGGGCCTTACCACACCAAACCTCATCCGTAATGCGCGGAGAGGTCGAGGAGAGGATTACCTATCCATTGATGGGCAATTCTCGATAACCGTAGAAGGCTTCCCAATGCAAATTGTGGGCACATGTGACCGGGCACATCACTTGTTGCCCCTGGCCGTGTGTGTGGCCACTGCGGAACTTCGCCCTTTTTTGAGGAGTTGCCATGAAAACAACATCAAGGTGCAGCACACAATTCTCGGGCACCAAAAAGATGGGTTGACATGTGGCTATTGTGCTCTCTAAGTGCAACATCAAGAGGCAGACAGAAAAGAAAGCCAGTTCCCATTCTATTACAGGTGTGTTTCTCACTGCTCTTTATAGCATTCCGAGTTCGGATGGTGCATCAGAGGCCCCTTTGTATCTGGATTCTGCGCACGAAGCCAGTGACCCAAAAACATTCCTACGCTCAGCTGCCCAGCACAATACCCAGACACAGGGTAATCCAGCCAAGCTTTTTCTGCTCGTTTCTTCTGAAGTACCAGGTGCCACTCACGTGGCTGTGCTGCAATGTCTGACAGCCATAGTTATCAACTCCTTACAACCCTGCATCCCAGCACAGAATTTTGCGCATTTTCTGCGGCTTTGGCAGTTTGCCCAGTCAGTCCCAAGTTCCAGATTCCTTGCACAGACCCTGAGAGGTGGTATTCAAGCACTACTCAGTCAATGCACAAGTTTGCCCATAATTGCATGCTCAAGTGTTGCTCTTTCCAAATGTCTTCAGATGATGGGTCAACATAGGCTGACCAGGGTGCACACAGGGAGGGATGCTGGTTCTGTGTTTGTTTGGGTCATGTCCAAGAATCCATGGCACTCCAGCCCTTGTCCACAACGAAGGCGTCTTGTGCATCAGTTACACAGTGACAGGTTCCCATGCCATCAAGTGGGTTGCATTATCCATCATCCTCACTTGGCCCAAAGTGTACTGCATCAGCACATTCGGAAAGTGCATCTGGCATCAGGCAATCTTGTTGGCAGTGGTGTCATACTGCGCGTCATGTTGTCCCTAGATGCAACGCAGTGTGAATCAGTGGTTTCTATTGCATGTTGCCTGTAAGGGCAGGGCAGGGACTTGGGGGTAGCGTTATCCGTTATTTTTTTTTTTAGATGCCGAATACTTTTTTTAAAGGTTGTATTTTTTCTTAGATCTCAAGGTCTGTTCCTGAAACGTTGTTTTTTTTTTTTAGATTTGCAGCGGATTCTTTTTTAGAGAGCCATCTAAAATTTTGATCACTTTCGACCTTCATTTTAGATGTTTTGTGGTAAATTTTAGATGCTTGTATCTTTTTTTAGAGGTTATATTATTTTTTAGCGTATCTAAAATTTTTTTTTTCGCATCTAAAAAAAATATTATCTCCAGAAGAAGGGCACCAATAGTTATCTCCATTGTCATCAATTTTAATTGGAATTTTGGAAACGACACAGCTGTGGTCTCTGCCCTCAGAATACGCGTTCGAAGGAAAACAAAAATTGGCCAAATAGATCAAAATGCTTGCATAACACAGAAATTATAGGCATGCCAAAAACCTTACGACACGGGATGGTAAAGCAGAAAAAGACGAAAATTCCAACCAACATTGTTCTCACCATACATCAGTTTGCATATCCGGTAATGACTATTTTCGTCACACAACACTAGCACAACTGTCTTCGTATGGGCACGAAGGTCGCGCGTACATTGCAACAATATTAGCAGCGAAGGGTTGCCGCTGACCTTCTCTTTGCTCAGGGTCAGTTGCCGCCAGCTTGGGCGTTGTGAAGGTAAATCACAAATAACATCAACAGGCGCTCGGAAATTTTTTACCATTGGACGCCTGCTTGCAAACCCCAGTCAGACTACACGTCGTTCAAAGAATCCTCCGTGTTGGTAAGCATGCACGCAACAATAGGTACACGCTTCTCCAGTTGCTCAACAGTCGAATGGCCATGCCAATGTGCTGGCGCAGCAAGCAGTTGCGGCACAGCCAGAGTGGTGGCATTCAACGAGCGGTTGGTTTTGTCAGGATGGATGGTAAACCGCGTGTTATACCAGTTATCCATGCAAGAAACCACGCTCTGGTGATGAAAGTGTGGTCTCGGAGCACGAAGCTCAATGAAAAGCGTGCAGTGATTGCGTGATGAGCACGCCAAGTTTGTTGTGAGTGGTACGTGGTGTAGTGCGATGCACATGACGTGTGAATGCTGCTACACGCTGTATACAGAGTTCAATGGGTGCTGTGCAGTGCAACAAGCGCGCATGTGTATGAACCCAAGAAAAAAAAAGGGTTTTCAGAGGAGAGTGACTCCGACGGGGAACTCAGGGAGTAACATCCACAAAGACGACTGCAGGAACAGGGCCCAAGCCAAGCAAAAGCTCAGCCCAGGCAACTCTAAGGCCCGGAACTTGCTCCCCTTTATCTCCCCGAGATTGCAACACACACGGCTAAATCGTAACGCGCCAAACAAGGGAGAGACCTTCCCCAGCGCGCCCCTGTTAAACGCCCAAAGCCTCAGAAAACACTCACACTACCGCCTATCCAAGCGTTCCAACTAGCTCTAGGCGCCTGCGCCGAGGCTTCCACTGTCACTAACCTAGTTGGAACTGTCCTACACTCTCCAACACTTAACACTTCTATGCACACCCAGACACGGTGAGATATATGAAGTGTTGGTGCCTACACGTGAACATGAGAATGCTGTGCCACACATGAGTGTTCGTGGCGGTAAAGCAACGGTGAAGCGACGAAGACAAGGAGTGGAGATGCCGTGGGTCCACAGACCTCACTGCCACGTCATTCCTTCTCCCATTCATAGGCAGTCACTCAAGGTAGGCTCCTAGTCTTATACACTGACATCTGCAGGTGCTTTGGCAAGTTGGCATCCAACTCACTCAACAAGCACAGGTCCACGGACCTTGCGATGGCATTCTGTTCTAACTATGGTTTTTGTTACGCTGTGTGTCTGCCTGACTCGTTGTGCTGTTGCCCATCGCTGCAACATGAAGCAAGTGAGAATTTGACGACAGCGCTAAAACGAACACAAAGCAACTTCGAAACTAAGTTCTACGCTAGGTTGCAACAAGTGTCTCCCATTTTGCATCGATTTGACGGATTTGTGTATTTGTCGGATTTTGATGTTGCGCTTAAGCTCTATTTATGCTGTTCGAATGGCGCTTTCGGAAGAACTTTCTTGCACCCTAAACTACGGCTCCGTTGTGTTAGACACTCAAAAACCTTAATTGCAGCCTTAGTCCTCGCACAGCGGCGCGCGCAGATAACCGGGAACGCGAGTCACCCGCACCCTGCGGTAATATCAGAAGTTTGAAAAAAACTGAAAAATTGTTTTTCTTGAGAATTTTAACAAAATTTAGGTGTCGTGACGACCCCATGAAAGTGCTGCCCTGGGTCGTTGATGGTGCCGGAGGGCTCAGGGCCGGCAAGACCAGTGGGGCAGGCACGCGAGGAGTCGACCTGAACGCTGCTATTGGGGGTAGAACCGGAGACTCGGACACCAACGGAGGCGAGAGCAGCAACAACGGAAGCAAGATCCATGTTGAGTGTTATCCGGCAGAAAATCCCAGTCTATGAAGAAAATTGATGCGGATTTTACTATGCACATCTGAGTGTCCATATCTGTCTGAAAAGATTTAAATAATTCCGATTGTGAAAAATATTTGGCCGATCTGGCCCGCGAGCGCGCGTCAGCGGCAAATGGCGATTCCAGGCAAATGATCGGAACGCGGCGGATTTACGGAGAATGGACCGCGGAATCAGATCCGGCATATCAGAAATATATAGGTCTGATCCTGAGACTGAGCTGCGAGGCGGCGATTCCGTCGAAGCAGAGAAAATGACCGAAATGTAGTCAATCTGGGTTAGATCAGTGAAAATCTGAGCAGATGGGGGTTAGCCGCACTTACACTCCCCCTCCAAAAACACACTGGGGTGTGTCGCTACGTCAACGAAGAACGTAGTGCGGGTAAGTCCCAGAAAAAAATAGAAATGTAGCCTCGATGGGGCGTAATCTGCTTGATCTGACCTGATTTGGGCTGAATTGACACTGAATCAAGATGGATGAACCTGAATGAGACAGAATGAGGAGTGACGAATAGTCCTCCGTGCAGTAGAACATTAGGTCAAGGGTTAAAAAGCATGTAAACGTATCGAGAATCGATACCAAACCATACTTTGGTTGAGAATGAGGTAGATTATTGGTGGATTGAGTGGGGAAATCAAGAAATGGAGTGACATCTCAGCGCTCTGGCACAGTTTCGCTGTCGCGGGCACGCTACGGTGTCCTCGCCGAACTCTACATCGTGTTACTCCCGCTTTTCTCGTTCTGAAAAGTGCAGCATGTGCTTCAGATTTGGCGCTTCTGGTGGATGATCACAAGATTCAGCAAGAATGAGAGTCAATTTGAGCAGAGATGAAGGAGATTAAACACTCACAGAGAGGGAAAACAAATAGAAATGTAGTCTACAGACCCTAAGTGAACCACCGAAGGTAGGGATGTTTTTCTGTGCACTTAGATCTAAACAGATCTTCGAGGAATGAGGTGAGATGACAAGGAAATCAACCTAAATTGTCCTAAAATCAGCAAATTCCCTAAGATGAAGGTGAAATGGAGCGGAATGTCTAGAACTGAAACTACTAACACTTTCGTTTAGACTAGAGTTAATATATATTGTCGTTTATTCAGCTCAATTGTGCTTTCCGGCACGTTGGTTCGCGAGCATCCAACAGATTCCATGAAAATCTGGATCATGTGATGATGCATCATGCTGGGACATGCTGGCCCTGGATCCTTGGCATGTAACGCGCCGAAGGTTCGCTGAAGGCGCTTTACTGACAGTATATAACTGAGAGACACCGAGTAGTCCTTTATTTACAGTGGCGACGGTGTCAATCGACTTGGACAAGGCCAATCTTTCGAATTAGTCCCACAAGACACTTGGATTCACCATTTTCGACAGTTTCAGGTCGGATTAAGCTCACATTGGCGTGTGCCAAAAATACAAAGAAGCTTACGGACTTCAGAGGTTGCTGTTAGAAGTCCCTAGAGCTCCTATCTGAAGGTTGTCTGAACAATTGACGTCTGGGTTTCGTGCAACAGTGGCAGAATGATGGACAAACCTGAGAAATTCAAGGTAAATTCAAGGAATCTGGATCTGAATCTGGACTTTGGCGTCAGCATCACGGCAAATGAAGGTAAGATCTGAGTTCCTGGCGTCGCATCTGGTGCAGCCAGTACTACAGGGGGTGCCTGTAGGGGTGAATGTCGCTGGCCAGCGTTTTTAATATGTACATTTGCTTCCATCTGCACGAGTAGCCAAATTCCAAAAGTGCACAGACCAACAGAGACAAGATTACCCCGAATCTGCCTGAATTAAGCCTGAGTTTGGTTTTTTCTGAACACGGCAGCACACTCCGTGGCTTTCGGTTTTCGATACGCTACCGAACGGAGACCAAAGAAAAATTGATTGACGTCAAATTATCAAACATTTGCAGTTCTCCACATCATGATGTAATCAGGAAAAATGAACAGTGGATTGAGCAGAATGTGGTTTTTTCAAGCTGAATTCGGCCAAGCACGAATACATGTGACCACCAACCTGTCTGGTCGGGCCCTCGTACGGCTTGGGCGCTGCAAATCAGCGGCCGAACTTGAAGCTTGGTCCTCATTTGGCTCCTGGGCTGGCCTGACCGCAGGAGGGGGGATCGACAGATCAGCCCTGGAATGTGACGAATGAGGGCCGTAAAAGGCTGGATCTCGATTCACCACAGGTCTTTTTCCGTCGCTCTCCACTTGTCTGTATGGTTTCGACAGACAATCTGTCAGGAGTACGCCAATTTCGGGGTGCTTCTTGAGGAAGTCAATGAACCCCTTGGTGTACCCATGGACAAAAGAATGGGCTGGTTCCCAGTTGTTGTGACTGGAATCAAAGCCCCTCCACTCACATAGAAATTCCCATTCGCCCTTGGCGTCACGTCTTGCTTCAACAATCCTCTTGAGTTCATACTTCCCCCCTTCGATGACCCGATCAGACAAATGTTTCGCAGTCCAAAAAAGGGGTTTAACCCGATCCTTGGGGGAGGGGATCTCTTTCTTGAGGCGATCGCCCGAAACGTCAAATTTTCTGCTGACATCCACACGAATCCTCCACCTGTTCTCACCTAGACGCGCTGCAACAGCGAATGGCCCCTCCCACAAGGGAAGAAGCTTGTCATCTCCGTCCAGGGTGGTTTCGGATTTTCGAAGCCAAACTCGATCATCGACTTCAAAATTGTGTGGGTTTTTTCGACCTTGATTCTGAACCCAAAGCCAGTCAGCTTGATGCTTCTCGATTAATTTCGAGACAGTTTTATCTGCTCGTTGGACGTCGTCCAAAAACAGCGAAGCATCTTTACAGGGGCGAGGATTATTCAACGGCATGTTCCACCAACACTTCTTTCGTCCAAAGACAATTTCATTTGGAGAAAGGCCATGATACAAAGGCGTGTTGTGGTAACGGCGAAGCATGGCGAAAAGAATCTCAAGCCAATGGAAATCCTTTTCACTCGCGAGCTCCTTACGAAGCATATTTATAAGTGAGCGGCCGGCTCTTTCGCCAGGCAGCGCTCGATGCGAGTGAATTTCACATCGGAGGTGGTGGATTCCAAGGCGAGCACATAATTCCTTCCACCATTCGGAGGTGTACTCTTTGCCTGAATCCGTCACCACCTCGGATGGGACGTCCCAACCTCCCATCCAGGTCTGCGCGCACCATTTGGCGGCAGCCTTGCCAGTCATCGACTCAATGTTGCAAGGCAACACTTGAATGTAGCCGGAATGACGGCACTGAATAAGGAGCACACCATTGACCTTTTTATTGGTCCAATGGCACTCTTCGTCATCGAGTTCACCGAGATAGAAAAAATCACTGGTGACTCTGTTAAAGAGGCGCTCCGGAATAGGATGAGGTCTCAGATGGCCGTGCTTCTTCGCGCTGGGGGGCGTCGAGACAGCACATTGGGCACATCCGGCGGCTACTTTCATGCAATGAGTATATAGCCGTGAGCCAAACAACCTATGTTTAATCATCGAACATAGTCGACGGCCATGTGCGTGGGGGGACTCCCATTTATGCCACCAGTTTAACACCCGGGGGGCCAGGGCGTCTGGTACGCACAATTTACCCTCCATCCACAGCTTCCCCCCATCCAACGAATACTCAGAAAAAATCCCATCCTTGTGAGCATCCTTGGATTTGAGATTTCCAAAGACCTCTTTAAACATGGGATCATGCAGATAATCGGACGTCCAGTCACGGATGATCAGGGAATCTTTAGGCAGGGGTGGAGTTTTGGCCGGATCTCGACGCTTAATGCCCTGGATCAACCGAAATTTACTTACTCGTCGGGTGTAGTCAAACCGTTTCACACTCCCTGAGGAGGGATCGGTGACTTTCTCCACGACTTTCAGTGTTTTGGTGCAGATCTCATGAGCATGCGCCGGATCTGAAAAGGCCGTGATGTCGTGACACGGCAATGCATGCTGTTTAACTGCGCATTGCATGCATTCACGTCGGAGGAGCTTTTTTTCCTCTTGATCCCACTCGATCATGACGTGGCGGTCCTGCTCCGTACCATGGATGTTGGTACTTTGCAGCCCCTCTGAAGCGGGGTAAGCCCATCGGCTCAGAGCATCCGCTACCGTGTTGTGTTTTCCAGGCACATACGACACATGGAGGTCAAACAGACTGAGAAATTCGTGCCATCTGGCCCGTCGACCAGCTGGGCTCGCGACAGTATCAATGTGTTCGGTGGCCCAGTACTCCAGAGATCGATGATCCGTCAGGACCTCGACTCGATTGGTGCCAACCCACGATTGGTACTTTTTTAAAGCACAGATTATGGCGTAGGTTTCTTGCTCACGCGGCGACCATTGCATCTGGCGTGGAGCTAGCTTCCGCGACCAAAATGCAAGAGGGTAATGATCACCTGTGGCTTCATCAACCTGTTCAAGGACAGCTCCGATCGCGTACCTAGAAGCGTCGGTTCTAATGTAGAAGGGTCGGTCGAATTGGGGCACATGCAACGTGGCGACTTCACAGAGGGCCGCCTTCAAGTGATGGAAGGCCTCCTCGCACTCGTCAGTCCACTTGACACGAACCTTTGAACCTGCCTTGCCCGCATCTCTCCCTACCTTCAATAATTCAGTCAGGGGGGCAGCAAACTTGGCATAATTCGGCACAAAAGTGTGGTAAAAATTGCAACAACCCAGGAATCCTCTCAATTCCGTGATCGTCTCAGGGCGCTTCCACTTCTGAATAGCGACGAGCTTCCCTGGACTGGGTCGTCGGGTGCCATTCTCTAGGAGAGAACCACAAAATTCGACCGATTTTAAAAATAATTTTCCCTTCTTTGGCCCACAAATCAGCTGATTGGCATCCAGAATGTCCAAAACCTGGTTCAGCTGCTTTTCATGTAGGGCCACCAGCTCAGCTTCGGTCAGTCCCTCCCCCTCCGTCGCGATGATTATGTCATCTATGTACACACTCACGAAGGCGCGAAGCTCAGGATGAGCTGTAAAAAGTACATCCTCCATCATTCTTTGAAAAGACGAAGGGGCGTTCTTCAGGCCCATGGGCATGACCGTCCACTGGACTGGGCCACATGGCGTGCACATACAGGTGAGAGGTCTGCTGTCCTTCCTCAACGGCATTTGGTGAAAGCCGTGACGGAGATCCAGCACAGAAAACAAACGACCTCTTGCCCTCTTGGCTATTTCCTCCTCAATGAGGGGCAGGGGATGTGAATCCGCCTTGGTTTCGGCGTTGAGGTTGCGAAAATCAACAACCATTCGCCAGCCATCAATAGTGTTCTGGTCTGCAGGCGGTGGCTTCGGGACTGTGAAGGGTGCACAGCACCATTCGCTGGTCATACAACCCTCAAGCCAACCAAATTCCCTGAGATTTCTCTCGATTATTTTTCTGAGGATCTCATGTTTATGTCCATGGTTCTCATAAGGGCGCTGTTTTTTCGCCTTGTACCCTTCACGAAGCTCGATGAAGGCTTCACCGAACTGCCCACGGACAGGGGGGTCTTTGATCAAGTTACCCGAAAGGGTTGTGTCCTTCCGTTCCTCAAAAATCTTTTCTCTTTTCTTGGAACACAACTCAGTGTCCACCTGATCGCCAGGAATTACTGTCGAAAAAACTCTGGCGACTTCTTCGGCCTTGGCAGGAAGAATCTTCTTACGGATGTCCCTAAACAGGTCCGTATCAACTGCCTCTTGAAGATAGGTGGGTCGAGTGTCGACATTCCAGAGATTCTCTTCGTGATCCAGCTCCTCGAAAGGATCTATGAAAGCTTCCACAGGGGGTTTTTCATAAAAAACTCTGAATTTGCGGCGCGATTTAATATTTTTCTTCGCCCGTGCACTGAAGATTCTTTTGGATGTAGATCGTATTGGGGAAGAGGGAGACGAGGCGGATCCATTTGACGTTGGATCACCTTGGGTATCTGACGGACAAAAATCAGAAAAAATAGATTCATCATCAGTACCACGCTCAACCTCAGATTCAGACCCAACACAGGAATCAGTACCAGAATCAGCAGAATTAGAGTCAGAAAGCTTTCCATCCACCAGGAATGCAAGCGAACTCCAGGACCGCTGTGGCAGGGGACCTGTGTCGTCCCTGGCATACAGCTTAATCTTCCTGGGAAGTTCGATGTAATCTACACAAATGTCTTGTAATTCCTGAAACCAAGGCTTGTCGTCCCACAAGGGCACAACTAAAATCGCCTGGGTTTTATCTTGCTTGATTTTGTGGATGACCTGCTGGATTAAGTGAAACGGAGGATTAATCCACAACTTCTTGTCCCATTTATGGGTTCAAGCGTCGCGAAAGTGCTTGTCAAAGCGCTTGTTCTCGCGGTTAGCAAAGGCATCATACTGTGGCCAAAAGGAATGGTGTTCATAAAAATATTCACAAATTGAATCGCGCCATTTGTCGACAACTCTGTAGGATGAAGAGTGCCAGCGCGAAGGGCGTCGTGGCTGGGAGTCCCTACGAAGACATTCTAACTCTCGGGAGTAATCGGCACTCCCATTCACCTCTGCAATGGTGACATCTTCGCCAAATTTTGGTGTAACCTTTTGCTTCAAAAATTCTTCTGCACTTTTAAACCCTGCGTGCAAAAAACGAAATTCAGGACGCTCAAAGGGACCTGACTCCAGCAAAAAACAACGCCGATGACCTACGGGCGCTACCCTGTTCTTGCGAAGCCAAGGATGGCCCAAGTAAAGGTCATACTTTATGTCGGCACGATAGAAGTAGTCATCCTTAAGGACAACTTCCTCCACATTACCTTCTTCCCAAAGGTCTTGAGCGACCAAATGAGTTGATATATAACAACCGCGTTGCCCACCTGCGAGAGAATGTCCAGAAACTCCCTCGAGGGTAACAGGATGAGGCGACTCAAACACGCAGTCCTCGGGTAAGAAAGAATTGGATTGGAGATTTACCTCTGATCCATTGTCACACAAACAAGTGGCGAGGTGGAAATTGCCCTTGCAATCAGAGACCCACAGCTTTGTGACAAACTGACGGGCCCTGTGCTTGGACTGTACACCAACCTCGTCCACTACAACAGAAGGATCCGCTGCCGGATCCAGGGGAGAGGAGACAAGCGACCCTACATCAAGTAGTGGTCGAAATGGAATCTGGGGATCATGCCTGAAATCGCCTGGGGAGGGGCGATTTTCGTGGCTCCCCTAGGCGTTTTGACCTCCAGTGGATGCGTTAACATTGTGAACACACCCTGATTCGTCGACCCACTCATCTTGGAACGGATCATCTGCTGGATTCAAGGCATTTTCAACGTAATCTCGATCCGCATCGGACACCTGATCTGCACCTGAGACCTGATCCACACGATGGTTGCCCTTTCCACGTCCACGGCCACGGCCGCCGGATGATGGACCTCCACCGTCGCCACGCCCTCCGCCCTTACCAGAGAAAGGGGTCCCAGAAGGATTTCCCTTACCTTTACCCTGGGATCCTGGAGCATTTCCCTTGTTTGTACCGGATTGAGGGGTTTGGCCTGGATTTCGATTTCCGCCTCCGGCGTTGCCATTGGGATTTTTCTGGCCGTTCGGCTGCCCACCGGAGCCGGATGGAGTCCGATTTCCTGTGCCTTGGGACCCGCCAGGGCCTCCAGTATTTTTGTTTCCACCGGAGGGGGTCGGATTCCCTTTTCCCCCCTTTCCACCATGCACCTGTCTGTCATTCCCGTCTGAATTCTGCGGATTACTGATATTTTCACCAATCACCTTGTGATCGTAGGAAGACCATCGGTGATTACCAGTAGAATGCGTCTTAGCTCGGTTCGTAGAACCTAGAAGAAGGCAGATGCTACAGTGATCCTGAACATTCCGGGTGTCATTCACCTTTTTGTTGCCCTTTTGGGTCCCATTTTGGGTGTTTTGCTGGGTATTCTTGTTTCCCCCAAGACCCTCATGGAAATTTTGATTGGCGGCGTCAGCGAGCCGCTCAACCTCTTCCCACAATTCCTTCGGGGTGAACGAAAACACCCAGTTCTTGGCCTTCAGGCGATGGCCATGGTAGCTTACTCCCCTGTTGAGGACTTGGACAAACAAGTCCCGATCCTCGTGTTCATTAAACTTGATTTTCCACGTGTTTTCAGTGAATTTCACCTTGGAAAACGACGTGGGGGAGCACTTTTGAAGTGCCTCCCTGACGGTAAACCGGTTGGCCGAGGCATCGAAGCCTTCGACCTCCGCCCACCAAGTCTTGACCTTTTCTTCGGACTGTTTGTTCCGAAGGGTGGCGGCAGTTTCGGAGGGGATCTTATCAAAAATCAGATTTTTCAGCTCGGCACTAGAAAATTTTTCGCCTGAATGTTCAGACTCTTCCACTAAATTCCAGAAGCGCTGTCTCTTGTCTTGCACTTCGTGCAAGATTAATCGCGAGAACGAAGGAACATTCTTCAACATTTGGTGGTAATGGTCCTCTGGCAGCCGGGATCCACGTACCTCCAACTGTTCCCACACCTCATCAAAGGCAAGGGGGGAACTTGAATCCTCACGATCACTCCAGGTCCTGAGCCAAGTGTTGGCCGGCGCTCCCTCAAGGCAGTCCAAGAGCGCCATCAGGAACTGATCATCTTGGAGTTTTTGAGTCTTAACCCACAGTTTAAATTCCCGTTGGAACTGAGGCCAACGTCTGGGGTTCCCATTATACTTCGGTTGCTTGGCAACCTGACGAAGTCGCAATGAAGTAGGATTAAGAAGCGAATCCAGCCCAACACCGGCTGTAATGGCAGACACCTTGGCGGCATCATTCGCCACACCAGCTCCGGCGAGGGTCTGGGCGAGCAACAGCTGGGCTAAGGCATTGGAATCAGCAGCAGGAGGGGCAGTACGGGAGGCAGTTCGCTTGGCATTCTGAGCCTCAGTCCTAGCCTTCGCCGTCCTACTCTGAGAACGAGAGATTGTAACCCTTTCCTTTAGCTTGGTCCTGCTGATCCTTGCATCGGTGGTCTTGGAGTCCACCGAAGGAGCAATTGAAAAAATTTCTGTCGACTCCTCCGACGGTTCTGTTGCTTGTTCCACCGATGATGCGCCCTCAGACCGCATGTGTGTCTTGAAACGATCTTCTATTCCCAGCGTTTGAATGATGAGTTGCATTTGATCTTTGAGCAATTGGAGCTCAGTATCTCGCTGGGATCTGCAGGAGCAGTCGGCAGGACAGTACATACCGTGTCCTGAAGGGCCTAAGCAGGCTGTCGGACCGCTAATCTCAGTGGTCCGCAGCCAGGAGTCCACTTGGGGAGCTCCTTCAGCCCTGATTTCCAGGCTTGCCTGCCTGGCTGCCTCTAAAATTCCTTCCTCAACCGCGGCGGCTAGATCGTCGCGGATGGAAACAGGGGGATGAGGGGCGGAGGGCCCGGCAACAGGTGCCTTGGTCTTCTCCTTCGGGAAGGGGCTTGCCTCCCAGATCTGCAAAAAAATGGCAAAAGAGGTATCTTCTTGAGAACGCCACCACATCCTGGTATTAATTTCTTCTTGAAGAAGGAAAAAATATTCCATTAAAAAATCAGAGGCGATTCCTTCTTGTCCTATCAGCTTAGACGTGGCTAATAGACAAAGGGCCTCAAGGCTCTGAAGGTTACGGGTCACTTCTGAAGACAAATGGTCGTCCCATTGTGCCCAATTGGCTGGTCGATTATAGCTAGGTACCTCACCTGGACCACCCATCTCAATGTCGTCGATGTCGGTGTCCGTGGTCTCAAATGTGGGACATTGATAAGGGATGTTGGTACCTGCCAGCTCCTTAAGGTCTACCGGAGCGTTGCCATCGCCGTAGGCTGGGAGATTCCAGCTGCTCGATGGCCAATTTCGACTGGGATTAGGGTAATTTGGGTCCCCACAGCTGCTGATTTGTGCCCTTCTTGGGCAGCTTGGGCTTGCGCAAGGCATTCCTCTCAAGGCCTCGTTCGCACAGCACCATGGCAGCGTAATCGTTACGTCTCCAGGGGCGGCAGAGTCTACGGGGCCGTACTGGGGAGCGAACTGTGGTTGTGACACCAAAGGAACAACATTCAGGTAGCCTCTGCTACCATGAAAGTGCTGCCCTGGGTCGTTGGTGGTGCCGGAGGGCTCAGGGCCGGCAAGACCAGTGGGGCAGGCACGCGAGGAGTCGACCTGAACGCTGCTATTGGGGGTAGAACCGGAGACTCGGACACCAACGGAGGCGAGAGCAGCAACAACGGAAGCAAGATCCATGTTGAGTGTTATCCGGCAGAAAATCCCAGTCTATGAAGAAAATTGATGCGGATTTTACTATGCACATCTGAGTGTCCATATCTGTCTGAAAAGATTTAAATAATTCCGATTGTGAAAAATATTTG
Source organism: Eutreptiella sp. 'Long Island Sound 2002' (assembly GCA_964036045.1). Lineage (NCBI taxonomy): Eukaryota > Euglenozoa > Euglenophyceae > Eutreptiales > Eutreptiaceae > Eutreptiella > Eutreptiella sp. 'Long Island Sound 2002'. The sequence continues at coordinate 64,190,787 of OZ038388.1, read as the reverse complement.
GCCGATCTGGCCCGCGAGCGCGCGTCAGCGGCAAATGGCGATTCCAGGCAAATGATCGGAACGCGGCGGATTTACGGAGAATGGACCGCGGAATCAGATCCGGCATATCAGAAATATATAGGTCTGATCCTGAGACTGAGCTGCGAGGCGGCGATTCCGTCGAAGCAGAGAAAATGACCAAAATGTAGTCAATCTGGGTTAGATCGGTGAAAGTCTGAGCAGATGGGGGTTAGCCGCACTTACACCCCAGCCCTCAGTTGAGATGTACGCACCGGCTTTCAACCCCAATCGCCTGCATCATGACGTGCACTTCTAGAATGCCACGGAAGACACCAATCTCCGGTGAAAACAAGGCCAAGGCAATGGCATATGCTGCAGCCATGGCAGTGAAAGGGCCAGCACTGATGGAATTAATGGGGAGCGTGCCTGGCCCAAAAAAGCATAAGAAGCGGAAGTAAGAAAAAGTGCTTTTCCAATGCTTTACGGTATACTTTAGTTGTATTAGAGGTGCTCTAAGCACTCTTGCATTTTTATCTTAGTATTGGCCTAACCAAAATGGGTGATAACACATTTTGACCTATGCAACCAAACACTAAATCAGGATGTGGTGTGGACCCCTTAATCCCCAGGTTATATGCACTAAAAAATCTTTTCCTGGGTGACTGAGGCACTGATATACTGAAGGCAGAGCCTATCAATTTATCTATGTTTTCTCACGATTTCTTAGCTATCCTAGTGGTATGCACCCTAGGGAGCTGGGGCACCTCTTTTTGAGAGGTCCTGGGTTCAGTACCCAGTCAGCCTAGCTAAGTAGGAATATCCCATGTGACATGGCAGTGACCTCAGCGCCACACGCCATGCCACCTCAGCACCTATGGAACCCAAAAACGAAGAGTGCACATCTCAAGATGGCACTATGGAAGAGTGAGAGCCCATGGGGCAGTTTTTCAATCAGTGTTTCTGAAACACGTAAAATATTTCATCCTGAGTTGCAATGTATGTTAATTGCTGTGGTCTATTGTTGATAGTTGTCTTTATCTAACTCTTTGTGACTGCAGCCCTTCATGCTTTGATCCTGTTTATCTTCTACTTGCTTATCTCTGGCTTGGGTTATCCTGGATTGGTTGTATTTCAACAATAAAACATTTTCCTCATCAAAAACCAGCAGCAGGAACCCTACACCAGCAGCAAGCAGCAGGAGAGGCACAACAAAAATACAGTGCTGAAAACACTATAAACCGTTCTGGTAGGAGAGGCAGACAGTCTCTGCGTACCGGCAGCAACCCCGTGCCGTACATCCAGTGCGCCGAGTACTGTCATAAGCAAGAAGGGCAAATATGGACACAAAGAAGGAGGACACCGACGTGAGGACGGCGCCTGAGGCACCAGCAATGCGAGCACCTGGTGAACCTGGACCTGGACCTAGCGCTGTACCTTCGCTGCCCTTACATGGGCCAGTGAACGTGGTTGATGACTCGCTGGAGGGACTTCAGTTGGCCTTCCGGGCCCTCGCAGTCGAGGAGGTGGACACCAATCCTGTGAAGAGAAAGAGGGATAGAGAGAAGGATGCAGGAGAAAGCATGGCAGACGAAGGAGTAGACCATGAACACAACCCGACGAGTGAGCCGACCTTCGAAGGCGCACCAAGCGCCTCTGGCCTCCACGCATCACCCTCTCCTATAACCACCACACTTTCAACTCCAGACCCAGCTGCTGCAACATCCACACCCATAACCAGCCCGCCTATGGCTGAGGGCACAGGCCTTACTGGTATGCCTACCTACCCTGCCTATGGTGTGGACCCATCTACCACTGCGTTTCCAGAAGCAACTACCGCCGGTGAGCCAGTGGCCTCCAGTTGTGCGCCGCGCTGGTACGCAGCAGGCTATCACCATCCTCTACCCACTACGGGAGCCTGTGTGGATGTTCCTGTGTATGTAACCCTGAGTGGGCTGAGGAGAGGGCCTGAGTCATGCGGGAGCAGGAGTAGAGGATCGGGGAGATCCTCCAACAGGTCCCTGACGCGGTCAGAGATCAACGAGGCGCTCCAAGGAGCCACCTCTAAAATTGTTGGTGATCTCATTTAAGAGATTCGGGCTCAACTGGAGCCCCTGATTCCACCCCGAGCGTCACGTACCATCGTCGGAGTTTCACCCCACCGAGTACAGGCCAACCACCTGGTGGCAGGGTTGACAAACACCCTGGGGAGCTTGAGTAGCCGACCGATGCCGACTCCTGCTGTGATACCGAGAAGCGCTTTCATACCAAGAACGGCCCAGCCTCCCTACAGCCACGTAGGGAATTCCACGAGAGCCGAGCTGGACCGGCTGGGACTGACAGCCCTAAGGGCAATGGTTGACGTGGAGCCCTATGGCTCTAGTGACCTAGGCGGAGACCCCTCTGACGATGAGCCGCCGTCCATGAGTTCTGCTTCGCCCTCGCAGGACGACGACCCTGAGGACCCCGAGAACGCGACTGGGCGGAAGAAGAAGAAGAAGAAGAGGAACACCAGGCGCCCTGAGGGACGCAGGTCTCAGGAGGCTAACGCCATGGCCATCTCCAACCCGTGGTGAACTTGCCTGAGTTCACAGGCAAGGATCTCAGCGAGTTCGCTCAGAATTTTGGCCGGTTCCTCCGAATGACGGGCAAAACCCATGCTAGTGGGCGAGTCAAGTGTGATCTGCTCCTGCAGTGCTGCAAGACCAAGTACCTGGAGAAGCAGGTCAAGCAGATCGTGACTAGGTCCGCCACCTTTGCCGACGTGTTGGTTGCCTTGGAGAGGCAGTACCCTGTAAGTGCGGCTACCCTCAATCCGCGCAGATCTGAGGTCAATTCAGGTCAATGCACCCGCATTCAGCCAGATTCAGTTCATTTCTGTACATTTACATATTGAGGGACTCCCAAATTTCTACCCGAACAGTTCCTGTATATTATGGACACGCCGAATTCAATTCTGATGTCCGTTGCGGCTGAGATGGTCGCGTTCCGATGATTTGTTGGAATCGCCGGCACGCGTGCGCAAATCAAATCAGCCAAATATTTTTCACAATCGGATTTTTTATAAATTATACAGGAAGAATTATCTGGAATTATATGTATCATATTATCCGCCTACATTTTCTTGTAGACTGGGATTTTTTGCAAGTTCATATCTTCATCTTCATTATCCTCGCTGTCGTGCTTGTACCTCATGGACCCCAAGGGCCAGGCCTCAGCACCGACCCCTCCATACCGCCAGGACGCAAAGAAGGGATACCTGCCCTCCGTTCCCTTTCCCCATGCCGGCCCTGAGCCCTCCGGCTACGCTCCGCGGAGCTATCTCAGAGGGAATAGCTTAGATGGTAGCAGAGCAGCCTTCAGCTTCGAGGCTGTAGGTATGGAGTACGAGTCCGACCCACCGGACAGTGATGACGAGAGCATCTGCGATCTAGACGATCCAGAAGGCCCAGAGGACAGCGTAGAATGTTGCATAGTTGCGACATTCTCGGAAGAGTTAGGGATTCCTTGCCAGAATCCTGACTGCCCAATGTACCTACCCATCCCTCACCCCAGCTCAGTCCCCGATCCCAGTCGAGAATCCGGGCCCGCAAGCGGCCCTTCACCGGGCGCTGGTCCCAGCGGAGTGTACGGCTCCTTGGTTGGAGACTCATCGAGTCAGGAGGACGACATTCGTCTCCCATCCAAGGAAAGCATGCACGTGCATCGAGATCCGCCGATCGCAAGTGGTCCAGGAGAGATGCCCGTCAGAACGAGACCTACGCCTGCGGAAATTGACCTGCTGCTCCAGAATGTCATCGAGCAGGCCGTCTCTGCCAAGTTGGACACTCAAATCCAGGAGTCCCACGAACGCTGGAGGTTAAAATTCAAGAGGATCGAGAGCCTACAGCGATCGGATTTGTATGACCGATGGTGCCTGCAAATTCATCATTGCTACTGCAGGTTTCACCGAGAACATCCGCCGTTGCCAGTCAACTCCACCGCCAAGACGATGGAGGTCGATGTGGTGTCGCTGGAGACGGCGTTGGAGCAAGCCTTTCTCAAGGTGGCGCAGGAGGAATCTCAAGAACTGCCTGTCACGAACACAATCGAGAGTTGGCTGAACGAGCAGGAGGACGTGGTAAGGAAGCCAGAAATCCATTGGATAGCGTTCTGAAACCGCCTCTCATGTGTCCTGTGCCCATCACTGCTCGTGTCGAAAGGAAATCGCCGTGCTCGCTGCTGAGAATCAGGCGATTTAAATCAATCAGGAAAAACTCTTCTCTTTTTTAACAATGGGAAGATCTTTCGCTCACCCCCCCTCTCATTTGCCAGATCCGCCAGTCGGATCTACCTGTTCTGTAGCCGATGAAGAGACTGAAGTTTTTTCACTCGCGCCCACAACAGATTCCAGAGCGGAAGAACAAATGAAAAAAAAGTGAAAAATTAAAAGAAAGAGTTTTTGAGAGTAAAAATCCTCAGCGTGTTTCAGAAGCGAGGACCAAAAGGAAAACAGAAGTTTTGGCCGAGAAAAGATCCACTGATCCCATGATTGCGGCTCAGGTCTTGCTCGCCCAGAGTCTTCTGGGCGCCGCCGGCGCCTCAGGTGCTGCCCAGGTCAATCCCATCCTAGCCGGTGGTGGCGGCATTGAGGACATTATTAACCCTGTGAGGGCTAAACTGAGAGCCATTGCAAAACAACCAAAAAACAATGGCAACCCTCGCCGGTGGGCTGTTTTTAAAAGAGAATTTTCTCTGTGGGTTGGCAACAACAAGCTTCGAGACGACAAGAAGCTTGATGCTCTTCTTCAGTGTTTAGAGGGTCCCATTTGTGACACGTGGATTAAATCCTACACTGATAGGGCTGATTCCTCTAACCCACTCACCTACAGTGAATTGGTTGCTCTGCTTGAGGGACGAGGAAGTAGGTTGCCTGAAGACCATTACCGAACCCTCCTCACCTCTTTCCCGAACAATCCCAAACTAATTCTACATGAGGTTCAGAACAAGCGACAACGCTTTGAAAATCTGGTGAATGAGGCTGAGAGTGCTGGGGAACATCTGTCAGATGGTGAATGAAAGGCCATCATCTCCGCGAAAATGCCTGCCGACACGGCTGCATCGCTGAGGCAGGAGCAGTCCAATGAGAAGGTGAAATCCTGGTGGACTGAAGTCACGGGATTCCCTAAGGGCTCAGGTCGTTTTCAGGTCAGAGATGTGCTTAAAAAGTGCTCGCCCACTAACCTTTCCAAGTGTAAGGAAAAGGAAGGTGCTTGGAGATTGAAACTCGCGCAGAAGGAGGACAGAGATATTTTCAATGAAGTGGTGAACCGAGGTGTCTCCTTTGGAGGAACTCGGCTCGTGGCAAAGCCGTGGGTTTTCAGCTTCACACCCACTGAATTGTGAGAGGAGTTGGGAAAATTGGCGGATGCCAATCATCAGCAATTCCATGAAGGATTGAGCCGAAATTCCCCTTCTAAAGGTGGGAATCAGAAGAATGTAAATAACTCGCAGTCGAAAGACTGTGCCATTTGTTTGTCCTTCGGTCACACCAACTGTGCCAAGTCGCATTCCACTGAGAATCACTGGTGGAATAAGACCGATGCGGAGAGAGTGCCACAAGAAGCCAGCAAGGATCCGCCCAAATCCCCTGTCAAGAAGGTGGATGAAAACCGCCAATCGACGCCCAGCGGAAAAGGTAAAGGCAGTAAAGGCCAGCAGACTTCTGGAGGCAAGGGACACCAGGGCCCATCCAGCCAAGGACGCTCTCCAGAAAATTTGGAAAATGGAAATGGTAAGTCCAATTCTGCCAAGGGTAATGGTGGAAAAGGCAATTTTTCAGAGAGAAAAAGGCCAATCCAGTGGCCAATTCTCGGGACATTCCAAGGGAATGAGCGCTGGTAAGGGCAAGGGGACCTCCCAGGGCACGAAAGGTGGACGAGGGAAAGGATCATCTGGTCAGCGGAACCCTAATTCAGGTCGTGGTGCATCAGTGCACCAAGTTGCTGGTTCTGACGAGGATTACTATAATAATGTGACGACGGAGGGTCAGGATGCCACCGATGAAGAAGGGAATCTTGGCGAAGAAGGTCTGGGAGACCAGTGGGAGGACGAGAACGGTTGCTGGGAAACCGTGCAGCAGGAGTACGAGAGAGATTATCAGGAATAAAGGCGCCAAGATTGTGTGGCCACCCCACACACAATCAGGCGTTTTCCTGAATGTCCGATCGTGGACATTGGAGCGCTGTCTGTAGGACCACGCCAGTTGAGGCGGATGGAGATAGGAATGTTGTGGAGATCGGTGTTCCCAACAAATACCGAGCTCGTCAATTCATTTGTCGTCTGTGGGTTACTGACAATAAGGGGAACAAACACCTTGCTACGTGTTATTGTGACAATGGTAGTGGAGTGAATCTCCTTACATGCTCCAACCACTATTAACCTCCCATGCTCTTAAAACCGGTCACGCGCTCACTGAGTTGTTCAACTAGTGATTTGCTGTACCCAGAGCTTTGATTTCTGATGCAATCCAAAATGTTTTAAGGATATAAATTTTAACAAAATGACAGAAGGAAATGAGACACTGGATTTTCACGAGTTCGTGCTGAAATTGCCGGATTCGGCGTGGAACCTGAGTTCTGAGTCGTTGGAACATGCAGCACAGTTGGCAAAGGAAGGCGCAATGAGTGGTCTCAGTCCTTGGCAGGCAGCGTCACTGTATTCCAAACTTACAGGAAAGAAAACACTGGCCACTGTCAAAGACACGATGGCCTTGGTTCGTGATGCCTTACTCACCTTAAAGGGCGACGACATTGGCAGAACAGGAACGTCGTCGCATCGCGAAGACGTCTTCTTGGCATGCGAAACTTTGAGCGGTCCCAAGGACCACGCTGGCCCCGCGTCGGACAAGGAGTCCACGTTCGTGTGGCGCGATGAGGTTCTGTCGCTTCCTTCACGCTTGTCTGCACTCCTGGAAGAGCGAAAGGTTTTGCAAGACGAGTTTCGCAGAAAAAAGATGTTGAAGCACCTTCCAGTGTTCGACGAGTTCCATAGGGCAGCTGTTAATAACGCGCCAACGCACAAACATCCAGCGGACGCAGAGAAGCGTCGTTGGGAACAACAGGTAAAAGACGCCATGCGAGTCCTGGGAGTAGTCTTAGCACGCGAAGATGACACAACGGTAGCTCCTGAAGCACCTGTTTCATTGGTACTATGTGAACATTTGTTTGCAATGTTGGGTGCGTTGGACTACAGCATCCAAAGCTCCCGGCGAGTGGCAGTAGATAAACGGTTTGAACAACCTGCGATTGCACCAGAGTTACTCTCGAAGGATGACATGTCACTACTTCAGTCGCGCAACAAATTACAAAAAGACCTGAGAGGCACGCGTTTCTCCCCTTACTCGCATCGTAGTTCTTTCCGTTCGTTTTCAACACGAGGTCGTTTTGATCCACGGAGATCTGGCAAAGGAGGCAAAGGCAAAGGTAAGGGTTTCACCCAAAGATTTGTGCCACGTAACGACAAGTTAGATGAACGACCACAGCAGTAGCTTGACTGTAGAGGATTTATTGGCACCAGCCGTGTGCGTGCCACCGCCGATCCATCCCCACATGCCACTCTATTTGCGCTGTCGTGCACAATTGCATGAATGGGAAGCGTTGAAGGACACATACGCGGCGTCAGTGATTCGCAATGGGCTGCAGCTTGATTGGGTTGACGGTTTTGATCCGGATCGGCCAACCGACGACTTCCGTCCTCGTTCTTCCCACGCAGAGGTAACCGACCCTGAATTGGTAAAACACGTGTCGGATGCAGTGCAACAGGGTTGCATGGAACGCGTCGAGCGAAAAGACATTAAGTGTTGTGCAAGTATGTTCGCAGTGGACAAAGCGTCAGACGAGGCACATCCTGAGGGAGGCCGTCGACCTATCACCAATTTGAAGAACGTGAACCAGTTTGTACAGACCACCTATTTTTGTTTGGTCACTCTGTGGGGCATTTTACCGTTCTTGAGACCCGGTCAGTATGCTTGCAAAATTGACTTGAAAAGTGCTTATGTTCACATGGGTATCCATCCGCGGGATCGACCTTATTTGGGGGTCTACGTCGACGGTGAATTTTACAGGTGGTGCGTTTTGCCGTTTGGATTAAACGTTGCACCACGGGAATGGCAACGCCTCATGCAACCAATTTTAAATGCCGTGCGCGAACGCGGAGCACTCGTTTGGGTCTACTTGGACGATTGGCTCATCATTGGCAATACTTACCGTGAATGTCTGGAACACACACGTTTTTTGGTACAACTTTTGCATCGGTTGGGTATATTGGTCAATGTCCCAAAATCATGTTTGGAGCCGTCTCAAGAAATTATAATGCTTGGTTTTATGCTAAACTTCAGGGAAGGATTCGTCGCGGTAGCTCCAAAGCGCCTACAAGCAATTTTTCGGGACGTGAACAGACTGGCACACAGTCACACACCATCAGTGAGGCGATGCGCCTCCGTTCTTGGAAGAATCCGTTCCTTGTTGTTCGCCATACCCCATATCCGGCTCCTCAGCGACGCCCTGGCGGTGCACGTGGCGGTGGCAGTCCAGGCTGGCTGGGAGGCAGACGTGGCGCTCCCGGAGCGCGTGTCACGTCAGTTGATGGATCTGGCGGACGAGTTACACCAGTGGAAGGGACGCACCTTCGTAGTTTCCATGGGTCACGTCAGGGACATGTACTCGGACGCGTCAGATCTGGCGTGGGGCGGAGTCCTTCAAGGGAATGCCCAAGCAGCGTTCGGTTGGTTCCTGAATCGGGAGGAACACATAAACGTCAAAGAGTTCAGGGGAGCCCTACTGACTATTCAAGCGTATGCGCTGAGGGACACCACGCTGCGATTTTTCACCGACTCAATGGTCCTTTACTGGTATCTCCGCAAGTGGGGAGGTCGCAAGCCGCGGTTCAACGCATTGATTCTCCAACCGTGGAATTTTACACAAGCCAATCGCATCGAGATTCAACCGTTTTACGTGCACACCTCGGTGAATCCGGCGGACATTTGGTCTCGGCTTCGTTGGACACCGTCGGAGGCTACCTTCCCGTCGGACGTGTTGACTTGGATCCTGGAGGAGTTCAAAAGTTGGATTCAGCCGGAAATCGATTGGATGTCAAGGAGTTCCAATGCGGTGTGCAGCAAGTTCGTCAGTCCGTGTCCTCAGCCGGGGGCTTACGCCATCGATGTCTTCTCCCAGAATCTAACTTTACTTTCACCGGGGTGGGTCTTCCCGCCGTTCAAGCACATACCTCAGTTGGTCAACAAAGTGTTGGAGTCACCAGGGGTGAAGGTTCTCATGGCTCTGCCGTACAGGCCGCGCGAGGTTTGGTGGAACCTATTGATGAAACACGTGAAGTTTGCAGTGAACACGTCGGAGTTCCGTTTGCAAATGCCAGACGGCACGGAGACACAACCACGTTTCGTGTTGACCTTGGCGTATGTTTGCGTGAATACTATCAATTGCGAGGAGCTACCAACGAAGAGGCGACGCTTATCATCAATGAAATCGGGAAGGACACCTTGAAACGTTACAATTCTGCGTGGCACATGTTTGGTACGTTCTTGTTACAAGACGCGGCGCTTGCTCCACTGTTAAAGGTGGAGCGCTTTAGTCAAATCCCACTGATGACGGTGGCGGTGCAACTTTTAAAGTTTTCACGCACGCATTCTTTAAGTGCTGGGCGTATGGCGTATTCAGCAGTGTGTTTATTCCCGTGCTTTTCGCAACTACGTTTCGAGGGTATGCTACGCAACTTGAAACGTGACTGGTTCGTCAGTGTTCCTCATTATCATCGTTTCTATGATGTACGGCGTCTTATACAAGTCATGCATCAGCAACCTGTGGAGACGGAAGCTCAGCTGCGCTTGCAAGCCATTTTGTCCTTGAGATTCTTTGCCTTGTTCCGAGGCGTTGATCTGGCGCGATCACGTAGGGATATCCAACGCGCTGCTCAGCCTTGGTTCATTTCTGCTAAGCGCAAAGGGAGGAGATACTATGCACGTTATCCTATTCACAATGTTACGCCACCGTCAATTGATCCGCAGCGCTGCTTAGCGCGTTATTTGGAGGCTACTGGTGATTACGAGGGTTCTGAGATTTTTGTGTCCCTACGAAAGCCACGGAAGCCTTTATCATCTGATACCATCAACGGTCTCACTACTCGCTGGTTAAGGAAACACCTACTGGAATTGGGGGAACTGGAGACAGATTCGTTTTCCGCGCATTCTACACGAGGAGCAGCAGCAACTGCACTAATCTATCTTGGCGTGGATCCGCATGTGGTAGCAGCATTGGGTGATTGGTCCTGTTACGATACATTCAGAAAGTTTTACGACAGGACCAGAGCTCTGTTGCGCATCGCGCAAGTTCTGGTCCCTCCTGATCTGGCGACTGGAGAAGCGGCGCGCGCTTCGCGCCTGGCGATTAATTAATTCTTATAAAGGGTTCAGTTCACGGGAGCTCAGTCTTCCGTTCTGTTGCCCATATATGGGGATTGTGTAGTGCTAGCTGAGCCAGCTCGGATTTACCCGAATAGGTGAGGAGGAAAGAAGAGATGGCGAAGCAATAGCACTACACAAGACACATATATGCCCACCCTGTCCCTCCCTTAAGTTCTTCGCTCACCGTGAAAAGCAGTTGAAACTTGGGTCGTCGGTTGCCACGGTTTTAAGAGCATGGGAGGTTAATAGTGGTTGGAGCATGTAAGGAGTACTGATTTTCCAAATTTTTTATTATACTACGGTTTTCTCTGAGATCGTCGACGACAGGTCGTAGCTTAGAGGAAAAACACAACTCTAAGGTTGGTAGAGTGTGGGTTCAAACCCCATGGAGGGGGTATTTGAGGTCAAAAATTTCATTTTTCATGTATAATACCATTTTTGTGTATATTTTGAGGGTGCCCGTTTCAATGAAAGGTATCAAAGGGCACCAAAAGAGCAGAAAACAGAGAAAACAAACCGGTTTTAAGGAGTTGGCCCATATATGGGGATTGTGTAGTGCTAGCTGAGCCAGCCCAGCAAGGATCCGCCCAAAGCCCCTGTCAAGAAGGTGGATGAAAACCGCCAATCGACGCCCAGCGGAAAAGGTAAAGGCAGTAAAGGCCAGCAGACTTCTGGAGGCAAGGGACACCAGGGCCCATCGAGCCAAGGACGCTCTCCAGAAAATTTGGAAAATGGAAATGGTAAGTCCAATTCTGCCAAGGGTAATGGTGGAAAAGGCAATTTTTCAGAGAGAAAAAGGCCAACCCAGTGGCCAATTCTCGGGACATTCCAAGGGAATGAGCGCTGGTAAGGGCAAGGGGACCTCCCAGGGCACGAAAGGTGGACGAGGGAAAGGATCATCTGGTCAGCGGAACCCTAATTCAGGTCGTGGTGCATCAGTGCACCAAGTTGCTGGTTCTGACGAGGATTACTATAATAATGTGACGACGGAGGACCAGGATGCCACCGATGAAAAAGGGAATCTTGGCGAAGAAGGTCTGGGAGACCAGTGGGAGGACGAGAACGGTTGCTGGGAAACCGTGCAGCAGGAGTACGAGAGAGATTATCAGGAATAAAGGCGCCAAGATTGTGTGGCCACCCCACACACAATCAGGCGTTTTCCTGAATGTCCGATCGTGGACATTGGAGCGCTGTCTGTAGGACCACGCCAGTTGAGGCGGATGGAGATAGGAATGTTGTGGAGATCGGTGTTCCCAACAAATACCGAGCTCGTCAATTCATTTGTCGTCTGTGGGTTACTGACAATAAGGGGAACAAACACCTTGCTACGTGTTATTGTGACAATGGTAGTGGAGTGAATCTTCAGTCAGAAAAATTTTTACCAGACATATGTGTAGACACTTCGCTGCACCTCGTTAACCTGGAAGGTCTTTCAGGTCATGTCCTTCCAGGAGGGTGTACAGGTTCGTTTCTGAAGGCGCACATGGTCGCCCAGGATTTGTGGGAGGAAGGTAAGGTAGAGGATGTTGTTTTAGAGGATTAGTTTTATAGAGCGGCCATCAAATATGACCTTTATTTAGGTCATCCATTTTTAACGAAGAACAAAGTGGCCCCTGTAGGACACAGACGTTGTTTTATTTTGGAATCTGGAGAGCAGGAAGCTCCCAGCTTTCGTTTCTTGCATTCTGAGTACCGAAATGCAAAAGAATTTTCGAGTCAAAAGGTAAACACAGTTTTTGGTGAGGATGAAGGGAGTAGTGAGTTTAGCGCCACTACAGCCTACAGCATCTTGCTACAGGAGCGACGAAGGAACACTCAGCGTCCCAAACCGCGCAATTGGAAGTCTTCCAACTACCGCGTTGTAGATAGGTGGCGTGATTATATATGTTCCTATTTTTTGGAGAACCATGATTTTGTGCCCGCCAAGGATGCCTTTTGCAACGAGTTAAACAAGCGTTTCAAGCGCTTAGCTGACGATGCATGGGCAGTAAAGTGGGATAAAAGGCTGTGGATAAACCCCCCTTTTCATTTGTTGGGAGAGATCGTTCAAAAAAAAAAGGAGGATCGCACTCAGGCCATCCTTGTTGTACCACTATGGGATTGGAAACCATGGTGGAAGGATGTTTTGGCCATGACAGTCGACTCCATCCGCCTCCCCCACGACGTCAAGCTGTACGCCAGGGACAACACTGGTCCCCTGCGACAGCGGCTGTGGCCTTCCGTCGCTTTTCTGGTCGATGGAGGTCTCCTCTCTGACGGATCTTGCACATCAGACCATGGGTCAGGTAGGTAGGTAGGTAGGTCGACTCGGGACTGGGGTTGCCCCGCAGGGGGGACTTACCAAGGGGCTTTTGCTCACCCACCCACGGCCCTACTTCACGTGCCCCCACAAAGCAGCTCCCCCACATGGGGGAAGGGCGCGGTCGCCGCGAGCAGTACCCTACAGCGGGTTCTGCCCAGAGAGGTAACCCATGTTCGACCGAAGTCTCACATTCCTTTCCTTTGGGCGGATGATACGTGGGGGAGGGTCCCACCGCACATCCTCATCAACCTCCCGATTCTGAGGCCCAGGGGCCCGGAGCCAGGCCAAAGGCCCTGTCCTGCAGGCACCCCCACCTGGGTTGGTTTTCAGTAGGTGTGAGGCGACTTGAAGAAGCACCTGCTACGGGACTCGCATGCCGTGGCGCACACTCACACCTCCTGACTCGGTCGAGCTTGCGCTCTCCCGGGGGGCCGGGGGTTCGAAGTAGGTTGTTGTGGCCGGTTGGTCGGTCGTATGGTACGGTTGCGGTGTAGTTTGCTAATGTAGGTTGGTCGGTTGCGTGAGGGTAGAGCCAAGTTTTGTTCGTGGGCATGGTCGTCGGCGGGCGCGGCGCACCACTGTGTCACCAAACCTCTGGACGCCGTTCCCGTTTCGACCCGTGCACGCCTGGCTGGTTTGGTGTTGGCCGGCTTGCGTGTGGTCTGTTTACGGTCAAGTGGCAGCTGCAGCTGCGGTGTTGTTGGTTCGCGGTCGTCTTGGCCGCCTCATGGTCGGGTTGGTTTGCGTGGGTTCCATTGTGCTGCTGCCGGTGGTCGTTCCGCCGCATGTTGTTTATGCAGCTGGCATGTCCGTGTCGGTGCTGGTCAGTGGCGTCGTGGTTTTTCCAAGTGTAGTGTTTTGTAGTTTGTTACCGTTGGTTGGTTGCGTTTGTATTGGCAGCGTTGCGGTGTTCTGCTGTGTTCGTGGGTACGATCGTCGGTGGGCGTGGCGCACCACGGTGTTGCCAACCCCTTGGGCGCCGGTTCTGTTTCGACCCGTGCACGCCTGGCTGGTTCGGCGTTGGCCGGCTTGCGTGTGGTCTGTTTACGGTCAAGTGGTGGCTGCAGCTGTGGTGTGGTTGGTGCGCGGTTGTCGTGGCCGCCTCATGGTCGGCCGGGTTCGTGTGGGTTCCGTTGCGCTGCTGCCAGTGGTCCTATCGTCGAATCCTGCCCGTTTAGCCGGCACATTTGTGTCTGCGTCGGTTGGTGGCGTCTTGGTTTGTACAAGCGTCGTGTAGTGTAGTTTGGGAACGTTCGTGGGTCGCATCCGCAGCGGTAGAGTCGCAGTGTTCCTCTGTGCTTGTGGCAATGGTGGTCGGGTGGCGCGGCCTGCTACGGTGTCGCTAGCTCGTTGGTCGTCGCTCTCGCACCGGCCCGTGCACGCCCGGTCAGCTTGGCGCTGGTCGGTGCGCGCGCGGTCTGTCCACAGTCACGTTGCGTCCGCTGTAGTGGTTCTGGCGGTGTGTGGTCGTGTCAGTCGCCTCTTGGTCGGTTTGTTCGGCGTTCGTTCCTTGTCGTCGCAGCGGGCGTTCGCGCAGTCGGATTTGTCGTGTGCAGGTGTGCCGCTTGTTGCGATGTTGGTCGGTGCCAGGTGTGTGGGGCCGGCACGGTACGTTTGTACTGTGCGCCGCCCGCGCGCTGCGGGTGAGAAAAGCCATGACAAGTGGTCGGACCGCTGTAAAAAAATTTTTTTTTCCCCTATTTGTGCCCTGTTCCCTGCCCCGCCCTGGCAGTGTTCCATGCACAATCCATTATCCGGTATTTCATGGTGCTCCGTAGCCGTACTTCCAGTTTCGCTTGTGCCACTCATATGTACACCCCCCGTCGGTGGCAAGGCCCCGCCGGTCCCCCTCGGTGTGTCCCTGTGCTCCCCATGGGAGCCCCAGGGCGTTGCTCCAGCTCGGTGGTGCTGTGCTCGTGCTTGTGCCTGTCTGTCTGCCGTGCGCCTTTTCGTGTCGTGCGTTGCGGGTCATTCGGGTGGCGTGTCTGTGTAACGGTGCCGGGTGTGGTGGCTAGGATGGTTAGGGTGGTTCGGCTTGTGCTGTGGTGTCGGGACGCTCCGTCCGACGTGGCGGGTTGGGCTCGGCGTAACACACCCGTGCCTGTTGGCAGGCAGGTCGGCGCGGCCCCGTGTGGTGAGCTTGTGGCCCCCCGCATGCCCCGGGTAGGGTTCTGGAGGACAGGAGTACCGGGTAGTGTTGCAGCCCCCCTCCATCTCATGGACGCTGTTAACTGTCTGCGGGGGGTGTGCCCCTCGTACCATTCGCATAGGTTATACGTGTCGTAACCTTACGCGTCCCAGGCGCTCAACTCCCCGGCGGAGGTGCGCGCTGGTCCCTGCAGTGCACTTATCTCCGGATGCTCGCCCTGGACGGTGATACTCTGGCCGGTGGTTCGTTAACATTCTTGTGGTTATCGGCCCGGCCGCGGGTTCCGCGTATTTGGCTGGGCCCTTTGCCCGGCCCCTTGTGGATCCGGCTCGCGGGAGAGGAGGGTGAGGCGGGAGGACGGGTCCGGGCGTGGCGCCGCCCCGTTCCCTGCTGCAGGTGGGTCGCGGGGTCCGAGAAGCGTGGCCCTCGCCCGGGGGGTTGTAGGAGGAAGTCGTGGGGTTTCCGTGCGTGCTTGACACCACGGGTTGCAAAGGCTGGCCTCCACTCTCCGGGCATCTGTTGCATGTGTCGGGCATGTTGACGTCTGTCTCGTCGGTTTGTCGGACCGTCAGGTGTTGCTGGGGTGTGTTGCGCAGCTGTGTGCCACCGGGTCGTCGCGGTAGGACCTGTCGCCAGGCGCGGCTCAGGGTCCTGGGGGGGCGTCCCATGCGTCGCACCGGGGCGCCGTGGAGGTTACTGAAGTTTGCGTGCACAAGGGCTGGGCGTGCCGCCCGGGTCTCCGCCTCAGTGCGGACGGCGGGCTGCCGTCAATCGCCCAGCGCCAGTGCCCGGATCCGGTGGCGTGCGCTGTTCAACAACACCCCTGTGGTCATCGGTTCGGCCGCGGGCTCCGCGTGTTTGGCTGGCCCCTTTGCCCGGCCCCTCGTGGACCCGTTACGTGGGAGAGGAGGGTCAGATGGGATGGCGGTCCCGGGTGTGGTGCCGCCCCCTTTCCTTGTTGCAGGCGGGTCGCTGAGGTCCGGGAAGTGCGGCCCTCGTCCGGGGGATGTGGGAGGAGGTCGCTGGGGTCGTATTTGTGTCCGACACCGTGGGCTGCTAAGGCTAGCCTCAACTCCTTGGGTGTCCGTTGTGCGTGCTGGGCAGGTGGACGCCGTCCCTGCTGGTGTGTCCGGTCGACGGGTGGTGCCGTAGCATGTTGCGCGGCCGCGCGTTGCTGGGTTGTACGAGGGGTCGTGTTGGGCGAGGTCTGCCCGGTCGGGGTCGTTGTGGTTTGTGGTCGACCCCGCTGCCGCTGGCGCGACGGTCATCGTCCGGTCCTCTGGTGGGAGGAGGCGGCCCCGGGTCCGCCGCGCCGTTTCTTCTCTCCGCGTGGCTGGTGTGGGACTCGTGCCGTGCGCGTGCGGCCGTGCGTCGTTGCTGCAGGTCCTGTGGTTGGTCGCTGGTCAGGGCCCTGGGGGGTTACCCGCACGTCGTCCAAGTGCGCTGCGGAGGGCACTGAAGATTTCGTGCACCAGGGCCGTGTGCGCCGCCCGGGCCTCCCTCTCAGTGCGGATGGCGGGCTGCAGCTGCCCACCCAGCGCCAGTGCCCGGATCTGGTGGATCGCGAAGACGGGGCATAGGTTGGGCTCAGTGGGGGTTTCTGCCGTCGGTTCCGGGATGGCCTCCATCTGCTGCCGGCCGTCGAGGTAGAATCTCCACGTCGCTGACCACGCCCTGGCGCCGCGCCCACCGGCAGAGGCAGTAGAGGGCGTGGCCTGGGTGCCAGGTGCCTGCCGCCCCCGACACAATGGCCATCAGGGGGTCCGGGGGTTGGTTTCGGAGCAGGGGGGTAGGGTTGTCCGGCAGGCCCGTGGTCTCCCGGAGCATGGGCCTTGTGGCGGACGCGGTGGCGGAGGCACACGAAGCGCACGCTGCCGCACGGTGTGACCTGGAGGGCAGTGCGAGGGCTTTCCTCAACGAGACCGCCCTCCCGGCCATCCGCGCCCTGAACGGAGCGGGGGCCCCTACGCTGCTTCCGGCAATGCACCGGATCGTGAACGCCGTCCAGCCGGGGCTCATCAGCCCGGAGGCGGCCCTCTACGGGCACTGGATGGAGTGGCGCGAGTCCAACCGGTCGGGCCGGCCCCTGTCCATGGGGGACACCCTGCGGCTGACGGGAGCAGGGTCTGCCATGTCCCTCCGCAGCAGCGCCCCAGCCCTGCTGCACGCCCTCAGGACGCGCTACCCCGGGAACGCGGCCCCGTACCTGAACCAGGCGCGGGCCACGTACCCGGGAGGAGTGTCCGAGCTGGATGCAGCGCTCCACCTTCTACACGCGCCGGACGAGGACCTGGAGGTGGGCGAGGTCACGGTGTTTGTGGAAGGCGCGGACGAGGCGTCCGCCCGCCCCCGGCCGACCAACCCGGTGTACGAAGGCACCAGGCCTACCCCCCCGTACGCCGTCGTCTGCGAGGCGTTCCCCAGGGAGCCCACTTGGTGCCCCGCCCTCCCGCCGGCGACGCACGCGCCCCGCGGCTGGGCTAACCCAGACCTGTCCCCCCCCCCTCTCCAGAACCAGGGGTGCCCACCACAGGGGGCAGGTCCTCTGGCAAGAGTGCCCTGGCACCCCCCTGCTCCTCCTCGTCGTCACGACCCGCGGGGACCAGGGGCGGATCCTGGGGATCACCCCGGCCCACCTCTATGGGGCAACACCCGTACCCCGCCCCCCCCTCCCGGCGCCCGCGGCGCGGGACGGAGTACACACCTTCCTGCGAACACAGGAGGTCACCGCCGTTACGGGGGTCCACCTGGTGCGGCTGCCCACGACACCGCTCGACGACCCCCGGGGGCCCAGGGCCCTGGGCCCCGCCCCAGACTGGGAGCTATGGCGCGACGCGCGGGCCGCGTGGCTCCCCCGCCTCCCCTCCCAGTGCCGGTGGATGGCTTCAGGCCCCCGGCCGTGCGGGGCGACGCCACAGCCGGCCCCCCACCCCCTCCCCCCCTCCCCCCGCAGAGCACCACACGGCACTGCCCACGGCACGGCACTGATGCACCAGGAGGTAGTGGGAAGGGCGCGCCTGCCACCACGCATGCCTACCAGGGTAATAGCGATGGCAGACTCCGATGGGTCCCCCCAGCGGGACGACCGCCACCACCGCCGGTCCCGCTCCCGCTCCCCCGTCTCCTCCCCGGAGTGGACGGGGGAGACCCTCGCGGAGCGCGAGGAGCAGAGGCTGGCGGAGACGGCGGTGCTGGTCGGGCCGCTTCCGCCGACCCGGGAGCCTGAGCCAGCCGAGATGACCGCCTCCGCCGCCCAAGCAGCCAGCCCCGCCGCCCCGCCCCGAGAGGGGGCCCCAGACGCGCAGGAAGCGGAGACCGCAGCCCCAGCGAGCCACGCCGCGGCCCCGATCGCGGCCCCTGGCTCGCCGCCGACACGGGGGGCAGCCCCGGCGCAGGAACCAGGCGCATCGCCGAGGGCTGCCGCAGCCGCAGAGGAGAGCAAGAAGGGCGCGCGAGGGATTGCGATCGCGGCCCTGGCGGGCCGCACCACCGCCTCGGCCGACCACGCCGCGGCCCCCAGCACGCCGCGACAGCGGGGAACGGACCCCGCACGGGCCACGGGCGCCTCGTCGGCGGCCGCCACGGCAGGGAAGGAGAGCGAGAAGCGTGCGCGAGGGGCTGCGGCCGCGACCCCGGCGGGCCGCGACACCGCCTCGGCGTGCCACGCCGCGACCCCCAGCACGCCGCGAGCGCGGGGGACGGACCCCGCACGGGCCACGGGCGCCTCGCTGGCGGCCGCCGCGGCAGCAGAGGAGAACGAGAAGGCATGAGGGGTTGCGACCGCGGCCCCGGTGGGCCGCACCACCGCCTCGGCCGACCACGCCGCGGCCCCCAGCACGCCGCAAAAGCGAGGGGCGGACCCCGCACGGGCCACGGGCGCCTCGTCGGCGGCCGCCACAGCAGCGAAGGAGAGCGAGGAGGGCGCGCGAGGGGCTGCGGCCGGGACCCCGGCGGGCCGCGAAACCGCCTCGGCCGGCCACGCCGCGACCCCCAGCACGCCGCGCAAGCGAGGGAAGAACCCCGCACGGGCCACGGACGCCTCGCCGGCGGCCGCCGCAGCAGCAGCAGTGGGCAGGGAGAGCGCGAAGTACCGCGCCCACGCCAACCCCACCCACACCCACACCAGCCCCCCCAAGCCGTTCCCCCCCAAGCCCTTCCCCCCGGGGCGGGAGCGGCACGTCCGCCCCCCGGCCCGCGAGCGCTCGCCGCCGGGCGTCACGCTGCCGCAGCTGCAAAGGCAGCGGGATGCCCGGCGAGTGGTCCAGGAAGGGCGCAGCAGCGGGGGGAAGCAGAGCGCAGGCAGCGGACGGCGCGACTCGGGGCAGGGGGCCGGGGAGGGGCCAGGGCACGGGAAGGGCGCGCAGGGGCACGGGCAGGGAGCCCAGGTGCAGGGGGCAGGGCGAGGGGAAGTGGGAGAGCGGGCGGGCGAGGGCGTGGGGGACGGGAGGCGGGACCCGCGACACGGGCAGGGGGCTGGAAAGGGGCCCAAGGGCAAGGGCAAGGGCGCCGCGGGCCCCAAGGGACAGGCGGGACGGGGCATGGGAGCCCAGGGGGGAGGACAGGGCGAAGGGAGGGGGGCAGAGGGCGGGGCGCCCCCGCAGCCGGACGTGCAGCCGGTGAGGTGCATCCCCCCCGGCATCCAACAGATGCCGGCACACCACACCCACCACCACCACCACCACCACCACCACCACCCCTACAACATCGACCCTGACGCCGGCGAGCTCGTCCCCCCCCCAACCCCCACGACACCGGCACCAGCCATCCCCCCCGCGCCGAGGGCGGAGCCGGCGCGGATGGCCTCGGCGGAGGGGGGACGGGGCGCGGCATCGGCGCCGCAGGCGCAGGGGCAGCGAGGGGGGCCGGCACGGGGGGCAGAGGAGGGCCGGCCATGGGACCGGGACTGGGGCGCGGTCCCGGACCCTCTGGGGGAGGAGACCCTCCCCCTGGTGGGGGAGGTGTACGGGTGGTTGTGCTGGGGCAACCAGGGGACCTCCAGGAGGTCGAGGAACCGGCCCTTCGATGCCGTGCTCCTCCGGAGAGACGGAGGAAACCGAGAGGTACCCCCGGGGGGGTGGGCAGCCCCAGAGGACCATGAGAGGGTCCTCAGGTCAGTGATCCGGGCGGCGTGGCCCGACAGGGAGCCGACGTGGCCGGCCTTCCTGGAAGGGGGAGCGGTGCCCCGCATCACGGATGCGGACGCCAACAACTGGCTCCCCCGGGCTTTGCGCAGCGCTCTCGCCCACTGGCGCTACCGCCGGCACAACCCGCCGCCGCCACAGCCCCAGCCCCCACACAAGCGGCGGCGCAGGTGATGGCCCAGATGGCGGATACGAGAGAGTGGGGGGGGGGGCTGGGCCCCCCGACCCACGCCCCCCCCACGGTACGGCATGACGCAAGAGGGCGTGCCACCTCCCGCGGGAGGGAGTGCGGAGACAACGAGCGCGGGGGGGAACCTGCTGCCCCGCAGCCCGCTAACCACTGACCGCTAACCCTCACGGCCACCCCCGGCCGGCCAGCGCCGCGCGACAACGGCCGGGGGAAGAGGAGCCCCAGGTAGAGGGGGGCGGGGGAAGGGCGCGACCCCCCAGCCGATGGCTGGCCCCCGGGGCCAGGACTGCCATGCCGCCCCCCCCCCCGGCCGTCAGGAGGCGTCGCCAGGGGACCAAAGCCCCCCCCCCCCCCTCCCACACAGGCCGGAGAACGGGCGGAGGGGCGGCCCCCCACCACCCCCCCCCCCGCACCCACCCCAGCTGGGGAGCCACAGGCGCGGCCCTCCGCCCCCCCAGGGCCGGGGGGGCGCCCCCCCCCCCCCCAGAAGGGACGGCAACGCGGTAAGGGGAACGGCGGCTGGACCTGCTCCCGCGAACCCACACCGGCGTGTCGGAGCAACGCGCACAACGGAACAGGAAGGAGGCCGCGCCCCACATGACCCTCCCGTAACCACAGCCCGCTCCGGGATGACAGAGGGGGGGTTCAGGTCTGCTGGGGCCCCCGGTAGAGCGGTCCACGGGTCGCCCCTCACCCCCCCCCAACCCCGAGGCGACACTTCAGCCCCGACCGCACGCGCACGCCGGAAGGGAACGCGCCGGCGACATGGAGAGGGCCAGGATGGAGTACCGCAGGCCGCCGCCCGGAAGGAGAGCAGGGAGGCCGCGGCGCGACAACCCCCCCCCCCCCCCGCCCCCCACCGGCCCGCCAGCTGCAGGGGCCCCGGCCCCCACCCCCCAAGGCAGGGGGTATGGTCCCCCCCCTCCCGAGAGGGGAGCCGGAGTGCGACCCGCCCCCCCGCCCCAGCCGCCGGCTCCCATGGGGGCCGCGAAGAACCAGCGAGCCCACGCCTGCGCACCGGGACGCCGCACAGATCGTACCCAGAGAAGCCGCGTGAGCACGAGCCGGAGTGGTATCGGGGGCCACGCCCCCCATGGACAGCACAACGCCAGTGACGCCCGCTTTTTTGCCTGCCCAGGGAAGGCAGAGGGACGGAATGAGGCAGAGCGACCCCCCGCCCTACAGGCCCCGCCCCGGCCGCACAACCGGGGGGTACGACGCACGCCCCCCCCCCCCCAGCCCGCCCCCCAGCGTATGAACGCCACGGACCCGCCCCGCGGCGCGCAGCCCCCACAGGGACAGAGCAGGGCCCCCACACCCGCACGCCAGCGCCCACAACACGTGGATCGCGGACCCCAACAGCCCGCCCAGTGGACGGGCAGTCGGGGGAGGGGCAGCGCATGACCCCAGACGCCCCACGCAACGGTAGAAGGCACCCCCCCCGGGGACGCCCTGCCGCCACCCCCACAACCCCAAGCCAAGTAGGGGGGAACCGGGACCGGACCGCCCCCCCCCAAGCACGCCAGACGGAGCAAGGGACCGGGGCAGGACACGCGGAGGGGCACGGACCACGTGGAACGGCCCTACCAGTGCCCAGTGCCGGGACCACGCGAGATGCGCACGCCACACAACCAGGCGGGGGGGGGAGCGGACACCGCGAGAGCGCGAGCGCACACACACGAAAGGGACACGCCGGGACTACCGGAAGGGCAACCGGACCGAGCGCGCAGAACGCACAGACCGCGTGGAATGGCGTACCAGCGAGCGAGGGTAAGGGACACCCGGACGGGACGGCCCGCCACACGCAGCGCGGAACACGCGGGGCGGGGAGGGGGAAACGAAAGAGACACGACGCCAGGAACAGGCCCGAACCCCCCGAACCGGCCGCGAGCGCCGCGCACACACAGACGGGGCACTGCACCCGCCAAGGCAGTAGTGGCGCACAGCGCCACGCCCCAACCCCTAGGCTAGGCAGCCTCCGCGCCAGCCCAAGGGGGGCTGACTGGCGACAAGCCAGTAGCACGGGCCTGGCGGCGCCGGCGCCCCGGGCGACCACGCATTAGGGGGGCGACGCAGTGGGTAAGCGCCCGCAGCCATGGCTGCGAATTGATGCACTGACCGGGGAGTGGCGAAACGGGGACGCCGGGGAAGGACGGGGCTCCGAGCTCTGTGAACCCGGGGGACTCCGCCACCAAGCAGGAGGTGCGTCTTGGAGGGCCCCCCACTAGGACCCGGTGGGGAGGATATCACCTGGCTCGACCAGGTGGCCCCCCGTAGCTGAAAGGCGTCTAGTACCCGCACAATCAAACCTCAAACCTCGAACCTCAAACCTCTCCCGGAGCATGGAGTCGACGGCCTCCAGGCTCCAATGGTTGTCCTGCGGGTGCGGGATGATCCGCACCTGGTAGTAGTGGCCATTCTCCAACACGATCATGGCGATGGTACCGGGGTCACGTTCGCGCGGCGGGGGTGCTGCGCGTCGTCTCCGGGTAGTGCGCTGTCAGGTTCGTGAGGTTGTGCCCCCTGCTACGGGCGGTCCCGCTTTTCCATGCCTCCAGGCCCTCGTGCGGTGGGATACGGAGGTTGTCGGGTCTCGGTGGTGGGGCGGCCCGCTCCCGGCCTCCGGTGGTGGGTGCGGGCCTGGGGTCCGTCGGTGGCGCTATGAGCGTGTGTACCCAGCCCAGGTGTGGGACCCACACGCCCCCTTGGGCAGGTTGGTGGGTGTTGAACCACCAGATTCATGCTTCAATGAGGTCGTCAGAGACCTGTGTCCCGGGGGTGACGAGCGCCCTGAGCTGTCGCACAAAGATTTAGGTTGTCGGGGCATGTGGCAGGGGGACTACGGCGAGAAGCCTGTTCGGGTCGACGTTACGGAAGTGTTCCCGGAGGGTGGCCACCAGCTCGCTCGAGGGCGTGGAAGCGTGGATGTCGTAGAGCGCCTTCAGCTCCGCGTCGTCGAAGGGATCCGTGCCCCGTTGCTGTGGTGGTCGGGGGGCCGGGGGGGGCATGGCCACCCGGTCTTGGTCCAGTGCCGCGTCAGCCGCGGAGGGGGGCCGTGAGGTGGCGCCCAGTTGTCCCCCAGGCACGTACTCCGTGGGGGGTTTCCGTTGCTGGGGCATCGAGCAGGGCGTGGCGGTGGGCAGCGGGCCAGTGGGCTCCTGGGGGCTGGAGGTCCCTGTCATCACTGTGTCCGCCCTTGGTCCGCTCGCGTCGTGTCCCGGCTGCCGCGACGTGCCTCCGTGGCCTGGCGGCTTCTGGACTGCGGGGAGGGCTGCCCCCCCGCCCCTTGCGTAGGGCTGGGGTCGGGCGCGGGCTCCCTTGGTCGCGTGTCCGTGGCGTGTGGTCCTCTCGGTAGCGGATCGGCCGCTGACCCCGGGAGGGAGGCGGCAGATGAGCTGGACGTTTCGCCCGCCGTCTGGCGAGGGTCAGCTTGAAGCGTTGCTTGGCGCTCGCGCTGGGCCGGCGTGAGAATGGTGGGGATGTGCGTCCGCTTGGTGCGGGGCCTCTTGGACCGGCGTCTGGGGTCGGACGTCGATGATTTTCGCCGAGCTTGGGGGTCGCGGGGGCCCCCGTGGTCCCCGTCCATATCCTCATTGAAGACGACTCGTCGCGCTGCGGGGGGCGGCGTGCGGCTGCGGCGACGGGATCGGCCAGGGCGCCTCGTTTCTTGGCGCTGCTCCGGCGTGTCGCCTTGCACCCTCGAGGCGTGGGGACTGCCCGGGCTCCCCCGTGGGGCGAACGGCCGC
Organism: Eutreptiella sp. 'Long Island Sound 2002'; assembly: GCA_964036045.1. Taxonomy (NCBI): domain Eukaryota; phylum Euglenozoa; class Euglenophyceae; order Eutreptiales; family Eutreptiaceae; genus Eutreptiella; species Eutreptiella sp. 'Long Island Sound 2002'. Next base: position 64,166,803 of record OZ038388.1, on the reverse strand, counting down.
AGGGGGCTGCTGTATGTGCCAGAGGGGGAACCCCTACCAGGTGGTGGACCCCGTGGGTGTTCCGGTGATTTTTTGCGCGCCGCCTGTCTGGGGGGCTCCGGGACGTCTTGGGACCGCGGCCGCCGGTGGCCTGAGGCGTGTCCCTGGTGGCCCGGTGATCCAGGCATGTTCCAGATGTTATGGTCCTGCACCGCCGCACGGATGCGCAGGGCGGCGCGCTGGTGCCACCGCCAGTGCGGTCCGTTCATTTCATCTGGGCTGTAGGCTCCCATATGCGCCATGAGCCGGGTGGCCACATAGCGCCATTGGTCGGGGCGGTCCATGGTGGCGGGGGGCGTGTGCCCTGTCCGATGACCAAACGTGACGTCTGCCATGGTGCTTGTTCCCTCCGCGAGGTGGCGGGACCACGAGGAAAGTACCCATCGTATGCGGACCGCCAGTTCGAGCTGCTCCCCTGTGACAAGCCTGGGGATCCAGAAGCTTAGGTCTTGGGTCGCTTCTTGCTCTGCTTGTTCACTGGGGTGGCCGGCGTCACCCTCTAAGCGTGCATATATATATATAGTCCAGTATATATAGTGCATATATATAGTCCAGGTGTCCCCGCCCCCAGGGCGGGGCGGCCCCCGGCGGTGGGGCGACAGGCTCACTCGCGGTGTTGGTGGCCGCTTCCACGCGCGTGCCCTCACCCGGGGCGTTGCGCTCGTCCGTAGTCCGGTCCGCCGCAACGCTCGCGGTCGTCTGCCCCTCGCCCGTAGCGGCAATCTGCCCCAGGGTGGTGTAGTCGCGCTGGAGGTGCGCTTGTCGTGGCATCGTGAGGGGCCTATCGTCCGCCTGGTTGCGTTGCGGTTCCGGGTGGACGCGTGGCGTCTCCGGTGCTGGGACCGCCCGGGGGTCATCCCTGCATAAGTCCATGAAGGCATCAAAGGAGTCGTCGTCGCGGTTGTGCCCGCTGGGTGACGTTCCTCCTTCGTCCGCGCACTGGGGCGTGTCGGGTGTGGTTTCCCGGGCCTCTGACCCCGCGCTGGTTTCCGGTGGATCTCGCGGCAGCGCCTCCCCTGGCGTGCTCGTGTCTGCACGGGCCGCCAGGTGCGCCTGGGGGGCGGCGCCCGCGTGATTCGCGGTCAAGGGCCGGTGGGGGCCGTCCGCACACCCGGTGTCCGGAGCTGGCCCCTTGGGTTCCGCGTCATGCTGGCCATCTGCCAATGCCTCATCTCCTCCGTGTGCCGTGTCGTTCGTCAGGTCGGCAATCCGCACTGATGTCGGGTCCGTTCCCCCGCCAGGTTCCCCCATTGGAGCTGGTGTCGGCGTTCGTTGCGGGGGTCTCTGCAGTCCTTCCGCGCCCACCGCGGGCGCGTCGCGCTGCGGTTGGGTCGGCGGTGTGAGCGGTTCGGCGCCATCGTCCGCCGGCGGCGGTGCCCCCCGGGCGTGGCCTCCCGCTACGGGTGGCGGCTCGGGTAGGCCCCCCGGGTCCGTGGGCTGCGGGGCGTCCGCCGGGGCGGTGGTGCGTGGCGGATCCGGGCCGGGGCCTGGGCCGGGGGCCGGGCAGCCGGGAGATGGCAGTTCTGCCGGTCGTGCCGGTGGTCTTGTTTGTGGGGCGTGGTGCTGCTGGGGCATCGACCTGCCGTGCGTTGTGGCCGGTAGGTCCTCCGTGCCGGACGTTGCCGAGGCCCGGGGGGTTAGGCCCCCGGTGGGGCCGTGGGTATGGGGCTGCCTGGCGTCAGAGGGCCGGGCGGTGGTGGTCTCGGTCGGGGTAGCGGTGTGTGTCCGTGTTGGGAGGTTGTCGGTCGGCGTGTACGTTGGGTCCGCTGCCGGCCGGTCAGGTGCGCCATGGTGCGGGCGGGGTTCCGGGTGGGCCTGTGTTGTTGTCGCTTGGCTGGCTGCCGGCCGTGGGCCCTGCGTAGGCGCGACGGGTGGTGTTAGGGGTTGCGGGCTCCCTGTGGGGCTCGGGGCTGGTACCCTGTGCGGGTGTGCGGCGCCAGGGGGCTGCCCGGGCTGGGTACCCACCGCCCCCGTATTCGTGGGGCCGCGTAGGGCTCCTCTCCTGGCAGGTGATGCTAGGTGTCCCCGGCTCCCTGAGGCCGCGTGGTGTTGTGTTGGTTGTCGTTGCGCCGCCCGTTTGGACGCACGCTCTTGTCGGGGGCTCTGTGGTGTGCCGGCCCTAGATGGTGCCGGACCGCCTGTAGTCCGCGTGGCGTCGGCGGCGTGTTGTTGGTGTGGTTCGGCGGCGGTTTTGGGGGGGGCGGAGGTGGATGGGTCGGGGGATGTGGAGGACGTCGCGGCCGACGTTCGGGCCCGTACGATCGTGGCCCTAGTCGCTGTCGTGGCGCGGGATCGGAGCGGGGGGGTGGTGATGGTTGCGGTGGTTCTCCGGGGGGAGTAGGATGAGCCGTCGAGCCGGGTACCTCTGGCCATCATCTTGGCCACCGCTGCATTGCCGTATGTGCCCGGTTGTGGTGGCGGGACGTGCGGTTGCAGGGTGCGCTGTATCAGCGATTCGAGGCTGCGTGGAGGGGGTATGCCCCTCCACGTGAGGTAGGCCGCCATCAGCCTCTCAGTCGCCCCCGGGGTCATGGCCCCGCCGCGGTGGAAGAAGTCCCCCCACTCGGCGCCATGGGCGACGCGGGCGATGCCCATCGCCCATTCCGCGTCCCCCACCAGCCAGCCGAAGGCGATCGGGAGGCGGGTGGTGAGGGTGACGACGATGTTGCGGTAGTTGTTTTGGTTCGTGGGGCTGACGTAATCCCAACTGCCGGGCAGGTTGCCAATGGGGGGCAGACTGCCCCGTGGCGCGTCAGTGTAGTCCTCGTGGTCGGGGACGTAAACCGTGGGGTCCGCGTCCGGGTCTAGCAGCGCCCAGGTTGGTGCGCGCCAGGGGGGGCGGGGGGGGGGTGTCGCTGGGTCCTCGTCGGTGAGGACGTCCAACCACTCGGCGTTGGGGCTGTCCTCCCCCCGGCCGTCGTTCCAGACGTTTTGCCTGATCAGAGTCCGCAGCGTCTGGAGTGTGAGGTCTTCTTCTTGCGTTTCGCGCGGCGGCGGAGCCGTGCAGAGTCGGTGCGGTCGCCGGCAGAGTGGGCACGACCACAAGTTCGCGATGCACGGGCTGCAGAACCAGTGCAGCTGCTCCGTGCCGCCGCAGCCGAGGTCATGCCCGCGAAGGGGGTTGCCGTCGTCGTCGTTCACCCCCATGCAGACCCCGCATGGGTTCCCCGGCCGTGGATGCGGTGCTTCACCTTCGGGCATCCTGAGGAGAGGTGTCGTTCGCAGGACGATCGGGCCACTACAGGGGAGGGGGCGCGCGCGCTCCGGGCGGTGCTACGGTAGGTGCCTGGCTGTTGCCGCGGGCCTGTGCGTGTGGCTAGTCGCTAGGTTGCGCATGTTGGTAGTGGATGAGGAGATTGTAGTACGTGCGGCGGTCGTGGGATGTTTGTTGTGCTTCCTGTGTGTATACTTGGACGCGGGGCTGCAGCTGTGCGTCCGCCCTTTTGACGGCGGTGAGCTGCATGTGACGTATTGTGGCCCTGGGTTCTGGGGCGTGGTCGGCGACGACCCTGTAAAGCTGGAGTGGCACCGCTCCTCTGAGCACTGCATCCTTGATTTCCTGCTGCCGCATCAGGCGTCGAACCTCATTTGCCGGTGGCGTGGCCGGGCCCCATCCGGCGTGTTGTGTGATGGTGTTCCCCGGTGCCCACGTGGCCAGGTGGTTGTCCCCTTGGGCTAATGGGCAGCGTTTGAAGTGTTCCCATGTTTCTGGCTGTTGGAGATGGCAGGGGCATATGGTGTATTCCGGGGGTATGTCTATACCTCGCCGGGCATACCAGCTTGCCACCCTGTCTAGAAGGGGTAGCTGCTCGAGCAAGAGCTGGGCACGTCGTGTCTGCAGGTGCACCGGCATTAGGGACGGGTCCAGAGCCGAGAAGTACAATGCGGTGCGCATTTTGTGTTGGAGACGGCTCAAAAGGGCGTTGTCGGCTTGACTGCCCCGAATGTGCGCCATGGTGCGGATGGGTTTTGGGTAGTGGTATGCCCTCCCCGTGTCGTTATAGATGCGATCGTCTGGCACCCAGGCTGGTGGTTCCCCGGGGCGTGGGATGGGTGGCAGGTGCTGGAGGTGTGTGTGCATGTGGTCTCGTAGCGGTTGGTCCTCGCTGTCCGGCACGTGCTCGGCAAGCTGGTTGTGGGTGTGCAGGTCTATGTGTCTGTTGCCCAGGCTATACCGATGAGATTCTTGTTTGACGAGATGCAGGACGACGTGTTTGGGGAGGCGCCTCAGGGCTGTCCAGAGGTGTAGGGCCTGGGTGCCCAGGCTACAGTCAGTCGCCTTGTGCAGGGGTTGCCGCGCCAGCCTGCGGACGATTTGGAAGTCGACCGCTGCGTCCACTACTACCCACACATGGTGCGTCTGGTCACGCGGCGCTTGGTGGGTGTTATTGACGGGTCCACGACGATCGCCAGCGTCTTCAGTTCTCCGTGAGAGGAGGCCCCGAAGATGGTAGCCCCCGTGTGGTGGCGTTGGTGCAGCCGGTTTGTTGTGTCCACTTCCAACTCTAAAGCCGCCCCCCCGGCCGCCGGTGTGAGGCTTGTAGTGCCGGAGGCATCCGCGAAGATGATCGTGGTGTGGTTGTCCGCCTGCGGCAGGCGGCACGGCATCGTTGGTTGGTAAGCATGGATGTGTGCCCCCCGTTCCGTGGTGGCCCACGGCGTGTTGGTGTCCGGTTGGAGTCTCCGGGTAGCATACACCCCCACCCCCTGGCGGATGATCTCGGTTGCCGCCGGGTTCATGCGGACATAGTCATTGTTCCTTTCATGGCCCTGTGTCAGGTAGCCGTACACGTACTGGAGTAAGTATGCTGTCTGCGGGTGGAATGTGGTCCACTCGACCGTCTGCCAGTCCTGTACTTGGGAGCATCGGTGTTTGACCGGGTAGGCTGGGGCCTCCGGCGTGGCGCTGCGGTGCTTGGCTATCACCGGGAAGGTGATGGCTGGGTGCTGGGTGTTCTTCGTGCCCCTGTTGAATCTCCATTCCGCCTTGGTGCTGGGGTCCCACGTCACTGTGGCCGTGTCACTCTCTGCGGCCTGTTCGAAGTGCGTGCGCAGCCACCGGTGCTGTTCCGGGGTAGCGTGGGCCGTTGGCATGGGGTGGTAGCGTGCCAGTAACTGGAGGAGAGGCCATGGGGTGGCCAGCGCGTGGGGCCCACATCGCCAGCAAGTGGTGGGGGTGCCCGTCAGCTTGTCTTGCGATAGTGGCGGCGGACAGAAGGGGCGCGCTGTGGGTGGCGGTAGCATCCACAGGTTGCCCCCCGCTTTGCCCGGCCGCAACGTGGTCTTTAGCCCGTTGGGTGCTAGGAGGAGTACCGCTGGTACCGTGGTGCCGGGTACATATTCCACTTGCTGCGGTGGCCGGTGGTGGGCCTTGTTCCCTTGTGGTGGGCTCGGTGGCAGTGGTCGTTTGTCCGTGTTCCAAAACAGGTTGTACGCCTCACGTACGTCCCCATCTATTGGCTGGGGGCGCCCGGTTTGGGTGGCCGCACTGCGCATGTGGTTCTCCAGGAGTGATTTGTTGGGCCACTCCGGGTGTTGTAGGAATGGGACGTGGTGTGTGCCCACTTGTTGGAGGGCTTTCATCTGGTTCGGGGTGACCCTTACGAGGTGGAGGGTGGTGCCCACCAGGTCCAGAGTGGTGGTGCTACCCGTTGGTCCCCCCCCCACATCGGTGTGAAGGACCGCCAGAGGGCCGGTTTCCCTGCACCGATGGTTCGTTTGGATGACGTGGTCGTGGTGGGGCAGTAGGAGTTGTAGGTGGTTCCATATGCGGGTCCCCACCTTGGTGGGGAGACCCTGCTGGTGAAGTATGTATTGGGGGCAGGTGTTGCGGTGGTACTAGGCCTCCTGCAGCGTCAGCGTGAAGACTTCCCGTACCCCCGGCTCGTGATTGTGCATGAGACGATGCAGGTGGGCCGCAGTGTGAGCTGTGTACGCGTTGTGGACGAGGTGGTCGGTGTTGTCTCCGTAGTACGGTGGCGATGCCGCACGCACCGTTGCAGGCAGTGACGTGGGCCGGTGGCCGTGGATGGTCCACGCTCGTCGTACTGTGGTGGTGGCCGCTTGTAGCATGTGTTGGGGGTGCGTTAGGTGCAAGGCTTGGAATCCTATAGCTGCGTTGAGCACGGCTTGTAGGAAGTATGCCAGGGCCTGGGTGGAGAGTGCTGTGATGCGTGCTATAACCAGTGTCCTTGTCAGCTGCCGTAACAGGTTTGGCGGTAGGGTGACCCCGCCTGCGGTGGCCGCTTGCTGGACTCCCAGGTAGGTGGCCGTGTCTACTGGGTCCATTGGCAGGTCCCCGGGGCGGAGGGGTGGCGGCGGTGCATTGTGTACCATGGTGGCAGATTTGACATTGTGTACCAGCAGCTGATTGCCCTCCAGATAGGTGGTGACGACGTGGAGGACCCCGGTGGCTCTGGCGGGGTCCGGGGTGGTCGGCAGGGGTTGGCGCGCGGTGGCGGTCACCACCGCCATGTCGTCCGCAAACGCTAGGAGTGTGGTCCGTAGGGGATATGGTGCCACGTCCAGGTATGTAAAACGCCAGCGGGAGGGTGACGAGTAGGAAGAGGAATGGGCCTTCCGCACCCCCTTGTGGGACCCCACTGGTGGGGTGGATCCATGGGTTGGTGCCCACGTCGGTTTTCACGGCGTACATGCGGGTGGCGAGGTATGCTTGGAGGAAGCCCTGGAAGGGGAGTCCCATGTGTTCCCAGACGGCCCGTAGGGGGCGTTGCGGGGTGTTGGGGAAGGCCCCCTTGACGTCCAGGGATGTGATGATGAGGCTGATCGGGTCCATGTCCACCACGGCATCTTGCATAAATATGGCCTCCAACGGTGATCTACCCGGTATGGCCCCCCACATGGTGGGCGGTACAGCCCGGTACACTGCCGGGGCCACCCGTTTGAGGATGAGCATCCATATGAGTTTGGCCTCCGTGGTGGCGCACACGATGGGTCTCCAATTGTCGGGGTTCGCCCAGTCGCCTTTCTTATAGAGCGGGTGTACTAGGTTCGCCCAGTCGGGTGGCACCTGCGTTTTCCTGATGGCGATATCCCACAGGCGCGCGGCTAAGTGTCTCTTCAGGCTCAGTGGTAGTCTACGGTAGAGCTCCGCCGGGGGTCCGTCCACTCCCGCAGTTTTCCCCGGTTGTAGTTTGTACAACACCTCATCGAGCTCCCGAATGGTGAACGGGGTTCGGTGCATGTCTCGTCGCTGTGTCCGGTTGTAGAGTTTCGGCAGGTGGGATATCAGTTCCTCTGTGTATGCTGACAGTTCACCATCCTCAGGGTTGTGCTGGCGCAGGAAGCTGTTGAGGACTTCTTCCAGGACCACCTTGGGATCGTTGGTCACTGTGCCGTCCTGTAGGCGTACCGCCTTGATGCCTCGGTGGCCCGTCTCCCCCAGGACCTTGTCCACATGTTTCAGTGATTTGTAGGGTTGGGGGCTTTGGGAGTAGCGCTGTTGTTCTTGCGGCAGCTCCTTCGCCCGGCAGACGTGCCATTCTCTGAGTTGCTGGCGTGCGGTTTCCAGTCGTGCTGCGATTTCTTGGGCGTCATGTTGAGCTTGCAGGTCATGTGAGTGCATTGCCGTGTGCAGTGCTCACTTGTCGTGCCATATGGTTGTGACCAGGGATCGTAGGTCCTGATGCGGGGTGGCGTCGTCCTGTGTTCTGCGCTGCCCGCTGAGGCCGCATGCCGTGGCCGCCTGTCGCATGGCGAGGTTGAGGTCCGTTTTGTCTTGCTGGCCCAGGATGCGTTGTACCGTGCGGTAGTATGCTACCCATCCGTGGGTGTCATTCTCTCCTTGCGGTTGGATGGGGGGTTGTTCTTCGTGGTCCATGCCATCCCTGGAGGCCGGGGGCACCTGAAGCACCTTGATTTGTACCTCCAGGGGTCCGTGTCCGGTGATCTTGGATGGCAGGTCGTGGTATTGCACCCGCGTCACCTCCACGTGTGCCGAGTCCGCGTAGCAGAGGACGATGCGGGAATCTGCCGCGCCAGGTTGTGGTGGTCTGTGTGAGGGCCGGCCTGGTAGAGAGGCTGTGAGGTCCTGCAGGCCTAGATGTTGCATGGCCACTTGTACCGCTGCGTCCTCGGGCGTCGGTCGTCCTCCGCGATCGTCCGCTGATTGGGCTGCATTGAAGTCTCCTGTGATGACAGTCGGGCCCATCATGGCAAGTTGTCGGTAGGCCTCCATGAGATGTTCGAGGAACGTCCCCGCCGCGTCTCCAAAGGGGACGTGCACGTTGATGACATTCAGTTGCCACGTTGGGCCTACCAGTTCGTTTGCCGCTAGGCGGCCTTCCACCCCCAGGTGGTGGTGGATGTGTACTTGGACTTCACTTTTGTGGGACATGGGAACCCCCTTGACCCATGTGGTGCGGTATTGGTGTCCCGTCCTGGTGAGGATGTGGGTTAAGCTGGGGTGGGTTGTCTGGGTTTTGAGGGCCTGCTCCTGCCACACCATGGCGTCCGGGTCGCATTTCGCCATGATGGGTACGTCTTGTAGGTCCGGAGCTTTGGTCGCGTCGTACAGGGCGCCCGGTTTGTTGAGGGACATGAGAGTGACGAGCGCAGTTGTGACCTCGGGGGCACGCGTGTTGGTGGCCCCTGCGGGGTCCCCGGCACGGCGTGGTAGTAGTCATTGTCCCAGTCGCAGTTTGTGGTTGATCGCTGCGGCCATCCTCTCTTCGTCCGGTATATCCGGTTCCTCCAGCCATGTCTGCGGCACGTCAACCGTCCAGACGGTGCCCGGTGGTACCTGGTTGGCGGGTGTGCGGAGCTGCACCCGGCACTCCGGGAATCGTCTGTCGTCCCAGAGTTCGAGGTTTGAGGTCTCCACTTTTTCGCCCCATTCTGGGAGTGCGTGCCACTTGATTTTCAACTGTAGGTTGCCGTGTTGGCCCGGTGTGGCCAGTCTGCCCTGTATCTTGCCCCGGAACCATACAAATTGTTTCGGTTGCCCTTTAAGCGTGGTTCCGTATACTCCTTGTACTTCGGCGCCGTCTGGCCATTCGGGGTGCATGGCGGCACGTTCCGCCCGTGTGAAGAGCGGGCATGGTGGGGCCTTCAGCTTCTGTTGCGGATCGGGTAGCGGCGGCGCTGGGGCCACTTTGGGCTCCGGTTTGGGCCGTTTGGCCCAGCGGGCTGAGGCGTCCGCTCCCCCCGGGCGGGGCCTCGGTTTTGGTTGGGGCTGCTCTGGCGCCGGTTTGGGGGCTGGCTTCGGTGCGTCGCGTCGGAATATGCTGTACGCCGGTCCCTGTCCCTCCTGCGGCCTGTGCATACCCCGAAGTCGATTCGTGTGTTCTTGTAGGCTGGTGGTGCGGAGTTTGAGAGTTCGTTCCGTGTCCGTGGGCCAGGACATCCAGCGCTGCGCCTGTGCTGTCCCGTACTTCCGCACATAGGCCGCCAGGTTGTGCGTGAGTGTGCGTGAGCGTCCTACACCAGACACACCGCCCTCCTCCTTCACCGCATGACCCACAACCACTCACCGGAGGTCCGCGAGGTCACCGCAATCCGCCTCCAAGCCGCACAACGGGCCCGCACCACATGCCCGCGCTGGGTACTCCATCAGACGGGCATGCCCACCAACATGAACACGCGCCTGTGGAACCACCTGCAGCTTCTCCTCCCATCCCCACACCACGCCATACTCACCAACCACACGTGCCCAGAGGAAGCGCCACTAGCGGTCCTCTGCGGGGACCTCCACCATCACCCCAAGGGCACCATCCACACCATAGACCTTGTCGGGGCCTCCATCACCGTAGTATACGTCACCCTCCCCCAAATGCGGGTCCTGCACCACAGCGGGGCACACCACACCCCCTTTCTACAGCTTCCCGAATGGCCACAATACCGTCTCTTCCACCAGTACATGGCCGGCGCCATCACCGAGATCGCGGCCCACCTACCCGCCCACTCCCTGCACATCGTCCGGGTCTGGTTCGTGGTAGACGCCACTGCCGACACACACCTGCTCCTCCGCATAGCAAGGCAACCACTTCACAAAGCCACCGCGACGAGCCTCGGCACCCAGGCACTGCTGCTCTGGAAAGCCCTTCGCAGCCTTCCCCCCTACGTCCAACTCCACATCGTGAAACAAGAGTCCCACAGACACCAATACGGAAATGGTAAGGTGGACAACCAGGCAGTACACAAGCGCACAACACACCTACCAGCCCTCCAGATCCCTGACCTCGGCCGCAACCACACACACCTCCAACACGTGCCCCCTGTACCCGAGCCCCATCAGACCCCGGACTGGGTACCAGAGGACGCCCCCTATTCCTCCCACGACAGAGCATACCACTACCCCAACCCCATCCAACATCTCGCCCGCGTGCTTGGCGACGCAGACAGCCGGGCGCACATCCAGGAGCTCCAGGACAGACTGCAAGTCCCCCTCTACCACTCAGCGCTGCGCCCAGCAAACGTCCCAGCCCACCTCCAAAAACGACGCATCCAGCTCCTCAGGGAGCAACTGCCATTTCTCACCAGGGTCGCCAGATGGCTCGCCCGCAAGCACATCCACGTCCCCGACGAACACACCCGTTGCCCGTGCGACCACACCACCCCGGAGGACTGGGAACACTTCAAGAAATGCCCCCTCCATACAGACAGGGACACGCTAGTGGGCTGGTCCCCGGCGGAGACCCTGCGACAACACGAAGGATGGCCAACCCAGGGCCACGCACACCAGGCCACCGAACACCTCTTCCGGGACCCCCTGATCAAAGAAGCCACCATGAGAGGAGCAGTGACACAGGCCCTGCACCGACCCCTCACCAAACACACGGAAAGCCCCATGGAGGCAGCAGCACACCTCCAGCCAGAAGCAGTCCGCAGAGCAGCGGCCCAAATGGTACACCGCAAACACCTCCTGCTAACACACGCGGAGCAACTCACCGACCCCACCGCCAGGGAACACATGCAGCGTCTCATCCATTACCATGCCGTGCATATCCCAGACGTCCACTAACCCGCTCCGCGCCCCGCACGCGCCCCCCGTCTCCATCCACAGGTCTCCAAGGCACCACCACAGCGCCCCGAGACCCGTCTCACACCCAAGAAGCCACCCGGCACCGCCCAGTCCGGCCGAGCCCAACCAGGGCCAACCATCCATCGACGTAGACGCGCAAGACCCCGACAGCCCATCCAGCCCACCCCCCCCGGACCCGGGGCACCCCCCCCTCACACCGGCCACCATCCGCGACCCCGACCTCCTCCGAGCAACCCTCCAAGACAGGGCCCCGACCACCCCCCTGGGCTGGTACCGCCTACAAGAGGACTGGACCAAGCTCACCGTCAAAGCCCTCCGGGACCTGACCACCCCAGGCAGGGGCCTCCACGAGACCATCGTAGACCTCGTGCTCTGGCGAGCCCGCAAACACACCCGGGGCCAGCCCATCTGGATCCCCCCCATCGAGTGGGGCCAGGCCCTGACGCACGACACCGGCATCAACGTCACGCGTCAAGGGACCGTACGCCTACGACGGGCCCCAGCGGAGACGGACCATCCAGCGGACCCGAACCGCCCGGAGCAGTGGGAACAGGCCACCGCGCCCAACTGCGACACCGCCCTCCGCGCCGCCAGCCTCCGCACCCCAGACGACGACCGCCCCCCCCGACCTACAGACAGTGACCACCCCTCGCCGGAGGTCTGGGTTACAGTCCTCGAGCGCGGCCACTACTACGTGATAGCCGCTACGGCTACGTCCCCCGGCCCGCAATGGCTCATCCAGGGGACAGACACCATGTTCGCCCCGGAGACCGCCCCACCAGGGGCAGTGGGGGGCCCCACCACCCAGCACAGGGTCCTCAGAGGTGTCCTCCAGCCAGGGGACAAGCCCCCAGCCCCCGCCCTGGCCCAAATCACCCCAGGGAAGGCGGGCTACCACCTGGGATTGGCCATGCTCTGCCTAACCCACTGGATCCAGCGCCGCTGGCCACCCACGGGGACCGTGCCCTGGGTTTGGGCCATCCCCACCGCCCACACACAAGTCGAGGCAGGCCCGGACACACGACCAAACCCCCCCCCCAGACCGCAGCAGTCCCTCACCTGCGGGTACCACGCCATCCACAGGGTCCTCAACCGCGCGGGTCTTAGCCCACAGCTAGCATACCCCCTTCCCACCACTGACCAAGAGGTCCACCAGATACGCAAGCTCGTCTGCGAAATCCTTGCCGCGGCAGCAGAAGACGGCAAGCTTCTCCTCCGAACCGCCCGGCCTACAACTGGCCACGCAAGCGCGCCGCGGCAAGCGGACACATACACCGACACAGCACACCCCGCCGCACAATCCCCGCCCATGCCCCCCCCCTCTCGCTGCTCAACCGGAGACCCACACACGCCCACCATCGCGCGCACCCCCGGGCCCGCGACACGGGCCTCCCCCACCCGCCCGAACACCAGCACACGCCCGCCACACACCCACCCGCCGGACACCCTTCACCGCCCCCCACAGTCGACAACCCACGGACACCCGCCGAGGGGAGCCCCGCGCCCCGCGGCACGCCCACCCCACCCAGTGGCCCGCCCACGCCCCCCACACACACCCCAGAGGACCCAGGCCCACCCCCCCCGGCCCCTGAATGCAGCCCACGCGAACTGTTCCCCCCCGCGGACGCCAACCCACACGACCTCGCACATTGCAGGACCCGGGCCCAGCCGAGCCCAGAAGGAGAAGGCCACAGCCCCGCGCCTCCCTCCCCCGCCGCTGCCGACCAGATCGGCCCGCCGGGCCGCCAGGTCACGACCGGGCCCCCCCAGCCGCCCGCCCCCAACCTACAGCCCGAGGACATGCCCTCCATCCTCCCCGCCGTGGCCGCAGCAGAAGCGGCCGCCCACAAGCCCGCCCGCATCACAGCCTCCTCCTCATCCTCAGCCTCATTCACCTCCTCCACCTCATCCTCCGAACCCCCCCTCCCCGCCGCCCTCATCCTCAAGGCCTCGGCAAAAGCCAAAGCCGCGGCCGCACGCACCGACCCCCCGACCCCCACACAGGCGACTCAGGCACCCCGGCAACGCACCGGGACGACCCCCGACCCGACATCGGCGCCCTCACACCTCCAGACAGAGGTACTCCTCAACCTGGAACCGGACCCCAACCCGAAACCCGACTGCAAACCCAAGCCGGCGCCCACGCGAGCACACACAACACCACAAACGCAACGACACAAACCCACCCGACACCATCCCCGCCCGGACCCTCGCCCAAGCCAGGACCCCCCACCCACCGCAACCCGCGCCCCCCTCCCGCCGGCAGGCACCACCACCGCAGAAGCGGCCACCCAGCACGACCCCGTCCAAGCCCTGGTCCGCATCCCCGTCACCAAACGCCCCGTCATCCATCCCCCACAAACCACCACCACCGCCGGCCAAACCGACCCAGGGACGTGGGACCCCTCAACCACCGTCACCGTCAAGCCCGGCCCCCAACCCGCCCCCCCTGCCCACCACATATTGCAGCCCCGGGGACTGCCCGAGATGCCAAACCCCCCACCCCCACAAGGGGGACCGGAAAACCCACAAGGGGTCCATGGGCCATACCCGCAACACCAACCCCACCACTACCCACACCACCACCACCAGCGGCCCCACCACCACCACTACCAACACCACCCCCACCACTACCACTGCCCACCCCCCTACCCCACCGGGCCACAACCCCCCGTGCACGAACAGCACCAGCGGATCGGATGGCAGCCAGGGAGCGCTCCACCCGCATACCCCACCTACCGCCAGGCGCCACCCCCCCCGTACCAGCCACCCCCCCCCGTACCAGGAACCGCATCCGTACCCCCCCGGCCACCACGTCCACGCCGAAGGGGCCCCCCGGGCCCAACCCCGCCAAGGACAACCACAGCCGCTGCCGCCACCACACCCCTACGTGGCGGATCCATGGACGACAGGGGACCTCCCCCCCCCCCCCAGTACCAGGCGACACCGCGCGAGGCCCCCCAGGGGCCGCCGACGCCTCCGGACTGGCCGGACTCGAGCGATGAGGCCTGGTCCCGCAAACGGCGGCGCTCCCGCTCCCCCCCCGCACGGCACACCGCCCACGGCGCCCACACTCCCACCGCGCCTCAACCACCCACTCGCGCCGCTCCCGCTCCCCCAGGTGCCACCAAGACCCCCTGGGACCCTGCTCCCGTCGCTCTCGCTCCCCCGGGCACCACCACGAGCGCCACCGCCGCCCCATGTCCGCCTCCCCCTCCCCCCATCGCGCAAACAAGACCCCCACCCCCAGCCCCCGCCACCACCACTCCCGCTCGCCCCAACGCCACCAGGCACGCCACTGCTGCCCCACGTCAGCCTCCCCCTCCCCCCACACGCCCCGCCGGGCTCCCCGTTCCCCCCGCCGCCCGTACCCATCCACCACCCCCAGCCCCCGCCACCACCACTCCCGCTCCCCAGACGCCACCGAGCGCGCCACTGCCGCCCCATGTCCACCTCCCCCTCCCGCTCCCCCCTCTGCCTGTACCCGTCCTCCACCCCCAGCCCCCGCCACCGACGCTCCCGCTCCCCCAGGCACCGCCAACCCCGCCACCACCGCAGGTCCACGTCCTCCCCCCGCCGCTCCAGGACCACGGGCACGGACCCCTCCCCCCCCGGGCCCCCGCCCACCTCGCCTGGTGGTCTCCCCCCGCTCTGCAGGAGCTCCGCCGCTGGGTGAAGTGGGCCGGAGGAGCGGGAAGGCACGAAGGGGTGCACATGGTGCATACCTTCGAGGAGGTGCGCACCCGCACCCCCGCAAACCCCAACGAGGCCGCCCCGGAGGCCATCATGCCGCAAGCGGCATGGGAGGCCCTCCTCCACGATGCGGTCCAGGGCCTCCGCCCCCCCTACACCCCCCAGGCCCTCCGCCAGTGGCTCCAGGCCACCCACCCCAAGGCCTGGGCCGCCGGCGCCCCCTCCCCACCCCGCCCCTCCCGCCACCACCACACCAGGAAGGGGCAGGACAAGGGCAAGGGAAGGGCAAGGGGCACCAAGGAGCACTCAGGCAAGAGGGCACCGAGGGGCCCCAAGTGAGGGCAGGCACTCGCAGGGACAGGACGCCGGAAGCGACACCACATGGGGGCAGGAAACCACCCAAGAACCGGGAAGGGGCGGGAGCGGGGACCAAGACACGGAGGAAAAGGGCACCACGGCAGGCACCACGACCCACACCCAGGAAGGGCACACCACGACAGGGGGACCAGCGCCGCCCCACCCCCACCAAACACCCCAACACACACCACCGAAGCAAACATCGGACGCCATGCGGATCACACCAGCGCACGCCCACCGGCCACCGGAAATCACACGGAGAATGGAGGGCACACCTACACGGGGAGAACAGGCCACACACACAGAGGAAGCCACAGGGAACGCCGCCCCACGGCGCACCACCACGCCCTCACCGCCAGGCAACGACCCCGGCCACCACAAGGGCCACCTCACAGGCACCGGAAGAGGACGAAGGCACGGCCGAGGCACCCAGGACTAGGGACCGAAACCCCCAGAGGACACGGGACCAAGGCACAGGCCCCCAGGGAGGGCAACCCCATGGACCGTCACGCGAACGACCTACCCGACCCACCAGCCCGAGCGGCACGCCCAAGCCCCCACAGCACGGACCCAGCGAGACACCCACACCTAACCGCACCCCCCAGCCACCAGCCAGCCACACTCCGGCCCGCACTCCGCACCACGACACAGGCCAGGCTGACCTCCACTGACCCACCGCGGCACCACGCGAGACCACGGCACACCGCACCACTGCGCGTTACAGTGCAATGCGCCACAGCACGACGCGACGCGACGCGGCACAGAGCGGCACAACACGACACAATTGACCCTAACCTGAGGGACTAACCAAAGCCAGCCACCGCACACCCTGGAAGGCGCCGCGCCAGCACGCCACACACCAGCACCGCAGGCCACACACGGGGTGACAGCGCGCCTGGCGACAACGGTGGCGGACCACCAAGAAGATTACAGCCGGCACTGCGGAGGGGAAAGGACACGAACAACCCCAGCCCCCTAACCCTAAACCACAAGCAGCCGCCTGGCGCAGCCGCCCAGCCGGCAGAGCCAGGACCTAACCCGGCAAGAAGGGGCGCCGAGCCCACCATGTACATAGCCCACCCGACCCATCGGGCGGGAACGCGGCCACACAGAACGCAACTGAAAACAGCAGCCCGGAAGACAACACTGAATGCAGGCCAGTGCGTGCGCCAGCCCAGGGGAGGCAGAGGGAGGAACAGGCAAGCCCCCCCCCCCCCAAAAAAAAAGGAGGGGGGAGGGGGAAAAGGCACGGAAACAGCCCACAGCCGCCAACCCGCCCGCCCACACCACCAGAGGCGGCCAGAACCCCCCCTCAGAAGGCACCGAAGACAGGACTCCCACAGAGGCACAGGGGGACCACCCACCCAAAACCGGCACCACCAAGCCAGTAACAGCGGCCCACGGGGAAAAGGGACACCGAAACGAAAAAAAAAAAAAAGAGTGCCACCAGCCCAGCCCGAAAGAAAAGGGATGGAGGGACAGGGACCACAAAGCCCGGGACAGGAAAAAAAAAAAGAAAAACAAAAGCGCAAAAAACACACCCCGACAACCCAGCCAAGAAGGGCTGGGCACAGCCAAGACCCGGGCCCAGCACACACGCCCACACCGCACTCCGGAACCGGAAACGGCGGGGGGCAAGCGGGGCGCCCACGAAACCACACACGTCCCAGAAGCAGGCCCAAACCGAAGCGCAACCACGAACACCACAAACAGCCGACACTAGAGGGACAACACCACAAACCGTGCCCAAACACACCCACCCAAGACCCCAGCCAGGACTGGCGGGGTTAACAAAACCCACACCCAACCGCCAACCGGACCCAAACACAAACGCCGCACAACAGTAGGAAACCCAGTGCCCACAGCCTGGGCACTGAGGCAGCCCGTGCCATGCAGGTGACCCGGCCAAACGAGATCCGGAGACCGGGGGTAAGGCTGCATCCTAAGGCCTGCGCTGCTTTGGGACTCGAGGCGGAGTGTGCGACACCCAAGCGCCTCGGAACCCTAGTACCAAGAACGTGCATGCATGCCCTGGGAACGGGATACGCCAGGAAGTCCGGTGAACCTCTAGGGTTCCGCCCAAAGGAGGGGACGTGCGCAAGCACGGGGGCACACCCTCCTGGCGAGACAAGCACGTCACGCTGGCGGCGATCAGCCCTCCCGGCGTTGCCCGGGGCCGCTTTGTTGGGGGCCAACCGTCAGGTCTAGCGGGAAGTAAGCCGCCTCCCCTCTTCACGCGCGGAGCCTCTTCCTGTTCGTCACAGGGGCGACGCCAGGGGGAACCATGGGGCGCCTCTCCACGACCGAGTGCGCCCACCTACCTACCTACCTGCCACGTTGGGCCTACCAGTTCGTATGCCGCTAGGCGGCCTTCCACCCCCAGGTGGTGGTGGATGTGTACTTGGACTTCACATTGTGGGACATGGGAACCCCCTTGACCCATGTGGTGCGGTATTGGTGTCCCGTCCTGGTGAGGATGGGGGTTAAGCTGGGGTGGGTTGTCTGGGTTTTGAGGGCCTGCTCCTGCCACACCATGGCGTCCAGGTCGCATTTCGCCATGATGGGTACGTCTTGTAGGTCGGGAGCTTTGGTCGCGTCGTACAGGGCGCCCGGTTCGTTGAGGGACATGAACGTGACGAGCGCAGTTGTGACCTCGGGGGCACGCGTGTTGGTGGCCCCTGCGGGGTCCCCGGCACGGCGTGGTAGTAGTCATTGTCCCAGTCGCAGTTTGTGGTTGATCGCTGCGGCCATCCTCTCTTCGTCCGGTATATCCGGTTCCTCCAGCCATGTCTGCGGCACGTCACCCGTACAGACGGTGCCCGGTGGTACCTGGTTGGCGGGTGTGCGGAGCTGCACCGGGCACTCCGGGAATTGTCTGTCGTCCCAGAGTTCGAGGTTTGAGGTCTCCACTTTCTCGCCCCATTCTGGGAGTGCGTGCCACTTGATTTTCAACTGTATGTTGCCGTGTTGGCCCGGTGTGGCCAGTCTGCCCTGTATCTTGCCCCGGAACCATACAAATTGTTTCGGTTGCCCTTTAAGCGTGGTTCCGTATACTCCTTGTACTTCTGCGCCGTCTGGCCATTCGGGGTGCATGGCGGCACGTTCCGCCCGTGTGAAAAGCGGGCATGGTGGGGCCTTCGGCTTCGGTTGCGGATCGGGTAGGGCGGCGCTGGGGCCACTTTGGGCTCCGGTTTGGGCCGTTTGGCCCAGCGGGCTGAGGCGTCCGCTCCCCCCGGGCGGGGCCTCGGTTTGGGTTGGGGCTGCTCTGGCGCCCGTTTGGGGGCTGGCTTCGGTGCGTCGCGTCGGAATATGCTGTACGCCGGTCCCTGTCCCTCCTGCGGCCTGTGCATACCCCGAAGTCGATTCGTGTGTTCTTGTAGGCTTGTGGTGCGGAGTTTGAGAGTTCGTTCCGTGTCCGTGGGCCAGGACATCCAGCGCTGCGCCTGTGCTGTCCCGTACTTCCGCACATAGGCCGCCAGGTTGTGCGTGAGTGTAAGCCATGTCTCGGGTGGCATGGTGTCCGTGGCTGGGGCATCCACTGTCCAGTGCATCGCCGTTTTGAGGGCTAGCCAGTGCGCCCTGGGTTGGTTGGTGTGGTGGGTGGAGTGGCTAAAACGGTCCCCTAGTGCCAGTGGGGTCGCCGGCTTTGCTTCCGGTGTGAATGTGTGGACCCTGTCTGTTGTGCTCGTGGCGTTCCATCGCGCCACCCACCATGTGTGTTGGTGGCACGTTAGTGTCACCGTGGGGGTATCCGGGGGCTTGTCATTAAAGACCGCCCAGTCAGTGACCTTCGGACCCTTGGTTTTCCGGTCGTGTTGTTCTGGTGGACTGGTCAGGGTCACCGGGTGGTTCATAAGGTCCGGCGTCAGGGTGTCTTCTGTGCCCTGTACCCTGTCCTTACGCGCCGTGGGGTGGCCCACGGCGACGTCCCACGCGTCCGTGGTGGCCGCCATGGTGTTGGCTGCCAGGGTGATGACATCGTCCGTCAGTCCCTCCACGATGAAGTACTTTTCTCCCGCCAGGGTGGTCGGGAGTTGGGCCGTGTGTTTCATGGTGAGGTGTAGTAGCGCCCTGTGGGGGCCTGGGGCGTTTGGGTCCACTGGTCTGGGTTCGCGTGCGCCGCGTCCCGCTAACGGGTTCCGCTGTTTGTCGGCGTTGGGTAGTCGTGGCCCCAGGGCCATGTGGTGTACCTGATCGAGAGGGACGGCTTGGCCCGTGGTGTCGCCCGTTGTGAGGTATACTCCTTTGGCGCCTGTTATCGTGTTCAGGTATATACCTGGGAGTGGGGCGGGCTGTGGGGGCAATGGTTGGAACAGTGCGTGAGGGCAGCGGTGGCCGCAGGGGGGGTCCCCGGGTCGCAGCCCCGGGCAGGGGCCATCCATGCCGTGTGGTACTGGATATAGTATGTAGGGCCCCGCCACCCTGCGTAGTTTGTTGGGGCTTAGGGTGTTCAACCACCCCCCCACCCTGATGGTGACAGAGCCCTGATCGATCCAGGTGGCTTGGTCGCGGTCGATGTCGTGGTGTAGGGTCCTTCTGATGGTGCCCCACGTTCGGCAGTGGGTGGTGTCATCTGGGGTAGGGCACCCCGTGTCTATGAGAGGCATTCTGGTGTTTGCGAGGGCGGAGTTTATGATGTGTAGGGGGGTCGGGTTGTCGTGGGTTCCGGCGGCGGTGTTTCCCGCTGGCTTAACACTCTGGCATGGTACTCGTCTCCCGTGGAGAGGTTGGTGCCAGGACGGGTCCGGGTGCCAGATGGGGGCCGGTAGGTCCCCGTACCTTGCCCAAGTGTACACTGTGTATGCCGTGCCCTCGGTGTCGGCCTGCAATCTGTACGTGGACTTCCGTGCCTCGCCGTAGGTGACTAGTGCATTTGAGGTGGGGACGGTGTAGTTGAGGTGTGTGTGTGCCAGGGCGTGAGTGATCTGTACTTCCGTGCCTTTTCGTTTGTCCCCATGGTCTTCCAGTATGAAGTGTACCATCCATGGGCTGTGGGGTTGGAGGTTACCGTCTTTGTTGTGCAATGGCGGGTGTATTTGGCGTCCAGCCTGCTGTGCTTTGTTGGCGTTGTGGTGGGTGCATTGTTCGACAAGGACGTTCGGCGTCCAGTCCTGTGGGGCACCTTCCCTGTGCGCCATGGCTTGAGCCGCCTTGGCGAGTGCCGTGACGGTAGGGGGCAGTGGGGGCTCAGCGACCTGGGGCACCATGCCGGTGTCTGTTGGGAAGTTCCAGTATACCGTGAACTTCCCCGGCTGGTGGGCGTTGTGGGTGTCCGGGAGGGTTAGAGAGAGCGTCTCTTTGATCTGGGTTACCGCCTCTCGGTGTATGGTAGTGGGGTAGTGCCAGAGGGTGTGCTTGGTGGGGTCCCGGTGTGCCTGGGCGGTACGTCCCGCGGGTTCCATCGTCTGCGGCGTGAGGGTGTCGTCAAGGGCGACCTCGTGGAGGCGGTTGGCTTCTGCGGCCCACCTTGTCTGCCCCCTTCCGTCAGCGTGGGGTCGTGCTTGGTGCAGTCCAGGGTGTAGTGGATAGCCATCCATCCCGGGTTGGGGTCGACGGTAATGTCGGTACCCGTTGTCGCGTTTATCCAGATCGCTTGTGTGGGTCTCGCCTGGGGCGTCTGGTCGTCGTCGTCCAGGGCCGTGCCTTCCATGGTCGCCGTGCCCTGGGTGGTTAGAAAGAGGTGCGTGGCCTGCGTTAGGTGTACTTGGTGTGGCGTAAGGAGGCGCATGGATGCCATTGTTGCTATCCGTGGGAGGACTTTCTTCCAATCGATGGTGCCTGTCGGTAGTCGCCATGTCGTTGCCGTGCTCCTTGTGTGGTTCCCCCCTCGGGGTAGTTGGTAGTTATCTGGGACATGACGCAGGGTTAGAGGCTTGTTGAGTTGTTGGACGGTTGTGGTGGCGTTGGGGGGTTCGGCCTTTTCGTGGGCTGCCGGGCTGTGTCCTTCTTTTGGGGGGGCCTGTGTTCGTGTCGCGTGGGCGTTTGGGGTTTCGTAGGATTGGGGGGTATGTGTCATATGTACCATGGGTCAGAATCAGGTCTTGACCATGGTACTGATTCGAATTCGAATTTTTCCGATTTTTTGGGAGGAGATGATACGGTGCCGAACCTGGAATCTGGAACGTCTGATTGTAGTCAGACCCCAATACGATCAGATCCATCAAGCATCTCCCACCTGGTCAGGGGAAGAAAATTCCGAAAAAAGGTCAAATTCAGACAATTTTACGAAAAACCCAAGTTTGAGGCCTTTTTTGACCCCTTTGTCTGTGAGGATGTGGAAGATGCTCAGCAGGTTCGGGCATCCACGACATACCCGCAAGACGGAGTCGATCCCTCGCTGTTTCAGTCGTTGAAACAAGGTCTGTTGCCTGCTGGATCGCGAGATCTGGCGAAAATTTGCTCTACGGTGGTGGCTGGTGAGCAGGTGTAAAGTCAACTTTGCAATTAGCAAAGGGAAAAGATTTTCGCCGAACGAAAGGACACCACCCTCTCTGGTAAGCTTGTCAAGAACCCTCCAGTGCGTCGCCTGCACAGAGAGGCGTTCATCGAGCTGAAGGAGGGAGCAAAACCCAAAAAAGCAGCGACCTTACGAAAATCATGGCAAGAAGCATGAAATTTTTCGCGACATCATTCAGAGAAATCTGCGAGAATTCGGCTGGTTGGAGGCGTGCATGACCTCTGAGTGGTGTTGTGCGCCCTTCACAGTGCCTAAACCGCCCCCAGCAGACCAGAATTCCATTGATGGTTGGCGCATGGTGGTTGATTTTCGTAATTTAAATGCGGAAACTAAGGCTGATTCTCACCCTTTACCCTCATTGAGGAGAAAATCGTGAAAAGAGCCAAGGGGAAACTATTCTCGGTCCTCGATCTAAGGCATGGCTTCCACCAGATGCCTCTGGCAAAGTCATCCAGACCCCTGACGTGCATGTGCAGTCCAGTGGGTCCTGTTCAGTGGACCGCCATTCCTATGGGTTTGAAGAATGCTCCGAGCTTTTTTCAACGGATGATGGAAGAAGTCTTGTTTTCAGAGCACCCTGAGCTTCGCGAATTCGTTTCCGTATATATCAACGACATAATCATCGCCACTGTGGGCGATGGTTTAACTGAACAGGAGCTTGTGGAGCTGCATGAGAAACAGCTGAACATGGTCCTCGACATTCTGGACAAAAATCAGCTCATCTGCGGTCCCAAGAAGGGTAAATTATTCCTGGAAAGTGTCAAATTCCGTGGCAGTTTGCTACGAAATGGGACTCGCCAGCCGAGTCGAGGGAAGCTCGTTGCAATTCAGAAGTGGAAGCGCCGTGAGACCATTTCGGCCCTTCGTGGATTCCTTGGCTGTTGTAATTTTTACCATACTTTCGTCAAGGATTATGCCAGGTACGCCGCCCCCCTTACTGAATTACTCAAGGTTGGTAGGGAGGCTGGTCGTGCGGGCTCGAAGGTGCAAGTGCAGTGGACTGACGAGTGCGATGAGGCGTTTGTGCAATTAAAAGCCGCCCTTTGCAAAGTTGCCACTTTGCATGTTCCCAAGTTCGATCGCCCTTTCTACTTTAGGACTGATGCTAGTAAGTGTGCGGTTGGGGCAGTGTTAGAACAGCACTATTTAGAAACTGGGGCTCATTATCCGCTTGCATTCTGGTCGAGGAAGCTTTCTCCCAGACAAACGCAGTGGTCCCCCCGTGAGCAGGAGACCTACGCCATCATCTGTGCCTTAAAAAAATACCAATCGTGGATACGCACAAACAGAGCTGAAATTCTGACGGATCATCGCTCTCTTGAGTATTGGTCGACAGAACATGTCAACACGGTATCACGTCCTGCTGGACGGCGTGCTAGATGGCACGAGTTTTTGAGTCTTTTCGATCTTCATGTGGCTTACCTTCCAGGCAAGTACAACACTGTTGCTGACGCTTCAAGCAGATGGGCATATCCTGCTTCCGAAGCGTGCCTGTCGACGAACATCCATGGGACTGAACAAGACCGTGGGTTAGTAATTGAGCGGGATGCGGAGGATCGGCAGTTGATTAAGCGCCACTGTCTACAGTGTTCGATCCAGCAGGGTCGATTGCCCTGCCGTGATATCACGGTGGAGGATCATCCCCCACATTCCCATTGAAGCGGTACCCAGAACCCGTGGCCCATGGCCCGGAGGCCCGGAAGCCCATGGCCCGGACGCCCGGAAGCCGTTACACCATCCGTCAGCGGGATATCCCTTTTCTCTGATCCGCGGGATCCGGAATCCGAGCCCTAACCACTAAATCGATGTGCAATTACCATATTTTCGCTTTCATGGTCGATTTTTGGTTAGAAATCGGTGAATTACCTGATTTCTAATTGCCGTGAAATCGCCGCCTGTTGTCGCCTGTTCTCGCGTTTGCGTCGCTTCTCCGTGGCGAGTTTTGTGAGGGATTTTTCTCCTGTACCTTTGAGGTTCTAAGGGAAGTCAAGGGCTGGATCTGGAGGGTCCTTAATGTACTTTGATCTGGTGTATTCACCAGAATTCTTCGCCGTGGCGTATGCGAGAAAAATCAGCGCGCAAGGTTTTACGTCGATCGCTCGAACTCATGGATCTCAGGGACCATGAGTTCGGACGGTAGTCCACATCTCCCCCCTATGCCTTTCATCCATGCCCCTTTTACGTGGGCATATCACTTTGTATAGGGAAGCGGGCAAAAGGGATGGTTTAGGCAGCATATGGGTGTCGTAAACCCAAGTTATTTGCGTGCGCAAACGCTAACTTTGTGTGCTTGTGAGCATGCACATTAATCACCGAACACAATGCTCACAAGACAAAAAGCCCTGGCGCATTTTCGTGTTTTGAGCCAACTCAACGATGGCTCCACGCAATTCAATGCGTACCAAAACTCATTTTTTGAAAAAGGACAAAGTTTGGTCGAAAACTAGGCCAAAATGGCCAATCCCCCGAGGCTCGTACTCGAAGCCTATGGGGAGTTGAACCTTGAACCAATGCAATATGTGAAGTAGAGACCAGGAGGAACATCGTGGATAGCTTGGTTGATTTTTGCAACCTTGGCCTCTATTGTATATAGCGTCGTCTTGTGAGCACGCGTGCCATACTGCCTCCTTGCACACGCGCTCATATGCAAACGCTAATGACGTGGGTGGGCGAGGACAATCTAACCATAGTGGGCATATTCGAAAGCACTTACTATGGGCCTACTCCAAAAATGATTGCTCATATTTTTGTTCTGCAATGACCCATATATATATATGCATGCCAATATCGCCAATATATGCACTTTTTCCCATAAACGGTGTGCTGCAAGGATTGAAGTGTTGAAAAAGTTTCCCTAACGCTTTGAACCGCGACCTTTGTTGCAAAAGGGAAGCAAGGCGTCAGTTTGCATCCATGCAAAAGCCCAAAGCCTATCTCTCTTGTGATACGGAGATACAATTTTTCGACTGACCACTTTTGGGTGAATTTTGGCCGTTTGGCCCAGAATGGCCACAAACCCCGTCTCCCCCTTAATGTTCGGCCCAAGGTTGCGTGAGCCACTTGACGAAGGGTATTGGCGATTCGGAGAGGGAACATAAACCCGCATCAAATGGGGTGTGTCCCCATGTGGCCTCTCCTCATGAAGGGAGAATCGTGAGTTGCCCAATTTGGGGTATGTTGCCATTCTGCCCCATTTGCGTGTCATTTTCCCTCGAAGGGGGAAAATAGCTAAAGGCAACTACGAGGGTTGGCAAGTGGCACATATCCGGACCTGAGTCCCATATGTCTATAGCATCTTGGGTTCGAAGGATCCTCGCCGTGGCCATGGAGATATGGAATCATGAGTGCGGGCCATTTGGGCCAAATTTCGCTGTTTTTGCCAGTGTGTGCCATATTGCCACGGCCATATCTCCATGGGGCAAGGGGCCTAGCAAGGAAGGAAGTGCGATTATTGTAGCATGTGAACAAGGGTTGAAAGCCATTGAGTTTCGTATTTGCTCCTCTGGCTCATCAGGAGTTATTCAACTTTTGGTGCGATCCATGATCCCCCCCTTTGCATCGCATGCTGCTTTCTGCTCCATCCGTGTGGCTATCCCCTCGGTGAACAGTAAGCAGCCAGTGTGACAGCAAGCCAAATCCCAAGGCATGGGACCAAAGGGGATATCAAGGGCCGTGAATCAAGGCTTGGCGCGACAAGATCGCCAAGCCTTCCTACCCAGGACGGTCGCCCGAGACGGCCGATTTTGCCATTTTGGCATTCCCGGACCCAGTTTGGATCGTCACCACGCCGAGGCCCATGGAGATCCTTGGGAGCCAAGTACATGTGAGTTCCTGTTGGACTCCCAGTGAATCGCATATGGAACGGCGGATTCGATCTCTAAGCCGGCGTGGAGATACACGATTGGGGATACCCTCCATTTTGGCTCATTTTGAGCAGCCAAAAAGACCCCCTTTTGGGACCCCAATTTCAGCCCCCCGTGTTGTCAATTGGCGGCCCCATATCTCTATGCCCATGAGGAGCCCGGACCTAATTTCAAGTCTTGCACTCAGATAAATACTCTAGGTCCTGCCTCCTATCCTGTGTGTCATTGGCCTTACTCTGACTGGGCGCGCCACCCGTGGGAATGACTCCGGTTTTGGTGATTTTGGCATCATGACCCCACATGGCGAACCCCTGCCGCCCTGATGCCGGGGACTCAGAGGGAACCAGGTTGGGTGAGGGCTCCAGACAGTTCGTACTTGAAGGGCATAGGGTCAGTGGCCTTGTCCCTACCTCTGGCTGGTCCGGACGAGGGGTCAAATTTAGAGTTTTTCAACCTAATATCGGTTTGGGCTGAAACAGCCCATTTTCATCTACCACCTCCTAGGGGATAATGGCGGGGCCTTATCTCTGGCTCAGAGAGAAGTTGGGACCTGTTGTTAAGGAAGCATAGGCAGCCACTGTCGGTTGGCCTTGGAGCTCCTTGGTTCTCCGGAACTCGCCTGTGGCTGGGCGGCACACCCCCCCCCCATTGGCAGGGTTTCAGGGTCCGGATTGAGCAGGGTATGGGTTGTGTTTGAGCCCCCTCCCTCGCCAGCCACTGAGAGGGTGGGACCTGGGATTGGGGTATGAGTTGAGACTGAGTGTCCACTGTCCTGTGATGCCCTTACCCGAGTCCAGTCTTAACCCCATATGTACATATCCTGATGTGTTGCTGTACATACTTTCGTTCCTTTGGTTCAGAGTGGCAAGGATCCTGAAACGCTTTGTCACATGACCAGAGCATGAGGATACCCTTGTGAGCGCAGTGCTTTGCCTGTCTGCTTGCTTGTGCGTGTCCGCCGCAGCGTCCCGTGGCCAGGCCCCCCGGGGAAACGCGTCAAAAGCGTTTCACTGCCGCGAGGTTACCCATCCCTCGCGTGCCACTCGGGGCCGCCTGAACCCCGAGTACCACGGGCTTCGCAGCGCCGCCCGGAGCATCGCCCCGAGCATCAGCAGCAGCGCCGAGTCCGTGAAGGAAGTGTGGTGACCAGAACTCCGTGAAAGTGCTGCCCTGGGTCGTTGATGGTGCCGGAGGGCTCGGGGCCGGCAAGACCAGTGGGGCAGGCACGCGAGGAGTCGACCTGAACGCTGCTGTTGGGGGTAGAACCGGATACACGGACACCAACGGAGGCGAGAGCAGCAACAACTGAAGCAAGATCCATGCTGATTGTTATCCGGCAGAAAATCCCAGTCTATGAAGAAAATTGATGCGGATTATTCCAAGTACATCTGAGTGTCCAAAACTATCTGAAAAGATTTATATAAATCCGATTGTGAAAAAATATTTGGCTGATTTGGCTTCGGGCGCGCATCAGCGGCAATTGGCGATTTCAGGTAAATGATCGGAACGCGACGGATTTAGGATGAATGGACCGCGGAATCAGGTCCGGCTCATCAGAAATATATAGGTCTGATCCTGAGACTGAGCTGCGGGGCGGCGATTCCGCCGAAGCAGAGAAGATGACCAAAATGTAGTCAATCTGGGGCAGATCAGTGAAAATCTGAGCAGATGGGGGTTAGCCGCACTTACACTCCCCCTCCAAAAACACACTGGGGTGTGTCGCTACGTCAACGAAGAGCGTAGTGCGGGTAAGTCCCAGAAAAAAATAGAAATGTAGCCTCGATGGGGCGAAATCTGCTTGATCTGACCTGATTTGGGCTGAATTGGCGCTGACTCAGGATGGATGAACCTGAAATGAGACAGAATGAGAAGTGACGAACAGTCCTCCGTGCAGTAAAACATTAGGTTAAGGGCTAAAAAGCATGTAAACGTATCGAGAATCGATACCAAACCATGCACTGGTTGAGAATGAGGTATATTATTGGTGGATTGAGTGGGGGAATCAAGAGATGGAGTGACATCTCGGCGCTCTGGCACAGTTTAGCTGTCGCGGGCACGCTACGGTGTCCTCCACGTACTCTACATCGTGTTACTCCCGCTTTTCTCGTTCTGAAAAGTGCAGCATGTGCGTCAGATTTGGCGCATCTGGGGGATGATCACAAGATTCAGCAAGATTGAGATTCAATTTGAGCAGAGATGAAGGAGATGAAACAATCACAGAGAGGGAAAACAAATACAAATGTAGTCTGCAGGCCCTAAGTGCACCGAAAAACATCAGCGTCAACAAGGTTAGGCAAGGCCGTAAACAGATCTTCGAGGAATGAGGGGCGATGGCAGGGAAATCAACCTAAATTGTCCTAAAATGAGGAAATTCCCTAAGATGAAGGTGAAATGAAGCGGAATGTCTAGAACTGAAACTACTAACACTTTCGTTTAGACTAAAGTTAATGTATATTGTCGTTTATTCAGCTCAATTGTGCTTTCCGGCACGTTAGTTCGCGAGCATCCAACAGATTCCATCAAAATGTGGATCATGTGATGATGCATCATGATGGGACATGATAGCCCTGGATCCTTGGCATGTAACGCGCCGAAGGTTCGCTGAAGGCGCTTTACTGACAGTATATAACTGAGAGACACCGAGTAGTCCTTTATTTACAGTGGCGGTGGTGTCAATCGACTTGGACAAGGCCCATCTTTGGATTGAGTCCCACAAGACACTTGGATTCACCATTTTCGACAGTTTCAGGTCGGATTGAGCTCACATTGGCGTGTGCCAAAAATACAACGAAGCTTACGGACTTCAGAGGTTGCTTTTAGAAGTCCCTAGAGCTCCTATCTGAAGGTTGTCTGAACAATTGACGTCTGGGTTTCGTGCAACAGTGGCAGAATGATGGACAAACCTGAGGAATTCAAGGTAAATTCAAGGAATCTGGATCCGAATCTGGACTTTGGCTTCAGCATCACAGCAAATGAAGGTATGATCTGAGTTCCTGGCGTCGCATCTGGTGCAGCCAGTACTACAGGGGGTGCCTGTAGGGGTTAATGTCGCTGGCCAGCGTTTTTACTATGTACATTTGCTTCCATCTGCACGAGTAGCCAAATTCCAAAGATGCACAGACCAACAGAGACAAGATTACCCCGAATCTGCCTGAATTAAGCCTGAGTTTGGTTTTTTCTGAACACGGCAGCACACTCCGTGGCTTTCGGCAGCGTATCTGTCTTGTCTGCCGAACGGAGACCAAAGAAAAGTTGATTGACGTCAAATTATCGAACATTCGCAGTTCTCCACATCATGACATAATCAGGAGGAATGAACAGTGGATTGAGAAGAATGTGGTTTTTCCAAGTCGTCAGAACACTCACATTGAAATAAGTGGTCGACGGGGCGAGGCTGGAGCTTTTGTAGGAGTTGGACATGCAAGGGTTTCGAACCTACACCCTTGAGCCCTAGCGACGAGTGCCATGACGCCCTGGACTAGACGACTGTTACCCAGATTATGGCGTCGGCGACTCAAGTCACGACGGATCTCCCTCAATTCGGCCAAGCACGAATACATGTGACCACCAACCTGTCTGGTGGGGCCCTCGTACGGCTTGGGCGCTGCAAATCAGCGGCCGAACTCGAAGCTTGGTCCTCATTTGGCTCCTGGGCTGGCCTGACCGCAGGAGGGGGGATCGACGGATCAGCCCTGGAATGTGGCTGTTGAGGGCCGTAAAAGGCTGGATCTGGATTCACCACAGGTCTTTTTCCGTCGCTCTCCACCTGTCTGTCTGGTTTCGACAGACAGTCTGTCAGGAGTACGCCAATTTCGGGGTGGTTCTTGAAGAAGTCGATGAACCCCTTGGTGTACCCATGGACAAAAGAATGGGCTGGTTCCCAGTTGTTGTGACTGGAATCAAAGCCCCTCCACTCACATAGAAATTCGCATTCGCCCTTTCCGTCACGTCTTGCCTCTAAAATCCTCTTGAGTTCGTACTTCCCCCCTTCGATGACCCGATCTGACAAAATTTTCGAAGTCCAAAAAAAAAGGGGTTTAACCCGATCCTTGGGGGAGGGGATCTCTTTCTTGAGGCGATCGCCCGAAACGTCAATTTCCCTGCTGACATCCACACGTATCCTCCACCTGTTCTCACCTAGACGCGCTGTAACAGCGAATGGCCCCTCCCACAAGGGAAGAAGCTTGTCATCTCCGTCCAGGGTGGTTTCGGATTTTCGAAGCCAAACTCGATCATCGACTTCAAAATTGTGTGGGTTTTTTCGGCCTTGATTCTGGACCCAAAGCCAGTCAGCTTGATGCTTATCAATTAATTTCGAGACAGTTTTATCTGCTCGTTGGACGTCGTCCAAAAACAACGAAGCATCTTTACAAGGGCGAGGATTATTCAACGGCATGTTCCACCAACACTTCTTTCGTCCAAAGACAATTTCATTTGGAGAAAGGCCATGGTACAAAGGCGTGTTGTGGTAACGGCGAAGCAATGCGAAGAGAACTTCAAGCCAATGGAAATCTTTTTCACTCGCGAGCTCCTTACGAAGCATATTTATAATAGAGCGGCCGGCTCTTTCGCCAGGCAGCGCTCGATGCGAGTGGATTTCACATCTCAGGTGGTGGATTCCAAGGCGAGCACATAATTCCTTCCACCATTCGGAGGTGTACTCCTTGCCTGCGTCCGTAACCACCTCGGATGGGACGTCCCAACCTCCCATCCAGGTCTGCGCGCACCATTTGGCGGCAGCCTTGCCAGTCATCGACTCGATGTTGCAAGGCAACACCTGAATATAGCCGGAATGACGGCACTGAATAAGGAGCACACCATTGACCTTTTTATTGGTCCAATGGCACTCTTCGTCATCGAGTTCACCGAGATAGAAGAAATCACTGGTGACTCTGTTAAAGAGGCGCTCCGGAATAGGATGTGGCCTCAGATGGCCGTGCTTCTTTGCGCTGGGGGGCGTCGAGACAGCACATTGGGCACATCCGGCGGCTACTTTCATGCAATGAGTATATAGCCGTGAGCCGAACAACCTATGTTTAATCATCGACCATAATCGACGGCCATGTGCGTGGGGGGACTCCCATTTGTGCCACCAGTTTAACACTCGGGGGTCCAGGGCGTCTGGTACGCACAATTTACCCCCCATCCACAGCTTCCCCCCATCCAATGAATATTCAGAAAAAAATCCATCCTTGTGAGCATCTTTGGATTTGAGATTCTCAAAGACCTCTTTAAACATGGAATCACGAACGTAATCGTTCGTCCAGTCACGGATGATGAGGGAATCTTTTGGCAGGGGTGGAGTTTTGGCCGGATCTCGACGCTTAATGCCCTGAATCAACCGAAATCCACTTACACGTCGGGTGTAGTCAAACCGTTTCACACTCCCTGAGGAGGGATCGGTGACTTTCTCCACGACTTTCAGTGTTTTGGTGCAGATCTCATGAGCATGCGCCGGATCTGAAAAGGCCCTGATATCGTGACACGGGCATGCATGCTGTTTAACAGTGCATTGCATGCATTCACGTCGAATGAGCTTTTTTTCTTCCTGATCCCACTCGATTACGACGTGGCGGTCCTGCTCCGTACCATGGATGTTGGTACTTTGCAGCCCCTCTGAAGCGGGGTAAGCCCATCGGCTCAGAGCATCCGCTACCGTGTTGTGTTTTCCAGGCAAATACGACACATGGAGGTCAAACAGACTGAGAAATTCGTGCCATCTGGCCCGTCGACCAGCTGGGCTCGCGACAGTATCAATGTGTTCGGTGGCCCAATACTCCAGAGATCGATGATCCGTCAGGACCTCGACTCGATTGGTGCCAACCCACGATTGGTACTTTTTCAAAGCACAGATTATGGCGTAGGTTTCTTGCTCACGCGGCGACCATTGCATTTGGCGTGGGGCTAGCTTCCGAGACCAAAATGCGAGAGGGTAATGATCACCTGTGGCTTCATCAACCTGTTCAAGGACAGCTCCGATCGCGTACCTAGAAGCGTCGGTTCTTATGTAGAGGGGTCGGTCAAATTTCGGCACATGCAACGTGGCGACTTCGCAGAGGGCCGCCTTCAAGTGATGGAAGGCCTCCTCGCACTCGTCAGTCCACTTGACACGAACCTTTGAACCTGCCTTGCCCGCATCTCTCCCTACCTTCAATAATTCAGTGAGGGGGGCAGCAAATTTGGCATAATTCGGCACAAAAGTGTGGTAAAAATTGCAACAACCCAGGAATCCTCTCAATTCCGTGATCGTCTCAGGGCGCTTCCACTTCTGAATAGCGACGAGCTTCCCTGGACTGGGTCGTCGGGTGCCATTCTCAAGGAGAGAACCACAAAATTCGACTGATTTTATTAAATTAATTAAAATAGTTTTCCCTTCTTTGGCCCACAAATCAGCTGATTGGCATCAAGAATGTCCAAAACCTGGTTCAGCTGCTTTTCATGTAGGGCCACCAGCTCGGCTTCGGTCAGTCCCTCCCCCTCTGTCGCGATGATTATGTCATCTATGTACACACTCACGAAGGCGCGAAGCTCAGGATGAGCTGTAAAAAGCACATCCTCCATCATTCTTTGAAAAAACGAAGGGGCGTTCTTCAGGCCCATGGGCATGACCGTCCACTGGACTGGGCCACATGGCGTGCACATACAGGTGAGAGGTCGGCTGTCCTTCCTCAACGGCATTTGGTTTAAACCGTGACGGAGATCCAGCACAGAAAACAAACGACCTCTTGCCCTCTTGGCGATTTCCTCCTCAATGAGGGGCAGGGGGTGTGAATCCGCCTTGGTTTCGGCGTTGAGGTTGCGAAAATCAACAACCATTCGCCAACCATCAATAGTGTTCTGGTCAGCAGGCGGCGGCTTCGGGACTGTCAAGGGTGCACAGCACCATTCGCTGGTCATACAACCCTCAAGCCAACCAAATTCCCTGAGATTTCTCTCGATTATTTTTCTGAGTATCTCATGTTTGTGTCCATGGTTCTCATAAGGACGCTGTTTCTTCGCCTTGTAACCTTCACGAAGCTCGATGAAGGCTTCACCGAACTGCCCACGGACAGGGGGGTCTTTGATCAACTTCCCCGAAAGGGTTGTGTCCTTCCGTTCCTCAAAAATCTTGTCTCTTTTCTTGGAACACAATTCAGTGTCCACCTGATCGCCAGGAATTACAGTCGAAAAAACTTTGGCGACTTCTTCGGCCTTGGCAGGAAGAATCTTCTTACGGATGTCCCTAAAAAGGTCCGTATCAACTGCCTCTTGAAGATAGGTGGGTCGAGTGTCGACATTCCAGAGATTCTCTTCGTGATCCAGCTCCTCGAAAGGATCTATGAAAGCTTCCACACGGGGTTTTTCATAAAAAACTCTGAATTTGCGGCGCGATTTAAAATTTTTCTTCGCCCGCGCACTGAAGATTCTTTTCGATGTCGATCGTCTTGGGGAAGAGGGAGACGAGGCGGATCCATTTGACGTTGGATCATCTTGGGCATCTGACGGACAAAAATCAGAAAAAATAGATTCATCATCAGTACCACGCTCAACCTCAGATTCAGACCGAACACAGGAATCAGTACCAGAATCAGCAGAATCAGAGTCAGAAAGCTTTCCATCCACCAGGAATGCAAGCGAACTCCAGGACCGCTGTGGCAGGGGACCTGTGTCGTTCCTGGCATACAGCTTCATCTTCCTGGGAAGTTCGATGTAATCTACACAAATGTCTTGTAATTCCTGAAACCAAGGCTTGTCGTCCCACAAGGGCACAACTAAAATCGCCTGGGTTTTATCTTGCTTGATTTTGTGGATGACCTGTTGGATTAAGTGAAACGGAGGATTAATCCATAACTTCTTGTCCCATTTATGGGTCCAAGCGTCGCGAAAATGCTTGTCAAAGCGCTTGTTCTCGCGGTTAGCAAAGGCATCATACTGTGGCCAAAAGGAATGGTGTTCATAAAAATATTCACAAATTGTATCGCGCCATTTGTCGACAACTCTGTAGGATGAAGAGTGCCAGCGCGAAGGGCGTCGTGGCTGGGAGTCCCTACGAAGACATTCTAACTCTCGGGAGTAATCGGCACTCCCATTCACCTCTGCAATGGTGACATCTTCGCCAAATTTTGGTGTAACCTTTCGCTTCAAAAATTCTTCTGCACTTTTAAACCCTGCGTGCAAAAAACGAAATTCAGGACGCTCCAAGGGACCTGACTCCAGCAAAAAACAACGCCGATGACCTACAGGCGCCACCCTGTTCTTGCTAAGCCAAGGATGGCCCAAGTAAAGGTCATACTTTATGTCGGCACGATAGAAGTAGTCATCCTTAAGGATAACTTCCTCCACATTACCTTCTTCCCAAAGGTCTTGAGCGACCAAATGAGTTGATATATAACAACCGCGTTGCCCACCTGCGAGAGAATGTCCAGAAACTCCCTCGAGGGTAACAGGATGAGGCGAATCAAACAGGCAGTCGTCAGGCAAGAAAGAATTGGATTGGAAATTTACCTCCGATCCATTGTCACACAAACAAGTGGCGAGATGGAAATTGCCCTTGCGATCAGAGACCCACAGCTTTGTGACAAACTGACGGGCCCTGTGCTTGGACTGTACACCAACCTCGTCCACTACAACAGAAGGATCCGCTGCCGGATCCAGGGGAGAGGAGACAAGCGACCCTACATCAAGTAGTGGTCGAGATGGAATCTGGGGATCATGCCTGAAATCGCCTGGGGAGGGGCGATTTTCGTGGCTCCCCTAGGCGTTCTGACCTCCAGTGGCTGCGTTAACATTGTGAACACACCCTGATTCGTCGACCCACTCATCTTGGAGCGGATCATCTGCTGGATTCAAGGCATTTTCAACGTAATCTCGACCCGCATCGGACACCTGATCTGCACCTGAGACCTGATCCACACGATGGTAGCCCTTTCCACGTCCACGGCCACGGCCGCCGGATGATGGACCTCTACCGTCGCCACGCCCTCTGCCCTTACCAGAGAAAGGGGTTCCCGAAGGATTTCCCTTACCTTTACCCTGGAATCCTGGAGCATTTCCCTTGTTTGTACCGGATTGAGGGGTTTGGCCTGGATTTCGATTTCTGCCTCCGGCGTTGTTATTGGGATTTTTCTGGCCGTTCGGCTGCCCACCGGAGCCGGATGGAGTCCGATTTCCTGTGCCTTGGGAACCGCCAGGGCCTCCAGGATTTTCGTTTCCACCGGAGGGGGTCGGATTCCCTTTTCCAGCCTTTCCACCATGCACCTGTCTGTCATTCCTGTCTGAATTCTGCGAATTACTGATATTTTCACCAATCACCTTTTGATCGTAAGGAGACCATCGGTGATTATCAGTAGAATGCGTCTCAGCTCGGTTCGTAGAACCTAAAAGAAGGCAGATGCTACAGTGCTGCTGAACATTCCGGGTGTCATTCACCTTTTTGTTGCCCTTTTGGGCCCCATTTTGGGTGTTTTGCTGGGTATTCTTGTTTCCCCCCAGACCCTCATGGAAATTCTGGTTGGCGGCGTCGGCGAGCCGCTCAACCTCTTCCCAGAGTTCCTTCGGGGTGAACGAAAACACCCAGTTTTTGGCCTTCAGGCGATGGCCATGGAAGCTTACTCCCCTATTGAGGACTTGGACAAACAAGTCCCGATCCTCGTGTTCATTAAACTTGATTTTCCGCGTCTCCTCAGTGAATTTCAACTTGGTGAAGGACGTGGGGGAGCACTTTTGAAGTGCCTCCCTGACGGAGAACCTGTTGGCAGAGGCATCGAAGCCTTCCACCTCCGCCCACCAGGTCTTCACCTTTTCTTCGGACTGTTTGTTCCGAAGGGTGGCGGCAGTTTCTGAGGGGATCTTGTCAAAAATCAGATTTTTCAGCTCGGCACTAGAAAATTTTTCGCCTGAATGTTCAGATTCTTCCACTAAATTCCAGAAGCGCTGTCTTTTGTCTTGCACTTCGTGCAAAATTAATCGCGAGAATGAAGGAAAATTCTTCAACATTTGGTGGTAATGATCCTCTGGCAGCCGGGATCCACGTACCTCCAACTGTTCCCACACCTCATCAAAGGTAAGGGGGGAACTTGTATCCTCACGATCACTCCAAGTCCTGAGCCAAGTGTTGGCCGGCGCTCCCTCAAGGCAATCCAAGAGGGCCATCAGGAACTGATCATCTTGGAGTTTTTGAGTCTTAACCCACAGTTTAAATTCCCGTTGGAACTGAGGCCAAAGTCGGGGGTTCCCATTATACTTCGGTTGCTTGGCAACCTGCCGAAGTCGCAAGGAAGTAGGATTAAGAAGCGAATCCAGCCCAACACCGGCCGTAATGGCAGACACCTTGGCGGCATCATTCGCCACACCAGCTCCGGCGAGGGTCTGGGCGAGCAACAGCTGGGCTAAGGTATTGGAATCAGCAGCAGGAGGGGCAGTACGGGAGGCAGTTCGCTTGGCATTCTGAGCCTCAGTCCTAGCCTTCGCCGTCCTACTCTCAGAACGAGAGATTTTAACCCTTTCCTTTAGCTTGGTCCTGCTGATCCTTGCATCGCTGGTCCTGGAGTCCACTGAAGGAGCAATTGAAAAAATTTCTGTCGCCTCCTCCGACGGCTCTGTTGCTTGTTCCACCGATGATGCGCCCTCAGACCGCATGTGCGTCTTGAAAAGATTTTTTATTCCCAGCGTTTCAATGATGAGGTGCATTTGATCTTTGAGCGTTTGGAGCTCAGCATCTCGCTGGAATCTGCAGGAGCAGTCAGCAGCACAGTACATACCGTGTCCTGAAGGGCCTGAGCAGGCTGTCGGACCGCTGATCTCGGTGGTCCGCAGCCAGGAGTCCACTTGGGGAGCTCCCTCAGCCCTGATTTCCAGGCTTGCCTGCCTGGCCGCCTCTAAAATTCCTTCCTCAACCGCGGCGGCTAGATCGTCGCGGATGGAAACAGGGGGATGAGGGGCGGAGGGCCCGGCAACAGGTGCCTTGGTCTTCTCCTTCGGGAAGGGGCTTGCCTCCCAGATCTGCAAAAAAATGGCGAAAGAGTCATCTTCTTGAGAACGCCACCACATCCCCGTATTAATTTCGTCCTGAAGGAGGAAAAAATATTCCATTAAAAAATCAGAGGCGATTCTTTCTTGTCCGATCAGCTTAGACGTGGCTAAGAGACAAAGGGCCTCAAGGGCCTCAAGGTTACGGGTCACTTCTGGGGACAAATGGTCGCCCCAGTGTGCCCAAGAGGCTGGTCGATTATAGCTAGGTACCTCACCTGGACCACCCATCTCAATGTCGTCCAGATCGGCGTCCGTGGTCTCAAATGTCGGACATTGGTAAGGAATGTTGGTACCTGCCAGCTCCGTAAGGTCCACCGGAGCGTTGCCATCGTCGTAGGCCGGCGGATTCCAGCTGCTCGATGGCCAATTTCGACTGGGATTATAGTAATTTGGGTCTCCACAGCTGCTGATGTGCGCCCTTCTTGGGCAGCTTGGGCTTGCGCAAGGCATTCCTCTCAAGGCCTCGTTCGCGCAGCACCATGGCAGCGTAATCGTTACGTCTCCAGGAGCGGCGGGGTCTACGGGGCCGTACTGGGGAGCGAGCTGTGGAGCAGAGACCACTGAAGCAACATTCAGGTAGCCTCTGCTACCATGAAAGTGCTGCCCTGGGTCGTTGATGGTGCCGGAGGGCTCGGGGCCGGCAAGACCAGTGGGGCAGGCACGCGAGGAGTCGACCTGAACGCTGCTGTTGGGGGTAGAACCGGATACACGGACACCAACGGACGCGAGAGCAGCAACAACTGAAGCAAGATCCATGCTGATTGTTATCCGGCAGAAAATCCCAGTCTATGAAGAAAATTGATGCGGATTATTCTAAGTACATCTGAGTGTCCAAAACTATCTGAAAAGATTTATATAAATCCGATTGTGAACAAATATTTGGCTGATTTGGCTTCGGGCGCGCATCAGCGGCAATTGGCGATTCCAGGTAAATGATCGGAACGCGACGGATTTACGATGAATGGACCGCGGAATCAGATCCGGCACATCAGAAATATATAGGTCTGATCCTGAGACTGAGCTGCGGGGCGGCGATTCCGCCGAAGCAGAGAAGATGACCAAAATGTAGTCAATCTGGGGCAGATCAGTGAAAATCTGAGCAGATGGGGGTTAGCCGCACTTACACTCCGACGTCAGCGAGTTCCTTCGGCCGACCAGTACCGGCCACACTCCCAGCTGCATCACCCATCTCCACAACCACCATCGGGCGTCTGGGTCCCTGCCCTGTAGAGAGAGTGGACCGCAGCAACCGCTTCAACAGCCACCCCAAGGACTAGTCCATCGAGGGGAACGAGGGCCCAACGAGTACCTCAAGATCCACTGCGGCACCTGCTCCCATGGTGAACTGGCAAGAGGCGGGCAAGACATGGCCGCAGCCCCGGCCCCATGCTGTGTACCTGCCGCGTGGGTTGGTGTGGGGTCAGCACTACCGCCACAGTAACCCCCAGTGCGAAGGCGGCATGCCCGGGAGCTTCGAGCTCCGCGAGGATATGGGCGCCGACCGCCTGCAGGCAGTGGAAGACTGGCTGCAGGCAGAAGGATACGCCTACCGCTTCCGCCACAAGCGCTGGAGGGTCTGGACCCGCCCCGATAGGCTTGGCGAAGGGCTGCGCCTCAACAGGATTGAGGATGACGAGAACCCCAACGAGTATCCGTCGGGCGCTACAATCAACGTCTCCATATGGGACATGATCGAAAAGAAGTTCCGCGAACCGGGGGAAGAGCGCACGCTGCAGGGCAGCAGCAGCGCGTCTCCCGGGAAGGAGAAGCGCTCCGCCTGGGACAGGAAGCGGGACAAGCAATGGCGGGAGTACCAGGAATCTCTGGCTGTCGAAGCCGCCCAAGCCGCGGAGAACGAGACCAAGGGCGGAATCCCAGCCCCCAGCCACCAACGGGCCAGTGGCGGGCACCACTCCGGCCACACCACCCTTGGCAACTTCCTTGGTGTTGCCAAGAAAGCCAAGGCCAAGCCCCGTCAGCTGCACCTGAGGAAGTCAGGCCCCAGCAGGGACGTGGAGTCGGCCCACCAGGGAAGGAGGCCGACCGACGAGGCCAGCTGCAGCAGCAGCGTCGCCCCCGACCAAAGGGACGTGGCCTGCGCCTGCGAGTGTGCCTGCGGGGTGCCCTGCAACCTTCGGGTTGCCCGGCAACGGGCCACGGTGCAGAACGCTGCCGTGGAGGGCGCAGTAAGAAAAAGTGCTTTTCCAATGCCTTGAGGCATACTCTAGTTGTATTAGAGA
The DNA here is from genome assembly GCA_964036045.1 of Eutreptiella sp. 'Long Island Sound 2002'. Taxonomy (NCBI): domain Eukaryota; phylum Euglenozoa; class Euglenophyceae; order Eutreptiales; family Eutreptiaceae; genus Eutreptiella; species Eutreptiella sp. 'Long Island Sound 2002'. Next base: position 64,128,142 of record OZ038388.1, on the reverse strand, counting down.
TGCATTAAGCACTCTAGCATTTTTATCTTAGTATTGGCCTAACCAAAATGGGTGAAAACACATTTTGACTTATGGAACCAAACACTAAATCAGGATATGGAGTGGACCCTTTAATCCCCTATCAATGTGAGGCTATTCATCTTCTCCAGAGTTGACTGAGCACTGACATATCCAGGGCAGAGCCTATGAACTTATCTATGTTTTCTCATGAATTCTTAGCTATCCTAGTGGTATGCACCCTAGGGGGCTGGGGCACCTCTTTTTGAGAGGTCCTGGGTTCAATTCCCGGTCAGCCTAGCTAAGTAGGAAGATCCCATGTGACATGGCAGTGACCTCATCGCCACATGCCATGCCACCTCAGCATATATGGGACCCAAAACAAAGAGTACACATCTCCTGAGATGGCACTTTGGAGATTGAGGGACCATGGGGCAGTTTTCCAACTCTTTTCCCAAAGAAATTCCAACTATCTTTGTGAATATGCGATCCGATTTGCCTTGAGTTGCAGTTTCTGTGAATATTCTTACATCTTTCACTGTTTACACTGCAGCCCTTCATGCTTTGATCCTGATTCTCTTCTACTTGCTTATCTGTGGCTTGGGTTATCCTGGATCGGTTGTATTTCAGCAAAAAAAACATTTTCCTCATCAAAAACAAGCAGCAGGAAACCCTGCACCAGCAGCAAGCAGCAGGAGAGGCACAACAAACACACAGTGTTGAAATCACTATAAAACCTTCTGGTAGCAAGAGGCAGACTGTCTCTGTGTACCAGCAGCAACCCCATTCCGTACATCCAGTGCGCCGAGATCAGTCATATATGAGCAAGAAGGGCGAACGAATATGGACACCAAGAAAGAGAACACCGACGTGAAGACGGCGCCTGAGGCACCAGCAATGCCAGCACCTGGTGAACCTGGACCTGAACCTAGCGCTGTACCTTCGGAGCCCTTACATGGGCCAGTGGATGTGGCGGAGGATTCGATGGAAGGACTTCAGTCGGCCTTCCGGGCCCTCACAGTCGAGGAGGTGGACACTCATCCTGTGAAGGGAAAGAGAGAGAGAGCGAGAAGGATGCTGGAGAAAGCATAGCAGACGAAGGAGCAGACCAAAGGCACGACCCGACGAATGACCCTACTTTCGAAGGCGCACCAAGCGCTTCTGGCCTCCACGCATCACCCTCTCCTATAACCACCACACTCCCAACTCCAGACCCAGCCGCTGCAACATCCACACCCATAACCAACCCGCCTATGGCTGAGGGCACAGGCCTTACTGGTATGCCTACCTACCCTGCCTATGGTGTGAACCCACCTACCACTGCGTTTCCAGAGGCAACTACTACCAGTGAGCCGGTGACCTCCAGTTCTGCGCCGCGATGGTATGCGGCTGACTATCACCATCCTCTACCCGCTACGGGAGCCTATGTGGATGTTCCTGGGTATGCAACATTGAGTGGGTTGAGGAGAGGACATGAGTCATGCGGGAGCAGGAGTAGAGGATCGGGGGGATCCTCCAACAGGTCCCTGACGCGGTCGGAGATCAACGAGGTGCTCCGAGGAGCCAGCTCTAAAATTGTTGGCGACCTCACCCAAGAGATTCGAGAGAAACTGGAGCCCCTGATACCGCCCCAAGCGTCACCTACCACGGTGGGAATGTCACCCCATCCAGTACAGGCCAACCACCTGGTGGCAGGGCTGACAAACCCCCTGGGGAGCCTGAGGAGCCGACCAATGCCGACCCCTGCTGTGATACCTAGAAGCCCTTTTGTGCCGAGGACGGCCCAGCCACCCTACAGTAACGTGGCGAATTCTACGAGAGCCGAGCTGGACCGGCTGGGGCTGACAGCCCTGAGGGCAATGGTTGACGTGGAGCCCTATGGCTCTAGTGATCTAGGCGGAGACCCCTGCGATGATGAGCCGCATTCGATGACTTCTGCTTCGCCCTCGGAGGACGACGACCCGGAGGACCCCGAGAACCCAAGTGGGAAGAAGAAGAAGAAGAAGAGGAAGACCCGACGCCCTAAGGGACGCAGGTCTCAGGAGGCTAAGGCTATTGCCACCTCCAAGATCGTAGTGAACCTGCCTGAGTTCACAGGCAAGGACCTCAGCGAGTTCGCTGAGAATTTTGGCCGGTTTCTCCGATTGACCGGCCAAACCCACGCTAGTGGACGGGTCAAGTGCGATCTGCTCCTGCAGTGTTGCAAGGCCAAGTACCTGGAGAAGCAGGTCAGACAGATCGTGACTAAGTCAGCCACCTTTGCCGATGTGTTGATTGCCTTGGAGAGGCAGCACCCGACCTATGAAACCGACCTCACCATCAGGGCCGAGATCCAGAACCAGGCCGTGCTGCCCAACAACCCCAAACCTGGCAGGGTCTCTGAGCTATTGGCTCATCTGGATCACTGGGCTGGACGATTCACTCCCGGTTCCTACAGCAGCGACGACCTGCTTTTCTGGTTGGTGGCTAAGCTCCCTCGAGAGCTGTGGGACGAGTGCCATTCAACGGCGGAGCGCAAGGCTAGAGCCCTCCACTACGAGGATCTATGTGTACTACTCCTAGAGCTGGGGCTGGAGAAAGAAAGCGACCAGCACCTGAACAACTACCGTCCTGGAGGTGGAGGCTCTGGAAGTCATGGCAAAGGGTACCAAGGATCCAGACCTGGGTAGGGGACTACCCCGAAACACGCCCGTATTATGGAAAATGTCAAGGAGCTCTTCTGGTGTGATACCAGAGACGAGCAGGGCCACCTGCAGCACGCCCCTGACTGCGAGCAGCGAGACTGATAAGTAGTCCAAGGGAAGCAGCAGGAGAAGAACACCGGCGCCAAGGCGAAGCTGCCGGATCACTACAGGTGTACAATCACCTGTGCCTTTTGTGGGAAGAGGAAGCACTACGAGGATGAGTGCTACCACAAGCAGCACCTGTCGGCGAAGCTGAAGGGTGAGTATCCTGGCAAAGGTTCTGGCAAAGGTGGAGGCAAAGGCAAAGGCAACGACTCCGGCAAGGGCAAGTCGAAAGGACGTGGACCAGGGCAAGACAAGAGTCAAGGCGGACGAGGAGGAGGCGCTAACCGCCAGCCAGACAAGGACAACAAGAACCAGGACAAGAACGGAGGCAACCCCAACCCTAATCCAGGGGGGAACTCTGAGCCCTCTGGGGGGCAGTCTGGTCCGACCACACGCTCACAAACGCAGGCTCAACAAGGACAAGGGGCTAAGCGTGAGCATGAAGGCGTTGATGACGGAAACGCTAAGAAGAGAAGCTGTTTCATGAGGATGGCCCGCAAGCTGTGGATCAAGGGGTTCGAGGTGACCTGTCCCGCAGAGTTCTGACAGGGACGCTCCGGTGGCGCCCAGGACCTGGTGTTTTGGGTACGTATCCGACTAGGGGGACTTGAATACCTGGGGGTATTGGATACTGGCGCCACCATATCTATAGTGGCCAAGAAAACTTTACCTTGTGGGAGCCTGAAGAACACCATGACCACCGCGGCTATACGAATGGGGATGGACATGTGGTGCACAGCTGCGGGGACTGTGAAATGGAGGTACCTATGGGCTACCGGACTATCGCCCATCGGTTCTATGTGATGGACACTGAGGCCTTCGACTTTGTATTGGGGACTGACTTCTCCGTGCAGCACTCCCAGATACAATCCCTGACGCTTCAAGCGCCCCACCTCCTCTACGTGGACCACGGCAGTGGCAGAGAGTCTGTGCCACTGGAGCAGTCGGAACATACCTCGAGCTACCTGAGGATATCGAAGGAGGAGCCCTCGAGCATCATGGCGGCCTCCAAAACTGAGGACTATCAACTATTGGGGGAAGTCCTAGACCAAGGTCTGAAGGAGTTGGGTTACTCTAGAGAAGACCTGAGGGTGGAGTTGTTTGCCAGCAACAAGCAGCATGTACTGGACTTTTACTGCAGCAAGGGGAAGAACTGCAGCTACAAACTTTACTGGCCCTCTTTAGGGATGGCCTACGGGAACCCCAGGTTCAGTGAACTGGGGAAGGTCCTAACCAAGGTGGCCTTGGAACGTTCCCGTATGGTCCTGTGTTCCCCCTATTGGGGAGCCCATGGGGGCAACGAGTACTGGCGAAACCTCCTTGACAGGCTGATTATCAGCTCTGTTCGTTTGCCTGATGAGGCCATCTACGTGGCTCTGGGGCGTAAGACGCCTATTGGGAAACCCGGATGGGGGAGTATGCTCAGCGTGGTGGACGGAGGTCTTACCTCCGTCCCCTGGGAGGATCTTGACCCGACTCTGGTCCAGGCTATACAACGAGAAAGCGATGGACTCGCCTTGGGTGACTTGAAGGATCGACTACGACCTCAAGATGCTATTGAGACTATACCCGGAGGAGATGAATACATCGTGACTAACACCAACGCCCCCGACTCGCCCTGCCATGTACCTGTTCCTGATGGAGTCTCCGAGTGTGGACTATCCGAGCTACCTAGCTCTATCCACTCAGATGACAAAACTGAGCACGACGCCTTCTTCGTGCAGACCTGTGTGGAGGAAGTGGAGAACGCCCAGTACGTCGCCCCACTGAAACCCCTACTCTCCATGAGGTCGGAAAACCATGTGAACGAAGAGCTGGACTCTCGATCCAGGCTAAGGGAGTATGTGGACTCCAAGAGGAAGTTGGTGGCGAAAAAGCTATGCTACGCTAAGCCTACCCGCAGCTCATGGCCACTGAAGCAAGGACGTATGGGAGATCTATCCCAATTGAAGGAGGACCTCGAACAGAAGATCACCACCTGGCAAAGGGAGGTAGATCTTAAGCTCATGAAGAGCACGTTGTGTGCCCATGTGAGGACCCCAGAGGAGGACGACCTCTCGGAGGAATGTGCATGTGAACCCCCTCGAGCGTGCCTATGTTGCCATCGTCTATCAGAGATCGTTCAACAAGACCTACTATATGCCTACCAAGGGTTGAAGGACACTACCAAGGGCGAAGAGTCGGTGGAGGATCACCTCCCGACGTCTATTACTCAGGGGGCAAGCAACTTACACTCTGACGAGGACATGGAGGACAGAATCAAGCTGTTGGACCCGCGGGTGCAGAAGCTTATAAGGACCTATCTGGAGGTGTTCGGAGAACTACCCCCTCCAGCTTCATGTGATCAGCTGGTACAGATGGACCTCAAGCTGAAACCCGAGTTCGTGGGTCACAAGATCTGGATGAGACCCTATGCAGCTCCTGAAGAGCAGGCCAACGAGATTGAGCGACAGATACAAGAATGTATCGACGCTGGCCTAGTCCTGGAGTACGAGGACGGGGACTACCCCCAACACTGCAGCCCCTGTTTCCTGGTGGCTTAACCTGGGTCAACAGCCAAACGGCTGGTAGTGGACTACGGAGAGCTGAACAAGAAAACGTTGAAGCACTCAGCGTCCATTCCTAATATGGAGTCTACCCTTGAGAAGATAGCCTCCTGTCGCTACAAGACCAAGATGGACAAGAGGAGCGGATTCTCGCAAGTGGACCTGACGCCCAACGCTCAGGAGCTACTACCCCTCATCACCCCTCAGGGGAGGGTGTTCAAGTGGAAGGTCATGCGATTTGGCATGGCGAACGCACCCGCTCTGTTCCAAGAGCTGATGAACAAGATCTTGTCCATCCTACGAAGGAGACCTAAGGTGCAGGAACTTATATCCCGTGGGGCCCAGATGGAAGCACACATCGACGATGTATGCCTCGGGACCAATACCCAGAAGGACCACCTAATTCTCTTGGGTGAGTTCTTTGCAGTCTGCCTGGAGAACCACACACGACTCAAGCTGGAGAAGTGTGAGTTCATGCAGGAGACCCTGCAGTACCTGGGGTTTGGGGCTGGCTATGGGTGGTGCACCCCAGGGGCCTCTAAGGCCAAACCCCTGATGGATGCTAAGGTACGACACAAAGACCCCAAGAAAGGACTTCATGATGTACGCAGTTTCATTGGGGCGTGCAACTTCTATCGCCGCCATATCAAAAACTTCACCTACACCAGCGCCATTCTGACAGACTTGATCAAGAAGAGTACTACTTGGCGCTGGGGCCCACAAGAACAACAAGCGTTTGACGAGCTCAAAGACAAGGTGGCCAACACTAAGTGCTTGGGCGTGCCTAGGGCACGGAGGGAGATTATCCTGGTGACCGACGCCAGCAATGTGAGCGGTGGTGGAACGTTGTTCCAATGGCAAGCACTAGAGAAGGAGGAGTTGAACTCGGCCATGTCCCAATGGGGGACGGAAGGTCTCAACCGAGATGGAACCCTCAAGCACAGCTACCCTGACGAGAAGTGGGTCCTAGTACCTCTGGGCCCCTGGAACTGGAAGTGGAACCAGGCCAGGGGGAACTACTCCACCTATGAGCAGGAATTGCTCGCGGGTATGCTAGTGCTATCCTCACAATCACGACTGATGGGGAGTAACCCTGTGGTCTGGCTGTGTGACCAAGAGCCGGTCCGCACTTTCCAGAAGGGCCCCCCACCTGAGAAGGCCAAGCTACGGCGCTGGCGGACCTACCTCAGTCAACTACGGCTGACGGTACACCATATCCAGGGAGTGAAGAACGAGTGTGCAGACTACATCAGCCGCAACAACTTCGACGCCCTGATTGGTGCCCGGTCTGAAGCGCTGGCTCAGGAGGCGGTCAGCCGTATGGACGTCCACTTGGACCTCAACATGACTATGATACGCCCCCTGGATGGACTCCAACAATCGGAGTACCTGAAGGAGTTTGGGGATATCTACAAGCGGCTGGAGAAACGCCTTGAACCCCTCCTGGTCAACCAAGATCAGTGGAAGAGGGACAAGAGCTACCTCTGGCACAAGGACCGCATCGTCGTACCTAGTGACAGACTCCCAGCGCTGCTGAAGTGGACCCATGAGTCCAGCGGTCATGTGGGTGCTGACCATACCCTGAGGCTATTCAAGCAGTGGTTCCACACTACGTTGACTGACGACCAACTGCAAAAAACCCTCCAGCCAATCGTGGACAAGTGCCCGTGCAGGTCCTGCAAACCAGGGGATATCAGGGACAGAGGCCTCTACTCGACTCTGCCCATCCCTCATTGTGCTAACAGTGTTCTATACGTGGGGTACACGGAGATGCCGAAGTTCGGGGGCTATGACTTTGCCCTCGTTGTAATCTGTGGGTTGACCAGGTTTACCAGGGTGTTCCCATGTACCAAGCACATTACCGGGCAGGAGACTATCAAGATACTCCTGGAGGAGTGGTTTTGTGTCTATGGGGCGCCCAAGGAGATCAACTCCGATGAGGACGTACGAGTACGCTCAGATACCGGTTGGTACAAGAGGGTTCTGAGATCCCTCAATGTCCAGGTGTCTACGGGGATCCCCTACTTGCACACGAGCAACCCCCTATTTGAGCAACAGATCCGTGTCCTCAAGGAGAATGTAAGGATATGGTGCAAAACTGAACGCACCAGAGACTGGGTGAGACTACTCCCCGTCATATCCTTGATGATGAACTCCCAAGAGAGTTCAGCTACTGGCTACTCTCCCCATGAGCTACTCCTAGGGCGCCCGGCGTGGTTCCTACATGCCTCCTATCCAGAGGACACCCATTCTTCTGTGGGTGAATGGGTCCAAGAGCAACAAGCGAAGGTGGACAAGGCCAAGGCTATGCTCCAGAGAGTGAGGGAGCGTCAGTGGAACAAGAAGAACCACCACCGAGTACCGGCCACCTACCAAGAGGGGGACTGGGTGCTGGTGCATCACAGCCGAGTACCCGCCTGGCCACGCTCTACCAGCGAGGACCCATACTTCGGGCCTACCTACCTACCTACTACCTACCTACCTACCTCGGGCCCTACAAGATTCTATCTGTGGATGGACACCGTATCACCGTGCGGTGTTCTCCTTGTCTAGGGGGGACCCCGGTGTGCGCTGCTCAACATCTGAAGCGCTACTATGATCGTGAAGACCTCTGTGGGGAAGAATGGGAGCTTAACGACGAGGAGATCGCCGCCCTAGACCTACAAGGGGCTGCCAGCCCTATGGAAGTTGAAGGGGAACTCCCCGACATGAACGCCAAGGAGATGGCTAAGGAGGGCTTCTACCTGGTGAACCCTGTCCTACGCCACCGCTATCGCCAGGGTTGGCGCTTCCTCACGCTCTGGGAAGGGTTTGGAGTCGAACAGGCCACCTGGGAGCCCTTCTCTGCGTTTGTTCTACCTGAGGGACGCCTAAACTCAGTTTTGGTTGAACCCTTGTCCCAGAACAACCTTGGTGAGTTGCTGAGGCTCGCTGAGACGCTTGCCTCCAAGACTAAGGCTAGGGACTGAACCTTACCCCTAAGTGTGCTACGTATGTCTGTCTGTGTCTCACTTCTCTCCCGGGCGTGGTTCCCGAATCAACGGGCTTCGCTGATGTCGGACCGAAGGTCCTAGTCAGTTACTTGTACCACTCCTATGGCGCCCAATTTCTGTGCTGGCGCCTATCCATGGGGGAAGACGGCAAAAGCCCTACCTACTAGAGGGGAGGGGTGGCCACGTGTGCTAAGGGCATACAAAACGCCCATTTTTGCTAAAGGCCAAAAGCTAACGCACTCCCCTACCCACGAGGAAAAGCACGCGGGACAGGAGACACCACTACTCTACACACCCTACCTACAGTGGCACCATCCTGGTGGGCGAGCACTTCTGCAACTGGCTCAAGCCCCGACTCAGGACTACCACTCCTACACGCACGCTCTACTGGGTGTTGTGGAAGATAAAGTCGTGGGTCCTAATGACCCTCCTGTGAAGAAGACAAGAGAACACAGCGCTGCTAAGCAACTGTGGCCTAACAGGGACGTCACAACACGTTTCCCTGCTAGGGCTTGGAGGGGAGAGGCGCACAGGTGGCGTGCACAGCGTGGATGTCGATGGAGTCAGACTGCCCTCGCCACTCCGGGCTGAGGCGAAGTTAATTGTTTGTGTGATCAGCGCCGTATATTTTAGCACGGCTCAAGGGACTGCACCAATCACCCTACCTGCCCACCTGTAAAGCAAAGGCCAATGAAGGGGTGTTTGCGGCTGAGGAACCAAGCCACACTCCACGTATTATACCCTTCTCAGTGTGACCTATAATACGCTGTCCTCAAACACCCCTGTCAAGCAAGCAAGCGTTAAGAGACTCCTCAGGTTCTCTTAAAGAACGTACCGAGGAGCCCCTGGGTAACCTAAACAAGGTTTGGCGTGCGCATTTCGCGTGGCCTACCCTTTAATGCGTGTGTGAATGCACGAGCATGCACGAGTTTGCGATCAACCTGTCTTTTTCCCCACAATCCATACCACGATCACGAACTCCACCAGGGGGTGGCCCCTCTTGGGCTTACTCACCTTACCTACCGCTGGAGAGCGGAGCAAGGGAGAGCAGAAACGAGACACAAGCGAAGCAAGCGTTTATGCATGCGTGTGTATGTTCTAATCAGTGCTACAAAAAAAGGGAGGTTGGTGTGTACAAGCAGTTGTCATGGGTGCCCCGCATTGCATCGCAGGACAGGACCGTTGGCCCCCCATGACAACCACTCGCTGGCCGAAGGCCTTCGTTTTTGCCCTAATCTCACCTCTAATCACCTGCAATCTTTCTAATCTAGCCCTCTATCGTTTGTTAGCGCTGCTACAAGACTCGTTCACGGAGACACGAGACGAGCAATGTGCATGCTGCATACGAGACGAGCACACCTGAGGTTTATACCTGATTCATTGAAGTCCTTTCGTTGATTTTGGAATTCTTTGATTTTTGATTCTTTCTGTCAGTCTGGGTGGAATCTGTATGTTTATGTATTTATGTGTGTCTCATCATTTTCCTGTCTGCGTGAGACATACGTTTATAATCTCATTATTTCTGTATTTTCCGGCGCTTCACTAGGAGCCGCTCCTGCGCGCCGCCTTTTTCTGCGTAGGAATTTGTTGATTTAAAAAATCAAGAGAAGACTACAAATTTTGTAAAAATGTGCATCTGATGCACAATTGGACTCTGCTCAGGTGTGTTGTCTTAGAAAAATTCTAGGCCGTCATTTGACGGATTTAGGTGTTGTCGCTTCGCGCTTGCGTGGATTCGTCCATAATTCTCCTATTCCTGTCTGTACAGATACCCACGCGCAGCCTCGCTGAGTAGGCCGTGTTCTGGCCGAAACGCAGCAGCCTGGAGAGACTGAGCAGAACCCAAGACCCCACAAAGGGGCAATTCAATTTTTTGACCACTCCCTTTGCCCTAAGACAGGTCACAGGTCGCCTGCAGGTTTACGCGAACCCATGCCAGTGTGTATATTGCGTCTTGCGTTGGGTTTATGTCGCGCTGCGTCTTGGAGGGAGGGAGGTAGGTAGGTAGGTGCACTCGGTCGTGGAGAGGCGCCCCATGGTTCCCCCTGGCGTTGCCCCTGTGACGAACAGGAAGAGGCTCTGCGCGTGAAGAGGGGAGGCGGCTTACATCCCGCTAGACCTGACTGTTGGCCCCCAACAAAGCGGCCCCGGGCAACACCGGGAGGGCTGATCACCGCCAGCGTGACGTGCTTGTCTCGCCGGGAGGGTGTGCCCCCGTGCTTGCGCACGTCCCCTCCTTTGGGCGGAACCCTAGAGGTTCACCGGACTTCCTGGCGTATCCCGTTCCCAGGGCATGCATGCACGTTCTTGGTACTAGGGTTCCGAGGCGCTTGGGTGTCGCACGCTCCGCCTCGAGTCCCAAAGCAGTGCAGGCCTTAGGATGCAGCCTTACCCCCGGTCTCCGGATCTCGTTTGGCCGGGTCACCTGCATGGCACGGGCTGCCTCAGTGCCCGGGCTGTGGGCACTGGGTTTCCTACTGTTGTGCGGCGTTTGTGTTTGGGTCCGGTTTCCGGTTGGGTGTGGGTTTTGTTAACCCCGCCAGTCCTGGCTGGGGTCTTGGGTGGGTGTGTTTCGGCACGGTTTGTGGTGTTGTCCCTCTAGTGTCGGCTGTTTGTGGTGTTCGTGGTTGGGGTTCGGTTTGGGCCTGCTTATGGGACGTGTGTGGTTTCGTGCACGCCCCGCTTGCCCCCCGCCGTTTCCGGTTCCGGCGTGCGGTGTGGGCGTGCGTGCTGGGCCCGGGTCTCGGCTGTGCCCAGCCCTTCTTGGCTGGGTTGTCGTGGTGTGTTTTTTGCGGTTTTGTGTTTTTTTTTTTTTGCTGGGTGTCCCTGTCCCGGGCCTTGTGGTCCCTGTCCCCCCATCCCCTTTTCTTCGGGCTGGGCTGCTGGCACTTTTTTTTTTCGTGGTGTGTGTCTGCATGTTTCCTTGTCCCTTTTCCCGGTGGGCCGCTGTTCCTGGCTTGGTGTTGCCGGTTTTGGCTGGGTGGTCCCCTGTGCCTCTTTGGGGGTCCTGTCTTCGGTGCCTTCTGGGGGGGGGGTTTGGCCGCCTCTGGTGGTGTTGGCGGGCGGTTTGGTGGCTGTGGGCTGTTTTTGCGCCCCCCCCCCCTCCCCCCTCTGTTGTTGTTTTTTTTGGGGGGGGGGGCTGCCTGTTCCTCCCTCTGCCTTCCCTTGGCTGGCGCACGCACTGGCCCGCATTCAGTGTTGTTTTCCGGGCTGCTGTTGGCGGTTGCGTTCTGTTTGGCCGTGTTCCGGCCCCATGGGTCGGGTGGGCTATGCACACGGTTGGCTCGGCGCCCCTTCTTGCCGGGTTAGGTCCTGGCTCTGCTGGCTTGGCGGCTGCGCCAGGCGGCTGCTTGTGTCTCTGGGTTAGGGGGCTGGGGTTGTTCGTGTCCTTTCCCCTCTGTGGTGCCGGTTTTAACCTTCTGGGTGGTCCGCCACCGTTGTTGCCGGGCGCGCTGTGGCCCGGTGTGTGGCCCACGGTGCTGGTGTGTGGCGTGCTGGTGCGGCGCCTTCCGGGGTGTGCGGTGGCTTGCTTCGGTTAGTCCTTCTGGTTAGGGTCAGTTGTGTCCTGTTGTGCCGCTCTGTGCCGCGCCGCGTCGCGTCGTGCTGTGGCGCGTTGCACTGTGGCGCGCTGTGGTGCGGTGTGCCGTGGTCTCGCGTTGTGCCGCGGTGGGTCAGTGGAGGTCAGCCTGGCCTGTGTCGTGGTGCGGAGTGCGGGCCGGAGTGTGGCTGGCTGGTGGCTGGGGGGTGCGGTTAGGTGTGGGTGTCTCGCTGGGTCCGTGCTGTGGGGGCTTGGGCGTGCCGCTCGGGCTGGTGGGTCGGGTAGGTCGATCGCGTGATGGTCCGTGGGGTTGCCCTCCCTGGGGGCCTGTGCCTTGGTCCCGTGTCCTCTGGGGGTTTCGGTCCCTAGTCCTGGTCGCTGTGGCCTTGCCTTCGTCCTCTTCCGGTGCCTGTGAGGTGGCCCTTGTGGCGGCCGGGGTCGTCGCCTGGCGGTGAGGGCGTGGTGGTGCGCCGTGCGGCGGCGTTCCCTGTGGCTTCCTCTGTGGGTGTGGCCCGTTCTCCCCGTGTAGGTGTGCCCTCCATTCCCCGTGTGGTTTCCGGTGGCTGGTGGGTGTGCGCTAGTGTGATCCGTACGGCGTCTGATGCTTGCTTCGGCGGTGTGTGTTGGGGGGTGCGCCCCCGGGAGTCGTGGGGCGTTCGGGTGGGGGTGGGGCGGCGCTGGTCCCCCTGTCGTGGTATGCCGTTCCTGGGTGTGGGTCGTGGCGTTTGCCGTGGTGCCCTTTCTCCTCCGTGCCTTGGTCCCCGCTCCCGCCCCTTCCTGGTTCTTGGGTGGTTTCCTGCCCCCATGTGGTGTCTCCTCCGGCGTCCTGTCCCTCTGAGTGCCTGCCCTCACTTGGGGCCCCTCCGTGTCCTGTTGCCTGAGTGCCCCTTGGTGTCCCTTGCCCTCCCCTTGCCCTTGTCCTCCCCCTTCCTGGTGTGGTGGTGGCGGGAGGGGCGGGGTGGGGAGGGGGTGCCGACGGCCCAGGCCTGGGGGTGGGTGGCCTGGAGCCACTGGCGGAGGGCTTGGCGGGTGTAGGGGGGGCGGAGGCCCTGGACCGCATTGCAGAGGAGGGCCTCCCATGCCGCTTGTGGCATGATGGCCTCCGGGGCGGCCTCGTTGGGGTCGGTGGGGGCGCGGGTGCGCACCTCCTCGAAGGTATGCACCATGGGCACCCCATCGTGCATTCTCGCTCCCCCGGCCCACTTCACCCAGCAGCAGAGCTCTTGCAAAGCGGGGGCAGACCACCAGGCGAGGTGGGCGGGGGCCTGGGGGGGGGAGGGGTCCGTGCCCGGGGTCCTGGAGCGGCGGGGGGAGGACGTGGACCTGCGGTGGTGGCGGGGGTGGCGGTGCCTGGGGGAGCGGGAGCGGTGGTGGCGGGGGCTGGGGGTGGAGGACGGGTACGGGCGGAGGGGGGAACGGGAGGGGGAGGTGGACATGGGGCGGCGGTGGCGCGTTTCCTGGCGTCCGGGGAGCGGGAGTGAAGGTGGCGGGGGCTGGGGGTGGTGGATGGGTATGGGCGGCGGGGGGAACGGGGAGCCCGGCGGGGCCTGTGGGGGGAGGGGGAGGTTGACGTGGGGCGGCGGTGGCATGCCTGGCGGCGTTGGGGGGAGCGGGAGCGGTGGTGCCGGGGGCTGGTGTGGGGGTCTTCTATGGCTGGAGGGGGGAGGGGGAGGTGGACATGGGGCGGCGGTGGCGCTCGAGGTGGCGCCCGGGGGAGCGGGAGCGGGGTCTCGGGGGGTCGTGGTGGCACCTGGGGGAGCGGGAGCGGCGCGAGTGGGTGGTTGAGGCGCGGTGGCGGTGTGGGGAGTGTGGGCGCCGTGGGCGAGTGTGCCGTGCGGGGGGGGAGCGGGAGCGCCGCCGTTTGCGGGACCGGGCCTCATCGCTCGAGTCGGGCGAGTCAGGAGGCGTCGGCGGGTCCTGGGGGGCTTCGCGTGGTGCCGCCTGGTACTAGGGGGGGGGGAGGTCCCCCGTCGTCCATGGATCCGCCACGTAGGGGTGTGGTAGCGGCAGCGGCTGGTGGTATGGGTAGAGTGACTGTCCTTGGCAGGGTTGGGCCCGGGGGGCCCCTTTGGCGTGGACGTGGTGGTCGGGGGGATACGGATACGGTTCCTGGTACGGGGGGGGTGGCTGGTACGGGGGGGGTGGCCCCTGGCGGTAGGTGAGGTATGCGGGTGGAGCGCTCGGTGGCTGCCATCCGATTTGCTGGTGCTGTTCGTGCACGGGGGGTTGTGGCCCGGTGGGGTAGGCTGGTGGGCAGTGGTAGTGGTGGGGGTGGTGTTGGTAGTGGTGGTGGTGGGGCCGCTGGTGGTGGTGGTGTTGGTAGTGGTGGGGTTGGTGTTGCGGGTATGGCCCATGGACCCCTTGTGGGTTTTCCGGTCCCCCTTGTGGGGGTGGGGGGTTGGGTATTGTGGGCAGCCCCTGGGGCTGCAGTATGTGGTGCGCAGGGGGGGCGGGTTGGGGGCCGGGCTTGACGATGACGGTGGTCGAGGGGTCCCACGTCCCTGGGTTGGTTTGGCCGGCCCCGGTGGTGGTTTGCGGGGGATGGATGACGGGGCGCTTGGTGACGGGGATGCGGACGAGGGCTTGGACGGGGTCGTGTTGGATGGCCGCCTCTGCGGTGGTGGTGGGTGCCGGTGGGTGGGGGGCGTGGGTTGAGGTGGGTGGGGGGTCCTGGCTTGGGTGAGGGTCCGGGTTGGGGTGGTGTCGGTTGGGTTTGTGTCGTTGCGTTTGTGGTGTTGTGCGTGCTTGCATGGGCGCCTGCTTGGGTTTGGGGTCGGGTTTGGGGTTGGGGTCCGGTTCCAGGTTGAGGAGGACCTCTGTCCGGAGGTGTGAGGGCGCCGATGTCGGGTCGGGGGTCTTCCCGGTGCGTTGCCGGGGTGCCTCAGTCGCCTGTGTGGGGGTGGGGGGGTCGGTGCGTGCGGCCGCGGCTTTGGCTTTTGCCGTGGCCTTGAGGATGAGGGCGGCGGGGAGGGGGGGGTCGGAGGATGAGGTGGAGGAGGTGGACGAGGCTGAAGATGAGGAGGAGGTGGTGGACGCGGGTTGGGCTGTGATGCGGGCGGGCTTGCGGGCGGCGGCTTCTGCTGCGGCCACGGCGGGGAGGATGGAGGGCATGTCCTCGGGCTGTAGGTTGGGGGTGGGCGGCTGGGGGGGCCCGGTCGTGACCTGGCGGCCCGGCGGGCCGATCTGGTCGGCAGCGGCCGGGGAGGGAGGCGCGGGGCTGTGGCCTTCTCCTTCTGGGCTTGGCTGGGCCCAGGTCCTGCAATGTGCGAGGTTGTGTGGGTTGGCGTCCGCGGGGGGGAACAGTTCGCGTGGGCTGCATTCAGGGGCCGGGGGGGTGGGCCTGGGTCTTCTGGGGTGTGTGCGGGGGGCGGGGGCGGGCCACCGGGTGGGGTGGGCGTGCCGCGGGGCGCAGGGCTCCTCTCGGCGGGTGTGTGTGGGTTGTCGAGTGTGGGGGGTGGTGAGGGGTGTCCGGCGGGTGGGTGTGTGGCGGGCGTGTGCTGGTGTTCGGGCGGGTGGGGGAGGCCCATGTCGCGGGCCCGGGGCTGCGCGCGATGGTGGGCGTGTGTGGGTCTCCGGGTGAGCAGCGAGAGGGGAGGGGCATGGGTGGGGATTGTCCGGTGGGGTCTGCTGTGTCGGTGTATGTGTCCGCTCGCCGCGGCGCGCTTGCGTGGCCAGTTGTAGGCCGGGCGGTTTGGAGAAGAAGCTTGCCGTCTTCTGCTCCCGCGGCAAGGATTTCGCAGACGAGCTTGCACATCTGGTGGACTTCTCTGTCAGTGGTGGGAAGGGGGTATGCTAGCTTTGGGCTAAGACCTACGCGGTTGAGGACCCTGTGGATGGCGTGGTACCCGCAGGTGAGGGATTGCTGCGGTCGGGGGGGGGGGGTTTGGTCGCGTGTCCGGGCCTGCCTCGACTTGTGTGTGGGCGGTTGGGATGGCCCAAACCCAGGGCACGGTCCCCGTGGGTGGCCAGCGGCGCTGGATCCAGTGGGTCAGGCAGAGCATGGCCAATCCCAGGTGGTAGCCCTCCTTCCCTGAGGTGATTTGGGCCAGGGCGCGGGCTGGGGGCTTGTCCCCTGGCTGGAATACGCCCCTGAGGACCCTGTGCTGGGTGGTGGGGTCCCCTACTGCCCCTGGTGGGGCGGTCCCTGGGGCGAGCATGGTGTCTGTCCCTTTGACGAGCCATAGCGGCTATCACGTAGTAGTGCCCGCGCTCGAGGACTGTAACCCAGACCTCCGGCGGGGGGTGGTCACTGTCTGTAGGTGGGGGGGGGGGGGTCGTCGTCTGGGGTGCGGAGGCCGGCGGCGCGGAGGGCGGTGTCGCGGGTTGGTGCGGTGGCCTGTTCCCACTGCTCCGGGCGGTTCGGGTCCGCTGGGTGGTCCTTATCCGCATGGGCCCGTCGTAGGCGTACGGTCCCTCGACGCGTGACGTTGATGCCGGTGTCGTGCGTCAGGGCCTGGCCCCACTGGATGGGGGGGATCCAGACGTGCTGGCCCTGGGTGTGTTTGCGGGCTCGCCAGAGTACGAGGTCTACGA
Organism: Eutreptiella sp. 'Long Island Sound 2002'; assembly: GCA_964036045.1. Taxonomy (NCBI): domain Eukaryota; phylum Euglenozoa; class Euglenophyceae; order Eutreptiales; family Eutreptiaceae; genus Eutreptiella; species Eutreptiella sp. 'Long Island Sound 2002'. The sequence continues at coordinate 64,111,746 of OZ038388.1, read as the reverse complement.
TGGCCTCGTGGAGGCCGCTGCCTGGGGTGGTCAGGTCCCGGAGGGCTTTGACGGTGAGCTTGGTCCAGTCGTCTTGTAGGCGGTACCAGCCCAGGGGGGTAGTCGGGGCCCTGCCTTGGAGGGTTGCTCGAGGAGGTCGGGGTCGCGGATGGTGGCCGGTGTGAGGGGGGGGGGGCCCGGGTCCGGGGGGGTGGGCTGGATGGGCTGCCGGGGTCTTGCGCGTCTATGTCGACGTATGGTTGGCCCTGGTTGGGCTCGGCCGGGCTGGGCGGTGCCAGGTGGCTTCTTGGGTGAGAGATGGGCCTCCGGGCGCTGTGGTGGTGTCTTGGAGGCCTGCAGATGGAGATGGGGGGCGCGTGCGGGGCGCGGAGTGGGTTAGTGGACGTCTGGGTCATGCACAGCATGGTAATGGATGAGACGCTGCATGTGTTCCCTGACGGTGGGGTCGGTGAGTTGCTCCGCGTGTGTTAACAAGAGGAGTAAGAAAAGGTGCTTTTCCTTTGCTTTGAGGCATACCCTAGCCGTATTGGAGATGCACTGAGCATTCATGCATTTTCATCATAGTATTGGTCCCACCAAAACTGGTGATAACACAATTTTGACCTATGGAACCAAACACCCAATCAGGATATGGAGTGGACCCCTTAATCCCCTTTCAATGTGAGGCTATTCATCTTTTCCTGAGTTGACTGAGCACTGACATACCTAAGGTAGAGCCTATGAATTTATCTATGTTTTTCCATGAATACTTATCTGCCCTAGTGGTATACACCCTAGGGGGCTAGGCACCTCTTTTTGAGAGGTCCTGGGTTCAATTCCTGGTCAGCCTAGCTAAGTAGGAAGATCCCATGTGACATGGCAGTGACCTCATCGCCACATACCATGCCACCTCAGCACATATGGGACCCAAAACAAAGAGTGCACATCTCCTGAGATGGCACTATGGAAAGAGAGTGACCATGAGGCAGTTTTCTAACTCTTTTCCAAAAACATTTCAGCTATCTTTGTGAATATGCATTCATTTGTGACCTGAGTTGCAGTTTCTGTGAATATCCAATCATCTTTCACTGTTTACACTGCAGCCCTTCATGCTTTGATCCTGAATTACCTTCTCCTTGCACACTTCTGGCTTGGGCTATCCTGGATTGACTTGGACTTACTGTATTTCAATAAACAAAAGCTTTTCATCTCCCAAAACAAGCAGCAGGACACCCTACAGCAACAGCAAGCAGCAGGAGAAGCAAAAACACAGTGCTGAAAACACTATAAACTTTTCTGGTAGCAGAGGCAGCCTGTCTCTGCGCACCGGCAGCAGCCCCGTGCCGTACATCCAGTGCGCCGAGTACGGGCAAACATAAGCAGAAGGGTGAAAGAAGATGGATCCAGGAAAGGAGGACGCTGACGTGAAGACAGCGCCAGCGCCTGAGGCACCGGCAAGGCCGGCACCTGGCGCTGTACCTTCGGCGGAGCCCTTACATGGGCCAGTGGATACGGCTGAGGACTCCCTGGATGGACTCCAGACGGCCTTCGGGGCCCTGTCCGTCGGAGAAGTGGTCTCTCAGCCTCAGCCTGTGAAGAGGAAGAGAGAGAACGAGAGCGAGAAGGATGCTGGTTAAGGAGCAGACGAAGGAGAGGAACAAGGGCAAGACCCGACGCATGACCCTACCTTCGAAGGCGCACCAAGCGCTTCTGGCCTCCACGCATCACCCTCTCCCATAACCACCACACTCCCAGCCGCAGCAACATCCACTTCCACAACCAACCCGCCTATGGCAGAGGGCACAGGCTTTACTGGCATGCCTCCCTACCCCGCCTATGGTATGGGCCCACCTGCCACTGCGCTCCATGAGGCAACTACTGCCAGTGAGCCGGTGGCTTCCAGCTCTGCGCCGCGATGGTATGCGGCTGACTATCCCCATCCACTACACGCTACTGGAACCTATATGGATGTTCCTGGGTATGCTCCTGGGTATGCACCTGGGTATGCACCCTTGAGTGGGTTGAGGAGAGGACCAGAGTCTCTTGGAGGCAGGAGTAGGGGATCGGGGAGTTCCTCCAACAGGTCCCTGACGCGGTCGGAGATCAACGAGGTGCTCCGAGGAGCAACTTCAAAAATCGTGGGCGACCTCACCCAAGAGATCCGTGAGAAGCTGGAGCCCCTGATGATCCCGCCCCAAACGTCACCTATCTCGGTGGGAATGTCACCCCACCGAGTACAGGCTAACCACCTGACTGCAGGGTTGACAAATACCCTGGGGAGCCTGAGGAGCCGACCGATACCGACACCTGCAGCTGTACCGAGAAGTCCCTTCGTGCCGAGAACGGCCCAGCCGCCCTACAGCCACGTGACGAACTCGACGAGGGCCGAGCTGGACCGGCTGGGGCTAACAGCCTTGGGGGCTATGGTGGACGTAGAGCCTTATGGCTCTAGTGATCTAGGCGGAGACCCCTCTGATGACGAGCCGCCGTCGATGGATTCTTCTTCACCCTCAGATGACGAGGACCCTGAGGACCCCGAGGACCCCAAGGGTAAGAAGAAGAAGAAGAAGAAGAAGAAGACCCGACGCCCTGAAGGACGCCGAGCTCAGGAGGCGAAGGCTATTGCCACCTCCAAGATAGTTGTGAACCTGCCTGAGTTCACAGGCAAGGACCTCAGCGAGTTCGCTGAGAACTTTGGCCGGTTCCTACGACTGACCGGCCAAACCCACGCGAGTGGGCGAGTGAAGTGCGATCTGCTCCTGCAGTGCTGCAAGACCAAGTACCTGGAGAAGCAGGTCAGGCAGATCGTGACTAACTCCGCCACCTTTGCCGATGTGTTGGTTGCCCTGGAGAGGCAGTACCCAACCTACGAAACCGACCTCTCCATCAGGGTCGAGATTCAGAACCTACCCGTGCTGCCCAACAACCCCAAGCCTGGCAGGGTATCTGAGCTGTTGGCTGATCTGGATCACTGGGCTGGACGACTGACGCCCGGCTCCTACAGCAGCGACGACCTGCTATTCTGGTTGGTGGCCAAGCTCCCTCGAGAGCTATGGGACGAGTGCCGTTTGACGGCTGAGCGCAAGGCTAGATCCCTCCACTACGAGGCTCTATGCGTGCTGCTCCTGGAGATGGCGCTGGGGAAGGAGAGCGACCAGCACTTGAACAACTACCGTCCTGGTGGTGGAGGTTCTGGAGGCAAAGGGTACCAAGGGTCCCGACCTGGGCAGGGGACTACCCCCAAACACGCCCACGCCCGTACCATGGAGAACGTGAAGGAGCTATTCTGGTGTGATGCCAGAGATGAGCAGGGCCACCTGCAGCACGCCTCTGACTGCGAGCAGCGAGACTGCTTCGTCGTCCAGGGGAAGCAGCAGGAGAAGAACACCGGCGCCAAAGCGAAGCTGCCGGATCATTACCGCTGCACCATCACGTGTGCATTCTGCGGTAAGCGGAAGCACTACAAGGATGAGTGCTACCATAAGCAACGCCTATCGGCGAAGCTTAAGGGGGAAGATCCTGGCAAAGGCTCAGGCAAAGGTGGAGGCAAGGCCAAAGGCAACGACTCCGGCAAGAGCAAGTCTAAAGGACGTGGCCAAGGTGGACAAGACAAGGGTCAAGGTGGACGAGGAGGAGGCGCTAACCGCCAGCCCGACAACAAGAACAAGGACAAGAACGGAGGCAACCCCAACCCTAATCCAGGGGGGAACTCCGAGCCCTCTGGAGGGCAATCTGGTCCGACCACACGCTCACAAACGCAGGCCCAGCAAGAACAAGGAGCCAAGCGTGAGCATGAAGGTGGTGATGACGGCAACGCTAAGAAGAGGAGCCGTTTCATGAGGATGGCCCGCAAATTGCGGAACAAGGGGTTCGAGGTGACCTGTCCCGCGGAGTTCTGACGGGGACGCTCTGGTGGCACCCAAGACCTGGTGTTTTGGGTACGTATACGACTAGGGGGACGTGAATACCTGGGGGTACTGGATACTGGCGACACAATATCTATAGTGGCCAAGAAGATTTTACCTTGTGGGAGCCTGAAGAACACCATGACCACCGCCGCTATACGCATGGGGGATGGACATGTGGTGCACAGCTGCGGGGACTGTGAAGTGGAGGTACCTATGGGCTCCCGGACTATCGCCCATCGGTTCTATGTGATGGACACTAAGGCCTTCGACTTTGTTCTGGGTACTGACTTCTTCGTACAGCACTCCCAGATACAATCCCTGACGCTGCAAGCGCCCTACCTCGTCTACGTGGACCACGGCAGTGGCAGAGAGTCTGTGCCACTGGAGCAGTCGGAACATACCTCGAGTTCCCTGAGACTATCGAAGGAGGAGCCCTCGAACATGATGGCGGCCTCCAAAACTGAGGACTATCAACTATTGGGGGAAGTCCTAGACCAAGGTCTGAAAAACTTGGGTTACTCTCGAGAGGACCTAAGTGTGGAGTTGTTCGCCAGCGACAAGCAACATGTACTGGACCTATACTGCAGCAAGGGGAAGAACTGCAGCTACAAATTTTACTGGCCCTCTTTAGGGATGGCCTACGGAAACTCCCGATTCAGTGAACTGGGGAAGGTGCTGACCAAGGTGGCCTTGGAACGTTCCCGTATGGTCCTGTGTTCCCGCGATTGGGGAGCCCATGGGGGCAACGAGTACTGGCGAAACCTCCTGGACAGGCTGACTATCAGCTCTGTTCGTTTGCCTGATGAGGCCATCTACGTGGCTCTGGGGCGCAAGACGCCTATTGGGAAGCCCGGATGGGGGAGTATGCTCAGCTCGGTGGACGGAAGTCTTACCACCATTCTCTGGGAGGACCTGGACCCGACTCTGGTCCAGGCTATACAACGAGAAAGCGATGGACTCGCCTTGGGTGACTTGAAGGATCGCCTACGACCTCAAGATGCTGTTGAGACTACACCCGGAGGAGATGAGTACGTCGTGACTGACACCAACGCCCCCAACTCTCCCTGTCATGTACCTGTTACTGATGGAGTCTCTGAGTGTGGACTATCTGAGCTACCTAGCTCTATCCACTCAGACGACGAAACTGAGCACGACGCCTTCTTCGTGCAGACCTGTGTGGAGGAAATGGAGAACGCCGAGTACGTCGCCCCACTGAAACCCCTACTCTCCATGAGGGTGGAAGACCCCGTGGACGAGGAGCTGGACCCTCGATCCAGGCTCAGGGAGTATGTGGATTCCAAGAGGAAGTTGGTGGCGAAAAAGCTATGCTACGCGAAGCCTACCCGCAGCTCGTGGCCACTGAAGCAAGGACGTATGGGAGACCTATCCCAATTGAAGGAGGACCTCGAACAGAAGATCACCACCTGGCAAAGGGAGGTGGATCTCAAGCTCATGAAGAGCGTGTGGGGCGCCCATGTGAGGACCCCAGAGTAGGACGACCTCTCGGAGGAATGTGTATGTGAACCCCCTCGAGCGTGCCTATGTTGCCATCGTCCATCGGAGATGGTTGAACAAGACCTTCTGTATGCCTACCAAGGGCTGAAGGATACTACCACGGGCGAAGAGTCGGTGGAGGACCACCTCCCGACGTCTTTTACTCAGGGGGCAAGCAACTTACACTCTGACGAGGACATGGAGGACAAGATCAAGATATTGGACCCGCGGGTACAGAAGCTTATAAGGACATATCTGGAGGTGTTCGGAGAACTACCCCCTCCAGCCTCATGCGACAAGCTGGTACAGATGGACCTCAAGCTGAAACCCGAGTTCGTGGGTCACAAGATCCGGAGGAGACCCTATCCAGCTCCTCAAGAGCAGGCCGACGAGATTGAGCGACAGATACAAGAATGTATCGACGCTGGCCTAGTCCTGGAGTACAAGGACGGGGACTACCCCCTACACTGCAGCCCCTGTTTCCTGGTGGCTAAACCTGGGTCTACAGCCAAACGGCTGGTAGTGGACTACGGAGAGCTGAACAAGAAGACGTTGAACCACTCAGGGTCCATTCCCAATATGGAGTCTACCCTGGAGAAGATAGCCTCCTGCCGCTACAAGACCAAGATGGACAAGCGAAGCGGATTCTGGCAAGTGGACCTGACGCCCAACGCACAGGAACTACTGGCCTTCATCACCCCTCAGGGGAGGGTGTTCAAGTGGAAGGTCATGCCGTTTGGCGTGGCTAACGCACCCGCTCTATTCCAGGAGCTGATGAACATGATCTTGTCCATCCTACGAAGGAGACCTAAGGTGCAGGAGCTCATATCCCGTGGTGCCCAGATGGAGGCTCACATCGACAATGTATGCCTCGGGACCAATACCCAGGAGGAACACCTAATCCTCTTGGGTGAGTTCTTTGCGGTCTGCCAGGAGAACCACACACGACTCAAGCTGGAGAAGTGTGAGTTCATGCAGGAGACCATGCAGTACCTGGGGTTTGACGTTGGCTATGGGTGGTGGACCCCAGCGGCCTCTAAGGCCAAACCCCTGATGGATGCCAAGGTACGACACGAAGACCCCAAGAAAGGACTTCATGATGTACGCAGTTTCATTGGGGCGTGCAACTTCTATCGCCGCCACATCAAGAACTTCACCTACACCAGCGCCGTTCTGACGGACTTGATCAAGAAGAGTACTACTTGGCGCTGGGGCCCACAAGAGCAACAAGCGTTTGACGAGCTCAAAGACAAGGTAGCCAACGCTAAGTGCTTGGGCTTGCCTAGGGCACGAAGGGAGATTATCCTGGTGACCGACGCCAGCAATGTGGGCGGTGGTGGAACGTTGTTCCAATGGCAAGCACTAGAGAAGGAGGAGTTGAACTCGGCCATGTCCCAATGGGGGACGGAAGGTCTCAACCGAGATGGAACCCTCAAGCACAGATACCCTGACGACAAGTGGGTCCTAGTACCTCTGGGCCACTGGAACTGGAAGTGGAACCAGGCCAGGGGGAACTACTCCACCTATGAGCAGGAATTGCTCGCGGGTATGCTGGTGCTATCCTCACAAGCACGACTGTTGGGGAGTAACCCTGTGGTCTGGCTGTGCGACCAAGAACCGGTCCGCAGTTTCCAGAAGGGCCCCCCACCTGAGAAGGCCAAGCTACGTCGCTGGTGGACCTACCTCAGTCAACTACGGCTGACGGTACACCATATCCAAGGAGTGAAGAACGAGTGCGCCGACTACATCAGCCGCAACAACTTCGACGCCCTGATTGGTGCCCGGTCTGAAGCGCTGGCTAAGGGGGCGTTCAGCCGTATGGACGTACACCTGGACCTGAACATGACCATGATACGCCCCCTGGATGGACTCCAACAATCGGAGTACCTCAAGGAGTTTGGGGATATCTACAAGCGCCTGGAGAAACGCCTTGAATCCCTCCTGGTCAACCAGGACCAGTGGAAGAGGGACAAGAGCTACCTCTGGCAAGAGGACCGCATCGTGGTGCCTAGTGACCGAGTCCCAGCGCTGCTGAAGTGGACCCATGAGTCCAGTGGTCATGTGGGTGCTGACCGTACCCTGAGGCTGTTCAAGCAGTGGTTCCACACTACGTGGACTGACGACCAACTGCGGAAAACCCTCCAGCCTATCGTGGACAAGTGCCCGTGCAGGTCCTGTAAACCAGGGGATATCAGGGACGGGGGTCTCTACTCGACCCTGCCCATCCCTCACTGTGCTAACAGTGTTCTATACGTGGACTACACGGAGATGCCGAAGTTCGGGGGCTATGACTTCGCCCTCGTGGTACCCTGTGGGTTGACCAGGTTTACCAGGGTGTTCCCATGTACCAAGCACATTACCGGAGAGGAGACTATCAAGATACTCCTGGAGGAGTGGTTTACTGTCTATGGGGCGCCCAAGGAGATCAACTCCGATGAGGACGTACGAGTACGCTCAGATACTGGCTGGTACAAGAGGGTCCTCAGATCCCTCAATGTCCAGGTGTCTATGGGGATTCCCTACTCTCACACGAGCAACCCCCTATGTGAGCGACAGATTCGTGTCCTGAAGAAGAACGTCAGGATATGGTGCAAAACTGAACGCACCAGAGACTGGGTGAGACTACTCCCCGTCATATCCTTGATGATGAACTCCCAAGAGAGATCAGCTACTGGCTACTCGCCACATGAGCTATTCATGGGGCGCCCGGCATGGTTCCTACATGCCCCCTATCCAGAGGACACCCATTCTTCTGTGGGTGAATGGGTCCAAGAGCAACAAGCGAAGGTGGACAAGGCCAAGGCTATGCTCCAGAGAGTGAGGGAGCATCAGTGGAACAAGAAGAACAAGCACCGTGTACCGGCCACCTACCAAGAGGGGGACTGGGTGCTGGTGCACCACAGTCGACTACCCGCCTGGCCACGCTCTACCAGCGATGACCCATACTTCGGGCCCTACAAGATCCTATCTGTGGATGGACACCGTATCACCATGCGGTGTTCTCCCCGTCTAGGGGGGACCCTGGTGTGCGCTGCTCAACACCTGAAGCGCTACCATGATCCTGAAGACCTCTGTGGGGAGGAGTGGGGGCTGAACGACGAGGAAATCGCCGCTCTGGACCTACAAGGGGCTGCCAGCCCTATGGAAGTTGAAGGTGAACTCCCCGACATGAACGCCGAGGAGATGGATAAGGAGGGCTTCTACCTGGTGAAGTCTGTCCTACGCCACCGCTATCGCCAGGGTTGGCGCTTCCTCACCCTCTGGGAAGGGTTTGGAGTCGAAGAGGCCACCTGGGAGCCCTTCTCTGCGTTTGTTCTACCTGAGGGACGCCTAAACTCAGTTCTGGTTGACTACTTGTCCCAGAACAACCTTGGTGAGTTGCTGAGGCTCACTGAGACGCTTGCCTCCAAGACTAAAGCTAGGGACTGAACCTTACCCTTACCTGCCAAAGCGTATGTGTGAGTGTGCTAGTCCTAAGGTCCTGAGAGCAAGCCGCAGAAGTGATGTCCTAATTATACCCAAATCTGCGCCCTTGCTAAACCTGGAGGGTTGGCTTATTGATGCCACGGGGTACGCCCCGGGTCTCCCCTCCCCTAAGCGCCCAATTTCTGTGCTGGCGCAAAACCTTTGGGGAATACCCAGCGTACTAATCCAGGTATTGTTTTCCCTACCTATCTGTCTACTACAGGGAGGGGTGGCCAAAAGCTATGAAGGCATGAAAACGCCGTTTTGCTATGTGGCCAAAACACTGACCTAACCACTGCCACAGCCCACCAACCCTGCTAAAATTGCAGGAAACGGGTGGGACAGTGACACACGCACTACAGGTCCTACACACCCTACAGTGGCACCATCCTGGTGGGCGAGCACTGGGGCAACTGGCTCAAGCCCCCACTCAGGACTACCACTCCTACACGCACACTCTACTGGGCGTTGCGAAGTCAAAGGTGTCGTGGGTCCTAGCGACCCTTCTGTGAAATGACAAGAGAACGCAGCGCTGCTAAGCAACTGTGGCCTAACAGGGGACGCCACAACGCGTTTCCCCTGCTAGGGCTTGGAGGGAAGGAGTGCTCTCGCGTGCAAGGCGCAGATGTCGATGAAGTCGGACTCCCTGCTCTTCCACAGGCGGAGCGGAGTTACTTGTTTGTGTGATCTGCGCCCTTGTTTAGCAGGGCATAAAAAGAGGCTGCTGCACCAATCACCCTACCTGCCCACCTGTAAAACAAAGGCAAATGAAAGGGTGTTTGCGGCGGAGGAACCAAGCCACACTCCAGGTATTATACCCTTCTCAGTGTGACCTATAATACACTGTCCGCAAACACGCTGGAGGACCAGCTACCCTTGTCAAGCAAGCAAGCTTTAAGGGACTCCTCAGGTTCTCTTAAAGAACGTACCGAGGAGCACCTGGGTAGCCTAAACAAGGTTTACCGTGCGCACTTCGCGTGGCCTACCCTTTAATACGTGTGTGCATGCGCGAGTATGCACGATCACGTTGGGCAAACCTGCCCATCTCTACGGCAATCAGAAACTCCACCAGGGGGTGGCCCCGCCTGGGCTTACTCACCTTACCTACCGCTGGAGAAAGAGAGCAAGTGAGGGGCGCACGCGAAGAACGTTGCTATGCACTTGTGTGTATGTCTAATCACCCTGATCTGACCGCTAATCATCTGCAATCTTTCTAATCAATCCCTCTATCGCGTTCTTTCTTTGTTAGCGCTGCTACAAGGCTCGTTCACGGAGACGGGAGACGAGCAATGTGTATGCGGCATACGAGACGAGCATACCTGTAGTTTATACCTGATTCATTGAAGTCTTTTCGTTCATTTTCGAATTCTTGAATTTTTGAAGCTTCTATTAGTGTGGGTGGAATCTGTATGTTTATTTATTAATGTGTGTCTCGTCATTTTCAAGACTACGTGAGACATACGTTTATAATTCCATTATTTCTCCATTTTCCGGCGCTTCGCTAGGAGCCGCTCCTGCGCGCCGCCATTTTATGCGTATGAATTTCTGGATTTAAAAAATCCAGAGATGACTATAATTTCTATAAAAATGTGCCTCTGATGCACAATTGGATTCTGCTCAGGTGTGTCGTTTCAGAAAAATTCTAGGCCGTCATTTGACGGATTTTGGTGTCGTCGCTTCGTTTTTGCGTGGATTTGTCCATAATTCTCCCATTCCTGCCTCTGCAGATACCCACGTGCAGCCTCGCTGAGTAGGCCGTATTCGGGGCGAAACGCAGGTGCCTGGAGAGACTGAGCAGAACCAAGACCCCACCAAGGGGCAATTTAATTTTCTTTCGACTCCCTTCGCCCTAAGACAGGTCACAGGTCGCCAGCAGGTTTACAAGAACCCATGCGAGTGTGTATATTGTGTCTAGCGTTGGGTTTGTGTCGACGCTGCGTCTTGGAGGGAGGGATGCATATGCACATGTTTGGCATGCTCCCATACTAACCCAACCAAGCCACAGGAGCCCTGGCAGCGCCATGAGCGCTGAGTCTTCTGTAGGAAATGATACAATCAGAGCAGCAAAAGAGCGCCAGCCATGGTGAGCGCCCATTTTTCAGTGTGAGGGAAACTGTAGGTATTTTAAAGTAGATGTGGAAACCAAGGAAAGGCCAAGAAAAATTCCCTTTTTCCTAAAATGCGACAGTGGTGGCCACCACAGCACAAGGGGGGAGTAAGAAAAAGTGCTTTTCCTTTGCTTTGAGGCATACTCTAGTTGTATTAGAGATGCACTGAGCATCCATGCATTTTAATCTTAGTATTGGTCCCACCAAAACTGGTGATAACACATTTTGACCAATGGAACCAAACACCCAATCAGGATATGGAGTGGACCCCTTAATCCCCTTTCAATGTGAAGCTAATCATCTTTTCCTGAGTTGACTGAGCACTGACATACCTAAGGTAGAGCCTATGAATTTATCTATGTTTTTCCATGAATACTTATCTGCGCTAGTGGCATACACCCTAGGGGGCTAGGCACCTTTTTTTGAGAGGTCCTGGGTTCAATTCCTGGTCAGCCTAGCTAAGTAGGAAGATCCCATGTGACATGGCAGTGACCTCATCGCCACATACCATGCCACCTCAGCACATATGGGACCCAAAACAAAGAGTGCACATCTCCTGAGATGGCACTATGGAGAGAGAGTGACCATGAGGCAGTTTTCTAACTCTTTTCCAAAAACATTTCAGCTATCTTTGTGAATATGCATTCATTTGTGACCTGAGTTGCAGTTTCTGTGAATATCCAATCATCTTTCACTGTTTACACTGCAGCCCTTCATGCTTTGATCCTGAATTACCTTCTCCTTGCACACTTCTGGCTTGGACTATCCTGGATTGACTTGGACTTACTGTATTTCAATAAACAAAAGCTTTTCATCTCCCAAAACAAGCAGCAGGATACCCTACAGCAACAGCAAGCAGCAGGAGAAGCAAAAACACAGTGCTGAAAACACTATAAACTTTTCTGGAGGTGTTTGCGGTGTACCATTTGGGCCGCTGCTCTGCGGACTGCTTCTAGCTGGAGGTGCGCTGCTGCCTCCATGGGGCTTTCTGTGTATTCGGTGAGGTGTCGTTGCAGGGCCTGTGCCACCGCCCCTCTCATGGTGGCTTCTTTGACCAGGGGATCCCGGAAGAGGTGTTCGGTGGCCTGGTGTGCGTGGCTGTGGGCTGGCCATCCTTCATGTTGTCGTAGGGTTTCTGCCGGGGAACAGCCCACTAGCGTGTCCCTGCCTGTATGGAGGGGGCATTTCTTGAAGTGTTCCCAGTCCTCCGGGGTGGTGTGGTCGCACGGGCAACGGGTGTGTTCTTCTGGGACGTAGATGTGTTTGCGGGCGAGCCATCTGGCGACCCTGGTGAGGAATGGTGGTTGCTCCCTGAGGAGCTGGATGCGTCATTTTTGGAGCTGGGCTGGGACGTCTGCTGGGCGCAGCGCTGAGTGGTAGAGGGGGACCTGCAGTCTGTCCTGGAGCTCCTGGATGTGCGCCCGGCTGTCTGCGTCGCCGAGCACGCGGGCGAGATGTTGGATGGGGTTGGGGTAGTGGTATGCTCTGTCGTGGGAGGAATAGGGGGCGTCCTCTGGTACCCAGTCCGGGGTCTGATTGGGCTCGGGTACGGGGGGTATGTGTTGGAGGTGTGGGTGGTTTCGGCCGAGGTCAGGGATCTGGAGGGCTGGTAGGTGCATTGTGGGCTGGTGTACTGCCTGGTTGTCGACCTTACCATTTCCGTATTGGTGTCTGTGGGACTGTTGTTTCACGATGTGGAGTTGGACGTAGGGGGGAAGGCTGCGAAGGGCCTTCCAGAGCAGCAGTGCCTGGGTGTCGAGGCTCGTCGCGGTGGCTTTGTGAAGTGGTTGCCTTGCTATGCGGAGGAGCAGGTGTGTGTCAACAGTGGCGTCTACGACGAACCAGACCCGGACGATGTGCGGGGAGTGGGCGGGTAGGTGGGCCGCGATCTCGGTGATGGTGTCGGCCATGGCCCCTAGCTCCCCGTGGGAGGAGGCCCCATAGGTGGTGTGGCCCGTGTGGTGGTCCATGTGGTAGTGTCCCCCGGTGTGGGTTAGCTGCAGGGTGGCCCCCCCGGTGATGGGCGTGAGCGCGGATTCACCTGAGGCGTCGGTGAAGAAGAGCCGGTCCGCCGGTGATGGCTGTGGGAGGCGGCATGGGTTCATGGGCAGGTAGGCGTATATGGCGAGGCCCGTGGCGAGGTGGGCTACTGGGGTTGTGGGCTGCAGGATGGGGGTGGCGTACACCCCCATTCCCTTGGAGATGATGTGTTTCGCTTGGGGGGACAGGGCTATGAGTCCCTGCTCCGGCTGTCCTTGTGTGAGGTAGGAGTAGATGTAGTGGAGGATGTAGGCTGTGTCTGCGTTTAGGTTCTGGCATGTGAGGGTTTGTGTTCGGTGCTCCGGTGTGTGCCAGGAGTGGTGGAGCGGATAGTAGGGGTGCTCCTGCTTGCCCGTTCTGCCTGGCTCGTACATGCTGTAACGGATGGCGACCCCTGACGGGTCGAGGCGGGGCCAAATGCCGTTGTCAACAACGTTGTAGCAGTCCTGTATGACATAGTGGCGCCCAAAACAGGAAGGTTCAGCACGCTGAATGGGCTCACAACGCCACTACATTGCAACCCACCAATGTCCAACAAGCCCACATTGGGGTTCAACATTGCTTGTGCACAAAACGAGTTAAAACGTTGCCAATTCAACTGGGGTCGTAAAAAAACCTGCAACAAGGGAACGGCATGCAGCAATATGGCATGCAAAGGAGGGATCCCAACCCTCACCTGTGCCACACCTAGTTTGCTACCTGTGCTATTACCCTCACCTATGCCACACCTAGTTTGCTACCTGTGCTATTGCTACTATTCCTAGAAAAGGAGGGTCATTTTGACCAATTTTACCCCAAGCCAGAACTCTTGGGGCCCCACGGCCTCCCGCTACCGCTTCACCCCCCTCGTTAAAGGTTTGTTTATCCCCCAAGGGGAAAAACAAACCCCAGAGGTAGCCTCTTCCTAGGTGTCCGGCCGGCAGCACCAATACTACCCTGAGGCAAAAACCTGCCTACTTTGCCACACTAGGAAAATAAAAAGGCCAAGGGTGACTTGCCCCGTTTGTTTTGAAAACCTGGTAAAGGTTTCCAGTTTTCCGAAAACCTCCATGCTTTCAAAAACAAAGCAACAGGACAGACACACACGTAAGGCACTACAGCTCAGCACTGACACTCATGTTGCTGTGTCAGTTCGTGCCTTACCCGGGCACCATGCACTGTACTGAACAGGTGCGGGTGCGTGTGCCGGGGACTGAGGTCCCTCATATATACATGGGTCATATGTCCCATATATATACTCAGTGGTTGAGCCTGACAAGACTGGGCTCTCACTGCGGCAAGTCTGACAAGACTGGACTTGCGCACAAGCACAGGAGTGGGTGTGCCAAGACTGCACCCTCTCCAACAAACGGAATTTTAAATTATCACCGTCTCCAACGACGGCTGCCACTGCCCGGCGTCTGCGTTCCACTGTCTAGGTTGGTCGCTCTGCCGGCGGTGGCGGTCTTTTTCGGCGTCTGGAAGTCCTCCACGACTTCCACCCTTTTCTTCGCTTCGCCCGTAGCGGACTTCGTCTTGGATGTCCTCTCCAGGCGGCGCACTCGCTGTTGCAGACTCTTCACCTCTGACTTCAGGGTCCGGATTCCCCCTGCTGCATTCCCCGCGACGCCTTCATCTCTGCTGCCCAGGCCTTCAACTCCACCGTCTCGGTTGGTAGGATGGCGAGCGCCGAGCTTAACCGACTGGGACTGGGGTTGCATGGATTTCTGGTGATCTCTCCTCCACGTTGGGGTACTGGTCGGTAGTCCGGCGCTTTCTGGGGCGCAGGTAGGCGCTCCCTCGACGCTTGGCCACGGTCTGCTTGACCAAGGCTTGGACCTTGTCTTCGGTGAAGCGCTGATTGGCGCTCCGGCGTTCGCCAGGATGCTGGTTGGCGCTCCCACGCTGCTTGACGATGGTCCGGCTTGCGGAAGAGTTCTCTTTCGACGGCTGGATGGCCGTGACGGTAATCCAGATTGCGGCTGGTACTGCCGCTCTTGGGACAGCCGGTGCTGCCGCCGTACTGGTTCCCACGACCATAGGGTTGACGGCTGGAAGGGCCATACCTCTGTTGCTCGAACGCGGGACTGCGGCTAGAACTTGGCCTTGGACTGGGACTCCAGTCTGACGCGTCGCTGTAGCTGGCCAGATTGTAGCCGCCATTTTGCGGTCTCCACGTCCTGACGCCGCTGCTGTCGCTGCTGCTCATCCAGGACGCTGCGGAGGCACTTGCTGTCTCTCCTCTGGCCGCTTGCTGCGGCTGACGGCCACGTTGCGGTGATGACTGGCACTGCGCCCAGCGCCTTCTGGTTTCAGCGCCTGTTAGCGCCGCTCCTTGGCGCTGCTGGGCGCTGCGGCCGGCAGCTGTCCCTGTTCAGGGTGATTAGAACAGTTTTGAAGCGTTTCCGTGGACCCCTTGCAAAGCACCGCAATTTCTGCAAGAATCGAACATTTCGTGAGTCGATTTAAGTTGCTTAAACTGTTCTAAGGCGTTAGCCACAGGCCTTCCAAATCTACATAGATGCCTGTGAAAACACGGGAAAACAGTGAAATCTCGCGAATATTTACAAAATGGGGCACAACAACGAAAATTTGGTATAAAAAAACTGCTATTTTCACATAAAAAACGGCAATTCTCGCTGTTGTTCTGTAGCCTTCGTAATCCCATTTTACGTCATAAATTGTGCTATTCAGCGCGCGTGCGAGCCACTGCGGGTAGCGGTCGGGAGGCCCTCCTGCTACCGCTTCATGATAAGTGGTTATGACTAGACCCCCCCCCCCATTTTGAGGGTGCTGGATGCGAAAAAGCAGGTTGTAAGGGCACACAGACGACGAAAACACAATTTGCAGCATCTGTATGTACCAAAACTTCCCATTTTTCATGAAAAATCGGCCAAAAGTGGCCGTTTTCTGGTCAAAAATTGAAGTTTTTTGGCCCCAGACAAGCAGTTGAAGACCCCTCCCCCCCCCATTTTGAGGGTGCTGGATGCGAAAAAGCAGGATGTAGGCAGACACAGAGCAGGAAAACACAATTTACAGCATCCGTATGTACCAAAATTTGCCGTTTGTCATGAAAAATCGCAAAAAAAAGACCGTTTTCCGGTCAAAAATTGAGTTCTTTTGGCCTCAGACAAGCAGTTGAAGACCCCCCTCTCCATTTGGAGGGTGCTGGGTACGAAAAAGCAGGTTGTAGAGGCATATATATCACGAAAACACAATTTACAGCATGCGTATGCACCAAAAGTTTCCATTTTTCATGAAAAAAACGGCCAAAAATGGTTGTTTTTTGGCCAAAAATTGAGTTTTTTTAGCTTCAGATAAGCAGTTGAAGACCACCTCCCCCTATTTTGAGGGTGCTGGATGCTAACAAGCAGGTTGTAGGGGAACACAGATCACAAAAACGCAATTTACAGCATGCGTATGCACCAAAATTTGCCATTTTTCATGGAAAAAAACGGCAAAAAATGGCCGTTTTTTGGTGAAAATTTGTGTTTTTTGGCCTCAGCCAAGCAGTTGAAGACCTCCCCACCCCTATTTTGGGGGTGCTAGATGCAAAAAAGCATGTTGTATGGGGACACAGATCGCCCAAACACAATTTACAGCATGCTAACTACTTGAATGGGTGTTTTTTTTTCTGTTGCAGGTTTTGGGATTTTTGGACGTCATAAAATCCTATGTGTATGACTACATATATATATATATATATATGTATATATGTACATATGTATACATATATATATATATATATATATATATATATATATATATATATATATATATATGTAGATGCATGTATGTGTGTATGTATGCATATATATATATATATATATATATATAAATATATATATATATATATATATATCTACAGACATACATACATACATCTACATATATATATACATACATACATATATATATATGTATGTATGTGTGTGTGTGGATATGTGTGTATGTATGCGTATATATATATATATATATATATCTACATATCTACATCTATATATATATATAGGTGTACATACATGTATTTGTATATATATGTATATATTTCACTTGGAGGGAGTAGAAATTGAGTAGAAGGGAGTGGATATTCACTTCGAGGGAGTTGAAATTGAGGGGGAGGGAGTGGATTTGCCCACAGCGATAGGGCGGTGTCACTGGGAGGGGTCGGGGGTGTTGCCTTGTGAATTCTCGGTGTTTGCATGTCTTTGCTTCCCGGCAGAGTGTGCCCTGCTGGTGCCGTCTGCCTGAGGTACTGGTGGAAGAGGCGGTATTGAGGCCATTCGGGAAGCTGTAGAAAGGTGGTGTGGTGTGCCCCGTTGTGGTGCAGGACCCGCATTTGGGGGAGGGTGACGTATACTACGGTGATGGAGGCCCCGACAAGGTCTATGGTGTGGATAGTGCCCTTGGGGTGATGGTGGAGGTCCCCGCAGGGGACCGCTAGAGGCCCTTCCTCTGGGCACGTGTGGTTGGTGAGTATGGCGTGGTGTGGGGATGGGAGGAGAAGCTGCAGGTGGTTCCACAGGCGCGTGTTCATGTTGGTGGGCATGCCCGTCTGGTGGAGTACCCAGCGCGGGCATGTGTTGCGGGCCCGTTGTGCGGCTTGGAGGCGGATTGTGGTGACCTCGCGGACCTCCGGTGAGTGGTTGTGGGTCATGCGGTGAAGGAGGAGGGCGGTGTGTCTGGTGTAGGCCGCTTTCACCTCGTCCCCTATGGCGTCCCCATAGTGGGGCCATGCCGCTCGGATGGCGCGGGTGGGTATGGAGGTGGGCCAGCCCCCGTGTGCTGCCCATGCCTTGGTCACGGCGCGCGTGGCCGGCTGGAGGGCAGTGGTGGGGTGTGTCAGGTGGAGTGCTTGGAAGCCTATGGAGGCGTTCAAGACCCCGGTGTGGTAGTTCGCCAGGCTCTGGTGGGACAGGAAGAGGGCCTTGGTGGTCGGGGACGCATATCTGGGGAGATGGGCGAGGTGTGATTGCAACTTGGGAGGGAGGGTGGCGTCCTCAGGGTTGGTGGCCTGGATTACCCCCAGGTGGGTGGTGGTTGTCACGACTTGCATTGGGGGCCCTTGTCACCCTAGGGTAGGGGGTGTGGCAGACCCCTTGATCATGGCCACTGACTTTGTGGGGTGGACGATGAGGTTGTTGTGGGAGAGGTAGGAGACGGTCACGTCCAGTAAGTCATTGGCCTGTCGGGTGACCGTTGGCCCGGGGTCCGGGGCATGGGGTTCGTGTGGGGTGTGCGCGACCGTGAGGTTGGTGTCGTCCGCGAAGCCCACCAGGGGGGAGAGGAGGGGGTAGGGTGCGTAGGCCGGGTAATCCTGCTCGATTGCGAGGGTCAGGGGGAGCGTCACTAGAAGGTACAGGAAGGGGCCCTCTGCTCCCCCTTGGGGGACCCCGCTGCCTGGCTCCAGGAAGGGGGTGAGGCCTGCTCCAGTGTGGACCGTGTATTTGCGGATGCGGATGTAGCCGGAGGCGAAGTTGTAGAAGGGGAGGCCCAGGCGTTTCCACGCCGCTTCTAGAAGGAGCCAGGGGGTGTTCGGGAAGGCTCCTTTGACGTCGAGGGAGGCGATGATGAGGTCCACCGGGTCCATGTCTGCGATGGTGTCCTGGAGGAAGATAGCCTCGTGTGGGGACCGGCCTGGGATGGCCCCCCAGAGGCTGGCTGGTATGTGGGGGTCCAGGTGGGGGCAGATGCGGCGTAGGAGGATGGTCCAGACGATTTTGACCTCCGTGACCGCACAGACTATGGGGCGCCAGTTGTCCGGGTTTGCCCAGTCCCCTTTTTTGTAGAGGGGGCGGACAACGTTTGCCCAGTCTGGTGGCAGGGGGGTCTGCCCCGTGACGATGTCCCAGAGGCGGTGGGCGAGGATGCGGAGGAGGTGGGCGGGGGGGTGGTAGTATGCCTCCGCAGGGAGGCCGTCGTAGCCTGGGGTTTTGTGTTGCCGGAGACTGTGGATGGCCTTCCGGACTTCGTGGATGGTGAAGGGGCCTTTTTCCAGTTGCCTCCTCTGGGCGTGGTTGAAGACCCGAGGGAGGCGGTCGATTTTGGCCTGGGTGTCTGGGTCTAGTGTGTCTTGGGCGGGGGTGTGTTGCCGGAGGAAGCTGTCTTGGGTGGCTTGGAGCACTGTGGCTGGGTCGCTGGTGAGGGAGCCGTCCTCCTGCCGGACCGTGGTGATGGTGCGGTGGCCGGTGTCGGTCATGGCGTCGTTGAGGTGGCGGATGGCCTTGTAGGGGAGTTCATGTTGCGCATAACGTTCGTGTTCCTGGGCGATGCGCTGTTGCCAGTGGATGTGCCACCGCTGCAGGTCTGCCCTGATGTGGGCTATCTGTGTCCTGCAGTGGTGTATCTGGCGGCGGGTTTGGGGGGTGTCGGCGTGGAGGAGGGTCGCCAGTTGTTGCTTCGCATGCCAGAGGTCATGGAGCATGTCCCCTAGGGCCGTGGGTGGTTGGTCGTCGGCTGTGTGGGGGTGTTGCTGGAAGCCGCAGGCGACGGCGGCCGTGCGCATGGCTGTGAGTAGGTCGGTGGGGTCTGGCTGGATGCGCCGGGCGCGGTCTATGGCCCTGTGATATTGGGACCAGACATGCTTGTCATGCAGTGGGGGCATCTTCAGGGGGGTTGGTAGGCCTTGGTCCGCATCCTCTGGGGGGCTGGGGGGGAGGTTGGGGATGGTGAGGCGGATGTGCAGTGGGCTATGGCCTGTGGGTCCCAGCGGGAGGGGTCCATATCGGGCCTCCGCCCGGATGATGGTGGTGGGGTCGCCATAGCATACGTCGATGCGGGATGGGGCGGCATCTGTTTGGTGGGGAAAGTGGGATGGTTGGCCTTCGAGGTTGCCCGTCGGGTCCGAGAGCCCCAGCATTTCGATGGTGTTGCGGACTGCTTGGTCCTGGGGTGTGGCCTGTCCCCCTCGGTCCGCCGGGGTGGGGGCGGCGTTCATGTCGCCGATGATGACCGTGGGGGCGAGCATGGCCATCTGGCAGTATGCCTCGGCCAGGGCTTGGAGGAAGGGTTCCTTGGCGTCGCCGAAGGGGATGTGGGCGTTGATGATGTTGAGTTGCCATCCGTCCCCGACGACCTCATAGACACCTAGCCTCCCTGGGACGCTGAGGTGGTGGACGAGGTGGACGTGGATGCCGGTTTGGGCGTATAGGGGGGTCCCCTTGTGCCAGTAGCATTTGTACGCTTTCTGGTCCGGGGTATATATGGGGGTGGTTTCTGGGGGGTCGTCGCGTTGTAGGCCTTGTTTCTGGAAGCTGAGGAGGTGGGGAACCCACCCCGGCCCCTGTGCCATCGGGAGCTCCTGGAGGGCGGTTGTGGCGTCCTTGCAGTATGTGACGGCCGGGTGGTTGAGGTCGAGGAGGTTGACGGTGGCCCCGGTGGGGGCGGGCCGGGGCTGTGGAGGCTTGTGCCCTCGGCCCTTGCCCCCTCAGGGAGGGGGACTGGGGCTCCGGGACTTTTTGCCGGTTGGTGGGCGCTTGAGTAGGCGCCGCGGGGGGAGGCCTTGGCTCCACTCCGGGAGGAGCTCCCCAGTGTATTTGGTGCCTCTGTGGGCCTTGTTCTCTTCGGTGCGGAGTCGGATGGGTTGGGCGCTGGTGAGCTCCAGGGTGTAGCCTTCTGGCTTGTCCGGGGCACTGCTGCCTTGGTCTAGCTCCTTTTGGCGGTGCCAGATCACACGGATCTGTGGCCCCCCGTTGTCCCCCGGGTCGCGGAGGCGGTACTGGATCCTGCCCTCACACCAGATCCAGTCGCCTGTGTGGTTGTTGCGGAAGGGCTGCTGGACCTTCGCGCCCTTTTCGAGTCCTTTTTCTGCGTAGGAATTTCGTGATTTAAAAAATTGAGAGAAGACTACAAATTTTGTAAAAATGTGCATCTGATGCACAATTGGATTCTGCTCAGGTGTGTTGTCTTAGAAAAAATCTAGGCCGTCATTTGACGGATTTAGGTGTTGTCGCTTCGCGCTTGCGTGGAATCGTCCATAATTCTCCTATTCCTGTCTGTACAGATACCCACGCGCAGCCTCGCTGAGTAGGCCGTGTTCTGGCCGAAACGCAGCAGCCTGGGGAGAATGAGCAGAACCCAAGACCCCACAAAGGGGCAATTTAATTTTTTGACGACTCCCCTCGCCCTAAGACAGGTCACAGGTCGCCTGCGGGTTTACGAGAACCCATGCCAGTGTGTATATTGCGTCTTGCGTTGGGTTTATGTCGCGCTGCGTCTTGGAGGGAGGGATGCCCATGCACATGTTTTTGGCATTCTCCCAACCTAACCCAACCAAGCCACAGGAACCCCGGCAGCGCCATGAGCGCTGAGCTTTCTGTAGGAAATGTCACGAACACAGCAGCAAAAAGGCGCCAGCCATGGTGAGCGCCCATTTTTCCAGTGTGAGGGAGGCCATAGGTATTTTAAAGTAGATGTGGAGACCAAGGAAAGGCCAAGAAAAATACCCTTTTTCCTAAAATGAGACAGTGGTGGCCACCACAGCACAAGGGGGGAGTAAGAAAAAGTGCTTTTCCAATGCCTTGAGGCATACTCTAGTTGTATTAGAGATGCATTGAGCACTCTAGCATTTATATCTTAGTATACGCCTAACCAAAATGGGTGAAAACACATTTTGACTTATGGAACCAAACACTAATTCAGGATATGGAGTGGACCCCTTAATCCCCTATCAATGTGAGGCTATTCATCTCTTCCAGAGTTGACTGAGCACTGATATATCCACGGCAGAGCCTATGAATTTATCTATGTTTTCTCATGAATTCTTAGCTATCCTAGTGGTATGCACCCTAGGGGGCTGGGGCACCTCTTTTTGAGAGGTCCTGGGTTCAATTCCCGGTCAGCCTAGCTAAGTAGGAAGATCCCATGTGACATGGCAGTGACCTCATCGCCACATGCCATGCCACCTCAGCATATATGGGACCCAAAACAAAGAGTGCACATCTCCTGAGATGGCACTATGGAGATTGAGTGACTATGGGGCAGTTTTGCAACTCTTTTCCCAAAACGTTTCAACTATCTTTGTGAATATGCGATCCGATTTGCCTTGAGTTCCAGTTTCTGTGAATATTCTTACATCTTTCACTGTTTACACTGCAGCCCTTCCTGCTTTGATCCTGATTCTCTTCTACTTGCTTATCTCTGGCTTGGGTTATCCTTGATTGGTTGTATTTCCGCAAAAAAAACATTTTCCTCATCAAGAACAAGCAGCAGGAAACCCTACACCAGCAGCAAGCAGCAGGAGAGGCACAACAAACACACAGTGTTGAAATCACTAAAAAACCTTCTGGCGCCGTCGGCATCGCCCAGCAGGAGGCTGCAGAGTGGGGCAGAGGCATGGCCTTCCATGCCTCGGACGTGGCGGCCATTATGGCCAGGGTCAGGGCTGCAGCCGCACAGGAAGCAGCGGCTGCCTGGGTCAGGAGTGAGGTGGAGGCAGCCGCGCAGGAAGCGGCGGCTGCCCAAGATGCCCGCCTGGCCCAAGAGGCCATTGCCTGTAAGGAGGCCGAGGTGAAAGCGTTGGAAGAGGCGCTTGCCCAATAGAGGGCAAGGAAGGTTTGAGGTTTGAGGTTTGATTTTGCGGGTACTAGACGCCTTTCGGCCCCGGGGGGCCACCTGGTCGGGCCAGGTGATATCCTCCCCACCGGGTCCTAGTGGGGGGCCCTCCAAGACGCACCTCCTGCCTGGTGGCGGAGTCCCCCGGGTTCACAGAGCTCGGAGCCCCGTCCTTCCCCGGCGTCCCCGTTTCGCCACTCCCCGGTCAGTGCATCAATTCGCAGCCGTGGCTGCGGGCGCTTACCCACTGCGTCGCCCCCCTAATGCGTGGTCGCCCGGGGCACCGGCGCCGCCGGGCCCGTGCTACTGGCTTGTCGCCAGTGGGACCCCCTTGAGCTGGCGCGGAGGCTGCCTAGCCTGGGGGTTGGGGCGTGGCGCTGTGCGCCACTACTGCCTTGGCGGGTGCAGTGTCCCGTCTGTGTGTGCGCGGCGTTCGCGGCCGGTTCGGGGGGGTTCGGGCCGGTACCTGCTGGTACGCCATTCCATGTGGTCTGTGCGTTCCGCGCGCTCGGTCCGGTTGCCCTTCTGGTGGTCCCCGCGTGTCCTTTTCGTGTGTGTGCGCTCGCGCTCTCGCGGTGTCCGCTCCCCGCTGGGTGGTGTGGCGCGCGCATCTCGCGTGGTCCCGGCACTGGGCGCTGGTAGGGCCGTTCCATGTGGTCCGTGCCCCTCCGCGTGTCCTGCCCCGGTCCCGTGCTCCGTCTGGCGTGCTTGGGGGGGGGGCGGTCCGGTCCCGGTTCCCCCATACTTGGCTTGGGGTTGCAGGGGCGGCGGCAGGGCGTCCCCGGGGGGGTGCCTTCGTCCGTTGCGTGGGGCGTTCTAGGTCTTGCGCTCCTCTTCCCCCGACTGCCCGTCCACTAGGTGGGCTGTCGGGGTCTGCGTTGCGGGCGTGCGGTTGTGGGGGCCCCGCTCTGTTCTTGCGGGGGGGGAGAGAGGTGTCGTCTTGGTGTCCAGGCGCCGGCCCGCCGGATTCCCATGACGAGCCTGATGCGCACGGAGCTTCGCCCTGCGGGATGCGTGGGGGGGTTGGGGTGACCGTGGCTGGAGTGGTGCACCAATGTTCCGGTTCATGGCCCAGTAGAGCACCCCTACCGCGGGCTTACTCTTAGCACAGGGGGAGGGGGTTGCGGGCGCGTTTGTTTTGTGACCCGGGTGCCAGTGTATCTCAGAAGGCAGCCACCCCGGAGGTAGCGCACCAGGCGCGCGCCGCGAAGGAGCTGGTTCGAACCCCGGGATCGGTGGTCTCCCACCGATCCCTTCGAATACCGGACGAGGCCTCCCATCGACCTGTTTGAGTACAGGTCACGGTGCGCACTGCTGCAGGGGTGGGTGGCTCCCATGTGTTTTGTTTTTCTTGGGTGGGGGGTAAAATGAACGAGACCTCCACCCGATCCACCGGTATCGGTGGTGGCGCGAGTTGCTGGAGGGGGGGGTGGTTCCCACGTCGCCAACTAGAGAGCTCTACGTGCAGGGATCCCAGGAGCACCAACGCCCGGGATCGAACCCCCGCACTGGACGATTGAAGACCGACGCTCTCACTACTGGGCCGCGGGAGTCTCTTACGCCACTTAGGGGTGTCGTCGGCTATGAATCCAGTCCTGAGGGTGGGGCTGTGCGTTGTGAAGCGTGTTGCGCGTGCCGGGAGGCCCCAGTCCACGTGCACGGGGTCGGGACAGGGGGGGAGGGGGCTGGGTGGGGTGCGTTGGATCGCCGACTGACGTGCACAGGGGTAAGAGGCGGACAGTAGCACCGCCGGGTCGCCGACTGACTGTAGGGCGGGGGGTCGCTCTGCCTCTTTCCGTCCCTCTGCCTTCCCTGGGCAGGCAACAAAGCGGGCGTCACTGGCGTTGTGCTGTCCATGGGGGGCGTGGCCCCCCATACCACTCCGGTTCGTGTTCACCCAGCTTCTCCGGGTACGATCTGCGCGGCGTCCCGGTGCGCCGGCGTGGGCCCGCTTGCTCTTCGCGGCCCCCATGTGGGCCGGCGGCTGGAGCGGGGGGGCGGGCCACACTCCGGCTCCCCTCTCGGGTGGGGGGGGCCCATCCCCCTTGCCTCGGGGGGGGTGTCGCGCCGCGGCCTCCCCGCTCTCGTTCCGGGCAGCGGCCTGCGGTACCCCTTTCTGGCTCTCTTCGTGTCGCTGGCGGGCTCCCTTCCGGCGCGCGCGTGCGGTCGGGGCTGAAGTGCCGCCCCGGGGTGGGGGGGGGTGAGGGGCGGCCCGTGGACCGCTCCCCTGGGGGTCCCAGCTGACCTGCAAAACCCCCCCTCTGTCCCCTCGGAGTGGGCTGTGGTTGCGGGAGGGTCATGCGGGGCGCGGCCTCCTTCATGTTCCGTTGTGCGCGTTGCTCCGGCACGCCGGTGTGGGTTCGCGGGAGCAGGTCCAGCCGCGGTTGCCCTTACCGTGTCGCCGTTCCTCCTGTGGGTGGGGGCGCCCCCCCGGCCCTGGGGGGGCGGAGGGCCGCGCCTGTGGCTCCCCAGCTGGGGTGGGTGCGGGGGGGGGGGGGGCGCCACCCCGCCCGCTCTCGGGCCTGTGTGGGAGGGGGGGGGGGGGGAGTGGGGGGGGGCCTTCGGTCCCCTGGCGATGCCTCCTGTCGGCCAAAGGGGGGGGGGGGCGGCTTGGCGGTCCCGGCCCCGGGGGCCAGCCATCGGCCAGGGGGGTCGCGCCCTTCCCCCGCCCCCCTCTACCGAGAGCCGGATCCTCACGCAGTCCCTCCCTGGGGCCCCTCATCCCCCGGCCGTTGCCGCGCCGCGCTGGCCGGCCGGGGGTGGCCGTGAGGGTCAGCGGTCAGTGGTTAGCGGGTTGCGGGGCCGCTTTCTCTGGGTAGGCGACAAAGCGGGCGTCCCTTGGTGTCGTGCTGTCCATGGGGGGCGTGGCCACCCATACCATTCCGGTTCGCGCCCACCCGGCTTCTCTGGGCACGATCTGCGCGGCGTCCCGGTGCGCAGGCGTGGGCCCACTTGTTCTTCGCGGCCTCCATTTGAGCCGGCGGCTGGGGCGTGGGGGCGGGTCACACTCCGGCTCCCCTCTCGGGCGGGGCGGGTCCACCCCTTCTGCCTCGGGGGGTGGGGGCCGGGGCCCTCGCGGCTGGCGGGCCGGTGGGGGGGCGGGGGGGGGGGGTGTCGCGCCGCGGCCTCCCTGCTCTCGTTCCAGGCGGCGGCCTGTGGTACTCCTTCCTGGCTCTCTCCGTGTCGCCGGTGCGCTCCCTTCCGGCGCGCGCGTGCGGTCGGGGCTGAAGTGCCGCCCCGAGGTGGGGGGGGGTCAGGGGCGGCCCGTGGACCGCCCCCCTGGGGGCCCCATCTGACTTGAAACCCTCCCTCTGTCACCTCGGAGCGGGCTGTGGTTACGGGAGGGTCATGTGGGGCGCGACCTCCTTCCTGCTCCGTTGTGCGCGTTGCTCCGGCACGCCGGTGTGGGTTCGCAGGAGCAGGCCCAGCCGCCGTTACCCGCATCGCGCCGCCGTTCCCCCTGAGGGGGGGGCGCCCCACCGGCCCTAGGGGGGCGGAGGGCCGCGCCTGTGGCTCCCCTGCTGTGGTGGGTGCGGGGGGGGGGGGTGGGGGGGCCGCCTCCCCGCCCGCCCTCGGGTCTGTGCGGGGGGGGGGGGGTGGGTTGGGGGGGGCCCTTTGGCCCCCTGGCGATGCCTCTCGTCGGCCGGGGGGGAGGGGCGGGGGCGGCATGGCGGTCCTGGTCCCGGGGGCCAGCCATCGGCCAGGGGGTTGCGCCCTTCACCCGCCACCCCTATCGAGAGCCGGATGCTCGCGCAGGCCCTCGCCGGGGCCCTCACCTCCCCGGCCGTTGTCGCGCGGCGCCGGCCGGCCGGGGGTGGCCGTGGGGGTTAGCGGTCAGTGGTTAGCAGGTTGCGGGGCAGCCGGTTCCTCCCCGCGCTCGTTGCCTCCGCACTCCCTCCCGCGGGAGGCGGCGCGCCCTCGCACGTCGTGCCATACCGTGGGGGGGGCGTGGGTCAGGGGGCCCATCCCCCCCCCCCAACCTTAAGGAGCGGTCACTCGGGTGGTGTGCCCTCCGGGCCCCCCCGTTTACGAGGACAGTTGCACCGCCGCCTGGACCTCTGGCCCGGGTGGACCCCGGGGCAGGGAAGCGCTCGGCGCGCCCCGGGGCCCCTCCAACCGCCCGCCCCGTCACCGTGGGAGGCAGGTCCAGCCTAGAGCAGCACCACCCGTGCCAGTGCAATCAGGGAGTGCGGACCGCCCCCAGTCGTGTGTGGAGCTTGGCCACCCCCTGCCATCGGCAGTAGTGGGCGACCGGCGGCATGTCGGTAGACCTGGAGGTGGCGTGTCCAGGCCGACAACTCCCCTGGTGGGCTCAGTGTCAGGCTCCCCCAGCCTCCCCACCGGGGCCTGGAGCACCAGGCGACACACTTCCCCACACACACAGGCACGGCGGCATCTCCCTCCCGCGTGTGCCACCGCGGGGTACGGGGGCGGTCATCAGTCCGGTAGGCCTTGAGACCGGACAACCGTGAACCCGCCGGACCAGTTGTGACGCGCAGGGAAGGGCGATATCCGTGGTCCCGGAGGTCCGGATGAGGCCTTGACCCAACCCAACCCAACCCCCCCCCCAACCCTCCCGTACCCGCCGTCTGGGCCTTCACTTGCGCCGCCGCTTGTGTGGGGGCTGGGGCTGCGGCGGCGGCGGGTTGTGCCGGCGGTAGCGCCAGTGGGCGAGGGCGCTACGCAAAGCCCGGGGGAGCCAGTTGTTGGCGTCCGCATCCGTGATGCGGAGCACTGCTCCCCCTTCCAGGAAGGCCGGCCACGTTGGCTCCCTGTCGGGCCACGCCGCCCGGATCACTGACCTGAGGACCCTCTCGTGGTCCTCTGGGGCCGCCCACCCCCCCGGGGGTGCCTCCCGGTTTCCTCCGTCCCTCCGGAGGAGCACGGCATCGAAGGGCCGGTTCCGCGACCTCCTGAAGGTCCCCTGGTTGGCCCAGCACAACCACCCGTACACTTCCCCCACCAGGGGGAGGGTCTCCCCCCCCAGCGGGTCCGGGACTGCGCCCCAGTCCCGGTCCCATGGCCGGCTCTCCTCCGCCCCCCGTGCCGGCCCCCCTCGCTGCTCCTGCGCCTGCGGCGCCGATGCCGCGCCCCGTCCCCTCTCCGCCGAGGCCATCCGCGCCGGCTCCGCCCTCGGCGCGGGGGGGGCTTGCTGGTGCTGGTGTCGTGGGGTTTGGGGGGGAACGAGCTCGCCGGCGTCAGGGTCGATGTTGTAGAGGTGGTGGTGGTGGTGGTGGTGGTGGTGGTGGGTGTGGTGTGCCGGCATCTGTTGGAGGCCGGGGGGGATGCACCTCACCGGCTGCACGTCCGGCTGCGGGGGCACTCCGCCCTCTGCCCCCCTCCCTTCGCCCCGCCCTCCTCCCTGGGCTCCCATGCCCCGTCCCTCCTGTCCCTTGGGGCCCTTGCCCTTGCCCTTGCCCTTGCCCTTGGGCCCCTTTCCAGTCCCGCGCCCGTGTCGCGGGTCCCGCCTCTCGTCCCCCACGCCCTGGCCCGCTCGCTCTCCCATCCCCCCTTGTCCTGCCCCCTGCACCTGGGTACCCTTCCCGCGCCCCTGAGCACCCTTCCTGTGCCCTGGCCCCTCCCCGACCCCCTGCCCGTGTCGCGGGTCCCGCCCCTCGTCCACCACGCCCCGGCCCGCTCGCTCTCCCACCTCCCCTCGCCCCGCCCCCTGCACCTGGGCTCCCTGCCCGCGCCCCTGCGCGCCCTTCCCGTGCCCTGACCCCTCCCCTGCCCCCTGCCTGTCACGCCGTCCGCTGCTCCCCTCCCCCCCCGCCGCTGCGCCCTTCCTGGACCACTCGCCGGGCGTCCCGCTGCCTTTGCAGTTGCGGCAGCGTGACGCCCGGCGGCGAGCGCTCGCGCGTCGGGGGGCGGACGTGCCGCTCCCGCCCCGGGGGGAAGGGCTTGGGGGGGTACGGCTTGGGGGGGCTGGTGTGGGTGTGGGCGGGGTTGGCGTGGGCGCGGTACTTCGCGCTCTCCCTGCCCACTGCTGCTGCTGCGGCGGCCGCCGGCGAGGCGTCCGCGGCCCAGCGCGCGCCCTCCGCGCTCTCCTTCGCTGCCGCGGCGGCCGCCGACGAGGCGCCCGTGGCCGCGGTCGCAAACCCTCGCACGCCCTCCTCGGTCTCCTCTGCTGCCGCAGCGGCCGCTGGCGAGGCGCCCACGGCCCGTGCGGGGTCCGTCGCAACCCCTCGCGCGCCCTGCTTGCTCTCCTGCGCGGCTGCGGCAGCCCTCGGCGACGCGTCCGGCTCCTGCGCCGGGGCTGCCCCCCTTGTCGGCGGCGTGCCGGGGGCCGGGGCCGGGGCCGCGGCATGGCTCGCCGCGGTCTCCGCCTCCTGCGCGTCAGGGCGGGGCGGGGCGGCGGGGCTGGCCGCTTGGGCGGCGGGGGCGGCCGTCTCGGCTGGCCCAGGTTCCCGGGCCGGCGGCGGCGGCCCGACCACCGCCGCCTCCGCCAGCCTCCGCTCCTCGCGCTCCGCGAGGGTCTCCCCCGTCCACTCTGTGGAGGAGACCGGGGAGCGGGAGCGGGACCGGCGGTGGTGGCGGTCGTCCCGCCCGAGGGACCCATCGGAGTCTGCCATCACTGTTACTCTGGTAGGCATGTGTGGTGGCAGGCGCGCCCTTCCCACTACCTCCTGGTGCATCAGTGCCGTGCCGTGGGCAGTGCCGTGTCGTGCTCTGCGGGGGGAGGGGGGGAGGGGGTGGGGGGCCGGCTGTGGCGTCAGCCCCGCACGGCCGGGGGTCCGCGGCCATCCACCGGCATTGGGGGGGGAGGCGGGGGAGCCACGCGGCCCACGCGTCGCGCCACAGCTCCCAGTCTGGGGCGGGGCCCAGGGCCCTGGGCCCCCGGGGGTCGTCGAGCGGTGTCGGGGGCAGCCGCACCAGGTGGACCCCCGTAACGGCGGTGACCTCCTGCGTGCGCAGGAAGGTGTGTACTCCGTCCCGCGCCGCGGGCGCCGGGAGGGGGGGGCGGGGTACGGGTGTGGCCCCATGGAGGTGGGTGGGGGTGATCCCCAGGATCCGCCCCGGGCCCCCGCGAATCGCGACGACGAGGAGGAGGAGGGGGGTGCCAGGGCACTCTTGCCAGAGGACCTGCCCCCTGTGATGGGCACCCCTGGTCCTGGAGAGGGGGGGGGACAGGTCTGGATTAGCCCAGCCGCGGGGCGCGTGCGTCGCCGGTGGGAGGGCGGGGCACCAAGTGGGCTCCCTGGGGAACGCCTCGTAGACGACGGCGTACGGGGGGGTAGGCCCGGTGCCGTCATACACCGGGTTGGTCGGCCAGGGGCGGGCGGACGCCTCGTCCGCGCCTTCCACGAACACCGTGACCTCGCCCACCTCCAGGTCCTCGTCCGGCGGGTGTAGAAGGTGGAGCGCCGCATCCAGCTCGGACACTCCCCCCGGGTACGTGGCCCGCGCCTGGTTCAGGTACGGGGCCGCGTCCCCGGGGTAGCGCGTCCTGAGGGCTTGCAGCAGGGCTGGGGCGCTACTGCGGAGGGACATGGCAGACCCCGCTCCCGTCAGCCGGAGGGTGTCCCCCATGGACAGGGGCCGGCCCGACCGATTGGACTCGCGCCACTCCATCCAGTGCCCGTAGAGGGCCGCTTCCGGGCTGATGAGCCCCGGCCGGACTGCGTTCACGATCTGGTGCATTGCCGGGAGCAGCGTAGGGGCCCCCGCTCCGTTCAGGGCGCGGACGGCCGGGAGGGCGGTCTCGTTGAGGAAGGCCCTCGCACTGCCCTCCAGGTCGCACCGTGCGGCAGCGTGCGCTTCTTTTGCGTCCGCCACCGCGTCCGCCACCAGGCCCCGGACGGCCGCCTCCTGCGCTCTGCGGCGGGCCCTGGTGTGCCCCGGCCCATCCCCCCGTTGGCGTGGCATGGTGCTGCGGGCTCTGCAAAGGGCGGCGGCGGGTGGGGGTTAGGGGGCGAATACGTGCGACAGGTGCGCAACGGATGTGGGGTCCCGCAGGTGCACGTGGATCCACAGAAGGGCAGCGCCCGCGGGGCCCGCTTGTTCGTGCGGAGGGGTGTGTGCCCCCTCGATGCGCCGGCGCAAGGCCTCCTCCTCTGTGCGCCTGCGCGGGCCTGCGGGAGGTTCGGGCCAGGGGCACGCGGCTACCTGGGTGCACCGCGCGCACCTGTTGGCGCGTGTCGCTGCTGCGGAGGACACCGTGTCACACTCTCCGCAGAGTCGGCAGGTGTGTGGGAGGTGGGAGGGCGGCGACCAAGGGTCGAGATGGCGGAGCCAGAGGTCGTCCCACCTCTGTCGGAGGGGGTCCCGGATCTCCAGCAAGCAGGCGAGGACGCGGCGCCGGTAGTCCTTGCCAAGCGTCCTCCGCTGGACCTCCTGCCACGTGTCGTCGGGGAGGATCCCGTGGTCGTGGAAGGCGGCGATGAGGTCGTCCGACGCCGGGCGGGGGTGCCCCTGGGGGGGGCTCGCCATGTACATGTGGCGCCCGGTGAGGTGGGGCGTCAGCGCGTCCCATTGGCACCCGTTCGCGGTGTCTCTGTGGAGGAGGGCCAGCAGGGTGCCGTCCGCGACTGCCTCCCACCCCACTCGCAGCCCTTCGCAGCCGTCTAGCTCCTGGCGCAGCGCGGCTGCGATACCGGTGGGGAGCATGAGGAGCAAGGGCCCCTGGGTGTCACCCAGCCGGGACAGGGCGTCGTCGTATACCGGCCCCCCAGCTTTGAAGTGCGCCACGGTGAGTTGGGTGGCCCCGTCCTCTGGGGGGTGCCACAGGACGGTGGCCGCAGCGTGTCCCCACGTGCGTATCTCAGTGGCCCGGAGCACGTTGGCGGTGTGAAGGACGATGCGGGGCGGGACGGGCGTCCTGACGAGTGAGGATACGTCCCCAGTCCATCCCGTTTGCGGCCCCGGGGCCGCCTGCAGCCATTCCCCCGTCGCCGCGTCCCACGGGTGGTCAGGCCCCGCCCCGCGGATCATGGTGGGTCTTGGCCGGGTGTCCGGCCCCCACCCCCGGAGCGGAATGGCGGCGTATCGTTGCGCAGGGGTCTCCGGGGCGCGCGTGGCGGCGCACCACCGGCCCCACTCCCGCGCCCACTCCTCCCCCACGATGCGCGCCTCCCATGCGGTCATGGAGCCGCGCCCGATGATCCACGGTGGGAAAAGGGCGTCTTGTAGGTGCCTCGGGAACCCCCCCGGCAGGTCCTGATACGGGTGGGGGCTCTCTTGGAGTGGGCACTCCAGAGTGCCATTCACAACATGGAGGGAGGCTACGAAGTCCTTGTCAGGGCGCGGGGGAGGGGGAGGGTGGTCGCCCTCCGCCGCAGTGAGCCACCGGTGCGCCCGGGCCGCCGCGCTTAGGGGCTCGTGGAGGAGTTGCTCCAGCCAGTGGTTGCGAAGCTCCCACGCGAAGTCCCCCAGCCGGAGCATGTGGTGGAGGAAATCGTCCACTGAGGTTCCTTCCGGCGGGTCGTATCGGGTTATGGCGCGGAGCTGAGCCTCCGCGTCCTCGGGCACCAGTCCGGAGCAGAACACCTCCGTCCACGTGGCGCCTGCGGAGCGCCACGAGGCCACCCACAGGGCCTTGTCCCCAGGTGGGAGGTGGCGGGCCGCCTCGTGTACCGCCTGGCGGTAGTGGGGCCAGAGGAGCCGCGAGTGGGTACAGCCCACGTGCATGTGCACCGGGGTCTCTTCCGGGCCGCCGCAGAAAAGGCACGGTTGCGGGACGATGGCGACGCCGGAGAGCCGCTCCTTCCGGACGCGGAGCCTGCGCTGCACCGGCGTGTGGCCGTCTCGGGCCCGCAGCGCCCGGCGGTTGGTGGCCGCCGCGGTGAGGTCCCGGGCGTGGACGTAGGCCGTGGCATGGGCCGCGCCCAAAGGTGTGTGTCCCCGGTGCGTCAGCGCATGGTCCGTCTGCGCCCGTTGCGCGACCTCGCCGAGTACCCGCATCGTGGGGGGCCGTAGATCTAGATGGCCGTCACGGCCGGCGACGATGAGTTGGGCGTGGCCAGGGTCCGGGGGCGTGTTCTGCAAGACGGTGTCCTGGGACGCCGCCCAGTCCGCCTTGTGCAGTAGGGCGTCACTGTGGTGCGAGGTGGCTCGGACGTACCAGAACGGGTGCCCGGCGTGTTGCCCCCGCGCGCACAGGCCGTCCCGGAGCCACCTCAGGGGCATCTGGCTGACCACCTTCGCTGCGCCCGCGGGGACCCCCGTGGTTCGCTCGCGATCTGCGTGCCGCAGGAGGTGGAGGATGACTTCGGCGTCCACCGTGTGGACCCATGGTCTGTGTGCACCGTAATGTAGGGGGAGGGAGGCGGCCACCCCCTCTCCGTCGGGCACCGTGCCCGAGATGGCCACCGCCCACGTGCGGGTGAGGTCGGCGGCGAGAGCGACGCTGGTGGCGTGTTTGCAGGGTCCGCCCCCGGACGCGTCAGAGGAGGTGTGTCCCCAGGCCTCCGGGATCCAGTAGTATCCGGTGGGGCTGAGCCACCCCGCGTTGAGGTCCGTGGAGTGCCACCGGACGTTGGGGTGGCTGTGGGTCAGTTGGTCCACGCTCAGCGCCCTGGTGTCGCCTGGGCTGATCGCCGGGTGGTCGTGCAGCCGGATCTCCGCTCCGGCGACCGTGCTTGCCCAGGACCGTAGCGCCGTCACATGTTCCTTGAGCCACGCCGGGCCCCCGCGCTGGTGTACCACCAGGTGTCCTGTGTCCTCCGGACGGTCCTCCAGCGCGTGCACCGCCATGTGTGGGTCGTGCGGCACCCCCGTAGCCACCAGTAGGGCGGTGCCACGGGGGAGCCCACGGGGTTCGGGCTGGCCTGCCCCCACTTGCACTATCACCCACTCGGCCCGGAGCTGCGCTTGTCCCGTCGCTTGGGTGCATTGGTCGTCTGTGGTCACCAGCCACAACGGCGTCGGCGCGTGGGGCCGGGGGCGTAAGGGCTCTGGCCACGCCACGTCCGCGTTAGGCTCTTGGTGCTCGCTTTCCGCGAGTACGTCGCAGAATGTACATGAGGGCCGCTGGCGGGTGGTACGCCGCCCCCCGCGTGGGGGGGGACAGGCCGTCCCGGCGGCAGTAGCCCCCGACGTGGAGGTGCAGGCCGTCCGGGGTCACCCGTGGGCCGGTGTGGGCGTCCTGCTTAGCCCTCGTGGGGTGGACGAGTCTCAGGCGGGGGTCCCGTGTGCCGGTGGTGTGGAAGAGGTGGGCCAGGGCATCGCGCCACCCGGGGTGGTTGGTGGGCCCTTGCTCACGGCGGCAATAATGGAGGTGTTCATCGGCGCATTGGTTGAGGCACTCCCGCACTGCCGTGGGCCACGGATCGTCGTTGTCGGGGAAGGGGTGGCGTGGCCCGTGGTGCCCATGCCACGGCGTTGCGTGTGGCACCGTCAGGCGGCACGTGTCGCGGTGTCGCAGCTTGGCGGTGCGCAGCGTGACGATTTTGCCCGGCGGGGACTGTAGTTGGACATGAGCCGCCCTGGGGCACGCGATAGGGTTGTACATCCCCACTCCCAGGGCGGCCAGGGCCCGGGGTATGCGGTGGACCCAGTCGCCTCCCGCCAGAGTTGCGAACTCCGGGACGGGGTAGTGCACCTCGGGGCATATTCCGTGCGCGCCGGCTATCTCCCAGAACATCTTGGTGACCTCGGCGCGCACGGAGGTTGCGCGGTGGTGGACGAGTGTACCCACGAGGGCCACCGCTGCCTGCTGGCACCGCGTGGGCACCCGTGTGAGCCCCAGGGTCCGGTCATCCTGCAGGCTGTCCCGCGAGGCGTCGAAGGCGTACCGTGCCCTGTCCTTCGCGACCTGGACCGTGATGTGGTCCAGGTGGCGTGCAGTGTCGGAGTCGTCGGCGATGAAAGGGGCGACGTACTGCGTCACCCCTCCGAGGATCGCCAGGATGACGTCCTGCACCACTTTCGGTGGCGCGAGGGTGTTAAGGCACCAGTGGTGCACTGCCGCCAGGCGTAGCCGGTGCTTGCGCTGCAGGGAGAACTCCCCGTCCGGCTGCAGCTGGAGTCCCAGGTAGGGGACGGAGTCCGCCGCTGGTACCTAGTACCACGGGTATTCCAGGTGGGGGCAGAGGCGCAGCTGCAGGCCCGGGACCCCCTCCGTGGTGGCCATGGCGCACTTGCGGGGGTTGAGCTCCATGCCCATCATTCCCAGGTACGCGGCCACCGCCTCCACGCCCTCGACGAAGTGCTGCAGCGTGTGGGCCACCACCAGCAGGTCGTCGATATAGGCCTGGATGAGGCCGTGCTCGGCCCCTCCCGGCGGGCGCAGGCGGTGCCCCTGTGCCCTGAGCAGGGGCTCCAGGAGGAGCGCGTACAGCAGGGGGCTCTCGGGGTTGCCCTGCCGGACGCCGCGTAGCATGTAGACGGGCTGCGTTAGCCCGTGTGCTGTGACGATGCGCAGCCTGGCGCACGTGTGGAGGAAGAGCAGGAGGTCAATGACGTCCGGCGGCACGGAGAGGTGGCGCAGGATGAGGTGGAGGGCGCCGTGTGGGGCGGTGTCGAAGGCCTTGCGGGCGTCGAAGGAGAAGACGTAGTTGGGCCTTCCCCGCTGGAGCTGCCGCTGCGCCATGAACAGCGGGGGGCCTGTGTTGGAGCCAGGGAGGGCCCCCTGCTGCCAGTCGCTGACCACCCCGTGCCGTGTGAGCACCTCCGTGATGCGCTGGGTGAGGGGGCCCGTGAGCAGCTTCATGTCCAGCTGGCCCAGGGCTATGGGCCTGTAGTCGTCCAGTCTGGCAGAGCCCGGTACTTTGGGGCTGAGCCAGATGTGCGCGTCCCTCCAGTGCATCGGTGGCGGGGCGCCGCGGAGGATGGCCCGGTAGGAGTGGACAAGGAGCCGACGGACGGGTGCCGGGAGGGCCTTGATGAAGCGGGCCTCCACGTGGTTAGGACCTGGGGCCTTGCCATCGGCCTTGTCCAGGGCGGACTTCAGGTCCTGCATGGAGTACTGCTGGACCTGTGTCCAGGCTCCCTCAGGGACCCGGGGGACGTGGCGGCCGAGGACCGCCTGGAAACCCGGGAGGTCCACCGGGCGTTTGTCATACAGTTCTCGCCAGAAGGCGCGAACTGCGAACATCACGCCGTGGGCCTCCGTGAGGAGCGTTTGGGTGTTGGGAACCCGCACGTTCCAGAGGCCTGACGGGCCTGGGGCCTCTACCTCTATGGCTCCCCGCACGGCTTTCCATCGCTGGGCGATGTCGGGGGCGTGGCGGCGCCAGAAGTCCTTGATGACGCGCTTGCGGTCTGCCGCCAGGAGGGCGCGGAGCTGGCGAATGTCCTCCTCGAGGGCGGCTGCTTGCCTCTCCAGCTCCTCCTGCAGCTGGCCCTGCGTGGTCGGGCGGAACCCGGGCGACACACCCTGCAGTTCCTCCGTGAGCCGGAGCGCCGCCTCGGACCGGATGCCATGCCTGGCCGCGTCCGCCTGGTACGATGCCGGGGCGCGCGCTGCCAGGGTGTCATAGCGGAGGACCGCTGCCTGGAGCTGCTTTCCGCTCTCCGGGAGGTCCCCGTCCGCCGGGTCCGTTCCCGCCGGAGACGGCTGCCGGCGTCCCACCACGCGCGCCAGGGCGTCATGCGTCGCCCGGAGGTGTTCGAACACCTTGTCCACCGCAGCCGCGGGCATGGACCCGTAGTCGTGCTGCTCTGCGGGACCCAGCCAGGGCGCAAGGGAGGGTTCATCCTGCGCGGCGGTGACCGCCGCCCACAGGCAGTGTTGGACGGGCGCGGCCTCGGCGTCGTACGGGAGGAGGCGGCCCTCCGTGTGGCTGTAGGGGGTGGGCATCGCCGCGCGTCCCGCTGCGCTGAGGAGGCCCGGCAGGGCCAGGCGGACCAGGAGGTGGTCCGAGCCGACCACCTGGGGGTGTGCCATGCCGCGAGCCCAGACGCTCTCCCGCAGGGACCACGGCAGGAGGGGCTCGTTGACCAGGAAGGTGTCCACCCTGTGCTGGGACGGGTGGAGCGTGGGGGTCATGTCCTCCTCGCCGCCTGCCGCGGCTCTTCGGAAGCCGCAGGCTTCCCAGCCAGCTCGGAAATGCTCCGTGGCCGGGTTGGCGGGGACATCCATGTAGATGTTGGTGTCGCCGGCGATGACCACCGGGTGCCTCCCGCCGAGGCTGCGTGCCGTGGCATACATTTGTATGTCGGCCCAGAACGCCGCCCGTCCCGCCCACGGGGAGCAACCTGCTTGCGGCCCGTGGACGTTGATGAGGGTGAGGCCTCCCCCGTCCGTGCGGATCTCCAGGGCCGCGGCCTTCCCGGGGACAATTTCCGTGAAGCTGAGCACCTCGTGCTCCGCCACGTACTTGCTGCTGACCGCGGTGAGGAGGCCCCCCCCTCTCGAGGTGGAGGTGGCCCCCGTCTCCGCCAGCCGGCTGCTGAAGTAGGCGGTGTACCCCTTGTCCCGGAGCGCCGCGGCCACGAGCATCTCCTGCGCCCTGGTGGCGATCCCCGTTTCCTGGAGCATGATGGCAAAGCCCCCCTCCTGGAGCAGCATGCCGGTGATGAGGTGCTCCTTGTCGGTGCAGGCCGCCGGCCCCCGGCGCCGCCGGAGTGTGTCCCGGAGGGACCGGTCTGGCGGCACGAGGCCGTTGCGCAGGTTCCACGAGAGGAGCCACAGGGCGTCGCCCGTCGTGTCCTCCTGGAGTCAGCTATCCCGCATCGGCATCGCCGCCGGGTTCGCTGGCGCCGCCAGGGCATCTGGGTGCGCCGCATCCGCTGAGCCCGTTCCCAGCGGGGCCCACAGGGGGGCCCGGGGGACCGGGGGAGCTAGGGGGGCCAGGGGGGCCAGCCCCGCGGGGATGGACATGGACCCTGGTGGGGCCGCACCGCCGGCCCCCGGGGCCGCTCCGGGTGCCTCCTCACCTCCATCTGCGTGGTCGGCTGCCTGGGGCGGGGGGCGCCGGGTGTACGGGGCGTGCCACGGGGACCTCTGTGCTCTCCCCTGCAGGATGTTGGCGGCCGCCTCCTTGTCGTCCGCCGGGGCCGCAGCGTGCACCGCGTGCCACGCCAGGTGTTCCAGCATTGCCCCGCTGGTGTAGTACTTGTCCGCACACAGGGGGCATTTCGTCGGCTCCGTGGCCCCTCGCGCCGGGGGGAGCTGCACTGACTTCCGAATGGCGCCCTCCGCCGCTGGTTCGAAGGGCAGGTTGGCCAGCGGCACCGTGTGTGGTGCCAGCGTGCGGCCCGGGGCCGCCGCATCGAGGGCTCGCGTCGCAGGCGCGGGCCCGAGGCCTCGGGCGGCATCGCGCTGCGCGTCTGCTTGCAGCCACGTTTGCCAGTGCGTGGAGCCGATTTGGCGGTCGGGTTTGCTCCTCCATCGCAGGTCGTGGAGAGCCTGTAGCCAGTGGTACACCGTGGTCGGGACCGCCAGCTGGAGCTCCAGGTCGGCGGGGTGCGCCGCTGCCGGCCACACTCCCGGCCTCGCCGCCCGGGCGTTGTCCTTCAGCCTGACCTGGAGCAGGAGGGCGTGGTGTTCGCCCTCCCGCAGCGCCTTGATGATCATGCGGGTGCAGTCTGCCACGCGGATCACGGCTTCGGGCCCCGGCAGGCGTTCGGGGTCGCAGACGACGATGTGCGCGTCCGCCGGGCTGAACATGCAGACCACCCACTGTGGGTTCTGCTGCCCCCGTTGGGCCACCGCCAGGGTAGCCGCTGGGCGGGCGTGCGTGATGGGCCCCGCGTGGAGGTCCGGGACGTCCGTGGCCCTGATGGCGTCTCCCTGCCACGCGGCCCGTAGATGCTCCTCCTGGTCGGGGCTCCACACCAGTGTGGGGGGGTTGACCCACCCCGGTTCCTGCCTCTTGTTGGGGGCGCTGACAGTGTGTAGCAGGACCGCCAGCGGCCAGGGGTCCGCTGACATAAAGTAGGCCTGGGTGGGCCCCTGTCGCCAGTCGACGTGGGGCAGGGGCGGGAAAGCCCCCTGCCTGGCGGTGCTGTGCCAGACCGTCCATCGGCCTCCGGCCAGGATGTGCGACCGGTACCCTCCGGCGTGGCCGTGTACGATGGCTTGGTAGCCTGCCGTCTGCAGTACCAGTGCCTCCCCCTGCTTAGGCCCGGGCGGGGGTGCGCCATCGCCCGCACCCCAGACGCGGGTGCGCCCGCGGAGTGTGGCGTGCCACGGGTCTGGTGCATCGCGCTGGGGCCCTTGTATGCATCCCGCAATTTGCGCCGGGCCGTGGTGGTGGACGAAGCTCTCCCCGCCGTCTGCTAGCAACGCCGCCGCGACGACGTATAGTTGCTCCGCCGTGAGGGGTGCCGTCGGCTCGTGCGTCGCGGCCGGCCGTTTGGGCCGCGTGTCGCGGCAGGGGACGTGGGGCAGCAGCTGCGCCGGCCACGCCGCCACTGGACCCATGGTGACGGCCGCGACCGCGGACGCCAGCGCCGTGCGGTCCGTGGGTCTGTACTGCCGGAGTCACGTGGTATCTCGGGTGAGGTGCCTGCAGGCTGCCATCCAGGCCACCGCTCCGCAGTTCGTGCAGTCCGGTTCGGCACCGCTCGCATCGTCGCCTCCCCACTGCTGTACCGTGGTGGCGGTGTCGAGCGGGGGGCCCCGCTGTAGCGCCTCCGGGCCCTGCCCCGGCGGGAGGGCGGGCGGGATTGGCTGCGGGTAGTTTTGCGCACCCCGGCGCTCCGGGTGCGTGTGGTACGGGTTCTGCCGGCGGTGTTCCGGGGCTGCCCGTGGCTGGAAGAGGAGTTGGTGCAGGTACCAGTGGCCCTCCGCGGTGGACGGATTGCGGAGCGTTAGCCACTGTTCCACCACGCCTCCTGGGTGCGCGGCCTCGACGCGGCGCTGCAACCCCAGGCGGCCTAGGCGGTTGGACGTGCCCGCGGGTGGGATGTGTGCTTGCGGGTAGAGCACCCGCAGCGGCTCCAGCGCCAGGTCCAGCACTTTGTCGTTGAGCTGCTTCGTGAGGGCCGACGCCCTGTGTAGGGCGTGGAGGACCCCGGGTGTGGGTGCCGTGAGCTGTTCGAGCACCGGTCCCGGCGGGTACCGCGTACCCGGGTTCGTTAGCCACTCCCTGGTGTGGCTCAGTACGGCCTTCCACAAGTCCCTTGTAAAGGCGTGCTGGGGGGCCAATGAGGGGACCATCCGTAGGAGGCGGTGGCACGCCGGCGGCGATCGCATGGGCTGTGGGGCGGCCGCCGTGATCCACCTGCACGCCGTGGCGGGCACGATCGCCCCCCATTCCACGGTCCCCATGCCCTCG
The DNA here is from genome assembly GCA_964036045.1 of Eutreptiella sp. 'Long Island Sound 2002'. Taxonomy (NCBI): domain Eukaryota; phylum Euglenozoa; class Euglenophyceae; order Eutreptiales; family Eutreptiaceae; genus Eutreptiella; species Eutreptiella sp. 'Long Island Sound 2002'. The sequence goes on along the minus strand of OZ038388.1, from coordinate 64,072,059 downwards.
GCATGGATCAGCGCCTGGCCTTGGACCATGGGGAGATTGGGGCTCGAGCGCCCCTTCCCTTCCTTCCACCGTACCCAGGCGGCCCCCGCCTGCAGGCTGCGGAGCAGGGCCACGCCGGGGAGGAGCGGCTGCGGGAAAGCCCCCTTGACGGCCTGGGTGGCGTGGGCCAAGGTGCCCATGGGCAAGTACCACAACGGGAGGGTCCAGGGGCCCGGCAGTGGTTGCGCCACCCCTGCGTCCCATCGCCACTCGGAGTCTGGCGGGGTGGCCGGGACCGTGCCCGTCTGCAGGAAGTGGCGCGCCTGCTTGTCGGGGTGCCGTTGGAGGGTTGCCGCGAGGCTGAGCCCCTCTGCCGCTGGTGCCACCGGGAGGCCGCCCCGGGGCCTGCGCCAGGGGTATTCCTGGTCGGCCAGCCAGGTGTGGAGGTCCCGGGCGATGTCCTCCGCGGTCCCTGTGGGGGCGTCCTCTGGTGCCAGGTGCCACATGACGGCGAGCACCGCCCATGTGGAAAAGGGCCACGCCCGCGGGGGGGTGTACACCTGGATGGTCCACTGTGGGCACGCCCGCCGCACGCGGGACGCGTGGAGCACCCCTCGGACCATGTCCGCCGCCAGGACCAGCACCATTCCCGAGGGATCCACAATGATCCCCTCTGCGGGTCCACCGTGGCGGCCCCGGGTGTGCAAGGCCACTGCCGCCTGTCCCGCGTGGGTGACTCGGTCGACGGCCTCCTGGATGTTCACGCTGCCGCGCGCGGTCTCATCCAGGATCCAGCCCTGCGTCACCCCGTAGCGTAGGGCGGCGCGTGCGGCCGCCGGTTTCACCTCGGGCAACGCTCCGTCGTCGACATCGGGCCGGGGGTGCTGTTTGGGGCACCAGCCTTCGCCGGTGCAATGGCCCCGTTTCCACGCGGGGCAGATCGCGGGTACGCTGTCCGCCGGCGGCGCAGGTTCCGCGGGCGCGTCCCCCGTGGGGGGCTCCGGCAATGCCTCCAGGTCGGAGTCTGTGCCCGCGTCCCCTTGTGGAGGGTCTCCTTCGCCGTCTCTGAGTCCCAGCGCCCTGATGACCTCGTGTGCTTCGTCCAGCGTCGGAGATCGGGGGCGTGTCTTGCGTGGTGCCGCGGGTTCCGCCATTGCTATGTCGCTGTGTCTAAGAGCAGGGGGCGGGGTGCGGATGTCCCGTGGCTGGTGCGTTGGTGCGTTGGTGCGTTGCTCGGTGTGGGGGTGGTGGATGGGCATCCCCGGGGGGGCGCCTTCCAGTCTTGCGAGGGGCGTCCGGTGTTAGGCGCTGTCCCTCTCCCGGTCGCCCGTCCTCCGGAGCGGGCAGCCAGGGTTCCGCGACCCGTGTGTCCCGGGGGCGGTCGATGCGGACGTGCGGGCCCAGCACTGGCCCCACAGCGTGCGCCCTTGCGGGCCGGCGTTGCTCGCTGTGGGGGTGGCGGAAGGGCGTCCCCGGGGGGAGTGCCTTCCACCGTTGTGGGGGGCGCCTGGTGTCAGGCGCTGTCCCTCTCCCGGTCGCCCGTCCTCCGGAGCGGGCAGCCAGGGTTCCGCGACCCGTGTGTCCCGGGTGCGGTCGATGCGGGCGTGTGGACCCAGCACCGGCCCCACAGCGTGCGCCCTTGCGGGCCGGCGTTGCTCGCTGTGGGGGTGGCGGAAGGGCGTCCCCGGGGGGGGTGCCTTCCACCGTTGTGAGGGGCGCCTGGTGTCAGGCGCTGTCCCTTCCCCGGCCGCTCGTCCTCCGGAGCGTGCAGCCAGGGTTCCGCGACCCGTGTGTCCCGGGTGCGGTCGATGCGGGCATGTGGACCCAGCACCGGCCCCACAGCGTGCGCCCTTGCGGGCCGGCGTTGCTCGCTGTGGGGGTGGCGGAAGGGCGTCCCCGGGGGGGGTGCCTTCCACCGTTGTGAGGGGCGCCTGGTGTCAGGCGCTGTCCCTCCCCCGGCCGCGCTCGTCCTTCGTAGCGTGCAGCCAGGGTTCCGCGACCCGAGTGTCCCGGGCGCGGTCGATGCGGGCGTGTGGACCCAGCACCGGTCCCACAGCGTGCGCCCTTGCGGGCCGACACTGCTCGCTGTGGGGGTGGCGGAATGGCGTCCCCGGGGGGGGTGCCTTCCACCGTTGTGAGGGGCGCCTGGTGTCGGGCGCTGTCCACTCCCCGGCCGCTCGTTCTCCGGAGCGTGCAGCCAGGGTTCCGCGGCCCGTGTGTCCCGGGTGCGGTCGATGCGGGCGTGTGGACCCAGTACCGGCCCCACGGCGTGCGCCCTTGCGGGCCGGCGTTGTTCGCTGTGGGGGTGGCGGAAGGGCGTCCCCGGGGGGGGCTGCCTTCCACCGTTGTGAGGGGCACCTGGTGTCAGGCGCTGTCCCTCCCTCGGCCGCTCGTCCTCCGGAGCGTGCAGCCAGGGTTCTGCGACCCGCGTGTCCCGGGTGCGGCCGACGCGGGCGTGTGGACCCAGCACCGGCCCCACAGCGTGTGCCCTTGCGGGCCGGCGTTGCTCGCTGTGGGGGCGGCGGAAGGGCGTCCCCGGGGGGGGTGCCTTCCACCGTTGTGAGGGGCGCCTGGTGTCAGGCGCTGTCCCTTCCCCGGCCGCTCGTCCTCCGGAGCGTGCGGCCAGGGTTCCGCGACCCGTGTGTCCCGGCTGCGGTCGATGCGGGCGTGTGGACCCAGCACCGGCCTCACAGCGTGCGCCCTTGCGGGCCGGCGTTGCTCGCTGTGGGGGTGGCGGAAGGGCGTCCCCGGGGGGGGTGCCTTCCACGGTCGTGAGGGGCGCCTGGTGTCAGGCGCTGTCCCTCCCCCGGCCGCTCGTCCTTCGTAGCGTGCAGCCAGGGTTCCGCGACCCGCGTGTCCCGGGCGCGGTCGGTGTGGGCGTGTGGACCCAGCACCGGCCCCACAGCGTGCGCCCTTGCGGGCCGGCGTTGCTCGCTGTGGGGGTGGCGGAGGGGCGTCCCCGGGGGGGGTGCCTACCACCGTTGTGAGGGGCGCCTGGTGTCAGGCGCTGTCCCTCCCCCGGCCGCGCTCGTCCTTCGTAGCGTGCAGCCAGGGTTCCGCGACCCGAGTGTCCCGGGCGCGGTCGATGCGGGCGTGTGGACCCAGCACCGGTCCCACAGCGTTCCCCCTTGCGGGCCGACACTGCTCGCTGTCGGGGTGGCGGAATGGCGTCCCCGGGGGGGGTGCCTTCCACCGTTGTGAGGGGCGCCTGGTGTCGGGCGCTGTCCACTCCCCGGCCGCTCGTCCTCCGGAGCGTGCAGCCAGGGTTCCGCGGCCCGTGTGTCCCGGGTGCGGTCGATGCGGGCGTGTGGACCCAGTACCGGTCCCACGGCGTGCGCCCTTGCGGGCCGGCGTTGTTCGCTGTGGGGGTGGCGGAATGGCGTCCCCGGGGGGGGTGCCTTCCACCGTTGTGAGGGGCGCCTGGTGTCGGGCGCTGTCCACTTTCCGGCCGCTCGTCCTCCGGAGCGTGCAGCCAGGGTTCCGCGGCCCGTGTGTCCCGGGTGCGGCCGACGCGGGCGTGTGGACCTAGCACCGGCCCCACAGCGTGCGCCCTTGCGGGCCGACGCTGCTCACTGTGGGGGTGGCGGAAGGGCGTCCCCGGGGGGGGTGCCTTCCACCGTTGTGAGGGGCGCCTGGTGTCAGGCGCTGTCCCTCCCCCGGCCGCTCGTCCTCCGGAGCGTGCAGCCAGGGTTCCGCGACCCGTGTGTCCCGGCTGCGGTCGATGCGGGCGTGTGGACCCAGCACCGGCCTCACAGCGTGCGCCCTTGCGGGCCGGCGTTGCTCGCTGTGGGGGTGGCGGAAGGGCGTCCCCGGGGGGGGTGCCTTCCACGGTCGTGAGGGGCGCCTGGTGTCAGGCGCTGTCCCTCCCCCGGCCGCTCGTCCTCCGGAGCGTGCAGCCAGGGTTCCGCGACCCGCGTGTCCCGGGCGCGGTCGGTGTGGGCGTGTGGACCCAGCACCGGCCCCACAGCGTGCGCCCTTGCGGGCCGGCGTTGCTCGCTGTGGGGGTGGCGGAGGGGCGTCCCCGGGGGGGTGCCTACCACCGTTGTGAGGGGCGCCTGGTGTCAGGCGCTGTCCCTCCCCCGGCCGCTCGTCCTTCGGAGCGTGCAGCCGGGGTTCTGCGACCCGTGTGTCCCGGGTGCGGTCGATGCGGGCGTGTGGACCCAGCACCGGCCCCGCAGCGTGCGCCCTTGCGGGCCGGCGCTGCTCGCTGTGGGGGTGGCGGAAGGGCGTCCCCGGGGGGGGTGCCTTCCACCGTTGTGAGGGGCGCCTGGTGTCAGGCGCTGTCCCTTCCCCGGCCGCTCGTCCTCCGGAGCGTGCAGCCAGGGTTCCGCGACCCGTGTGTCCCGGGTGCGGTCGGTGCGGGCGTGTGGACGCAGCACCGGCCCCACAGCGTGCGCCCTTGCGGGCCGGCGTTGCTCGCTGTGGGGGTGGCGGAAGGGCGTCCCCGGGGGGGGGTGCCTTCCACCGTTGTGAGGGGCGCCTGGTGTCAGGCGCTGTCCCTCCCCCGGCCGCTCGTCCTCCGGAGCGTGCAGCCAGGGTTCCGCGACCCGTGTGTCCCGGGTGCGGTCGATGCGGGCGTGTGGACCCAGCACCGGCCCCACAGCGTGCGCCCTTGCGGGCTGGCGTTGCTCGCTGTGGGGGTGGCGGAAGGGCGTCCCCGGGGGGGGCTGCCTTCCACCGTTGTGAGGGGCGCCTGGTGTCAGGCGCTGTCCCTCCCCCGGCCGCTCGTCCTCTGGAGCGTGCAGCCAGGGTTCCGCGACCCGCGTGTCCCGGGCGCGGTCGATGCGGGCGTGTGGACCCAGCAGCAGCCCCACAGCGTGCGCCCTTGCGGGCCAGCGTTGCTCGCTGTGGGGGTGGCGGAAGGGCGTCCCCGGGGGGGGTGCCTTCCACCGTTGTGAGGGGCGCCTGGTGTCAGGCGCTGTCCCTCCCCCGGCCGCTCGTCCTCCGGAGCGTGCAGCCAGGGTTCCGCGACCCGTGTGTCCCGGGTGCGGTGGATGCGGGCGTGTGGACCCAGCACCGGCCCCACAGCGTGCGCCCTTGCGGGCCGGCGTTGCTCGCTGTGGGGTCGGCGGAAGGGCGTCCCCGGGGGGGGTGCCTTCCACCGTTGTGAGGGGCGCTTGGTGTCAGGCGCTGTCCCTTCCCCGGCCGCTCGTCCTCCGGAGCGTGCAGCCAGGGTTCCGCGGCCCGTGTGTCCCGGGTGCGGTCGATGCGGGTGTGTGGACCCAGCACCGGCCCCACAGCGTGCGCCCTTGCGGGCCGGCGTTGCTCGCTGTGGGGGTGGCGGAAGGGCGTCCCCGGGGGGGGTGCCTTCCACCGTTGTGAGGGGCGCCTGGTGTCAGGCGCTGCCCCTCCCCCGGCCGCTCGTCCTCCGGAGCGCGCAGCCAGGGTTCCGCGACCCGTGTGTCCCGGGTGCGGTCGATGCGGGCGTGCGGACCCAGCACCGGCCCCACAGCGTGCGCCCTTGCGGGCCGGCGTTGCTCGCTGTGGGGGTGGCGGAAGGGCGTCCCCGGGGGGGGTGCCTTCCACCGTTGTGAGGGGCGCCTGGTGTCAGGCGCTGTCCCTCCCCCGGCCGCTCGTCCTCCGGAGCGCGCAGCCAGGGTTCCGCAACCCGTGTGTCCCGGGTGCGCTCGATGCGGGCGTGTGGACCCAGCACCGGCCCCACAGCGTGCGCCCTTGCGGGCCGGCGTTGCTCGCTGTGGGAGTGGCAGAAGAGCGTCCCCGGGGGGGGTGCCTTCCACCGTTGTGAGGGGCGCCTGGTTTCAGGCGCTGTCCCTCCCCCGGCCGCTCGTCCTCCGGAGCGTGCAGCCAGGGTTCCGCGACCCGTGTGTCCCGGGTGCGGTCGATGCGGGCGTGTGGACCCAGCACCGGCCCCACAGCGTGCGCCCCTGCGGGCCAGCGTTGCTCGCTGTGGGGGTGGCGGAAGGGCGTCCCCGGGGGGGGCTGCCTTCCACCGTTGTGAGGGGCGCTTGGTGCCAGGCGCTGTCCCCCCCCCGGCCGCCCGTCCTCCGGAGCGTGCAGCCAGGGTTCCGCGACCCGCGTGTCCCGGGCGCGGTTGGTGTGGGCGTGGGGACCCAGCACCGGCCCCACAGCGTGCGCCCTTGCGGGCCGGCGTTGCTCGCTGTGGGGGTGGCGGAAGGGCGTCCCCGGGGGGGGGTGCCTTCCACCATGGTGAGGGGCGCTTGGGGTCAGGCGTTGTCCCTCTCCCGTCTGCCCGCCCACTGCCGGGTGGGTTGCCGGGGTTCGTTGGGTGTGTGTGGTGTGTGTGGTGTCTGTGCCGTGCGTGTCGTGGTGCGTGGTGCTGCTCTTCCCTTGGTCCTCCGGTGCTCCCCTCTCCGGTGTCTCGGTGCGGTGTTGTGCTCGCCGTGTGCCCGCCGTGTCCCCTCCTCTGTGTGCGCCCCTTGCTCGTTCGCTGGCTACCCCTTGTTCCTTTCGCGGCTTCGTTGCTCTTTACCCTTTCCTCTACCCCTCTCCCTGGCATGCACTTTTTCCCTGCCTCCGCTTTGTTGTGTGTCTCTGTCTTTTTCCTTGTCGGCCCGGGCTTCCTCCTTTGAACCTGCGTAGGGAGAGGAGGGCGCGTAAACGAGCGTGCGGCGGCGGCGGTTTTGTCGCGACACGGCACCTCGAGCTGGCTGGTACGTCATGCGACATGCGTGTGCGACCGGCTTGCGCGTAGGTTTATCGCCCCACTTGCTCCCGTCTTGTCTCCACCCCCCTTTGGTCGCTACCTTTTCTCGTTGCCCGTTCCGCGCGCGCGGCGTGACATGCAACATACCTGCTTCTTTCCCCACTACCTTAACGTGTCCTAGTCCTCCCGTCTTGCCGGGCGTTCGCTTATGTGTGACGACGGCACGACGCAATACTTGCCTAAGCGTCTAAGACAACCCTACTTTAACGCCCGGACGACGCAGACACGAGCATACGCTTCTCCTCGGGACCTGTGAGGGGAAGAGAACATGGGTGCGTGCACGTGTGTTTGTTGGGACCCGGCACACGTCGGCGCTATGCTATTTGTGTGTTTGCTCCCCGTGTCCCCCTCCCTGGCTATTTGTGTGTTCTAACCCACGCAACTCCGCGGTTGGCGACGTGGCACGACATGGTAACATACTTGCGTTCTTGGTGGCGGTGTGTGGCTTGCCTACTATTCGTTTGCATGCGGCGGCATACCTTTTGTCCCCTTTCGCTCCCTTTCGCCTCCTACATAAGCGGGCGTGCGGGTGGGCGGTGGGCACGTCTCGGTTACGCTTCGTGGTCACCTTTTACTTTTGTTGGCGTGGTTGCCGTTCTCGTCTCGTGTCCGTTGCGTAGCGTAGCGTGGCATGCAACATACTTGGACCCGACTAGTCACGTGTGTATGCTTGGTTTTTTTTTTTTTGTGTGTTGTGCTTTACCTCGGTCGTCTTTTTGTTCCTCCTCGCTTGTCCCTTCATACCATGTTGCTCGTCCGTGGCGGTGATGGCCTTGCGGCGTTCCGGGCATGCGCGTGCGGGCATACCTTTCTTTCCCTATGTGAGCGGGGGTCAGCATAGGCATTCTTTCGGTGCCACCTCTTGTTGGTTTTCCTTGCCGGTGCGGTTTTCGTTGCGCTTTTCGTGGCGGCGCACTTTGGCGTTGCTTGACAAGTTACTTGTTTTGCGCTTGTTACGGCGTTATGCACTCAACATATAGCACATAACATACTTGCTTTCCGGCGGCCGGTGGCGTTGTTGTTGCTTGTGTGTATTTTTCATGCACGACATGCAACATACTTGGGTACATGTGCGGCCTCTTTTTCTTTTTGTTTTGATCCCCTTCGCGTGTTACGGCGTCGTCGTATTTCCTACATGAGCGGGCTTGCATTGCTTGGTCGTGTACTTGTGGTATATCTCCACCGCGGTGCGGTTCGTTACCTATTTATTCTCCTTGTCTACCTCTTTCCGCGTTGTGCTTGTTTCGTTGGTTTCTAGCGGTGCGCGGCACATAACATACTTGCTTGTCGGCGGCCGGTGGCGTTGTTGTTGTCTATGTGTGGTTTGTTTTGGGGCGCGCACAAGTCCCTAGCGCCTAGGGCACGCACTTTGCTAGGTGGTTTGGGGCAAGCAACGCTCAGCTTCTTCGCCGTCGCGACTCTATTGTTCGTCTTTTCTGGTGAGTGTCCTAAATTTTGCGACCTCGCCAAACAGCGGCGTAAAATTGTTGGGGGGGTTTCTGAGGTCGGAAAAGACGATTTTTCGCTTTATTTCTGCTGGCGGTGCGTCATTTTCTTGGTATTTTATTTTTCTTCTGCTGCGATCGCGCGACTCTCGCTCTCGCTGTTTATCCCAGCTGGGCAAGGAAGGAGGCAGAGGAAAGTGCGCATGCCGAGGCAACCGCCACGGCCCAAGCGGGCACCGCCAAGAGGGACGCCATCGAGGCCGCGCGACGGAAGGTCGCTGAGGAAAGGGCCAAGACAGAGGCGGAGCTAGCAGCGTTAGAAGCGGAGAAGGCTCGGCTGCAGCGGGCTTGAGAAGCTGAGGATGCCCATGCCCGAGAAGAGGCGGAAAGGCGAGCTGCCACAGCCACAGCCGCCGCAATGGAGGAGGCGGAGGCCAAGCTCAAGCGCAAAACACCCCCGGGAGGATCCAGAGTGGAGACCCTTCGGAAGCTCTTCGAAGGGGACTCCTCCTCGAAGATGAAGCTGCAGCTGGAGGAGGACGACACCGGCAGCAGTGGGGACAGTGGCCCCACCACCTACCGACGAAGGAGAGGTAAGGGGAAGACCCCCGAGAGGGCACGGAGGCCCGCGGATGGACATCCCCAGGACTCCGACCCCTTCCTCACCGCCAGCAATGGGGACGGACGAGACCGCCGACATCGCCGAGGAATGGCTGGTGGAGGAGACGGAGATGTCCCCATGGATCCGGAAGGTGAGGGTGAGGATCCCCCTCCTCCCTACCAGAGTTCAGAGCCCATCGCGTGCGGGACCAAGACGGCCAGGTGGGGCGACATGGACAAGGATGATGACATGGACTTCGGCTACACGGAGAAGCCCACATCCTCGGACCCACCGAGGCAACCTGGCGGAGACCCACGAGGACCCCCTGGCGGAGGCCCGCCGGGACCCCCGAGCGGAGGACCATCAGGAACCCCTGGAGGACGTCCACAAGGTGGACCCCCCGGAGGCGGACCCCCTGGCGGGGGAGGACCCCCTGGACCGGGTCGGCCCAGCGGAGGCCCTCCTGGAGGACCCCCTGGCGACCCCGACGGCCCAACGGGAGATGGTGTCCCGGAGGCACCTGGCGGTGGATCGTCTACCTCCGCAGGAGGGTCCAGGCCCTCGAGCGCGAGGTGGACACGGGCAAAAAGGAGTTGATCAGGATCGCCAGGGTCGCCGCGGGCGCACAGAAGGAGCTGGATATCGCCAATACGGAGATGGTCAAGATCGCCAAGGTCGCCACCGCCGCCCAGAGGGAGCTAGACATCGACAGGGGCGAGACCAGGCTGCTGAACACCGTCATCAACGGCCTGCAGCAGCGCTTGGACAGGCTGGAAGGCCGGGGAGGCGTCGGCAGCGACCTCCCACCCCTTGATTCTGGCTCGTCGGACGACGGCAGGGGACCTGGACCAGGTCCGGGCAGAGCCCACGCCCCCGGCGGAGCCCCCAGGGGGTCGCCCCAGCGCCAGTGCCCCCTCTCACAGCGCCCCCTCTCATCACAGCGCGAGTTGGCGTAGTGAGCGTGTGCCCTCCAGAGGTGGCAAGGAAGAGTGGCGTGATGAGTGGGTCAGCGCGGAGTACCACAGCCGCCATGCGCCACCGCGGACACCGGTACGCCTCCGACGCCCCGCACCGGTCCCAGAACCAATCCCAACGGCATATGGCCGATACGGTGGACTCAGAGATGAGGTGCCCGGAGGGGACGTGGAATGGGATATCGGCGGAGGCGAGGAAGACCTGGAGGATTTCGGCATTAGCCCGCCGCGTGGTGTACAACGGGAAGCCGCTGAACGCAGCCGGCGGCGCCGTGATGAGGAGGCATACATGGAGGGAGTACGGCGCGAACATCTAGGTTCAGCGTACATGGAGGAACCACGGCGTGGCCACATGGATACCGCGGAGGAGATGGAAGTGGCAGCCGTGGGAGTCTGTGGGGGACGCCGATGGGAACCTCGGTCGACCTCGCGGCCGGCGTTCATGGTCTCTAGGGCCGCGGATGCCGCCGTGTGGGAAGACCTGAAGGACATCAAGCCCCCCCCGTACGATGGCAACCCCCTCAACCCCGACCGCTTCTTGCAGAAGCTGGACGATACGGGGATGACCGTCACTGAAGACATGGATCCCGCAGATGCGGAGAAATATGTCTTCAAACGGTTCAGGTGGCGCCTGCCGGAGGTGGTCCAAGAGCTATAGTTCGTGGCGACCAAGGAGGGGAAAATCAAGACCCTCAAGGAAGTCAAGAAGTGGCTCAACGAGCAGGAGCGGGTAGACGCTCTGCAGGTGGCTGCCAAGCGGTGGAAGGCCATCAAGCTTCAGCATGATGGTCGGGAGATCCGCTTACGAGATTGGCGGGACTTCCGGGGGCAATACACCCTCTTCCACCGCAACGTGGAGGACTGGAATGAGGGTAACAAGCAGGCCCGCCTGCTCTCCATGCTGCCGGAAGCATGGATCAAAAGAGTCACCAAGGAGGAAGCCAAGAGAGCCAAGTCCAACCACACGGTCAAGATAATGCTCCCCAAGGAGTATCATACAAACATGGTGGCTTGGACGAAGCGGCACGTGGCCCGGGATGTCAAGCGGCTCTCCCTGCGGAATGCTCTCCTCATCACCGTCACGGGCGATCGCGAGAAGACTGCGATGTGGCGCCTTGATGAGTGTGAGTTCTGGAGTTGGGCGGCCAGACCATCCGTCTGCAGGCCATCCCGGCGCGGATGAGCTGCGACGAGGTCCTGGAGTGGGTCGGAGAGGAAGTACTCAAAGAGTACAGGAACCTCCACCACACCCGCGGGTTGAAGCCCGGCGACCGTGACGTCAACTATGTTGGCGAAGGGTCTGGCGGAGAAGCTGCCATCGACCCAGCGGGAGCCGAAGGCGGTGAGGTCCTCGACGATGATGACGACGACGATGAGCCCGCCAAGACGGCCGTTTGTGCCTTCGTAGCCAACAACCTGAACGCGGGGAGCAACCGGGGAAGCTGGAAGCCCCAGCAGAAGGGTTGGAGGAAGAAGGAGAAGAATGAGCCCCGCCGCATGGGCGACCCTCCGCTGTCCTTTGTGAGTTCATACGAGCTCACCCTCAGGGCTGTTTCGTGTGTTATGGGAGGAACAAAGGGTTCAACCATGACCACCGGACATGTCCCGTCCACAAGCCCGACACGGAGGCTTACCAGAAGGTGCACGGGTCGAAGAAGCCTATACCCGCGAGTGTCCGGGAGGCCAAGGTCCAGGTAACCAAGGACGAGCTCTGCAAGCTGATGTCGGTGGGGACCGAGTTGGCTAAGGAGATCCAGGAGATCAAGAGGGCCTGGGTCCCCAAGTCAGAACACAAGAGCAAGGACAAGGAGAAGAAGGGTAAGAAAGGGGGGAAGAAGAAGGACGTCAACGAGGTTGACGCGGAGGAGAGTACCCCTACTCCCACAAGCGACGCCCCTTAGCGGAGCCCCTGCAGCCAAGGGCCCCAGCTAGGGTGGTCGCAGAATGGTGTTGTGGGAAGCGCCACACCATCCCATTCGGGAGATACTGAGCACAACGGGGTCGCCGCGGGGGGAAGGCCGTACCGACACCCAAGACGAAAGACGGTCGCAGTGGCAGGGTGGGGGCAAGTGCTGGAGGGATAACCGCCCTAGTCGGATCCTCGTGTCCGACCAAGGTCCCCGGTGAAGGCACGAAGGTCCGTGCCCTATGCGGGGAAGTGGAGAAGGTCTTCGACGTTTTGATCGACACGGGCGCTCAGGTCAGCCTGGTCAAGGCTGGTTTACTTCCGCCAGAGTGCTTGACCGACAGTCGGAGGCCTGTCAGGCTGAAGGTGGCGAGCGGCCAGTACATGGTGGGAGGCAGGAAGGAAGCGGCCATTGGGCTGCAGTTTGTGAACCACCGTGAGCTGAACCGTGTGGACCTCGGCAAGGAAATCCTCCTGCAAGGCCGCTTCTACGAGGCTCAGATGGACTGGGACATGATCGTCCGGTACAACTTCATGATGGAGACGGACTCCGGCCTTCTCCCGGCCCAGGCCTCCACGACCCTGTACCTGGACGACCAGCTCTCGTGGCTCTCGTCACCTGAGCACCATGTGGAATGCCAATGGATCCACCCGGAACGTAATCAGCTTGAAGTAGCCGGGCCAGCGAGCCAGGAGTACGGCGAGATGCCAGAAGTGGCGAGCCGAGTGGTTGCGGACCTGGGAGCTTCAGGTCTGGCCCTGGATGCGTTCTCCTCAGGAACCTCCGCTCATCTTCGGGTATGTGAGAAGTACTGGAGCGCCCAGGACTCCGCGTGGAAGAAGCACCGGGCTCCGCATCAGGGTTCGATGTAGATCCATTGCCCCCGATGGGACATCCCAAGGGCGGTAGCGAAGATCCGCAAGGACCGCTCCAAGGCAGTGCTGGTCGTTCCTATGGGATGCACCGAGGAGGAAAGTACCCGAGATTGGGTGGTCTCACTGACCAACATGACCCTAAACAAGGTCGTCCTACCGGCTCGAGAGAGTGTCTATCAGGACGCTAAGGGACAGCGCATGCCACCCCAGAGATGGCCAACGGAATTTCACTATGTGGATGGGGGCCTTGAACAGGCCGACACCACGGACTTCGTGTGTGTCAACCGCATCATAGCGGAGCCCTGGCGGCAATGCTTTGCGGTTTCCCCCGTCGACATCGGAGAATTGGAGGACCTCCTCACTGAAGAGGAGCTGGACCTGGTTCAGGGGTATATGGATCAGCCCTTCCACGACTGGGGAAGCCAGCGTGAGGGGAAAGGCCAGGATAAAGCCTGGTGGGAAGTGGACTCCATCGTCTCTGGTTCCTATGATGGGGATACCTTCGTAAGGAGGGTACTGGACCACATGTCAAGCCAGGACGAGCCAATCGGCGGGAATCCACCCACCTACGGTGACTTGTTCCGAAGCAAGACCAGTGATGACCCTCTGGGCCCACCTAGGATTTTGTGAGGTTCAATTATCCCGAAACTCATTGAGACACAAGTTGAGTGTCTCAACGTGTGTCTCAACTTAACCACAACTTGAGTTTTGACAATTTGTGGTGCACCTTGACTATAAGTATTGAAGAAAAAATGGGGTGATGTGCAGTAACCCTGCCATAGACTGTCGAAATCAATTTCGAGCTCAAATTCCAATGTTTTGCAGTCAATTTTGCCCAAACATTGAGAAACAAGTTGAGTGTCTCAACGTGTGTCTCAACTTAACCTTAGAAAGAGATGCGTTTCAAAAATGTATCCTGAAAGCAAATGCACGCCGGCACCACTCTGCTCACTGTTCACTTCACTGTTCAATACCCAAGTGCTCCATTATAGCGTCCAGCTTGCGCTCAACTTGCCTTAGCGCATCCAAAGTTGGGCCGCGGTCACTTGGGTTCAAAGAGTCCCTGAAAGTGTTTGTGTGGCATACAAGCTTCATATTCTCTTCACAGTGAAAGAAGAACAGGTATATGTGCCCTCTGGCCTTCGGGATGCACTGGAATGTATCAAACGGCCGCATGGTTTGGAAGAGGTAGTGGCCCTCAGGAACCTTTGTACCCTTGTTACCAGTGGCATAAGAGTGAAAGGTCAGTGGTTCTTTCGGGCCTACTGCAATCATTGCAAGCAGGTGGGAGGTGTCTGCCTCAATCTGAAAGCCAAGGCCAGCACCCCCCTCTTCAATGCGATAGATGTACTTCCCGTTCGTTGGGAGTTGCGAGTGTACTTTTATCACGGCCGCCAGCGCCTCCATTGCCTCACGGATTTTTTTGCCATCTGTTTTTGTCAAAGCAGCAACACCAGTGCACACTTCTGACCAGCAGTGACTTTTTTGTTTCCAAAATACCCCGCAGAGGGAGGAGACTAGTTCTTCTGCTCGTTCTCGTGTTAAAGTGAACTGCACTCGCTTCTTCTGCGTTGAGTCTTCATCCTGATGACACCTCCTCATCACTGTTCGCAAACGTTGGACCTGCAAAAGTAAGTGACAGAGATTCACAGTAACAATCACAGTGGAGATTGAGACGCAAATTGAGAGGCACAAATTGCACGTCAACTTTCAACACACTTCCAACTCACTTTCGGTACGCTCGCTGGTCTTGTCGAACGCTGTTGCCCTTCTCTTTGATACACTGTCCATTCACTGTTCCCTGCGCACCTCCCTCCTACCCTGTTAACTGCGCACTGTTCGCTGATCGCTGTCTGTCACAGTAATAATCACTGTCGGCATTGAGACGCAAATTGAGAGGCACAACGTGCGCGTCAATTTTGAACACACTTTCAATACACTTTCAACACACTTTCAGCTTGTACTGGAGCTTCGCCAACAGCAACTTCGCTGTCATCGCTGTCGCTGTCGCTGTCGTTGTCGTCCGACGTCTTGCCGCTCGGCGCTCGCTTGCTTCCTTGCTTGCGGCTCGCTTGTTTCCTTGATGTGTCGCGCTGATGCCCTGATGACTGTGATGCGCTTGACTTGCATGGAAACTTACCTACATCCAATATATTTGTGACTGCCGCCGTTCACAACAGAGCGCATGTCCGTTCACTCACACACCTTCGGCCATGACCCGGCCTAGACTCTGGCTCTGTTCACGCTCGGAATCGTCCAGCACACTGTCATTGTCACTGTCAGGTCGCTGAAATGAGTGGAACACAGCGAAAATGACGGTACAGAGATTGCCAGTTGCGAAGGAAAAATTATTACAAACATACTTTTCTTTTTGACATGTTTCAGAAGGCGTAAAAAGACTCCATTGGAGTCTCAATCTTCATTTCTCCAGGTGCCCGCGGCGGAATCTGGCGACGCTACCAGTGCCGGCGGTTGGTTACTGCCCCGAATTAATGTGAAATGAAACACAAACCATGCTGATTGGGCCAAGATGACAAGCGAAAAATTTGAATTTGAGTTTCGAATTGATTTTGACAGTCTATGGCAGCGTTACTGCGCAACAACCCAGTTTCTTATAGTCAAGGTGGTCCTCAACCTGTCAAACTGAGGTTGTGGTTAAGTTGAGACACACATTGAGACCCTCAACTTGTGTCTCAATGAGTTAGGGGATAATTGGACCTCATAAAATCCTAGGTGCACCTGGGAAGACCGCCAGAGCAGAAGCCATGCGGTGGTACCCCGCAAGTAAGCTCAGTGGTCAAGGTGCCCGGAAAGGCCAAGGCGGAGTCCGATGATTGCCCCAAGATCCAGGCACTGAATGCCAGGCTGAAACAGAAGTATGGTGAAACCTTCTTCAGCGGAAAACCTGTGTTTCCCCCACTGGTGCGTGGACCGCATGGTGAGGCCAAGATACGACTGAAGCCAGACCCCCGAGTGTACAGGCACCGGAAATTTGCCCTGAGAAGCGAGAGGAAGGAGGCCATGGAGAAGATCCTCCGTGAGTTCATTGAGAGGGGCTGGCTTGAGCCATGCCACTCCGAGTGGGCCTCCCCGTGCTCCGTCGTCCCCAAGAAGGTGGCCGGGGAATGGCCGCTGGTGGTCAACTACCGCGGCCTAAACGCCCAAACGCAGCATGACAGCTATACGCTGCGCCTCATTGAGGACATGCTGCAAAAGCAACATCGGCGGAGGATCTTCACAGTGATTGACCTGAAACATGGTTATCATCAGATGCTCCTCGCCGATGAGTCCCGTGCCTGCACAGCCATGAGCACCCGACTGGGACCCCTGCAGTGGAAGGTGATGCCCATGGGCGTTACCAACGGCAATGCGGCTTTTCAGCAGATGCTGGAGAACCTGCTTGAACCGGTGCGTGACTGTGCGGATCTTTGTGGACGACGTGATCATCTCGTCCGGGGACCCCAGTATGAGCTTTGATGAGCTCCTGGGGGCACATGAGAGGGACGTCACTAGAGTGCTGGACCTCCTGGTTCGGCACAAGCTCACGGGCAGCAGAGAGGAGACCAAGAAGGGGTCCAAGAAGGCTCTGGTCTGGAATGATGAGTCCGACCGTGCCTTTGAGGGGATGAAGCAGGCGCTGCTATCCGCAGTGGGTCTGCACCTCGTGGATCCTGACCGAGGGTTCGTCCTGCCCACCAACGCTTCCGACTACGCCGTTGGCGCTGTGTTGGAACAAGTGCTTGAAGATGGGAGGCACGTGCCCGTGGCCTTGTGGAGCCGAGTCCTGGCGGAAGGCCAGAGACGGACGTGGACGCCCCGAGGAAAGGAGGCGTATGCCATTGTCATGGCTCTCCGGAAATGGGCGGGGTGCATTACCCTCCATCCCGTCACCGTCTGCACCAACCATCAGAGTCTTCAGTCGTGGCACAAAGAGCACGTGGACACCCCCTCTGGTCCGGCCTCCCGACGGGCAAGATGGCATGAGACCTTGGCCAAGTTCGACCTCACGGTTGTGTATGTACCTGGTAAGACCAACACCGTGGCGGACTGTCTCAGCAGGTGGGCCTACCCCGCCAGCAAGGGCATGACGGATGTCTCCGCCCATGGCGATGAGGCCGAGACCGCAGAGGCCAAGAGGATCATAGAAATGGAGCGCCTGATGGAGGAGGAGGGTGTTAAATGCTTCGTCGTCATGGCTGCAGATGCCCCCCTTGGGAGGAGGATGGGCAGAGCGGTCAGAGCACTCGTCCCTGAGGGAGCTGAGTCCGACAAGCACCTCTTCCCGGAATCGTGCCTCCAGGACGACTGGACCGACAACTACGACAAGTCCGAGGCCTTTGAGGCCGACTATAGGGCTGTTACCGACCCTGATGACGGGCATAATTGGCCAAAGGGGCTGACCGAGGAGGATGGCGAGCTCTACCGGAATGGTAAGCTGCTGGTCCCGGAGTCCCGAGTGCTGGAGCTATGTGAGGCTTGGCACCACCACATGATGCACCCAGGGGTCAAGAAGCAAGCCCTGGATATGCAGCGCCGGTTCGAGATCGACCAGATCGGTCTCTACAACGCCATCAAGAAGGTCAGGAAGGGTTGCTCGGTCTGTCAGGCCTGCAATCCCGATCACCAGAACATCACGCAGGAAGCCCAATGGACTCCGGTACCTGACCAGCCCGTGGAGAGCGTGGCCATGGACGTCTTCTCCATGTCGAAGTTCACATAGGCAAGGAGACCTTCGACTGTGTGGCCCTTTGTCTGGACCACCACAGCGGCTACGTAGTGGCCGTTACCGGCACGCAAAAGGGGGTTGCTAGCCAAGGAAGTGGCAGTCATGATGCTCCGTCTTTGGCTGACCGTCTTTGGCATCCCCCGCACCATTTGCAGTGACCCAGGACCCCAGTTTACTGGCGGCTGGTTCAAGGCCATGTGTCCCCTCATGGGGATTTGTCATGCCAAGAGCGTCGCCTACCTCAGCCGGTCCAACGGCCGGGCTGAAGTGGCTGAAAGGCAGCTGTTCGAGAAGCTACGCAAGATTCACAGCACCAATTCACGTCGAAACTGGTTTGGGGAGATGTGGCCTGCCCTAAGAGCCCATCATGACACCCCCACTCCGGATGGGATGTCCCCTCACCAGATTTTGTTCGGCAGGGACCCCCTGGGTCGGGGACTTCCCTTTTCGGGTGAAGGTATGGCCATGGACGCCAAGGAATTCTTTGCGCGGCAGGAGGCAACGGCGCGGGACATCCGCCAGCTGCTCGAGAAGGAGAATGCCGTGCGTCAGAAGTCCGCCCCGAGCTCGACAGCGCAAACGTTCAGGGTGGGAGACCGCGTGTGGGTGATCAGACCCCGCCCCATGGGCACCCACCGCACCAAAACCTGGTTCACACCCGGAGAGGTGGTCCGCAGGATTGGTGAGGACACCTATCGCATCAAGGTGGGTCACGGACAGTTCCGGGAGCGCCACGAAAGTCAACTCGGTGTGCGGGAACCCAATCTCCGTGGTCAACATGTGTCCCTGGACTACACCGCACATGAGGCCGATTCGGACGACAACTACACTGAGCAGGACGACTATACCGTCGAGAAGATCCTGGCCCAGCGCCCGAACGCCTCGGCACCCAAAGCCCTGGAGTTCAAGGTTCGTTGGCGAGGCTATGGGCCGTCCCACGACACCTGGGAACCCGTCTCCTCATTCGTGCCGCGGATCAACACCCCCTTCATGGACTACATCCGCAGGCACAAGATCAAGCTCCACGTCTCGGACTTGGCGTCACTCACCCGGGCGATTGCAGCCAGAGGCGCCTGATCACTGCCCTGAGCTCGCCCCTGATGCAGTTTGAGCACTTGTTTGGTCGACGGATCGTCCCTCACTCGCTTGCTCTCTTCCATCTTCCGGTGACCCGCCATCTGACTGGCCATACACCCCCGCGGCCGAGTACAGGGGAGGATGGCCCCTCTCTTCCACTCCTAATCGTCCCTCCCCGCCTGCTGAATCCTTGGGAAACCAGGCGGGGCGACTGACCTTGACATTTCCTGAGCTCTTGAGGCCTTGAAGCCCATACGCCACGGATGCCGCTGTCATCGGCATTGCGAATCTGGGTGTGTGGTCTGGTCCCATGGCACTTGCGGGGTCCAGACCAATCTATGTGTGTCTGCAGACTATATATGGCCTGGACTCAGGCGTTTTTCTGTCAAACCCCCCTGCATATGCCTTATTCTTACCGGGGCGTGGTTTGGCCCTCCGTCCGGAGCGTGTTTACACGCCTATTGACCTAATTTTTGCTCAGTTTTCCGCCCTCCAGGATATGTGCATATGTATGTTGAGTGTTAACGACCCATCACTGAAGTATGGACAGTTTCTCCCCCCGAGGGGACACGCATCGGAATACGAAGGTGCCCTGAGTCGCCGTGTACATGCTCTACATGTGTCGAGCCTGGACCAGTACCTAAGTACAGATTGTCATGTGTGAGTGCCCGTGATACCGTGTGCCCTAGTGGCTATGATGTGCTGAGATCCTGATGGCGCCAGGCGGGAAGCCCAGTTGCCTGACTACACTCCCAGCGGTCCGCCACTGTCAGTCCCAGCGTGAGCCTACCGACTCGCAGATGCACTTGCAGTCGGGTGGCGACCTTCGGTGTCCTGACCTCAGTCAGTCTGCCTGGGAAACTGGTGGTTTGAGGAGTCGACGCCTCCGCCCAGACTGCATGGGGACTGCCCCATGCATGGCCCTCGTGGTAATTGGGCGAGGGAAAAGACGGCCTTGATGCCCGATCCCTTATGGAGGAGCTCGTGCGGCTTTACCACTCTGGACTCGCGGCGTGGATATGGACATGGTGCGCCCGAGGGAAGACCCGTGGGGACTCTCCCCCAGTCTGCAGCCTTGAAAAGCTTGGGGTAGCCTGATGGATCTTTGTGGTCGCTTTCGACCGGTGGGACCAGCTCCGTCGTCGTGTGATGCCTATGTTTGCCGTGTATGCCACTACCACTGTGGTGGTGACCGTTGCAGCCGGCAGTCGGTGCGCCTGGTATGGGTTAACGGGTCCTTTGGATGTCGAACAATCGCCGCCAGGACCCAGGGTTTGATACCTGATACTATACTTGCAGTTACAAACACCTACAGCACCATACCTGTGTTATCGTGGGATTGTCGTGGGCAACCTCACCCGAAAGCCAGCCTGAAGTGTGGAGTGTGACCCCCCCCCCCCCTCAGGTGATGGTCCTGGGTACCCGCTACCACGCGTGGGTGATATCAACCCCCCCCCAGGGTTTGCTCTAAGGAGGGGGGTGAAGCGGTACCCAGAACCCATGGCCCATGGCCCGGAGGCCCGGAAGCCGTTACACCATCCGTCAGCAGGATATCCCTTTTCTCTGATCCGCGGGATCCGGAATCCGAGCCCTAACCACTAAATTGATGTGGAATTACCATAATTTCGCTTTCATGATCGATTTTCGGTTAGAAATCGGTGAAATACCCGATTTCTAACGCGATTTCTAATTGCCGTGAAATCGCCGCCTGTTGTCGCCTGTTCTCGCGTTTGCGTCGCTTCTCCGTGGCGAGTTTTGTGAGGGATTTTTCTCCTGTACCTCTGAGGTTCTAAGGGAAGTCAAGGGCTTGATCTGGAGGGTCTTTAGTGTACTTTCATCTGGTGTATTCACCAGAATTCTTCGCCGTGGCGTCTGCGAGAAAATCAGCGCGCAAGGTTTTACGTCGATCGCTCGAACTCATGGATCTCAGGGACCATGAATTCAGACGGTAGTCCACATCTCCCCCCTATGCCTTTCATCCATGCCCCTTTTACGTGGACATATCACTTTGTACAGGGAAGCAGGCAATAGGGATGTTTTAGGCAGCATATGGGTGTCGTAAACCCAAGTTATTTGCGTGCGCAAACGCTAACTGTGTGTGCCTGTGAGCATGCACGTTAATCACCGAACACAATGCTCACAAGACCAAAAGCCCTAGGGCATTTTCGCTTTTTGAGCCAACTCAACGATGGCTCCACGCAATTCAATGCGTACCAAAACTCATTTTTTGAAAAAGGACAAAGTTTGGTCGAAAACTAGGCCAAAATGGCCAATTCCCCGAGGCTCGTACTCGAGGCCTATGGGCAGTTGAACCTTGAATCAAGGCAATATGTAAAGGAGAGACCACGAAGAACATCGTGGATAGCTTGGTTGATTTTTGCAACCTTGCCTTCTATTTTATATAGCGTCGTCTTGTGAGCACGCGTGCCATACTGCCTCTTTGCACACGCGCTCATATGCAAACGCTAATGACATGGGTGGGCGAGGACAATCTAACCATAGTGGGCATATTTGAAAGCACTTACTATGGGCCTACTCCAAAAATGATTGCTCATATTTTTGTTCCGCAATGACCCATAGATATATGCATGCCAATATTGCCGATATATGCACTTTTTCCCATATATAGTGTGCTTCAAGGATTGAGGTGTTAAAAATGTTTCCCTAACGCTTTGAACCCCAACTTTTGTTGCAAAAGGGAAGCAAAGCTTCGGTCTGCATCCATGCAAAAGCCCAAAGCCTATCTCTCTTGTGATGCGGAGAAACAACTTTTCGAGTGACCACTTTATGGTGAATTTTGGCCGTTTTGCCCAGAATGGCCACAAACCCCGTCTCCCCCTTAATGTTCGGCCCAAGGTTGCGTGAGCCACTTGACCAAGGGTAAGGGCGATTCGGACAGGGAACATAAACCCGCATCGAATGGGGTGTGTCCCCATGCGGCCTGTCCTCATGAAGGGAGAATTGTGAGTTGCCCAATTTGGGGTATGTTGCCATTCTGCCCCATTTGCGTGTCATTTTCCCTCGAAGGGGGAAAATAGCTAAAGGCAACTACGTGGGTTGGCAAGTGGCATATATTTGGACCTAGGTTCCATGTGTCTATAGCATCTTGGGTTGGAAGGATCCTCGCCGTGGCCATGGAGATATGGAATCATGAGTGCGGGCCATTTTGGCCAAATTTCGCTGTTTTTGCCAGTGTGTGCCATATGGGAACTGCCATATCTCCATGGGGCAAGGGACCTAGCAAGGAAGGAAGTGGGATTATTGTAGCATGTGACCAAGGGTTGAACGCCATTGAGGTTCGTATGTGCTCCTGCTGCTCATCTGGAGTTATTCAACTTTTGGTGCGATCCATGATCCCCCCCTTTGCATCGCATGCTCCTTTCTGCTCCATCCGTGTGGCTATCTCCTCGGTGAACAGTAAGCAGCCAGTGTGACAGCAAGCAAAATCCCAAGGCATGGGACCAAAGGGAATATCAAGGGCCGTGAATCAAGGCTTGGCGCGACAAGATCGCCAAGACTTGCTACCCAGGACGGTCGCCCGAGACGGCCGATTTTGCCATTTTGGCATTCGTGGACCCAGTTTGGATCGTCACCACGCTGAGGCCCATGGAGATCCTTGAGAGCCAAGTACATGTGAGTTTCTGTTTGACTCCCAGTGGATGGCATAGGGAACAGCGGATCTGATTCCCAAGCCGGCGTGGAGATATACCATTAGGGATACCCTCCATTTTGGCTCATTTTGAGCAGCCAAAAAGACCCCCTTTTGGGACCCCAATTTCAGCCCCCCGTGTGGTCAATTGGCGGCCCCATATCTCTAAACCCATGGGGAGCCCGGACCTAAATTCAAGTCTTGCACTCAGATACATATCGTAGGTCCTGCCTCCTATCCTGTGTGCCATTGGCCTTACCCTGGCCGGGCGAGCCACTTGTGGGAATGACTCCATTTTTGGTGATTTTGGCATCATGACCCCACATGGCGAACCCCTGGCGCTGTAATGGGATTGCCACTGGCAGCGTAGTACAGTAATCGCAACCACAGAATGCCAGATGGCAGCCGCAATTCGCGAATGCAGACAGAATATAGAGTTAAAAGATTAAAAAGTAGTACAGATTTGTGTTGTGAATTACAGTGCTTAACATAGAATTGTTGTGTATTTACGCGTGCTGTATCTCTCCAGATACAACAAGCGTAATCATGATGAGACTGGATTCAACAACCAATCAAGTGTCAAGATAATGAAGTCCAGTGCATGTGCTTTGTGTATGTTGGCTTGAGAATGCGATGCAGGTCGGACAACACGAATATTTGAAAGAATTGACGAGAGATGGTGATTCGGAAAAGAAATAGACCACAGTCTCATTACACGCTTGTTGTATCGAAAAAAAATAGACCACAGTCTCATTACAGGCGCCCAGATGCCGGGGACTTAGAGGGAACCAGGTTGGGTGAGGGCTCCAGACAGTTCGTACTTGAAGGGCATAGGGTCAGTGGCCTCGTCCCTACCACTGGCGGGTCCGGACGAGAGGTCAAATTTAGAGTTTTTCGAGCTAATATCGGTTTGGGCTGAAACAGCCCATTTTCAGCTACCAACTCCTAGGGGATAATGGCGGGGCCTGATCTCTGGCTCAGAGGGGAGTTGTGACCTGTCGTTAAGGTAGCATGGGCAGCCATCATCGGTTGGCTTTGGAGTTACTTGGTTCCCAGAAGCTCGCCTGTGGCTGGGCGGGACACCCCCCTCCTTTTCGCAGGGTTTCAGGGTCCGGATTGAGCAGGGTATGGGTTGTGTTTGAGCCCCCGCCCCTGCCAGCCACTGAGAGGGTCGCACCTGGGATTGGGGTATGAGTTGAGACTGAGTGTCCACTGTCCTGTGATGCCCTTACCCCAGTCCAGTCTTAACCCCATGTGTACATATCCTGATGTGTTGCTGTACATACTTTCGTTCCTTTGGTTCAGAGTGGCAAGGATCCTGAAACGCTTTGTCACATGACCAGAGCATGAGGATACCCTTGGGAGCGCAGTGCTTTGCCTGCCTGCTTGCTTGTGCGTGTCCGCCGCAGCTTTCCGTGGCCAGGCCCCCCACGGGAACGCGTCAACATGTCCAATGCTCTGCAGTGCGTGTTGACACCCTCAGAGTAGTTAAACCTGGGGAATCCACCCCCCAGTGTGTTAAACGACGAAATCCTGTGGTGCGGTTCAGATGTGTCCATCCATTTCATTCGGGCCCCGCGTCGTTTGACGTCATCCTGGCGCCATCCTGACGCTAAATCATCCTGACGCCTTCCTGACGCCACCCTGACGCCTTCCTGACGCATCCTGACGCATCCTGACGTGCTCCTGACGCGTACACCACTACCCTGACACACCTCTGGCGCCTGCCTGATGCCATCCTGACGCATCCTGACGCCATCCTGACGCCATCCTGACGCCATCCTGACGCATCCTGACGCATTCCTGACGCGATTGGACTATCCTGACGTTCCCCCACGCCATGCTGACGCCATCCTGACGCTTTCCTCACACTTTCCTGACACCATCCCAACGCCATCCTGACGCTACCCTGACGCTTCCTGACGCATACGTGAACCATTCCTGACGCCATCCTGACGCCATCCTGACGCCTTCCTGACGCCATGCTGATGCTATTCTGACAACATCCTGACGCACCCTGCCCCTCATCTAGCTCGGGGCCCAAACCTAACACTTGGGTGTAACCCTAACCCTAACCCTAGTTAAATTGTTGCAACAATCATAGGTTTCATTGAAAAAATCATCTTTTTGGCAACCAAAGAACCTATTCTATTTGTGGAGCTTATCAATCATGTTCCTTTTTTCAGCTCATGCTTTTGCCAATGCAAAATAGGTTTCAATGTACATTCCATACGTCGTCATTTTATCCTTTTTTTTGGGCGCCCCCGATCTTACCAATGCAAAAACAGTTTGAACATACAATCTACTTCTGCCACTGCCCAGGCAAAAAATGTCCAATCATACGTTCAATACCCAAGCTATTCGGAAGCTTTCAAACATGTTGTTTTTGCAGCCCACACTTTTGCCAGTGCAAAATAGGTTTCAATTCGCATTCCATGCCTAGTCTTTTTATTTTATGTTTGTTTTTGCCAGTCCACAATTTGAATGGTTCAAAACCATGCTGACCCTACTTCGCGAATGGGAAAATTATCCAATCAAACATTCCATGCCAATTCTATTTCTGAACCCTTTCAAACATGTTGTTTTCTACAGCCCGTGCTTTTTGACAAAGCACAGCTGCTTTCACCTTACATTCCATGCCGCGTCTACTTATGGTTTTTTTGCCTTCTACTTAAGTTTGGAACCATTTTTTACTGAACAATCAGGAAAACCATTCATTGGCCATGCCCATCCTGATTATACCCCTTTCAAACATGTGGTTCTTGCATCCCATGCTTTTGCCAATGTACAAAGCTTTCTACTTGCAATCCATGCCTCATCAATTGAGGTTTTTTGTGCGCCCCAGCTTTATCAACCAGAAAATGGTTCGAACATGCATGCCATGCTTATAATCATGCAATACACTCTGAGCACTGGCATCAAAAAAAAAAATACAACATATGCAAGAAGCCTACTGCAGGAAAACTGTCAAGGATTACTGAAAATGGGGTGAGCCATTGTGCTCCTTCGGGATTTTCAGCACAGCGTTCCAAAAACTGGATTCCTGGCACACACACTGGCACAATGCAAATCAGCATGGCATTCCCATTGTCACATTCTCACCGCCAAAGTGTCAATTGAATCTGGAAAAATGTTGGCACCAACATTGACAGTAATAATCTCTCCAACAATAACTGAGGGAGAGCCCCAATGTGTACAGACCAAGACTCGTGAACCATCTGGATGGTGCACAGCAAAGGAGCAGGTGGCGGTAAACAGCAGCGCATCTGTACTGTACAACAACGGCAACAGGGTGAGCAGGGACTGGGAAAGTTTCTGAATGAGCCTGAGCCACTTGAAATTGTGGATAAACAACCAAAGCACCCCTAGTGGGGAGAATGCAGGTTCAATTAAGAATCATAACTTCTTCACACCATGGCCTTCACACGACACAGTGGTGTGTGTGGACAATAGGAGGCAATTGTGTTGTGGGCATATCGAAGGGGCTGGGGCAGGGGTTCACAGGTGTTGCGGTCGGTGGAAGGGCCTGTGGTCCTGCGTGTCACCAAATCCGTCGGACTTTCGAACGATTCCGTGCTTGCGGGGCTTTGCGGTCCAGTGTGTCGCACATCGAGTGGTTGCGAGGCGACAGGACTTTGGTTGGTTTCCAGGGGACCTTGGTTCTCTGCAGACAGTCTACTCGGGGGAGAATAGCAACGGAGTACTGCCTTCCACAGCATTGAATCCGGCGAGTCAATGATAGTGGTTGCTCACTTCGCTCATCTTTTCATTCACTCTCATTGCGATCTTGGCTTTGACACCCTGTGCATCAGAAACCATTGGTGTGGTGTGGTGCTGTGGTGTGGTGCGGTGTGGTGGTGTGGTGTACTGTGCTGTGGTTTGGCGAATAAAGTAATGACACTCACAGCACGCGCCGACACTCACATGAAAGTCACAGCACGCGCGAACACTCAAATGACACTCACAGCAAACGCCGACACTCAGACACTCAAATAACACTCAAATGCACGCGCCGACACTCAAGTGACACTGACAGCACGCGCCGACACTCAAATGACACTCACAGCACGCGCAAACACTGAAATGACACTCACAGCACGCGCCGACACTCAAGTGACACTCACAGCACGTGCCGACACTGGCACGAAAGTCACAGCACGCGTGAACACTCAAATGACACTCACAGCACGTGCCGACACTCAATTGACACTCACAGCACGCGCCGACACACAAATGACACTCACAGCACGCGCGAACATGCAAATGACACTCACGGCATGCGGAAACACTCAAATAACATTCAGAGCAAGCAGCAGCAGCAGCAGCAGCAAGCTGTAGCACCACCACCAGCAAGCAGTAGCAGCACCATAAACAAGCAGCAGCACCACCAGCCGCAGCAGCAAGCTGCAGCAGCAACACCACCAGCAAGCAGCAGCAGATCCAGCAGCAGATCCAACACACACGGCGGCAGCGGCAGCTTCAGCAGCAGCAGCGGCAAGCAGGCCTTGCATTTCGGCTCCGTCT
This sequence comes from Eutreptiella sp. 'Long Island Sound 2002', assembly GCA_964036045.1. NCBI lineage: Eukaryota > Euglenozoa > Euglenophyceae > Eutreptiales > Eutreptiaceae > Eutreptiella > Eutreptiella sp. 'Long Island Sound 2002'. The sequence goes on along the minus strand of OZ038388.1, from coordinate 64,045,617 downwards.
TCTTTTCTTTTTCTTTTCTTTCTTCTCTTCTCTCCTTCTTCCTCTTGTGCTCCTTCTTCATCTTCTTCGTCACCTTCTTTCTCTCTTCATATTCTTCCCGACTGTTCTTCTTCTCCTTCTTCTTCACTTGCTTCTTGTGTCACCCATCACAAGCAGAACAGACAGAAAAATTCAACCACTAATCTTAATCAAACGGAACAAACACAAAATGAAACTGAACAGTTGTAAATTGCATACCTGTAAACAATTTTCTTCATATCGGGATTACGGATGGGTTTCGGGTTTACACGTGGCGTTCCTCGCTGCTCCTCAGTGCTAGCTTTTCACTTAAACCATCATTATGCCAGAAAGCAAAGATATTTTTCTGTTGAAAAACAATTTTCGGCATTTCCTGCCTTAAAGCCTTCTCAAAGATGTTCAAAATATCTCATTAGGTTTGTACCTGATACAGCATTTTATCTTTTATGTGTAACCTATTTCTGGTAAGTATCAACCCCAAAGGCCTCCTTGGGCCCCTGAGATGGCCTCAGGTCCTGGTGGCGTCATCCTGACGCCATGCTGACGCTATCCTGATGCTTTCCTGACGCCATCCTGACGCCACCATGATATCCTGACGCCATCCTGACGCCATCCTGACGCTACCGTGACGCTCCCTGACGCCATCCTGATGCTATTCTGGCGTTTTTCTGACGCCATCCTGACGCATCCTGACGCAACCTGACGCCCTCCTGATGCCATGCTGACGCCATCCTGATGCCATCCTGAAGTCATCCTGACGCTATCCTGACGCCATCCTGACGCTATCCTGACGTCTCTACGTCGCAGGGCCCGAATCAATTGGGTCGAAAACCTGTGGCACCTGCCCAGGCGATCCCCAAGGACTCCCTGCTCACCAAGGATTGGTCCAAAGAATATAAGTCTGATAATATGTTTCAAGAAATCTACGAACATTTGACCTCAAAGTCAGCATTTCAGGACGGAATTTATTCCGAATATCTTTTGGACAACGGAAAACTGTGGATGAATGGGAAACTGTGTGTACCTGACAGATTGGCGTCCAGAGTTGTCAACTGGTGGCACAAACGGGAGACTCCTCACTCCCATGGCGCCAAACTCTGGAAATCCATTAAACATCGTCTCTTTGGAGCTCGATTGCACACCCACTGCATGAAAGTGGCCTCGTCATGTGCCCAATGTGCAGTGGCGGTGCCTGCTACGGCCAAGCCTAAGGGCTATCTGAGGCCGCATCCCGTACCCGAGCAACTCTTTGACCGAGTCACCTCTGATTTCTTCTACCTCGGTGACCTGGAGGGAGAGGAATGCCATTGGACCAACACAAAAATCAATGGTGTGTTATTAATTCAATGTAGACACTCAGGGTACATTCATGTCTTGCCTTGCAACGTGAATGCCATGACTGGCAAGGCTGCTGCCAAAGGGTGTGCTCAGACATGGATGGGGTGCTGGGATGTTCCCTCGGAGATTTTAAGTGATTCAGGCAGTGCATATATTTCTGAGTGGTGGAAAGCCCTCTGTGCTCAGTTGGGAATCCATCATCTTGGATGTGAGGTCCACCAGCACAGGGCATTGCCTGCCGAATGAGCAGGAAAAACCATAATTAATATGTTGCGAAAGGAACTCGCCAATGACAAGGATGTCGATTGGCTTGAGATCCTTTTCGCCCTGCTCCGCCGGTACCACAACACAGAGTTGTATCACGGGTACTCACCCAATCAGCTTGTTCTCGGTTGAAACAGGTGCTGGTGGAACCTCACGTACGATCATCCATGGGAATGTAAGGATGCATCAGCATTTTTCGACGAGATTCAGGCTGGTGAAAAGGAGGCCAAGCGACTTGTTGAGAACTTTCAGGCAGATTGGTTGAGCATTGCCAACCAGGGCAGAAAAGAACCACAAGATCTCGAAAAGGGAGACCGTGTTTGGCTCCGCAAGAGCGAAACTACCCAGGAGGGAGACTCCAAGCTTCTCCCCCTGTGGGAAGGTCCCTCTGAAATTGTTCCTCGGGTCAGGAAGAACAGTTTTAAGGTGCGTGTTGATGTGAATCGGGAGTTGGAGGTGAGCGGAGACAGGCTGAAGCCTGAGATTCCGAGTCCAAAATGCAGGGTCAAACCCCTTTTCTGGACCTCCAAATGGCTTTCCGGACGCAGGATTGAAGGTGGTAATTACGAGGTAGAACGCCTTGTCGACCATTCCAAGGATGATGAGGGTAACTGGCGGTTTCTTGTCAAGTACAAGGGTTTCCCTGAGTCTGAAAATACTTGGGAACCTCCCTCTTCCTTTGTACATGGTTATACCACAGGTTTCAGAAATTACCTGCGAGCTCATCCTGAGATTCCGATCCTATTTACTGACTGTCTGAGCAAGGCAGACCGTGTAGTTGAAAAGGACGGAGCAAAGGCCGTCGTGGTGGACGGAGATCCAGCTCCTCCGCCACAGATTCCAGCACATTCTGCACGAAATCCGGCGCCTCAAGGTGCCGTGCGACCGGAAGCACCACGCCCCCCTCCAAAAGGTGCACATGAGGGCAATGAGGGGCGTCAGGTGCGTGAACGAAGACAACCAGACCGGTTCGGCGGTGGCGGCAAGCCTACAGCGTTGAGTCAGGTGGTTGTTCGTCCACATTCCGAAACATTCTGAGCTCATCTTTGTACATTACTCACTCACATCCGTTTCATCCAATTCTGATCCAAATTTCAAATTCCTGGTACATCAGGCCCAATTACGTCCCCTTTGGGTTGACTGTGAGGCTACACAGTACACCAGGTGTGTTGTAGTCTCGAGACAAGTTTTTGGGTATTTTTCAGGTTTAAATCTGAGGTGTTACTGGTTAACGGATGACTTTGGCCACATGAGTGAGAAATTCGGCCTACATTGGACTTGTGCGACTGAACCCGCCATGTGTCGCCGGCAAAGGTGCACTAACTGTCCTGGCCCTTAAAAGTCCAGTTCGAGCCGGACAGGCGAGGATCTGAGCTGAATACTAGAAGTTGGAGGTTTCATGTACCAATCCGGTAACCGATGAGAGGTTTGAACATCAATCGGCATTTATCGGCATATAGCTCGTCAGTCAACTTGGGCAGTGCACTTGGTTCCCGGCCCGTGGTCGTAGGTTCGAGACCCGGAACGGTTGGTCGATAGACGTGCACTCCCAGTGGAGGGATTAAAGTGGTCGTCATGCCCGATATATCATCAAAACTGTTCCCTTCGGGCACGGTCACTTGTCACATAGATCCCATTCTCGGTGTACCTGACGTACTCCGCAAACTCCACTCTTTCTTGAGGGAAGCACAGAGCATCTACGAATGCCTGATGCCTGATCTCCGGTAAGTCCGAAGCCGGTTGTTAAATTTCGACTGTGCGATACTGGCATGGCCGGTGCTACTCTAGTTGGTAAATGCCTTCGTCAACGGGCCGGGGTCGTTGGTGCGAACCCCAGCGGGGCCCATCTCCCATTTCGTCTCAGGCATGTTTATTGCGTGTGGCACCAGTCCGCCCATCCACCGCCTGCAACCGGGGCTGCATCAGCGCCATGGGGCTGTCCCTGGGAGGCAGGTACAGGTGGTTTTACATATTTATTTGCGTCTCAGGATGGCAAAGTTAATTCAGGTTTTATTTACATTATTCCGTCATGTACATGTACCGAGCGGTCAGCCTAAGACGGTTTTTGTACCGCCAAACACCGGATTGAAGCAAGGACCTTGGTCAGTATAGTGGATAGGCATGCCGCCTCCGGAGCTAGGGGTCATAGGTTCGAACCCCTATAGATGCTCACTCCACCAACATCTCCGGCATGGCCTATCCAGCTCTTGAACACCCTCGCCTGAGTGGTTACGCCTGCGGTCCCAGGCATGGGCTGCGGAGGGAAAACAAGTGCCTCGTAAAAAGTTGCCGTGACTTCGTGGCGCGGCCGGGCCTCAGCACAGGCTGAGCCTGACCACCTCCATGGGCGCCGTGCCCGTATATCATGACCTGGGGCGTTGTGGGGCGTCGCGGGGCGTGGTAGCAGCTCCTCGGCGATGGCGCCGGCCCAGGGCTGCTGCCTCGTCTTTTTCTTATTTTCCCCTTCTTCGGAAGGGGACCGAACTGGCTCTGACGCCGCTGCAGCTGCCTGCTCAATCCGCTAGACCAGGAGCGGAGAGCACTTGTTTTAGAGTTTCATGAGTGAGGGATTCTTGATTATTCGCCCCTCATTCCTTCAAATTTTGCGTGGTGCCCCTCCGGTTTTTTACTGGAGCGTAAGAACGCTACTGGTACGTCCGGTGTAGTGCTGTAGTGTGTGGGAATGTCAGCGCCACGCTTCCACAAGGACAGACTAGGGGTAATCTGAACTGTGGAAAATGGAATTCCTGAATTTCTACCACCAGCAGATGATGTAATGTAGATAAAATTCAGGTTGCGCAGCCGCTTACTCCCCACAGAAACTCCCTGTAGTCTGGTAGTGTTCCGAACACAACCAGAAACTTAGTTTTGATCTTCATTCTGCTGCCGGTAGACTTCATTCCAGCTTCATCTGTGGAGATTCCTCCAATTTTGTCTTGATTTGAGATCATTCTACTGACTTGTTTCTACCGTTTCGCTAAACCGCGAAGTCAGTTCTCTTAAGGAACCTTATATATGGCTTCTACGGACTTCAGGGAGACACTTGTGGAGTCCGGTGGCACAGGCGAAAATTGCTTCGTCAGAAAAGTGGGCCTCATTAGCGAATTCAGGTTCTAAATCAGTAGAATTGCTCAGATTTTGGTCTGATAGCAAGAGATTGACCTACTTATCCTTCGAGAACACCACCGCCACTGTAAATACGGCTATATATGGTGTGTTGCAGCTTGTGGCCCACAGACTATCGCCTTCAGTGAACCTTCGGCGGGGTCTGTTATCGTTTATCTGCAGGATTTAAGGTCAGCATGTCCATCATCATGAATGATTCATCATGTCAACATTTTCTTAGAATCTGTTAGATGCTCGCTTTGTGAGATAAAAACTCGCCTACCCAAGGTGAACTGACTTTTGTTTACTGCTGTAGTGCTCGTTTGCCCACTCTCTGTTTCCTCATTACTGCTGATTTCGGTTGATTCCAGCCTTAATCCTTTATATTCCTGCATTCCAGGACATTGTGGTGTCAGCTTGTTGGATTTCTGTAGGATCTAGTGAAGGTCTCGTCCAATTGCCCTGCCGCGGACCTAGGTAGGACACTTTGCTGTGAATATATACTATCCCTGTTAACGATTGCTCTCTGTGTGTGATTTGACTCCTTAACCCAAGCCCAATTCAGTGTCAATTGTCATAATCCCTGCCAATCCTGAGTACATTCTGGCCGTCTGAAGCACATGCTGAACGGTTCGAAAAGATAAAAGCGGGAACAACACGATGTAGAGTACGTGGAGGACACCATAGCGTGCCCGCGAGAGTACAAGTTGCTTTGAGCACGTCATTTGTCTCCAATCCCCCTACATTTCATGTGGAAATTTGCCTGATTTTGTTGAATTGCTCCTCATTCTCGACCAGGACACGGTTTGGTATCCTTTCGAGATACGTTTACGTGTTTTTTGACCTAATTTTGTTTCCTTTGGTTGTTTTCCATGTCTCATTCTTGTACATTCTGGTGTTATTTACCCTGATTCAGTCTCAATGCATTGGATTGTGAGCAGATCTGGACAGATTTTGCTGCTAAGAGGCGCGTTTTTTGCCTTTCCGCCACACTCACGCCTTCGTTGACCCAGTAACACACCCCAGTGTGTTCATGGAGGGTGAGTGTAAGTGCGGCTACCCTCAATCCGCGCAGATCTGAGGTCAATTCAGGTCAATGCACCCCCATTCAGCCAGATTCAGCTCATTTCTGTACATTTACATATTGGGGGACTCCCAAATTTTTACCCGAACAGTTCCTGTATATGATGGACACGCCGGATTCAATTCTGATGTCTGTTGCGGCTGAGATGGTTGCGTTCCGATGATTTGTTGGAATCGCCGGCGCGCGTGCGCAGATCAAATCAGCCAAATATTTTTTCACAATCGGATTTTTTATAGATCATACAGGAAGAATTATCCAGAATTATGTGTATCATATTATCCGCCTACATTTTCTTGTAGACTGGGATTTTTCGCAAGTTCATATCTTCATCTTCATTGTCCTCACTGTCTTGCTTGTACCTCATGGACCCCAAGGGCAAGGCCTCAGCACCGACCCCTCCATACCGCCAGGACGCAAAGAAAGGATACCTGCCCTCCGTTCCCTTTCCCCATGCCGGCCCCGAGCCCTCCGGCTACGCTCCGCGGAGCTTTCTCAAAGGGAATAGCTTAGATACCCTACCTACGAAACGGACCTCTCCATCAGTGCCGAGATCCAGAACCTGCCCGTGCTGCCCAACAACCCCAATCCTGCCAGGGTCTCTGAGCTACTGGGTGACCTGGATCACTGCACTGGACGATTGACGCCCGGTTCCTACAGCAGCGACGACCTGCTTTTCTGGTTGGTGGCTAAGCTCCCTCGGGAGCTGTGGGACGAGTGCCGGTCAACGACAGAGCGCAAGGCTAGAGCCCTCAACTACGAGGATTTGTCGGTGCTACTCTTGGAGCTGGCGCTGGAGAAAGAAAGCGACCAGCACCTGAAGGCCTACCGTCCTGGAGGAGGAGGCTCTGGGGGCCATGGCAAAGGGTACCAAGGACCCAGACCCGGACAGGGGACTACCCCCAAGCACGCCCGTATCATGGACAATGTCAAGGAGCTCTTCTGGTGTGACGCCAGAGATGAGCATGGCCACCTGCAGCACGCCGCTGACTGCGAGCAGCGAGACTGCTTCGTATTCCCAGGGAAGAAGCAGGAGACCAACACCGGCGCCAAGGCTAAGATGCCGGATCACTATAGGTGTACTATCACCTCTGCCTTCTGTGGGAAGAGGAAGCACTACGAAGATGAGTGCTACCACAAGCAGCGCCTGTCGGCGAAGCTGAAGGGCGAGGATCCTGGCAAAGGCTCTAGCAAGGGCGGTGGCAAGGGCAACGGCAACGACTCCGGCAAGGGCAAGTGGAAAGGACGTGGAAAAGTACAAGACAAGAGGCAAGGTGGACGAGGAGGAGGCGCTAACCGCCATCCAGACAAGGACAACAAGAACGCGGACAAGAACGGAGGCAACCCTATCCCTAATCCAGGGGGGAACTCCGAGCCCTCTGGAATGCAGTCTGGTCCTACCACATGCTCGCAAGCTCAGGCCCAGCGAGAACAAGGGGCCAAGCATGAGCATGAAGGTGGTGATGACGGCACCGCTAAGAAGAGAAGCCGTTTCATGAGGATGGCCCGCAAATTGCGGAACAAGGGGTTCGAGGTGACCTCTCCCGCGGAGTTCTGACAGGGACGCTCCGGTGGGGCCCTGGACCTGGTTTTCTGGGTACGTATCCGACTAGGGGGAAGTGAATACCTAGGGGTATTGGATACTGGCGCCACCATATCTATAGTGGCCAAGAAAATTTTACCTTATGGGAGCCTGAAGAACACCATGACCACCGCGGCTATACGAATGGGGGATGGACATGTGGTGCACAGCTGCGGGGACTGTGAAGTGGAGGTACCAGTGGCCTCCTGAACTATCGCCCATCGGTTCCATGTGATGGACACTGAGGCCTTTGACTTTGTATTGGGGACTGACTTCGTCGTGCAGCACTCCCAGATACCATCCCTGACGCTGCAAGCGCCCTACCTCCTCTACGTGGACCACGGCAATGGCAGAGAGTCCGTGCCACTGGAGCAGTCGGAGCACACCTCGAGCTACCTGAGGGTATCGAAGGAGGAGCCCTCGAACATGATGGCGGCCTCCAAAACTGAGGACTATCAACTATTGGGGGAAGTCCTAGACCAAGGTCTGAAGGAGTTGGGTTACTCCCGAGAAGACCTGAGTGTGGAGTTGTTTGCCAGCGACAGGCAGCATGTCTTGGACCTTTACTGCAGCAAGGGGAAAAACTGCGGCTACAAATTTTACTGGCCCTCTTTCGGGATAGCCTACCGAAACCCCAGGTTCAGTGAACTCGGGAAGGTCTTGACCAAGGTGGCCCTGGAACCTTCCCGTATGGTCCCGTGTTCCCCCGATTGGGGAGCCCATGGGGGCAACGAGTACTGGCGAACCCTCCTGGACAGGTTGACTATCAGCTCTGTTCCGTTACCTGATGAGGCCATATACGCGCCTCTGGGGCGTAAGATGAAGCCGGTCCGGTGTACGATGAACCGTCTTCGCCATCCAGGCCCCACAGTTATAGAAACAATGTCAAGATTTTTTTATTATTTTAGCGCGAGTCGCAGGAGATCAGCGCGCGCCGCAGAAGCAAGGCGCCTGGGTATTGATTACGTGTTAAGAACTGTAGATTAGATTCTGATTTTGCATGTTTTTTAGAGTTCTGGTTATCGATTATAGTATAAATTTTTATTGCGGTCAGATCTGCTTTGCCTTAGGAATGTGACTGCAGGACTGCAGACCCGGCAAGGGTCCATGAACTTTTCGTTGCGGTGGATGACGGCAAGAACATGTTCTAACAGCGAGCAACAATGGAGTTCGCTGCTCGGATGTTGATTGCGTCCACCATGGTCTGGGTATCGTGCTACGCTGCAAGGAGGGTATCAAATTTTGGATTTTGAGATCACGGTTTTGTTTGCGAAAATTCTCGTGAGAAACATGGAGCCAAGGAACCAGAATCAAGGAATGAAAGCTGGAATCCAGGATCCGTAGTCAAAAACCAAAGAGACCGGAAGGTAGAGTAGGGCAAGCATCGAAGAGTGAGCGGCCAACACTACCACGTGGATCCCAAAGCAGCGTGAGAACCCAATCCTGCTACAGAAAAGTTCATTCCGGCTGTGTCAAGCATGCAGCCCACCTTGCCGCATACGAGCGTGACGACATGGTGCTGGAAGTCCAGCGGTGAGCACCATGAGACCATGAGCACCATGGTTAATGGAAGCGCCCTGAAAGAGGAACGTCAATCGTGCCGTCTGTTTGTGTGGGGGGAATGCAGTCCTTCCTTTGTTCTCACAGGCACGATGAGTCTCAGCGGCAGCGACGTTGGCACAAGAACAAGCGCCAGTGCAAGGACGCCAAGTGCAAACGTGTCCAGCAACGCCGACGGCAGCATCGCATCCTACCTGTATGACCTGGACGAGGAGGAGGCAGCCGAACTGTTCGGTGCGTGCACGCCGCAGGTCACGGATGAGGAAGGAAGTGTGGAGTCAGCTGACCAAGGCAACAGGGCTAGAGCCAGCATCCCGTTCTGCCCGTCCGACCTGGATGACGAAGAAGCGGCCGAACAGTTTGGGGCCTACACGCCGCGGGGTATTGATGGAGAGGGGTTTTGCGAATGTGGTGGACCGAGGAGGGCGCCAGCAACGCCGCCGAGGCAGTACTGGGACGCTGAAGGTACGGGGGAGTTCTCTGAGGCGAGCACAAGTTCGAGCGACAACAGTCGATGATATCCGAGAGCAGCGCGAGGCATATTGAGCGCTGGAGCACCAAGGAGACCCATTTTCATGGGTGAAGAGCCGTTGATATCGCGCTTGGAGCGATTGAAGCTGGGATGTTGGTACCTCATGGAGACCAGTGATTCGGATTGATTTTAATCGCCAGCTTTGCATTATTTTATTATTGTTGTGACAACGTGGCACTGTCAGCACGCCAGGCTCCTGTTTGTACAGCCTTCCACGCCAGGCATGCACTGCCAAGTGTCGGGAGCGAAAGGACGGTGTGATATGTGAGTGGAGCAGTGGGGCAGAGTGTGGTGCATATGGTCTGTCGCAGCGATCTCACTTTGTGAGATCACTTCTGAGGGGGAGGTGAAGCCAGTCCGGTGTACGACGAACCGTCTTCGCCATCCAGGCCCCACGGTTATAAAAACAATGTCAGGATTATTTTATTATTTTAGCGCGAGTCGCAGGAGATCAGCGCGCGCCGCAGATGCAAGGCGCCTGGGTATTGATTACGTGTTAAGAACTGTAGATTAGATTCTGATCTTGCATGTTTTTTAGAGTTCTGGTTATCGATTATAGTATAAATTTTTATTGCGGTCACATCTGCTTTGCCTTAGGAATGTGACGGCAGGACTGCAGACCCGGCAAGGGTCCATGAACTTTTCATCGCTGTGGATGACGGCCAGAACATGTTATAACAGCGAGCAACAATGGAGTTCGATGTTCGGATGTTGATTGCGTCCACTATGGTCTCGGTATCGTGCTACGCTGCAAGGAGGGTATCAAATTTTGGATTTTGAGATCACGGTTTTGTTTGCGAAAATTCTCGTGAGAAACATGGAGCCAAGGAACCAGAATCACGGAATGAAAGCTGGAATCCAGGATCCGTAGTCAAAAACCAAAGAGACCGGAAGGTAGAGTAGGGCAAGCATCGAAGAGTGAGCGGCAAACACTACCACGTGGATCCCAAAGCAGCGTGAGAACCCAATCCTGCTACAAAGACGCCCATCGGGAAACCCGGATGGGGAAGTATGCTCAGCGTGGTGAACAGAGGTCTTACCTCCATTCCCTGGGAGGACGTGGACTCGACTCTGGTCCAGGCTATACAACGAGAAAGCGATGGACTTACCCTGGGCGACTTGAAAGATCGACTACAAATGGAAGATGCTATTGAGACTATACCCGGGGGAGTTGAATACGTCGTGACTAACACCAATGCTCCCAACTCTCCATGCCGTGTACCTGTTTCCGATAAAGTCTCTGAGTGTGGACTATCCGAGCTACCTAGCTCTATCCACTCAGATGACGAAACTGAGCATGACGCCTTCATCGTGCAGACATGTGTGGGGGAAGTGGAGAACGCCGAGTACGTCGCCCAACTGAAACCCCTACTCTCCATGTGGGTGGAAGACCCCGGGGACGAGGAGCTGGATCCCCGATCCAGGATAAAGGAGTACGTGGACTCCAAGAGGAGGTTGGTGGCGAAAAAGCTATGCTACGCTAAGCCTACCCGCAGCTCATGGCCACTGAAGCCAGGACGTATGGGGGATCTATCCTAATTGAAGGAGGACCTCGAACAAAAGATCACCACCAGGCAAAGGGAGGTAGATCTTAAGCTCATGAAGAGCGTGTGGGGTGCCCATGTGAGGACCCCAGAGGAGGACGACCTCTCAGAGGAATGTGTATGTGAACCCCCTCGAGCGTGCCTATGTTGCCATCGTCCACCGGAGATGGTTGAACGAGACCTACTTTATGCCTACCAAGGGTTGAAGGATACTACCAAGGGCGAAGAGTCAGTGGAGGATCTCCTCCCGACGTCTATTACTCAGGGGGCAAGCAACTTACACTCTCACGAGGACATGGAGGACAAGATCAAGCTTTTGGACCCGCAGGTGCAGAAGCTTATAAGGACCTATCTGGAGGTGTTCGGGGAACTACCACCCCCAGCCTCATGTGACAAGCTGGTACAGATGGACCTCAAGCTGAAACCCGAGTTCGTGGGTGACAAGATCCTGAGGAGACCCTATCCGGCTCCTAAAGAGCAGGCCGACGAGATTGAGCGACAGATACAAGAATGTATCGAAGCTGGCCTAGTCCTCGAGTACAAGGACGGGGAGTACCCCCAACACTGCAGCCCCTGTTTCCTGGTGGCTAAACCTGGCTCTGCAGCCAAACGGCTGGTAGTGGACTACAGAGAGCTGAACAAGAAAACGCTCAACCACTCAGGGTCCATTCCTAATATGGAGTCTACCCTTGAGAAGACAGCCTCTTGCCGCTACAAGACCAAGATGGACAAGGGAAGTGGATTTTGGCAGCTGGACCTGACGCCCAACGCCCAGGAACTACTCGCCTTCATCACCCCTCAGGGGAGGGTGTTCAAGTGGAAGGTCATGCCCTTTGGCGTGGCCAACGCACCTGCTCTTTTTCAAGAGCTGATGAACAAGATCCTGTCCATCCTACGACGAAGACCCAAGGTACAAGAACTCATACCCCGTGGGGCCCAGATGGAAGCACACATCGACGATGTATGCCTCGGGACCAATACCCAGGAGGATCACCTAATCCTCTTGGGTGAGTTCTTTGCGGTCTGCCAGGAGAACCACACACGACTCAAGCTGCAGAAGTGTGAGTTCATGCAGGAGACCATGCAGTACCTGGGGTTTGACGTTGGCTATGGGTCGTGGAACCCAGCGGCCTCTAAGGCCAAACCCCTGATGGACGCTAAGGTACGACACGAAGACCCCAAGAAAGGACTTCATGATGTACGCAGTTTCATTGCGGCGTGCAACTTCTACCGCCACCATATCAAAAACTTCACCTACACCAGCGCCATTCTGACGGACCTGATCAAGAAGAGTAACATACTACTTGGCGCTCGGGCCCACAAGAACAACAAGCGTTTGACGAGCTCAAAGACAAGGTGGCCAACGCTAAGTGCTTGGGCGTGCCTAGGGCACAAGGGGACGCCTCGTGACGGACGCCAGCAACGTGGGCGATGGTGGAACGTTGTTTCGATGGCAAGCACTGGAGAAGGAGGAGTTCGACTCGGCTATTTCCCAATCGGGGACTGAAGGTCTTAACCGAGATGGAACTATCAAGCACAGCTACCCTGACAACAAGTGGGTCCTAGTACCCCTGGGCCACTGGAACCGGAAATGGAACCAGGCCCGGGGGAACTACTCCACCTATAAGCAGGAATTGCTCGCGGGTATGCTGGTGCTATCCTCTCAGGCACGACTGTTGGGGAGTAACCCTGTGGTCTGGCTGTGCGACCAAGAGCCGCTCCGCACTGTCCAGAAGGGTCCCCCACCTGAGAAGGCCAAGCTACGGCGCTGTGGGTCTACCTCAGCCAACTACGGCTGACGGTACACCATATCCAGGGAGTGAAGAACGAGTGTGCAGACTACATCAGCCGCAACAACTTCGACGCCCTGATTGGTGCCCGGTCTGAAGCGCTGGCTAAGGAGGCGTTCAGCCGTATGGACGTGCACTTGGACCTCAACATGACCATGATACGCCCCCTAGATGGACTCCAACAAGCGGAGTACCTGAAGGAGTTTGAGGATATCTACAAGCGCCTGGAGAAACGCCTTGAACCTCTCCTGGTCAACCAAGAACAGTGGAAGAGGGACAAGAGCTACCTCTGGCACGAGGACCACATCGTGGTACCCAGTGACAGAGTCCCAGCACTGCTAAAGTGGACCCATGAGTCCAGCGGTCATGTGGATGCTGACCGTACCCTGAGGCTATTCAGGCAGTGGTTCCACACTACGTGGACTGATGACCAACTACAGAAGACCCTCCAGCCTATCGTGGACAAGTGCCCGTGTAGGTCCTGCAAACCGGGGGATATCAGGGACAGGGGTCTGTACTCAACCCTGCCCATCCCTCACTGTGCTAACAGTGTTCTCTACGTGGACTACACGGAGATGCCGAAGTTTGGGGGCTATGACTTCGCCCTCGTGGTAACCTGTGGGTTGACCAGGTTTACCAGGGTGTTCCCATGTACCAAGCACATTACCGGGGAGGACGCTATCAAGATACTTCTGGAGGAGTGGTTTTGTGTCTATGGGGCGCCCAAGGAGATCAGCTCCGATGAGGACGTACGAGTACGCTCAGATACCGGCTGGTACAAGAGGGTCTTGAGATCCCTCAATGTCCAGGTGTCTACGGGGATCCCCTACTCTCACACGAGCAACCCTCTATGTGAGCGACAGATTCGTGTCCTTAAGGAGAATGTAAGGATATGGTGCAAAACTGAACGCACCAGAGACTGGGTGAGGCTACTCCCCGTCATATCCTTGATGACGAACTCCCAAGAGAGTTGGGCGACCGGCTACTCGCCCCATGAGCTATTCCTAGGGAGCCCGGCGTGGTTCCTACGTGCTCCCTATCCAGAAGACACCCATTCCTCTGTGGGTGAGTGGGTCCGAGAGCAACAAGTGAAGGTGGACAAGGCAAAGGCTATGCTCCAGAGAGTGAGGGAGCGTCAGTGGAACAAGAAGAAAAAGCACCGAGTACCGCCACCTACCAAGAAGGGGACTGGGTGCTGGTGCACCACAGCCGACTACCCGCCTGGCCACGCTCTACCAGCAATGACCCTTACTTCGGCCCTACAAGATTCTATTCGTGGATGGACACCGTATTACCGTGCGGTGTTCTCCCCGTCTAGGGGGGACCCTGGTGTGCGCTGCTCAACACCTGAAGCGCTACTATGATCCTGAAGACCTCTGTGGGGAGGAGTGGGAGCTGAACGACGAGGAAATCGCCGCCCTAGACCTACAAGGGGCTGCCAGCCCTATGGAAGCTGAAGGTGAACTCCCCGACATGAACGCCGAGGAGATGGCTCAGGAGGGCTTCTACCTGGTGAAGTCTGTCTTACGCCACCGCTATCGCCAGGGTTGGCGCTTCCTTACCCTCTCGGAAGGGTTTGGAGTCGAACAGGCCACCTGGGAGCCCTTCTCAGCGTTTGTTCTACCTGAGGGACGCCTAAACTCAGTTCTGGTAGACTACTTGTCCCAGAACAACCTTGGTGAGTTGCTGAGGCTCGCTGAGACGCTTGCCTGCAAGGCTAAAGCTAGGGACTGAACCTTACCCTTACCTGCCTAAGCGTATGTGTGAGTGTGCTACTCCTAAGGTCCTGAGAGCAAGCTGCAGAAATGGTGTCCTAAGTATCCCCAAGTCTGCACGCTTGCTAAACGTGGAGGATGTCTTACCGGTGCCACGGGGTACGCCCCGGGTCTCCCCTCCCCTAAGCGCCCAATTTCTGTGCTGGCGCAAAACCTTGGGGGAATACCCAGCATACTAATCCAGGTATTGTTTTCCCTACCTATCTGCCTACTACAGGAGAGGGGTGGCCAAAAGCTATGAAGGCTTGAAAACGCCTATTTGCTACGATGGCCAAAGTCTAGCCTAACCACTGCAACTGCCCACCAACCCAGCTAAAATTGCAGGAAAAGGGTGGGACAGTGACTCACGCACTACAGGTCCTACACACCCTACAGTGGCACCATTCTGGTGGGCGAGCAATTCTGCAACTGGCTCAAGCCCCGACTCAGGCATACCACTCCTACACGCACGCTCTACTGGGTGGCGTTGAAGGAGAAGTCACGAGCCCTAGCGGCTCACCCGTGAGATTGCAAGAAAACACAGAGCTACTAATCGTCTGTGGCCTAACAGGGACGCCACAACACGTTTCCCTGCTAGGGCTTGGAGGGAAGGAGTGATCTTTGGCGTGCACAGCGCATATGTTGATGGATTTCGACTCCCTGCTCTGCCACAGGCAGAGACGGAGTCATTTGTTTGTGTGATCAGCCCCCTTGTTTAGCAGGGCATGAAAAAAATCAATCGCTGCTGCACCAATCACCTTGACCTTCCCACCTGTAAAGCAAAGGCAAATGACCCAGTTTTCTGGCTGAGGAACCAAGACTACCTCCACGTATTATACGCTTCTCAGGTAGCCCTATAATACACTGTCCTCAAACCTCAGTACAAGCAAACAAGCTTAAGGAACTCCACCCCTTCTCTTATACAACGTGGGGTAGAGCCCCTGGGTAACCTAAACAAGGGTTGTACCGAGCGCACCACGCGTGGCCTACCCTTCAATGCGTGTGTGAATGCACGAGCATGCACGAGTTTTCAAACCTGTCAACCTTGTTCAATCTTTCTCTTTCCTCCTAATCTTACCCACAATCACGAACTCCACCAGGGGGTGGCCCCACCTGGGCTTACCTACCTTACTTACCGCTGGAGAGTGAACCAAGGTGAGGGAAAAAGCGAAGCACAAGCGAGACACGACGCTATGCATAAGTGTGTATGTTCTAATCAGTGCAACAAAAAGGGTGGTTGTGCTATAAGAGCAGTTGTCACGGTTGCCCCGCATTGCTCCGCAGGGCAGGACCGTTAGCCCCCCGTAACAACCACTCCCTGGCCCAAGGCCATTTGTTTTGTCCCTAATCTCACCTCTAATCACCTGCAAGCTTTCTAATCTAGCCCTCTATCGTTTGTTAGCGCTGCTACAAGGCACGTTCACGGAGACACGAGACGAGCAATGTGCATGCTGCATACGAGACCAGCACACCTGTGGTTTATACCGGATTCATTGAAGTCTTTTCTTTGATTTTCGGATTCTCGGAATTTCGATTCTTTCTGTCAGTGTGGGTGAGATCTTTTTTTTTATCTATTAATGTATGTCTCGTCATTTTTGTCATTATAGGTAACATACGTTTATAATCTTATTAATTCTTAATTTTCCGGCGCTTCGCTAAGACCCGCTCCTGCGCGCCGTATTTTTTTTTCTGTAAAAGAGTTTCTTGATTTACAAAATCAAGAGATGACTACAAATTTTATAAAAATGTGCATCAGATACACAATTGGATTCTGATCAGGTATGTGCTTTCAGAAAAATTCTAGGCCGTCATTTGACGGATTTAGGTGTTGTCGCTTCACGTTTGCGTGGATTCGTCTCTCACAGATATCCTCGCAGAGTCTCGCTGAGTAGGCCGCTGTTCGGGCCGAAAAGCAGCAGCAGGAGACTGAACCAGAACCAAGACCCCTCCAAGGGGCCATTCTAATTTAATCGTCGAACCCTCGCCCCAGCACCAGGACAGGTGTCTCCATCAGGTTTCATGAGACTTAGATTGAGCGTCCTATGAGCGTCTGGCGTTGGGTTGTGTTACGCTGCAGCTTGGAGGAAGGGATGCATATCCATATGGTCTTTGCATGCCCTATGCTAACCCCACCAAGCCACAGGAACCCCTGCAGCGTCGAGAGCGCTGAGTTTTCCGTTGGAAATTGTCATGAACATTGCAGCAAGAGTCGCTGGCCATTGTAAAGTGCTCTTTTCTAGTGTTAGGGAAGCTATAGGTATTTTAAAGTATGTTGGAAACCAAGGAAAGGCCGAAAAGAAAAAACCCTTTTTCCTGAAAATGCAACAGTGGTGGCCACCATAGCACAAGGGGGGAGTAAGAAAAAGTGCTTTTCCAATGCTTTAGGGTATACTTTAGTTGTATTAGAGGTGCTCTAAGCACTCTTGCATTTTTATCTTAGTATTGGCCTAAACAAAATGGGTGATAACACATTTTGACCCATGGAACCAAACACTAAATCAGGATGTGGTGTGGACCCCTTAATCTCCAAGTTATATGCACTAAAACATCTTTTCCTGAGTGACTGAGGCACTGATATACTGAAGGCAGAGCCTATGAATTTATCTATGTTTTCTCATGAATTCTTAGCTATCCTAGTGGTATGCACCCTAGGGGGCTGGGGCACCTCTTTTTGAGAGGTCTTGGGTTCAATACCAAGTCAGCCTAGCTAAGTAGGAATATCCCATGTCTTAGGCGGCTCAAGTTGCATGGTCAAAAACGAAGGAAAAGGTAGGAAAATGACAGGTTTCCAAAGGCATCGAAAAATGGTTGTTTTGCTGGATATTTGAAGAACGTCGCAAACAACTATGGCGTATTGAATATTTCTATAAGAATGATGTGTCCCATGGGCGTGTAATGGGTCCACAAATGTAGAAGATACTCTTATCTATTTCGTTTCCAAATTTATTGTAGATTATGCATTTTTATTATAATGTGGGCTGCTGAATGGCCCGCGAAATTCGCGGACGGAAAATGCCAGATGGCAGCCGCGCATCGCGATTATTGTCGTAGATTTAAATTCTTGACATGAAGAAAACTTAGGTAAAATCTACAGATTTTATAATTTTTCTAGATTTTATAATATTCTGAGTGTTTTGTAGATTTTTCGGCATGTTTAGGACAGTTTGCTGTGTTTTGCACAGGCATGTTTGTAGATCACGTCTAGTGATCTGAAATGCTTTGGAGTATTTGGATCAGTGCCTGTGCTTCAGTGTCCATGGGAACAAGGGTCAAGGAATAGACCTCAGCCAAGACCAAGTAGGGTACTATTACGATCTACAGACCTGCGTCGCAACGACCTGCCCAAGGACAGTGATGGCACTGACGTGCATCTCGGCATAGCCGAACCGTAACGGGCTACGTGGACTTACGTGGCTACAGGGCTGCTTGGACTTAGCCCTATCTGAAAGCCGGCGCAGAGCAGTCCTAGTGTCAGCGAGCGGGACACTCCGCCTGAGCATGAAGGAGGACACGTTCCTTTGCGCGTTGTGCGGTGGTGACCTGACGTCTGCGGTGTGCTCTCTACAGGAAGGCGGGGACAAACAACCCTCATCGGAGGTTCCGTGGCTGCAGGCAAAGCTGCTGCAGTTGGGCCTGGCGGATCGCGCTCGTGGAGTGGGCTGGATGCCGGAGTTCAAGGACTTGTTGAGTTCACTGAAGGTCTGTCCCAGTGTGTGTCTGAGCGCGTTGCCGCGCGCCTACAATGTCTGCTATGGCTGTTGGGTGTATGAAGAGAGTGGTTACACGACGCTTGTGACGACCAAAGCTGTTGAAGGTGAACACCGGAAGGGTCTCTATGTGCTTGAACAGCGCTTGTTCGAAGGTTTGCTTACAGAGATGTTCGTCTGCTTGAAGCGTCGATACAAGAAGTTGGGTTTTCGCTGTGATATTGAATTTCTGACATGGGAAGCGCTGCGCCCTTTGGGGTATTCGACTGGTTATCCTCTTGGTGGATTCTTTTGTGGCGCTGAAGAATGAAGCACGGGTGCAGGTGCTTGCTGGCAAAGATCGACTTGGTTCGAGCCGCTCGCTGGCGTTCAGTGACCAACACGTGGACGCGGCGATCGCACGTGAAGACTGGAAATGGCTGTCAGCGCGAGGAATTCTGTATGGGCGTTTGAGTGAGTTTGTGGATGTGGCCGAAGAAGACGCACGAGTTGTTCTTTTGTGTCAGGAGGACGAGGCCTTCGGGGCCTTGAAGGTGGCCGCCGGTGCTGGAGTGGTAAAGCGCACGAAGGGCAAACGTGGTAAGCGGTCTGCTGCTGCGGTTGCGCGCGGACAGGCCGAGGGGCACGTGGAACGTGGATTTGGCGACTGTTCGCTTGACTGAGGGCAAATGATTCTGTGTGGGTTTGGCGGTGCGGCGATATGCAACATGTTCGCTTTCTTGGCGGTGCGGCGTTTGTTTGCCTGTTGGTAAGGCGGGCGTTCTTGTGGTTAGCCTGCTAACTTCATGGTTGGTTTGCTGGATTTTGGTGGCTGTTGTGATATTTTTGCAGATATGGCTGAATGTGGACTAAATGAGTAGAATGTGAAATTTGGGTATGACAACGCGCGTCGTAGGATAATAAAAAAGTATGCGAAGTTGTTTGTGGTAGTGTATGGAGGTTCAGGTTTGTTTTTGTTTTGTCTCTGGGCTTGGATATGCCCTGTTTTCGCTTCGCGGGCCCTTCGTTGTGGGCTGTGGGCCTTTTGGCCTTGTTTGAGCCCTGTGTGGGCGCCTGTATTTATTCTGTTTGTGGCACGGCTTTGCACGTGCCTCTTTGTCACTCACAGGTCTTTCCAGGTAATTTTTCTCCAGATTTTCTCTGCCTTTTTTGCTGAAAGGGGCTGCATGAGATGGGTTGGGGGATGGAGATGGATTGAGGGGAGGCCAATTCGCCTTTCAGGTACCCCCTCCTTCAGTGCAGCAGCCCCCTTGGGAGATCCAGAGCCAAAAAACCTTTTCTTGAAAAGCTTCTACAACCCCTGGGGATATCTTTTTATACTCTTTACCTGCTGCAGATTTTTTGGTGGTCCGAGGACATGTAGTGGGGGGCATGGCAAGCCTTCATTATATTTTTATAAGTGGGGTTGGGGTATGGGACGCCAACTACGCCCCCTCCCCCCTCCAGGTCAGCAGGTACGCCAGTGCGTGAGACGTCAGGCCCAGTGGTAGGGCAGAGAGCAGGTGGGTCAGTGGGAACCTCTGCTCTGCTGGCAGAGTTGTACTTTACATTTTTTATTTTGGGAAAGGGTTTTGCATTTGAATTTGCAGTGTGTTCCTCAGTTCTGGTGTCTGGGTGTGAGCACTTTGCTTGGTGAGTGCGAGGTACGTGTAAGCGTGCATGGTATGGTGAAGAGATGTCGTTGCAGTGAGGTTGATACTGGATGACATGTGGGGGAGTCGTGAAGAATTGAATGTTTTTTTTTGCTCTGACGTGTTCTTTTTTCTCTTTTGTTCGTTTGTTCAATGCTGCATAAGTACTGTGCACTGCACGTTGTGCACTGCACCTGCACTCTGTAAAGTACTCCGCACGGCACCAGGATGGTGCGAACCCAGTGGGCACAACAGAATCTGTTTGTATGATATTTTTGTGCCCATGCTCTGTGCCTTGCGCCTGTGTGTCTCTGTCTTTTTGGGGTCTCCCCTAGGCAGGGTACTCTGGGCCAGGCTCCCTAGGCAGAAATTGCAGTTGGGTTTTGAAAATCATTGCGAAACTCTGGCTGGGTTTTTGCCCTGACTAGGACAGTTGAAGCTGGTTTTTATATAATGAGAAATGACTGCAAGTTACAGGTAAGCTCAGAAAGATGTGCAAGATTTTTTCATTATGAACAGGTTTTGGTTGGAGAGTGTTACCACACCTCCCAGAAAGGGAATGGGGTTTCTATAGCCTTTTACTGCAGGCTTTTCCCCAACCCCTGAGCAGGGATTTTTTTTTTGTACATTAAAACAAAAAGCCCCTGACACCTGGTGGGTTTCCATTTCAGGGCACTGGGGTGTGACAGAAGTTTTTGTTTTGTACATAATAGTTGTAGTAAATACCATGTCACAGGTACAGTATAGGTTTATGCTGGGAAAGCTCAGATTGGCTTTGGGTGTATCTTACCCATTTGCCCCCATTATTCATATTTTTCAGCCACAAACTCAGCTCTGGACCCTGAGTTTGAGCTTGGTGGGGGAGTGTAATGGGTCCACAAATGTAGAAGATACTCTTATCTATTTCGTTTCCAAATTTATTGTAGATTATGCATTTTTATTATAATGTGGGCTGCTGAATGGCCCGCGAAATTCGCGGACGGAAAATGCCAGATGGCAGCCGCGCATCGCGATTATTGTCGTAGATTTAAATTCTTGACATGAAGAAAACTTAGGTAAAATCTACAGATTTTATAATTTTTCTAGATTTTATAATATTCTGAGTGTTTTGTAGATTTTTCGGCATGTTTGGGACAGTTTGCTGTGTTTTGCACAGGCATGTTTATAGATCACGTCTAGTGATCTAAAATGCTTTGGAGTATTTGGATCAGTGCCTGTGCTTCAGTGTCCATGGGAACAAGGGTCAAGGAATAGACCTCAGCCAAGACCAAGTAGGGTACTATTACGATCTGCAAACCTGCGTCGCAACGACCTGCCCAAGGACAGTGATGGCACTGACGTGCATCTCGGCATAGTCGAACCGTAACGGGCTACGTGGACTTACGTGGCTACAGGGCTGCTTGGACTTAGCCCTATCTGAAAGCCGGCGCAGAGCAGTCCTAGTGTCAGCGAGCGGGACACTCCGCCTGAGCATGAAGGAGGACACGTTCCTTTGCGCGTTGCGTGGTGGTGACCTGACGTCTGCGGTGTGCTCTCTACAGGAAGGCGGGGACAAACAACCCTCATCGGAGGTTCCGTGGCTGCAGGCAAAGCTGCTGCAGTTGGGCCTGGCGGATCGCGCTCGTGGAGTGGGCTGGATGCCGGAGTTCAAGGACTTGTTGAGTTCACTGAAGGTCTGTCCCAGTGTGTGTCTGAGCGCGTTGCCGCGCGCCTACAATGTCTGCTATGGCTGTGGGGTGTATGAAGAGAGTGGTTGCACGACGCTTGCGACGACCAAAGCTGTTGAAGGTGAACACCGGAAAGGTCTCTATGTGCTTGAACAGCGCTTGTTCGAAGGTTTGCTTACAGAGATGTTCGTCTGCTTGAAGCGTCGATACAAGAAGTTGGGTTTTCGCTGTGATATTGAATTTCTGACATGGGAAGCGCTGCGCCCTTTGGGGTATTCGACTGGTTATCCTCTTGGTGGATTCTTTTGTGGCGCTGAAGAATGAAGCACGGGTGCAGGTGCTTGCTGGCAAAGATCGACTTGGTTCGAGCCGCTCGCTGGCGTTTAGTGACCAACACGTGGACGCGGCGATCGCACGTGAAGACTGGAAATGGCTGTCAGCGCGAGGAATTCTGTATGGGCGTTTGAGTGAGTTTGTGGATGTGGCCGAAGAAGACGCACGAGTTGTTCTTTTGTGTCAGGAGGACGAGGCCTTCGGGGCCTTGAAGGTGGCCGCCGGTGCTGGAGTGGTAAAGCGCACGAAGGGCAAACGTGGTAAGCGGTCTGCTGCTGCGGTTGCGCGCAGACAGGCCGAGGGGCACGTGGAACGTGGATTTGGCGACTGTTCGCTTGACTGAGGGCAAACGATTCTGTGCGGGTTTGGCGGTGCGGCGTTATGGGACATGTTCGCTTTCTTGGCGGTGCGGCGTTTGTTTGCCTGTTGGTAAGGCGCGCGTTCTTGTGGTTAGCCTGCTAACTTCATGGTTGGTTTGCTGGATTTTGGTGGCTGTTGTGATATTTTTGCAGATATGGCTGAATGTGGACTAAATGAGTAGAATGTGAAATTTGGGTATGACAACGCGCGTCGTAGGATAATAAAAAAGTATGCGAAGTTGTTTGTGGTAGTGTATGGAGGTTCGGGTTTGTTTTTGTTTTGTCTGTGGGCTTGGATATGCCCTGTTTTCGCTTTGCGGGCCCTTCGTTGTGGGCTGTGGGCCTTTTGGCCTTGTTTGAGCCCTGTGTGGGCGCCTGTATTTATTCTTTTTGTGGCACGGCTTTGCACGTGCCTCTTTGTCACTCACAGGTCTTTCCAGGTAATTTTTCTCCAGATTTTCTCTGCCTTTTTTGCTGAAAGGGGCTGCATGAGATGGGTTGGGGGATGGAGATGGATTGAGGGGAGGCCAATTCGCCCTTCAGGTACCCCCCCCCTCAGTGCAGCAGCCCCCTTGGGAGATCCAGAGCCAAAAAACCTTTTCTTGAAAAGCTTCTACAACCCCTGGGGATATTTTTTTATACTCTTTACCTGCTGCAGATTTTTTGGTGGTCCGAGGACATGTAGTGGGGGGCATGGCAAGCCTTCATTATATTTTTATAAGTGGGGTTGGGGTATGGGACGCCAACTACGCCCCCTCCCCCCTCCAGCTCAGCAGGTACGCCAGTGCGTGAGACGTCAGGCCCAGTGGTAGGGCAGAGAGCAGGTGGGTCAGTGGGAACCTCTGCTCTGCTGGCAGAGTTGTACTTTACATTTTTTATTTTGGGAAAGGGTTTGGCATTTGAATTTGCAGGGTGTTCCTCAGTTCTGGTGTCTGGGTGTGAGCACTTTGCTTGGTGAGTGCGAGGTACGTGTAAGCGTGCATGGTATGGTGAAGAGATGTCGTTGCAGTGAGGTTGATACTGGATGACATGTGGAGGAGTCGTGAAGAATTGAATATTTTTTTTTGCTCTGACGTGTTCTTTTTTCTCTTTTGTTCGTTTGTTCAATGCTGCACAAGTACTGTGCACTGCACGTTGTGCACTGCACCTGCACTCTGTAAAGTACTCTGCACGGCACCAGGATGCTGCGAACCCAGTGGGCACAACAGAATCTGTTTGTATGATATTTTTGTGCCCATGCTCTGTGCCTTGCGCCTGTGTGTCTCTGTCCTTTAGGGGTCTCCCCTAGGCAGGGTACTCTGGGCCAGGCTCCCTAGGCAGAAATTGCAGTTGGGTTTTGAAAATCATTTCGAAACTCTGGCTGGGTTTTTGCACTGACTAGGACAGTTGGAGCTTGTTTTTATATAATGAGAAATGACTGCAAGTTATAGGGAAAGTTCAGAAACATGTGCAAGATTTTTTCATTATAAACAGGTTTCGGTTGGAGAGTGTTACCACACCTCCCAAAAAGGGAATGGGGTTTCTATAGCCTTTTACTGCAGGCTTTTCCCCAACCCCTGAGCAGGGATTTTTTTTTGTACATTAAAACAAAAAGCCCCTGACACCTGGTGGGTTTCAATTTCAGGGCACTGGGGTGTGGCAGAAGTTTTTGTTTTGTACATAATAGTTGTAGTAAATACCATGTCACAGGTACAGTATAGGTTTATGCTGGAAAAGCTCAGATTGGCTTTGGGTGTATCTTACCCATTTGCCCCCATTATTCATATTTTTCAGCAACAAACTCAGCTGTGGACCCTGAGTTTGAGCTTGGTGGGGGAGTGTAATGGGTCCACAAATGTAGAAGATACTCTTATCTATTTTGTTTCCAAATTTATTGTAGATTATGCATTTTTATTATAATGTGGGCTGCTGAATGGCCCGCGAAATTCGCGGACGGAAAATGCCAGATGGCAGCCGCGCATCGCGATTATTGTCGTAGATTTAACTTCTTGACATGAAGAAAACTTAGGTAAAATCTACAGATTTTATAATTTTTCTACCTTTTAAAATATTCTGAGTGTTTTGTAGATTTTTCGGCATGTTTAGGACAGTTTGCTGTGTTTTGTAGATCACGTCTAGTGATCTAAAATGCTTTGGAGTATTTGGATCAGTGCCTGTGCTTCAGTGTCCATGGGAACAAGGGTCAAGGAATAGACCTCAGCCAAGACCAAGTAGGGTACTATTACAGGGCGAGACAGGGAAAAGTATTGTTTGGTGACCATTCTTTGCGCGAGGCCTCGCGCAAAGACTTTCATTTGTGTCAGATTAATGTGCTACAGCACGACGCATTAGGCAGGTTGTCGAAAAATGGAACCCTGTCGTATTTATACACCTAACTTAGTACCATTATTAGGATTGCGTGATAGAGATAGATCTATTAACGAAAAAACTGCAACAATGGTGTACCCAAGAATCTTGAGAAGTATAAATGTTCCGGAACAAACTGCAGTTTCAAGCGCGAGGCCTCGCGCATGGAACGGCGCATGAAAAACATTAAAGTTTCGGTGATCATTGCGCGAGGCCTCGCGCAATGGAGGTCACAAGCGCTCATAGAAACCAAAATTGGACAGATCCACCAACTACACAGCATGTACATTCCCTTGATGCGGCGCTGCTGCATGGGCGCCCATACAGGTCCCGCCGGCATCTCCGGTTTTCATACTGTGGTCACCGCTGGCTTCACTGCCCAACAGCGATAGAAGCGCGCCGCAACTGGGTACCGCAATCAGGATTAACTAGTCAAATGTGGGATCACCAGACAGTTACAGGTAACCGAAAATGGTGCATGCGACAAGCGAATCACAGAATAATTGGTCGCGCGAAAACTGTGTGACAGGTTGATGTTTGAAATCAAGAAAGTTTTTCAAACAGCGATTTTTACATAGATACAGGTACGCATTTATTCTTCACAGCAACAATGCCCCTGCAAAAAGAGGTGGACCTTGAGAAGACAGTGGCCGCAGCATCCGGAGTTTTCCGCGATGTCTGCTCAGAGGAACCGCCGTACCACACGGCAGAAGAACTGTGGGAAGGGCTAAAACAGGGGGACGAGGGCGCGCGATTGTTGTTTGTGTTTTTTCTGCGTCTGCGCAAAAATGAACGGACGCGTTGCAGCGTTGAAAAGGCGATTGCGGCAGAAGGCAAGAGATGGGTTGGTGTTTTGATAGAGGAGGCCTGGCGCCTTTATTTGCTGATGCGCCACCGCGCAGTTCCATACCAGGGAAAACCAAAGTCAGTTGTTGCGGTAGAGGGAAGTAGGATTGTGACTTTTTTCCGTAAGGGTTTGTTGCGCAGCGGTGACATAGGTAGGTAGGTAGGTATCTTCAGGAGCTCGGGATGCCTCCTTTGACATTGCAGGAAGAAGGTCTTACCAAGGGGACCTCCTGTCCCTCCCACTGCCCTATGTCAGGTGCCTCTTGAGCCGCTCCCGCATGTGCTTGGGAAGGCATTGTCGCGGCCACCAGGTCCATGTGTCCCAGGTGGGAGGGTGTCCCCACATGTGTCCATGGGTAGGGCCACATGCCCCCTCCTTTGGGCGGCAGCTCTGGGGGGCTGCCCAGCCGTGTGGAGTATCTCTCACCACAAGGGGTATTGCTCCCGCTTGTCTACGGTACGACCGCCTCAGCCTTGTGGCTTGAGTTGCGGGGCCACTCTGCTTGGCAGGTGACCCCCTCCTGGACTGTGTACCGGCTCGCCTGTCACCGGTTGCTTCCATGGCTCCGGGTGACGTTTGCCATGGTCTCCGATGCAGCCTGGCCGGGCTCGGACCAGTGGCCTTGGAGTACCGCTCCTGCCACTGGCCCGGTGGGTCGGCTGGGTCGCCCCAGTGCGTCCGACCCATGGGGTATTGGTTCTTTCCTGTCCCTCGGCCGCCCTACGTGTGTGCTGTGTCCTGGGCCGCTGGGCTCCTGTTCACCGGTGTGCCCGCGCGGTTTGCTGTGGTGCGTCTGCGGTGTCCTGGGCCAGCCGGCTCCTGTTCACCGGTGTGCTCGCTCGGTGTGTTGTGTTGCATGTGCGGTGTCCTGGGCCACTGGGCTCCTGTTCACCGGTGCGCGTGCTGTGTGCGGTGCGCGTGTGCCATGGGTGGTTGTGTCCCTCTTCCTCCCGCCCTAATTTTCGTTCTTTTTTTTTTTACTTGTTTTTTTTTTTACTTGTTTTTTTTTCTTTTTGGGGGGAAAAAAAGAAAAAACAAAAAAGAGAAAAACAGGGGCGCGCGTACACTGCAGGCACAGGCACGGGCAGCTGGTGCGGCGGTGCAATAGCGTTGTGTCCTCTGGCGTGTGTCGTCGGTGCTGTGGCGGCGGTCACGCCCCAGGGGTGCGGCTCGCGCGTCCTGATGTACACGGGTATGGGTCAGGGTGGGTTTGGTTAGGTGTCTCTTTGCTTCTGGTGCTGGCTGGTTAGGCGGCTGTGTGGGCTGTGGCTGTGGGCTGTGTCTACGTATTTCTCTCAGCGGGCCTGGTTAGGAGTCAAGGGTTGACGATTTCGGGGTGTGGCTCGGGTTTGATTTGTGTTGGGGCTTCGGCTCGGTTTGGCTTGGGTCAGGGTGGGTTTGGTGAGGTGTCTCTTTGCTTCTGGAGCTGGCTGGTTAGGCGGCTGTGTGGGCTGTGGGTGTGGGCTGTGGTTTCGGTGTTCCGTCGGCGGGCTTGGTTAGGAGTCAAGGGTTAGCGGTCTTGGGGTGTGGCTCGGGTTCGATTTGTGCTTGGGTTCTGGCTCGGTTAGGCGGTTGCGCGGGGCCGGGCGTGTGGGTAGCGGCGTCCACGGGGTCGTGCGCCCGAGGCGAGTGCCGGGTGGTGCGTGCGGGCCGGCCGGTGGCCGGTGGCCTCACTGGGAGTCCCACACGGAGGGGTCGACGGGCGTGCCAGCGGCGTACGCAGCGTGCAGGTTGGGCAGCAGCGGGCGCACGTGCAGGGCGTCGGCGTGCCCGATGAGGACCTCACTGAGGACCGAGGGGTTGGCGGCAAGCAGTATGCGATGCCCGGGAGGGGTGGCGGCGAGGAGCGGGAGGATGTCCGCGGCCCGCGACGTGGGGGCGAACACGACGTGGGCCGGGAGCGGCCCCGGGAGTGGTGCTGGGGGGAGCGGGACCACAGGACGGCGGTCTACTGTGAGGTGCCAAGTGGCGCGATGGTGGAGGAGCCGGACTAGGGCGATGCTGTGGCGCAGTGTGTGGGGCTAGGTGCTGGGCGGCGTGGGGACGTGCGGCGGGAGGGGGGGGGGGCGGGGCGGTGGCGTGGGAGGGGGCACGGCGGAGGTGTGACGCCAGCGTCGTGTGTGTCGTGCTGAGGGTGGAGAGGAGCCCACGGTAGCGGGCCTGGGTTCGGCGCCTTTGGGCGTAGTGGTGCTCGTTGTCTTGTGTGTTGGCTTCCTTCGGCGTCCGGTTCGTTTGGTGACTTCTGGGCGGGGCCTGGCGTGGCGCCCCGTGGTGGTGGTTCGCTGGGTAACGGGGTTAGATGGCGGCGCCGCTGGCCGGGGGGTCAGGCGCGTCGTGTTGTGTGGCGCGCAGGGCTCCTGGGGTGCTGTGGGTGTCGCCGGTGTCGGTGCGCCGACGCTTGTGGGGTGGTGAGGGGGTGTGTGCGTGCGATGCTGGGCTTTGGGTGATGTCCCACAGGCAAATGCCGTCTCGCTGCGTTTCCTGGAGGGTCTCCCGCAGGCGCCTGAGGACATACGGGTGGTCCTGGGGCGCGGGGAGGCTGCGGGGGTGGACTCCCAGGGGGTGGAGCGCATCGGCCAGTATGGCTTCCCATGCGGCCTGCGGCAGCCACCCCCCCGCCGGCCGGAGGCGGCAGTTCTCCACCGACCCCTTGCGGGGCCGATGGACCAGGCCCTCGAGGGAGGGCTCTCCCTGGGCCCACTTCCGCAGCTCCCAGAGCTGCGTGTGGGTCCAGCGCTGCCACCACTGTTCCTGGGCGGGCCTGCGGTCTCGGGCGGAGGAGTGGGCGTGGGTGAGTGTGACGTGGTCGTGGGGACCGGCGGCGGTGGCGGGCCTGGGGGATTCCTCGTAGTCCTGTTCCGTGGGGGTGCGTGGGGAGTGGGGGTGCACGCGGATGTGGACCCGCGGGTGTGCGCGTACGGTCTCCGCCTCGGGGTTGGGCGGGGATTCGCGGTGGCGGCGGTAGTGGGGCATGCGTTGCATGTGGGCTGTCATCGAGGGCCGGTAGGGGGGCGGGGACGCTGCTGGTGGACCCTGGCGTTGTTCTGGCTTGGTCGGGAGCGGTCCGTGGGCCTGGGGTGCGGGCTTTGGGAGGTGGCAGGACGAGGTGCGTCGCGCTTCGGCCGCGGCGCGCTCCGCCATGAAGGTGGTGGCGGTGGCGTCGGTGACGGTGGGGGGGCGCCGCGCTGGGCGCTGCTGCCTTCGGGCCTGGGACGGCTGGGGCCGGATGTCGTAGAGGACGTCCTCGGGGGGCCGGGCTCGCGCTGCCGTCGTGGCGCCGGGTTTGGGCTTGGGTTTGGGCTTGGCTGCGGGTTGACCCTTGGGTTTGGGTGGCCGTTTGGCGGCGGTCTTGGGCGTCGTCTGGGTCGTGGATGTGGGCTTTGTCGGGGCGTGGGCCTTGGCGGCGGCGGGGCTGCTCGCGGTGGGGGCGGGTTTGGAGGCCCGTTTGGGAGGTGTCCCCCGCGGCCTGGGGGGTGGAGTGCTGGATGAGGACGTTGTGGTGGTGGTGGATGAGGTGGTCGTGGTGGTGGAGGTTGTGGAGTCGGAGGCGGAGGAGAGGGCTGTGGGAGACGGCGGAGGGTCCTGGGCCTCGGGGGCGGGCGTATGATGCTGGGTCCTGTAAGTAGCGAGAACTAGGGTGCAGGTTCGGGCACCGGGCGTGTGCGCGCGTTTTTCCTCGTGACCCGTGCGTGCTGGTGCTGGCGTGGCGGCGTTGTCTCGGCTGCGCTGGCACGTGGGTTACCCGGGGGGTGGCCATATCTGCTCCAGGACGTGCGGGTGTGTTTGCTGGAGGTAGTCGAGGGTCTGGAAGAAGCATCGCTGGATGCCGGGCATGTCCTCCTCTGTGAGGTGGGGGTAGTTTTGGGTGGGGGTGTGGGGGCCCGTCCATAGCAGCGTCATGAGGCGGGCTGCCAACATGTACGGGCATAGTTGTAGGGTGGTGGGGCGTGGGGGGTGGGTCCCCTGCGGTTTGGGGGGGCTTCCCTCTGCTGGGGGCGCAGCGTGACCACCCACACCCATCGGTCCGTGGGGATCCCCCAGGTCCGTTGGGTCCACTTGGCGAGGCAATACATCGCCCTACCAAGGCCCTGGTAGCCGCTGCGGATGGAGAGCAGCGTGTCCAGGGATTCGGGTTCCCATGTGCCCCAGATGTGGGGGTCGTCCGGGTCGTCCCCCCTGGCGTACGTGTCGGGGCCTGGGTTGTGTGGGGGGGGGTGTAGTCGGCGGGGAGGAGGGAGTCGGTGCCCTGTACCACCCAGTGGTCTGTGGGTGCGTCGTAGGTGGTGGTGGAGAGGGTGTAGTGCAGATTGTACATGAGGGTCATGTACGTGGAGGGGGCTGGCTGCTGCTTGTCGGGGGTGGGGATGTCCCCCGGGACGTGGTGCCGGAAGTTGCTCAGGGAGGCCATCCGGGCTACCCATGTTTCCCGCTCCCACTCTTTGGTGCTGTCGGGGCTGGCGTCGGGTGGGGGGTGGGCCATAGTGGGCTCGCGGTAGCGGGTGCGTCCCTGGGTGCTGTCCCGCTCCGGCACGGGGTGTCCGACCAGGTGTCGCCCCCAGTCGATGGGGGGCACCCAGATCCGGCTCCCCGTGGGGGGCGGGCTCTCGCCGTCTGGGGTGGCGCGTGGGGGGCGCTCGTGTCGGGCGACGTGGAGGAAGGCGTCGAAGAGGAAGTCTCTGACGCCTTCCCCCAGGGTGGCCGCCTGGACCAGGGTGGCCGCCCGGATGGGGGTGCTGGTGCCGGAGGTGCGGAGGTACAGCACGACGTCCTGTTCCCCGAGTCCCCGGAGGTGCTGCCGTACCGCTGCGGGGTTGTGTAGGGCGTAGGGTTCGGCCGGTGCGGCGACTGGTGGTGCGGGGTGTGATGGGGGGGGGGGTGTGGGTTGGGGGGGGGTGGTCGTCGTTGTCGCGCGTGGGGTCCGGTGATGGGGTCTCTTGTGGCGGTCGCGGGAGGGGGGATTCGCGGTGGCGTGTGTCGGCGGGGGTATCGACGTCAATTGGCTGGTGCTGGCTGCCGCGTGTTGTGTCCGTGGCCTGGTCTCGGGGGGGGGGCGGGGGGGGGTGGTGAGGGGGTGGCGCTGTTGGTGGTGGGGGGGGCGGGGCTGGGTGTTGTGCTGGCTGGGGGTCTGGGCGTCCCTGTGGGTCGTGTGGGTGTTGCGTGTGTGCGCCGTGCGGCCCTTGCGGTTCTTGACTGGTTGTGGTGCCGGGGTGTGGGTGGGAGGCAGCCGCATGGGCGTCCGGGTGGGGCCATGGTCCGTATGTAATGGGTGGCTGCTGGTGGATGGTGCTCGCTGGTATGGGGTGTGGGTGGGGGGGCTGCTGGTGGCGGTGGGGTGGGGGGGGCGGGGGTGGGTGTTGTGCTGGCTGGGGGTCCGGGCGTCCCTGTGGGTCGTGTGGGTGTTGCGTGTGTGCGCCGTGTGGCCCTTGTGGTTCTTGACTGGTTGTGGTGCCGGGGTGCGGGTGGGAGGCGGCCGCATGAGCCCCCGGGTGTGGCTGTGGTCCGTACGTGATGAGTGGCTGCTGGTGGATGGTGCTCGCTGGTATGGGGTGTGGGTGGGGGGGCTGTTGGTGGTGGTGGGGCGCTCCTACTAGGCCCTGGTGTTGCTGGTGTGCGTGCGCGGCTCCTCGCGGGTCCATGGGGGTGTACCGTGGCTCGTATGTCGTGGGCCCGTGTAGCGGGGGCGGCGGGTGGTGCTGGACCGCGTGGTGGTGGTGTGGAGGGTGTGCCGGTTGTGTGTGGTACCCCGGCGTTGGTGGGTGTGGTGGCAGGGGCTGGTGATGGTGGAATACGTGATGGTGTGGTGCGGTGATGTGCGCTATGTGGAGTGGGTGGTTCGCGGGGCCTGGTTGTGCTGGGGCGTGGTGGGGATGTAGCTGGTGGGGGTCGCTGTAGCATGGGGGCATTAGGGGGTAGGGGTTGGGAGGGACGGGGGCGTGGTGGTGGTGTTGGTGGTGCCATGTCCCCTGGCTCTGCGCGTACGGTGGTCCTGGCATGGTGTGGACGTGTGTGGGCGGTGGTGGCTGACTGGGCTGCAGGGTTTGGGTGCTGCGGTACGGTGGTGGTGGTGGGCGCTGGTGGTGGGGGTGTTGTTGGTGTGCCCCGGGGGTCTGGGCATGGGGCGGTGCGGTGTGGCTGGACCCGGGCCTTGGCCGGGGCGACGCGTCCTGCTGGCGGGCGCGTTGGCGGGCCCCCTGACCTGTCTTGGTCTTCTTGGCCTGGTGGGTGTCGGGGGCGGGTGAACTCCCCTGTCCCCGTGGGGGCGACGGGGAGCGGGCGTGCCAGCGGTGTGCCTCTTGGAGGCTCGTCTTGAGGCCTCTGACGTAGGTTTCCTGGTCCGTGAGGCCCATCCGCGTGGCGGTGGCCTCGTCGGGGGCGGCCAGGTGGGCGTCCCGAAAAGATGCCCAGCCCTCCGATGGCTTCTGTTGTGCGGGGTGGGGGTGGTGTGCCGGGTAGAGGAGTGCGCTGAGTGGGTAAGGTGTTCCCTTCCGTCGGCCGAGGGCGTGTTTGAACCGGCGGCAAGTGATTCGGAGGTAGGCTGCTATCTCCTCTGGTGCCGTGTGGGCCCACGCTTCCGGCGTCAGGGCTGCTGCTTGGGGGGCCGGGAGTTGTGGGTCTGGGAGGTGTAGGTCTCGGTGGTGGAGGTACAAGGCGAGGAGGATGTGGCGGGCCGCCACGTTCAAGCCGCCTCCGCTGTGGCGTAGGGGTGGGCTGCCGGGGGGGCAGGGGTGTGTTGCCCGTGGCCACGGCTATGGTCCATGTGTGGTCCGCCGCGTCCGCCACGTAGTACCCTCCCAGTTGGTCCCGGAGGGTGTCGGTGAGGAACCCGAAGAAGCTGGGGTGGCTGGCGGGGGGGGGTGCGGCTGGGGCCGCGGGCCGTTCGCGGTGGCGGGGGTTGAGGTCCCCGCAGTGGGGGCAGTGGGTGAGGCGGTGCGCGGCTCCCAGGCAGACCCAGTGGTCTGGGTTGCAGGGCAGGGCTGTCTGTGGTAGCCGCTGGCGAACGCAGAGGGGACACGCGGTGGCTGGTGGTTGGTGGTACCTGTGGACGGACGGCGGCGTGGGGGGATGGGGGCTGGTGGCGCGCGCATGCTGGTGGGAGTGTGTGCGGGTTTGGCGGTGCGGCATTATGGGACATGTTCGCTTTCTTGGCGGTGCGGCGTTTGTTTGCCTGTTGGTAAGGCGCGCGTTCTTGTGGTTAGCCTGCTAACTTCATGGTTGGTTTGCTGGATTTTGGTGGCTGTTGTGATATTTTTGCAGATATGGCTGAATGTGGACTAAATGAGTAGAATGTGAAATTTGGGTATGACAACGCGCGTCGTAGGATAATAAAAAAGTATGCGAAGTTGTTTGTGGTAGTGTATGGAGGTTCAGGTTTGTTTTTGTTTTGTCTGTGGGCTTGGATATGCCCTGTTTTTGCTTTGCGGGCCCTTCGTTGTGGGCTGTGGGCCTTTTGGCCTTGTTTGAGCCCTGTGTGGGCGCCTGTATTTATTCTTTTTGTGGCACGGCTTTGCACGTGCCTCTTTGTCACTCACAGGTCTTTCCAGGTAATTTTTCTCCAGATTTTTTCTGCCTTTTTTGCTGAAAGGGGCTGCATGAGATGGGTTGGGGGATGGAGATGGATTGAGGGGAGGCCAATTCGCCCTTCAGGTACCCCCCCCCCTCAGTGCAGCAGCCCCCTTGGGAGATCCAGAGCCAAAAAACCTTTTCTTGAAAAGCTTCTACAACCCCTGGGGATATTTTTTTATACTCTTTACCTGCTGCAGATTTTTTGGTGGTCCGAGGACATGTAGTGGGGGGCATGGCAAGCCTTCATTATATTTTTATAAGTGGGGTTGGGGTATGGGACGCCAACTACACCCCCTCCCCCCTCCAGGTCAGCAGGTACGCCAGTGCGTGAGACGTCAGGCCCAGTGGTAGGGCAGAGAGCAGGTGGGTCAGTGGGAACCTCTGCTCTGCTGGCAGAGTTGTACTTTACATTTTTTTTTTGGGAAAGGGTTTGGCATTTGAATTTGCAGGGTGTTCCTCAGTTCTGGTGTCTGGGTGTGAGCACTTTGCTTGGTGAGTGCGAGGTACGTGTAAGCGTGCATGGTATGGTGAAGAGATTTCGTTGCAGTGAGGTTGATACTGGATGACATGTGGAGGAGTCGTGAAGAATTGAATATTTTTTTTTGCTCTGACGTGTTCTTTTTTCTCTTTTGTTCGTTTGTTCAATGCTGCACAAGTACTGTGCACTGCACGTTGTGCACTGCACCTGCACTCTGTAAAGTACTCTGCACGGCACCAGGATGCTGCGAACCCAGTGGGCACAACAGAATCTGTTTGTATGATATTTTTGTGCCCATGCTCTGTGCCTTGCGCCTGTGTGTCTCTGTCCTTTTGGGGTCTCCCCTAGGCAGGGTACTCTGGGCCAGGCTCCCTAGGCAGAAATTGCAGTTGGGTTTTGAAAATCATTTCCAAACTCTGGCTGGGTTTTTGCACTGACTAGGACAGTTGGAGCTTGTTTTTATATAATGAGAAATGACTGCAAGTTACAGGTAAGCTCAGAAAGATGTGCAAGATTTTTTCATTATAAACAGGTTTCGGTTGGAGAGTGTTACCACACCTCCCAGAAAGGGAATGGGGTTTCTATAGCCTTTTACTGCAGGCTTTTCCCCAACCCCTGAGCAGGGATTTTTTTTTGTACATTAAAACAAAAAGCCCCTGACACCTGGTGGGTTTCAATTTCAGGGCACTGGGGTGTGGCAGAAGTTTTTGTTTTGTACATAATAGTTGTAGTAAATACCATGTCACAGGTACAGTATAGGTTTATGCTGGAAAAGCTCAGATTGGCTTTGGGTGTATCTTACCCATTTGCCCCCATTATTCATATTTTTCAGCAACAAACTCAGCTCTGGACCCTGAGTTTGAGCTTGGTGGGGGAGTGTAATGGGTCCACAAATGTAGAAGATACTCTTATCTATTTCGTTTCCAAATTTATTGTAGATTATGCATTTTTATTATAATGTGGGCTGCTGAATGGCCCGCGAAATTCGCGGACGGAAAATGCCAGATGGCAGCCGCGCATCGCGATTATTGTCGTAGATTTCAATTCTTGACATGAAGAAAACTTAGGTAAAATCTACAGATTTTATAATTTTTCTACCTTTTATAATATTCTGAGTGTTTTGTAGATTTTTCGGCATGTTTAGGACAGTTTGCTGTGTTTTGTAGATCACGTCTAGTGATCTAAAATGCTTTGGAGTATTTGGATCAGTGCCTGTGCTTCAGTGTCCATGGGAACAAGGGTCAAGGAATAGACCTCAGCCAAGACCAAGTAGGGTACTATTACAGGGCGAGACAGGGAAAAGTATTGTTTGGTGACCATTCTTTGCGCGAGGCCTCGCGCAAAGACGTTCATTTGTGTCAGATTAATGTGCTACAGCACGACGCATTAGGCAGGTTGTCGAAAGATGGAACCCTGTCGTATTTATACACCTAACTTAGTACCATTATCAGGATTGCGTGATAGAGATAGATCTATTAACGAAAAAACTGCAACAATGGTGTACCCAAGAATCTTGAAAAGTATAAATGTTCCGGAACAAACTGCAGTTTCAAGCGCGAGGCCTCGCGCATGGAACGGCGCATGAAAAACATTAAGTTTCGGTGATCATTGCGCGAGGCCTCGCGCAATGGAGGTCACAAGCGCTCATAGAAACCAAAATTGGACAGATCCACCAACTACACAGCATGTACATTCCCTTGATGCGGCGCTGCTGCATGGGCGCCCATACAGGTCCCGCCGGCATCTCCGGTTTTCATACTCTGGTCACCGCTGGCTTCACTGCCCAACAGCGATAGAAGCGTGCCGCAACTGGGTACCGCAATCAGGATTAACTAGTCAAATGTGGAATCACCAGACAGTTACAGGTAACCGAAAATGGTGCATGCGACAAGCGAATCACAGAATAATTGGTCGCGCGAAAACTGTGTGACAGGTTGATGTTTGAAATCAAGAAAGTTTTTCAAACAGCGATTTTTACATAGATACAGGTACGCATTTATTCTTCACAGCAACAATGCCCCTGCAAAAAGAGGTGGACCTTGAGAAGACAGTGGCCGCAGCATCCGGAGTTTTCCGCGATGTCTGCTCAGAGGAACCGCCGTACCACACGGCAGAAGAACTGTGGGAAGGGCTAAAACAGGGGGACGAGGGCGCGCGATTGTTGTTTGTGTTTTTTCTGCGTCTGCGCAAAAATGAACGGACGCGTTGCAGCGTTGAAAAGGCGATTGCGGCAGAAGGCAAGAGATGGGTTGGTGTTTTGATAGAGGAGGCCTGGCGCCTTTATTTGCTGATGCGCCACCGCGCAGTTCCATACCAGGGAAAACCAAAGTCAGTTGTTGCGGTAGAGGGAAGTAGGATTGTGACTTTTTTCCGTAAGGGTTTGTTGCGCAGCGGTGACATAGTCCCCTGTTTTCCCAAGCTGATCACAATGGAGATAACTGTTGGTGCACTGCTGTTGGGTATGGGCCCCCACATACGGCGCCTCAACCGAAAATGTCATTCCCTTGAGCTGGCACGTCCTGCAAATCGGCAAAGTCGCCTCCGTTACGCTGTGTGTAAGGCCATGCGGGTTCTGTTAACACAATACTGTCCCATGTTACCGTACCTAGGACACCTCGTTAGGCAGTGCAATTGGGCTGGGGAGACGGCCAACACGGGTGTTTTTGCTTCTGAGGGATTGCAGATTATTATGTGTCTGTTAGACCGTTTGAACATGGGGGACACACTTTTAAAATACGAACGCACTGTTGCAACTGCGCTATTGTGCCACACTGCATGGCACACAGCCATGCCTGGACAGGCTTTTGCCGAGGAATTTTGTGAAAGTCTGCTTTCCACCCTTGTGACAAAGAAGGGCCAAAACAGAGGTGCAGTAACCATTGAAGATGTTGACGATCTGTATCAGCTCATCACTATCCGCAAAGAAGGTCACAGGGTGAACGTCTGTAAAATCCCCAATTCCTTTGTCAATTCCGTGCGTCAGCGGTTAACTGCTTACTTGAACGCAGAGCGTGTATATGTGCCTTGGGTTAGGTGGTGTGCTGAGCCTACTTGTACAATTCAGCCGCATTGGCCGCGCAGGGGTGTACCTAACTTTCCACCGTCTCTTCTAATTGCAAAGGGTTCTAACCACTACAAACAAGTCCTTGTGTCTGTGTTGTTGGTGCTAACGCAGCAGGGGCCACTTAAGGCTGGTTTCAAGCGAAAACTGTCGGAGCTGATCCCCCAACGCAGTGTGTTGGAGGAACAGAGAGAGGCCGACACGCTGCGAAACGTTCGAAGAAGATTGGAGAACATGCAGTGATGCGCGAGGCCTCGCGCAAACAGCATGAAACAACAGGTTAGTACACCCCCTCTCTTGCGTGAGGCCTCGCGCAAAGTTAACAGTCAAAAACAGTGTCGAGCCCCTTCAGTTTTGCATTCTGAACCATACTGTACTCGTGACGCGTTCCCGTGGGGGGCCGGCCACGGGACGCTGCGGTGACACGCACAGGTGAGCAGGCAGGCAAGGCACTACGCTCACAAGGGCATCAATACGCCTGTGTCATGTGACAAAGCGTTTCAGAATCCTTGCCACTCTGCAAAGAGGGAACGAAAGTATGTACAGCAACACATCAGGATATGTACACATGGGGTTAAGACTGGACTGGGGTAAGGGCATCACAGGACCATAGACACTCAGTCCCAACTCATATCCCAATCCCAGGTCCGACCCTCTCAGTGGCTGATGGGGGCGGGGGCTCAAACACAACCCATGCCCTGCTCAGTCCGGACCCTGAAACCCTGCCAATGGGGGGGGTGTCCCGCCCAGCCACAGGCGAGTTTCTAGGAACCAATGAGCCCTAAGGCCAACCGACAGTGGCTCCCTATGCTCCCTTAATGGCAGGTCCCAGCTCCACTCTGAGCCAGAGATATGGCCCCGCCATTATCACCCAGGAGTTGGTAGCTGAAAATGGGCTGTTTCAGCCCAAACTGAAATAAACTCAAAAATCCCCAAAATTGAACCCTCGTCCGGACCCGCCAGAGGTAGGGACGAGGCAACTGACCCTATGCCCTTCGAGTACGAACCCCCTGGAGCCCTCACCCAACCTGGTTCCCTCTGAGGTCCCGGCATCAGGGCAACGCGGATGAGTCAAGTGGGGTCATGATGCCAAAATCACCAAAATTGGCGTCATTCCCACGCGTGGCTCGCCCGGCCAAGGTAAGGCCAATGGCTCACAGGGTAGGAGGCAGGACCTAGGACTTATATCTGAGTGCACAACTTGGATTTAGGTCCGGGCTCCCTATGGGCTTAGAGAAATGGGGCCGCCAATTGACCACACGGAAGGGGGAAATTGGGGTCCCAAAATTGGGTCATTTTGGCTGCTTGAAATGAGCCAAAATTCAGTGTGCTCCCAATAGTATATCTCCACGCCGGCTTGGAGATTTGATCCGCCATTCCATACGTGATCCACCGGGAGTCCAACGGAGACTCCCATGCCTTTGGCTCTTATAGATCTCCATGCTGCTTGGCGTGGTGACGATCCCAATTGGGTCCACAAATGCAAAAATGGCAAAATTGCCCATACTTAATTTGGCCTAGCGCCTTAACGAAGGCGGCTCCGCTTCGCCCACGTGGTGTGTGGACCATGGGGACCACTACCCATAACACCCATGTCATATATGGTCCATTGGTCCATGCGTCCGGCGTGCACGAGGGTTAGAACATAGTGCACGGCGGGCAGCAAAAGTGGAAAAATGCTCAAAATGGCCAAAATTGCGCACACTCATGGTTAGGGCAAATGAGGCACATGCCCGACTCAGACCGGAGTGTGCCATAGGATTGGTATCAAGTCATATATGTCCAACATATCTTTGGGGCGTCGCCCAACTCCTCCGGTATTGGAAATGGCAGGGTCGCCAAGTGAGCCCATGATTTGGGATAGTCCCAAATCGCCAACATGGCGGCCACGGTATGCCAAGCTCAAGAGGAGTTATTCGCCGGGTCCAAGATATGTTGGCGACCGAAGTATGTACCCTCATAACATACTTGGGTCATGATGTCAATTGAGCGCAACGTTGAGATATACGTTCGCCACTTGACATCATGACGAGCCAAAAATGGCAAAATTGGCACAAAGACACACAAAAGTGCATTGAAAGGTGCACAATTATATTGTAATATCTTTGGCTTGGTTCGTGCAATCAACTAATCCTTCTAAACACAATGACTTGACACCAATGACCTTCGATCCCACATATGTGCTCCACTTGGGGCGCCTTAGAAGGTTACGAGCGCTGCTTCCCAAGTGGGCACATGAAAATATGGAAAAATGTAAAATACACACCTTGCTCCCAACGCATCGCTTCGGGATCACCACACAAGCTTCCCTTCACGAAGGTTAGGCTTGCAATTGATCGTGGGGAGTATGGAGAAGGGGCTTGCACAATATGAGGTCCATTGGCGGGCTTGTCTTGGAGCAATGGGCCCGCCAAATGGGCACGCAACACCACACATGGCACATACCACATATTGCCCAAAAAGGTGGCTCCCACCACGATATGTCATGCCCCTCCAAGGGCACAACTTTGTGTCAATCGCTCATAGGAACTCAAGGAGAGTTCCTATGCAACACCAACACTTGCGCGCTACACTCGAAAGTTATCTTAACGCACGCAATATCATGGCCAATGAGTTATAACGCAAACTCTACCCAATTGACCATGATCCATTACACTAGCGCGCACGTGTGGAAACGCAAGGCATATAATGCTTCCTAAATTACGTCGGGAGTATTGTGAATACATCCCACGTTTCCTTATCGTCAATACTCGCAAGCAACACGAGATATGACCTTCACAAGTGGCCTCACGAATCAACTTTGTTTTGCCCATATCTTTAAGACAAATGGAGGGCAGGATAAAAGGGAAGTTGATTCGTGCATACGGAAGCACGTAGGTCCACTCGAAAGAGGTCAAATCAAGTGCGGGGATGTCGAAGTCGAAAATCCGATTTCGACATCCTGAAAAATTCGGATTAAGGTTGCGAGTATTAATTATGAAAATTGCGGAAGCATCCATGCAGTTCCTGGCGACTTTGGAGCCTTCGTCGCGGATAGCGTTAAAATTTCCATTATAAACAGTTAAACTGGCGGTTACGGTAAAGTCGCGAACCAACCGCCAGCAGTCAAAACAGTGAGTATCAGAACGGAAGCGTAAAAATTGACGGAAACAGTATGAAAGTAAAACCCTGTTGATTCCTGATATTCTGATACACAAATCTCCGCTGGCGGTGCATCGGTTGCCGATGCGGGGCTTTACGGCACGGAACACGGCCGTCAATGGGGTTAGTGGACCGGAGACCGGTTGTATGCCGTAACCTGGCCATGGGGTTCTGGGTACCGCTTCACCCCCCTCCTTAGAGCAAACCCTGGGGGGGCTCGATAACACCCACGCATGGCAGCGGGTACCC
The DNA here is from genome assembly GCA_964036045.1 of Eutreptiella sp. 'Long Island Sound 2002'. NCBI lineage: Eukaryota > Euglenozoa > Euglenophyceae > Eutreptiales > Eutreptiaceae > Eutreptiella > Eutreptiella sp. 'Long Island Sound 2002'. The sequence goes on along the minus strand of OZ038388.1, from coordinate 64,005,667 downwards.
AGGACCACTTCCTGAAGGGGGGGGGGGTGTCACATCCTCAACTCAGTAAGCCACAGTAAGATAGGTATCCCACAGTGGGATAGGTATGCTGCCGTAACAGCTCGTAGCACATGTATAGTATCAAGTATCAAGTCCCGGGTCCTGGCGGCGATTGTTCGGCATCCAAAGGACCCGTTAACCCATACCAGGCGCACCGGGTGCCGGCTGCTACGGTCACCACCACAGTGGCAGTGGCATACACGGCCAACATAGGCGTCACACGACGGCCGAGGTGGCCCCACAAGTCGAGAGCGACCACAAAGATCCATCAGGCTACCCCAAGCTTCCCAAGGCCCGCCGACTGGGGAGAGTCCCCACGGGTCCTTCCTCGGGCGCACCATGTCCATATCCATACGACGCGAGTCCAGAGTGCCATAGTCGAACTCCTTACGAACCCCAAATCGTAAGGGAACTCCTCCTGAAGGGATCGGGCATCAAGGCCGTCTTTTCCCTCGCCCTACTGCCACGAAGGCCATACATGAGGGAGTCCTCATGCAGTGTGGGCGGAGGCGTCGACTCCTCAAACCACCAGTTTCCCAGGCAGACTGACCGAGGTCAGGAGCACCGGAGGCCGCCATCCGAATGCAAGTGCGTCTGCAAATCGGTAGGCTCACACTGGGACTGACAGTGGCGGACCGCTGGGAGTGTAGTCAGGCAACTGGGCTTCCCGCCTGGCGCCATCAGGATCTCCACACATCACAGCGAATAGGGCAACACGGTATCACGGGCACTCAAACAGTAGAATCTGTAATCAAGTACTGGTCCAGGCTGGACCAGGCTGTAAGGATATGTACACGGCGACTCAAGGCGCCTCTGTATCCCGATTCGTGGTGAAAAACAGTCCATCCCTCAGCGATGGGCTGATGACACTTAACATACAGATGCACATATCCTGGAGGGCAGAAAAACAAGCAACAATTTGGGTAAATAGGCGTGTAAACACACTCAGAACAGAGTGCCAAACCACGCCACGGTCAGGATAAGGCAAATGCAGGAGGATGGACAGGATAACGCCTGAGTTCAGGCATATATAGTCTCGAGACACACGTCGACTGGTCTGGATTCCGCAAATGCCATGGAACCAGACCACACACCAAAAAGATCGCAATGCCGATGACAGCGGCATCCGTTGCGCAACGTCGTATGGGCTTCAAGGCCCCAAGAGCTCAGAATTATGAAGGTCAGTCGCCCTACCTGGTTTCCCAAGGATTCAGCAGGGGGGGGAGTGACGAGTAGAAGAAGAGAGGGGCCATCCTCCTCTGGATTCAGCAGGGGGGGGTATATGGCCACTCTGTCACCGAAAGATGGAAGAGAGCAAGCAAGTAAGGGACGATTCGTCGGCCTCACAAGCGCTCATAACACATCAGGGGAGAGCTCAGGGCGCTGATCAGGCACCCCTGGCTGCAATCGCCCGGGTGAGTGCTGCCAAGTCCGAAACGTGGATCTTGGTCTTGTGCTTGCGGATGTACTCCATGAAGGGAGTATTGACCCGCGGCACGAACGAGGAGACGGGTTCCCAGGTGTCGTGGGATGGCCCATAGCCTCGCCAACGAACCTTGAACTCCAGACCTCCGGGTGCCGAGGCCTTCGGACGCTGAGCCAGGATCTTCTCGACAGTATAGTCGTCCTGCTCAGCATAGTCGTCGTCCGAATCGGCCTCATGTTTGGCGTAGTCCAGGGACACATGACGGCCACGGAGGTCGGGTTCCCGCACACGGAGTTGACTCTCGTGGCGCTCCCGGAACTGTCCGTGACCCACCTTGATGCGGTAGGTGTCCTCACCAATCTTGCGGACCACCTCGCCGGGTGTGAACCAGGTCTTGGTGCGGTGGGTGCCCATGGGGCGGGGTCTGATCACCCAAACCGGGTCTCCCACCCTGAACTTCTGCGCTGTCGAGCTCGGGGCGGACTTCTGACGCTCAGCATGCTCCTTCTCCAGCTGCTGGCGGATGTCCCGCGCCGTTTGCTCTTGCCGTGCGAAGAACTCCTTGGCATCCATAGCCATGCCATCACCAGACAAGGGAAGTCCCCTACCCAGGGGGTCCCTGCCAAACAGAATCTGGTGAGGGGACAAACCGCCCGGAGTGGGGGTGTCATGATGGGCCTTGAGAGCAGGCCACATCTCCTCGAACCAGTTCCGCCGTGGATTGGTGATGTGGATCTTGCGCAGCTTCTCGAACAGCTGCCGTCCAGCCACTTCAGCACGGCCGTTAGACCGGCTGAGATAGGCGACGCTCTTGGCATGACGTATCCCCATGAGGGAACACATAGCCTTGAACCAGCCACAAGTAAACTGGGGCCCTCGGTCACTGCAAATGGTGCGGGGGATGTCAAAGACGGTCAGCCAATGACGAATCATCATGACTGCCACTTCCTTGGCAAGCAACCCCTTTTTGCGTGCCGGAACGGCTACAACGTAGCCGCTGTGGCGGTCCACACAGAGAACCACACAGTCAAAGGTCTCCTTGCCAATGTGCACTTCGGGCATGGAGAAGACGTCCATGGCCACGCTCTCCATGGGCTGGTCAGGAACCGGGGTCCACTGGGGTTCCCCCTTGACGTTCCGGTTGTCGGGATTGCAGGCCTGACAGACCGAGCAACCCTTCCTGACCTTCTTGATGGCGGCGTAGAGAACGATATGGTCGATCTCGAACCGACGCTGCATGTCAAGAGCTTGCTTCTTGACCCCTCGGTGCAGCATGTGGTGGTGCCAAGCTTCACACAGCTCGAGCACCCGGGACTCTGGGACTAGCAGCTTACCATTCCGGTAGAGCTTGCCATCTTCCTCAGTCAGCCCCTTTGGCCACTTCTGCCCGTCATCAGGGTCGGTCACAGCCCTATACTCGGCCGCAAAGGCCTCAGACTTGGCGTAATCGTCGGTCCAGTCGTCCTGGAGGCAAGACTCTGGGAAGAGGTGCTTGTCGGACTCCACTCCCACAGGGGGTGCCGGACCGGGCCTTCCGCCCGCGGCACCCACAGGGGCGAGTACACTGACCGTTCTGCTCACCCTCGAAGCGAGGGGGGCATCTGCAGCCATGACGACGAAGCATTTAACATCCTCCTCCTCCATCAGTCGCTCCATTTCAATGATCTTCTTGGCTTCAGCGGTCTCAGCCTCATCGCCATGGGCAGAGATATCCTGCATGCCCTTGCTGGCGGGATAGGCCCACCTACTGAGACAGTCCGCCACGGTGTTATCCTTTCCAGGAATATAAACAACCGTAAGGTCGAACTTGGCCAAGGTCTCGTGCCATCTTGCCCGTCGGGAGGCGGGACCTGAGGGGGTGTCCACGTGCTCCTTGTGCCACGACTGCAGACTCTGATGGTCGGTGCAGACGGTGACAGGATGGAGGGCTATGTACCCAGCCCATTTCCTGAGAGCCATGACAATGGCATACGCCTCCTTTTCACGGGGCGTCCACGTCCGTCTCTGGCCTTCCGCCAGGACTCGGCTCCAGAAGGCCACGGGCACGTGCCTCCCATCGTCAAGCACTTGCTCCAACACAGCCCCAATGGCGTAGTCGGAAGCGTCGGTGCGCAGGACGAACCCTCGGTCGGGATCCACGAGGTGCAGACCCACTGCGGATAGCAGCGCCTGCTTCATCCCCTCAAAGGCCCGGTCAGACTCTTCGGTCCAGACCAGAGCCTTCTTGGACCCCTTCTTGGTCTCCTCTCGGTTGCCCTTGAGCATGGTCGTCATGGGGGCTGCATACTCGGCATACATTTTGATATACCCCGAGTAGTAATTGCAGAACCCCAAGTACGCCCGTAGCTCAGAGACCGTCTTGGGCTTTTCCCAGTGCTCAATCGCAGCCACCTTGCCAGGTATGGGCTTTCGCTGCCCGTTCCCGACTACGTGGCCAGCGAAGACCACCTCGCTTACCGCAATGGTGGCTTTGTCACTGCTGCCCGTGAGTTTGTGCCGAACCAGAAGGTCCAGCACTCGAGTGACGTCCCTCTCGTGTGCCTCCAGGAGCTCCTCGTAGCTCATGCTGGGGTCCCCGGACGCGATGATCACGTCGTCCACGAAGGGGTCCGCACAGTCGCGCACCGGCTCAAGCAGGTTCTCCAGCATCCGCTGAAAAGCCGCATTGCCGTTGGTAACGCCCATAGGCATCACCTTCCACTGGAGAGGTCCAAGTGGGGTGCTCATGGCTGTGCAGGCACGGGACTCTTCGGCGAGAGGCATCTGATGATAACCATGTTTCAGGTCAATCACCGTGAAGATCCTCCGCCGGTGCTGTTTTTGCAGCATATCCTCAATGAGGGGCAGCGTATAGCTGTCGTGCTGCGTTTGGGCGTTCAGGCCGCGGTAGTCGACCACGAGCCGCCACTCACCGGCAACCTTCTTGGGGACGACGAAGCAAGGAGAGGCCCATTCGGAGTGGCACGGCTCAAGCCAGCCTCTCTGGATGAAGTCACGGAGGATCTTCTCCATGGCCTCTTTCCTCTCGCCCCTTAGGGCAAACTCCCGGTGACGATACACACGGGGGTCCTGCTTCAGTCGTATCTTGGCCTCGCCATACGGTCCACGCACCGGTGGGGGGAACACAGGCTTTCCGCTGAAGAAGGTCTCGCCATACTTCCGCTTCAGCCTGGCCCTCAACGCCTGGATCTTGGGGCAGTCATCGGACTCCGCCTTGGCTTTTCCGGGCACTTGAACCACGGAGCTTACTTGAGGGGTAGCTACTCCGCTCGCTTTCGGCTCAGGTGGTCTTCCCAGGTGGCCCAAAGGGCCATCTCTGGTTTTGCCTCGGAACAGATCGCCGTAGGTGGGTGGGTTACCGCCAGGCGGCTCGTCTTGGCTGGACATGTGATCCAGCACCCTCTGTACGAAGGTATTCCCGTCATAGGAACCAGAGACGATTGAGTCCACTTCCCACCAGGCTTTGTCCTGGCCTTTGCCCTCACGCTGGTTTCCCCAGTCGTGAAAGGGCTGATCCATATACCCCTGAACCAGATCCCACTCCTCTTCAGTGAGGGGGTCTTCGGAGTCCGATTCTTCGATGTCAACAGGGGGAACCGCAAAGCATTGCCTCCAAGGCTCTGCTATGATGCGGTTGACACACACGAAGTCCGTGGTGTCGGCCTGATCAAGGCCCCCATCCACATAGTGGAATTCTGTTGGCCATCTCTGGGGTGGCATGGGCTGTCCCTTAGCGTCTTGATAGACACTCTCTCCAGCCGGTAGGACGACCTTGTTTAAGGTCATGTTGGTCAATGAGGCTACCCAATGTCGGGTACTTTCCTCCTCGGTGCATCCCATAGGAACAACCAGCACTGCCTTGGAGCGGTCCTTGCGAATCTTCGCTATCGCTCTTGGAATGTCCCAACGGGGGCAATGGATCCACATCAAGCCCTGATGCGGACCCCAGTGCTTCTTCCACGCAGAGTCCTGTGCGCTCCAGTACTTCTCACATACCCGAAGATGGGCGGAGGTTCCTGAAGAGAACGCATCCAGGGCCAGATCCGACGCTCCCAGGTCCGCAACCACTCGGTTCGCCACTTCCGGCCTTACGCCGTACTCCTGATTCGCTGGCGCAGTGGGCTCAGTGTCCAGCGCGGCCACTTCGAGCTGATTGCGTTCGGGGTGGATCCATTGGCATTCCACATGGTGCTCAGGTGACGAAAGCCACGAGAGTTGGTCGTCCTGGTACAGGGTCATGGAAGCCTGGGCCGGGAGGACGCCGGAGTCCGTCTCCATCATGAAGTCGTACCCGACGATCATGTCCCATTCCATCTCGGCCTCGTAGAAGCTACCGTGCAGGAGGATTTCCTTGCCGAGGTCTGGGCGGCTCAGCTCACGATGGTTCACGAACTGCAGCCCAATGGCCGCTTCCTTCGTGCCTCCCACCATGTACTGGCCGTTCGCCACCTTCAGCCTGACAGGCTTCCGACTGTCGGTCAGACACTCTGGTGGAAGTAGGCCAGCCTTGACCAAGCTGACTTGAGCTCCCGTGTCGACCAACACGTCGAAAACCTTTTCCACTTCCCCGCATAGGGCACGGACCTTAAGATGCAACTGCCGCTCGCGACCGACACGGCGCACGGCGTGCAAACTCAGGATCTCCGGCCGTTCCAGAAGCTCCACAAGCGACTGGTGCAGGTCGTGGACAATGGGCTCAGGCTGCCCATCTGCAGCATCCAGCTGCGGTCCGGGTGATCCTCCGATACTCTCGGATAGATCCTGTAGTACATCAAACACGTTCTTGGTCGCGAAGGACGGACGGGTGCAAGGGTTCGTGCCTTCACTTGCCCTCACCCCGCCTCCGCGACTGGGCGCCAGACCGGGCCTTCTGCCCGCGGCAGTACCCTTGTGTTTACCGACTCCCGACAGGGATGGTTCGGCGCTTCCCACGTCACCATCCTGCGACCGCCCTAGCTGGGGCCCTTGGCTGCAGGGGCTCCGCTAGGGGGCGTCTGTTGTGGAAGAGGGGGTGTTCTCCTCGGCCTCAACGTCGTTGATGCCCTTCTTTCTTCCCCCTTTACCTCCTCCTTTACCCTTCTTGTCCTTGTCCTTGTTCTGGTCATTCTGGTTGTTCTCCTTGTTCTTGTTATCCGACCTGGGGACCCAGTTCCGCTTGATCTCCTGGATCTCCTTGGCCAACTCGGTTCCCACCGACGACATCAGCTTGGCCAGCTCGTCCTTGTCCACCTCCATCTTGGCTTCCCGGATACCCGCGGGCGCACGCTTCTTCGACCCGTGCGCCTTCTTGTAAGCCTCCGTGTCGGCCTTGTGGACGGGGCATGTTCGGTGGTCATGGTTGAAGCCTTTCTTCCTCCCATAACACACGAAACAGCCCTGAGGGTGAGCTCGTATGAACTCCCCAAAGGACAGCGGAGGGTCGCCAATGCGGCGAGGGTCCCTCTTCTCCTGCTTCCTCCAACCCTGCTGCAGGGGCTTCCAGTTTGCAGGCTTGGTCCCCGCGCTCAGGTTCTTGGCCACGAAGGCACACACGGCCACTTCGGCGGGCTCATCGTCGTCGTCATCGTCGACGAGAGTCTCATCGCCGCCGGCTCCCGCTGGGTCCATGGCGTCTTCCCCGCCAGGTCCCTCGCCAACGTAGTTGACGTCGCGGTCGCCGGGCCTCAACCCGCGGGTGTGGTGGAGGTTTCGGTACTCCTTGAGTACTTCCTCGCCAACCCACTCCAGGATCTCGTCGCAGCTCATCCGCGCCGGGATGGGCTGCAGACGGATGGTCTGGCCGCTCAACTCACAATCGTCAAGGCGCCAGATCGCGGTCTTCTCGCGATCGCCCGAGACGGTGATGAGAAGAGCGTTCCGCAGGGAGTGCCGTTTGACATCCCGGGCCACGTTCTTCTTCGCCCAAGACACAACGTTCGTATGATACTCCTTGGGGAGCATCATCTTGACCGTGTGGTTGGACTTGGCCCTCTTGGATTCCTCCTTGGTGACCCTCTTGATCCATGCTTCCGGCAGCATGGAGAGCAGGCGAGCCTGCTCGTCACCCTCATTCCAGTCCTCCACGTTGCGGCGGAAGAGGGTGTATTTCCCTCGGAAGTCCCGCCACTCTCGTAGGCGGATCTCCCGTCCATCATGCTCAAGCTTGATGGACTTCCAGCGCTTGGCAGCCACCTGCGGAGCGTCCACCCGCTCCTGCTCGTTGAGCCACTTCTTGGCGTCCTTGAGGGTCTTGATTTTCCCCTCCTTGGTCGCCACGAAGTATAGCTCGCCGAGCACTTCCGGCAGGCGGTACCTGAACCGTTTGAAGACATATCTCTCCGCATCCGCGGGAGGTTGGTCTTCAGTGACGGCCAGCCCCCAATCGTCCAGCTTCTCCAGGAAGCGGTCGAGGTTGAGGGGGTTGCCATCGTACATGGGGGGCTTGATGTCCTTCAAGTCTTCCCACACGGCGGCGTCCGCGGCCTTAGAGACCATGAACGCCGGCCGCGAGGTCGACCGAGGTTCCCATCGCCCTCGCCCACGGACTCCCACGGCCGCCACGTCCATCTCCTCCATGGAATCCCTGTGGCTACGCCGCGGCTCCTCCACGTACGCTGAACCGAAATGTTCACGCCGTACGGCATCCATGTACGCATCCTCATCACGGCGCCGGCGGCTGCGTTCAGCGGCCTCCCGTCGTACACCACGCGGCGGGCTGATGTCGAACTCCTCCAGGTCCAGGTCCAGGTCCAGGTCCTCACCTTCGCCGACATCCCACTCCACGTCTCCTCTGGGGACCTCATCCCTGAGTCCACCATAACGTCCTCCACCCCTGGGGATTGGCGCCGGGGCTGGTGGCGGGCGTCGGGGGCGTACAGGCGTCCGCGGTGGAGCACGGCGGTTGTGGTAGTCCGCGCTGAGCCACTCATCGCGCCATTCCTCACTGCCACTGCCGGGCGGCACGCGCTCGTTGCGGCGGCCCGCGCTGTGGTGAGAGGGGGCGGTGAGAGAGGGGGCACTGGCGCTGGGGCGACTCCTGGGGGCTCCGCCGGGGGCGTGGGGTCTGCCTGGACCTGGTCCGGGTCCCCAGCCGTCGTCCGACGAGCCAGACTCCAGGGGTGGGCGGTCGCTGCCGACGCGCCCACGGGCTTCCAGCGCATCCAGCCTCTCCTGCAGGCCGCTGACGACGTTGGTCAGCGACTTGGTCTCGGCCCTGGCGATGTCCAGGTCCTTCTGCGCGCGCGCGGCGACCCCGGAGATGCGAGCCATCTCGACCTTGCCCGTGTCTACCTCGCACTCGAGGGCAAAGACCCTCCTGCGGAGGTAGACAATCCACCACCAGGTGGTGTCCGGGTCGCCGTTCCCTGGTGGGTCGTCGGGGTCCCCAGGGGGTCCTCCAGGAGGGCCTCCGCCGGGTCCGCCCGGTCCAGGGGGTCCTCCCCCGCCCGGTGGTCCGCCTCCAGGGGGTCCACTCGGTGGGCGTCCTCCAGGGGGTCCTGAAGGTCCTCCGCCAGGGGGTCCCGGTGGGTCTCCGCCGGGTCGCCTCGGTGGGTCCGAGGATGGGCGCTTCCTCGTGATGCCGAACTCCATGTCGTCATCCTCGTCCATGTCGCCCCACCTGGGCGTCTCGGTCTCGGAGGACTCGGAGCTCCGGTAGGGAGGAGGGGGATCCTCATCCTCACCTTCCATGGGGACGTCTCCGCCACCTCCGCCCGTCCAAGCCACCACTTGGCGATGTCGACGGCCTCGTTCATCCCCGTCACTGGCGGTGAAGAAGGGGTCACTGTCGTGGGGGTGCCCACCCGCTGGCCTCCGCGGCCTCTCGGGGGTCTTCCCCTTGCCCTTCCTCCGTCGACGGGCGGTGGTGCTACCGCTCCCACTGCTGCCCGTGTCCGCCTCATCCAGCTTCATCCTGGAGGAGGCGTCCCCTTCGAAAAGCCTTCGAAGGGTCTCCACTCGCGATCCTCCCGGGGGAGTCTCGTGGCGGAGTTTGGCCTCTGCCTCCTCCATTGCGGCGGCGGTGGCTGCGGCAGCTCGCGCTTCGGCCTCTTCCCGAGCACGAGCCGCCTCGGCTTCCCGGGCCTGCAGCAGCTGCGCCTTCTGCGCCTCCAACGCCGCCAGCTCCGCCTCCGTCTTGGCCTTCTCCTCAGCGACCTTCCGACGCGCGGCTTCGATGGCTTCCTTCTTGGCGGCGTCCTCCTGGGCCTTAGCCGTCGCTTCGGCGTGGGCCCTTTCCTCCGCCTCCTTCTTTGCCCTCCCTTGGGCAAGCGCCTCTTCCAGCGCCTTCACCTCGGCCTCCTTGCAGGCAATGGCCTCCTGCGTCAGGCGGGCTTCCTCGTCGGCCGCCGCCAACTCACCGTTGACCCAGGCGGTCGCTGCCCCATGGGCGGCTGCGGCCGTGAGTCCGGCCGCAATGGCCGCCACGGTCTGGGCGTGGATGGCCATGCCATGCGCCCACTGCGCAGCCTCCTCCTGGGCGATGCCGGTGGCGCCCTCCACGGCAGCGCTGTACTGCCGGGCCCGTTGCCGGGCAACCCGACGGTTGCAGGGCACCCCACAGGCGCGCTCACAGGCGCGCGCCACGTCCCTTTCGGGAGCGACGCTGCTGCTGGAGCTGGCCTGGTCGGCCGGCGTCCTCCCGCGGTGGGCCGACTCGATGTCGCTGCTGGGGCCTGCTGAGGCCTGCCAGGCCTTCAGGAGCAGCGAACGGGGCTTGGCCTGGGTCTGCTTGGCGACTTGGATGTAGTCGCCAAGGGTGGTGGAGCCGGGGTGGTGTCCACCATTGGGCCGTTGGGGACTGGGGGCTGGGGTTCCGCCCTTGGCGCCTTGGGCGGCTTCGGCAGCCAGGGACTCCTGGTACTCCCGCCACTTCCGGTCCCTCTTCCTGTCCCCGGCGGACCGCTTCTCCGTCCCCGGAGACGCGCTGCTGCTGCCCTGCAGCCTGCGCTCGTTCCCCGGTTCCGGGAACTTCCTCTCGATCACGTCCCACAGGGAGACGTTGATCGAGGCGCCCGACGGGTAGGCGTTGGGGTCCTCGTCCTCCTCAATCCCGTCGGGGCGCAGCCCTTCCCCAGGCCTGTCCGGCCGAGTCCACGCCCTCCAGCGCCTCTGCTGGTGGCGGTACTCGTACCCTTCCGCCCGCAGCCAGTCCTCCACGGCCTGCAGGCGGTCGGGGGCGATGTCCGTGCGGAGCTCGAAGCTCCTGGGCATGCCGCCTTCGCACTGGGGGTGGCTGTGGCGGTAATGCTGGTCCCAAACCAACCCACGCAGCAGGCGTGCTGCATGGGGGTGGGGCCGCGGCCACGTCCTGCCCGCTTCCTGCCAATTCACCATGGCAGCGGGGGCGTAGATGATCTTGAAGTCCTTGATGTGCACTCGTTCAACTCAACGAACTGGTTGTGGTTGTTGAGGAGGGTGCTGCAGCACTGGATTGGAAGTGCGGCTGGTGCTGGTCAGCCGGTGGTTGTGGAGGTGGTTGACGCGGCCTTGCTGGTCGGCCGTTGGGACTCCGGGTCGGCCGATGGGGCTGATGCAGGAGTCCTGGTCTGTGCACCTCTTCCACGGGCGCTGCGCGGTCAGGACGATGTTCTGGACGGCGCTGCGGGCTCCGTGACGAACTCGGCGCTGTCGCTGAGTGGCGCTGCGAGCTGCTGCGCTGCGCTGCGAGACGCTGCGCTGCGCTGCGAGCTGCGAGCTGCGCCGCGCTGCTGCGACGCGCTGCTCGGGGTTGGTGGCCCCGAGTGGCACGCGAGGGTTGGGTAACCCCGCGGCGGTGAAACGCTTTTGACGCGTTCCCGTGGGGGGCCGGCCACGGGACGCTGCGGTGACACGCACAGGTGAGCAGGCAGGCAAGGCACTACGCTCACAAGGGCATCAATACGCCTGTGTCATGTGACAAAGCGTTTCAGAATCCTTGCCACTCTGCAAAGAGGGAACGAAAGTATGTACAGCAACACATCAGGATATGTACACATGGGGTTAAGACTGGACTGGGGTAAGGGCATCACAGGACCATAGACACTCAGTCCCAACTCATATCCCAATCCCAGGTCCGACCCTCTCAGTGGCTGATGGGGGCGGGGGCTCAAACACAACCCATGCCCTGCTCAGTCCGGACCCTGAAACCCTGCCAATGGGGGGGGTGTCCCGCCCAGCCACAGGCGAGTTCCTGGAAACCAATGAGCTCCAAGGCCAACCAACAGTGGCTCCCTATGCTCCCTTAATGGCAGGTCCCAACTCCACTCTGAGCCAGAGATATGGCCCCGCCGTTATCACCCAGGAGTTGGTAGCTGAAAATGGGCTGTTTCAGCCCAAACTGAAATAAACTCAAAAATCCCCAAAATTGAACCCTCGTCCGGACCCGCCAGAGGTAGGGACGAGGCAACTGACCCTATGCCCTTCGAGTACGAACCCCCTGGAGCCCTCACCCAACCTGGTTCCCTCTGAGGTCCCGGCATCAGGGCAACGCGGATGAGTCAAGTGGGGTCATGATGCCAAAATCACCAAAATTGGCGTCATTCCCACGCATGGCTCGCCCGGCCAAGGTAAGGCCAATGGCTCACAGGGTAGGAGGCAGGACCTAGGACTTATATCTGAGTGCACAACTTGGATTTAGGTCCGGGCTCCCTATGGGCTTAGAGAAATGGGGCCGCCAATTGACCACACGGAAGGGGGAAATTGGGGTCCCAAAATTGGGTCATTTTGGCTGCTTGAAATGAGCCAAAATTCAGTGTGCTCCCAATAGTATATCTCCACGCCCGCTTGGAGATCGGATCCGCCATTCCATACGTGATCCACCGGGAGTCCAACGGAGACTCCCATGCCTTTGGCTCTTATAGATCTCCATGCTGCTTGGCGTGGTGACGATCCCAATTGGGTCCACAAATGCAAAAATGGCAAAATTGCCCATACTTAATTTGGCCTAGCGCCTTAACGAAGGCGGCTCCGCTTCGCCCACGTGGTGTGTGGACCATGGGGACCACTACCCATAACACCCATGTCATATATGGTCCATTGGTCCATGCGTCCGGCGTGCACGAGGGTTAGAACATAGTGCACGGCGGGCAGCAAAAGTGGAAAAATGCTCAAAATGGCCAAAATTGCGCACACTCATGGTTAGGGCAAATGAGGCACATGCCCGACTCAGACCGGAGTGTGCCATAGGATTGGTATCAAGTCATATATGTCCAACATATCTTTGGGGCGTCGCCCAACTCCTCCGGTATTGGGAATGGCAGGGTCGCCAAGTGAGCCCATGATTTGGGATAGTCCCAAATCGCCAACATGGCGGCCACGGTATGCCAAGCTCAAGAGGAGTTATTCGCCGGGTCCAAGATATGTTGGCGACCGAAGTATGTACCCTCATAACATACTTAGGTCATGATGTCAATTGAGCGCAACGTTGAGATATACGTTCGCCACTTGACATCATGACGAGCCAAAAATGGCAAAATTGGCACAAAGACCCACAAAAGTGCATTGAAAGGTGCACAATTATATTGTAATATCTTTGGCTTGGTTCGTGCAATCAACTAATCCTTCTAAACACAATGACTTGACACCAATGACCTTCGATCCCACATATGTGCTCCACTTGGGGCGCCTTGAAAGGTTACGAGCGCTGCTTCCCAAGTGGGCACATGAAAATATGGAAAAATGTAAAATACACACCTTGCTCCCAACGCATCGCTTCGGGATCACCACACAAGCTTCCCTTCACGAAGGTTAGGCTTGCAATTGATCGTGGGGAGTATGGAGAAGGGGCTTGCACAATATGAGGTCCATTGGCGGGCTTGTCTTGGAGCAATGGGCCCGCCAAATGGGCACGCAACACCACACATGGCACATACCACATATTGCCCAAAAAGGTGGCTCCCACCACAATATGTCATGCCCCTCCAAGGGCATAACTTTGTGTCAATCGCTCATAGGAACTCAAGGAGAGTTCCTATGCAACACCAACACTTGCGCGCTACACTCGAAAGTTATCTTAACGCACGCAATATCATGGCCAATGAGTTATAACGCAAACTCTACCCAATTGACCATGACCCATTACACTAGCGCGCACGTGTGGAAACGCAAGGCATATAATGCTTCCTAAATTACGTCGGGAGTATTGTGAATACATCCCACGTTTCCTTATCGTCAATACTCGCAAGCAACACGAGATATGACCTTCACAAGTGGCCTCACGAATCAACTTTGTTTTGCCCATATCTTTAAGACAAATGGAGGGCAGGATAAAAGGGAAGTTGATTCGTGCATACGGAAGCACGTAGGTCCACTCGAAAGAGGTCAAATCAAGTGCGGGGATGTCGAAGTCGAAAATCCGATTTCGACATCCTGAAAAATTCGGATTAAGGTTGCGAGTATTAATTATGAAAATTGCGGAAGCATCCATGCAGTTCCTGGCGACTTTGGAGCCTTCGTCGCGGATAGCGTTAAAATTTCCATTATAAACAGTTAAACTGGCGGTTACGGTAAAGTCGCGAACCAACCGCCAGCAGTCAAAACAGTGAGTATCAGAACGGAAGCGTAAAAATTGACGGAAACAGTATGAAAGTAAAACCCTGTTGATTCCTGATATTCTGATACACAAATCTCCGCTGGCGGTGCATCGGTTGCCGATGCGGGGCTTTACGGCACGGAACACGGCCGTCAATGGGGTTAGTGGACCGGAGACCGGTTGTATGCCGTAACCTGGCCATGGGGTTCTGGGTACCGCTTCACTCGTATTCGCTAAAAGTGCCCCACATATGCATTATCGACGACGATTTTAACCATTTTTAATGTTATGTTTCCTTCAATACAGGCTTTCTTCTTATCGCAGAATGGCAAGCCCCGCCAAAAAAACAGCCGAGGAACGAGAAGATACCGACTATGACCGTGGGACCTCGGGATCGGAGGCTGGAACACCAAAGAAGGGGCGTAAGAAGAAGGAAACACCAGATCCTGGCTTAACCTTGGGTACTGACATCGAGGACCACCTGAAGCCGGACGGGAGGCAGGTGGAGGTTGAGCTGGACAACGTGAGAATCGACCAGTAGAAGACAAAGGGGCAGACCAGACGGAAAGATACGAAGTTACTGCAGAAGCGTATTGAGTCACTCAAAGCAGCACCGCCAACAGGCCCATTACACGTCGTCCTCTGGGAAGATAATAGTATGTTGCCAACCGACTTTTCGCTCTTCTCGTTGCGCGAGCCCTCGCGCATAGACGTGTCTAATATTTGCAGATGGCGATTATTGGTGTGTATCTGGACAGCACAGCGGGGAAGCGATTGCGAAGATTTGGGAGAAGCGACGTACAGCGTGTCTGGATCTGCAGCAGTGGCATACTGTATGCATCGCAGATATTCTGAAGCCTACGACACCGTGGGCCTTCCGTGCAAAGCTGGCGGGACAAGCACAAGGAAGCGCACAAGACGTTGAGCCAATTCCGCTGTATGAGGCAGCAGATAACCTCATTCGATGTGTTGAAGATCAGCGGCGGCGAGGCCTACCTGACACGTACAGCAATCTCAAGATCGGGATTGTGGATGCTGTGCAGATGAGTGCCCTGGTTCCAACCGCTGAACTGAAGCAACCTGGTCAATTCGTATGTTCATTAATCGTTGTTTCGGTGCTCTTCGTTGCGTGAGGCCTCGCGCATAACGTTGTCACTTTCAGGACAAAACGTATAAATTGTGGAAAGATTTTATGACGTTTGCCTACTATGCTGGTCCGGAAGCTGTGAAAGGTCTGCAGAAGTTCCACGACAAAGGGGAGAAAGTCACGAAGAACGCGCTGAAGAAACTGGACGGGATCCTGTTGCCGGAGTTCTACAACAAAGTGGCAGAAGTGATGCAGGAAGAAAAAACAACCCTTAAATCCTTGCAGAATTCGTTTGACGACATCATCCTTGAGCAGTGGGTCTCAATGCATCTGGACCACCCGCACAACGGCCAGTACGTTCGACCTGAGAAGGGTGTGTACCATCGATGAGACGTGGGTCCCATTTCTGCATCGGTGCGCCGCACTTTCTCCATTTCTGTTCTTTAGCCAAAGACATGCGGACCCGCAAAGAGGTTGCTGCACTTGGAAGGCCTGCCCTGAAGGTGACTCTTGGTACATGGGGCTATTGGCGGGAACCTGAAGGCAAAAGTCGCGGTCCATGGCCGGCATGGAAATCCATGATTCGCGCACCACTGTGGCAGGTGGCAGAGAAAGGCAAACCCGCCTCCCTGAAAATCCTCAACGTCCAAAAATTCTTGGGTCAAGAGCCTAGCAGAAGCCGTGTGGTCCCCCCACCTGCTGGCGTTACTGGTGATTTCAAGACAGTGGAACAGCAGGATCCATCACTGTCAAGTCAAACTATCAAAATTAAGGCGACCCAAATTGCAGCGTTGACCCACGATCCCCCGAGGCGGTTTATTGAGATTGACAAGAACCTGATTGTCATCAACGGCGACATATTTGAACATCTTGCTCCTGAGATGATGTGCCCAGCCCGGCTGTATGAAGAGATGGCGCGTGCCGATACCCTTATCTGCGGCTCCAAAACTGTTGTTGACAACATGTTCAACGTGCTGGAAACGGAAACAGAGAGGCGTTTCAACGATGATTTCAACGCGCCGCGCATTGGCAACATGTTGCTTATTCCCATCTTCAGTTGGCCAGTCAAACCGAAGCCTGCAGGGTATCCTACAACGTTTGACGTTCGCTGGTTGCTGATTGCGTCACCGGATAGCTGGTCGAGAAAGGTATAATTCCCTCATTACGTCCGCTCTTCGCGCGAGGCCTCGCGCAATAACTTCTCCCTCATTGCAGATTCCGAATTATCAGACGTTTGGACCTACTCAAGTAGAGGAGATGGATCCTGTTGAATTTGGCGGTCACCTTCCGATAACGACGGTTATGTGGTATTTCGACACTCACCTCTTTTACCTGAAGCAGGATAAGAGCTTCAAGCCTGCGTTTGTTTTCATTGATCATCAGCCGGATCTGGTGTGCAAGATCGCGGCCATGGATTTACCGGATTCTCGCATGTACCTTCTTGGTGTTACCTCCGACAATCTCTCCGATTGGGTTAACAGAGTGCAGACTCAGTTGAACCACGTATTGACACAAGAGTCGAAAGTGCACGCGTCTGGTGATTGGGACCAGCAAGCCAACTGGGCAAACCGTGGTATTCCCCTTTGGGTTCGCGATGACAAGGTGGGTTCTGATGCGTTGTCGCTGAAGAAGGAAGAGACTGTTGAGAAAGTTCAAGCTGCAGAAGCACTGGCCCCTGCAAAGCGGAAGTCTACTGGTGGGGAACCAGCCCCCAAGAAGAAGAAGACTGCCTGCAAGCCTCAGGCAGCAAAGTCGGTTACCGGTGCAGAATCCGACGAGAGCAATGGGGATGAAGAGGAGGAGAGCGAGGAAGAAGAGGAGGAGGAAGCGAGGTCTCCCAGGGCAAGACAGCGAAGAAAGTGGCAGCGAAGCCGAGGTCCGAGGAAACCGGGGCCCGAGCTCCATTCAAGCAGCCAGCCCGTCAGTCCCAACCAAGAAGCGCGCCCGCAAAGCCACCGCCTAAGGGTAACACGTCCGTTGCTAAGGCACTGGGTTCTAAGATGCAAACTGTTCCGAAGAAAAAGTAATTTCTTCGCTTGTTCTGATATATTATGCGCGAGGGCTCGCGCTATGCATTCCTCTTCGACGACCTTTATGCTGTCACCTTGTGCGGCATATTTTTCTCTGTGATGCATTTTATTGCGCTGTTGTGTTGGTGTTTGCGCGAGGCCTCGCGCAAAGAAGGGGTGCCAAAAAATGCTTCCTGTCGTGCAGCGTGCAACATGGTTTTCGAAGACTGGTTTTCCAAAAGATTGAAAGCTCACGGGTGTTTTTATTGTAAAGCATAAGTGGTATAGGAAACAAAAAGCCGTGATTTTCCCAAAAGGAACTTCATTTTTCTGGGAATAAATCATTTTCCCGGGCAGTCGGTTTTGTTGAAAATAAAGGAAAATGGACCAGTTAATTGCTTTTCACGTGTTTTTTGGTTCTTGTGTTTTACATTTCCCCCAAAAGGACTATTTTTTCGCAGTGCCGTAGAGAGGCAGTTTGGTGCACATTTTCACCATGCAACTTGAGCCGCCTAAGCATGTGACATGGCAGTGACCTCAGCGCCACAAGCCATGCCACCTCAGCACCTATGGGACCAAAAAACAAAGAGAACACATCTCAAGATGGCACTATGGAAGAGTGAGAGCCCATGGGGCAGTTTTTCCATCCGTTTTTCTCAAACATGTAAAACATTTCATCCTGAGTTGCAATGTATATTAATTGCTGTGGTCTATTGTTGATAGTCGTCTTTATCTAACTCTTTGTGACTGCAGCCCTTCATGCTTTGATCCTGTTTATCTTCTACTTGCTTATATCTGGCTTGGGTTATCCCGGATTGGTTGTATTTCAACAATAAGACATTTTCCTCATCAAAAACAAGCAGCAGGAACCCTACAACAGCAGCAAGCAGCAGGAGAGGCACAACAAAAGCACAGTGCTGAAAATACTATAAAACCTTCTGCGGAGCGTTTCCTTTGCCTCGCAAGCCGAGGTACAAACACTCACCCCCGAGTGTGGGCACCAAGTACTAACCTCTGCGCCCATCTCCACACCCAAACATGAGTCCCAAAGCGCGAAGCCTGACCCAAAGCCTGACGCGAAGCCTAATCCATCCCAGCCGTCAGACCAACCGGTTGCAGCCGAGGCCATACCTGACCCAGAAGCAGAGGTGATGGTGGACGACGCGGAAGACGAAGGGATTTCGCCAACACCCCCAAATCTGGACATGCCGGATCTAGGCAATCTAGGAGGGAGTTGAAAATGAGTAGGAGGAAGTTGAAAATGAGTAGGAGGGAGTTGAAATGGAGTAGGAGGGAGTGGATTTTCACTTGGAGGGAGTTGAAAATGAGCAGAAGGGAGTTGAAAATGAGTAGGAGGGGGTTGAAAATGAGCAGGAGGGAGTTGAAAATGAGCAGGAGGAAGTTGAAATTAAGTAGGAGGGAGTTGAAATTGAGAAGGAGGGAGTGTATTTTCACTTGGAGGGGGTTGAAAATGAGTAGAAGGGAGTTGAAATTGAGTAGGAGGGAGTTGAAATTGAGTAGGAGGGAGTGGATTTTCACTTGGAGGGAGTTGAAAATGAGCAGGAGGGAGTTGAAAATGAGTAGGAGGGAGTTGAAATTGAGTAGGAGGGAGTTGAAATTGAGTAGGAGGGAGTGGATTTTCACTTGGAGGGAGTTGAAAGTCAGCAGCAGTAGCCTTGTTTCCAGTAAGGTATCGTTCCCTTATTTGGCGATAAAAGAATGCAACTTTTTTATAAATTTGGGCTGCAGAACGGTTCAAAACATCCTTGTCGCCTTTTAGCAGAAGATCAGTTGCAGTAGATCAGTTGCAGTCGTTTTTTCGGTTGTCCTAAATGCGTGTGTCGCCTGTTCGTGCGCACTGTTTCGCAGTCTGCTAGGGCCGCAGTCTGCATACCGTCACCGGGCCCAGGCGCCCCCGCGTTTTCGGCATCTGGGGAGTAAAGCCTTCCGGATGGATTTTCTCTGAAATCGTTACGGATGAAAGCCTGATTTCTGCATCGGAGAGGTCGCTAGTACATGCCCTCCTGGCCCCAATCGTGCGCTGTTCCCTACAGCGCTGATTTTTGGGTTTTTTTCGGGAAATCATAGTACACTATCCTCTGGCAAGAATATAAATAGTGGAATCAACAACTGATATGATTATCTTTTCGTTGAATCTTTCACTTTTTTGCCACAGGCCTGTGCTCATGAATTTTATATCCCGATGTGACAAAAATCCAACATGGCATGTGCTGTGCACAAGTAACCCATGTCAGAATCCACTCTACACCATTTCTGAATATTGATATCCCCCCGAAAGTTGTTACTACCTTTTCATAAAGCATGTTTTCTTGTTTCGTCTTGTTGGAGGGAGTATGGGTATTTCCTAACAAGTGTTTTTTTTTGCTTTTTTTGCTTTTTCGCCTCACCAAGGTCGCAAGCCGGTCCCCAATGCAATTTGCACCACAAAAGTATCTTTCACTTCCACATTGTGTACATATATGGCGCACGAGGCACCATTTTACTCTTGTTTTAGGCTTGAAGATGTGTTGCGGAGGGACTTTTTGCCCCCAAAATGAGCATGATTTGGCCTGTGGACATGTATACATGTGCGCGATGGTCAGGGTGACGTCATTTGTCCTTTTTAGACCATTATAAAGCAAAATGACTGTTGGGTGAGCAAAAGTTGGGTGGTTTCCATTTTCGTGACATCTCCCGTGTCCACCCTACACTGGGTCCGAGGCACCGCATGTTTATTGGGGAGACATCAATGCACAAGTCGAGAAAGAATGTGTCGAGAATGGGAATTGGCTTGACCTCCTCCCTCCCTCAGCCCCTCCCTCCGATCCCGGGTCTCTCCCTCCGAGCCCAGACCTCTCCCTCCAAGGCTAAACAAGGCACAAAGCATAGGAGCAGAGATCCGTACTACTCATTGAAAAGTGCTCCAGAACGAGGGTGCCCCAACCGCTTGTGCATTGCCATATCACTGTCATTCTTAAACACATAATGACAATACTTACAATTCTGAACCTTCCCCTGAAAAGAGGGTTGGTGAGTATCTCTTGGCACAATCACCTTTGCCACTTGTTGTTCATGTAGTGGTTAGCGTGCACCGGATGGGGAATGGGAGAGAGCAAACCCTTGAGGAGGTCCATTTGTGCCCGAAGTTGCGTACCCCTCCATCCTTGAAAGGAAAACTTGCAGTTCCTATCACTGCATCGAACAAATGCTAACATATTCGAGCGCCGATCACAGTGATCAACCAGGAAACAATAATTGTCGTAAATATCCTTCAAATCAGCCCTACTTTTGATGTTCTTGTTGGATGGCCGGGTGAAGAGCGGTAGAGAATCGTACGGGGGCCAGAAATCATGGTAATTATCTGTGAGAATCTCACAATGCACATTATACATTGCGCAAAATTTCTACTAAGAGTTGCCCCATGAATTTTCGAGCGGCAAAAGTGGTAAATGAGGATCAACTTGCGTGACAAGGCACGAACGATGCAAAACGGCGCGCGGAACATAGTGCAATCGAAGCGCCTACGCAACCATACCACTTTTGCAAAAAACCTTCAACGTGCCGAAATGAGCATTTACCATATGCCCTAAATCTCATCAAATTTTGCATCATCCAATCACGGGAAACGGCAAACATACCAGCGCGGTGAACAAAAGTGGCTATGCCTTGTAACACTTGGGACCACACTATGGAACGTCACCTAACGCTTCGTTTCAGCGATTGACGCTTGGGCAAGGGTGAATGGTGAGGCATCCTGCTGTGAAATTGAAACCTTGCAACCAATGCATCTCAAGACAAACCTTCAGTTGGGAACCCAAACTTTGCGACCACGGAGTACGTCCACAGACCAACAGTGCGAGCTACTTGGCTTACTCGGCGGCAAAACTGGCAAAACAGTTTTGCGGTGAACACTGGTCTTAGAAATATGAAAACTGCATCCATACCTGCAGTGGTACGAAAAATGATTCTCCGTGGCGCCCAAAGGTCAACCAATTCTGAGTGCTGGTAGCGTCAGCAGCGACGCGCCCGGCACTGATTTTCATTGAATTGAGAATGGAAATCGCCCGGACCCCCTCCCCCCGCTCCCGGAATTCTCAACTTGTGCATTGGCGTCTCCCCATTGCCTGCATGTAATATGTACCGCCGCAACAAGTGTTTGCTCCAATCCCTTGCTGCTATGCTACCTCCTCTCCCCTTCTTTCCTTGCATGGTCACTTCGGGAGTATGACCGGCCAATAGGGTGCAAACTACTACGGGGATATGGCCAGCTGATAGGCTAGCATTTTCGTCTGCCACGGGCGGTGCATATTACGCCACGGAGAACAAGCCAACACAAAAGCACCTCGCTTATCCGTTTAACCATTGGAGGTTCACCGCATGAATGGCAACTTTAGACATTGAGAATGTGCCCTGCACCAACCATGTCCTTGAGACATGGGATGGATAGACGGATGGGCCACGCATGAGCAACGCAAGACAGCCCTTCTCACGGCCCGTCGTTTCAACTCAAAACATGCAGCAGCACACGCTTGGGGCCGAGGCCTAAATTGCGCCGTCTCTTGGTTTTGTTTTGGGTTTCTCTTCTTGGTTGTGCGACATCGACAAAAACACTAAGCCAATTGGGGTTGGGCCGAAATCCGGTGTTGGAAGCGATTGAAACTTTCAACGGGAAACACTTGAATACTACCATTTCAAAAGCGGGCTCCGACCTGCAAAACTTTCAATCAACCCCTCCCGAATCGACCTTAGAAGTTAAATCCGATTGCAAATATTCGTCATCACACCAGTCATACATCAAAAAGAAGGACATATCATTTTTGGCGTCATGGTGATAAGAACATGCGACACTTGTGGTGGAGAGGGTCACTTCGCGCGAGAGTGTCCAAACAACCGTGCAAAGCACGACGATACACGGTCCGCCGCATCCCGAGATTCGAACTCATCACGCTTTTGCCCAATGGACATCCAAAGATATCCTGCCAATATCATGAGAAGGACGGCAAACATAAGCCTGAAGATTGTCTCTCGGGCCCCAACAAAAGGCGCAATGGGGCGCGTGTGCAACACACAGGAAATTTGGAACAACAAATTGCTTCGGTCGTGGCTGATGTTCTGCCTGAACATGCTGAAAAAGTCACCCTCAAAATTATCAAAAACGGAGTGCAGATAGATTTTGCGTGACCAACGACCACAACGGACGCGTCATACATTACGGACAGTTTGCCACACGTGCGCACCACCAGTGGACGGGGTAATCTTTTTTTTTAGATGCGAAATCTTTTTTTTAAATGCGCTAAAATTTAAGAAAAGTGCTAACATTTAAGTCAAAACAGCTAAAAAATGAGCATACACAGGTAAAAAATGAGCAAAAACATCCAAAAAAAAAGATTTTGCATCTAAAAAAAATTTTCTCTACTAAAAAATAAGATTCCAACGAAACCCAAAATCTAAAAAAAAAATCATTCGCATGTTTAAAAACGTCAAAACAGCAGAATCTTTTTTTTTAGATGGCCAGGTAAAAAGGGAGATTTTGGTAAAACTAAAAAAACACAAAGCCAGGGGTGGGGAGGGGATGCAGAAATGCAATTCCTAGGGGCACCCCACCGGACGAATCATCCACATTCCCGAGCAAACCCTGCAAAACAAGGCACAAAGCAAAAAACAGTAAAGAATGCCAACAAAACCGGAGCAGATGGCTGAGCACTTGCAGAACATGCTGTTGCAGTACACACTACATTACGTGAAGATGATGTAACCCACTTGATGGCGTCAGGACATGCCACTGTGCAAATGATGCACCAGACACCTTCTTTGTGGAGAAGGGCTAAAATGCCGTGGATTTTTGGAAATGCCAAGGCTGAGCACTTGCAGAACATGCTGTTGCAGTACACACTACATTACGTGAAGATGATGTAACCCACTTGATGGCGTCAGGACAAGACTTGACTGATGGACCGTGCAACGGAGAGAAGGGGGATGGGCTGGGTTTTGGAACTTGTGCAGGGCCATGCTCCAGGGGAGGGGAAGGGGATGGGCTGGGTTCTGTGACTGGGGCAGAAGCATGCTCCAGGGGAGGGGAAGGGGGTGGGGTGGGTTCTGAGACTTGGGCAGGGGCATGTTCCAATGCGGAGGGAGTGGATGGGTTGGGTTCTGGGGCTTGGGCAGGGGACGGGTGGGTCCAGGAACGGGAGCATATGCGCTGGAAGCAGTGATGGATCTAACTGGGGGGGTGGGTGTCCCTCCCTACCCCCCCCTCCCCCCCCCTGTTGTGACGAGGCGTCACGATATGCGTCACAAAAAAACCCAGTCACAGATTGAGCCACGCAGGGTGCCACGAGGCAGGCAGCACACCCCTTCACTTGAAGCATTCAATGCAAGCCATTGATAATTCCAAGAAACACTTTTTTGTCTTTTTTGCTGGTGCACCAGGGTTCTTATTCACTGTTACTGTCACTGTCAGTACCCAGTACCCACAGCTGCACCCACAGCACCCACAGCCAGAGCAATTGCTGCGGCGCGACAGGCTGCATGGCTGGTTTTTTTTCGGCATGCCACGGCTGAAACACACGGCCAATCACACTGAAAACCCACCTTCTTTCGACCCATGACAGAACTATGACAACGGCTGTCGGAAGGATGCGACAGACAAATGAGCTGCTGCGAATGTCGTCAGTCTTGAGAGCCTACAGAGAACACAGTGTCAGTTGACACCGCGTCTCATCTCTCTGTCGCAGCAGCAGAATGTCACAAAAACAGAATTGTCACAAAAACACAGGAAGCTCAGGAACACAAAGATGAGCAATCCAGAAACCATCCCGCATGCCCTCGGAAAGTACCACTGCCCTCGGAAATTACCACAGAGCCTTTTGGGTGTCACAATATTTTCAGAAAAGCTGGGTTCCCACTATTGCCTATTGTATTTTTTGTGACCAGCACCTGAACAACTACCGTCCTGGGGGTGGAGGCTCTGGAAGCCATGGCAAAGGGTACCAAGGATCCAGACCTGGGCAGGGGACTAGCCCCAAACACGCCCATATCATGGAAAACGTCAAGGAGCTCTTCTGGTGTGATGCCAGAGACGAGCAGGGCCACCTGCAGCACACCCCTGACTGCGAGCAGCGAGACTGCTTCGTAGTCCAAGGGAAGCAGCAGGAGACCAACACCGGCGCCAAGGCGAAGCTGCCGGATCACTACAGGTGTACTATCACCTGTGCCTTCTGTGGGAAGAGGAAGCACTACGAGGATGAGTGCTACCACAAGCAGCGCCTGTCGGCGAAGCTGAAGGGTGAGGATCCTGGCAAAGGCTCTGGCAAAGGTGGAGGCAAAGGCAAAGGCAACGACTCCGGCAAGCACAAGTCTAAAGGACGTGGACATGGCGCACAAATTAGATCCATCCCTGGCTGGAAGGCCTGCAGATCATAATGTGTCTGTTGTCGCGTCTCAACTTAGGGAACACCCTGTTAAACTATGAACGGACCATTGGGACCACACTGTTGTGCCATACACCATGGCACACTTCCATGCCAGGGCAGGCGTTTGATGAGAAGTTTTGCGAATCCTTGCAGTCTAACCTTGTAACCAAAAAAGGGGGAAAGGCGACACAGGACTTTGCAGAGACAGGATCTACAGGATTTACAGGATCTACGGGATCTACAGGATCTACGGGATCTACAGGATCTACGGGATCTACAGGCAGAGCAGAAAAAATGAAAAAGCATGAGCACCGTGGGCAAAAAAGACATGGGTGGTCAGTCTGAGTCAGTCTGGACCTGCACCTGGACTGAAATGGTACAATGCCCAAAACAATTCTGCTCTTGCTTGCTGTTGTTGCTCTTGCTTGCTGCGGCCTGGTATGAAAAAATAGGCCCGGTATAAAAAAGCTGACCTCATTGCCTTGGCACATGAGATGACCGTCCTGGATGGAAGCTCCAGACGATCGTTTGGGAATGTACACTCCCCCACAACAGGCCTGCCAATGCCTCTGTTGCCCTTGCAGGCATCAGCCCCCTCAGTTGTCATGCGACTTCTCAAAGACATCGGACAGGTTTTTCCCTTTCAAAAGTCATCAAGTACCCCCCCCCCCGTTTCGTTTTGGGTCTCTTTCCACAAATGCGCTGCATTTGTGCTGTCATCGCGGCAAACAAATGCTTCAACGGTGCCCGAACCTTCGCGTAAGGTGGTCGGACATATTCCAAAGGGACCAATCCTTGGCACTTTCTGCCCACCACTTTGACTTGTACCCAATGAAATGTTGGGGGATTCCATGCATTTCCGCAAGCCACAGTTGGGTGTTCACGCGGACCGAGGCAACGGCACCTGTTACTCCGGACAACGTTTCATCTACCGTATCAGAACTAGTCATCGCTGCCTCCCTCAAGCATGCCTGGACCTGCCCGACGAAATCTGGCCAACATGGTTGAGTGCCCTACTTCACAAAATCCAGGCATTACCTATGATCCGTTCAAATGACCTCTCTGCATAGGTCCCCCAGCGAAGGGAAACCCCTGTTCTCTGAGCAGATGAAATTGTGCACATGGGCTCTGGCCAAGGTGGCTGAGTACCATACTTTACAACATTCAGACATTACCTGTGATCCTCTCCGATGAACTCTCTGCATAGGCCCCCCAGCTCCAAAGGGACACCCCTGTTGTGAAACACAAGTTCTGCGTAATGCACCCAAAACCTTCCACATTCATGACATCCCTGCATAGGGTACCTCCTCACCGCATGCAGCAGGCAACAAGGAAAGAGGGCCACTGGGTGCATATTGGGTCAGTCCCGAAACCCAGGTTCCCCTACTGTATGAAGTTGTGAACATGGGCAGGGGTTGGCTTGATGCAGTAGCACTCCTTGTAACCCCCCCCCGTGCAACTTTTTTTTTTATGCTAAAAAATAAGATAAGTGCTAAAAATTAAGATTTCGCATCTAAAAAAAAAGCTTGGACCTGGTTCTGGGGCTGGTTTTAGGACAGCAATGTGTGCAGGGATGCACGCATCATCTACCGTAAATTGGTGCGAAGGCAGCTCTCACACAATAGCACACCCAGCAGTGTGGTGCCACGCAATGAAACTTCACTTCCCTTCAAAAAAATCGATTTCCCTTTCCAAGTGGCTCCCCAGCGCCTGCACATTCTCAGCATACAACCAGAATAGATGATGTGCGCCGCGCACTTCAGCCGTGTGTAACTGCTGGATTAGGTCAAACCAGCCCCATGCACGGCTCTGGCTGCATGTGCTCTGATCCAACTCCTCGCCACCGTGCCTGTCTTGTAACCAGTCCCACAGGTGAAACTGATATTCGCTGTTTTCCGCAACGAACATCCGCACTGGTCGGTCAGTGCACAGCAGCTCAGAGCTGACGTCCTTGAGTGACATCAACAAATTGCGGGTGATTGCCACAAGCCTGGACATCTTTGGGTGGATTGCATTCAGCTCTCTCCTAAATGTTGCGCTGTCCTGGATGCTACCAGACCTGAGCTGCCGCAATAGTGGATCCAGCAGTTTTGATGCGTCCCCGTCCAGCGCGCGCCCTAGCTCTTCCAGGAACTGCAATTCCCATTTAAATGTGCCATCCCTCAGCAACTCCGGGAGGTGCCTGAGCATGGTGATGGGTGGGTCGATTAATGTCAAGGAAAACACAAGCCCTACCTCCTTGAACAGGAACGCCATCTCACGCACGTAAAAGGCACCAGCTGACCACCCAACGAGATGCGCCCCAATGTTCCCGAAGTGACGCCGGTAGACGGCGCAATAGTGCTGCATGCGTGCCTGTGAAGAGTCAAAAATATCCCCATTGACCCACTCGACGGCCTGGAAGCAGTACACTGGCCGTGTGCGGTCCAGGACCTGCAGGATCTGTGTGCCGTAGAACTGTCCAAAAAGGCCATGGACCAAGACGATGGGCATTTTGCCTGGATCGCCCTTACGCAGGCAGCAAAGGGTGGATTCAATCGGGTTGCGGAAATGACTCAGGTCCCGATCCATATCGAAACTCATGTGACTGACAGCCCCTGCGTCCTGCTGTGCAGGAGAGGGGCTCTTGTTGCAGCCAGAACCCAACGTCATCACTTTGGACACAAACTGCTCCTCTTCCAGCCCTGCTGGTGGTTGGGGGATGGGAGGATTGAGCGCTCTCATGCAGAGCCCCAATAAATGGCTGGCAAGTTTGTCAGTGTTGTCCTTCTTTGTGTAGAAGAAGGGATGGTAACCCTGAGCCTCCTTTACCTCTAGGTCACGGATCAGCCGCCTCCAGCCGTACAGCTCCTCGCGACTCCAGGGCGTGCCGTCAGGCAACTTTTCTATCTGGTCGCTATAAAACTCAGCCCACTGTTCTTTCTGCCAACGGCCATCGAGCAGAAAAATGGTGGCCGTGCCCTTGGGAGCGGGGAGCGTCTGCCTTGTTTGTGCTTCCCAATCACAGTTCCTAACCGCCAAATCCAGAAGCGAGTAGAGTTTGGGGTCCAGTGTGTCCAGCTCAGTGCGCAACTCCGACACGGTCAACGAGTCAACGCGGAGCTTGCCCCAGAAGCGCACCTCCAGCGCCTTGATTTCACTCCTGATCTCTTTCGGGGGCAACGAAGTTTTTTGAACAATTCTTAGGACTCGCAGCAAGCGCTCCACCAACGGCATTGCGACAGACCCAAAGGCTGGCAGCGGAAACGGAGGATCCACAAGTGTCAGTGTTGTTGGCAGCCCGTCTTGCTGGAGCTGAAAAGCCAGCTCGCGTGCTAGAATGCCGCCAGAGGAGTAGCCCACCAGGTGGGCGCCAACAGACCCGATGTGCCGTTGGTACACACCATAGTAGTATTTGATCCGCGACTGCAGAGACTCCCCTATCTCAGACAGGACCTGTTCCGCCACCTTGGATGACAAGTTGTCTTCCTGGTCTTCGAGCATGCAGAGCTCTGGGGCTTGGAAGCTGTACACAGGCTGCTCAGGGTCGGTCGTGAACTTTCGGATCATAAGGCCAAGTCCCACGCCAAGCATGGAATGCATGTCGACGATGGGCATCCGGCTCTTGCGCCCCTCCTGATAGCACACCAGCACCCCCTCAATCCGATTCGATCCGCGGCTGGCGGTTACCATACTCCCATCCACCCAGATCGACTTCGTCGGCACCACAGGGCCCGGCTTCGTTGTCGTCACAGAGCTCGTAGCAGCCTGCGGAGCTCCCTCCACACACTCAGCATCGGTGGCTCGCAGCGACGGCTTATCTGCATTGGCCTGGGATCCAGCCCCATGCTCACGTTCGCTCACGTCGCCTTTGTGCTGCTCAATGATGCCTTCATGCGTCTTGTCAGAAGACGCCGGAGTCGCAACACTGCAAGTCGCATACAAACGTTCATAGATATGTTGGCCCAATTCCTTCACAGTGGGATAGGTGAAAATTGCCATCGGCGAGATTTCCAAGTCAAATCTGGTCCTCATGTTATGAACCAACTGACCAAGGGCCAAAGAGTCAAGATCAGCCTCCAGAATATTGGCATCAGGACCGACCCCAGGTCCGTCAGCACCCAGGACACTCTGCACTGCCACCGCAACCTCCGAAAAGACAGCTCGCAGCGACCACTTGCTGGCAGCGGCGTGAGGCTCGGGCTGATGGAAGTGCTCGCCCACCTCCCTTTCTTGCTGCTTGATCACTGTTTGCTGCTGCTCACCCTGACCTCTGCTGGACCCTCTCGTCCCATCGCCTTCCACCTGCTGCGCTGCCTGCCTCTGGAACGGCATCACATGCTCCACCAAAGCTCTGGCAAAGGGCGCTTGCAGTAGAGGATTTGTATCGCTGAAGAAGCCCACCGGGATAGGCGAGAGCACTGGCATGTCCATCGGAGGAGTAGAGGAAGATCGCCAAACCTGCCCAAATACCGCCTGCGCCAACTGTCTTTCCAAGATTGTATCCGGATGCGGCCGCCACTCACTGTCCATCGCCGCCGCCATGCCCACGTCGGCGATGGCAGGCCACTGGATGGACACCGCCGGCAACTTGAGAGTCCTCCTGTAGCAAGCCAAGGCGTCCAAGAAGGCATTCGACGCGCAGTAGTTCGCCATTCCCACGTGGCCCATCAACGCGGCGACGGAAGAGAAGAGCACGAAGGATTTCAAATCGTCTTCGAGCGTTTGCTGGTGGACAAACCACGCGGCCTTGGCCTTAGCGTTGAACACGGCCTGCACCCGGTCTGTGTTCTGATCCTTGAGGCGTGCGTTTGCCAGCACCCCAGCAGCATGAACGATCACGTCGAGTTTGCCCAGCCTCCGCTCTCGCTGCAGGAGCGCTCGGAGGTCCTCCTCGCATCCCACGTCGCAGCTCTGTACAGACACCTCGCAGTTGAGGGCGTCCGCGGCCGCCTGCAGCCGCTGCAGCCTCCCGTGTAGGTCCTGGCCCTCGTAGCTTTTCACCCGCCCGCTGCGCGAAACGAGCACTACACGCTTACAGCCCGCCGCCACCAGGACGTCGGCCATGAGCAGCCCCAGGCCCCCAAGGCCACCCGTGATGAGCGCAGTCCCGACGTCTGCCCTGTTCGCATTTGCAAAACAGGTGTTGCCGAGCAGAATTGGCTTGGCCCAGCGGAGTTTCCGGAAGAAGCGCCTCCCACCGCGGTATGCCACCTCGGGCATGAGGTCCCCAGAAGCGAGCTCGGAGACGGCGCTGCGGCAGAGATCATCAGAGTCCGCGTCGATCATTGTGATGGACAGCTTGCTCAGCGGGAGCTCCTGTCGGGCCCCTCGCATGAGGCCCCAGATGGGAGCGGCGAGCAGCATGGCCTCCGCAGCGGCTGCATCGTTGTTGCCCCAAGCGTGGGAGCCAACGGAGGGCCCCTGCACGCCTGAGGTGAGGAATGCCACTTGCAACTCTCTCTGGGATGAGAGCCTGTTGAGGACCTGCAATAGCATGAGCACATCCTCCGTGAGCGCACTGGTCATAAAACTGGTTGCTGTGTGCCCGGACAGAAGTGGCACCACCAGCTTCCTGGGGATCTGCTGCGGGCCGAATCCAGCGGCAACCAGCAAAAGATCTGAGGGGGACATCCGCAACGCACTGCCAAAATCCACCAAGTGAGCGCAGCCAGGGAGCTCCACCAGGCCGATGGGCTCAACAACAGCAGCAGATGTGCTCACCAATGGAGGAGCCTCAATCCAGCAAGCGGCGAAGAACCCTGCCTCCTGGTGTTTGACACCAAGAGGCAACGGGGCGGTTTTCACCACCTGGACGCCCTGGTTCTCAATCACTATGCGACCCTCCACGTCACACACATGAACTGTGAAGCTCCCTCCACATTCACTGTTATTCCGACGCACATGTGCCCAAACTTCTTGTCGGACTCTGAGCGGCTGATGCAGCACCACGCGCTCAATGCCGGTCACCTGTGCCACGCTGTTGTCCTCTGTGCCAAGGCAAACGGACACCAGCCTCAGCGCTGCGTGCAGAATGCCAGGGTGCACAACGTAGAAAGGCGCGTACTCATCATAGCCACCACCAGTGGTACTCATTTTCACACCACCAACAGAAAACCGAGCCAGCGCAGCCGATCTTGCCCTGTTCATCCAAATGGACGGCTGGTCACTTTCCAAGGTCGGGGGCATGGAATCCATCCTCTCCTGACACGCTCCATGAAACACCTCCATATCGCACTCCCTTTTCCAATAGTCCAGTACACTGATATTGACCCCTACCTCGTCAATGAGGTTGCGGTGGGGTGACAGCTTCGTCTTTTTGACCGCACATATCAGGTTGCCCTCGCCCCTCTCACGTGTGTAGAAATCCATCCCACCATGGGCGAAGTGATGCTCACACACAACCTCTGTCCCCTCCATCAGCACAAGCGGCCATGGGAACTCGATGCCCTCGAGCTGTACGCCGATTGCCGGCCCTGACCGACCGGCACGAAGCGCCGCAGATAGCGCCATCTCGAGCAGGCCGGCCGCTGGAAACCTTGCCACTGAGCTGCTTACATCGATGTCATGACCAAAGAATACGCGATAAAGGCTCTGTATTAGCGCCTTGTGGAAGATGGTCCTGAACTCCATCCCACGGGCTCCAATGGGGGCAGCGAACTGCAGCAGCGGGTGCGGCAGGAACCCGCCGGTCTGCCACGGAAACTCGCGTCGTTTTGGAAAGGCGTTGTCAAGGGAATGCGAGGAATCCCCACCATTGTTGTTGTTGCAGGGGTCCCGCTGGCACGTGTCTGGCGCCGAACTGAGCACTGCATGCGCGATGGTGCCGCTGAGGCCAAAAGAGGAGACGCCCGCGAAGCACGACTTCCGCTCGTGCCCCTTCCGCTCCTCTGAGGAGTGGTCCTGTTTGCATGATTTGGGCCCACGGAGTGGCTCTAACTCACGGGGGAAGTGTAGCACCGGACCCTTTCCCACTGGCTGATGCTTTGCCATCGTCTCAGCAATCAGAGGGTTGAGTTTCTGAAGGGCAGCGTTGGGCGGGGCCTGCTTATGCTGCAGCACCAGCACCGCCTTTATCAGACCGGCCATGCCTGACGCGCATTCCAAGTGACCCAAATTCGCCTTCACACACCCCACATGCACAGGCAGTCCACTTCCAGCAGATTTGCTGATTCTTTTTGCACCGGTTTCGCTGGCTTCTCCATCTGTGGCAGCGTCCGCGGTGCATTCTGCGGAAAAGATGGTTGCAAGCGACGCGATCTCGATGGGGTCACCCAATGGTGTGCCTGTCCCATGCGCCTCCACATAGTTTATGGCTGAAGGCGTGATGCCAGCGTCCCGCAGCGCATCACCAATAAGACACTGCTGCATGGAGCCGTTGGGCGCCGTCAAGCTCACGCTGCTCCCGTCATGGGCGACACGCACAGACTCCAAGAGGGCATACATGTCGGGCTTGGTATTTGACCCCTTGGAAACTCGCTTCAGCACGACTGCGCCACAGCCCTCAGAGCGTAGATAGCCATCTGCCCGCGCGTCAAAGGAGTGGCAGCCACCGGTGGCAGAGAGCACGTTTGATGAGGCAAACTCCAAGAATAACAATGGGTCGAGCAGCTGGTTGACGCCCGCAACCAGCGCGACCTCGCACTCGCCACGCCTCAGCGCCGCTGCTGCGCCATGCAGTGCGGCCAACGACGATGAGCAGGTCGTGTCATACACCATAGCAGGACCGTGCAGGTCGAACAGGAAGGAAACCCGGCCCACTGCAACGCTGACCACACGCCCCGTCGTCACGTAGGCCCCACCATTGCCAGGGCCACTGCTACTGCACATCGGGGTGGTCAGGCCGTGCATATGGCTGCTGTCGGCAGCAGGCTCGCGGTAGAGCGCGCCAAATACGCCCGTCCGAGAGCCGCGGAGCTCGTGCAAGTCCAGCGAGTAGTCAGGGAAGGCATCACGCAAGGCCAGGTGGGAGCATTCGAGTAGCACACGGTGCTGGGGCTCCATCTGCTCGGCCTCAGCATGTGAAAGACGGAAGAAACCGGGGTCAAACTTGTTGAAATCGTCAACAAAGCAGCCCCATGACGCCTTTGCCCTGATGTCTCCGCTCCAAGCACTACTGAAGGGCGGTACACCTCGGTTCTGGGCTGACGAGGGACTCGCAGCGAGCAGCGCGGGCATGTCCCAACGCTTGAAGGGCACAGCTTGCGACACAACGCGGCCACCTGTGGAGACCAAATCCCAGAAGGCCTGCGGCGACTCCATCCCCCCGGGAAACCTGCAGCTCAGCCCTATGATGGCCAGCAGCTCAGAAGCAGCAGCTCTGTTGTTACCTTGATTGAGCACGAGCGTCTCTCGCACGTGGCCGCTCACCTTCTCAGGGAGAAGCATGCGCTCAATGTGACCCACCAATGCATCCAGCGTGGGGTGATCAAACATCAACGTAGGGCGCAGTGGAACTGCCTCTCCAAAAATGTCTGCAAGTTGATTGGCTATATGAATCATCTTCAACGAGTCAAGCCCTGTATCTGCCCAATGTTGGCTCCCTTCCACCTCCGCAACTCCAAATTCCGCCAGCACTGACATCACTTGTGCACGAACTGTCAAGTAGGGAGGGCACGACCCGCGGGACGTCCCCCTGCTGGTGTCTGAATCACAGATGACTTCTTCTCGTGCGGGATCCGACACAGCTTTGGTGTCAACCTCCTTGCGCGATGTCTCAAGGGACGATGCTGGGGCAGGCAACGCTTTGGTGTCCACCTTCCCACTCACTGTTTTGGGGAAAGACGCAAGTGGCATGACCACGGAAGGCACCATGTACTTGGGCAGGGTCTGGTCCAAGTGCGCCATGCATCTTCCAACAGAGGCCCCAGGCTGCGTGACCACGTAGGCAACCAACTTTCCATCCAGCACAACTGCCACTGCGTCTTCAATCCCATCCACTTCCAGGAGTCGGTTCGAAATCTCTCCAAGTTCAATGCGGTAGCCCCTCAGCTTGACTTGCTGATCGATCCGTCCAAGATATTCAACACTTCCATCGGGCAACCAGCGGCACAGGTCGCCTGTCCGGTACATGGTCGCAAACTGTTGGTTTACCTCATCTGTATCCGCTCGGTCGAGGTATGGGTTGCGGACAAAGCTCTGGTTGGTCTGCTCTGGCCGATTATGATAACCTCTGGCAAGTTGGACACCTGAAACGACATATTCACCAGGAACGCCGACAGGCAGGAGTAATCCCTTGTGCCGGTCCATGACATAGGATCGCAACCCATGGTGTGGACGGCCCAAGGAGCCAGGGAAACGCATCTCGGGGTGGCACTCACACGCATTCACTTGCGCACTTGCTTCTGTAGGACCATAACCGTTGACCAAACGGACCGAATGTGCGACGATTTTGATCATGGAGGGCGGCAGCGCTTCACCTCCAAGCGCAACGAACTTCAGTCCAGCCTCGCGAAGCTGACCAAGATTTCGAAGCTGGGTGGCCATCATACTCGGTGTGCCCAGGAACCACGAGCAGCCGTACCGGGCAACCGTGGAAGTCAGATCGCCCAAAATTTCACTGAGCGGGGGGAGAGCCACCGAACCCCACATTGCGAAGCTGGACCAGATCGAGAAGGCCGCCATGTCGAAGGTGAAAGAGGATATGGTCAAAGACCTGTCGTCAGCTTTGACCTGGTAAATCCTTGTGGCATTTTCTAACGCATGGACAAGGCCCGCATGCTCGACGAGTACACCTTTGGGTTTGCCTGTTGACCCAGATGTGTAGAGCAAGTAACACAAGTCATTAGGCGCCACGACAGGCCACTGCTCACTGCCAGTGAGGGTCGTAAGTGTCTCTGTTTTGCGTCCATTTGCCAGAATTACAACTTGGGGGACTGTGACCACTACGGCCCAACCCATTCCCATCCCCTCTTGCCGAATGCAAGCAACAATGCCTGAATCCTCAATGATCTCCTTTGCACGCTGCAGCGGCATATCTGGGTCTAATGGCACATATGCCCCCCCAAGTTTGAGGATGGCAAGCATGCCTACAATCATTGCCGCATCTCTGTCCACACAGAGCCCCAGCAGGTCATGGGGCTGGACTCCAAATTCAAGCTGCAAATCCTTTGCCAGCACATTGGTACGGTTGTGGAGCTCCACATAGCTCAATCTCTCTTTGTTTGTGACCACTGCTACAGAGTGGGGCACATTCTGTACCGCTCGCTCAAAAATGTCAACAAGTGTATTTGACTTCAAAATTTTGGAATGTGGCGCCTCCTTAGAAAGGGCAATGATCTCCGTCTCCTCTTGCGCAGGAATCCATTGCAGCTCCCGTAGGTCGCAACTTTGTTCCACTGACGAGATGCTTTGCAGCATTACAATAAAACGGTTAGCAACTCGCATGGCAGTATCTCTTGTGAACAGCTCAGTCATGAATTCCAATGTACCTTCAATGCCACCTGACATGGATTGATGTAAATCCATGAGAAGCTGGTACTTGGCAAATGGATTAACAACGTGCTGCCTCTCCAATTCACTATCATCAAATTTGACCGAACTTTCCACATCTTTTTGTAGCCTGAGGACAGCCTGCGCGAAGCAACTGCTGTCGACACCCAGTAAGTCTGCAATCTTGGTACAGGGGAGTTGTGTGTGTTCTCCTTCCTGCCCTCTTGCGGCCTGCACAGCATCTTTTACTGCTTCTAGTAGTGGTCCAAGGCAGCCCCCAGCACGAACCAGGACAGGCAGAACGTTGGCAAAGGGCCCCTGAATCTTGTCAGAACCAGCTTGGGTGGATCTATTGGCAAATGCAACACCTACAACCACACCTTCTTCACACTCGACCCCCATCTTACAAAGCAGGATACCATAGGCAGCAATGAGGCCGTCGAAGAGGCTGCATCTGCTCTGGACACACATCTGCTGCACAGCTGTGATAAGGGCAGCATCGATGCTGAAGTGAACTCTGTCGCACGACCCCACCAAAACACCTTGGGGCGGATGATCATGTGGCAATGACAGGTTGGGATGGATTGGCAAAGCATCCTTCCAATATTCCTGTAAAGCAGCGGATGTAGCTGGCTTGCAGAGCATGCATTGCTGCCACAGAGCATGCCCAGCATATTGAGCGGGTCGGTGCGTGAACGGAGCATCACCGCGTCTAACCGCATGGTAACAAACGCGGAGCTCTTCAAGAAACATCCCGATCGAATGATCATCAGTGATCGCCTGATGCATCACAATACACACACCCACAGTAGGCGAGTCAGAAACCGGGCACAAAGACACCCGTAGCAAAGGGGCTGTTCCCAAATCAAAAGGAGCCCTCATTTGGTTGCGCATGATCTCATGGACATCCTCGATACTTGAAACCTGCTGCATCTCAACTGGAGCAGTCACGTCGTTTGGTGGGTGCACCATTTGCGTTATGCAGGATTGCTCCTCTCTGTCCACTCCAGGTTGAGGGACAACAAAGCAGGTGCGGAAGATGTCATGGCGCTCAAACACCATCTGTAAACACTGCTCAAACACAGCGACATCCAAACCACCACCAATCAAACAAAGAGGGACATTGTAGGCTGTGCTGGTGGGGTTCAGCACCTGGTCAGCAATCGTTTGCTCCTGCTCAAATGATGCAGGCAATGGTATTTCATGCTGACAGTCGGCAAACCCAACTCCTTGATTAGGAGTAGCTCTTTGCCCTGCAGGGACACCAAGAAATGGGTCGGGCGTGTACTCACGGACATGATATTCACCTTCTGCGGCCTTCTGCGTACCAGCCAGCTGCTCTTCAAGCACCTTCACCTTCTCTTCCAGCACCTTCACCTGCTCTTCAAGCACCTTCACCTGTTCCGATTCTGGACTCATCTTCATCACTGGTGCCATGCTGTCATCACCTCGAGCAACAAGCTCACCACCTTGAGCAACAAGCTCACCGTGGACGTGCTCACTCAGTTCTGCAATAGTGGGGTAATCAAACATTACAGTGGAAGGAAGCTGAACCGCAAACTGATTGCTCAGTATGCGTGCAAGCTCAGCGGACCCCAGCGAATCCAGGCCCATGTCGGCCAGTGGTGCATGCACATCGATGGTAGTTCCAGAATCAGCACCAAGGAGGGAATGAACCACAGCTTTCAGGTTCTCTGATACCTCTCTTCGCCCAGGCTGCCAGTTGGTTTTGGGTGAATGTGCCCCCCCGCCATCACTGCGAGCAACAAGCTCAGAGTGGACGTGCTCACTCAGGTCTGCAACAGTGGGAAAATCAAACACCACTGTGGAAGGAAGCTGGACCGCAAACTGATTGCTCAGTGTGATTGCGAGCTCGGCAGAAGCCATTGAATCCAGGCCCATGTCCATCAGGGGTGCTTGTGCATCAATGGCATCCGCAGCATTGGTGCCAAGGAGCGAACGCACTGTGGCCTCCACTATCTCTGACACTTCCCGTCGCAGCAAACCAGGCTGCCAGTTGGTTTTGGGTGAATGTGCCCCCCCGCCATCACGGCGAGCAACAAGCTCAGAGTGGACGTGCTCACTCAGGTCTGCAACAGTGGGAAAATCAAACACCACTGTGGAAGGAAGCTGGACCGCAAACTGATTGCTCAGTGTGATTGCGAGCTCGGCAGAAGCCATTGAATCCAGGCCCATGTCCATCAGGGGTGCTTGTGCATCAATGGCATCCGCAGCATTGGTGCCAAGGAGCGAACGCACTGTGGCCTCCACCATCTCTGACACTTCCCGTCGCAGCAAACCAGGCTGCCAGTTGGTTTTGGGTGAATGTGCCCCCCCGCCATCACTGCGAGCAACAAGCTCAGAGTGGACGTGCTCACTCAGGTCTGCAACAGTGGGAAAATCAAACACCACTGTGGAAGGAAGCTGGACCGCAAACTGATTGCTCAGTGTGATTGCGAGCTCGGCAGAAGCCATTGAATCCAGGCCCATCTCCATCAGGGGTGCTTGTGCATCAATGGCATCCGCAGCATTGGTGCCAAGGAGCGAACGCACTGTGGCCTCCACCATCTCTGACACTTCCCGTCGCTGCAACCCACGTCCAGGCTTGCCTGGGGAGGTGACAGACTTGGTTGAGGACGTGACTGACCTACGTGTGGGGGCAACCTGGATATCAGAGAGGAATTCAGGCAGGAACACCCTTCCAGACAACTGGGAGTCCGCAATCACCGAACGAGGCACCACTGCCTGTACTGCATGCACACTTGCCTCTGTTGTCTCAAGCGAAAGTAGCTGCTTCAGCACTAATTTCACAACACGCGTGTCTACGGAATGTCGGGCGTCAATCTTCACACGCTCGTCCATCGCTGCCGCCATCCCTACACCCGTCACTGCTGGCCACTGAATGCTCAGACCAGGGAGTGCCTGTGACTGTCGCCACTGTGCCAGGGCATCCAGGAAGGCATTCGCTGCAGAGTAGTTCGCCTGGCCAGGTTGGCCCAAAAGCGACGACACTGACGAGAACATCACAAAACAGCGCAAACCGTCCACTAGTGTGTGTTGGTGAAGCAGCCATGCACCAGTTGCTTTTGGACCGAACACACAATGCACGCTCTCAGCATTCTGCTCTACCAATGCTTTGTCCGCAATCACACCTGCTGCGTGCACTACAACACCAATCCCACTGTGCTCTTTGCGCACACGCTGTAGCAATGCCACCACAGACACCTCATCGCCGACGTCACAGCGCTCTACTGCAACGATCGCACCGGATGCCTGCTGCAGCTTGCGAAGGCGCTCCTCCAGACCCTGCCCCCCATATTTCACTGTGCCAGAACGTGATACAAGCACAACGCGCTCCACCCCAAGCTCCACCAGTGCCTCCGCTGTCACCAGCCCCAGCCCACCCAAACCACCCGTGATGAGTGCTGCGCCAGGGGCCCGAGGGGGTGGTCGGTCAACACGCAACACATCCTTGCCAATGCAGACTGATCCAATCACATGTTCCACACTCGGTGTCAGCTTGCGCACAAATCGTGTGCCTCTGCGATATGCCACCTCATATGCTGCATCCGAGCATCCTACTGCACCAATCTCCTGCAAAAGCTGCTGCGCCAAGAGCTCATCCTTGGCATCTGTGTCGATGCAGGTGATCGCCAGCCGTGCCACAGGGACCTCCAGCCGTGCACTTCGCAACAGACCCCACACTGCACTTACCGCCAGCCTGTGATCAATGCCCCATACAGTAGACTCGATCTCGCTTGGTCCCTCCGCACCCGAGGTCACCACAAACATGTGATGGTGTTTGGACAAGTCTTGTTTCAGCAGGGATTGCACAAGCTCCAACACAGACTCCAGGAACATGCTTCCATGGCTGCTTCCCACATGGAGCAGTGGCACCACTACAAAGGACTTTGCGCTGTTATAGTGGTGGCCACCCATGTTGTTGTCCAGAGCGAGGGAAAATACCTCATGGGTGGCGCCAACGGCCTCCAGCACAACGTTGTCCAGGCGACAGCACCCTGGAAGCTGCATTACTCGAACCGGAAATGCACTCGCCGCTAACGCCTTCCCCACGTGTGCGCGCTCCACCCAGCGAGCACTGTACAACGCTGAGTCAGGGGGCTGTGGCTTCAACTGTGCAAAGCAGAAGCCATACAGCTCCATTACAACACCTCCGTGATCCATCACCACAAAATCCAAGATGCACCTGTTCCCAGTCACTTCCACAATCCGAGCGCCTCCCCAAGTATGCCCATCATTGTCACCCTCCCATCTGGCCTGGTGCAGAATGACACGCTCAACACTGGCGGCCACAAACGCCTCGGGGGAATAGGCATCCCCCATGAAACCAACTAACTGCAAAACACCATCTAACAGTGCCGGGTGCGCATGGTACCATGCGTCGTGCCCACCGCCACTGGGCTTGTGCAGTTGAGCCAGCACCACGTTTTGTGCCGCATTGCGCCACACCTCCACGACCGTCTGAAAGGCAGGGCCGTGGAAGCCACGCTCCTCAAGCGCCTTGTAGCGCTCAGAGATCCCACCCAAACAATCGGTGCACTCTTCTCGCCATGATGCCAGCAGTGATGGTGCCATGGGTCTGGCATTCAGCACCACCGCACGTCCCACTGTGCAATATGCTCCCTTCTCAGCGGAACTTCTAAACTCAATACCAGAGCCAAATGTGCGCTCGCACTTCAGATCGACACCAGGCGCAGGGTGGAATGGCTTCAAGAATGCCACATCCTCCAGTTCCGCACCAATCGCCTTCGTGCAGTCATTGTCCTGCAGTGTTGCAGCCAGAGCCATCTCCAGAAAGCCTGCCCCAGGAAACAGACGTCGCCACTCGATTGTGTGATCCTGGTACAACTCCATCAGCGTTGCGTGGAACTTCGCGGTGTAAACCACACCACGCTCTGCTACAGCCAACGAGCTCTGCAGCAGCGGATGAGGAGGACGATTCCATTGGAAGACTTGCCGATTCAGAAACACAACATCCATATTCCGCTGACCTGCAGGTGTTCCCAGAGAACAATTAATGGGCACTTGGCTAAGCACTGCATGGGCAATGGTGCCGGCATACCCGAACGAGCTGACCCCTGCAATGAGCTGCTCCTTCAATTGCTTACCGCACAACTCGCGGAGGCTGTGTGCTTGCCGTGGGAAGTATGCAGGAAACCCCTTGATCACCTCGTCAATCATGGGGTTGAGCATTTCAAATGTGGCAATGGGTGTTGCCATCTCATACCCCAGCACCAGCACTGCTTTGATCACACCTGCAATGCCTGCTGCCATCTCCAGATGCCCAATGTTTGCCTTCACAGCGCCCACCACGGCTGGTGTTGTAGTATCACGCCCCTTCCCCACTGAGGCCACTGCACCCATCTCAATGGGGTCACCCAATTGTGTACCTGTGCCATGCGCCTCAAGATAATCCAACTCGTGCGGTGCAACGCTTGCATCACACAGAGTGTCTCGCAGCAATGCCGCCTGAGCGAGGGCATTCGGTGCGGCGAGACTCGCACTAGAGCCGTCCTGTGCCACACGCACACCTCGCACGACAGCACGCATGCCACACTCTGCATCTGCACAGCGCCGCAGCACCACTGCGCCGCATCCCTCGCCACGCAGGTAACCGTCCGCTAAGGCGTCGAAGCTGTGGCACTGCCCCGTAGGTGAGAGCATCCCGGCTGCAGCAAAGCTCACAAAAGCCTCCGACGTAAGCAATTCATTCACTCCACCAACGACTGCCACCTCGCACTCCCCACGCTCCAGCATCAGCACAGCACTATGGAATGCCACGAGCGATGATGAGCACGCGGTGTCGTATGCACCACATGGGCCACGCAAGTCAAACACATATGAGACCCTGCCCACAGCAGCGGACGCTGTCGAGCCGTGTGCAGAGTACACGCTTGTTGCGTCACCCCTGATGCCGATTCCATTGCCAGATATCCCAACAAACACGCCGCATGCCTGTCCACGTACTGTCTCCTTTGTGTAGCCCGCATCAAGAAAGGCCAAGTAGGCACACTCCAGGAGCATGCGCTGTTGCGGGTCCATTACTGCTGCCTCAGCACGTGGGATGCCAAAGAACTGGGCATCAAAGAGCTCCAGACCAGACACAAATGACCCATACATAGTGCTTTGCTTTGCGGCCTCGCTGAAGGTTGGGTATTGTGCCACTAAGACATCCTTGTCCCAACGCTCCAACGGGACCGTGGTTGATGTGGTTGTTCCTGTACGTAGCATCTCCCAGAGTACACTCATGTCCTCTGCTCCGCCTGGGAATCGGCAGCTCATCCCCACAAT
Source organism: Eutreptiella sp. 'Long Island Sound 2002' (assembly GCA_964036045.1). NCBI lineage: Eukaryota > Euglenozoa > Euglenophyceae > Eutreptiales > Eutreptiaceae > Eutreptiella > Eutreptiella sp. 'Long Island Sound 2002'. The sequence continues at coordinate 63,964,485 of OZ038388.1, read as the reverse complement.
TGCAGTGCCACGTAGTTCCTTCGATGGGAGGAAATGAACAAAATCCAACGCCTCACCTACCGAGCCCTTGTCCCCAGTCAGCTCACAGTAGATGTGCTCGCTTAGAGCTTCAAGCGTTGGGTAACTGAAGAGCAGAACCGAAGGAAGCGTAAGCGCAAACTGGTTACCCAGTGTGCGCACAAGCTCAGCAGAAGCCAGTGAATCCAGGCCCATCTCCATCAGGGGTGCTTGTGCATCAATGGCATCCGCAGCGTTGGTGCCAAGGAGCGAACGCACTGTGGCCTCCACCATCTCTGACACTTCCCGTCGCTGCAACCCACGTCCAGGCTTGCCTGGGGAGGTGACAGACTTGGTTGCGGAGGCAGCTTGACCCTCAGCTACTCTCACCTGCATGTCCGCCAGGCGCACTACTTCATTGGCTGAATGTGCAAAATCGAATTCTGCAGCAAAATTAAAATCAGACATCAACTTAGGGATTTCTTGCTTGTCTGAAATAATATGACGAACCAGCCCTGCTGCCTTTGCTTCCTGTGGCGATAACATGCTGTTCTGAAGGTAGAGCTGGATGGCCAAGCCATAGCCCACAGTTGCTGGCAAGTGCTTTGTCAGCATGAGCACTGGGCTTTTAGCAAGCGGCAGAAGGCCAACATTGAACCTGGTATGCGGCTCGTCCAGGCAGACCATGGCATCCGCTGCCAGGCCCAGGGCGAGTCCACCTCCCGTCACCAGACCATGCACAAACGCGACGGTCGGAATCGGTAGAGATCGGATAAGGCAGATGACGTGATTGTAAAATTGCACAACTGCCAACATATCACTCCACGAGCGAGTCCCCCAACTGCCACCTCCAACACAGAAATGAGCACCCTTTCCAAGGAGAACCATGAGTTCAACTTGCCCACCAACACTTAATCGGTGCACCTCTTCAATACTCTGCTTCAGATCCATCATAAGGTCAAGGCTCATTTTGTTGTGGTTATCCGGATCGTTTAGCTCCACAATTGCCATCTTGTCCTGATTCACTCTCAAATCTACCAACCTGGAACCAATACAAGCATGCAAAAATCTGTTGGAGAAGTGCCCAACAACGGACACTAGGCCATCACTCAGAGACACAGGAACACGAGACCCTGTAGCCTCTCGAGACAGAGCATCACAGTCATCAGATGACGGACCTTCAAGTCCCTTGCTCTTGCTGGCAGCCATTGTGGATGCCGTAGCTCGAAGTTCTTCTTCGGAAAAAAGCACTCTTGTTACAAGTCCAATGTCTTTCGCTGCAGCTGCCGAGAGATGTTGTTGACAAGTCAAAAGCTGCAAAGCCCCCAGCAACCCACAACGCTTGACAAGGGCAGGCAGTATCACCAAGGGGACGTCTGTACAAAATGTTGTGTCTTTGGTCACAACCACAGTATCTGCTGTCAGCGCCAGAAACAGTGGACATCGGTGGCCATGACAGGCCAGGACAGGAGCAGAATGATCCGGACGTCCCATCAGCTGAATTATATCCCCGATGACAGCATCTGCTGTACCAGTTGGGAAAAGGCAGTCCCCATTGGAAGGGACCACAACAAGAACTGGAGTCTGTGGGTTTGGCTCCGTCACTTGCTTGACCAGCGAAACAAACTCTCGCATTGTAGTCTCGGGAGTCAAGTCTACGGCAAGGGCAAGGCAGGCTTCACCATCCATCACCTTTGTTGCTTGCACACTGTTTGCACCCATAGGAGTCAATTCTGGAGACGTGGACTCCAACGCAAACAGAGCACAGTTGCTCACTACATCGCTCTCAGACATTGTTTCAGACATGAGAATCAAGGCATTTTTGGTAGCCTTCGCATGATCCTCATGGGATTGCATCCCATCAGCAACACGTATGGCTTGACTTACAGCGTCTTGTAAAGTACCCTCCACAATAGACGATACCAAATGAAGCTTCAGTGCAGTCGGTGCAGATACTGACCACGAGTGGGCCACAAGCTCAGCTACATTCAACGGACCCACCAGGCATTCCATGGTTTTTTGGATCCCAAGTAGTCTATCAAGGGCTTCTGGACGAGCCCCAAAATGAGCAGAGTCTACAGCAAATCGCATATGCGCACTCAGTGCCAAACCCAGTCTGACCCCTCGTAAATGTTTACTCACCACAGCAATGGTAGGGACACCAAGATTCCTCAGACCAAACCTACACACAGACACGACTCGATAGAGCACAGCTGCAGTGACATCACAGCGAGGGTGTGCATCACACGTAGCTGCTGTGGTCCATGATGTGGGATCTTGGCTCTCCCACGTATCAGGATCCTCATCACCCTCGATACAGAGCACCACCGCACGAAGATCTGCACGTGCAGAAAGAGCACCAAAGCAGTCAGCCAGGCTGCATATCAAGTCCCCAGTGACTGAGGACCTCACTTCCAAAACTGCAACGTTGGCAGATGGCCAAGTCACCGAAACAAGAGTTGGGACCCCTGCCATTCGTGAGGGAGTTGCGGAGGCAAGCACGCTGTTCCCACTCTCAATCATTGCCACGTGCAAGTCCAAACCGCTGACCATGATTCGCTTGATGGCCAAGAGGGTTTTCACAGGGATGGACTCCAGCATCTCCACCAGGCCCTCCAGCTTCGTTGCGGTTGCGTCAGTAACTACGTCGATGAGGCGACTGGATAATGCAGTGGTTGCATCAAGTGATCGCCCTTGCGACCAGGCCATATGTTGTCGTCTCATCCGCGGGAGCTCTGCAATTGACAGTATGCCTGGCAGGACACCTGGCGTCCTATCAGGAAACTCGACCTTGGTATCTTGCTCCGCTATAACGAAGTCAGCTGTTGCCAACAGTAACAAGCCAACACCAGCCACCACACCATGGCTTGCAACAACTGTCAGCTGATCGTGCGAGGCCATTGTGCGCTGGAGCTTCCACCGTGCTTCCAGTTCATGCATGTACCAACTCTCATTGAAACGCCCCGTCTCCATGTCAGCCACACAAAAATTGTCGCACGCACTGGTAAACACCAGAATGCGACCTGGTTTGATTTGAGTAAGAAGGTTCGCAATGACGTCAGCATCAATCCTTTCTTGTAAAAACTCGATGCGAGTGACTGCTGAAGCTATTGATTCCTCCACTCGGACTGCCTTTGACCTCCAGAAATCAAGCAGACAATTTCTCCCAAGCCATGCAACATGTTCAACCAGGCCCTCATGGAGGCCCTGAAGGTGTTCACCCTCCACTTCGTGGATTTCAGCTTGCGGGATGCATCTTTGCCAGCCATATGCATCCAACGTCGTGCACCATGCGGGATCGTAGCCCATTTCCGAGATGAAGAACTCTTTTCCGTCCCGTATCACAAAAATCTTCACAGCCGAAGATGCATCATGTCTGGTTGGAGGAAGGGTAGCAAGATCTGCGAGTGCGTTCCGCCACAAATCCATGACCCGCAGTGTTCGCCGGATTCCATTGAGAACTGCCGCATTCTCCCCAAAGACCAACCGAAGGGCTGCATCCAAGCCGGACTGGGCCTGTGACTCATACCAATCTGCTGACAACCCCGAAATTCGGTCACGGGTTGGGCGTGTGACCTGTGGGGTTCTGAGCAGGATCGAAAACAGTGTTTTGACATTTTTTGCGAGTGCTGATGTGGGGTTGTTGGAGCGAGGCAACGGGTGCGCTGGTACAGGGTCGTGAAATGTCAGGGTATACTTGCAACCGGTCTTTTGGAAAAGCGAGGCAATTTCTTCTGCAAGTACGGCACCGACAGACGCCCCGATCAGATGCACACCACACTTGGGAAACACATCTCGAAGAACGCTGAAGTGGTGCCAAGCACGGTCTTGAATCGAAGTAAATGGCTCAGACGCCATGGATACCTCTGGGGCCTGCATTGCATAGACGGGTTGAGAAAGAGGCACATATTTGGTGATGCGTCGCCCATAAACCCAACCTAACCATCCATATACAATCACAATAGGCGAGTAGGATGTGGGGTCCCCTTCTTGAAAGCACACAAGCAGTCCTTTGATGGGCTTGTCGTATATCGGCAATCTGTCATGCTGTATCTCAGGTCGCATCGAATTAGACGTTTTACGCAGGGAGGTCATAATAGGCCTTTGAGCTGACATGGCATGACGTGGCATGCCTCCCAGCTCCAGCAGGGCCGGAGGCAACACCGGCAACACCGGAGGAAGCGATGGACTTGGCGCCAGCACCACTTGCTTCACCACCTGCTTCACTGCCCCTTCAGCAAGTAGAAAGCTGGCATCAACGCTTTCACTCAGGGCTGCTGCCATGCCCACACCCGCAACCCCTGCCCACTGCACGCTCACGCCGGGTAGTCCCTGTTCGACACGCCACCGTGCAAGCCCATCCAAATAACAATTGGCTGCAGCGTAGTTTGCTTGACCCACATTCCCAAGCAGCGCAGTAACTGAGGAGTAAAGCACAAATGCCTCCACTCCCTTGGCCAAAGAGTGTTTGTGCAGGAACCAGGCCCCATCCGCCTTACCCCTCCACACCGACTGCATCAAAGCAGGGGTTTGGTTTTGCAACAGAGCATCAGCCAGCACACCAGCAGCATGGATCAGCACACGAATGGCACCATAGTTGACGTGTACACGGTCAATCATGGCAGCAACCTGCCCTTCATGGCTCAGATCGCACTGTTCTAAGATCACCCGAGCTCCTGATGAACAAAGACTCTCCAGCCGCGCTTGGGCACTTGAATCTTTAGTCTTGCCTGAGCGGGAAACCAACACCAAACAGCTGAAGCCTGCTTCCACCAGTGCCTCTGCCGTCAGTATTCCGAGTCCTCCCAAGCCTCCAGTCACCAGTACCACACCTCGAACCGGACTTCCCAACGATGAGGGGCCCTTTGACAGAACACTGTTTCCACTCTCCTCAATTCTTGGACAAAACCGTTGACCCTGCAGCAGCACAACCTCATCCTCGCTTTGATTTAATTCTCGCAGCAGCTCCGAAGCTCCAAAATTTCTTTCCCGGACGAGTGTGGTTGACATTGCAGTAGCAATATGAACGCACAGTATCCTAACAGAGGACCCAAGCTCCAGTCGCACTACGCGCATGAGCCCCCACACAGCATGACATTCCGGGCTCATAGCTGGTGGTGGGCCGCTGCTCTCACCGACTGCTCCTCTGGTCAGAATCACCACCTGCCTGATGCCCGTCGCTGACATAATCTTCTGCAGCAGGCTGACCAACTTGTCGAGCGTGGCGACTGCTTCTCCAGTGGAGGGTACTGGCACCAGAAGCGTAGTTGGTCCAACGACTGACGTCTTGAATGCTGTGAGATCCACTTTGAAGATGCTTAAGCCCACACCACCGAAGCTGGCCATCATGTCGTCACACAAGTCTTCCATTGTGGGAAATTCGATAATGGAAAAGGTATGGTCCTTATTGTGTTGTACCCTGGTTTCCATGGAAGTCGGCGTACCTACCCATTTTTGATCGCAAGGTACGGGGGCAGATGCTGACAATCCCATGTGAGCCACGCGAGAAAGACGTAATCTACGAACAGTGAGTGTGACATTCCCCATTGCATTGTATGCATACCAATCAAACACCATGACATTCTTGTGCATCTCCACAAGGTGCCCCGAGATCCAAACCCTTTCCCCTTTCACAACAGGCTTCTGCAAAGCGTGTACTACCAGATGTTCAATGGTTGCAGCCACCCATGCTCCGCCATCATTTCCCATCAGCCCAAACCAGGCAATTGCAGCTACACCTTCCATCGTTGCCGGGTGCAAATAATAAAGATTTCTGCCTTCTTCCGGCACCTTCAGGTGAGCTACAAACTCTCCCTTGCCTCGCCAGAACTGTATTAGTGTCTGGAATGATTCAGCCACACCACCATTGTTCTCAAGCAGCTTGTAGCGATCTGCTAGTCCAGGCACTTCGTCCGGGCAACGGCTTCGAACCAAATCCAGTGAATCACTTGCTGTAGCCTGAGCTGCTTCCAGCACTACTTCCCTCACTTCTGCGAAAACCTCACTGTGGCTCTCGGAGAGAAATCTTACGCTCCTGTCATCCAATATGGTGTACAGCATTCCACCCAGCTTTGGCTCCAGAGGCTTGCTGAAGGTAATATCACGAAATTGTACGCCACTGAGATTTCCTGCTCCCACATACTTGTAGTTCCATACAACCGCTGCCAAGGCAATTTCCAGGAAACCGGCGCCAGGGAACAACTGTCGACCCTGAATCTTGAAATGCTGGAGAAGACGAATTAACGAGTCATGGAAAACAGTGCTGAATTGGACAATTTGCTGCACAAACAGCTGAGGTTGCCGCTCATGGACCATCCATTGTAGAGCGCCTTCTCGTTTTTGCAGAAGTGGGTGGGCCACTGAAAGGGGGTGGAGCTGACGGGACCATGGGAAGGCTTGTCGATTCGGGAAAACAACGTCCATATTCTGCTTACTCAGTGGCATCCCTGTCAAGCCTGAGTCAGCGGTCACTGCAGAGGGGCTAGGTGGGGGGTGCTGTTCTGTCGGCGGGTCAGTGAGCACTGCATGGGCAATGGTGCCGGCATACCCGAACGAGCTGACCCCTGCAATGAGCTGCTCCTTCGATTGCTTACCGCACAACTCGCGGAGGCTGTGTGCTTGCCGTGGGAAGTATGCAGGAAACCCCTTGATCACCTCGTCAATCATGGGGTTGAGCATTTCAAATGTGGCAATGGGTGTTGCCATCTCATACCCCAGCACCAGCACTGCTTTGATCACACCTGCAATGCCTGCTGCAATCTCCAGATGCCCAATGTTTGCCTTCACAGCGCCCACCACGGCTGGTGTTGTAGTATCACGCCCCTTCCCCACTGAGGCCACTGCACCCATCTCAATGGGGTCACCCAATTGTGTACCTGTGCCATGCGCCTCAAGATAATCCAACTCGTGCGGTGCAACGCTTGCATCACACAGAGTGTCTCGCAGCAATGCCGCCTGAGCGAGGGCATTCGGTGCGGCGAGACTCGCACTAGAGCCGTCCTGTGCCACACGCACACCTCGCACGACAGCACGCATGCCACACTCTGCATCTGCACAGCGCCGCAGCACCACTGCGCCGCATCCCTCGCCACGCAGGTAACCGTCCGCTAAGGCGTCGAAGCTGTGGCACTGCCCCGTAGGTGAGAGCATCCCGGCTGCAGCAAAGCTCACAAAAGCCTCCGACGTAAGCAATTCATTCACTCCACCAACGACTGCCACCTCGCACTCCCCACGTTCCAGCATCAGCACAGCACTATGGAATGCCACGAGCGATGATGAGCACGCGGTGTCGTATGCACCACATGGGCCACGCAAGTCAAACACATATGAGACCCTGCCCACAGCAGCGGACGCTGTCGAGCCGTGTGCAGAGTACACGCTTATTGCGTCGCCCCTGATGCCGATTCCATTGCCAGATATCCCAACAAACACGCCGCATGCCTGTCCACGTACTGTCTCCTTTGTGTAGCCCGCATCAAGAAAGGCCAAGTAGGCACACTCCAGGAGCATGCGCTGTTGCGGGTCCATTACTGCTGCCTCAGCACGTGGGATGCCAAAGAACTGGGCATCAAAGAGCTCCAGACCAGACACAAATGACCCATACATAGTGCTTTGCTTTGCGGCCTCGCTGAAGGTTGGGTATTGTGCCACTAAGACATCCTTGTCCCAACGCTCCAACGGGACCGTGGTTGATGTGGTTGTTCCTGTACGTAGCATCTCCCAGAGTACACTCATGTCCTCTGCTCCGCCTGGGAATCGGCAGCTCATCCCCACAATTGCAGTGCCACGTAGTTCCTTCGATGGGAGGAAATGAACAAAATCCAACGCCTCACCTACCGAGCCCTTGTCCCCAGTCAGCTCACAGTAGATGTGCTCGCTTAGAGCTTCAATCGTTGGGTAACTGAAGAGCAGAACCGAAGGAAGCGTAAGCACAAACTGCTTACCCAGTGTGCGCACAAGCTCAGCAGAAGCCAGTGAATCCAGGCCCATCTCCATCAGGGGTGCTTGTGCATCAATGGCATCCGCAGCGTTGGTGCCAAGGAGCGAACGCACTGTGGCCTCCACCATCTCTGACACTTCCCGTCGCTGCAACCCACGTCCAGGCTTGCCTGGGGAGGTGACAGACTTGGTTGAGGACGTGACTGACCTACGTGTGGGGGCAACCTGGATATCAGAGAGGAATTCAGGCAGGAACACCCTTCCAGACAACTGGGAGTCCGCAATCACCGAACGAGGCACCACTGCCTGTACTGCATGCACACTTGCCTCTGTTGTCTCAAGCGAAAGTAGCTGCTTCAGCACTGATTTCACAACACGCGTGTCTACGGAATGTCGGGCGTCAATCTTCACACGCTCGTCCATGGCTGCCGCCATCCCTACACCCGTCACTGCTGGCCACTGAATGCTCAGACCAGGGAGTGCCTGTGACTGTCGCCACTGTGCCAGGGCATCCAGGAAGGCATTCGCTGCAGAGTAGTTCGCCTGGCCAGGTTGGCCCAAAAGCGACGACACTGACGAGAACATCACAAAACAGCGCAAACCGTCCACTAGTGTGTGTTGGTGAAGCAGCCATGCACCAGTTGCTTTTGGACCGAACACACAATGCACGCTCTCAGCATTCTGCTCTACCAATGCTTTGTCCGCAATCACACCTGCTGCGTGCACTACAACACCAATCCCACTGTGCTCTTTGCGCACACGCTGTAGCAATGCCACCACAGACACCTCATCGCCGATGTCACAGCGCTCTACTGCAACGATCGCACCGGATGCCTGCTGCAGCTTGCGAAGGCGCTCCTCCAGACCCTGCCCCCCATATTTCACTGTGCCAGAACGTGATACAAGCACAACGCGCTCCACCCCAAGCTCCACCAGTGCCTCCGCTGTCACCAGCCCCAGCCCACCCAAACCACCCGTGATGAGCGCTGCGCCAGGTGCCCGAGGGGGTGGTCGGTCAACACGCACCACCACCTTGCCAACGCAGCGTCCTTCTCGTAGCCAGCGGAATGCATCTACGAGCTCCCCCCGCAAGGAGAACACCCTCATTGGCAGTGGACGCACAGCCCCTGTCTGAAAGCGTGCGGCGAGCTTGCGAAGCATTGGCACAAGGCGCTCAGGGTACTCCACCAGCAGCTCATTGAGCGTGTATGTCTCATACCGCACGTCTGGACGTTGCTGATGCATCGCGTCGTGGCTCCAAATGTTGCGCTTGCTGAGCTCGATGAAGAGCCCACCTTGTGCAAGCAATCCCACAGCGTTAGGGATGTACTGATCTGATGTCAGTGAATTCAGCACCACATCCACGCCACGGGGACCCACGAAGTGGCTCATCTCCTGCGCAAACAGTTTGTCGTTCCGAGTCGTGCTCACGTGTTCCACCCCGAGGGAGCGCAGGAGGGCGTGCTTGGTTGGGCTCGCCGTTGCAAAGACCTGCGCCCCCACACTCAGTGCAAACTGCACCGCCGCCAACCCCACACCCCCCGCAGCGGACTGGATCAGGATGCGATCCCCCTTCTTGAGCTTGGCCTGTTCCCCTAAAGCGTACTGCACTGTCAGAAAGACCATCGGCAGCTGCGCCGCCTCCTCAAAGCTTGCACAGTCCGGCATGTGCGCAAGGCACCACGTTGGCACCTCCACGCTCGAGCGCAGCATACCGTCCTTCGCCCACGCCATCCCAAACACGCGATCCCCCACAGCGTACTCACTCGCCATTGGCACAGCTGTCACCACGCCTGCAAAGTCCGCACCAGGTAGTGGCACTTCCACCAAATACGCTGCTTCATCAGGCACAACCACGTTCAGCAGATCTTTGAAGTTCAGCCCAACAGCGCAAACACTCAACCGGACGCACCCGTCAGCGGGAGGTGCCCCCGACGGTGATAAGGGTACAACCTTCATGTTGTTCAGACTACCACGCTCCTCGAGCTGCAGCTGGACTGATCCAATCACATGTTCCACACTCGGTGTCAGCTTGCGCACAAATCGTGTGCCTCTGCGATATGCCACCTCATATGCTGCATCCGAGCATCCTACTGCACCAATCTCCTGCAAAAGCTGCTGCGCCAAGAGCTCATCCTTGGCATCTGTGTCGATGCAGGTGATCGCCAGCCGTGCCACAGGGACCTCCAGCCGTGCACTTCGCAACAGACCCCACACTGCACTTACCGCCAGCCTGTGATCAATGCCCCATACAGTAGACTCGATCTCGCTTGGTCCCTCCGCACCCGAGGTCACCACAAACATGTGATGGTGTTTGGACAAGTCTTGTTTCAGCAGGGATTGCACAAGCTCCAACACAGACTCCAGGAACATGCTTCCATGGCTGCTTCCCACATGGAGCAGTGGCACCACTACAAAGGACTTTGCGCTGTTATAGTGGTGGCCACCCATGTTGTTGTCCAGAGCGAGGGAAAATACCTCATGGGTGGCGCCAACGGCCTCCAGCACAACGTTGTCCAGGCGACAGCACCCTGGAAGCTGCATTACTCGAACCGGAAATGCACTCGCCGCTAACGCCTTCCCCACGTGTGCGCGCTCCACCCAGCGAGCACTGTACAACGCTGAGTCAGGGGGCTGTGGCTTCAACTGTGCAAAGCAGAAGCCATACAGCTCCATTACAACACCTCCGTGATCCATCACCACAAAATCCAAAATGAGCCTCTTCCCAGTCACTTCCACAATCCGAGCGCCTCCCCAAATATGCCCATCATTGTCACCCTCCCATCTGGCCTGGTGCAGAATGACACGCTCAACACTGGCAGGCACAAACGCCTTGTTGGGATCGGCATCCCCCATGAAACCAACTAACTGCAAAACACCATCTAACAGTGCCGGGTGCGCATGGTACCATGCGTCGTGCCCACCGCCACTGGGCTTGTGCAGTTGAGCCAGCACCACGTTTTGTGCCGCATTGCGCCACACCTCCACGACCGTCTGAAAGGCAGGGCCGTGGAAGCCACGCTCCTCAAGCGCCTTGTAGCGCTCAGAGATCCCACCCAAACAATCGGTGCACTCTTCTCGCCATGATGCCAGCAGTGATGGTGCCATGGGTCTGGCATTCAGCACCACCGCACGTCCCACTGTGCAATATGCTTCCTTCTCAGCGGAACTTCTAAACTCAATACCACAGCCAAATGTGCGCTCGCACTTCAGATCGACACCAGGCGCAGGGTGGAATGGCTTCAAGAATGCCACATCCTCCAGTTCCGCACCAATCGCCTTCGTGCAGTCATTGTCCTGCAGTGTTGCAGCCAGAGCCATCTCCAGAAAGCCTGCCCCAGGAAACAGACGTCGCCACTCGATTGTGTGATCCTGGTACAACTCCATCAGCGTTGCGTGGAACTTCGCGGTGTAAACCACACCACGCTCTGCTACAGCCAACGAACTCTGCAGCAGCGGATGAGGAGGACGATTCCATTGGAAGACTTGCCGATTCAGAAACACAACATCCATATTCCGCTGACCTGCAGGTGTTCCCAGAGAACAATTAATGGGCACTTGGCTAAGCACTGCATGGGCAATGGTGCCGGCATACCCGAACGAGCTGACCCCTGCAATGAGCTGCTCCTTCGATTGCTTACCGCACAACTCGCGGAGGCTGTGTGCTTGCCGTGGGAAGTATGCAGGAAACCCCTTGATCACCTCGTCAATCATGGGGTTGAGCATTTCAAATGTGGCAATGGGTGTTGCCATCTCATACCCCAGCACCAGCACTGCTTTGATCACACCTGCAATGCCTGCTGCAATCTCCAGATGCCCAATGTTTGCCTTCACAGCGCCCACCACGGCTGGTGTTGTAGTATCACGCCCCTTCCCCACTGAGGCCACTGCACCCATCTCAATGGGGTCACCCAGTTGTGTACCTGTGCCATGCGCCTCAAGATAATCCAACTCGTGCGGTGCAACGCTTGCATCACACAGAGTGTCTCGCAGCAATGCCGCCTGAGCGAGGGCATTCGGTGCGGCGAGACTCGCACTAGAGCCGTCCTGTGCCACACGCACACCTCGCACGACAGCACGCATGCCACACTCTGCATCTGCACAGCGCCGCAGCACCACTGCGCCGCATCCCTCGCCACGCAGGTAACCGTCCGCTAAGGCGTCGAAGCTGTGGCACTGCCCCGTAGGTGAGAGCATCCCGGCTGCAGCACAGCTCACAAAAGCCTCCGACGTAAGCAATTCATTCACTCCACCAGCGACTGCCACCTCGCACTCCCCACGTTCCAGCATCAGCACAGCACTATGGAATGCCACGAGCGATGATGAGCACGCGGTGTCGTATGCACCACATGGGCCACGCAAGTCAAACACATATGAGACCCTGCCCACAGCAGCGGACGCTGTCGAGCCGTGTGCAGAGTACACGCTTGTTGCGTCGCCCCTGATGCCGATTCCATTGCCAGATATCCCAACAAACACGCCGCATGCCTGTCCACGTACTGTCTCCTTTGTGTAGCCCGCATCAAGAAAGGCCAAGTAGGCACACTCCAGGAGCATGCGCTGTTGCGGGTCCATTACTGCTGCCTCAGCACGTGGGATGCCAAAGAACTGGGCATCAAAGAGCTCCAGACCAGACACAAATGACCCATACATAGTGCTTTGCTTTGCGGCCTCGCTGAAGGTTGGGTATTGTGCCACTAAGACATCCTTGTCCCAACGCTCCAACGGGACCGTGGTTGATGTGGTTGTTCCTGTACGTAGCATCTCCCAGAGTACACTCATGTCCTCTGCTCCGCCTGGGAATCGGCAGCTCATCCCCACAATTGCAGTGCCACGTAGTTCCTTCGATGGGAGGAAATGAACAAAATCCAACGCCTCACCTACCGAGCCCTTGTCCCCAGTCAGCTCACAGTAGATGTGCTCGCTTAGAGCTTCAATCGTTGGGTAACTGAAGAGCAGAACCGAAGGAAGCGTAAGCACAAACTGCTTACCCAGTGTGCGCACAAGCTCAGCAGAAGCCAGTGAATCCAGGCCCATCTCCATCAGGGGTGCTTGTGCATCAATGGCATCCGCAGCGTTGGTGCCAAGGAGCGAACGCACTGTGGCCTCCACCATCTCTGACACTTCCCGTCGCTGCAACCCACGTCCAGGCTTGCCTGGGGAGGTGACAGACTTGGTTGAGGACGTGACTGACCTACGTGTGGGGGCAACCTGGATATCAGAGAGGAATTCAGGCAGGAACACCCTTCCAGACAACTGGGAGTCCGCAATCACCGAACGAGGCACCACTGCCTGTACTGCATGCACACTTGCCTCTGTTGTCTCAAGCGAAAGTAGCTGCTTCAGCACTGATTTCACAACACGCGTGTCTACGGAATGTCGGGCGTCAATCTTCACACCGTCGTCCATGGCTGCCGCCATCCCTACACCCGTCACTGCTGGCCACTGAATGCTCAGACCAGGGAGTGCCTGTGACTGTCGCCACTGTGCCAGGGCATCCAGGAAGGCATTCGCTGCAGAGTAGTTCGCATGGCCAGGATGACCCAAAAGCGACGACACTGACGAGAACATCACAAAACAGCGCAAACCGTCCACTAGTGTGTGTTGGTGAAGCAGCCATGCACCAGTTGCTTTTGGACCGAACACACAATGCACGCTCTCAGCATTCTGCTCTACCAATGCTTTTTTGCCGGCAATTACACCTGCTGCGTGCACTACAACACCAATCCCACTGTGCTCTTTGCGCACACGCTGTAGCAATGCCACCACAGACACCTCATCGCCGACGTCACAGCGCTCTACTGCAACGATCGCACCGGATGCCTGCTGCAGCTTGCGAAGGCGCTCCTCCAGACCCTGCCCCCCATATTTCACTGTGCCAGAACGTGATACAAGCACAACGCGCTCCACCCCAAGCTCCACCAGTGCCTCCGCTGTCACCAGCCCCAGCCCACCCAAACCACCCGTGATGAGTGCTGCGCCAGGGGCCCGAGGGGGTGGTCGGTCAACACGCAACACATCCTTGCCAATGCAGACTGATCCAATCACATGTTCCACACTCGGTGTCAGCTTGCGCACAAATCGTGTGCCTCTGCGATATGCCACCTCATATGCTGCATCCGAGCATCCTACTGCACCAATCTCCTGCAAAAGCTGCTGCGCCAAGAGCTCATCCTTGGCATCTGTGTCGATGCAGGTGATCGCCAGCCGTGCCACAGGGACCTCCAGCCGTGCACTTCGCAACAGACCCCACACTGCACTTACCGCCAGCCTGTGATCAATGCCCCATACAGTAGACTCGATCTCGCTTGGTCCCTCCGCACCCGAGGTCACCACAAACATGTGATGGTGTTTGGACAAGTCTTGTTTCAGCAGGGATTGCACAAGCTCCAACACAGACTCCAGGAACATGCTTCCATGGCTGCTTCCCACATGGAGCAGTGGCACCACTACAAAGGACTTTGCGCTGTTATAGTGGTGGCCACCCATGTTGTTGTCCAGAGCGAGGGAAAATACCTCATGGGTGGCGCCAACGGCCTCCAGCACAACGTTGTCCAGGCGACAGCACCCTGGAAGCTGCATTACTCGAACCGGAAATGCACTCGCCGCTAACGCCTTCCCCACGTGTGCGCGCTCCACCCAGCGAGCACTGTACAACGCTGAGTCAGGGGGCTGTGGCTTCAACTGTGCAAAGCAGAAGCCATACAGCTCCATTACAACACCTCCGTGATCCATCACCACAAAATCCAAAATGAGCCTCTTCCCAGTCACTTCCACAATCCGAGCGCCTCCCCAAATATGCCCATCATTGTCACCCTCCCATCTGGCCTGGTGCAGAATGACACGCTCAACACTGGCAGGCACAAACGCCTCGGGGGAATAGGCATCCCCCATGAAACCAACTAACTGCAAAACACCATCTAACAGTGCCGGGTGCGCATGGTACCATGCGTCGTGCCCACCGCCACTGGGCTTGTGCAGTTGAGCCAGCACCACGTTTTGTGCCGCATTGCGCCACACCTCCACGACCGTCTGAAAGGCAGGGCCGTGGAAGCCACGCTCCTCAAGCGCCTTGTAGCGCTCAGAGATCCCACCCAAACAATCGGTGCACTCTTCTCGCCATGATGCCAGCAGTGATGGTGCCATGGGTCTGGCATTCAGCACCACCGCACGTCCCACTGTGCAATATGCTTCCTTCTCAGCGGAACTTCTAAACTCAATACCAGAGCCAAATGTGCGCTCGCACTTCAGATCGACACCAGGCGCAGGGTGGAATGGCTTCAAGAATGCCACATCCTCCAGTTCCGCACCAATCGCCTTCGTGCAGTCATTGTCCTGCAGTGTTGCAGCCAGAGCCATCTCCAGAAAGCCTGCCCCAGGAAACGTAAGTCGCCACTCGATTGTGTGATCCTGGTACAACTCCATCAGCGTTGCGTGGAACTTCGTGGTGTAAACCACACCACGCTCTGCTACAGCCAACGAGCTCTGCAGCAGCGGATGTGGAGAACGATTCCATTGGAAGACTTGCCGATTCGGAAACAACACACACATGCCTTGCTGACCTTCTGGTGTCACGCCTGCCTCACCTGCTGCCACAGAAAGCGGCACTAGTTCGCGCTGTTGCTTGGGTGCCCTGCTAAGCACGGCGTGTGCGATGGTGCCGGCATACCCAAACGAACTCACCCCAGCCACAGACAACGTGTTGCCACGATGCTGCAGCACATGTGACGCTGTTGGAAAATGAACCCTGAAGCCCTGACTCACGTCCTTGATCTTGGGGTTGATCCTTTGTAACGCGGCATTCGGGGGCACTTCCTTATGCTGCAGCACCAACACTGCCTTCATTACGCCGGCAATACCTGCCGCTGCCTCCAAATGCCCAATGTTTGCCTTGACACCGCCCATGACCAGTACATTGTTCTCCAGGCGGCCTTTTCCCAGAATATTCGACACAGCACCCATCTCAATAGGATCCCCTAGTGCAGTCCCTGTGCCATGTGCCTCCAAAAAATCCACGTCACCTCCTGCAACTCCCGCATCCCTCAAAGCCGCTTGCAGCAGCTTTTGTTGGGCCCGCCCATTGGGAGCCGTCAGAGTTGCACTGATCCCGTCCTGTGCCACAGCTATGCCCTGCACAACAGCATGGATTTTGTCCTTGTCACGAATTGCATCGTCAAAGAGCTTCAGCAACAACGCGCCGCATCCCTCCGCCCGGGCGTAACCATCAGCAGACTGATCAAACGTGTGGCATCGACCAGTCGGAGATGTCATGGCTGCGATAGCGAAATGCCGGCTTACCGTTGGTGTCAGCATGGCATTTACACCCGTCCCCAGAGCCAAATCACATTCGCAGTGCTGTAGCCCTCGGACCGCTGCGTGACATGCGACCAGAGAGGCTGAGCAGGCCGTGTTGTACGCAACACTTGGGCCTTCCAGAGCAAACACGAATGAGACTCGACCGGCTGCTGTTGCATGGGATGTATTGTTCGCTGAATACACGCTACTCTCTTGATCGGATCTACTGGCAAGCTCCACAGCATCCATTGCTGATATTCCGAGAAATACACCCGCATTCTTCCCCTCAATGGACGTTTTCGTATACCCTGCAGCATGGAATGCCAAGTACGATGCCTCCAAAACAAGCCGTTGCTGCGGGTCCATCACTGACGCCTCCGCTACCGAGATGCCAAATGCATGTGGGTCAAACCAATCCAAATGCTCCACAAACCCGCCGTACAACATTCGACTCATCACCTCTGGAGTCTCACCTGACGTCACCGCGTCCACATCCCAGCGCTGAAACGGCACCTTGCCCACACAACCTGCACCAGATCGAACCACATCCCAATAGATTCCAGGGTCCTCAATGCCGCGTGGAAACCTGCAGCTCATGCCGATGATGGCAACATCCTGGCCAGCGGACCCCGATTCCAAGGGGCCCATGCACTGACCACCACCAAAACTGCGTCCATAACTATCTGCCGTGACGCCACTCAGGTGCTGCGCAAGAGCGTTGATGGTGGGGTAATCGAACACGATCGTTGGTGCCAACGGCATGTTCAGCCTGTTGCTCAGCTTATGGACAAGCTCTCCAGCAGAAATAGAATCCAATCCCATCTGCATCAAGGGAGCACTCACCTCAACAGTCTCGTCTAGAATCTCCTTCACAACACTGGAAACTGTACTGAGAACTTGGGAATGGTTGGTGAGCGTAATCTGCGCGGAACTGGCAACGGGGATGGGTGTGTTCAATTGGTAGTGGATAAGCACCCCATGGCCTTTGTTGCCCAAATCTTGAGGGCACCAGTGAGGCATGATCCTGATGACTTTGGCACCGGCTAAACAATGGAAACCGAGGCCAGCATCTCTTTCCTTGCCCACATATTCACTGTAAGAAAGTCCTTCACTGGCTGCATACTCCGTGGTCCTGGTGACGGCGCAGACAGAGCCAATTCCCAGTGATTCTGCATGCATGAGCGCAAAATCCCGCAATATGTAGCCTACTGGCAAGCTGTGGGAGGCGAACTGCTCTTTCAGGGTGTTGACTCTGATCAACTGCAGGATTCTGCCATTAGATGACTGGATTTCTGGTACCGTAACCCAGTTCACCATGCTAATGTCATCGATGGTATCAATACGCTGCGTGTAGATCACACCCAGAATGGTTCCCTCCATCACCAGCACAAAATTGCTGCCACTTACGGAGTTTTGCACCAACTTCAAGATGTCAGCTTGCGAGCGGCGCATTGTAGCTTCCCAGCTTTGATCCTCAAGAAGCACCAATGCATGTATGTCAGCAGGTGTTGCCTGGCGCACGGAATATGGCTTTGGCGCAAACCGTGTCATGGTGATGCGACCCCCAGGCACAAACCGCATATTATCAGGCAGCACACGCAGCCGATTGCCTTGAGGGAACAGGCGGGCTTCCGCCGCAGACATGAGCCATTCATGCGGCTCAACAAGCCAGTGCCTTGACATGGCTTGGCAGGCATCGAAGTAAAGACTGGGGCTGGTGTCTATGACTCCAGTGCACACACCAGGATGGAGGCAGTGCACCTCCAGCACAAGCAACCCATGCTGTTCATCCAGCACTGCCCTCCAGCGTGAGAGGTGCTCAACGAGGTTCTGTACCACCTCAGTGGGTGGTCGATCTGCACCCTCATCCGTCACGTATGATCCATGGCACAGATGACTGAGGTGTTGCTGTCGCAACTCTAGATCACAGGTCCTCTTGACAGGAAGCAATGGGCGGGCATGGTCAAGGAATCGTCGAATGTGGAGGATGCCAGTTGTGATGCCGCATGAATGCAACTCCTTGATCATCCGATCCGGATCCCCAATGTCACCATGGATCACCAAATGGGGCACCTTGGCTGCTGCTAGTGTCTGCGTAGTTTCTCGTTGAGCAGAGATGTTGGAGTGAACTCCCACCATTGTGAGTGGAAACTCATTAAGGACCTTTCCACGTTTGGTCTTGCTCACAATACGCTCGTAAATGGTCTTCAGGAGGTGCCCGTCACCAGAACCTACATCGCATATGTACTTGGGTTGAGATTGGAAATGGTCATGGTCAAACATGGCGACTACTTCATCACACATGACTTCCGAGAATGATCTGCACATGGATCCGGAACCTAAGACATTCAGTGTGCGGTCAATGTGTGTCTCGCAGCCCTTGTCATCGTATGCAAGAACCTTGTTGGGAGCTCCAACCAGCAGCTCCTGCACGTTTTGCAGGAGAGGGGCATAAGAGACTGCAACGCCCAGATTCAAAGCCCCTTGAAGCAAGAACCTGCCTTCACCTGTCAACTTAGAAGCTGCTGATCCACGGCTCTCCAACCATCCGGCCCAGTCCCATAAATCAGTGATCAACGTCCAAGCTTGAGTACTGCAGGGCCCACGCTCAATGAAAAATATTTCTTTGGTGTAATCCCAATTTGCGATGTGCTTGTGCATGCAAACCAGTAGAGGCGCTAGCACCAATCCATCTAAGAATGCCTCAAGGTACGCAGGGGGGCGTTTTGCAGAGGAGCCTGCCCATCTGCGACCCGCCCCCCCCTGGGCCGCTGCCAGATCCAAAGTACAATCGCCCCAGCGGCATTTCATGAATGTCATAATGTTTGTTGCTTGAAGAATTAAAGCTGGCATGCCTTCTTCCTCTTCATGTGCCTGCAACAGCTTCCACCAATCAAATCCCACGACGTTGCAAATGACATCCAAGGGTGGCAGGCTGAACAGGTCGAGGGCCTTTTCTGTGAACGTGTACCTCTCTCCATCTCGGATCACCATGGCAAGTGTCTCCAAAACTCGAAATACAGTCTTCAAGTAGCCGCAATTGATGGTGTCGCCTGCAATTTCGTTCAAGCAGAATGGGCTGGGGTCAGACTTCATTTCGATGGCAACTGAAGCTAAACTTGCCACCTCAGCGAGCAATGGTATCACTACAAACCCATGCTGGAAATGCAAACACTTCTGTTCTGTGGTTAGCGAGGCCTCCGGGTACATGGCTTCTGTGGTGTCCTTCTCCAATTGGTGCCGCACACCGGCGATCGCTGTGCAAAGCTGCTCCTTGGCTGAGAGCACTTGGAGTGGTGATTTGTCACTCTGTTAATGGAGCTCATCAACGCCGGACATATCTCACCTGCAAAGGAAAGGAGGAATGAAGCAGGAGAGAGGGAGGTGTGGCAACCACTGAAATGTTGACACATTTGCAATGAATAGGTCCCAGATTACCGGCAATTTTGAGTTGCCACTTTGGTTCTGTGCTGCCAGAGTCCACAGTTGCTGGTTGCACAATAAACCATTGCTCAGCGTTGACCCATTAAGCACGCAAAACGCTGCAAAGACTGCAATAATTACCAGCCCCTGAAGCGTCTTGCCCGCATCCCCAGCACTGCAGTATAAGGCAAACAGAGCAGAGCAGTACACCAGGTACAGCCCAGCTGGCAAAGTAAATCTGGAGGAAAAATTTGTATTGGGGCTTCACCAATCCACGGCACATGCCACAGCACAAGTTTCCACAAGTAGGTAGGTGTCTTCGGGAGCCCGGGACACCTCCTTTGACGATATGGGAAGGTCTTACGAAGGGTGCGACCACCCCTCCCACTTCTTTAAGGAATGCGCCTCACAAAGTGGCTCTCGCATGTGTCTAGGGAAGGCATGATCGCAACCACCTAGCCCATGTGTGCCGGGTGGGAGGGTGCTCCCACATGGGTCGTCACGGGGGTCATGGTGATAATGTGCCCCCTCCTTTGTGCGGCAGCTTGGAGGGGCTGCCCAGCCGTGTGGAGTGTCTCTCGCTCTATGGGGTATTGTTCCAGCTGTGTTTTGTACAGATGCTTCACCTTAGTACCCCGAGTGGCAGAGTCGCTTTGGTTTACAGACTACTCTCTACTAGGTTGTAGTGGTTGTTGCCTTGGCTCCGGGTGACGTTTGCCGAGGTCCTCACACCAGCCTGGCAAGACTCAAACCACACGCCGTGGAGGACCGCCCCTGCCGGTGGCCCGATGGACTTAGTGGGTCGCCCCATTGAGTCTCAGCCTGGGCTTGTTCGTGTGTGGGTGGCTTGGCGCTTGAGCCCATGGCCACCATATGCTGTGCTTGGGTTGCTTGGGTTTTTGGGTTCTTTTGTGCCCTGCATTGCGTGTGCGTGTGTTCGTGGTGCTGGCGCTCACATCTTGGCGGTGCAAACTTGACATTCCGAGCCGACGGGGGTGCCAAAAATGAGCAAAAACTTTCACTGTTGGCCTCCGAGGCCGAGAGGTAAATATTGTGTTTCTCAAAAACGCATCCTGACGCATGAATTTCATATTGTTTCACTGTCAACAGTGAAACAATACCTAGTAAGTGATCAAGGTTGTCTATGGGCCCACATACTCTCTCGCCCTCTAGGGACTACGATGCTAGGATCAACGGATGTCCTTGCTCTATAGACCACACATCGCACCTGAATACATACCACCCTCGTCTTCGGTTTGAAGGAAGTGCATTCGATTCCCACTGCCTGCCCTTGGTTTTGGAAGCCACTTTCTTGGGCTGCTGTTTCTTGATTATCATTTTCAAGCCCGTTGTGTCTATGCATACACAGTCCGGTACTCTCTGTCGAGCTGAAGAAATCTGTCACCCTTTTTATGACTTGTGCACAGTACATGCCTGTTTCATCTGTCGTTAATATCATCGGAAGTTTCACTGTTAGTGAAACCTTATCCCATTCCACAGGTTTGTCGGGTTATAACAAAAATTGACAAATGTGGAACGGTGTAGTATGGTCAACAGCCTGGGTGTACTGCTTGTGCATGTGTTTTGTGGTGCCTGCTAGCCATGCTGTTTGTTGTCTTCAGGTGCGATGTGTGGTGTATAGAGCAAGGACATCCGTTGATCCTAGCATCGCAGCCCCTAGAGCACGAGAGAGTATGTGGGCCCATAGACAACCTTGATCACATACCAGGTATTGTTTCACTGTTGACAGTGAAACTCTACTGTACCTGGTTCAATTTTTCTCTATCCACCCCAAGCAGCACCTCCAGGGAAACCTGTGCAAGTAGCAGAGACAGGGGCAGCGACACAGGCACGGGCACCCTCACAGGCTAATATTACATACACCACATACTTTTGCTGAGTGAGTTTCACTGTTGACAGTGAAACTCACCGATGATGGGCCCTTAGAATGGGTTTTGTAAAAACACGCTATCCAAAAACTGGACATTTGTAAAATACTGCATTTATTCCGGGCGTGGAGAGTTTTGAGTACAACTGTGAAAGGCGCTGTTCCGGGTGCGGGTCCGCAACTTTGGATGTCAGGTTTGCACCCCCAAGCACATGCTTCTTGTAGTGTGTGCTAGTACGCTCGGTAAGCACTACATGCTAGCCCCACACTCCCCAGGGTATCATCCCCAAGCCTAGTGTGGTTGTTGCAGCCAAAGCCGCAAGGCTACCTCTGGCCAAGCTTGTCTGGTGGGCGCTGCCACATTGTCATGCTGTCGCTCGCCTCACTCTTTGGGGCCCCGTTGACATAGTGTGTTGATGCAGATGGAGGTCCTGGGCTTGTGGTGTGCTGGTGTGTGAGGCGCTATGGGGAGTGGGCACAGGGTGGGGGCGTAGTGTAGGAGTGGCCTTGGGTGCATAGCTCAACCTACTCTTCGCCCCCCTTGTAATCCCCCTCCCTAATGTCAGGCTGGTCCCCCCCCCAAGGGTGGGGCGGTCATGAAGTGACGCCCCCCCAAATAGGCCATGAAGCAATGGATTCTTAGCTACCGAACGCCGCTGTGTCATAGGAGGACGGTCCCAATGTTTCCTTGAGTTTGCCCGCAGGCTATCGCATGTTTCTTGGGCTGGGTTGGGTCAGCTCATCCCCAACCCCAAGAACACGGTGAGCTGTCGCGCACGCTTCACACAATCATCCTACATGCCCTCACTTCAGCCACCACCGAAAATTGCATAGTCAGGTTTGAGTCAGCTCATCTCCCTCCTAGAGAACCCGGTCAAACAGCCAAACGGCCTTCGGATCCACCAATCTCCCTGAGGACCGTTCACCCCCCTCACCGCCGTCCTCGTCCTCTGCATCACAAGAACGAAAGAGCAAAAAGGTGAATTTGGGGCGTTTGGTGCATCCCAATCCCCCTAGAGGTCAAGCCACTCGAGGGGTCATTTGGGGTACCCGTCTCACCATGAGAGGGGTCAAAATTGGTACCCGTCTCACCGTGAGAGGGGTCAAAACCACCCCCGCACAGGGATTCTATAAACACCCGTCAGCAATGTCATTGACGGGTTGACGGTTGGTCCACTAAAAAGGTGTTCTTTTGTTGTTTTTTTTTGGTTTGTTTGCCGTTTATTTTACAACCTAGGCAGGGTTTCTGTCCCAATACCATTAGCAAAGGCCTTTTGGGGGGGGGTTGATGGGGGGAGGGCGGTGCATGGGGAGGGGGGTGGGGGGGGACTGCGGTCAGGGAGGGCCCAATCCAATTGCGAAAAACTGCGGGAAAATTGTGGAGAATTGCGATTTGCCATCGATCCCAGTGACCCAAATTCTACCCCTATTGGCCCCTGCTGCTGTACCAGGAATTTTGTTTTTTGAATGTGGTGTTTGCCGTAGGTCCCAGTGACCCCATTTCTGCCTCTGTTGGCCCCTGCTGGTGTAACAGGAATGTTGTTGCTTTAGTCTCATATTTGCCAGGACTGCACACATCTCAGGCAAAGATGAGGTAAGATAAGACATGTACATGTCTTTTGCAGGCCCCTTGGCACAGGACTGCACACATCTCAGGCAAAGAAAAGGTAAGATAAAATATGTACATGTCTTTTGCAGGCCCCTTCTCCACAGGACTGCACATATCTCAGGCAAAGATAAGCAGGACTGGACACATCTGAAGGCAAGGATAAAGTAAGACATAATGAGATAAGATAAGATAAGAAGTCCCATGGACACGCCAAAAATACTGGCGGTGGGAGGAGAAGGCTGACAGCTGACGCTGCATGGCAAATGCTGAAACCCCACTGCCACGACCCCGGCAAGGGAAGCTGGGGTGTGGAGGACGCGGAAAAGCAGTGGCCAGTAGTGCAGCACCAGCAGAGCGCCAGCAAAGTTATGCTGCACATGCACTGTGTCCTACAGAAGTCACTCGGAGTGCAGATGCACGGGAAGAGGGGCTACAACACGACTGTGACTATGTGCATTGATTGACATTGCTGTTGAATTGCAGCCCAAAACCCAGGAGTGTGTCTCCTGATAGATCACAGCAATAAAGCAGCAATGTTCACAGCATTCCACGCCCAAATGGGCTTTGGTTTCTGGGTGCAGATGCTGTAAACTGGCCCATACATTGACATGCACACTGTGGCCAGTCGCATGTCAAGGAGCCATGGCCGTACATGCGGTCCACAGCGGTGCAGGAACAACCTGAAATTCCGAAACACGAAGCATTCTGCAAAATACATAGAGAAATGTATTGCCTTGGATGCAACAGACACAGTTGCACAGCCAGGCCAGGTGCAAGTGGAGAATCAGTTGTGCCACACAGCACACTGCCGAACAGCATAAAAGTGCCAACCCAATTCTGAACCGCATGCCACCACTGGCTCACAGTTCACAGCATTTCACGCCCAAATGGGCTTTGGTTTCTGGGTGCAGATGCTGTAAACTGGCCCATACATTGACATGCACACTGTGGCCAGTCGCATGTCAAGGAGCCATGGCCGTACATGCGGTTCACAGCGGTGCAGGAACAACCTGAAATTCCGAAACACGAAGCATTCTGCAAAATACATAGAGAAATG
Organism: Eutreptiella sp. 'Long Island Sound 2002'; assembly: GCA_964036045.1. Lineage (NCBI taxonomy): Eukaryota > Euglenozoa > Euglenophyceae > Eutreptiales > Eutreptiaceae > Eutreptiella > Eutreptiella sp. 'Long Island Sound 2002'. The sequence continues at coordinate 63,940,278 of OZ038388.1, read as the reverse complement.
TATTGCCTTGGATGCAACAGACACAGTTGCACAGCCAGGCCAGGTGCAAGTGGAGAATCAGTTGTGCCACACAGCACACTGCCGAACAGCATAAAAGTGCGTACCCCATTCTGAACCGCATGCCACCACTGGCTCACAGTTCACAGCATTCCACGCCCAAATGGGCTTTGGTTTCTGGGTGCAGATGCTGTAAACTGGCCCACACATTGACGTGCACACTGTGGCCAGTCGCATGAAGTAACACTCTCACAGTTTGCATGGCAACTTGAATTTTGCTGTGAAATTGCAGCTTATATTCAATTTATGTGGTCTCTGGAATCCATAATCCCCCACAGAATCATGACACCTTCGTGGGCACTGCTCTCTTCCATTACATCCCTGCATTCAACCATTTGCATGCAACGTGTTCAGGTGGATGAGGTGCTTGGCTGGAGCTTCCACCATAAATCATTGCTCGCTGCCTTTTCTTTTGAGTTGGGTGACAGAGAAAACATTTCTTTGGATGTAGGCTGTAATTCTGACAGCTTTTGCTGCAACTGCAAGATAGTCAATATCCACCAGGTCTGCTGAAATCGGTGACAAAGAGAACATATTTTCAAGTAATGCAAACACAGCTTTAGTGGATACTACGGCATACATACGTAAATACATTCATTGCATTGCATGTGTCTGCATTTTGTCCAGCATGAGAATCCATGGATCCAAGTATCAAAGGCTGTTGCTTGTATGTACGCCAACACGGCAATATGACCAACTCCTCATTTGGTAGACACCACCCTCCTCGCCTTGAGCATCGCCTTCATGGGTTTGAGAGTAAGAATGTGGTCCAATGTTCCTTCGTCGACCAATTCAAGTTCAAACTCGGAACAAATACGGGCAAGGATGACGTTCATCTCTGCCTTGGCGAGGGCTTGGCCGACACAGTTTTGTTGGCCGAGGGCGAAGGGGAAGAACGCTTCGTCCATTTCTTCGGTTGGATCGTCCCATCGTGATGGAACGAAGGAGTCTGGATCGGCATAGATGTCTTCACTACGAAGAGGTAACAGAAATGGCAACCATACCACTGCTCCCTTGGGAAGGATGTATCCCTCTTTTGTCCTATATTCCCGTCCAATGGTCCTTTGTGCTCCGGCCGCTGCAACCGGGTAGAGCCTCATCCCTTCCTTGACGACTTTCCTCAAAGCGTCTGATTTGGTCAAATCCTCGCCGTTGTCGCGGGCCTCAAGCAGTGCTTCTCTCAACTTTTGTTGTTCGCTCGGATGCTTTGCCAGTTCTCTTAGGATAAATGCAATGGTGAAACTGGTCGTGTCGCGGCCTGCAACAAGTATAAAGGTAAGATCAGCTACACGCTCGTCGTCACTCTTGTAGGCGGTGTTCTTCATGACGCGGTCGATGATCGTATCCTTGGTGGGATTCTCAAGTTCACGATAGGAAGCGATGAGTTTCAAGGCGAAGGCACGCACGCGCTTTGAAGCAGCAAATGCACGTTGCCTGTCGGGAAGTAGGAGGCCGAACGGCTTCCTCAATGGATTTGTGGCCGATTTGAAAGTAAACTCATCGAATGCAAGATCCAGATCGTCTGCGTAGTTTTTTGCCTCCTCCTTGCTCATTTTGTATTTGAATGCCGTCTCTGAAAGGGCAGCCCCTACAAGGTCAAACATCTCCAAGCCAACATCAAAAGCCTCGTCGTTGGGAATAAATTTGCCCAACAATTCGGTCTGAATCCATTCATCCACCTTTGCGGACGCAACGTCATTCATTCGTCGGATGTGCGCCGAAGAGAATGCCGTCGCGATGCCTCTCCTTCTGGACTGCCAATATGGACCATTGCTGGTAAACATTGACTTTGTGCCCGTCGCATGCACTGCTTCGACTGCTTCGTAGAGTTCTTCTGGTTTGGTGCTGAGCGGATCAGTTAATATCTTGTGTGAAAGTTTCGGTTCGCCGATGACCACAAACATGGGGCAAAAAAACATCTTCGCCAAGAGCGGGTTCAATTGGTACGTCATCGATTTGAGGTCTTTGGCCGCCTGAAGTAGAAACCAAGGAAGGTCGTTGCTCGTAATCTGCTTGATGGTTTCAAAGCAACCAGATTGTTCAATCGGCGGATAATCGCCCTGGCTCTTCTTGCTCTTACTCCTCATGGTTGATACCAGCGCGATACCACCGACGAGTAAAAGCAGTGAAGATGCCGACACAAGCACCAGGGATTTATGGGCTGAAGAAGAAGGCGTTGCAGTGCTCATTTTGCTGCGTGAAAGAATTTCTGGGAAGATAGTGAAAACACTTCACGTCATGAGCAACAATCATGTGTTGCTGAGTGCTCGTTCAGGACTGGAACAACGGAGTCCGTACAGAACAAACGTTGGTACACCGCACGCAATACAGGGCAGGGCTGTCCTTAACGCAAAAAAAAAAAAAAATCCCGTCCGGTACGGGGTAATTTCAAAAGAGCCCGCGGACAGTACATGTCTTCACCCCGGTGTTCCCAATTGTTCAACCATGAGTCCCTAGCCCCAAATCGGTCTCAGCACATAACCATATGATCCTTGCCCCACATGTGTTGCATGACCCTACCTCACACCCTGCACAATTCAACATGAAGAAGAGCAATACTTTTTTTGAATCAAATATAGTGATGCAGCGTTCGACCACCCGAATGTTCCATCGCCGGTGGCACAGCTGGAAACAAACTCCCTACTGCTGGTACAACCTGTGGAAAAGCACCCTGACACGCTCCATAAGCTCACCCTTCCCCCCTCTCACACTCAAACCATGCTTCCTACAAATGGCCTGAAACTCAACCTTAGTCCACTCATGCAACCTCCCCCTCTCCATTGCACTCAACACCGCCTCATCCACATCATACCGAAACACCAACTGCGTGCCAGAGTTAGAAGAGGTGGAGGGGACAGCTGAGGGGTTAGGAAGGTCAGAAGAGGAGCTACTGGCAACGGGCAAAATCAGAAGTGGCCCACAAGTGGGCAAATTGGCTACCTCACCCCTGCCGTATCGGGGAGCCCCACCGCCTCAGAGCGGGGGGCAAAATCAGAAGTGGCCCACAAGTGGGCAAATTGGCTACCTCACCCCTGCCGTATCGGGGAGCCCCACCGCCTCAGAGCGGGGGGCAAAATCAGAAGTGGCCCACAAGTGGGCAAATTGGCTACCTCACCCCTGCCGTATCGGGGAGCCCCACCGCCTCAGAGCGGGGGGCAAAATCAGAAGAGGCCCACAAGTGGGCAAATTGGCTACCTCACCCCTGCCGTATCGGGGAGCCCCACGGCCTCAGAGCGGGGGGCAAAATCAGAAGTGGCCCACAAGTGGGCAAATTGGCTACCTCACCCCTGCCGTATCGGGGAGCCCCACCGCCTCAGAGCGGGGGGCAAAATCAGAAGTGGCCCACAAGTGGGCAAATTGGCTACCTCACCCCTGCCGTATCGGGGAGCCCCACCGCCTCAGAGCGGGGGGCAAAATCAGAAGTGGCCCACAAGTGGGCAAATTGGCTACCTCACCCCTGCCGTATCGGGGAGCCCCACCGCCTCAGAGCGGGGGGCAAAATCAGAAGTGGCCCACAAGTGGGCAAATTGGCTACCTCACCCCTGCAGTATCGGGGAGCCCCACCGCCTCAGAGCGGGGGGCAAAATCAGAAGTGGCCCACAAGTGGGCAAATTGGCTACCTCACCCCTGCCGTATCGGGGAGCCCCACCGCCTCAGAGCGGGGGGCAAAATCAGAAGTGGCCCACAAGTGGGCAAATTGGCTACCTCACCCCTGCCGTATCGGGGAGCCCCACCGCCTCAGAGCGGGGGGCAAAATCAGAAGTGGCCCACAAGTGGGCAAGTTGGCTACCTCACCCCTGCCGTATCGGGGAGCCCCACCGCCTCAGAGCGGGGGGCAAAATCAGAAGTGGCCCACAAGTGGGCAAATTGGCTACCTCACCCCTGCCGTATCGGGGAGCCCCACCGCCTCAGAGCGGGGGGCAAAATCAGAAGTGGCCCACAAGTGGGCAAATTGGCTACCTCACCCCTGCCGTATCGGGGAGCCCCACCGCCTCAGAGCGGGGGGCAAAATCAGAAGTGGCCCACAAGTGGGCAAATTGGCTACCTCACCCCTGCCGTATCGGGGAGCCCCACCGCCTCAGAGCGGGGGGCAAAATCAGAAGTGGCCCACAAGTGGGCAAATTGGCTACCTCACCCCTGCCGTATCGGGGAGCCCCACCGCCTCAGAGCGGGGGGCAAAATCAGAAGTGGCCCACAAGTGGGCAAATTGGCTACCTCACCCCTGCCGTATCGGGGAGCCCCACTGCCTCAGAGCGGGGGGCAAAATCAGAAGTGGCCCACAAGTGGGCAAATTGGCTACCTCACCCCTGCCGTATCGGGGAGCCCCACCGCCTCAGAGCGGGGGGCAAAATCCGAAGTGGCCCACAAGTGGGCAAATTGGCTACCTCACCCCTGCCGTATCAGGGAGCCCCACCGCCTCAGAGCGGGGGGCAAAATCAGAAGTGGCCCACAAGTGGGCAAATTGGCTACCTCACCCCTGCCGTATCGGGGAGCCCCACCGCCTCAGAGCGGGGGGCAAAATCAGAAGAGGCCCACAAGTGGGCAAATTGGCTACCTCACCCCTGCCGTATCGGGGAGCCCCACCGCCTCAGAGCGGGGGGCAAAATCAGAAGTGGCCCACAAGTGGGCAAATTGGCTACCTCACCCCTGCCGTATCGGGGAGCCCCACCGCCTCAGAGCGGGGGGCAAAATCAGAAGTGGCCCACAAGTGGGCAAATTGGCTACCTCACCCCTGCCGTATCGGGGAGCCCCACCGCCTCAGAGCGGGGGGCAAAATCAGAAGTGGCCCACAAGTGGGCAAATTGGCTACCTCACCCCTGCCGTATCGGGGAGCCCCACCGCCTCAGAGCGGGGGGCAAAATCAGAAGAGGCCCACAAGTGGGCAAATTGGCTACCTCACCCCTGCAGTATCGGGGAGCCCCACCGCCTCAGAGCGGGGGGCAAAATCAGAAGTGGCCCACAAGTGGGCAAATTGGCTACCTCACCCCTGCCGTATCGGGGAGCCCCACCGCCTCAGAGCGGGGGGCAAAATCAGAAGTGGCCCACAAGTGGGCAAATTGGCTACCTCACCCCTGCCGTATCGGGGAGCCCCACCGCCTCAGAGCGGGGGGCAAAATCAGAAGTGGCCCACAAGTGGGCAAGTTGGCTACCTCACCCCTGCCGTATCGGGGAGCCCCACCGCCTCAGAGCGGGGGGCAAAATCAGAAGTGGCCCACAAGTGGGCAAATTGGCTACCTCACCCCTGCCGTATCGGGGAGCCCCACCGCCTCAGAGCGGGGGGCAAAATCAGAAGTGGCCCACAAGTGGGCAAATTGGCTACCTCACCCCTGCCGTATCGGGGAGCCCCACCGCCTCAGAGCGGGGGGCAAAATCAGAAGTGGCCCACAAGTGGGCAAATTGGCTACCTCACCCCTGCCGTATCGGGGAGCCCCACCGCCTGAAGAGCGGGGGGCAAAATCAGAGGTGGCCCACAAGTGGGCAAATTGGCTACCTCACCCCTGCCGTATCGGGGAGCCCCACCGCCTCAGAGCGGGGGGCAAAATCAGAAGTGGCCCACAAGTGGGCAAATTGGCTACCTCACCCCTGCCGTATCGGGGAGCCCCACCGCCTCAGAGCGGGGGGCAAAATCAGAAGTGGCCCACAAGTGGGCAAATTGGCTACCTCACCCATGCCGTATCGGGGAGCCCCACCGCCTCAGAGCGGGGGGCAAAATCAGAAGTGGCCCACAAGTGGGCAAATTGGCTACCTCACCCCTGCCGTATCGGGGAGCCCCACCGCCTCAGAGCGGGGGGCAAAATCAGAAGTGGCCCACAAGTGGGCAAATTGACTACCTCACCCCTGCCGTATCGGGGAGCCCCACCGCCTCAGAGCGGGGGGCAAAATCAGAAGTGGCCCACAAGTGGGCAAATTGGCTACCTCACCCCTGCCGTATCGGGGAGCCCCACCGCCTCAGAGCGGGGGGCAAAATCAGAAGAGGCCCACAAGTGGGCAAATTGGCTACCTCACCCCTGCCGTATCGGGGAGCCCCACCGCCTCAGAGCGGGGGGCAAAATCAGAAGTGGCCCACAAGTGGGCAAATTGGCTACCTCACCCCTGCCGTATCGGGGAGCCCCACCGCCTCAGAGCGGGGGGCAAAATCAGAAGTGGCCCACAAGTGGGCAAATTGGCTACCTCACCCGTGCCGTATCGGGGAGCCCCACCGCCTCAGAGCGGGGGGCAAAATCAGAAGTGGCCCACAAGTGGGCAAGTTGGCTACCTCACCCCTGCCGTATCGGGGAGCCCCACCGCCTCAGAGCGGGGGGCAAAATCAGAAGTGGCCCACAAGTGGGCAAATTGGCTACCTCACCCCTGCCGTATCGGGGAGCCCCACCGCCTCAGAGCGGGGGGCAAAATCAGAAGTGGCCCACAAGTGGGCAAATTGGCTACCTCACCCCTGCCGTATCGGGGAGCCCCACCGCCTGAAGAGCGGGGGGCAAAATCAGAGGTGGCCCACAAGTGGGCAAATTGGCTACCTCACCCCTGCCGTATCGGGGAGCCCCACCGCCTCAGAGCGGGGGGCAAAATCAGAAGAGGCCCACAAGTGGGCAAATTGGCTACCTCACCCCTGCCGTATCGGGGAGCCCCACCGCCTCAGAGCGGGGGGCAAAATCAGAAGTGGCCCACAAGTGGGCAAATTGGCTACCTCACCCATGCCGTATCGGGGAGCCCCACCGCCTCAGAGCGGGGGGCAAAATCAGAAGTGGCCCACAAGTGGGCAAATTGGCTACCTCACCCCTGCCGTATCGGGGAGCCCCACCGCCTCAGAGCGGGGGGCAAAATCAGAAGTGGCCCACAAGTGGGCAAATTGGCTACCTCACCCCTGCCGTATCGGGGAGCCCCACCGCCTCAGAGCGGGGGGCAAAATCAGAAGTGGCCCACAAGTGGGCAAATTGGCTACCTCACCCCTGCCGTATCGGGGAGCCCCACCGCCTCAGAGCGGGGGGCAAAATCAGAAGTGGCCCACAAGTGGGCAAATTGGCTACCTCACCCCTGCCGTATCGGGGAGCCCCACCGCCTCAGAGCGGGGGGCAAAATCAGAAGTGGCCCACAAGTGGGCAAATTGGCTACCTCACCCCTGCCGTATCGGGGAGCCCCACCGCCTCAGAGCGGGGGGCAAAATCAGAAGTGGCCCACAAGTGGGCAAATTGGCTACCTCACCCCTGCCGTATCGGGGAGCCCCACCGCCTCAGAGCGGGGGGCAAAATCAGAAGTGGCCCACAAGTGGGCAAATTGGCTACCTCACCCCTGCCGTATCGGGGAGCCCCACCGCCTCAGAGCGGGGGGCAAAATCAGAAGTGGCCCACAAGTGGGCAAATTGGCTACCTCACCCCTGCCGTATCGGGGAGCCCCACCGCCTCAGAGCGGGGGGCAAAATCAGAAGTGGCCCACAAGTGGGCAAATTGGCTACCTCACCCCTGCCGTATCGGGGAGCCCCACCGCCTCAGAGCGGGGGGCAAAATCAGAAGTGGCCCACAAGTGGGCAAATTGGCTACCTCACCCCTGCCGTATCGGGGAGCCCCACCGCCTCAGAGCGGGGGGCAAAATCAGAAGTGGCCCACAAGTGGGCAAATTGGCTACCTCACCCCTGCCGTATCGGGGAGCCCCACCGCCTCAGAGCGGGGGGCAAAATCAGAAGAGGCCCACAAGTGGGCAAATTGGCTACCTCACCCCTGCCGTATCGGGGAGCCCCACCGCCTCAGAGCGGGGGGCAAAATCAGAAGTGGCCCACAAGTGGGCAAATTGGCTACCTCACCCCTGCCGTATCGGGGAGCCCCACCGCCTCAGAGCGGGGGGCAAAATCAGAAGTGGCCCACAAGTGGGCAAATTGGCTACCTCACCCCTGCCGTATCGGGGAGCCCCACCGCCTCAGAGCGGGGGGCAAAATCAGAAGTGGCCCACAAGTGGGCAAATTGGCTACCTCACCCCTGCCGTATCGGGGAGCCCCACCGCCTCAGAGCGGGGGGCAAAATCAGAAGAGGCCCACAAGTGGGCAAATTGGCTACCTCACCCCTGCCGTATCGGGGAGCCCCACCGCCTCAGAGCGGGGGGCAAAATCAGAAGTGGCCCACAAGTGGGCAAATTGGCTACCTCACCCCTGCCGTATCGGGGAGCCCCACCGCCTCAGAGCGGGGGGCAAAATCAGAAGTGGCCCACAAGTGGGCAAATTGGCTACCTCACCCCTGCCGTATCGGGGAGCCCCACCGCCTCAGAGCGGGGGGCAAAATCAGAAGTGGCCCACAAGTGGGCAAATTGGCTACCTCACCCCTGCCGTATCGGGGAGCCCCACCGCCTCAGAGCGGGGGGCAAAATCAGAAGTGGCCCACAAGTGGGCAAATTGGCTACCTCACCCCTGCCGTATCGGGGAGCCCCACCGCCTCAGAGCGGGGGGCAAAATCAGAAGTGGCCCACAAGTGGGCAAATTGGCTACCTCACCCCTACCGTATCGGGGAGCCCCACCGCCTCAGAGCGGGGGGCAAAATCAGAAGTGGCCCACAAGTGGGCAAATTGGCTACCTCACCCATGCCGTATCGGGGAGCCCCACCGCCTCAGAGCGGGGGGCAAAATCAGAAGTGGCCCACAAGTGGGCAAATTGGCTACCTCACCCCTGCCGTATCGGGGAGCCCCACCGCCTCAGAGCGGGGGGCAAAATCAGAAGAGGGCCACAAGTGGGCAAATTGGCTACCTCACCCCTGCCGTATCGGGGAGCCCCACCGCCTCAGAGCGGGGGGCAAAATCAGAAGAGGCCCACAAGTGGGCAAATTGGCTACCTCACCCATGCCGTATCGGGGAGCCCCACCGCCTCAGAGCGGGGGGCAAAATCAGAAGTGGCCCACAAGTGGGCAAATTGGCTACCTCACCCCTGCCGTATCGGGGAGCCCCACCGCCTCAGAGCGGGGGGCAAAATCAGAAGTGGCCCACAAGTGGGCAAATTGGCTACCTCACCCCTGCCGTATCGGGGAGCCCCACCGCCTCAGAGCGGGGGGCAAAATCAGAAGAGGCCCACAAGTGGGCAAATTGGCTACCTCACCCATGCCGTATCGGGGAGCCCCACCGCCTCAGAGCGGGGGGCAAAATCAGAAGTGGCCCACAAGTGGGCAAATTGGCTACCTCACCCCTGCCGTATCGGGGAGCCCCACCGCCTCAGAGCGGGGGGCAAAATCAGAAGTGGCCCACAAGTGGGCAAATTGGCTACCTCACCCCTGCCGTATCGGGGAGCCCCACCGCCTCAGAGCGGGGGGCAAAATCAGAAGAGGGCCACAAGTGGGCAAATTGGCTACCTCACCCATGCCGTATCGGGGAGCCCCACCGCCTCAGAGCGGGGGGCAAAATCAGAAGTGGCCCACAAGTGGGCAAATTGGCTACCTCACCCCTGCCGTATCGGGGAGCCCCACCGCCTCAGAGCGGGGGGCAAAATCAGAAGTGGCCCACAACTGGGCAAATTGGCTACCTCACCCCTGCCGTATCGGGGAGCCCCACCGCCTCAGAGCGGGGGGCAAAATCAGAAGTGGCCCACAAGTGGGCAAATTGGCTACCTCACCCCTGCCGTATCGGGGAGCCCCACCGCCTCAGAGCGGGGGGCAAAATCAGAAGTGGCCCACAAGTGGGCAAATTGGCTACCTCACCCCTGCCGTATCGGGGAGCCCCACCGCCTCAGAGCGGGGGGCAAAATCAGAAGTGGCCCACAAGTGGGCAAATTGGCTACCTCACCCCTGCCGTATCGGGGAGCCCCACCGCCTCAGAGCGGGGGGGCAAAATCAGAAGTGGCCCACAAGTGGGCAAATTGGCTACCTCACCCCTGCCGTATCGGGGAGCCCCACCGCCTCAGAGCGGGGGGCAAAATCAGAAGTGGCCCACAAGTGGGCAAATTGGCTACCTCACCCCTGCCGTATCGGGGAGCCCCACCGCCTCAGAGCGGGGGGCAAAATCAGAAGTGGCCCACAAGTGGGCAAATTGGCTACCTCACCCCTGCCGTATCGGGGAGCCCCACCGCCTCAGAGCGGGGGGCAAAATCAGAAGTGGCCCACAAGTGGGCAAATTGGCTACCTCACCCCTGCCGTATCGGGGAGCCCCACCGCCTCAGAGCGGGGGGCAAAATCAGAAGTGGCCCACAAGTGGGCAAATTGGCTACCTCACCCCCCCCGTATCGGGGAGCCCCACCGCCTCAGAGCGGGGGGCAAAATCAGAAGTGGCCCACAAGTGGGCAAATTGGCTACCTCACCCCTGCCGTATCGGGGAGCCCCACCGCCTCAGAGCGGGGGGCAAAATCAGAAGTGGCCCACAAGTGGGCAAATTGGCTACCTCACCCCTGCCGTATCGGGGAGCCCCACCGCCTCAGAGCGGGGGGCAAAATCAGAAGTGGCCCACAAGTGGGCAAATTGGCTACCTCACCCCTGCCGTATCGGGAAGCCCCACCGCCTCAGAGCGGGGGGCAAAATCAGAAGTGGCCCACAAGTGGGCAAATTGGCTACCTCACCCCTGCCGTATCGGGGAGCCCCACCGCCTCAAAGCGGGGGACAAAATCAGAAGTGGCCCACAAGTGGGCAAATTGGCTACCTCACCCCTGCCGTATCGGGGAGCTCCACCGCCTCAGAGCGGGGGGCAAAATCAGAAGTGGCCCACAAGTGGGCAAATTGGCTGCCTCACCCCTGCCGTATCGGGGAGCCCCACCGCCTCAGAGCGGGGGGCAAAATCAGAAGTGGCCCACAAGTCGGCAAATTGGCTACCTCACCCCTGCCGTATCGGGGAGCCCCACCGCCTCAGAGCGGGGGGCAAAATCAGAAGTGGCCCACAAGTGGGCAAATTGGCTACCTCACCCCTGCCGTATCGGGGAGCCCCACCGCCTCAGAGCGGGGGGCAAAATCAGAAGTGGCCCACAAGTGGGCAAATTGGCTGCCTCACCCCTGCCGTATCGGGGAGCCCCACCGCCTCAGAGCGGGGGGCAAAATCAGAAGTGGCCCACAAGTGGGCAAATTGGCTACCTCACCCCCCCCGTATCGGGGAGCCCCACCGCCTCAGAGCGGGGGGCAAAATCAGAAGAGGCCCACAAGTGGGCAAATTGGCTACCTCACCCCTGCCGTATCGGGGAGCCCCACCGCCTCAGAGCGGGGGGCAAAATCAGAAGTGGCCCACAAGTGGGCAAATTGGCTACCTCACCCCCCCCGTATCGGGGAGCCCCACCGCCTCAGAGCGGGGGGCAAAATCAGAAGAGGCCCACAAGTGGGCAAATTGGCTACCTCACCCCTGCCGTATCGGGGAGCCCCACCGTCTCAGAGCGGGGGGCAAAATCAGAAGTGGCCCACAAGTGGGCAAATTGGCTACCTCACCCCCCCCGTATCGGGGAGCCCCACCGCCTCAGAGCGGGGGGCAAAATCAGAAGTGGCCCACAAGTGGGCAAATTGGCTACCTCACCCCCCCCGTATCGGGGAGCCCCACCGCCTCAGAGCGGGGGGCAAAATCAGAAGAGGCCCACAAGTGGGCAAATTGGCTACCTCACCCCTGCCGTATCGGGGAGCCCCACCGCCTCAGAGCGGGGGGCAAAATCAGAAGTGGCCCACAAGTGGGCAAATTGGCTACCTCACCCCCCCCCGTATCGGGGAGCCCCACCGCCTCAGAGCGGGGGGCAAAATCAGAAGAGGCCCACAAGTGGGCAAATTGGCTACCTCACCCCTGCCGTATCGGGGAGCCCCACCGCCTCAGAGCGGGGGGCAAAATCAGAAGAGGCCCACAAGTGGGCAAATTGGCTACCTCACCCCTGCCGTATCGGGGAGCCCCACCGCCTCAGAGCGGGGGGCAAAATCAGAAGTGGCCCACAAGTGGGCAAATTGGCTACCTCACCCCTGCCGTATCGGGGAGCCCCACCGCCTCAGAGCGGGGGACAAAATCAGAAGTGGCCCACAAGTGGGCAAATTGGCTACCTCACCCCTGCCGTATCGGGGAGCCCCACCGCCTCAGAGCGGGGGGCAAAATCAGAAGTGGCCCACAAGTGGGCAAATTGGCTACCTCACCCCTGCCGTATCGGGGAGCCCCACCGCCTCAGAGCGGGGGGCAAAATCAGAAGTGGCCCAGAAGTGGGCAAATTGGCTACCTCACCCCTGCCGTATCGGGGAGCCCCACCGCCTCAGAGCGGGGGGCAAAATCAGAAGTGGCCCACAAGTGGGCAAATTGGCTACCTCACCCATGCCGTATCGGGGAGCCCCACCGCCTCAGAGCGGGGGGCAAAATCAGAAGTGGCCCACAAGTGGGCAAATTGGCTACCTCACCCCTGCCGTATCGGGGAGCCCCACCGCCTCAGAGCGGGGGGCAAAATCAGAAGTGGCCCACAAGTGGGCAAATTGGCTACCTCACCCCTGCCGTATCGGGGAGCCCCACCGCCTCAGAGCGGGGGATAAAATCAGAAGTGGCCCACAAGTGGGCAAATTGGCTACCTCACCCCTGCCGTATCGGGGAGCCCCACCGCCTCAGAGCGGGGGGCAAAATCAGAAGTGGCCCACAAGTGGGCAAATTGGCTACCTCACCCCTGCCGTATCGGGGAGCCCCACCGCCTCAGAGCGGGGGGCAAAATCAGAAGTGGCCCACAAGTGGGCAAATTGGCTACCTCACCCCTGCCGTATCGGGGAGCCCCACCGCCTCAGAGCGGGGGGCAAAATCAGAAGTGGCCCACAAGTGGGCAAATTGGCTACCTCACCCCTGCCGTATCGGGGAGCCCCACCGCCTCAGAGCGGGGGGCAAAATCAGAAGTGGCCCACAAGTGGGCAAATTGGCTACCTCACCCCTGCCGTATCGGGGAGCCCCACCGCCTCAGAGCGGGGGGCAAAATCAGAAGTGGCCCACAAGTGGGCAAATTGGCTACCTCACCCCTGCCGTATCGGGGAGCCCCACCGCCTCAGAGCGGGGGGCAAAATCAGAAGTGGCCCACAAGTGGGCAAATTGGCTACCTCACCCCTGCCGTATCGGGGAGCCCCAACGCCTCAGAGCGGGGGGCAAAATCAGAAGTGGCCCACAAGTGGGCAAATTGGCTACCTCACCCCTGCCGTATCGGGGAGCCCCACCGCCTCAGAGCGGGGGGCAAAATCAGAAGTGGCCCACAAGTGGGCAAATTGGCTACCTCACCCCTGCCGTATCGGGGAGCCCCACCGCTTCAGAGCGGGGGGCAAAATCAGAAGTGGCCCACAAGTGGGCAAATTGGCTACCTCACCCCTGCCGTATCGGGGAGCCCCACCGCCTCAGAGCGGGGGGCAAAATCAGAAGTGGCCCACAAGTGGGCAAATTGGCTACCTCACCCCTGCCGTATCGGGGAGCCCCACCGCCTCAGAGCGGGGGGCAAAATCAGAAGTGGCCCACAAGTGGGCAAATTGGCTACCTCACCCCTGCCGTATCGGGGAGCCCCACCGCCTCAGAGCGGGGGGCAAAATCAGAAGTGGCCCACAAGTGGGCAAATTGGCTACCTCACCCCTGCCGTATCGGGGAGCCCCACCGCTTCACAGCGGGGGGCAAAATCAGAAGTGGCCCACAAGTGGGCAAATTGGCTACCTCACCCCTGCCGTATCGGGGAGCCCCACCGCCTCAGAGCGGGGGGCAAAATCAGAAGTGGTGCCCAAAAGAGGGCGGCGGGGGGGGTAGACATGGCCCGCGTTCGGCCGGGGCAAAAAGGCCTCTAGGGGCTGTCCTTAAGGGCTGTCCTTAACAAAAAAAAAAATCTCGTCCCTTAAGGACAGCCTTGATACAGGGTTTTGAACCTTTCAGGGTGTCAGGAAAGAACAGCGGAGTCCATACCAGTGACGGATGTAATTGGGGGGGTGGGTGTCCCTCCCTCCCCCCCCCCCCTGTTGTGACGAGGCGTCACAATACGCGTCACAAAAAAACCCAGTCGCAGATTGAGCCACGCAGGGTACCAGGAGGCAAGCAGGACAACCCTTCCAGAGAGGCATGTGTGTGCAGCAGGGTACAGGCAACAACAAACAGTTTTTTTTTGTTTCTGGGTAGTCCACCAGGGTTCTTATTCACTGTCACTGTGCAGCAGGGTTCTCATTCACTGTCACTGTCACTGTCAGTACCACTTTCCTCGTCACTGACAGTGAGGGCGCTTGCGCTGGCAAAAGAGGACAGGGAGCTGCCTGAATCCGGAACCTGTCCCAGGTTATCAACATACTCTGCAGTTTCTGGCAGAACGCGTTCCCAGGGTTCTTATTCCCTGTCACTGTGCAGCAGGGTTCTCATTCACCGTCACTGTCACCCACATGCCCTCAGGAAATACCACTGCCCTCAGGAAGTACCGCAGAGCCTTTTGGGTGTCACAATATTTTCAGAAAAGCTGTTATCCCACTATGGCCTATTGTATTTTTTTGTGACATGTCACAATTCACTACCCCCCCCCCCCACCCCCTGAGTGGCGCACAAATTAGATCCATCACTGGTCCATACTGATGGGGGAGTGTTTGCCCGGCGCGCGCCCGGCGCGCTACTTTTGTATTGACTATCCCAACTTGAGTATCAGGGCCCTGGCCCCCCCAACACACTGTCCCTTTGGTTCTTGGCAATGTGCAATGCGCAATGGGTAATGTGCTCTCCACAAAACATTCATGATACAAACAACAATCTTAAACCAAATACAACTTGCACCACAAGTAACCAAGAAAAAAAAAACTGCCCTCATGCCTTGATGGCGCGCCGCCCTTTCCCTGCAACCTTGGAGTCGGGGTGCAAAGCCTCCCAATGATCCAACCCCCAGTCCAACCCATCCAGCAAAATTGCCACCTTGAATCCCCCCCTCGTGAGGTAAGGCTTACTAAACTCCACCCCATAAAACAATGCCGCATGTTCATTTTGAATGGACCGTTTCTGTACTCTGTGGGAATTGAGTTGAAAAGCAATAATGACCTCCACTTCAGGAGGTACCATGAGGAATGACGACCAATCCAGTGCACCCATACTGTTGGCTTCCACCCAAAAGCCTGCCAAAGAGCCCCAAACTGAGTGCAAGCCTCCCTGTAAATTACAACATCGTTCAGGGTTGCAGAACCAACACTGTACCACGTGCTTGCCATGGACAACAATGCTCTTAACAACAATCTCATGGCAACAGACACCAATATATCTCTTCCCATATACCGCACTGTCATGGGATCGGCCACCCTCACAGCCTCCACAGAACGAGCACTGTACTGGGGGTCTTTCAAAAAGAGGACAGTGGAGCTCAGGTCAAGGGTTCCTTCCTTGGTAGGTGGTCGTGCAACACGATCAGCTACTGGGATCCTACTGGCAGCCCCCTTCAGGTCAGCAAACAGAGCATTGAGATCTCGCACACATGATGCGTGCACACCGAATGCAACGGCAGACTCTTTTGTGCGCTTAAAAACGGAATTTGTAATTCTGCCACCACCGTGGTACAAATCACCCACCCGGTTACGCAGTACAATGCACCGCAGGCAGGCACCCGGTCTCGCCACCTGGTCAACCTCATCTACTGTACACAGGTGGTTACAGAAATCGTCAAAATGCAACATGCAGCTCCAACACCGGCGTCCGGGTGATGGGTTTCCAGCCAACATGGCCTTGCCATCTCCACTAATGGTGCACACATAGGTCTCCCTAACTCCATTGACAACGAGTCCCGGCCCATTTTCTACATCCCTAACCTGGGCACTCAATTGCCCTTTCGTATCCATTCTCAACAAATGTTTTGAGTTGTCACCTCCATCAAACACCCACCAGGTAGCCCAATTCTTGGGTTGGCGGTATGCACCCGGATTGGCCCATATATTAGCAAAAACATCGCCCCGGGTTGTTGACGCTTTCCAAAAAGGAAGTGCATCCGCAACAATGACAACAACAACTGGACCAGAAGGTGGTCCAAAGGTGTTTGTGGCCTTGGCAACCTGTACCATGGCATCCAATACCTGTGGCAGCCGTGTAAAGGCTGCTGCACGTGACTGCCCTTTTGCTGTTAGGTCAAGAAAAGTACCCCGTGCAGGATACGGAGTTAGATCCCTTTTTACTTAGTCCACCATACTAATGGTTGCCTTCTTCTTAACACAGGTCCTCAGTGACAGCAGAGATACATGAGCTCTGCGAAACCATTGTAGAAGGCGGACAGCTTCTTCCATTTTTGCATTGGTCACTTCCTTTTGCACTTTAAGGTGCAAGTGGTGGTCCCCCTGGTTGATGTCCACCGTCTCCCCCAGTAATGCCTCCGTGATGCACCAGAGGTGCTGTCCCCTTTCAGCACGGCCACTTTGTTTTATTTTGAAAAAGGGTTTCAAACTGATGCCCGAAATAGCGGTTTCGAACTGGGCCACAACTTCCTCAATTGTTGATGGTATATATATAGTTGAACCCGCAACAAAGCATGACCCATCCTCCTTGATGGTGTGCATGAAGCAATATGGGTCATGCCCGTCGTTCGTCTCAGGGGCCAAATCATTGATCCACTTCTCCAATGCCGCCTTGGTACTAGGGGGCGGTGGCATACAACGCTGCGACCAATTCGTTATCCACCGGGCGGTCATTTTGTTCACCAATGCGTCACGTGGAAATGCCTCCCGCATAAGAGCCAGTGCCCGCTGGGGACAATTACCAGCTAGGTAGCGGCAAGTGCAGGGCTGTGCCTTGCATGTATGCTGAACGGGTGTTGTGCTCACAGATCCTGACTTCTTTAACCCTCCAACAGCCAGCATCGTGGTCGTGGTAGACCCATCGCTGGGTTCCGCAACCTTGCTCCGCACACTGATAGCGATGGTTGTGACCGGGTATGGACATAAAACGACCATCAATAGTTCTAGCCGCCGTGCTTGCAAGTTTTTTCGTGCGGAAGGCTTGCCTGTCCAAACTTGCGAACCCAGTGTCCTCGGCACTTGGCGTCTCGGGCGTAGGTTCAGTTGTTGCCGTCGTTGGTACTGCCGCGGTAGGTTGCGGGGACGGGGTAGCAGCAGAGAGGCTCCGTAGGGCCGCTGCGTTGGCAAGCTTGAAACAGCCCATGCATGCCGTTGTGGTGTTGGGTGGGTTGGCAGCAAACGCCTGCTGCAAGCCGGTTCCCATGCTAGCAATAGGTAGCTCGCCAACTGCCCCACAAACACACTTGTCAGACATTGTACGGTTTTACGAGCTGTATGTCAAAACGGGGCAGGGTAGGGTAAGAAATAGGAAAGTAAGGTACCCTATGGTTGAGGAGCCTAAGGTAAAGTCCAGTAAACCAGCCCCTTGCATCTTAATCGGCACACATGGCAACATGACTACGTGCATTGCGAGTCCCTAACCCCAACTCAAGGGGCCACGCAACAAAGCGTGGACTACGAGTCCCTAACCCCAACTCTAGGGGCCACGCAAGAAAGCGTGAATTGCGAGTCCCTAACCCCACCTCAAGGGGCCCCGCAACAAAGCGTGGATTGTGAATCCCTAACCCCAACTCTAGGGGCGCAACAATACTGACCAATATGGGGTTGTGAAACAAACAAACAAGTGGAACACCCCACATTTCACATTGTGTACCGCAATTCCACTCCCGGGTTTCCACAACGGGCCACCAAACGCTGGTGGCCACGCGGTTCCACGCTGCGCCCACAGGTGTCAAACAAAAACGTCCTTTATTTCTTTGCACTCGTTCTCCACCACCTATTCCATTACTCCCATTTTGAAAACAATAATTGAATGATACCAAACTCAACAACTTACCGCACCTGCCATCATGGCAACGGAAAGGAGTATGACTCCCTCAGCCCAAAGCAGTAACCTGTGCCTTTGGGGGAATCTTTGCACTGCGCGCTACTTTTAGACTATGTTCCCCCCGAAGAGCCCCCAAGCAAACCCCTTGGAAAAGCCCTTACAATTAGGTGCCCCAAGCTGCCCCAGCTCAAGAAAGTGGCAAACTACCTTCCCTTCACATAACACACATCATGCACAACTGGAAAAGCCATGAACAGCGCATTGGTCGCCACCCTCAAGAACACACAACTGTCTTTTTGTTCTGTTGTCGACTAAGTACACATGGACTCCATCTTGCATTGGCGATTCACCACCCGTAGTGCATCTTGGTAGTACTCCAAGTGGATGAGCCCATCTCCCGCCATCCCAACCACCGTGGTAGGAACTCGCACGCCGTTGGAGCGGGTGTAGAACACCCAATCGCCAAGACTCAAATCCATGAAGAAAGTGTGTCTAAGAAAAGAGGAGGGGGGTATGAACTCCTGTAGCATATGTGCAAGCACGATAGATCAATGTGTGCACACGAGCATTGCGCCTTGCCATGCCTTGACATAACCATGCTACGCCTTGCCATGCCTTGACCCAAACGTGCTACGCCTTGCATAACCTCCGCTAGGGGTCACCATGATGCCCCTAGGGGCCCCTAGTATCTCAAAGTATGCGTCTCTAGTACGGCCACACGCCCAAATAGTTGCACTGCGCGCGCACTGCGCTTAAGGCTCCCCCTTTGTCCAAACCAATCCGCGTTCCTCTTGCACCGTTGTGCTGCTTCAACACCCCATACCCCATACCCCGCACACTCACACCCACCCACGCACGCACGCACACAGACACCCACACACCCACACACGCACACAGTAAGGCATGGCACCTTTTTCAAAAATTGAAACCTCTTTCCTTTTTTGGAACGAGGAAAGAGGTTTTACAAAAGGTTTCCTCCAAGAGTTTGTAAAAGAAACTGCATGAAAACCAAAAAGGTTACCTCTTTTCAAAAGAGGTAACCGCTTAAAACCTGATACGTCCAAAACCTGAACCATGCCCTAACACACACGAATCAACATGGCAAACAGGCGCTGGTCATCCGTATGAGTGCACAAATCTCATCAGACAAAAACTTTATCAGACACCACTAAAACAGTTCTGTGACAGTCGGAGCATGGCACTTGTGGCTGCAGTGCAGAGCTGCTGTATTTTTCCTTTGGCAGTGCATGGAGTTGCATCGTGTGGCACGCAGACACTTATGTGGAGCAGATGCAAACAGTATTGCTACATGTCCCTGCTGGGGACAAGAATTATGCATTTCATTGTGCCCCCTCCCCCCCCCCACCCACCCACTTCCGCCACCCACGCACCCAGCCACGCACCCACGCACCCACGCACCCACTCACCCACACACACACACACACACACGCATGCACGCACTCACGCACACATACCGAGCAGCACCACAGAAAAAAATCTGAAAACTTTTGGTTCCGTGTCAACTCAAATCATTCAACGTGCGCGTCAATTTGCACACTGGAGAAGCATCTGTGTCTGCATAGTTGCGTCTGCAGGAGGCATCTGTCTGGAGGGCAAAAATGCAGACTGTAAATCCCACAGTCAACAAACCACCACCAAACCAGGGCAACATCAGGCAGCAGCCACCATCAGGCCCCAGTGTCCATTATTTCTTGCATACCTGGGCAGAGTGATGTAGGGCGACCAGGGCACAAAAGGCGGAGGAAAGGGAGCAGCCAGTACATTGGACGAAGATTGAGTGGCAGCAGTAGCAGCAAAATCGGCGAATCCCTGTGCTCCACCTCACAGCACCCCACAGGTTACAAACAGTGCAACCCATTCAATGCACAAGCGTGGCCCCCTGGCGAGAATGCAATGAGGAGATACCACCATGAAGGTCTGGGCTAAGCCAGACGAAACAGTCCTGCCGCATTCCACAGACAATTCCCAAATCTCAACAGAGCAACTGGATTGAAATGAGGGGCAGGTCACTCAATGCGTTTGGACCCCCCCCCCCCCTGACTCAACCCTTAACCCATCAGTCAAATATTCTAATTCTGGGCGTAAAAACGCTTACTGCTTATGTGCAGGACTCACACTCCGACAATTGTGAGGCACAAATTCCAGAAGAAATTGAGGTATTCGAAAAATGGGGCACATCTCATTAGGCAAAGAGCGCATGAATTAAAAAAAAAGGCTTAAATGCAGGTTTGGATGAACAGCAAATGAAAAAATTTTTGACGACAAAAGCAAGCAGCTGTACATGCCAAACACGCAGATAAAATGTCCCCAAGAAAAACTGCAGGCACAGGCGTGCATTAGACACGATCCAGTTGTGTGAAAAAGCCAGTGCAGATAACCATGATCAGCAAGGGGTGAAAACGGTGAAAGGGAGAGACGGGGCAAGAAATCAGAATAATTGACACATATATTATGCAGTATAGTTGGGACATGGCATTCCAATCAACACCCACCACCAGGTGGCACAGGAGAGCAAGGCACATGCAAAGCATGAGCAACTCATGTTCCCAGTGTACAAATACTATTGGGTCAAATCGTTGCCTCCGTGTGACTCATGATGGCCACCGAGGTTGCAGAATATGCATCGCTGAGAGCTGGATGCACGTACATGTGTGTGTTGCAGGCTGGGAAACAATCACGAGACAATGAATCCAGAAATGATAGGCACAGGACATTGCAGCGATGTATGCAAACGGTGTGTTAAGAAGGCGAACCCTACTCAGGTTTTGCAGAGGTACGGAAAACGTAGCGTATGTACGTAAAAGATAACGTAAACCCTAGGTGTTGATTTCTAGTGTGTGGGCGTATGATTATGTGTTCTACAACCAACCCAGTCCAGAGCTTCAGCCTGCGAATCCAAGTGTGCATGTACGTGCATGTGTGTATGTGCGCTCTGATAATATCTGGAGAGAACATTGTGGAACCTTGAGGACCTTGAGTCATGAACTCAGGAAAGAATGCTGCTTCATGCCTGTGGTCCGCCTCTTCTACAGTCTAATACAGTGAACCAACGAAACCAGTTGGCCGGGAGCGACGTGCACTGCCTCATCTTCCTCAGGCAGCCCCTGCAGCAAGGGCGCTGGTGGGGTTGAAGGGTTGTGTGTGTGTGTGTGTGTGTGTGTGTGTGTGTGTGTGTTTGTGTGACACCCAATCATTTCAACAAATCCAAAGCGTTCGCTATCATACAGCACCTCTCTACAGCAATGTCCGCACTGCAGCAATGTTTGGTCTCCCGCCTCCTGCGGCCTGTGTGTTTGTGTGTGTGTGTGTGTGTGTGTGTGTTTGTGTGACGCCTATTCTTTGGAACGCATCATAGCGTTCGCTCACATACATTACCACTCTACGGCTCTGTTCGCACCACAGCAATGTTTGGCTTTTATCTCGTTGCCAACGAGCTTCTCCTCCCTCTCAGCACGACATTGAAGCACGGCGTTGTGTGTGTGCGTGTCTTTGTGTTTGTATCTCTCTCTCTCTCTCTGTGTGTGTGTGTGTGTGTGTGTGTGTGCGTGTGTGTGCGCTGTTGGCATCTGCCCCACGCGGGGGGTGTTTTTCGTTCACTCCGTTTGCTCTTGTTCTCGTCCGTGGCAATTCTTGTACGCCTGTGTCATGCGCACAAAAGAACAACTGCCTGCACGTTTGCTGAAAAACCGCCAGCATCCATGCAATTGCCTGAAATCAATGTAGATCCACGAGGTGGCCAATGGATGTATAATCGAATCAGACTTTGAATCACTCATACCCGAGCTCTCTGACACAACTGGATGCTTTCCCTGACCTGGCTTTGCCTTCTACAAAACGGTGATCAAAAAATTCGTTCACGGTGAATCAAGAGCAGTGACGCTCAGGCCGTGACAACTGGGAGTGCATGCAAAAAAGGGAACACAGAGGTATAATGGTCAGTATGAAACTCCATGAGAAATTGGTTGGAAAACGTCATTGCACGCAACCTGGGGCACACATCTGTAGGCGTGGCATTCCCAAGCTAGAAACTGCCAATTTTGGGCATGAAAAGGCCGAAATTGTCATCTTAGCTGTGACCTGCCTGTCGTTTTTGACTCGCCATCGCTTTAGGTTGCGTAGCATTTGCTGAGAGTATTGTGCTCTACTCTTTCACATAGGAACAGGATCGCGAGCTACAACAAGCGGCAGCACTCTTCAACGATGCGCGTTTTTTTTTTGCACGATATGTGTTCACTCGACATGTGGGCATGGAATGATGCAAACTTCCACATGACCCGCAATTGGTAGATGTGCACATTGTATTTCTTGGTACCAGCCACAAAAACCATACACGGGTACCCGAACAGAGATTCACGGTCTTTTCGTTCGACCAAGTCAGGTGCACCATTTCCTTGTTCTTATCCTTTACTTCAGTGGCTGATGCGCTGTGTGTACCTGCACGCTGGAACTTGACGTTGTGCAGCAGCCCTGATTTTCAGATTTTCAGGTGCATTAGACCTTCAGTGACTGAGGCGCACGATGATAGAGGCCAACGCCATGCAGTTTGTCATTTATAATGTATCTCTCTCTATGCGACCGCTGAAGACCAGACATCTTTCAAATACCGGTCACGCTTTTCTAACTTGAGCAGATAATCCTCTACAGCCTTCATGGTCTGCATCTCCTCACCACCATGTGTTTGAATGATTTGCTTCAAAGTATCCTCAACGTCCCTGGCCATACGCCTTGCATCCCCACAAACGTACACTCGACCACCGTTCTGCAGCAATTCCCAAACCTATACAACGGAAGAAGCAGAGCATTGCTGGGAAAGAAGGGTATAAGCTTCGCACAAAGACTCAAGACTGACTGAGGGGCGCGACATCCTTGATAAGATTGCGACGGGATGGTTTGGACGACTATGGACGATGGGACATCCACAGTGGTCAACAGCATTCAAACATATTCTCCATGCATAATCTTAATGGCCATGCGCGGGCTGTTTACCCTTTGCAATGGTTGTAAAACGGTTCGAAGGGTTTTGTTTTCGACCCTCAGCTTGTTGCACCACCTGGCAGGCGCTGGCTGAAACTTTGTGATTCTCTGTATTTCATACGTGAAATTTATCAACCAAAAATTTGGAAGACACTGAAGCCCAGTCCCAATTGTTTTGGTTTCTGGATAAAATAGCAAACTTACCGTTGAAGGTTTGTGAAGGTGTGCGCAAGCTGATTCCAGATGACCCTTGGTGATATGTCACCAGAATCTGGAGACCCACTTCGTTGACAAAGGTTTCTGACAGCCAAACCCACCATTATTCGTCATGGATGTGTCGAAACCAGGCTCTAAGGGTGTCGTTGGGCATGAAATCACCGTCCCGATCGTGTGCCCTCTAATCTGCCATCTGGTCACCAATATGTGGACCAAAACTTTCTCCCAGCTGCCACTCCGGTGAGCCAATACTTACTTCTGCGCCCAAGGTTTCATTCAGCAGGCGACGTTTCGCTTTGACAGCCCTGACGTCTGAACAATAAACGATCACACCTCGATTGCAGGATAGGATGAGGCATCGCGATGATGTGCGTGCTGGGAGTGCTACACAACCAGCCCGTTTGCTGCCATGGCTTGGCTGGGGTCGTGATCGCAAACACACAACACACAAATCCAAAGAGGCAGAGGAGCGACAGCCTGCATATGAAAGCCAAAACTGCGCAATGGACAATCTTGCTGGATACCACCAAATCTGGCAAATTCTCAACTACGCCTTCAGGGCTGCCGTTTCGTGAGGAGCACAGGGGACTGACAACACTGGCACAATTGCACACGGGCATAAACTCGTAGGTATCCTGCCAGGACGTGTTCTAAGGTACTTGTGTGCGCACATTTATGTGCACACATATGCAAGTGAACTCTATTCGCCTTATTTATGGGCAGTGGAAAATCAGACCTCAGCATCTAAATGGCCTTGTGGTTGGCTTCCCACAAGGCCGCCTGTCACAGGAAACTGGCCCTGGGATTGTCCCGCGGTTTCCTTCGCGCTTATCTGCCCGTTGACCAGGTCTGGCTCTTCGGCCATTTGTCCCACAGTTGGGGCCTGCAAAATATCGGGGGGGGGGCGGGACCTCGACATACCAGAGCAGAATTGGGGGGTGCATCATTTTTGCACGTGCCAATTGCGATGGGATTGGGTGGAGGGAAGATGGTGCTGGGATTGCCATGGGGTTGGAGAAGGGGGGATGAGGAAGGTCTGCAGCACACCCTGACAGCGAATCAAACGCACTTCACACCTGCTCTCCAACTTCTGCCAGCTTGTGCTGGACGTACACTTTCCGGTCTGTCTCCCGGGAGAATGCCAAATGTAACGCTGTAATAACCCCGTCGGCCTCGCATTGTCGGAGCAGATCTTCGTACAAGAAATCTTCCTCTCGCCTGCGGCATCCAAAGAAGAAATGGCAAGGCCCCAATTCCTCCCCTTTCTCCTTCAGTGCCAAGCGGCGGTGCAAGATACCCACCAGGGGAGCGATTCCTGTACCAGGACCAATCATAATCATTGGCGTTGTCGGGGCTCGAGGCGGATGGAAATTGGACGTGCGGGTGAAAACGAGCACCTTGGAACCGACCTCCATGCGCTGAAGATAAGGCGTACACAAGCCGCCATCCTCCACGGCAACGCAAATGTGGATGTGATTGGGTTGGGCTTTGTGGTCAGAGGCGATGGAATAGAAACGGGGCTGAAGGTGGGGCATGTGCTCCATGAAAACATCTGCGGGCACTTGGGCACTGCCAAACTTCCGGAGCCAACCGAAAGTGTTGCGGAGCTTCGGGCTCAACTTGTGGAACTCAGCCTTCGCAGCATCGTTGTTTCTGAGTACATCCATGAAGGCCTCCTTCTCCTGCTCGTCCTGCGCATACTGTGAAAAAGCCTTCAGCACAGACTTCTTGGCAGGATATGTGAGGTCCACGTACCACTTCAAGGCTTGTCTTAGATTGCATTTCGCTGGCAGCATATTCACCTGGCTGCCCTTGACAGCGACCTGCGCAAACGGTGTGTCAGACACACTGCTGAGACGACTAATGTATTGGTCGACGAGTGTGTCATCGTTGGGGGCATACACTCCCAAATGGTCACCAGCTTCATAGTACAGATCGAACCCATCAAGGCTCAACTCTATGTGCCTGGTGCTGCGCTCAGTACTATCCCCCAAAAGCTCCCTGTGTGCAGACAGAATGCGAGAAGACAGGTGGAGTTTAGAGACGTTTTACATGCAGACCCTCGTTGTTCCTTGCAGCGTGCCAGTAACATTACACAACTCGTACAGGAACGCCACCAGACACGAATACGAACTCCCCGCGCTTATGGAAATGCCAGCTGTAGCAATAGGCTAAGCCCCCCCAATGCTACGACATAGCCCCTGCTAAGAACCCTCAGAAGAATGTTGTGACTGCCCCTGCTGAGCCCCTCGATGCCACGATACAACCCCGGCCAAGCTTAATGTACCTACAAAAACTCAGCACAAGCGCGAAGGCAGAGTGGCAGAGAGGCGTGCCTGTTGCATGTCACAGTTGCCCAGACAGGATTCTTTTGACCTATTTCCAAGCGCTTCTTGTAGGGGTAAGGGTCAAAAGGGGTGCTGGAGTTCGGATCATATTCCAGGCGGGTTGTCCTCTCAAAGTCAAAGTTGTCTCCACCCTCGTACTTTATGTCGTAAAACTTGGTCAGCGCGGGCCACAAGTCTTGTTTCCAGTTCTCGAAATCTTCCTCCAAATCTTTGTCAGCATCACCCTGTCCGGTGACATAAAGTTGGTTGCCCCCACACAGTGTCATCAGCCGCTCCGTGTCCTTGCTACACTCATTAAAGTGCTTGTATTGGGTATCTCCAAGGCCGAAGATGCTGTAGTTGACATTAGAAAGGTCACAGGTCTCTTTGTTTTGCTCGTTGAACCACTCGTAAAAGTCGCGAGCGGAATCCGTTGGTTCACCTTCACCGTACGTAGCCACGACAAATACCACGCAGCTTTCATCTTGCAAGTCCTCAGGTTCGTAATCCAGAAGGTCCACGGCTTCACTCCGGAAACCAATTGTTTTGCCTTCTTGAACTAGTGTCTTTGCAAAGGTTTCCGCACTGCCAGTTTGACTGCCAAACAGGATTTTGAGGGAAGGTTTCGACATATCCTCCTCCATCTCTGCCCCCGCAGCTGCGTTGTTGACACCTCTTACGTCCGATTGCGTTGGTCCCCGGAGTGTTGTATAGACAACATACCCGACTACTCCCAAGACAACCAAAGCGCATGGGGCAATCAGGTCGGAATAATCCCTGGCAACCATTGCCTGTAGGACACACAAATACGAGACATACAGGACTGCAGACACGACGTTGTACACTGTTGGTACCATCGGTTTGCAGTCTGACGGCCATTTCTGTTTGAGGGGTTGAAGTCCACGCAGCATTGGCGAAACTCAAGCAGCTAGAAACCAACTTGTTTGCCGGCAGCCCACCGGTCCGGGCGGGGGGGGGGGGGAAGTTGTAAAATCCGAGCTGGCTTGTTGTTACTCGATTAAGACGTGGACGTGCGGATGTTTTGTGCACAATAGTCCTGCTGGGGAAACATGCAATCGTCCCCGTGTGGGGCGGAAGTTCAGATTCTTCGTGCTGTTGTGTGTCTCCTCGATGATATGTACCTAGCCGGCCTACCTTATGGATGGTTCTGTCAGCAGCACAACCCACCCAGGCTGCATCCCACTCGGGACCTGAAAATTTCCGGCCACGGTTCGATGAGACAGGTTGTCCTTCAAATATCAAGGCAATTCACACGGCGTGGCGAATTTACGCGATACTGTGGGACATCGGACCCTCGTAGATTCCAAAATGTACAGCCACTGGCAAGAAGCCCAGGTCCAGATGAAATCTCAGAATGCACATCATGTGTAAGTTTTGCCGCCACCTTCGTGAATTCAGTGCTGTACCTGCTTCGTTGCTTAGCTATTTCTCACTGTGCAGTATACAACCCGAACCAAACTGTACAAGGCGCAAAATTTGAGCGGGAAACGAAGTACAAATGGCGCAAAGAAATACGGTAGAAATAAAGAGGGGATGGGTCCGCGGTGCGCGCACGGCGGTCGGTTGCGCACGCGAGCAACCGCAGGTGGGAGTGGGGGGAGAATATGCGACAATGTGAGAATTTTCGGTTGAGAATGGGAATGGCCGGACCCCCCCCCCCACCCTCCCTCCCTTCCTCCAACACAGGTCGGTGGCCCCACACTCCCTCCTGCACCCGTGTACCCCCCTAGCAAAAGACGCAGGCACCAGATAAAGACCACAATTGCTTACTCATTCAAGAGGGACCCGGACCTCGGGTGCCTCAGGCGGTTATGGACCGCTTTGTCATTTTCACTCTTGAAGACATACCGGCACAAAGTGCAACGGCCGGGGCACTTGGCAAAAGAAGGCCGGTGAGTGTCGGGGTCCGCATTCAGACGCTGCTCCCTATGCTCAGCATAAGACAGAAAGTGGTCTGCGTGGGCGGGATGGGGAATGGGTGTGGGAAGACCCTTCAAGTGATCTAACTCCGCACGAAATCTCTTGGCGCGCCACGGTTTTTTCGCGCAAGGACAATTTTTTTTGGAGCAACGGATGAAAGCCAAGAGATTTGTGCGACGATCACAATGGTCAAGAAAAAATAGAAACCTCTCATACACCTCGCGAAGACTATCATCGCTTCGAATTTGTTTGTTAGAGCTTCGAGTGAAAGCAGGCAAAGTATCATAGGAAGGCCAATCCGCCGGTGGACCATCAGGGGGGATGTCACACAAAACAGAATAACCATCACGCATGCCATCAACCAAATTCCTAATATCAAGCATAGCAGCGTCAGGGTCCTCACTTATCACATTTCCTGCCAACTGTTGGGAGACCCAACCAAACAGAAGCTCCACCATATTCTGAAACGTCATTCTTACTCAAACACCAATACATTTCCAAGTTGTCCTCAATCTTATGAGCTGTGTCATACATTTCCTGTAACACAATGAGGTCACACCTTGGAACCTTACAACGAGTCAGCCAACTAGATTTACGGATTGCGGCAGTGGCCACAATGTCCAACTTGGTCTTCATGGTGTGAAAAATATCGTAAAACTCTTTTTCAGCCTCATGAAACTAAGGCGGAAAGAGGGGTTGTTGGGGTTGAGCAGCAACAGGAAGTGGGTCAGAAACAGGGTGAACAAAGTCGCAGTACTGAGCATCTGCGAGCTTAACCAAATCTGACACCTCTGCTTGCAATTCTAAAAACCAAGCCCCTAAATCCTTACTTGCCTTACGCAAGGCATAATCCTTGTGAAAAGCCCTTTGCCTTGAGGATCCCTCAACCCAGTAATGACAAGCATCGTAAAGTTTCCAAAGCTTCTGGCTGAACAAATTGGGGTCCGAACTTGGTTCTTCACTCTTGGGCATGAGCAAACGCTTCTTAGGCTTGGGTGGAAGCTCACAACCAAGTGGGATAGGCTCGGGAGCGCTGGTGACCTTGAGGAACTTTAACATATTGGAGCTACAAAAAAAAGTACCAAAATGTGACTTTTTCCAAAACCAGCCAAAACAGGTGGGAAAAGCAAGGCAATACAACAACAATGAATGTAGCGACAAACAGAAGTGCGAATTTCATAAATGTTGCAGGGATGACCGACAGACACTGTCGACGAGTCGGCTCAATCAAAATTGTGCTGATCTATTGATTCGGCGTCTTACAAATAGGCAAACACGCAGCAGAAAAGAGCAGGGTTCCAGCCACAGAGGGTCGTTTTTGGGTTGCGGCAGTCCCGATGACGGACTTGAGAATGGGAATCGCCGGGACCCCCCCCCCCCAAAGTTCTCAGATTGTCGCTCATTCTCCCCCCAGTGGTAGTTCTTCTATCTTCTGTAACCTTGGGGGTTGTTCACGGTGAGGTGCTGGGAGAAGCGGGTTCGGCTTGACGGCTACCATTGTGGAGTTGGTCATGGCTCGCAGTGTTGCCATAGACACCGGAATGCAAAGTGGTAGGGCCCTATACATGTATCTACCCGAAGCACCATCGCCATCGGCCCTGCTCCCCATGCTGATGCAAATATCCACAGGCAAGCAACCTGCAGACATCGTCACAATACACTCCCCGGGATTTGGCCCAGACGCCGAACTCGTAGTTGATCAACTACAACAATGGACGCAATGGTACGACTCACAAGAGTCAGGAAGGGTGGCTACGGAGAGCGCGAAGGCGGCGTGCCAGGACTGGCTATTCAAATTTTTTGAGGACCTCAACGAGGAAAGCATGGATTGGGGACACAAGGGAGCGTCCATTGTGCTCAAGATCCCGGTTAGTTGGGATCTCAAAATGTTTCTCACAAGCGGACACGAAGGAGAAGCTTTGAAAAGGCATCTTAGCATCTTTGGTGGAAATTGAACACAAAGAGGACTTGGACGTGTTGACCAAGACGAATACAGGTGCAGGTGGGGTCCAGATTGACATTCTTTCAGCTTATCAGGGTGGAAACCGATTTTTGATGCTTCTCAAGAAAGAAAAGCTGCCCTGCGTGCGCGCTACAGAGTATTGCCGCGCGATGGCTCAGTGCGCACTACAAAAACATAGCGCGCAGCATAGCGCGCGCTATGGCTCAGGGTCTTGGGTTTGTAACCCCATGTCCTAATAAGCAGGGCAAAAACGCCTATTTCTCTAAAGTTTCAGATGCTTCCGGCACCGCAAGTGACGTCCCCAATGTCACGAAAGATTGCCAACATTTTGGGCCCCCACTATGGGTGGTCCTTGTGGAAGAACGAGGACCTTTTGGCGGACCTAGTTGAGTTTTTATACTCAGGGTCTGCCGTCCAACGGTCTTTCTGGGTGTTTATGCAAAATCCACACGGGTGTGGGCATTGCATAAACAACAATTCGCCCTCAAGGTGACTTGAACTGAGTGAATCTTCCATTTTCCCCAATTTCCAACCAACCAAATTTCCAACCAATAAAACCAGCAGAGATTTCCAAGCTCACAACCCACTCAAGTCCCTCAGAGCACGGCAATGACACAAACAATTCCAATTGAAAGCCCAATGACGAAATGACCCAAGAATCCAATACGGTCCAACAATGATCCAACCAAGAGTTCACCAATGGTCCACAGAAACCCACAAATGAGCCACAAATGAGCCACGGTCCAACAATGGTCAAACACGGGTCCACAAATGAGGTACGAATGGGCCACTAGTCCACACGGGATGAGCACGGGCAAAGGTCCAAATGGTTCCTGAAAGGTCCACCCTTAAGAAAAAGAAAAGAATTCACAAGCGCGAGTAAGACTCAACCTACTCTTCCGGTCGGACCACATGCAATGCAAAGACGAAGTTCATGGGCACGGGCATTATCCTATGGACTTGAGTCATGCATGCAAAAGTGTAAACCAAAATTCACACTACATCTACCCGTCGACATGGATGGTCTCACCGGGGGTGGAGGAGAGGAAAGAAATGATTGACACCACCGTTGGGCCATCCCCAAAGAGCAAATGAGTCACACTTGAGTCTCCGGACGTCTTGACTACACCAACATGAGAGAAGGAAGTGCACATGCACATACATGGTCACATGGGGCATGTAAACGCACCAACAAAGGCACCAAACCATGACCCGGTTAGCTCTTAGGATCAACGACTAATCTAAAGCAAAATTAGCAAATGAGCAATACACCATTGACATGGAGATCCACCTCTTGGCAAAGAAGCACACAATAGGCCAATGGCCTCCCGGGCTACTCATGGGACCTAACCTCCACCCAACGAGAGCACGTGCATGGAGAGATGATCCCACCCAACGAGAGCACATGCATGGAGAGTTGGTCTCATCCCGGAGAGCCGGAGAGAGTACATGCATCGCCTAATCATGCCCGAGAAGAGATATTCCCCAACCAAATCCCTTGAGAGAGATTTACCTATCCACCATGAGAGAAGGCATGCATGGGGAGAGAGTTTCGCCTAGCCTTGACCCAAGAGAGCATGCATATGGAGAGAGTTTCGCCTAGCCTTGAGTCAAATCATAAGACGGCAAAACCACGGCATGTCTTAATTGGATAACTCCCAAGTCACGGGCACTTGAAAAAAATGACAGAGCCCAAGAGTCTCAAAGGATCAAAGACAACGGTCACATGGCATTAATTGCTCAATTTACCTCTTGAGGAGTATGACGAATTGGGAGAGAGAGGGAGAGTGAGGGAAAGCACCAAATCCACCTTGGGGAGAGGAGACACCATATGTTCACCTTGACCATGGAATCGTGGGCACCACCAAGCTTGAGTCACACCATGAGGACACAAATGAACCATGCATGAATGACAAATGCAATGTCAACTCTTAGAATGAATGCATGAGACCTCAAAACCAAATATGGTGTGGCACCTCAATGGAATCCAATTGCAAGGCAACAACCAATGTATCCCACAACCAGCGGTGCGCCTACCTATGCTTCCCTTGGTCTCACCTCTCGTCCCCTTCGGAAGACACCCCATGTGACTGGTAGGTTTTGCCGTGACTACTAATACCACCATAGCAGAGATAAGGACGGTCTTGGTTTCCCCGGAGGTACTCCCTCAACACTGCCCACAGAAGCGACCAACGTACGTACTATGGCTGTCACATAGTCTTCCTCCGGTTGGATAAGTGATTCCAATTTCCACATGATAGATCTAACACTATTAGCACCAAACTGGAAGGGTATTCGATTGGCTGGCCTGCATTACGGCGCAACCAAAGACGGCGCGCGCGCACACACAGCAGCAGCCAATCGACGAATCAGAAATCCAAATAATGTTAGAACAAATGCTGGCCAACCGCAGAATTGAAAAAAATCAATGCAACATCAAAAATGCAAAGACAGAACTGAAATCTGCAATCGGAATTAATTCTGGGATCGAAATCTGGGATTGGAATCAAATGCTGAGATCGCATAATAATTTACACCTGAAATGGCACACAAGAAGCAACATGAGTGTGCAAAGGAGAAGTGGGCAACAAACATGGATTCTTCACATGGCTATGCCCCAAGTTTTACACCCCCCTCCCTGACTCACACATCCCCGATGCTCTGACACAGCCAAAATCAGAAAGCGAGGGTCGGAGCAATGGAAACGAGTACAAACAAGCATCATAGGGCGGGTGGGCGGGTGCAAAATCCACACGGGTGTGGGCTTTGCATAAACACCCCCCTCCCTAGCCCTGAACACCCTGCATAACTCAAATGCCGGTGTTTAGGCGATAAACTACCTATGCAAAGCCCCCACACGTGCCATTGACACCCCCCTCCCTAGCTGCAAATTCCCGGCGACAAGCCAAGCCGCAGCGAAACAATGCTACCCAATGGCGCGAAGGGGAATCAACAAGCAGAATGAGAGCCATACAATGCTGAAATGCACCTTGAGGTCACCAAAGACAATAAATGGAGGAATTGGGGAGAAAAAAAAATTCCGAAAAAAAAAACTTTATTCCGAAAAAAAAAATTTGTTCTCCGAAATTTTTTTTTCACCAAATATTATGTCATTTGGGACCCAGGTGGAAGCAGGAAAGAAATGGATGCCATGGTTGCATCCGGAATGAGTTTTCGAAGTGGGTAGGTACTCACGAAATCTGCCAACTCAACAATATGTCAAAAATATGGCAAAAACACGGTTTTTGACCCTAGCTAACCCTACCCTAAACACTTTTTTTAGGAGGGTCTACCGGGGGCCGCTGGTGCAAATGTAATGCGAACGGACCCCACGGTTGCGTCGGGCATGCCAAAGAATGGTCGAGGATCCATTCGGAACCTCCCCACGTGCCACCAGTTTGGAGATATGAAAAATCAAATTTTTGCTAAAAATAGTAACATTTGTTACTAAAAATAGCCAAGCGGAAAAATTGGGATCTCCAAATAGGGCAACCCTGGAGGGAAACGGACCTCACCAATGCGACAAGCGTTGCAAAAGATGGTCGCGGACGCCGAGGAAACGCGAAACGGGGCCGGTGGGGAGGAGTTCTAAAAATTGAAATTTTGTTATTAAAAATAGCACAAAAATTCTAAAAATAGAACGTGGTGTTCTAAAAATAGAAACACCCATTTTTGAAAGAATAGCCCCCCCCCCAAGCACAATTGGCGGCCCCCATCGCGTCCGGCAACCTCAAAATAGGGGCGGGAGCTCAAACAACATAAGCATTCAGCGCGTCAAGCTCAAATCTATCCCAAGTGCCCAAAGTGGTGGGCACACCATGGAATAGGCACAGAAACACCCACAACAATACAAAACAATGGCGTGGTTGCATCCGGCAACCCAAAATTAGGGGGGAAATGCAAAGCAGGGATGAGGAGGACATCACAATGCAAATGGGAGGAGTAGGTCAAACAAGCGGAAAAGACATGTGGGTAAGAGAGACAACCACCATCAATCAATGGCAACGGATAGGGGCAAAGGGATCATATGGCAAAGGGTTCAAAGCATCAATGCAAAATTGCCTAAATAAAGTGTGAAGAGATGGCATTCCACTCCAACGGGGAAAATTCGATGAAAAAACTTGCTGGAGGGCCAACCTGCCAATAGTTGGTAAAAAAATAGAAAATCAACAATAATTCAGCGCAAATCTGACAAAGACACATCAATCCCTTTCCGGCGGTTGTACCGAGCCCATGTGTCGTTGATATTATGCAAGAAAGAGCCTGCATAATGCCACTTAGGTTCGGGGAACCCCCGAAATTTGACTCGCCACTGTCGCTTCCCCCTAACGACACGATCCTCCAAAACACGCTCGACCACGTGGTCGTCGGTCTCAATCAACCCTTCCCTATCCGTATAATAGTGCAAAGGCACTTTCTTGTCGTCCTTGTAAGGGACATAGGGCTTCAATCGCCGAGAAGTGAAGATCTCTTCTCTTCCTCGGATATTTACACGGTAGGTGCCCGGTGAGATGCGTCTCAACACTTCACAAGGGCCTTGCCAAACCCTTTCGAGCTTGCCATGCACAGGAGGTTCTACAATACGATTACGTACCCATACACGGTCCCCCGGCTTGAACGATTGCTCCGGATGATTGGCCAAAAATTTGGCAAACTCCTTGGCATGGAGGTCTTCAAGGCTCTTTCGGACTTCAGCACGTTCGTCCAACATACGACCAAAAAATTGTCCTGCATCCTCAGCCCCATCCTGTAGGGATACGGGCAAACAATCCCCCCAACCTACAGGATCTCTCCCAAAAACAAGTCGATGTGGGGAATACCCACTGACTGCCCCCGGCAAATCGTTCAAAGCCCAAAGGGCCAATGGCAAGCTTTCCACCCAGGAGTGCTTGCTGGAACCCCCACGCTGCTCAAGGTACTGCCTAAGTGAGTTTACAATACTTTGGACAGCTCGTTCAGCACGTCCGTTGCTCTGTGGTCGGTAGGCCACCGAGCTGTGTTGTTCAACTCCACTCATGGCAAACAAATCCTTCAAAAATTCAGAGTTGATAATGGACGCATTGTCACAAATGAACTCTTTGGGCAACCCAAACATATGGACGCATCGATCCAAAAACAAAGAAGCAGCACTGTTACTGTCCAATCCCTTTTCTTGACAAGGGATTGCCAATACGTACCCGGTTTGACGGCAGACGATGACCATGAGATAGTCCACCTTTTTTCCAGTGGACTTCTGCAAACACTCGGGCAATTTACAAAAGTCAATTGCAAGGGATGTGAAGGGATACTGCGGAACAGGAGCAAATTCACATGTGTCGGGTTGCTTGCCACGCCTTGCCTTCGTGGTTTGACACTCATGACATCTCCCAAGAATTTTAGCAATGTCGGGTGACAGATTACGCCTACCTCTTGGCAGGTCGTAGGCAAGGCACCAAAATTTTCTATCAAACAACTCCACAGTCTTCTCCACCCGAGGGTGGCCATAGGAATGTATTGCCACCACCACGTCTTCAAAAAGACCTGTAGGGCATACAATCTTTCCCTTGAACCGAATCTTTTTTTCGTCATCGTCCCACCTCATACTGTAATCCCAATAATTCGGGTTTGAGATGACTGGATCAGACTCAAAGTCCCAGTCACGAAACTCATCCCGATAATGCTCGGTCCAATCCTCATAGAGGATTTCGGACTGAGGTGGTATGTTCACCTTGGACACGGCACAAATGAGTCCTTCCGACTCCGGCCAATACGACAAATGACTCATCCGAGCTTGAAGATGGGCTGCATAGCCAGAAACAGTCTCACTGGACCAATTAGCTGCACATCCCTTTACAGAAGTAATAGATGCAGCAAGCTCATTTATCTCTTTGTCCTGTCTGTCCTGAATGTCCTGAGAACTGTCGTGGAAACACTGAAGAATGGAGGGGGAAGGTTGTACCCAAGTTTGATGAGCACTTAGAGCTTGCACCGTGGCATATCCAAGCCATTGGAGAGTTGAGACAGCCCTAGCGGCAGTGATGGCGTTGAGAAGTCCTGAATCCAACTGGACTTGTGTGTCTCTAGCCCGCTGGGCCAAAAATTTTTCTTCCCTTTCCTTGTGTTCACGTTCTTGCTTCATGACCCCCTTTTGATCGGCATCACTGCCATGAAAATTGGTGTCATCCGCCAATCCGGCCGGATATGCCCACCGGGACAACCCATCGGCGACAGTGTTGTCCTTGCCGGGTTTGTACACCACTTCAATGTGGTACCGGCTCAAAAAATCGTGCCACCGGCCACGCCTCCCCAAAGGCCCCGAGAGGGTACAAAGATCTTCTTTGTACCAACTCTCCAAGGACTTGTGGTCGGTGTACACGGTGACTTTTCGTCCCCCAATGCAACTTTTCAATTTTAGCAAGCAAGAGATTGATGCATAAGTCTCTTGCTCGCGGGTGCTCCAAGCTCTTTGTCCCTTCCCATCCTTGCCTTCAAGCTTGCGGCTGAAAAAAGCGCAAGGCTTCCACTCCCCTTCGGGGTTTTGTTGTTCAAGGACAGCACCGACTCCATGGTCGCATACATCCACATGGATGCGATATTCACCGTCGGGTGATGGTATGTACAACTCACACTCAGCACTGAGCGCTTCCTTCAACTGAACAAAAGCAGACTCCATCTCGGGCGTCCACTGGATACAATTACGCTCCCTTGGTACCCTACAACGTCCCTTACGACCATCTACCCCGGGGACACGCTCATACTTACCTTGCAGCGACGTCATCAACGGGGCTGCAATATTGGAAAAATTTCTTATGTAAATTGAATACCAATTTACAACCCCCAAGAAGCCCTTCATCTGCTTTGGGGTTTTGGGCTTGGGCCAATTGCGTACCGCATCCACCTTGGAAGGGGCGGGACTACGCATTCCCCCATGCAAAACATGCCCACAATACTCGATTCTCTCCATAAAAAGATGACATTTCTCAAAGCGGACTTTGAGATGGCATTCCTCTAACCTCTCAAATAATTTAACCACGTTTTGAAAGTGGTCTTCGAGGTATGCCTTTGATTCAAGTATTTTGCCCTTACCACAAAGCTTGGGTCGTGTCCCCGTGAGTAAATCATCGATGTAAATGTGTGTGTGCGGCTGTAGCGACTTCAAACAATCACTCACCATTCTCTGGAAAGCTTGAGGTTCTACCTTCAACCCCATGGGTAGGACCCTCCACTCAAATACCCCAAAAGGAGTACAGAAGGCAGTGTATTGCCTACTGCACTCACTTAGAGGCATTTGGTGGAACCCATCCTCGAGGTTGAGGAGGGTCCAGAGCTGGTTTCCAGCCTGTTTGACAAACAAGTCTTCGATTACCGGCAATGGGAACTCGCAACCGCGGAGTTGCGTGTTCACATACCGATAATCAATGACGAGTCGCCATTTGTTTGTGCCCGGTTTTGGCACAAGAAACCCCCGGCTGACCCAATGGGATTGGCTGGGCACAATCCAGCCCTTTTCTTGAAACTCTTTTATTTTTTCACGCATGGCCTCTTCCCTAAGGCCAACTGCACGAATGGGCTTGTCAGCCTTCGGCTTAGCATCCGGAATTGGCTCCAAGACACCAATCCCATTGGGACCCCGTTTGTCCATGTTTTTTTCAATCTCCGACCAATGATTACCTCCTTCCTTGAACACGGTATCTTTGAACCGGTTGTAAATCCAATCCCTATACTCTTGGCAATGTGGATGTTCAGCATCCGCCTCAATCACAGAACGCACACACCTATCCCTCGTCCTGAAAATGGTAACTGGATCACCTGAGATACCTGAAAAAGGCAAAGGGCGATCTTTCGCCTTGAGAGACAAAGTTTGAGACTCCTCTGAAGTCAACTCGCTGGGAGAGGCATGTTGTAAACCTTTACTCCAATCAGAGATCCTGTCTTAAAGTGAGACCTTTTTTGTTCTCGGATGCACAAACGAGACCTTTGAAATTCGAGGCTCACACACTTCAGGAAGATCAGAGGAAGGGAGAGGATTACCACAATTTTGTTCAATGCATACTCTTTCAACCAGTCGATCCAGAGATTGCTCTTGTTCCTGAGCTCTTAACTCGGTCATGGAATCATTTTCTTGAGACATGACTGGTAAGCAAGGGAGAATGGAATCAAGAATGGAATCATGTTCTTGAGACATGACTGCTGAGCGAGGGAGAATGGAATTTAGAATGGAATCGGGCGGCAAGGGTATAAGCCCTCTAGCCGCAGCTGAAACACGCTGGACCTTCCACGCTTTCCGACTCATCCCTACGGGTCTGCGAGGGGAGGTGACACATGGGGGCGCATGAGATTTGGTTTTCGTTGAGGCTTCCCAAAAAATTTTTGACCAAGCTGTCGAGCGACGACCCGGCCGGTTCCGATGATCTTGAGGAGGGGGATCAACATGTGATTTCTTGAAATCCGTTTGTCCCAACCCTTCTTGATCACCCCCCAAGGCATCAAAAATAATAACTCTTGCACCTAATTTCCCAGGAGAACGAGGCGTACCTCCCTCATCACGGAAACACAATGCATCATGCAGCAAATCCCACCAATCAACTGTCACTTCACCGAGTCCCCAAAACCATTCTTTGTTTTTATGGCGGGGAACAATCATGATCCCTCGACTTCCTTCCCATATCGCTTTCTCTGCAACTTGTTGCAGGTAGGTAGGTAGGTGCACTCGGTCGTGGAGAGGCGCCCCATGGTTCCCCCTGGCGTCGCCCCTATGACGAACAGGAAGAGGTTCCGCGCGTGAAGAGGGGAGGCGGCTTACTTCCCGCTAGACCTGACTGGTGGCCCCCAACAAAGCGGCCCCGGACAACACCGGGAGGGCTGATCGCCGCCAGCGTGACGTGCTTGTCTCGCCGGGAGGGTGTGCCCCCGTGCTTGCGCACGTCCCCTCCTTTGGGCGGAACCCTAGAGGTTCACCGGACTTCCTGGCGTATCCCGTTCCCAAAGCATGCATGCATGTTCTTGGTACTGGGGTTCCGAGGCGCTTGGGTGTGGCACGCTCCGCCTCGAGTCCCAAAGCAGCGCAGGCCTTAGGATGCAGCCTTACCCCCGGGCTCCGGATCTCGTTTGGCCGGGTCACCTGCATGGCACGGGCTGCCTCAGTGCCCGGGCTATGGACACTGGGTTTCCTACTGTTGTGCGGTGTTTGTGTGTGGGTCCGGGTTGTGTTTGGGCTCGGGTTTCGGCTGCGCCCCGCCACTCCTGGCTTGGGTGATGGGGTGGGTGTGTGTTTGTGTGCCCGCTCCGCTTGTACCCCGCCACTCCTGGCTGGGGTGTGCGGTGTGGGTGTGTGTGCTTGGGCTCGGGTTTCGGCTGTGCCCCGCCACTCCTGGCTGGGGTGTTGGGGTGTGTGCGTGTTCGTGTGCCCGCTCCGCTTGTACCCCGCCACTCCTGGCTGGGGTGTGCGGTGTGGGTGTGTGTGCTTGGGCTCGGGTTTCGGCTGCGCCCCGCCACTCCTGGTTGGGGTGTTGGGGGGTGTGTGTGTTCGTGTGCGTGCTCCGCTTGTACCCCGCCTTTCCTAGCTGGGGTGTGTGGTGTGTGTGTGTGTGTTTGGGCTCGGGTTTCGGCTGCGCCCCGCCACTCCTGGCTGGGGTGTTGGGGTGTGTGTGTGCTTTTGTGCGCGCCCCGCTTATACCCCGCCACCCCTGGCTGGGGTGTGCGACGTGGGTGTGTGTGCTCGGGCTCGGGTTTCGGCTGCGCCCCGCCACTCCTGGCTGGGGTGTTGGGGTGTGTGTGTGTTCGTGTGCGCGCTCCGCTTGTACCCCGCCACTCCAGGCTGGGGTGTGCGGCGTGGGTGTGTGTGCTTGGGCTTGGGTTTCGGCTGCGCCCCGCCTCTCTTGGGTGGGGTGTTGGGGTGTGTGTGTTCTTGTGCGCCCTCCGCTTGTACCCCGCCACTCCTGGCTGGGGTGTGCGGCGTGGGTGTTTGTGCTTGGGCTTGGGTCTCGGCTGCGCCCCGCCACTCCTGGCTGGGGTGTTGGGATGTGTGTGTGTTCGTGTGCCCGCTCCGCTTGTTCCCCGCCACTCCTGGCCGGGGTGTGTGGTGCGTGTGTGTGTGTGTTTGGGCTCGGGTTTCGGCTGCGCCCCGCCACTCCTGGCTGGGGTGTTGGGGTGTGTGTGTGTTCGTGTGCCCGCTCTGCTTGTACCCCGCCACTCCTGGCTGGGGTGTGCGCCGTGGGTGTGTGTGCTTTGGCTTGCGTTTCGGGCCCCGCCAATCCTGGCAGGGGTGTTGGGGTGTGTGTGTGCTCGTGTGCCCGCTCCGCTTGTACCCCGCCACTCCTGGCTGGGGTGTGCGGCGTGGGTGTGTGTGCTTGGGCTTGGGTTTCGGTTGCGCCCCGCCACTCCTGGCTGGGGTGTTGGGGTGTGTGTGTGTTCGTGTGCCCGCTCCGCTTGTACCCCGCCACTCCTGGCTGGGGTGTTCGCGTGGGTGTGTGTGCTTGGGCTTGGGTTTCGGCTGCGCCCCGCCTCCCCTGGCTGGGGTGTTGGGGTGCGTGTGTGTTCGTGTGCCCGCTCTGCTTGTTCCCCGCCACTCCTGGCTGAGGTGTGTGGTGTGTGTGTGTGTGTTGGGGCTCGCGTTTCGGCTGCGCCCCGCCACTCCTGGCTGGGGTGTTGAGGTGTGTGTGTGTTCGTGTGCCCGCTCCGCTTGTACCCCGCCACTCCTGGCTGGGGTGTGTGTTGTGGGTGTGTGTGCTTGGGCTCGGGTTTCGGCTGCGCCCCGCCACTCTTGGCTGGGGTGTTGGGGTGTGTGTGCGTCTGTGTGCCCGCTCCGCTTGTACCCCGCCACTCCTGGCTGGGGTGTGCGGCGTGGGTGTGTGTGTTTGGGCTCCGGTTTTGGCTGCGCCCCGCCGCTCTTGGCTGGGGTGTTGTGGTGTGTGTGTGTTTGTGTGCGTGCTCCGCCCGTACCCCGCCACTCCTGGCTGGGGTGTGTGGTGTTGGTGTGTGTGCTTGGGCTCGGGTTTCGGCTGCGCCCCGCCACTCTTGGCTGGGGTGTTGGGGTGTGTGGGTGTTTGTGTGCGCGCTCCGCTTGTACCCCGCCACTCCTGGCTGGGGTGTGTGGCGTGGGTGTGTGGGTTGGGTGTTGCCTGGCACATGTTCCTGTGCCGTGGTTCGTTGCGTGTTGTTTGCGCTGCCCGGGTTTGCGGCACCCGGTGGCCGTTGTCGCTTGGCACCTGTTCGTGTGCCGTGGTTTTGGGCGGCGGCGTGCCTCTCTGGCGTGCCTTCTGGCCCCGCGTTGGTGCGCCGCGCCTCGTCGGGTCCGGTCGCTCTCGGTGCTCCGGTCGGCTTTCCCGACGCCGTGGTGCCTTTCCCCATCCCGGGGGCTTGCGCCCTCCGATTTACTGGGCGGCTGCGCGGGGCACGTGGAGGCCAGCCGGGAACCGGGCTCTTTGTGCCTGCCGCTGGCCCCTGCCGAGGCAGGGGCTCTGGGCTCGCTCCGCGTCGTACCCGTGCGGGGCCCCGCGATGGGGTTGTCCCTGGCGGGTCCCTCCGGCGTCGGTCTTGGGCTGCGTGCGCTGCGGTGGTTGGCGTGTGTGGACCCGGTCACTGACGCGTCCGGTTTCCCGTACCGCCCGTCTTTCGACGGGGGACTCGGCCGGTGCACCGGGGCTGTTTCTTGTGGACGCCGCCACCTCCCCTTGCGGGTTGGAGGACGCCACGCCCGGGTCGCGCGCGTGTGTGCGTGCGCGTGCTTTGCTTGGCCGGGTCGGGCGGGCCGGCCACCCGGGCGCGTTCCGGTGCGCCTCACCTTTTCCTGTGGCCGCTTTGTCCTTGTTCCTTGTTTGGCCTCCTCCGGGCTTGGGTCACCCTGTTTGCCGTGTGTTTTTTTTTTCTTCTTCCCTTTGTGCGCCCCCGTTGTCTCCGGCGTTCCGTGTTTTCCGGCCCGGGTTGCCTTGGGCCTTTCCTTCTTGTTCGCCCCCCCCCTTTTTTTTTGTTCCGCCCCCCCCCTCCCCCGTTTTTTTTTCTTGCTCCTTGGTGTTTTGTTCCCTGCGCTTTTGTTTGTTTTTTTTTTCTTCTGCTCTGTTTGTTGTTTTGTTTTGTTTTTTTTGTTTGTTTTTTTTTTGCCGGTTGTGCGGTGCGGTGTCGTTTTGTGTGTTTGTGGCTGTGGGTTGTGCTGGTGTGTGGTGCTGTTGGCGCTGCGGTCTGTGGTGCTTTGTGTGTTTTGCCTGGTGCTGTGTGGCGTGCTTGTGCTTGGCTGGGTTTTCGTGCCTTGCTGTCCGGCGCGGTGTTGCGCTTGGTCCTGTTGGGCTGTTTTTGTTGTGTTCTGCTGTCGCGTGCTGTTGTGTTCTCTGCTGGGTTTTTTTTTTTTTGCGTTGTTCCGTGCCTTTCCGTGGTGGTCCCTCCTGTTTTGGTCTGTGTGGTGCTCGGCTGTGGTGTGTCTTGCTGTTTTGCGTGGCCCTGTCGCGTTGCGTTCTTGTGCTGGCTTCTGTTGCGCTGTGCCGTTTGGTGCTCTGCCGTGCCGTGGTGCGTCTCTTGGTTCCGTGCTGTGTTGTTTGTTTCGTTGCGGTGCTTGGGTCGCGTCTTGCCTCGTCCGCTGCTGTGGCGTGTTGTTGTGCTCTGTCTGTCCTTGGGCGCGGTGCTGTGTCGTCCTGCCGTGCTGCCTGTGGTCGGTGTGCTGTCGTTCCTTGTGCCGTGTTTCTTGGTGCCTCCCTTTTCGCGGCGCCTCTTGTGTGGTGCTGTGTTGGTGTGCCTGTGTCGTTGCTCTCTGTACGGTGCTCTCTCGCCCCTCTGGCGTTGGCTGGTGTTGTGTGTTGTTGCCTGTTGTGTTTGGGTGTGTGCTGTTGGGCTTGGCTGTCCTTTGTTGTCTCCTGGTGGCTCCCGGTGTCGTGTTTCGGTGGTGCTGTCCCTGTCTGGCCGTGTGGCTCGCCGCCCTGTGGTTTGGTGTGGTGTGTCTGGGTGCTCCGCTCTGCTGCGTTGTGTTCTGTGGTGCTGTGCTGTCGCGTGGTGGTGTGCTGTCGTGCCCTGCTGTCTGTTTGCGTCGTTGCCTGTGCCTGTTGTTTGTTTCTTGGCGCTGCGCTTTCTGCTGTGTGTGTCCTGGTGTGCTTCCCTGTGGTTGGTCGGCTTGTTGTGGCGCCCTGCTCCCCTGTGTGGTGTCCTGTGGTGCTGTGCTGTCGTGTGGTGCTGCGCTGTCGTGTTCTGGTGTCTTTTGGCGGTGCTGTGTGTGCTTGCCGTCGCTTTTGGTGTCGTGTTTCGGTGGTGCTGTCCCTGTCTGGCCGTGTGGCTCGCCGCCCTGTGGTTTGGTGTGGTGTGTCTGGGTGCTCCGCTCCGCTGTGTTGTGTTCTGCGGTGCTGTGCTGTCGCGTGGTGGTGTGCTGTCGTGCCCTGCTGTCTGTTTGCTTCGTTGCACGTGCCTGTTGTTTGTTTCCTGGCGGTGCGCTTTCTGCTGTGTGTGTCCTGGTGTACAACACAATGCAAGCATGCACAGCAGAGGCTCAACAGCTCAAAAAAGCATCCCTGTGGTGCTTCCCTGTGGTTGGTCGGCTTGTTGTGGCGCCCTGCTCCCCTGTGTGGTGTCCTGTGGTGCTGTGCTGTCGTGTGGTGCTGCGCTGTCGTGTTCTGGTGTCTGTTTGCGGTGCTGTGTGTGCTTGCCGTCGCTTTTTTCCTTTAAAACCACTGCAAAACCCGTCAAGAAATTTTTTTTTGCAATAAAATAAAATTATACACTACCCAACACACCCGCGAGCAACAAGACCATGTACTTTGTGCTGACTTACGTGTCACCCGTCGTTGGCGGCGTTGGCGGCGATGCTCTGGTGTTCGTGGGCTCGTACTTGAGTAGGTCGTTGTCAAAGTTGTTGGCCTTCATTGCTAGGGGTTTACCGCTTTCCCCCAGGGCCGCCGCCTGAGCTGCAGGGCAAGGGGAGTGATGGGTACAAGGGTGGGGAGGGAGGTACATGGAGAAGAATAAGAAAAAGGCGACAGGTTGGGACGCGAGGGGTCGTGGCGAGCTACGAAAATATTTCGAGTTTTACGCGCTGCTCGCGACGCGTTTTTCTTTGCGCCTATGGCGAGCTAGACTACGAGAGGGACGGCGTTATGCTCCTACGACGGTTACGGTGGTTACGGCTTTAACTATTCACCTATTTA
Source organism: Eutreptiella sp. 'Long Island Sound 2002' (assembly GCA_964036045.1). Classification (NCBI taxonomy): domain Eukaryota; phylum Euglenozoa; class Euglenophyceae; order Eutreptiales; family Eutreptiaceae; genus Eutreptiella; species Eutreptiella sp. 'Long Island Sound 2002'. The sequence goes on along the minus strand of OZ038388.1, from coordinate 63,896,983 downwards.
AGGTCAAAAATTTTTCCGTTGCGTCTTTACGCGTTTCGCAGCGCGCTTTTTGGCCTAAGCGTTTTTTATGCTAATTAGTTTTATTTTCAGCTATTCAGAAATTTTTTTCGTGTTGTTTTACCCTACTTTTATTTTTCATTTTGGCGAGACGCCAGCGCACGCGACAGGTATGTACATCTTGGTGCAGAAATTTATGCGGGCACATAACAAATATGGTGTCATCATGCCAAGGCTTGTTCAAACCTTGCGTGACTGCAGCTCCACCTTTAGGAGTGTTGACCCATACCCCGGCGCGCTTTCCGGGGCGCTTGACTTTGGTAGTCGAGCGCGGATCTGCAAATGGGTAGTGCTCGGGTTGAAATTCATCTCCAGCCCAATCCAAAATGCGGTGAAACCATTGCGGATCCAAAGAGAATCGTCCTTCCTTATACACTTGTGGGTGTATGGACGTCCTCTTGGTTGGCGGCCTCGACGTTCCCGTGAGGGCTGCCACCTTACGCCAATAAAGTTGACGCCTTTCCTTGCGATCCTTTGGATTCTCCCTTGGGCGCAACTCCATGCATTTCCCGGAATCCTGGGAATCAAAACCTTGTCCTAATAAATTAGAATTCGAAATGGAAGACGATGTTTCGACTTGCTTAGCAAGCACCTGCAGGGTTTCCACTGTCTCCAAACCTTCCTCATCCCTAAGAAAGCCATACCGACCCATAAACTCGTCGGGTGGCACGTCAGGGCCAACCGAGCCCTCATCTGATGAGGGGCTCGACTCACATTGTGAGTCCAATTCAGCACAGTCCAGGTTGGGATCAGCAAGTTGCTGAACCCATCTCTCTATTACAGTCTCCGCGATCTCAAGATCCTTGGGACATTCATCGGGGAGCAATATTTCTGGAACCGTCAATATCCGGTCTATTAGGGACTCAATGCTCGTTCCTTGAGTCGCCCTACAACTATGTGACGCACTTAAAGGAGGCGTATCCTGTTCCGGTAATTTAGGCCACTCACCAGGGCCCAACTTCTGAAAATGCGCATGCAACACAATGGCTGACATTCCAGAAATGGCAAATAAGCAAATGGGAGAGAGCAACGGACCATCCACATGTCCAATGACCTTAAGAGAAAGCCATCGGGAAGGGGCACCTCCACGTGAGTTCTTCACTGGGAGGACAACACTGCTGTTCAATGCCGTCAGTGACCCAACCAACATTATTCCTATCAAACCCATAACTTGTGGTATTGAACACTCCACAACGCTTGGGCAAACCTCGGGAGGATTATTGTGTCCTCGCTCAAAAAAATTCATCTCGGCACCTTCACAAGTTGCCAATTCATGAGAAGAAACACCCAAAAGTGGGTCATGCAAAGAAGGGGATTGCTGCAACTCCTGTAGTTGCAACAAACTATCCGAAATATCGATGGTCACCAACTCTTGATGCACCTCAGTGGCGTTCAAGTTCTTTTCATCCACGCAAGACATTGTAGCCGAGCCTTGCATAGGGCGGCACAACTGCCCGTCATGCTCCACCCCATTGACATCCCGCTCAAACTCCCGCGGTTGCCCGCCATGTGCAACGATGTCCGTGCCTCCGGAGGAGGACATTTATAATTAAATTCATCCCATGGGCCGCCTTGACAAAGGTCCTCCACCAAAGCAAAGCATCCCGGATCCGGTAAGCAACAAGTCCATACCGGGCAAAAAAAGGCAAACCAAGAATGGCTCGCGGGCCAACCGAGGCCAAATAAACCAAGCAATCGGCGCAGCGCGCCATCACGACCTGGGAAGCTCTTTGCACGGGCACAATGATATCGCTCCGGACCACATATTTTCCACCTTCCAACTCCTTCTCACCAACTCCGAGTAGTCGGAATGGTTGGGTGGCCACCTCCCGGAATTGTTCGGGGAATAATTCCCAACCAGCAACCACAATCACCTCATTGCCGGTGTCCCCAAGCGATAGTGCCTCTATTCGTTCCGAGGTCCCTTTGTGAGTGATATATTCCTTTGGCTACAGGTACGCATTTCATAAAGTCCGGTCTTCCGGTGTGCCCGGTCTTCCCGTTTCGCGCAGTTTATTCTAGCAAAACTTGTACTTTACGCCGGTTTACGCAGTTTATGCAGTTTATGCAGACCGAACAGTTTATGCAGTTTATGCGGTTCGTTTTAGTTTACCAGAAGACCGGTCCAGACCGGTCGAGACCGGTCCTTGAACAAACCGAGTAAAACGATCTAAACGGGCCGGTCCGATCATTTCGAGCAGTTTATGCAGTTTATACAGTTCACATCAAAAACACGTATAAACAGGTCGAACCGGTCGGACCGCCCAGTTTAGCGCGTTTTATGCAGTTTGTTCAAAGACCGGTCCGGACCGGTGCGGTCTGGTCTTTACACGAAGTGAAATGAACGGTTCGGTCCGGTCGGTTCGATCAGTTCGTCTCGTTTTATGCAGTTGGCGCAGAAGAAGTAAAAACCTTGTAATCCTTGTATCCCTTTTTCGTTTGAGTTCGTTTGAGTTGGTACAAAGACCGGTCTAGACCGGTCTTGTGATCTGCCAAACTGGTCTACATGCAAAACTCTAATCCTTCGTCGAATCATCAAAAAACACCAAAACCACAAGATCCGCCACATGCAAATACCCCTGACCCAACTTTTCACACAAAAGTCACAATTTGCACAAAAATCCAGACCGGACAAGACCGTGTGCTAGTAGCCAAAGGAATATATCCCCGGAACGATGATGCCCTTCGGAAGCTTCTCGGCGTGCCCAGGTCGAGACACCCTCAAAATTTCCTCCTCGGCCCCACTGATTTGTAGAACCGGACGCGTACAATATCCGTCATCCCATGCCTGGGCTTGGTTTACCCACATAATGGGGCATACAGTCGCCGGTGAGGGGCCCATATCCCTACCAGCCTGGTCCATCCTCTTGGATTTCCAGCGTTGCCGGCGACTTTCTCAATTGTGTCGCTTACCGAGCCGCCCCTCGGCCTTGGCTTTCTCCCGCAACTCCGGATGGAGCGTCCAACAATCCTCCGGCGGATGCGGCGTGCTCCCGCAGCCCTTGCAAGGCGGAAACTTCCCACCTTTGTGTGGTCCTTTTCCTTTGCCACCGCCTTGCGCAGCGGGCTTCGCTTGGCCGCCCTTCCCAATTTTCTTGGACTTGAGTTTGTCCTGGAGCCACTCTGGTGCTTTGTGGGGATGCAAGACCCAGCAATCCTCACGGCTATGTCTTCCCTTCCCACATGCCGGGCATTTCGGGATGGAGCTCGCACCTGCGCCTGCTCGTCCTGACATAGCCAACACCTGGACTTCGCATATTTCTTGAATCTCCGCAATGCTCAACTCCGGGTCCGCTTGTTCTTGATCTTGGTGACCTTCGGGATCCTCGGCTTTGTCCATGTCCTCGACTCCTTCCATGCCTCTCACCCGGCCCGATCCATTCTTGTTCCCCGTCCGTTGAGGAGGCACTTGGGGCTTGGGTTGCAGCGCTTCTGGGATGGCTTGCCCAAGTCGTCGCATGATGTGCCCCTTCTTGATCGCCAATTTGTGGCGAGACATGAGGGTGTTCATCACGAACACGATCATCTCGAGGTAGTTAAATTCCACCCCAACCTTGGTCTCCTCCTTGATGATTTCCTTGAGCAACCCATCCACCTTCATTGTCGCAATAACATCAAGTAGTCGATCTTTTGCTTGCCGTTGGGTGATTCCGTCGCGAACTCAGCGGCCCAAGGCTAAGAATTGTTCAACAAAATTGATGAACTCGCGTGGCGTTGGAGTTAGTGAAGACGGTTTGACCGTGTGGAAGGCCTCCAAGATCACGTCGTCGTTTGCCTCCGTGAAAACTTCCTCCGTCACCTCCCTCAACAAATCTTGGTACCGGAATTGGTACCGGTTCACCATCTCCTTGAGTGGGTTGGACCGGGTGGCGGGAATAAGAGAAAGCAAAACTGCTCTTCTCATGGCGTCCGTCAACCCGTACATACAATCGCGCTCCCAAGCTTGAAAATCCAAAAACCACTTAATGGCCGTGGTCCCACTTCCATCCCACCGTGGGGCGACGGACATTCCTTGAACGTCCCCCAAAGTTCGCGGGTCCATCACCGGGGTTGCCAGCCTCCCATGGACCCCGGGAGGAATTAACCGCGGATCCGATCCTTCAAGTTGTGGCTCTTCCCAGTCGAACGGGGCGTCCAAAAGTCGTTCGGGACAAACTTCATCAAACGCCATTGCCCGTAGAATTCCCGACGGCTTTTGTTTCGGAAGCCCAATCCCATCCTTGAGAGATTCTTGTCGGTTGAACAATTGAAACACCATCCGTGGCATAAACCAACCATCACCGTCCGCCTCGAAGTAGCGGAGGTCCAGCCCGGCGCAATGCCGCCAATCACCACCCATGCCCGGCGGGGTGTGTCCCTCGTGGGTGCGGTTCCTAGTACGTCCGCCCCTTGGGGCTCTTCCCCGGAAACCCCGATCATCCGACCGCATGGACGACAAGTCATCCTCGGCTGGGGGGAATCCAAACCCCGGTAGGCTTCCCGCAACCCGTTCTTCCCGCGCCGGCACTCCAAAAACTCGGACTCGTGGTTCGGGCTTCGGTGTCGGGATCCCAATTGGATGCACCGGTGGCGTACCCGCATGTTTCAAGAATTGATATTTGTTCTCCAAAGACTCCAATTTTCTTTGTAATTCACCAATGACATGAGAATCCGACCGCATCCCTTCGGGTGGACCGCCATGGGGTCGGGTCCGGATCTCCTCCCTGAGCGCATGTACCTCATGCTCACTTTGTTCAAACCGGGTCATGAGCAATCGCACCTGTAACTCCAGGGCCTCAACCTTGGCCAATTCCGGCTTGGGCATAGTTTCCCAATGGTGCGCTTCCACACCATGCACCCGTTTTTCAGCATCCTCAAAGTTGAGACCTATCCGCCGGATTTCCTCGGCCATGTTGGTGGTGACCCGGTCACAATTCAACACCTTGCCTTCCAAACTCTTCAATTCCTCAACCGATTTGTCCGATTGGGCCCGGTGTGAAATCAACCCAGTTACTTCATTCAACACTCCCTCGAGTTGCCGTTTCAACTCATTGGTGGCTTGCTCCCACCCTTGGCGAGAATTGTCCACCTTCGCCTTAAGTGGTTCAGCAACTTGGCGATATTCCAAAGCGGCCGCAGTCGCTTGTTCTAAAGTCGATTGCATTTCCGCTCTCTTCGAGTCCAACCGGGACCTCTGGTCCTGCACCTCGTTGTTTACCTCGTTCAACAATTGTCCCAAAGCCTCTACCCGCGCCGTCACAGCTGACCCATCTACTTGTACTCCCCGTGCATGAAGTTCAAGCTCGCGAGAGAGGGCTTGGATGACCTAGCGAATTTCAAAAATTGCCGAAACCGCCTCGAAATTAATGGGATGCAGCGTTCTAGGGCGTGGTGCGGAACCCCTAGTTAGAACGCAATTTCTGGAACACCCACCTACCCTCAATTTTGGGGCAAACCACCTAAAAAAATGGATTCAGCACCCTCAAAAACCCCCCATCCCCGTTCTTTCCCCACATAACCCTCATTGTAGGGGTGGTTTTTGGGGGGGGGGGTCAAAGAGTTAGAGCACAGTTAGAACAGAGTTAGAACGCAGTTAGAGCACCTTGCTCTAACTAGTTATCGCGCTACTTATCGCGCGATAACTCAGTTATTGCGTAGTTATCGCGTGTAGTTATCGCGCACCCCTCCTCCCTCCCTCCCTAGGACAAACAACACAAAACACTTGGCAGAAAGCATGTGTGGTCGTTTTTCATACAAAGTCATCAATGTCTGAGGCCTTGGCTGCCTCCAGCCCCAAAAGCCCTTGCTCCAGGGCGTTCATGGACATGCAATGGTGCATGTGGCGGAGGGACACACTTGGCCTCACCAAGGACCAACCCTTAAAACAATTTTTGAGCCTCCTCTTGTAAGGCCCATGCCGATACTCCGTTGGGATGGAGGAAAACTGAAAAATGTTCCTCCATTTCTCGGCAAAAAAGGTGGAATGTGCCAAGCACCAATGGATCCACCTGGTGGGGGACCAACCTGAGTCTCCCCACGCTTTTGAAAATTTTGTGGTCAACGCACGGTGGCGTTCCACTTGGGTTAGAGTGTACAACTCCCTCACCCTCCGAAGCTCAAACAAACCCTCAATGCATTTCACCATGACATGCACAACAACCCATAACATAGGTCCCCCAGGGGTCCTCACTGTGGGGACATGCTCTTTGAGGCAATCCACAAATGGCCTTTGGAAGGGGGGGGAGGTTAGGAAAACTTTGGTGCTTGTTAGATCGAAATCTTTTTCTGTGGCCCTCGAGGCCGAAGGGAGGCGTTCCCGGAGAGGGATGCCTGAGGTCTCATCCTTGAGGGCTTGTTTGAAGGCCTGCAAAGCTGCAAGAGCTTGGGCCTTACCAGGGGTACCAGGGGGGAGGGCCTGAAGGGTGGTCTCAATGCGCTTTGCAATGCCGTTTAGGATGCGGCATGCTGCATGTTGGTAGTCCCCCGGCCGCCTATCAGGGGTCACACTTCTCAAGAATGCCCCCCATCTTGAGGTGGACTCCACCCCCCTTTGCTCAACAATCCCATTGGGGTCTTTGCACAACCAACACTTAGACCCAGCCCCCCCATTGCTTGCATCCCCTTCCCATCCCCTGTCAAAATGACAGTGCAAGTCAAAAATTGGTTTTGAAAGAGGACAACGTCCTCTTCCACATCCCTCACCTCTTGGTTGAGGTTGGCGGAGATGTCCAGGCTTCTCAAAAAAGCCTGTTCATCCCCGCTCTGTGCAAAACCATGAGGCCCATAGCTTCACCTTCGAAGCATATATTGCCCCCCCCCGATACATTAACCCATACATCCGCACGGGTAGAGGATGCCTTCCACAAGGAAGTCGCATCAACTGAAATAACAACAATGGCAACGCCACTAGGGGGGGGTTTCCCGATAACTCTAGCGATAAGTTATTGCATTTTGCACAATTGATTGCAAAGGCACATGGGCAGCTGCCCTATTGCGGCCTGTGGTAGACTTTACAATGGTTGTTTGGGGAAAGTAGGGCATGATCCGTTGACGAACGGTCCTTAGGTCCCGTTGTGTGCAACGGCGGGGCATTCGCAAAAGGGCCCGTTGGGAGAGATGCATGCGGCATGCCATGCGTAGCATGCTCAGGGCCTCATGCTCCTGAGCTGTTAATGCAAGATGGCCGCCAAGTGGGCCAGACAAGGCAGTGCACGCCCCACCACTTAAACAAACTTCGCCTTTGGTGTTGGTGCCACACACAACGTTCGGGTCACCCAATAGAACTCGCACCAGCCGCTGAACCGCCTTCAAACGCCGCCGCCGGGCCTTGGGGCACTGCAGATCGGTGTACCGCCGGAGGTTAGCTGTGTTGAGAGCCCGCAAGGCCTCATTGACAGCACTATCCATGAAGAATAAGAGGACCTGGACACGAAATGAGGGAGGGTTTTGAAGCAAGGGCCCAAAAAACACACGCGATAACCCACGCGATAACCCCCGCGATAACTAGGTTATCGCGCGATAACCCCCGCGATAACCCCCCGCGATAACTAGTTAGAGCGCGATAACCCCCCGCGATAACTAGTTAGAGCACCCAGTTAGAGCGCGATAACCCCCGCGATAACTAGTTAGAGCAGGGGTTAGTGCGCACTAACTGGTGGGGTTAGAGCAAGCGTTGGGCACCCTAAAACCTTCACAAACGTTGATTTTGCACCCAGGAAACCTTGGAGATGTCAACAATGTGCAGGCACGGGGTATATGGCGCCATAATCACAAATTCAAATCAGTCAAATGGACATGTTTCGGGCTAGTTGCCCCTCCTCAGAGTACACAATGACAAACCATGGTGGGCATCCCACCAAAGCAGAAAAAATAGAAATAGTGAACAATAATCGAATCACAAATTACACTAGCTGGAGGGGTTAGAGGGAGCATTGGGCACCCTAAAACCCATGGACAGCAGCTGCTGCCGCCACACAGGCGTGCAGTGCAGAACCCCCCCCGCACTATAAAAAATCACGCTCCCTCGCTCGCCCTCCCATGGCAATGGAGCGTGTAGTGCCCTGGTGTTGAACAACACCGGGGCTTGGGGGGTGGCGGTGCATGCCCAACCCTCCACCGCCCTACCCTTGCACACACGGGTGTGCCGCTTTTTTTCCCTCATGGAGGGATTCAGGAGGCCACCACTCTCCACCCAAAACTCACCCCCCGTGAAAGACCCCACACACACAATAAGCGCCATGGGCGCCCCATCCCGCAAATGGGAGTGGAGGCCCATGGTGTCCGTCCCTTGGGGGCGAACAATTTGGATGCTACACCATGTGAACCATGGTGGAGCATTGGAGGTGCAATACCCATTGAGGTCTGCAACCAAGGGGGTGAGGGCAGGCCTGAGGGTAGCAGCGGCCATGTGGGTCGCCCTAAAATTAGAGGGGTTGGGGTTTCCACTTCCCACGAGGCCGAAGTGGCACATGTCCACTTGGGCCCCATATCGCTCCTCCCCACGAAAAATGCCCTTGGGCAACCCCTTGAGCAAATCCACTAGTCATTGGCTCCCACTCCTACTCCCGCTACCCTGACTCTGCACCCCGAAGGAGGCACAGAGGGTGGAGGTGAGGCTGCGCACCTGCGCCTCAGCCACCCCCAAGCGCTGACCGAGGTCATCCCCCCTCCTCCGCTGCCCCTCCACCTCCACCCTAAGCTGGGCCGCCTCATCCTCCGCCTTCCGCCTCCCCTCCTGGGCCTCCCTCAGGGCCTCCCTCATCGCCTCCACCTCCTCCCCCCTCTTGGCGGCCAGGTTGAGGGCCCGGTCCAGGGCACGCTGGGTGTTGCCCTGGGCCTTTTCGGCCTTCGCCAAGGCCGACTTGTGGTCGGCCGACCGACCCTTGGCCAGTGCGGCCTCGACCCCCGTGGCGGCCACCTGCTCCACCAAAACCTGGCAAGCGTCCGTCACGTGGGTGGCCACACTGGCCCCCAAGGCCTCCACGTCCAGGGCCTCATGGGGGGGCTGGGCCGCCGCCACCTTTGCCACCTTCGATGGCTTGGGGGAGGGCTTGGGGGCGGGGGTTTGGCCCTTACCCCTAAGGGGGGGGGGGGGGTATCCGGCTCAACCACCACCACGTCTGGTCCCCGCTTCGTCTGGCCTTTTCCCGGCCTTCCCCCCTTGGGTGCATACTGCCGAACCCAATCGGCAGTGGCGTCCACCACAGAAGGGGGGGGGTCATACCCACCAACCTGGTGGATGTCCCCCCCCCTGTGCAGCTTCTGCCACACTTCCCTCCCCGTATACTCCCCCTCCCACAAAAAACACACCCTCAAAAGGATAACCCCCGCGATAACTAGGTTATCGCGCAATAACCCCCGCGATAACCCCCCGCGATAACCCCGCGATAACTAGTTAGAACGCGATAACCTAGCGCGATAACTAGTTAGAGCACCTAGTTAGAACGCGATAACCTAGCGCGATAACTAGTTAGAGCAGGGGTTAGAGCAGGGTGTTGTGGGAAGTTTTCACACCTGGTGACATGGACACATGCCTTGGCCCTCCTTCTTGGCGTCGTCCAGCACCAGGCCCAGCCTCCGCAGCCACACGAAGTCCGTGACGGCCGCATACTCCCCCACCTGCCGCCACTCCACCACCTGGGCCACCCCCTCCACCTCAGGGGCCACCCTTGCCACTCCCCCATACAACCCCCTCCTCACCACCAAAATGGTGCCCGCCGGCACCTTAATCCCAACATGCCCTTGCAAGGTGGGCCAGGGCAGTGCCTCCCCATGGCACACCTTGGCCAAGGGGCATTGATCGGGGTGGCCTGCGACCGCCCCCGCCTCCTCATTAGTGAGGGGGGCAATCACCTCCCTCCCGATCCCCCACCCCGACAACAAAAAATGCCCTGTGGTTGTTCCCACCGGGAGCAAGCACTGAGCAGATTGCTCAATGCTGACCCCATTGGGGTCCACCACCACCTCCTCCTCCTCCCCCCCCACCACCTCCTCCCCCTCCTGGCATGGCACACTGCCCCATCACACTGGACTGTCCTGGCCACCCAGCCACCAGGTGCCCCCAGCTGGGGCCTTTTAATGGACTGCGTCACGTGCAGGTTGGGGAATCGAAGATTCCCCCCCTGGGTAAGCTCAATGGCAAAAAATGCCATGAGGCGGGGGTCCCTTACCCCCATGGGGGAGGCCTTGGGAATCCCCGACCCCCTGTGGACATCAAGGGCATTAAAAAAAAAGGCAGTGCCCCTCTTGAATGGCACAGCCCTCTCCACCCAAGGGTCGGGGAACCCCGCACTCATTGCTGAGTGGGGCACCGCTAGCAAGGCTAGCAGTTCCGCTTGAGGAGTAGATGGATCGGACACAATGCTCAATGTGGGTGGCAGCATCCCGCGCCAGGGGCCCCTTGTCCGCGGTCTGACGATTGCATTGAACATGTCTGGGCAACAAACAACATTTGTATAGCGCCTCGTCTTGCTAATCTGGCGCTCCAGAGGGAGTCTAGAGGTGTGGGCGGGGGGTTGGTGGTCCAAGCTGAGGGGGGATGGGGGGGGGGGGTCAAAATCAAACGTGCTTCATCACCCGTGCTGTCATGGGGTCCCCGCACACACCTAGGGAATCGCCCATAACACTTTTTTTTACCACTTCTAAAATTTGCGGCATTTGCGCTAAAAAAAAAATACTGCGCGCAGAAAAAAAATGTCTGAGTATTTTTTTCTAGCGCGGAATATTTTTTTAGCACGGAATTTTTTTTTTTAGATGCGGATTTTTTTTTTTAGCTAAGAAAAAATATTTCCTCTAAAAAAAAATAATCCGCATCTAAAAAAAAATACAGAACCCTTCTTCTGGGGTGTGGCACACACATCCGGCGGTTGAGTCGAAAGTCGACGCAGATGAACGCTATTCGTTCGCGTCGCCGGACACACCGCAACAGGGCAAATGTAGCTACCACCGTGCTTGTCTCGCTTACGGAGTACTGCCCATTGTTGCTGCACTTGGACTACCTTGTACGCCAGTGCAACTAGGAATCAGAGGGTCCAGGAACGGGAGCATATGCGCTGGAAGGCCTGCAGATCATAATGTGTCTGTTGTCGCGTCTCAACTTAGGGAACACCCTGTTAAACTATGAACGGACCATTGGGACCACACTGTTGTGCCATACACCATGGCACACTTCCATGCCAGGGCAGGCGTTTGATGAGAAGTTTTGCGAATCCTTGCAGTCTAACCTTGTAACCAAAAAGGGGGGAAAGGCGACACAGGACTTTGCAGAGACAGGATCTACAGGATTTACAGGATCTACAGGATCTACGGGATCTACAGGATCTACAGGCAGAGCAGAAAAAATGAAAAAGCATGAGCACCGTGGGCAAAAAAGACATGGGTCGTCAGTCTGAGTCAGTCTGGACCTGCACCTGGACTGAAATGGATTAAACTAGTGTACAATGCCCAAAACAATTCTGCTCTTGCTTGCTGTTGTTGCTCTTGCTTGCTGCGGCCTGGTATGAAAAAATAGGCCCGGTATAAAAAAGCTGACCTCATTGCCTTGGCACATGAGATGACCGTCCTGGATGGAAGCTCCAGACGATCGTTTGGGAATGTACACTCCCCCACAACAGGCCTGCCAATGCCTCTGTTGCCCTTGCAGGCATCAGCCCCCCTCAGTCGTCATGCGACTTCTCAAAGACATCGGACAGGTTTTTCCCTTTCAAAAGTCATCAAGTACCCCCCCCCCCCGTTTCGTTTTGGGTCTCTTTCCACAAATGCGCTGCATTTGTGCTGTCATCACGGCAAACAAATGCTTCAACGGTGCCCGAACCTTCGCGTAAGGTGGTCGGACATATTCCAAAGGGACCAATCCTTGGCACTTTCTGCCCACCACTTTGACTTGTACCCAATGAAATGTTGGGGGGATTCCATGCATTTCCGCAAGCCACAGTTGGGTGTTCACGCGGACCGAGGCAACGGCACCTGTTACTCCGGACAACGTTTCATCTACCGTATCAGAACTAGTCATCGCTGCCTCCCTCAAGCATGCCTGGACCTGCCCGACGAAATCTGGCCAACATGGTTGAGTGCCCTACTTCACAAAATCCAGGCATTACCTATGATCCGTTCAAATGACCTCTCTGCATAGGTCCCCCAGCGAAGGGAAACCCCTGTTCTCTGAGCAGATGAAATTGTGCACATGGGCTCTGGCCAAGGTGGCTGAGTACCATACTTTACAACATTCAGACATTACCTGTGATCCTCTCCGATGAACTCTCTGCATAGGCCCCCCAGCTCCAAAGGGACACCCCTGTTGTGAAACACAAGTTCTGCGTAATGCACCCAAAACCTTCCACATTCATGACATCCCTGCATAGGGTACCTCCTCACCGCATGCAGCAGGCAACAAGGAAAGAGGGCCACTGGGTGCATATTGGGTCAGTCCCGAAACCCAGGTTCCCCTACTGTATGAAGTTGTGAACATGGGCAGGGGTTGGCTTGATGCAGTAGCACTCCTTGTAACCCCCCCCCGTGCAACTTTTTTTTTTATGCTAAAAAATAAGATAAGTGCTAAAAATTAAGATTTCGCATCTAAAAAAAAAGCTTGGACCTGGTTCTGGGGCTGGTTTTAGGACAGCAATGTGTGCAGGGATGCACGCATCATCTACCGTAAATTGGTGCGAAGGCAGCTCTCACACAATAGCACACCCAGCAGTGTGGTGCCACGCAATGAAACTTCACTTCCCTTCAAAAAAATCGATTTCCCTTTCCAAGTGGCTCCCCAGCGCCTGCACATTCTCAGCATACAACCAGAATAGATGATGTGCGCCGCGCACTTCAGCCGTGTGTAACTGCTGGATTAGGTCAAACCAGCCCCATGCACGGCTCTGGCTGCATGTGCTCTGATCCAACTCCTCGCCACCGTGCCTGTCTTGTAACCAGTCCCACAGGTGAAACTGATATTCGCTGTTTTCCGCAACGAACATCCGCACTGGTCGGTCAGTGCACAGCAGCTCAGAGCTGACGTCCTTGAGTGACATCAACAAGTTGCGGGTGATTGCCACAAGCCTGGACATCTTTGGGTGGATTGCATTCAGCTCTCTCCTAAATGTTGCGCTGTCCTGGATGCTACCAGACCTGAGCTGCCGCAATAGTGGATCCAGCAGTTTTGATGCGTCCCCGTCCAGCGCGCGCCCTAGCTCTTCCAGGAACTGCAATTCCCATTTAAATGTGCCATCCCTCAGCAACTCCGGGAGGTGCCTGAGCATGGTGATGGGTGGGTCGATTAATGTCAAGGAAAACACAAGCCCTACCTCCTTGAACAGGAACGCCATCTCACGCACGTAAAAGGCACCAGCTGACCACCCAACGAGATGCGCCCCAATGTTCCCGAAGTGACGCCGGTAGACGGCGCAATAGTGCTGCATGCGTGCCTGTGAAGAGTCAAAAATATCCCCATTGACCCACTCGACGGCCTGGAAGCAGTACACTGGCCGTGTGCGGTCCAGGACCTGCAGGATCTGTGTGCCGTAGAACTGTCCAAAAAGGCCATGGACCAAGACGATGGGCATTTTGCCTGGATCGCCCTTACGCAGGCAGCAAAGGGTGGATTCAATCGGGTTGCGGAAATGACTCAGGTCCCGATCCATATCGAAACTCATGTGACTGACAGCCCCTGCGTCCTGCTGTGCAGGAGAGGGGCTCTTGTTGCAGCCAGAACCCAACGTCATCACTTTGGACACAAACTGCTCCTCTTCCAGCCCTGCTGGTGGTTGGGGGATGGGAGGATTGAGCGCTCTCATGCAGAGCCCCAATAAATGGCTGGCAAGTTTGTCAGTGTTGTCCTTCTTTGTGTAGAAGAAGGGATGGTAACCCTGAGCCTCCTTTACCTCTAGGTCACGGATCAGCCGCCTCCAGCCGTACAGCTCCTCGCGACTCCAGGGCGTGCCGTCAGGCAACTTTTCTATCTGGTCGCTATAAAACTCAGCCCACTGTTCTTTCTGCCAACGGCCATCGAGCAGAAAAATGGTGGCCGTGCCCTTGGGAGCGGGGAGCGTCTGCCTTGTTTGTACTTCCTCCGACCCGAAGCCATCACCGCGATCTGTAGCACTGGCAAGATCCGATTGCTCCTCTGACAAGCACTCAATGTCCTCCCAGTACCAACAACCCGCAACGGGGACGGCATCCGCGTCGTACGCAACATCAGCGGTGGTCTCAGGCTCCTCCTCCACAAGCACATCATCATCGGCTAACTCGGCATCCAAACGTGGCTGCTGTGGTTCCCACTGTGCAACGGATTCTGGCTCTACACCTACCACAAGGACGGCATCCGGGTCGTACAAAATATCTCTTGAAACTTCGGGTTGCTCCTCGAGAACCACGGCGTCAATATCCATTTCATGAGAGGGCGATTCCACCAACCCAAGCATACTTGGCCCGTTACTTGCCACCCGTATGGTAGGTGGATCACCAATGACCGACTGTGCAGTCTGCAACATGGCGCACACATCAACCTCGTCAACGACTCGTTGAGGCATAGCACTGCCGATTGGCTGCCCTTCCCCTTCCGGAACGAGTGCATCAACGTCCATATTGCTTGCCTCTGCCCGTGTGGCACATAGTCCTTGTATACCATGCTCCATGGCAGCGTCACCAGACACGGCGTTGACGTTGTCGTTTGCAGGGTGGGGCGCAGTTGCTGCAAACGGGTGGCTTGACGAGTGAGCCAGACCACTGTCCTCACTGTCCGCAACAACTATTGCCACGCCGTTGCCATCCTCTGCAACCATCTCCGTGTCCACAACAATGTCGTTCATGGAGCCCCGTTGTACTTCATTGGTGGAACAAACGGGCGCTTGTGCCTCAAGGACAAGCACCACACCTCCAGATGTCGCTGGCAGCACAAGGCGTGCCAATGCAGCGTCCTCTTCGATGCCATTCTCCCGACACAGGTACCAAGTTGCGGCATTGGCAATGTTTTTCCCGGGAACCACTGCAACCCATGTGTCATGGCCGGCTCGCTTGTAAAGGGCTGCCCGTGTGCGGTAGAACCCCAGCAACCGTCGCTGGAGGTCCAGCGTTGTTGCGCCCGTGGCCAATGTGCAATCGACCCACACCAGCAGCATCGGGCCATCGATCGTGCCCCGTGGAAGGCGCAAAATGGCTGCCTCAACATCCACCATGACGTCTGGCAACAAATTCGGAGCAACACGGTAGTGGAAGGCACACGCATCTGTGCTGTGCGGCAGAAAATAGCCGCTTCCATCACGCAACTCAGGGACACGCAAGGACGGCAGCCTCGGTGTGCTCCATGCCTTAAGGTGTGCGGCTCTAATGAAGGCGTCAAGCACGGTGAGTGCACATTTGAGCTGCCCCAGATTGAAGCAAAAACGGTCAGAGGGCCTCGTGAGGCTTCCTTGCAACTCCTTGAATAGGACCCGGTTTGGAATGTTGCCGGCCATTAGCTGCGACACTATTTCCGCCAAATCGTCCACCACACAGTGAGCAACATTGTCATGTCCCCGTGCTTGTAGCAAGAAATGCCGTAGGAAGTGCACTTGCAACACGGCATGCACTGCCACTGTAATGCCACCACCCGGTGTCTTCAGTAATGCACGTGGTTGTGTCCATCCTGGAGGGCCTGCGCGCAACGTCAAGCGTGTCGGCTCGTGGTACTCTTCACGTGGTGGGTGGGCATGCTGCACCTCCGCAACCCAACCTGTTTCACGCCCATTGAACACCAAAGGAACATTCCGGCCTTCGGCGGATGGAAAGGGGGGGCCATCACCCTGATCATACAACCGCCGCCACAGCGACCCCAAATCTGGGCGCCCGTGTGCAATGGCATGGACCCGGAATGCGCGTTGATCAGCGGACCCGAACATAAACTCCACGCGCCGTGCCGGATGAGGCTTTAGGGACACAAATTGGGTGGATAACCCGCGACCGTCACCCGTGAGGGCCATCAATTGGTAGCGTGGATTGCGGGGCTGGCCATCACGCCCCACACGGATCCGTGTGCCAGACAATGTAGAATCCGCAATCCGGATTGGCGAGAGCTCGTGAAGGTTACTTTGCACAGGCACACAAAACTGTTCCTCCCCATGCCGTTGCGCCCAAAAGGAGGTCGCATCCGGCCACGCCACGCTGAATAAATGGCGTGCAGGTTGGTCCTCGCACTCTGCACAAACCACAAAGCAGAGACCCTGCAATGCATCTGCCACGGCTCGCGTGCAAATGTGCGGACAGGCGCCCATCTCATCCAAAAGGGGGTCTCGTTTTCTCCGGTCCCACAACGGGGCTAAAGTGAGCAAGTTGGCCTTCACGCGCCTTTGCCTGCGGCGCGGTTGTGCGGAGCCACCACCGCCACCTTCGCCGCCCCCATCCGCCGCAGAAACCACCTCCGCCCCTATATCATTGTCACGTGCATCATCACTGCCATCGTCATCGTCATCGTCATCGTCCCAGTCATCGTCGTCCTCATTTGATCCCCAGTCCGCATGGTCCGGGTCCCGTGCACCTCCACCGGCTATTAGGGCCACATGGCTCCAATGGTCATCGTGGTCCTCGAACACTACAAACACATCCTCGGCAACAACGCAGTTCTCGTCCTCATCATCCGTGAGATCCTCCAAGTGTGGTTCCTCGTACGCATCAACCAACGTGGCACCACTGCACGTTGCGCTCGATGCATCATCCGCCAAGGCAGGGTCTTCGACCTCGTGCCTATCCACCAAGTCAGACCAATAGCGGTCGCGTTCAATTTCCGCAGGCGTGCTCTCGCACCGCATATATATATCTCATGGATCAAATCTCATATATCTCATGGAGCAAAGCGACCTAACTGGCGCCACTGTTGCCCTTCGTTGCTCAGGCTTTCTAGCTGATGCAATATGCACGATAGGCATGTGATGCATGGTCACAATGACAATGCGTCACACATCTAGGACCCCGGAAACGCGTGCACGGTTGGCAGCCCCCTAGGGTACAAAACTCCAGGGATCACCTACCTCGTAGGTGCACGGGATTGCATGGCATTGGTGCCTCAGTGCATGTTGACTACTCCGTGCAACTGCCCATCTTTTGCGCACGGCAAGCAGCATCGGAATGAGGTCGGACAAGAGCCAGCCTTGATGTCGAGTTGTTGTTCTACACCACCAAGGATGATTGGCGTACGCAACTTTGCAGCACGGTGGGCACTTCCAATGGGGTAGGCTCCGGGCCCTCGTGCCTCTTCCCCAGTGGTGCCGTGCAATGTGCACAAGCCATGCCCTCCTCAATGGTAGTGAGGCCGGCACTGCACGTCGCGTTGCACGGGCGCAATAGCGATAGACCAACAGGGGAGGACGGTGCCTTCAGAGAGGCCCAAGCGCGTGCCGCACAACTTGCAAAAGCGGTGCCACATGTTGGAAAATTGTTCCCACATTTTTCAATTCCACGGACTGGAGGCGAGGCGGACCAACTAGTGTGCTATACAAATCAGGCATGAGGGTACTCCAATACAATACACTTTGCTTATTGCACCCCCCACACTCAACTCGCAACATATGTTCCTAAGAATGGAGGGTGCAACTACCCGGTCATGGGTGTTGGAGGGATGTGTGCCCACCTCAAAACAACCGGCAGTTGTTTCGTGATAGTATACATATCCGTGCTCTGCACTAGGGTGCGGCGATACATGTGCCTTACACATGTTTGCTCCCCCCCTAACGATCTTCAAAACTACGACAAAGGACATGCATTCGGGAAGCAATTGCACGGACGGCCCGCGCGGCTGAAAAGGGGGAGCTCTTGTCGCTAATTCGTGGCAAGCCCGAGGGTTGCTCTTCGGCCGGTTGCTCAGACGTCGCAAATGGTGCATTATGTTGGCACAGGGGGCAGAGGACGTATTGCAAACACTCTCCATCGGTGAGGCGTTTTTCGATTGACTAAATTCACAAAATGGAACACTATTGCACTGAACAAAAATCGAGCGGTAATGCCTTTGGGGAAGCGGCCCGAACCCTACAACGGTGTGCCACCCATCACCCACACTGCAAACGAGCACGATACGCATGTGATGCACGGTCACCACAACAACATGTCACACAATGCGGACCCCGGAAACACCGCTGCAGTTCCCAATTTGGTAGACGATGCATCTCCGAGAAACACCTACCTCTGGGCGCACGAGGGTTGTGTGGGATTGCATCCCTAGGCCGTGGGGACTACTCCGTCTGCTCCGGATGATAATCACCAGGCGCCTGGAGAGCAACCAAACCAAAACGGCACTCATTTTTTGTGATCGGCCGTGCCAACTTCCCGTCTTTTGCACACGGCAAACAACATTGCAATGACCTTGTACGAGTGCGAGCTCCACTGCTGTACGACGGGATGTGTTACGTCACCCAAATAGCTTCTTGCGTACATAATTTTGCAACTGCTTTTGACACACCACCCGCTCGTAAGCTAGGCGTGCCTACTGCCACCAAGTGAGCCGTTTGCAAATCGAAGAACCGGACGAGCTGCGAATACCGGAAACTGCGGAGAATCATATTAGAAGGGGGAAATGTTGTGGGGGCCGGGGGTCAAACCTAATTAACAACAGGACAAATACAAACTAGAGGTAATGATGCGGTGGGGGGGACCATGTTCAAAAAATGTAGGATGTGGCTTGTGTTGCGTTGTGGTGGGTTGTGATTAGTGAAAAAAAATGCAGCGTGCCTAGGACTAAAATGGCACGAAACACCCATTGTCCGGTGCCCAATGTTGCAGCGCTTGCGTACAATTCCCTTTGTACAGAATCAAGTCACCACACGCGCAAACAAAAAAACGGACTCCGGATCACCTACCGTCACCAGCGAACAGGTTCAAAAATTATTCGTGGCCCCATCCCTTATCCCAGTAGCAACGCGACGCAAACCGTGTAGCGGGCGCAAAGTTCAACACAAAGCAATGCCCCCATGGGCTGCGTCCTTTCTGTTACTAAGCAACCAGCAAATGTGGCATTGAAGTGCGCCAAGAGCGCACCATAGAGTCGTTCAAGTACATGTGAAGCCACACGTTAGTAACAATTAGTGCATCAACTAGCGTGCACCATGCTGCGCAACACGGTTCTGTCCCACAGCAAGTGAGCACGGGAACGTTGCAAGCAATATTGGAGGGGGCCCATAGCTTTCTTCTACTTGGACACCATCAATGACCCCGTACCGCAAACAATGACACGCAACAATGTGTCCATACGCAGTCGCGCTTTGGGGTACACATGTGCTGTTGAAAATCAAAACAAATGGCACACGCCTCAGGAAAAGAAGATCAAAAGATGTGCGACCATCGTGCCCTGCATTGATGACACCATCACGTCGCCATATGCAGACACCACAGAGAGCGCAAGTGCACTGTTCATCTATGCCACGAGGAACGGTTGAAGTGCATACCCAGCCACACCATGCCCCGATAAAAGCAGCAGACTATAATGCGGGGAAAATGTACTGCGCAACCAATTACTCAATGTTACAAGGCCACATTGTGGATGTATGGGGTGTCCAATTGCGCGACCCATAACTCAACGTTACGTGGCCACATTGTGGATGTATGAGGTGTCCAACTATGTACAGTCTGCGGGGAAAATGTACTGCGCGACCGATAACTCAATGTTACGCGGCCACACTGTGGATGTATGAGGTGTCCAACTATGTTGGGAACCGGATGGCTTGTGTAGGGATGTGCACGCGGCCGCCTGCGAACATGACAAATGCACTGCAACTGCATATCATAGTGCTTGCAATGGGGCACAAGCCCCTTAAAACAATTTGAGGGGGGGCACCCGAATTATTGCACAGTGCGCCGAGAAACCATTGGATGCCGCCCCCTCCCCACCTTGGCCGTGGTGTGCTATCGCAAGCACTACGGGCGCGACAAGGTCACCAGGGCCTCCGCGGCGTTAGGAACCTCCATGTTTTGCACGTAGAAGGCCAAACACCAACGGCTAGCCGGGAAGTGCACGTCGCGGAGTACCGTAATCATGCCGTAGAGGGTGCCGTCCGCAACCTTGACGTGTGCAATGTAGTGGTCGGGAGTGTGGACCACCACCCCTTGCAGGTCATACTGCTCCCCCCCAAGTCGGACTTGTGCTGACGGCTGCCACGCAACACCATGCCGCTTGACAACCAACACGTTGCCCGTTTGCAATGGCACGGCCTCCGCGCCCTGGTATCCGGCCCCCAGTGCAGCCGCGCATTGTGCACAAGCCGTGCGCTCCGCAATGGCATTGATGCCGGCCTCCACGTCGCGTTGCATGGGTGCAATAGCAAGTGTCCAACGGGTGAGGACGTTGCCTTGAGGCAAGCGCGTGGCGCACACGTTGCAAAAGCGGTCGCGTGGAACCAGTATTTGGGCCATGGCCAGCTCAGCAGCAGCAGCCAACACCTCCCAATGGACGTGTGCATCCTCACGCGACTGGTTCCGGAGGTCCAACGGACACCGCTCCCGAATTGCGCTGCGCAAGCCAACGATGGACTCCAAACTCGGTGTGCGACCCGCAGCCATACTCAGCACCAGGTGGCACAAGGTGCGCTTGAGAGTCACTGCAAGAGGCTGTTTGAGACGCACACGCGCCCAACGTTCAGCGGCCGGACAGGATTGGAGGCCACCAACACACCAGGCACAGGAGCAGGACCCGAGGGGTCTTGAGGGGTCCGCTGCCGCGCTGTCGTCCGCGGGGCGTGTCTCGTGTGAGGGCAACTGCAACACGTCCTCGGGGGCCGCGTCCGGGTGTTTTGGTGGCCAATCCCCACCGCAAAGGCGCCAATTGACGATATGGAGCTTCCCCACCTCGCCAACGATGCCTGTCTTGGTGTTGACGCGGGTCTTATACCACCCTTGGCCGTCGATCTCCGTCCCTGCAGGGAACACCGTCTCGTCAACGTACGACCACATGTCGAACGGGTCCATCATTCCGTCCGGGCCCTCCAATCCGTGGGGCGCCACGTACGCCGTCGTCCGCCGCCTGCCAAGGGTGCCTTCAACCTCTACGCCATTGTCCGTGATCAACAGTAAGTCAACCTCCAACTGCGGCTCCGATCCATGCTGGGAGCCCGGGCACAACGGACACACCCCGTTGACCATGGGCACCAACCCTTCGCATGTCTCGTTGGCGCATGTGGTCACCTGCCGCACAGGGTACCGGACTGCGGTGATACGCATCTTCATGAGGAAGAACGCCCCGATCTCGCAATCCCTGAACTCCAAGGCTGTCTTCGCCGCCGCAGGAAACTTCTCAAACGGATTGTAGTCCTCCTCGATCCACTCCCAGGACATCACATCGCAGCGAACGTTGGTAATGCTGAACAGGTCGGTGTTTGTATCTGGCCACCAGCTCGTGTTCTTTGGGCCGTTCAACAACACGATTTTACCAGGCTGGATGCCGCCTTACATACTCATAATCAAGTTTGCAAGGGCATTGTCTGCGGGCAGCGTCAAGGTCAGTGGCTTGCCTCTCATGTCCATCCCAAAGAGCACGTGCGCTGTCACGGCGGGCTTCTTCTCTTCCGTGCGGCGTTTCTTCGCCCTTGGGCCTTGCGCCCGCTCATAACCATATGCTTCAACCTCCATCGGCTTTGCAGCAACGTGGAGAATCATCACCGGCATGGCCAAAGGAGTCCCATCGGGTGTCTTCAGGAACTCTCTCAAGCTCACCTTCCGCAACTTATTGGCGAAAGCCCGGCGGGCCGGAATGGACAAGTGGTCAAAAGACATCGTGTGGTGTAGCAGGTGCTAGGGGACAAACGGGCACGCCGAACACAGCAAAATGGCTTGCTCCATAGCTATCCAACGGTGGCAACCCAAAGCACAGTGCAATGCACGTTCGGTTCCCAAAGTGACCAATAACGCTTATAGTATGGAGACCTAGGCCACATGACCGACAAAATGCTTGCAATTGGAAGCACGCGATACACACCAGCCCGGAATTGAAGATTGGGGCATTTTGTGTTCCCTCTGGCATATGTCATGGTTGTAATGACACGATACATTGAGAAAGGAGGGCGAAACTATGCCATCATGCGTGTCGAGTGGATGTGGCGTCACAACGGGCATGTGTTTTGTGGGATTATTGATATCATTGGTATGTACCGCCGGAACCCCCAGTTTTATGCAAGGCCCACAGAAGGGTACATGCGATGGCTAGCTGGATGCACAGATGGTTGGGGCAAGCCAGTGGATATGGGGCGCAATGACACGCTGCATGGGTGCCACAATTGGGCAACACATGTCCGAAAACGGGTCCCACATTTTTCGATTCCACGGATTGCAAGCATGAGGCATGAGGGTGGTGGTGGGTGTTGGATGGATGTGTGACCACTAAAAAGCGGCACACGTTTCATGATAACGGAGATATCTTTGCTCTGGACTAGGGTTCGGCGACAACCCCAAGCATGGCGTACATGTGCCTTACATGTGTTTACATTCCCCCTAACAACCTTTAAAACTACGACAAGGGATATGCATCCGATGGGCTGTTGTACGGAGCGCTAGTGTGCCCGAAGGGGGGGAGCAGTTGTCGCTGATTGTTGGTGACCTTGAGGGTTCCTTTTACGTTTGTTCTTGCTGGTTGCTCAGACGCTGCAAAGGTGCAATATGTACGTAAAGGAGGCAGAAGATGGAATGCAAGCGCTATCTAGCGGTGAGGCGTTTTCGGAATAGCAAAACAAGTAAAATACAACACTATTGCATTGAAGGAAAATCGAAAACTTATGTCTTAGCGGAAGCCGGCCCAAACCTTAGAACGGTGTGCGGCCCGTTACACACACCGCTTGACACACCGTGAACAAGCACCACAATAACACGTCGCACCACCTTGACCCCGGCAACACCGCTATTGTTACCAGCCTGGTAGGGTACGCATCTCCGGAGAACACCTACCTCCGGGCACATGAGGGTTGCCTAGTGCGTGGTGACTATTCTATCCGTTGTGGATGATCATCACCCGTTGCCTAACAGTGCACCAGAACAAAAACGGCGCATGCCTTTGTGGTGGGCAGCCATGCCAAGTTCCCATCTTTTGCACACGGCCAGCAACATCGGAATGAGCTTGCACCAGTGCGAGCCTCCATTTCTCTGCCACGGGCTGTTTTACGTCACCCAAATTGCTTTTTGCCTACATAGTTTGCATCACCGGCCGCGCCTAAGCAAGTTGTGCCCACTGCCACTAGGCGAACCTTTTGCGGTTGGAAGAACTAGAAAGACTAGGAATACCGCAAATTGCCGGGAGTTTCAGGTTAAATAGGGGAAATGCTGTCTGTGGGGGTCAAACCTAAGCAAAAAACGAACGAATGCATACCGAAAATACAAGTTTGGGTGCGTGTGTGTGGGGGAGGGGTGGCATTGTCACAACACATGAGATGGGGCTCATGGTGCGTTTCGGCAGGTCGTGATCAATGAAAATAAATGTAGCATCGTTGGGACATAAATGCACAGGGAACATAGCAACACACATAGCAACACACTGCAAAATCGCAAATGATGTGCACGAAGCGGTACAAAGGTTTGCCAAAGGGCACTCGTATGGTCAAGTCAAATGGTCAAGTGGTGTGTGGGTGACTCTAAGACAAACCATCTCACAAACCCATGACTCAATGTTATGTGGTCGCATTGGCATATGATATTTTGCTACCCATACCACCCAGGACCGAAAAGGACACACACCATTTTTGGGCGTCCGGTAGTGTGCACGGCAAACGTGTACATGTGAAGTGTATGCATTTAATGACAGACGAATGGTGCAGAAACAAAAACAGCATAAAAAAAGAGGGCACATGAAAATATAAAGGGTACACAACCAGATTGAAAAACAACAAAGTAGCGTGCATCCCAGGGTCAATTGCTACCTAAGATGCTGAAAAACATATTGTCTGCCAACGTGCCTTGCCTTGCATTTGCACACAAGACATTACACCACTTACTTTGCCGGAAGCAAAATTGCGATAGCACGTCTAACCATCAACAACAACAAACATCACCAGAACTTGGACCACCTGAGTTCTATTGGACAATGGATTTTTACTTAAACTTCGTTGCATATGCCTCACAAACACACATGTGCATAACCAACATTGGTGGAAAACAACCCTCCTTATGCGGGCAACGTTCCCGTGGGTTCCGCGAGCATGCACTGTTCTCTTGCATCAAGAAGCCGGATGATCGGGGGGTACAAGACGGGGGAAGCCCTATGACTTTGCTGTTGCTGCGGCCTATGCTTGGCACATCATGCTTCCACATACCAGTCACATTGGAACCCATGTGGGGACCAACCTATCATCCATGCCTTTTGGCGGAATGCATTTTGCATTTTTGCTTTGTAGTCATTACCGGGGGAGGGGTATGCCGGAGGCGTGTGCCGCAAAGGGGTGCCACAAGGGCGTGCTGCAAATGCGTGCCACAAAGGCGTGCCCCAGACTTTGGAATGATTAGGGGAGGGGGAGGGGCGCATGCCATAACTTTGGTTTGATTAGGGAGGGGTATGCCAGAACTTTCGGGTGATGAAGAGGAGGTGTACCGCAACTTTGGGGTGATTCGGGGGTTTGGACTAAACGGGGGGGGGGGGGCGACTTGCCAAAACTTTGGTGTGCACAACAGGGGGCATGTTGAAATTGTGCACTAATGACGTGGGGAGGGATTGCCACAATTTTGGGGTGATGAGGAGAGGGTGTAGACGTGCCACAAGGGTGTGCCACAAAGGCGTGACCCGAACTTTGGAATGGTTAGGGGGAGGGGGGGGGGTTGTCGGAACTTTGGAGCGATTAGGGGAGGGGGGGGGGGCAGAACCTGGAACTTCGGATTGATTAGGGAGGGGTATGCCAGACCTTTAGCGTAATGAGGAGGGCATGTACCGGAACTTTGGGGTACTGCGCAGGGTAAGTATGCCGGAACTTTGGACGGAAGGGGCAGGAGGGAGGGTTGCCCGAACTTTGGTGTGTACGGCCCAGGGTATGGTGGAATTTAGGGCTAATAGGGCGGGGGGGGTTATGCTAGAATTTCGGGGTGATGATGAACAGTTCTTGGCATGCCAAGGGGGCGTGCCGCAAAGGTGTGGCTCAACATTGGAATGATTAGGGGAGTGGGGCGGTATGCCAAAACTTTGGAGCGATTAGGGGAGGGGGTGGGGCGGAGGGGGTGTACTGGAACATTGGAGTGATTCAGGAGGGTAGGTATGCCGCGGCTGTGGACTGAACAGGGGGGTTCCAAAACTTTCATGTGTATGACAGGGGGTATGCTGGAATTTGACGCTAATTGGGTGGGTGGGGGGGTGGGTTGCCAGAACTTCGGGGTGATGAAGTAGGGGTCTAGGCGTGCCACAAAGGCGTGCAACAAAAGCGTGCCAGAAGGGCGTGCAGCAAAGGCATGCCACAAGGGAGTGCAGCAAAGGCGTGCTTCAAGGCCCCGACCCCAACTTTGGAATGATAGGGGGGGGGGGGCGGAGTACTTTGGCGCAACTTTGGATTGATTAGGGAGGGGTATGCTGCAACTCTGGGGTCATAAAGAGGGGATGTACCGGAACTTTGGCATAATTCAGGGGGGTAGGTTTGCCGGAAGATTGGGCTGAACAGGGGGGGGGGTTCCAACACTTTGGTGTCTACAGCACGGGGGTGGGGGGTCGCCAGAATTTCGGGGTGATGCGGAAGGGTCTAGGCGTGCCACAAAGGCGTGCCACAAAGGCGTGACCCGAACTTTGGAATGATTAGGGGAGGGGAGGGGGGTATGCCGGAACTTTGGAGCGAGCGGGCGAGAGGAGGGGGGCGACCGCCATAACATGGGATGCATTAGGAAGGAGTAACCCAGAACTTTGGGATGATGAAGACGGGGTGTACCGAGACTTTGCGGTAATTCGGCGGCGGGGGGGGGGGGGAGGACGGCCGGTACTTAGCGTCAACACGGGGGCTGAGACCTAATTAAAGATAAAAATTAGGATGTAAAAAATTGGGGAACAGAACAGACAGACATTGCAGCAGTGGAACAATATCAGGTAATGCACTCCTCAGCATCGCATAAGTGCATCTGTATTCTCTATGCTATGTCTGGTTGAACCTCAAATGGAAATTCACATAAGTGATATCAGTCCAGGCGTCCCTGAACATCACAGCGTCTGATGGCTGAAAATCAATATAAGGAATACGTGCATGTGTGTGTAGGAACAAAATGAGAGATCAGCTCGAAAGAGAGACAAAGGTCGGCAGCAACATAGATTATGCGCCAAAGGGGGGGGGGAGGGCTATACCACAACTTTGGGGTGATGAGGAAGGGGTGTGGGCACGCCGCAAAGGCGTTCGGGAAAGGCGTGCTACAAAGGCTTGCCACAAAGGTGTGACTCAAACTTTGGAATGATTACGGGAGGGGGGGGGGGTATGCCACAACTTTGGAGCGATTACAGGAGGGGATGGGCGGATGCCACAACATTGGATTGCTTACGGAGGGGTATGCCGGAACTTTGGGGTGATTAGGGGCAGGTATGCCGAAACCTTGAGGTGACTATGGGTTGTCTGGTTGCAGCCGTATGAACCACGTGTCTCATGCCACCATTGCAATAATTATTTTTCTTACCCTTAAAAGAATCACCACACATGTGTAAAAAGCTGGAAAATATGCAGTTTGCCATCCTCTTGTCCATTTCCTCGCATTTCTAACGAGTTCACTCTGAATCCCGACTTCAATGTTCCTACATTTTGTGTGCGCATGGTTCACACTTAGATGTAATTTGTATTTCAAAACTGCCACGAAAAGTGCATGCAGGCAAGGTTCCCGTGGGTACCACAACCATGCACGTACTGTTCTCTTGCATCAAGAAGCCGGTTGATCGGGGGGTACATGAAGGGGGAAGCCCTGTGACTTTGCTGTGCTACGGCCTATGTTTGGCACATCATGCTACCGAGTACAACTCATGTTGAAACCCATGTAGGGAGCAACCTTTCATCCAGGCCTTTTGGCGGGATGCATTTTGCATTTTTGCTTTGTAATCATTACCGGGGGAGGGGTATGCCGGAGGGGTGTGCCGCAAAGGGGTGCCACAAAGGCATGCCACATAAGCGTCACCCGGACTTTGGAATGATTAAGGAGGGGGGGTTGCCAGAACTTTGGTGTGTACAACCCGGGGTATGATGGAATTTTGCGCTAATTGGGGGGAAGACGGGGTGTACCGTAACTTTGGGGTGCTTCAAGAAGGTAGGTAAGCCGGGGCTGTGGACTGAACAGGGGGGTTCCATAACTTTCATGTGTACAGCAAGAGGTATGCTGGCGCTAATTGGGTGGGTGGGAGGGGGGGGGTGTTGCCAGTACTTCGGGGGGATGAGGAAGGGGTCTAGGTGTGCCACAAAGGGCATCCTACAAGGGGTGCGACATCGGCGTGCCACAAAGGTGTGCCACAAGGGCGTGACCCGAACTTTCGAATGGTTAGGGGGGGGGGGTATGCCAGGACTTTGGAGCGATTAGGAGAGGGGGAGGCGGGGATACTGGAACTGCAGACCGGGACTTTGGAGCGAGTGGGTGAAAAGAGGGGGGCAGACGCCAGAACATTGGATGGATTAGGAACGGGTAACCCAGAACTTTGGGATGCAGGGATGATGAAGGCGGGGTGTACCGAGACTTTGCGGTAATTCGGAGGGGGGGGGTAAGAAGGCCGGAACTTTAGCCTCAACACGAGGGGGGGGGGGGCAAAGTTTTGTACAACAAGGGCAATCCCGCATTGTTGCGCTCATTGGGGGGGGTTGGGTATGCCAGAACTTTGGGGTGATGGAGAAGGGGTGTAGGCGTGCCACAAGGGCGTGCCGCGAAGGCGTGACCCGAACTTTGGAATGGTTTTGGGGATGGGGCGGGGGTTGCCACAGCTTTGGAGCATGCAATTACGGGAGGGGGGGGCGTATGCCGCAACTTTGGATTGATTAGGGAGGGGCATGCTAAAACTCCGGGGTGATGCGGAAAGGGTGTAGGCGTGCCACAAAGGCGTGCAGCAAAGGCGTGCCACAACGGCGTGAACCGAACTTTGGAATGCTTTGGGGGGTGGGGGGGATATGCCAAAACTTTGGAGCGATTAGGGGAGGGGAGGGCAGATGCCGCAACTTTGGATTGATTGGGGAGGGGCATGCCGGAATTTCGGGGTGATGCGGAAGGGGTGTAGGCGTGCCACAAGGGCGTGCAGCAAAGGCGTGCCACAAAGGCGTGCTACAACGGCGTGACCCGAATTTGGAATGGTTTGGGGGAGGGGGGTATGCCACAACTTTGGAGCGTTTAGAGGAGGGGAGGGCGGATGCCGCAACTTTGGATTGATTAGGGAGGGGCATGCCGGAATTTCGGGGTGATGCGGTAGGAGTGTAGGCGTGCCACAAAGGCGTGCAGCAAAGGCGTTCAGCAAAGGCATGCCACAAAGGCGTGCCACAAAGGAGTGCCACAAAGGCTTGCCACAAAGGCGTGCTACAACGGCATGACCCGAACTTTGGAATGATTTGGGGGGTGGGGGGGATATGCCAAAACTTTGGAGCGATCAGGGGAGGGGAGGGCAGATGCCGCAACTTTGGATTGCTTAGAGAGGGGCATGCCGGAATTTCGGGGTGATGCGGAAGGGGTGTAGGCGTGCCACAAAGGCGTGCAGAAAAGGCGTGCCACAAAGGCGTGCTACAACGGCGTGACCCGAATTTGGAATGGTTTGGGGGAGGGGGGTATGCCACAACTTTGGAGCGATTAGAGGAGGGGAGGGCGGATGCCGCAACTTTGGATTGATTAGGGAGGGGCACGCCGGAATTTCGGGCTGATGCGGTAGGGGTGTCGGCGTGCCACAAAGGCGTGCAGCAAGGGCGTGCCACAAAGGCGTGCTACAACGGCGTGACCCGAACTTTGGAATGGTTTGGGGGGTGGGGGGGGTATGCCAGGACTTTGGAGCGATTAGGGGAGGGGAGGGCGGATGCCGCAACTTTGGATTGATTAGGGAGGGGCATGCCGGAATTTCGGGGTGATGCAGTAGGAGTGTAGGCGTGCCACAAAGGCGTGCAGCAAAGGCGTGCCACAAAGGCTTGCCACAAAGGCGTGCTACAACGGCGTGACCCGAACTTTGGAATGGTTTGGGGGGTGGGGGGGGTATGCCACAACTTTGGAGCGATTAGGGGAGGGGAGGGCGGATGCCGCCACTTTGGATTGATTGGGGAGGGGCATGCCGGAATTTCGGGGTGATGCGGTAGGAGTGTAGGCGTGCCACAAAGGCGTGCCACAAAGGCGTGCAGCAAAGGAGTGCCACAAAGGCTTGCCACAAAGGCGTGCTACAACGGCATGACCCGAACTTTGGAATGATTTGGGGGGTGGGGGGGATGTGCCAGAACTTTGGAGCGATTGGGGGAGGGGAGGGCGGATGCCGCAACTTTGCATTGATTAGGGAGGGACATGCCGGAACCCCAGGGTGATGCGGAAGGAGTGTAGGCGTGCCACAAAGGCGTGCCACAAGGGCGTGTAGCAAGGGCGTGCAGCAAAGGAGTGCCACAAAGGCTTGCCACAAAGGCGTGCTACAACGGTGTGACCCAAACTTTGGAATGATTTGGGGGGTGGGGGGGGATATGCCAGAACTTTGGAGCGATTAGGGGAGGGGAGGGCAGATGCCGCAACTTTGGATTGAATAGGGAGGGGCATGCCGGAATTTCGGGGTGAGAAGGGGTGTAGGCGTGCCACAAAGGCGTGCAGCAAAGGCATGCCACAATGGCGTGCAGCAAAGGCACGCCACAAGGGCGTGCAGCAGAGGAGTGCCACAAAGGCGTACCACAAAGGCGTGCTACAACGGCGTGACCCGAACTTTGGAATGATTTGGGGGTTGGGGGGGATATGTCAGAAATTTGGACTGAACAAGGGGGTGGGGGGTTTCCAGAACTTTGGTGTTTACAGCAGGGGGTATGCTCGAATTTTGCGCTAATTGGGGGGGGGGGTTGCCAGAACTTCGGGGTGATGAGGAAGGGTTGTACGGGTGCCGCAAAGGCGTGCCACAAAAGCGTGCCGAAAAGGCGTGACCCAAACTTTCGAATGGTCAGGGGGGGGGGGGTTATTCTCCGCAATTGTCATGGCACCTATTCTGCTTAATACCAATAGATGCTCCATTATCACAAAGCAAGCAAGATGGAGCCATGATGTTGCTCTTGAATAACAATCACCTTGCAGAGGTTGTTAGATCAAAGCCAGGCAGGCGTATAGAGGGGAAAACGGCACATACCCCCCCATTTTGGCCATTTTGGGCCTATTCGCGTACCCTACCCCAAGGGGTTGAATTGTTAGTTTAACCCCTTGTAAAATCATTATTTTGTCCAATAAACGCATCCCCCAATGAGTTTTTGGTCCGGACCCCCCCAGACCCCCCCCACTTGAAACCCACTTTTTTGAGGTTTTCAGGGAGGTGGGGGGGCGGGGGGTCAAAAATGTCGAAAAAATGACCCCCCCTTTTTTTGGGTCGAAAATCATGAATCTTTTGGTTTTTTTCGATTTTGAGCCAAAAAAGTGTTTCCGGGTCTGGACTCCATAGGGTTTGTATGGGGCGGAGTGGGACGAGCGCTCCTGCAGTTTATGCACTTTTTCAGCCATTTTTGGTATGTTGGCAGTTTTGGCGACCTCGGTGACACTGTGCTACCCAATCTAAGGGGTGTGAGTGGGGATGTTGTGATAGTATATGCCTACTAGGATACGGAAGGACGTTTTTTGCAGTGTCTAGCCTTGCCTAGGGCCGTTCACAACCGTGCCAAAGACGCGAAATGACTGTTTCCACCAATAATGGCCCAGTGAATGGGCCGGTACACAACCTGCTTATGCAGTTTTTCAACCTGGGCAGCTCAAAAATCGAAGTCACCTCGCAGATATTGTGACCACCTAAAATGACCATCCAAGGTATGTAAAGCACGTTTAGGCCGTATTTACGTGTTTTTCACCCAATTCGAGTATTAGGTCCTAGGGGGGGGTCTCCCAAGGGATTGGTGCACAACCTGCTTATGCAGTTTTGCACTCTGGACGGCTCAAAAATCGAAGTTTTCGAAACTCATTTTTTTGGTATTGTCATCACTCAAAATGACCATCCAAGCTACGTAAAGCATGTTTTAGGCTGTATTTACGTGTTTCTCACCCTATTTGGGTATTGGGTGGGCGGGGTCCTCCCAAGGGGTTGGTGCACAACCTGCTTATGCAGTTTTGCACTCTGGACAGCTCAAAAATCGAAGTTTTCGAAACTCATTTTTTTGATATTGTCATCACTCAAAATGACCATCCAAGCTACGTAAAGCATGTTTTAGGCTGTATTTACGTGTTTTTCACCCTATTTGGCTATTGGGGGGGGGGGGTTGTCCCATGGGATGGGTACACAACCTGCTTATGCAGTTTTCACCCTACGCAGCTCAAAAATCGAAGTTTTCGAAACTAATTTTTTTGATATTGTGATCACCTCAAATGACCATCCAACATACGTGAAGCATGTTTTAGCCCGTATTTATGTAGTTTTTACCCTTTTGTGTGTGTGTGTGTGTGTGTGTGTGTGTGTTGACTGGGGTAGATTCTGTGCGAGGTGGACTTGCCGAAAGCAATAGAATTTCTAAAAAGAGCAATCATGTAAAATCACCTCGCAGAGGTTGTTAGATCAAAGCCAGGCAGGCGTATATATGGGGAAAACGCCACATACCCCCCCATTTGGGCCTATTCGCGTACCCTACCCCAGGGGGTTGAATTGTTAGTTTAACCCCTTGTAAAATCATTCTTTTGTCCAATAAATGCATCCCCCAATGAGTTTTTGGTCCGGACCCCCCCATACCCCCCCCACTTGAAACCCACTTTTTAGGGGGGGTGGGGGTGGGGGTGGGGGGTCAAAAATGTCGAAAAAATGACCCCCCCTTTTTTTGGGTCGAAAATCATGAATCTTTTGGTTTTTTTCGATTTTGAGCCGAAAAAGTGTTTCCGGGTCCCGACTCCATAGGGTTTGTATGGGGCGGAGTGGGACGAGCGCTCCTGCAGTTTATGCACTTTTCAGCCATTTTTGTGATGTTGGCGGTTTTGGCGACCTCGGTGACCCCGTGCTACCCACCCCGAGGTGTGCGAGTGGGGATGTTGTGACACTATATGCCTACTAAGATACCAAAGGACGTTTTTTGCAGTGTCTAGCCTTGCCGAGAGCCGTTCACAACCCGTGCCAAAGACGCGAAATGACTGTTTCCACCAATAATGGCCTAGTGAATGGGGAGGTACACAACCTGCTTATGCAGTTTTTCATCCCGGACAGATCAAAAATCGAAGTTTTCGAAACTTGTTTTTTTGATATTGTGACCACCTAAAATGACCATCCAAGCTATGTAAAGCATGTTTTAGGCTGTATTTACGTGTTTTCCACCCTATTTGGGTATTGGGTGGGGGTCCTCCCAAGGGATTGGTACGCAACCTGCTTATGCAGTTTTTCTCCTTGGACAGCCCAAAAATCGAAGTTTTTGAAACTGGTTTTTTTGGTATTATCATCACCTAAAATGACCATCCATGCTATGTAAAGCATGTTTTAGGCCGTATTTACGTGTTTTGCTCCCTATTTGGTAAAGGTAAAGGTAAAGGTAAAGTGCTCGGGCGATCTCCGAACTCCAGCGTATCCGTGATCCCTACCTGTCCCAAGGCACAGCACGCTACATCACACTACACTCATCAAAACAGCTGCAACTCCGGTACAGTGAATTCGCGGGAAACGTAAAGAGCCACTGTATCATACAGTGCATAGAAGTCCCAGTGCGGAGCGTGCCCTCGCTCACACGGGCACACGACACAGGCGTTCCTGTACTTCGGTCCTGCTTCTGCCGCCTGGCACCGCAAGACATCACAGTACAGCACTTCCCGCCGCAGTGCCCGAGGTGGCACGCGCACAGACAGTGGTCAGTGGCGTGTAGCACGTCCAGCTGGGTTCGCCGAATGCCCAAGATGGACACCGTAACGCCGGGACTGCTGTGATGGGTGGTAAAGTGCTCGGGCGCTCACCGAACTCCAGCGTATCCGTGATCCCTACCTGTCCCTCGCAGCATCCCTTCCGGCTCGCGGGGTCACAGACACCCTAGCGCCTAGGACACTGCGTTCCAACCCCACCGGGATTCGAACCGAGCACCTCTGGTTCAGGTGTCACGTGCATGACCGCTGAACTACGCGACCTTCTGTCTGTGATGGGTGGTCAGTGGCGTGTAGCACGTCCAGCTTGGCTCGCCGAATGCCCAAGATGGACACCGTAACGCCGGGACTGCTGTGATGGGTGGTCAGTGGCGTGTAGCACGTCCAGCTTGGCTCGCCGAATGCCCAAGATGGACACCGTAACGCCGGGACTGCTGTGATGGGTGGTCAGTGGCGTGTAGCACGTCCAGCTTGGCTCGCCGAATGCCCAAGATGGACACCGTAACGCCGGGACTGCTGTGATGGGTGGTCAGTGGCGTGTAGCACGTCCAGCTTGGCTCGCCGAATGCCCAAGATGGACACCGTAACGCCGGGACTGCTGTGATGGGTGGTCAGTGGCGTGTAGCACGTCCAGCTTGGCTCGCCGAATGCCCAAGATGGACACCGTAACGCCGGGACTGCGGTGTTTGGTGACCCGTGTGTGGAAGCTAGTCCAGCTTGGCTCGCCGAATGCCCGAAGAGGGCACCGTAACGCCGGGACCGCTGTGAGAAAACACACAGGCAATACACGCCCTGCCCTACCCTCAACAGGCACACCCTCAGGTCCCTAAACCTGCCACTTGCCGTGCTCCCTCCCCTGGTGTTCACCCTCACACTGGCGGTGTTTAGCCCCGACCGGCTCGCGGAACGCCCTATGAGACGTCCTATCGCCCTCAGGCCCACCTGCACCCTGGTTTCAGCGGTATCGGTATGTTCCAACGTTTGTACACCCCTTCCACCTGGGTACGCGTGGCTGTTACGCCCATGTCCCTTGGTTTGACACGCCATTCTCAAAGGCGACAGGGCGCTGCCGAGCGGTGTTGGTCCCGCTGACAGTTGCTCCCTATTTGGGTACTGGGTGTGGGGGGGGGGTCCTCCCAAGGGATTGGTACACAACCTGCTTATGCGGTTTTTCACTCTGGACAGCTCAAAAATCGAAGTTTTCCAAACTGATTTTTTCGATATTGTGACCACTCAAAATGACCATCCAAGGTATGTAAAGCATGTTTTAAGCCGTATTTACGTGTTTTTCACCCTATTTTGGTATTGGGTTGGGGGTCCAGGGGGGGTCTCCCAAGGGATTGGTACACAACCTGCTTATGCAGTTTTTCAACCTGGGCAGCTCAAGAATCGAAGTTTTCAAAAATCGAAGTCACCTCTTAAAATGACCATCCAAGGTATGTAAAGCATGTTTTAGGCCGTATTTACGTGTTTGTCACCTTATTTGGGTATTAGGTCCGGGGGGGGGGGGGGTGGCTCCCAAGGGATTGGTACACAACCTGCTCATGCAGTTTTCACCCCGGGCAGCTCAAAAATCGAAGTTTTCAAAACTGGTTTTTATGATATTGTGATCACCTAAAATGACCATCCAAGGTACGTAAAGCACTTTTTAGGCCGTATTTATGTAGTTTTTACCCTAAATAGGGTGTGTGTGGCTTGGGGTCGATTCTCTGCGAGGTGGACTTGCCGAAGGCAATAGAATTACCACAATGCTTTTGGAAATTGTAGAGCCTAACTACAATGCGTAACTCGTCATTTGGGCCCAATCAGGAAACCATGTGCAAGGTGGATTCCAAAACAATTGCAAACCAAAACAATTGCAAACCATGTTTCCCATGGCACACCACCCATGCTCCACACTCTCGACAGCAAGGCGATAACCCCTCTGCCCAATGAAGTGGTGATCCGCGAGCGCCGCCACAACTACCCAAAGTGCTGGTCCAGCGAGGGGGTTTTGGCATGACGCCATGGTGTGATGATCTCGTCTGCAGCTGGCGGCGCCTACTGGCCGATCGCCATTCGCTGCCCTTCCCTTGGACCCTTTCCCTCCATAGGCGGTGGTGCCCATCAGCTTCTCACCACCCTTTGACCTTCCTCTTCCTCCTTGCCCTAACCTTCCCTCTCCCCTCCCCTTTCCCTTCCCTTGGCCTTTCCCTCTGTAGGCCACCGTGCCCATCGGCCTCACCACACTCCTTCCCTTCCCTTTCCCTTGGTCGGTTGTGCCAACGGAGCCCCCGGATGTAACTACGAAGCCAAGAGACATTCGCCAACTTGCTTCGGAATGCAGCCAAATCATGGCGGGTGTCTATTATGTTGTTACACTGGCTGACTAGGGATTTTTTCCTCCTTTTTGGTGTGAATGCAAACTTCTTACCCTGAAAAACCCCGGGTTTCATGCCCCTCTCGTGCTGAAAACACTCCTACACGGTACAAAAGTCCCAAAGTTGGCTTCCCGGGCCTGGGCTCGCGCAAATTCACAAGTTGGCGCGCCAAGTCGCAAGTTGGCGCGCCAAGTCCGGACTTGGCGCGCGCCAACTGGGAAGTTGGCGCGCGCCAAGTCCGGACTTGGCGCGCCAACTTGCGACTTGGCGCGCGCCAAATGTCCCCCCACCGATCAAACCATCGACTTGCATACCATTGTTGTCACTGGAAATTCCGTCCCTCACCTGCCCTTGCACACTTGGCACGAAGAAAGCATTGTTCCATCTTTTTTTGATTAATGTGCAAAAGACTGCGAATGTGCAAGAAGCTGTCAAATCAATCATATAAATCATATATAGAGGTCACATGCCTTGTTCAGCCTGGACGAAGACCCCCTTATTCTCTATGTACCCCCTTTGCTTCGTCCACGACGACTCCCAAACCGAAACAGTACATTACGTGAAGATGATGTAACCCACTTGATGGCGTCGGGACATGCCACTGTGCAACTGATGCACAAGACGCCTTCCTTGTGGAGAAGGGCTAAAATGCCGTGGATTTTTGGAAATGCCAAACAAATACAGAAGCAGCATCCCTCCCTGTGTGCACCTCAAGATATTTGAAACGAGCAAAACTTGAGCATGAAATTATGGGCAAAATTGTGCACCCACTGAGTAGTGGTTGAAAACAAGCTCTATGAGGCAATGCCACTCGGCTTTGTGCGCCGAATAATGCCTCTAAACAAAGTTTGAGCAAGCAATCTGAACGTTGGGACTGACTGGGCAGACAACAAAGGCTGCAAAAAATGAGCATATAATGCAGGAACGGATGTGTTGAATGCAGGGTTCTCAGGAGTTGATCACTATGGCTGGCACACACTGCAGCACAGGCACGTGGGTGGCACAATGCACTGCAGAAGAAATGCGCAAAAAAAAAACTGTGAAAAAACCTCCCTGTAAACAAAATCTGAGCAAGGAATCTGGAACTGAGGACTGACTGGGCAGACTGCCAAAGCTCCAGAAAGTGGGCATACAATGCACGAACGGATGTGTTGGGATGCAAATGTCCCAGGAGTTGATGACTATGGCTGTTGGACACTGCAGCAATGTACAGGAAGGTGGGTGGCACTTTGCAGTGCAGAAGAAATGAGCAGAAAAAACCTGGCTGGATCACTCTGCGTCTGAAAAGAGGTCCCCACTCAGCAACCACGACACACTGCTTGTGTGGACAGGCAAACAGTGGGGATCACTGTCATTCTTCTTCCATGTACTGACCACACACAATCTGCGTTGCAAAGCTCCCAGAAGTTGATCACTATGGCTGTCAAATGCTGCAGCAAAGCAGGGGCAGCTGGGTGGCACAATGCACTCCAGAAGCCTCCAAAAAGTGTGCCTGGTTGCATATGAGCGGGTTGTACGTCATTCAACACCCACCATTCTGCAAAATAGCGACCCCACGGGCGCATATCCCCCCACCAGCCCTCTTCATCAACAAGCCCATTGTGCCAGCCCTCTTCATCAATAAGCCCATTGTGGCAAGGGGGATTGAGTGTATTAATGTGGTCACACCGTGCCCACCAGAAATTCCCCGAGAAATGACACCACACTGCTCCTGGTGGTGGTGGACACGGCCCGTCCTTTGGCTTCATGAACCGCGTCCCACATGCGACCTTCCCACGCATCAAACAGTCAGCGATACATTTTGCAAAACTGCATGGTGCACAAACAAAGACATGCGGCACGTGAGGACGTGGCAGGCGGGTTGGATCATGCAACGGAACGTTGTTGCACGTTCGCACACAGATGGCACACAGTTGGCAGGCAGTTGGCGCGCGCCAATTCAGGATTTGGCGCGCGCCAACTCGTCAGTTGGCGCGCGCCAAGTCCTGAGTTGGTGCGCGCCAAGTGGCAAGTTGGCGCGCCAACTTCCCATTTGGCGCGCGCCAACTCCCCTGTTGGCGCACGCCAAATCAGGATTTGGCGCGCCAACTTACCACTTGGCGCGCGCCAAAACCATGCCCAGCCAGTGCCTGCTCATTTCTTCGACCGCTTGCTGCCCTGACTCTGACTCCCCTCGCTCTCTTCCGCCCGATTGCCAATCTACCTAAATTATGAGCAAAATAGATATTTCAAAAATAAAATAAAGATTCTTTAATAATATGAAATATTTCTAATTAAACAAACCTACAAAATTAGTATAAGCTCTTGCATAAATTTTATATGCAATTACTAAAATTAAAAACTTTTAGGAATTCCTATCATATTTATTTTAGAAAAAATTAAAAATATTAACAAAACACACTAGGTAGAAATATTACAATTTTTCTCTATCAAATATTTAAAAAGAGTAAGGAATCTAATAACATAAATCTTTGGAAAGTGTACTTTCGAATATTTAGAAGAATTTAAAAGAATTCGAATACTCAAAAAGTTAAAATTATTTTTCGATATTTTAAAAGAATTTCTAAGGTAAGAAATTACTTTATCTAAATTTTCTAACATAAAAAACTGCATTTTAGATTCAAAAGTACTTAAAAGAAAAACATCACAAAAAAAAGATACAAAGTAATCCGCGAATCTAACAGAAAAAATTTGTTTATTACAACAAAAACTTCTAGAAAAAGTAAAAAAATCTAATTTAATTAGAAACATATTTAAAATTAAAGAAAAAAGAAGCCAATCGATCACCAAAATATCAATTTTATCACTACTTAATACTTTTATTAAAGATTTATGCAAAACTTTCCTATTATACTCAAAAAACAAAAAAAACACAAATTTTTCTATAAAAAAATTTCTCTGATTTGAAAAATGAAAGATTTAAATTGAAAAATATTAATCAAAATCTCTAAATTCTTATTATGAAATTAGAACAAAAATAGCCCTATTCTGGAACCGTACCAGCAAAATTTGCATACAGCTCTTTTCAATATGTATATCACATTCTTCTTAAAATTTAATTTTAAATCAATAAGCCACACAACTTAATTAAAACAAAAATATAAAATATTACTAAAAGTTTTGTATTAAAAATTAAAAAAATGGATTAAATTTTTTTTATAAATATACTTTACTTAAATAATATGCTCATTCTTGGCTTTCTAAATGAAATAACCAAGTCTATTATAAACTTAAAACATTTCCTATTGTCAGAATAAAAGATTCTTCGCACTAATACTAAACAATGAGATTCCTCAAAATTTAACTTCTCTAAGAAAAAAATTGATTTTTTGTAAAAGAAAAAATTTCCTAAAAAAGACCGGGAATATAATAAAGCTTTCCACTCGGGCTCTAAAATAAGAAAAAGCAACAACTTTTTAAACAAATTTAAATAACTTTTTGAATTAAAAAAAGTATCTTCCTTATAGAAAAATTCAAATAAAATATCTATCCCAATTTCCGCAACATCTCGGCGTCCTGGGAGCTCAGGGGCGGGGTGAAGTGGGCCATGGCCATCCAGGCCATGCGGCCGGCCCCTGGCTCCCGCACGAACGCAGCGCCCAGTGCGGCGAACGAGTACACCACCGTGCCGGCCGTGCAGCGCACGCGGCAGAAGTCGGTGGCCTCGGGGGGGGGAAGCCACCACCGGTGGATGTGCGGAGTGAGGCAGGCATCCGCTCTGGCCGCCTCGGCGGTGGGCCCTACGTGCGCGTGGTCGGTGGGGGTCAGAAACAGACCCGCAGACACCCCCTCTTGCAGGAGGAGGATGTCCCCCATGTAGGGCACCGGGGGGTCCAACGGCTGCTCAGCCTGCGACACGAAGCAGACTGGCTGGGGGATCGCGTCGGGAGTGAGGAAGTCCTCCTCTGCCGGGGGGGGGGCGGCCGGCCTCTCCTCCGCTTCCGCCGGCGCCTCCGCATCCGCCGGCGCCTCCGCATCCGCCGGCGCCTCCGCATCCGCTGGCGCCGCCGGCATCTCCTCCTCCTCCTGTGCCGCACTCTGTGGGGGGGGGGGCGGCATCCGCGTCAGCCGGCGCGGCCGGCCTCTCCTCCGCATCCGCCGGCGCCTCCGGCATGTCCACCTCGTGGGGTGGTGGATCCCGGGGCCGGTACCTGTACGGGTCGGACCCATACGGGAGGCACAGAGGGGACCCGACTGCAGCCCCCTCGGCCAGAAGCTCGGAGGGCATCACCGGAACACTGTTCATCAGCTCCGTTACACTCTCCGGCTCTACGGTCAGCATGCGCGACCGGTAGCCGACGGGTGCAAACGGGATGAACAGTGCCCGGCCAGGCCCGCCCGCACCGCGGTGGATCACCGTCCCGCGGAGGAGCGTCACGTTGCGAAGCGGTTGGATAACAATATCCCACCGATGCGCAGCGTGATAGCCCCCCTGCGTGCCAGGGCACACCTGGAGGGACTTGGACGGGGGAGAGGTGGTGAGGGGGATGAACACGACCATGCACTGCACTGACTGTTTCACAGACAGTGCAAAATCGCGGTCTTTGGGATTCATTTATTCTTGTCTGGTTTACTTTGTTTTGGTTTTGGTGCTTTTCATGTAAGTGGTTTATTTGGTCCAGGTATTTGGGTTTCTGATCCTTATGGGATTACTGGAAGTGTTCAGCCTGTTACACCGGCTTGGGGGGCAGAAGGTTTTGATCCGTATAACCCAGGTGGTATTGCTTCGCATCATATTGCTGCAGGTGTTCTTGGTATTATTGCAGGCCTTTTTCATTTGACAGTTCGACCTTCTCAGAGATTATATAAAGTTTTACGTATGGGAAATATTGAAACAGTTCTTTCGAGTAGTATTGCTGCTGTTTTTTGGTCAGCTTTTGTTGTAGCTGGTACTATGTGGTATGGGTCTGCAGCTACTCCTATAGAACTTTTTGGTCCAACGCGTTATCAATGGGATCAAGGTTTCTTCCAAGAAGAAATTCAAAGACGAGTTCAAAAGAGTTTAGAAGAAGGTTCTTCGACGTCAGAGGCTTGGTCAAAAATTCCCGAGAAGTTAGCTTTTTATGATTACATTGGTAATAATCCAGCTAAGGGTGGTTTATTCCGTTCTGGTCCTATGGATAATGGTGATGGTATAGCTGCAGGTTGGTTAGGTCATGCTGTTTTTACTGATAAATCAGGTCGAGAACTTACTGTTCGTCGTATGCCGACTTTCTTTGAAACTTTTCCTGTTCTTTTAGTTGATGAAGACGGTATCGTTAGAGCTGATATTCCTTTCCGTCGTGCAGAGTCTAAATATAGTATCGAGCAAGTAGGAGTTGTTGTTAATTTCTTTGGTGGAGAGTTAGATGGTGTAAGTTTCAGTGATCCTGCTACAGTTAAGAAGTATGCTCGTCGTGCTCAATTAGGAGAAATTTTTGAGTTTGATCGTGCAGTACTTCAATCTGATGGTGTTTTTAGAAGTAGCCCTCGTGGTTGGTTTACTTTTGGTCACCTTTGTTTCGGTTTATTATTTTTCTTTGGTCATATTTGGCATGGTGCAAGAACTATTTTCCGAGATGTTTTTGCGGGAATTGATCCTGATCTTGAAGATCAAATTGAGTTTGGGGCTTTCCAAAAATTAGGTGATGTTACTACTAGAAAGCAGGTAGTTTAATTTAATCTTTTTTAAAGGATGTGTAAAGTAATTATTTTTATTTTAGAATTTTATGGAAGCTTTAATCTATACATTTCTCCTAATTGGTACATTAGGAATTATCTTTTTTGCAATTTTCTTTCGCGAACCTCCGCGTATTGTAAAGTAATTCTATAGTATTATTTAATGCTATAAAATTATATTTAGGATCGCCAATTGGACAAACGGCGGACCAAAACAGCGGCTTGGTGGACCTTCACTGAAGGAAAGGGAAGGGAAGGGCAGCGAATGGCGATCTGCCAGTGGGCGCCGCCAGCTGCAGACGAGAGCACAAGACCATGGCTTCTTGCCAAATCCAGCGAGGGGAGGGGGGGGAGGCAGCAGTCTGGGGAACAGTGGGCTGCTGTGGCTGTGGCTGTCGATGTGTTTGTGGTTGTGGCTGTGGTTGTGGCTGTGGCTGTGGTTGTGGCTGTGGTTGTGGCCGTGGCTGTTGCTGTGGCTGTCGAAGTGGTTGTGGCTGTGGTTGTGGTTGTGGCTGTGGCTGGGACTGGTGGTGCTTGCAGTGGTGGCGGTTGTGGCACTGGCAGTGGTAACAGTGGTGCCTGGTATGGTGCTGATGGTGATGGCTGATCCCCCCAACATTCTGACCAGACTGATCCAAGAATACCATCACCATTTTGCCAGACATTAGGGCACAAGAGAATGGAGCATAGTTTGCCTGGGCAACCAGTGTCACGATGGCCCATCAGCACAGCCACAAGCACCAACCGCACCAGTGCAAGTGCACGTGCCAGAGCCACAAACACCGCCACCCGCACCACCGGTGACATGCAAGATTGGTGGTGGTGGTGGTTGCCCCCCAGCCCACTGCTCTCCACACACACAGCCACACAATACCTCCACCCTGCATCTGATTCTTGATTCACTTGATTCACTTGATTCACTGACCACGTACTCCTCCAAACCTGAGAAAAGGCGAAAGAGCAAAACAGTGACAACCCTGAATGTCCACGCATGGAACCAAAAACCTCACACCCCAAAAACACTGCTGGCAAAAGGCAATTGTCCCACCTCAGGCTTGCAGCCACCCTTGCAACAGTCACTCAAACCAAGACAGAACAATAAAACTGGAACCCAAACAAAAACCATTACGCCAGCACGACGGCAGAATGCAACCCAGACAGGAGCGCGACGCGAAAATGCAACCCAGACAGGAGCGCGACGCGAAAATGGAACCAACTACACAAGGACCACTCGAAGCGAAACCCAAACACAAGCGCGAGTCGAAAATGGAACCCACAACAGGGACCACTCAAAGAGAACGCACAACTGAAAACTGAAACCCAACAGTGCGACCCGTGGAACCCAAACACAAGGAAAACTTGAAACCGAGACCAAAACTCAAGGACCACTCCAAACTGCAACCCAGACAGGTGCGCGACGCGAAAATGCAACCCAGACAGGAGCGCAACGCGCAAATGGAACCAACAACACAAGGGACCATCCTAACTCCAACTCGAAACCAAACTCAGAACTCCACAACAAACTCGAACTGGCGACCAAACCAGACTCCAAACTGCAAACCAAACTCGACCTCGAAACCAAACTCCAACCAGAAAAACTCGAAACTCAACAACGTACTGGAAGCTGAAAAAAGGGCATGTGCCATGTGTAATTTGTCTCTTCCTGTCTCTGTTTCTCTTGTGATTTCGAGTTGCAGTTAGGATTCCCGTTCATGCAGTTGGAGTTTGGTTTCGAGTTCGAGTTGGGGTTGGAGTATGAGTTTGGTTGGAGACCTGCCAGACAAATGGTAGACACAACACACAAATGACACACAGATGGCAAAATGGCAGACACAGCACACAAATGACACACGGATGGCAAATTGGCATACACAACACACAAATGACACACAGATGGCAAAATGGCCGCGAGCCAGACACAGCATCACACACCCAGCGCGCGGCGAACACGCTATCACACACCCAGCGCGCGCAATACACACAATGACGCACCCAGCGCGCGCCGAACACACAATCACACACCCAGCACGCGCCAGACACACGATCACACAACCAGCGCGCGCCACACACAGCATCACACACCCAGCGCGCGCCCGACACACAATGACACACCCAGCGCGCGCCGGACACACCATCACACACCCAGCGCGCTGCAAACACACCGCCACACACCCAGCGCGCGGCGAAAACACAATGACACACCCAGCACGCGCCAGACACACAATCACACACCCAGCAGGCGCCCGACACACTATCACACACGCAGCGCGCGCCGGACACACAATCACACACCCAGCGCGCGGCACGAACTCCAACGCGAAACCAAACCTCAAC
This sequence comes from Eutreptiella sp. 'Long Island Sound 2002', assembly GCA_964036045.1. Lineage (NCBI taxonomy): Eukaryota > Euglenozoa > Euglenophyceae > Eutreptiales > Eutreptiaceae > Eutreptiella > Eutreptiella sp. 'Long Island Sound 2002'. Next base: position 63,853,724 of record OZ038388.1, on the reverse strand, counting down.
CGGGCACAAAGTAGTTGCTAAAGTGGCTCCTTTTAATGCTGTCCGACCTAGGACAACCAAAATGGAAAGTCACCTACCAAACCAAATCTGGAAACCCAAAGGTTCAAATTGCAAAGCACCAACCATTGACATACTGGGAACAATCTCCTTCAGCGATCTGACTTCCGGTTCTGAATTGTCTCGATATCGTGCTTCATACTTGACTCCAACAACAGGAAGTGGAAAACATGGCAACGGTAAGCAAGTCTCATTCCAAACTCGAATTCTGTGGTGAACCAGGAACGGTAGGTTATGTACTGCACTGTAGTGTGAGTTACTGCCGTATACCTAGATGCTACTATGTGCAAATCAAAGATATGCACGAGGCGCTCGAATGGCAGCCGCAACGATGAATGGGATGCAGCGTTCTAGGGCGTGGTGCGGAACCCCTAGTTAGAACGCAATTTCTGGAACACCCACCTACCCTTAATTTTGGGGCAAACCACCTAAAAAAATGGATTCAGCACCCTCAAAAACCCCCCATCCCCTTTCTTTCCCCACATAACCCTCATTGTAGGGGTGGTTTTTGGGGGGGGGGTCAAAGAGTTAGAGCACAGTTAGAACAGAGTTAGAACGCAGTTAGAGCACCCTGCTCTAACTAGTTATCGCGCTAGTTATCGCGCGATAACTCAGTTATCGCGTAGTTATCGCGGGTAGTTATCGCGCACCCCTCCTCCATCCCTCACTAGGACAAACAACAGAAAACACTTGGCACAAAGCATGTATGGTCTTTTTTCATACAAAGTCATCAATGTCTGAGGCCTTGGCTGCCTCCAGCCCCAAAAGCCCTTGCTCCAGGGCGTTCATGGACATGCAATGGTGCATGTGGCGGAGGGACATACTTGGCCTCACCAAGGACCAACCCTTAAAACAATTTTTGAGCCTCCTCTTGTAAGGCCCATGCCGATACTCCGTTGGGATGGAGGAAAACTGAAAAATGTTCCTCCATTTCTCGGCAAAAAAGGTGGAATGTGCCAAGCACCAATGGATCCACCTGGTGGGGGACCAACCTGAGTCTCCCCACGCTTTTGAAAATTTTGTGGTCAACGCACGGTGGCGTTCCACTTGGGTTAGAGTGTACAACTCCCTCACCCTCCAAAGCTCATACAAACCCTCAATGCATTTCACCATGACATGCACAACAACCCATAACATAGGTCCCCCAGGGGTCCTCACTGTGGGGACATGCTCTTTGAGGCATTCCACAAATTGCCTTTGGAAGGGGGGGGAGGTTAGGAAAACTTTGGTGCTGGTTAGATCGAAATCTTTTTCTGTGGCCCTCGAGGCCGAAGGGAGGCGTTCCCTAAGAGGGATGCCTGAGGTCTCATCCTTGAGGGCTTGTTTGAAGGCCTGCAAAGCTGCAAGAGCTTGGGCCTTACCAGGGGTACCAGGGGGGAGGGCCTGAAGGGTGGTCTCAATGCGCTTTGCAATGCCGTTTAGGATGCGGCATGCTGCATGTTGGTAGTCCCCCGGCCGCCTATCAGGGGTCACACTTCTCAAGAATGACCCCCATCTTGAGGTGGACTCCACCCCCCTTTGCTCAACAATCCCATTGGGGTCTTTGCACAACCAACACTTAGACCCAGCCCCCCCCATTGCTTGCATCCCCTTCCCATCCCCTGTCAAAATGACAGTGCAAGTCAAAAATTGGTTTTGAAAGAGGACAACGTCCTCTTCCACATCTGCACGCTGCATCCCAAAGGAGTCACCACGTGGACGGACGGCACGCAATCTCCCTTTTCGTGAGGCATGTTAGGCAAGGCGGGCAATCCAGCATCTTGCAAATATGGACGCTAAACCCCCGGTGACGGTATGCAGACTGCAGCCGTAGCAGACTGAGAAAAACTGCGCAGGAACAGGGATCACGCGCATTTAGGACAACCGAAACAAGGCCCGTGGTTCGCCCGGCCCGCCCGCCCGCTGCAAGACGTGCACACACAAAGTAATACAGCACTATGCATCAATACAGCGATGAAGCATTAAATTCATTTTCTTAATTAATTTACTAAAACCAAAGCAAAGAAAGATCCCACCATGGCTGCTTTCTTTTTCACCGATATCTGCACCGGCATAATGACATAACCACACATTGTTCACCATCAATGTATACATTTAAACAAAAAGCCTTTCCAATCTTTTGTACGGCCACAACCCCCCCCCTGCAACCAATCAATATTGGTTAGAGAGAAACATACCTGTAACGAAGTTGTCGATTTCTATCCGGTGTTTATGTTGTACTTTTAATAATTTGTACACTTGTTCCGACGTGTATGCGCATTAACAAAATTAACACATCGACAAGATGTGAATTCTTCCATACTTCCAAATACACTTGCGCAAATGGTTCCAACCGAATCCAATGCAATGGAATAAATCTTTTTGGGCAATCTTTGACATTAGTGTTTCGGCTAGGCTTGAAAAGGTCTCGCTACGCTCCCCCTTCCCAAGCCTAGGGACGTTTTTTTTATGGCTGTCATCGGTCAAGACTGTTACACAATTTGTTTACCCTTTTTGTTTTAATCGTTGAACTTCTCATGCCGAAAGCTCCTACGAAGGACCACTCCAACCACCGGTCGAGTCATACCACATATGAGCAGCCTTTGTTTATCCGCAATCAATCAATTGTCTGGTTTGGAAGGGGACCTATATTTCGGTGACCATGATGTTTGCAAAATGAGGCATCAAAAATCGGATTCGGAAATGATTTTTTCTGTAGAGCAGCAAATGTTCATTTTGTCCCACCTTTAACACTTGCCAACAGCAAGAGCCTATTGCTTCCTACTGCGTCCTTTTCGTTTTCGGGCAGCCCACATGCTTACCGCGCGGTGGGTCATCCCTAGATCCATGCTCCACAGCTTATACCGTGAACTGCAAGCTCTTGAAAACCCCCAACTCAGAATGGAACCCGATTATAGCACTGCACCGAGGGATTGACCATGCATTCTCAGTTCTTGTGGTCCCCCGTACAGAGTCACGTTGGCTTTGGTCCACTAGCAAACTCCACGTCATAACACAAGAGAAATTTTCAACAATCCCTGTAAAATACGTGAAAAAAACTTCAACCTGTCACGCAAAAAACTACTTTTCGGCGTATTTTTCGCGACGAACCTTCGAAGTTTCCGAATACTACCACCCGGTCATTCGGTTCTACATCTCTCAAAGACCGTTGTGAGCTGTGTCCTAAGGCCTAAGGTAAAGGGACCGGTTCATCCCCGGTGACCAGTTCAGCCCCACCCTGGGGATTATCAGGGCAGGGTGGGGATGAATAAGACACCCCCTGGGGATAAAAAGGGCACCCCCGGGGATAATGAGGACACACCCTAAAATACTACAAACCATAAAAAGCTTGTGTCACATGTTTTCCTTTACAAACCCTGTAATGTTTTTCTTTCTCGTAAAAGGTTGTTCTCTTTTCTTTTTGTGAAACCATGCAGAGAGTTACGTCGCTCAAAACCCCGTGATGTGTTTCCTCCGTACCAAAAGTGTTTGACTAATGGTTTGTAAAAACATGCAACGTTTATTTGTTTTCTTACAACCGTGTACTATTTCTGTTGCAAAACGTTGATGTGCCCTGTTTTGTACAACCATGTAGACCATTTTTATTTTTGAAAACTTTGTAAGCTATTAGTAAGTATTAGGTCGCACTCTCCTATTTCATAGGACTATACAACTTTTAATTTTTTGTAAAACCATGCAACGATTATTTCTTTGTAAAACCATTCAATGTTTGTTTTTTCGGGCAAAGAGTAGCACTCTTCTGTTTTGGTAAACCATGCTCTGAAACCATTCAATGTTTGTTTTTCCGGACAAAAGGTTGCACTCTTCTGTTTTGGTAAACCATGCAAGGTTTATTTTTTTTCCAAAACTTTGGACTGTTTTTTTTCTTGCTAAAGGTGTCTCCCATTATGTAGAACCATGCAAGGTGTTTGTTTTTTTAAAACCGTGCAATGTTTTTTTGTTGCAAAAGGTATTTTCGTTTGTAAAACCATGCTTTTCAAAATTATGGAGTGGTTTTTTTTTTGGGAAAACGTGGTAATCTCCTGCTTTGTATACCTGTGCATTGTCCCTAGCACACTTGCACAGAGCAACACGGTGACAGTTTCTGAATGCTCCCATACACCTGTTGTAAAGGTACTTGAAGCACTGAGACAGCTTATGGACATAAGCGTGTACATGGCTGAAAGTGTATGGCTTTGCACTTTTGATGACCGTGCCTAAAAGCACAATCATTCTAAGTCTGCCAGTGTGTCCCATGATATATATACTCTATAACTCATGTACTCTACAATGCCATGCCATGCATGACACAGTGGCATGAGGGAAGTTGATGTCATTAGAAGCACAGTTTCATTCTGTGTCGACGTCCATTGACGAACCATTGTCATGCGTCACGTAGCACGCGAATGCGGAGGCATTAGCTTCGTCTTCGCTGGATGTGTCGCTATCCGTCACTTGACGCTTGGCAGCACGCTCAGACCGTTCATCACACTGACGGGCAGGCTTTTCATGTCGTGACCCTCCGGCGAAGGTGTTCGTGTGGGGGCGTCTCAGCCTGCTATAGGTGTGCGGTGCAGCGGATGCTTCGGCAGATGTGCGTGCCCGTTTAGCTTGCCGTGCCTGTGTGTGCATGCCTCTGTTTCTTGCTTGCTTGAAAGTTTTGCGTCGCGCTTTGGCTTCCTCTAGCTGATCACATTCTTGCTGCGCAGCCTGCGCGGCTGCAAGGAAGCTGGTCTTCGTGACCCATCCACCAAGGCGCAGCGTCGATGCATCATCCTTTGTTTCCATGGTGATGGTCCGTGCGGTTGCTTGGGATCCCATTTCTCTGGTGGTAGAAGGGGAGTCTTGGGATGCGGAGCACTCTTGAGATGCGGGACAGATGTCACTTGCCGGTACAATACGGGATGCCAACTGCGCAAGCAGCTCCAACCCTGCGTGCGCGGAATGTTGCATTTTTTCCATAGTGCGCGCAAAATTTCAAAAATACGACCTTTATAGCGCGCCTATTGCGCGCGCTCTACCGCGCTATATTGTCCCGTTTTTCAAATTTTTCAAAGCCGGAAAATGTTTCAAAACCATGCTTTTTCCAGTGTCCTGCGTTTCTCAAAAACCCCTTGCTTTTCAAAAACATTCCCTGTTGCTCATTCAACCCAAGACACATGCAAACACACTGTCTGAAAGGTCTGAAAAGTGTGCAACAGTACAGGTCCTCACGGACGAAAACAGTGTAGCGCGCGCAACATATTTACAGCGCGCGCTAGGAGCCTTATGGCGCGCGCTATACCAGGTATAGCGCGCGCTGTCATTCAGTGATATCCTTAATGGTTTGGACCACCACTTCGGCCTCCCACTCCTTCTCCCATTCGGGTCTGTGGTCTTCTGCCCCAGTGGCAGCTGGGGCTGCATCCCCTTCTTTGTGGTCTTCTGCCCCAGTGGCAGCTGGGGCTGCATCCCCTTCTTCTTGTCGGCTTGGGTCGCCTTCTGGGGTTGCTCCTTCTGGTGCCTCTTCTTCTTTCGGGGCTGCTCCTTCTCCTTCTTGTGGCGTGGCCGCTGGTGCCTCTTCTTCTTGTGGTGGGGCTGGTGCGTCGTCTTCTTGTGCTGCTGCTGCTGCTGGGGCTGGTGCCTCTTCTTCTTGTGCAGCTGCTGCTGGTGCTTCTGCTGGTGCTGCAGCTTCGGCAGGTCCCTTGTCTCCTTGTGGGGGGGCTGGTGGCTGGGCTGGGGGGTCTCCTTGGGGCTTCTTCTTCTTTGGGGTTGGTGGCTTGGACGGGGACATCCTCATGGTCTTTGGGTCGGGGCAGAGGTCCTCAATCTCATCGGCTTTGTACATCTCCCACCACGACTGCCACTTGCCCAACTCCTCATACGCTTTGCTTTTGGCGGAGAACACCTAGCAGCTGGGCATGAACTCCGACCAGTCGTCCTCTTCCTCCTCCTCCTCCCCTTGTTGGCTGGGGCTCCACTGATCGTTGGGGATGATGATGGCCACGTGGTCCTGAGGGGCCCTCTTGGCGCCTGTTGGCTTGATTTCGGCTCCCTCCACAATCATCGGCGCGATCTCAGCGGTGCAGTAGATGATCCACCGAGGCTTGTAGCCGTCTTTGTAGGACCAATCTCGGCGCTGCATGAGCTCTAAAAAACAAATAGCGCGCGCTACCACAGTTCCTCATCCGCAAAATATGCCCGAACCTCGTCAGCCAATTTTTGTGCATTGCACAGGTTGCTTCTGGAGTTGCCATTCCACCTTGGTACTTCAAAGTACAGGAACAGACGCTCATTAACCTGCCTGAGCATCTTAATGCGGCGCGACACCAGGGTTCCTACCCCCCACCTCTATCACAAAAGGAGGACCAAATGTCCTTCACCACCCTGTTGCTCCCTTCCAAAAGATCACCCGAAAACATTCCTAGGCCATAGGGCCTTATGGCCTGAATAGTAACTGTTGCATCGTGCAACATCGAGTTTATATAAGGTGATCTTATTGCTGAACAAACCCACCTCTGGAAAGCCTGGGCAACCTCTGGAGCCTGCAATGCACTCTCTTCAAACATTGTGCCATACATGTCCCCCAGTAGCATGTACATGGCAACCACTGCTGTGTGCATTCTCATGTCACCCCCAAGGAGGGGGGCCAGGTCCTCCCAAACCTTTAGAAGGCACCAAGTCTCTTCCCCATCTGGCTCTGCCGTCCCCTGTAGTGCTATTGGATGCAGCGTTCTAGGGCGTGGTGCGGAACCCCTAGTTAGAACGCAATTTCTGGAACACCCACCTACCCTTAATTTTGGGGCAAACCACCTAAAAAAATGGATTCAGCACCCTCAAAAACCCCCCATCCCCTTTCTTTCCCCACATAACCCTCATTGTAGGGGTGGTTTTTGGGGGGGGGGTCAAAGAGTTAGAGCACAGTTAGAACAGAGTTAGAACGCAGTTAGAGCACCCTGCTCTAACTAGTTATCGCGCTAGTTATCGCGCGATAACTCAGTTATCGCGTAGTTATCGCGGGTAGTTATCGCGCACCCCTCCTCCATCCCTCACTAGGACAAACAACAGAAAACACTTGGCACAAAGCATGTATGGTCTTTTTTCATACAAAGTCATCAATGTCTGAGGCCTTGGCTGCCTCCAGCCCCAAAAGCCCTTGCTCCAGGGCGTTCATGGACATGCAATGGTGCATGTGGCGGAGGGACATACTTGGCCTCACCAAGGACCAACCCTTAAAACAATTTTTGAGCCTCCTCTTGTAAGGCCCATGCCGATACTCCGTTGGGATGGAGGAAAACTGAAAAATGTTCCTCCATTTCTCGGCAAAAAAGGTGGAATGTGCCAAGCACCAATGGATCCACCTGGTGGGGGACCAACCTGAGTCTCCCCACGCTTTTGAAAATTTTGTGGTCAACGCACGGTGGCGTTCCACTTGGGTTAGAGTGTACAACTCCCTCACCCTCCAAAGCTCATACAAACCCTCAATGCATTTCACCATGACATGCACAACAACCCATAACATAGGTCCCCCAGGGGTCCTCACTGTGGGGACATGCTCTTTGAGGCATTCCACAAATTGCCTTTGGAAGGGGGGGGAGGTTAGGAAAACTTTGGTGCTGGTTAGATCGAAATCTTTTTCTGTGGCCCTCGAGGCCGAAGGGAGGCGTTCCCTAAGAGGGATGCCTGCGGTCTCATCCTTGAGGGCTTGTTTGAAGGCCTGCAAAGCTGCAAGAGCTTGGGCCTTACCAGGGGTACCAGGGGGGAGGGCCTGAAGGGTGGTCTCAATGCGCTTTGCAATGCCGTTTAGGATGCGGCATGCTGCATGTTGGTAGTCCCCCGGCCGCCTATCAGGGGTCACACTTCTCAAGAATGACCCCCATCTTGAGGTGGACTCCACCCCCCTTTGCTCAACAATCCCATTGGGGTCTTTGCACAACCAACACTTAGACCCAGCCCCCCCCATTGCTTGCATCCCCTTCCCATCCCCTGTCAAAATGACAGTGCAAGTCAAAAATTGGTTTTGAAAGAGGACAACGTCCTCTTCCACATCTGCACGCTGCATCCCAAAGGAGTCACCACGTGGACGGACGGCACGCAATCTCCCTTTTCGTGAGGCATGTTAGGCAAGGCGGGCAATCCAGCATCTTGCAAATATGGACGCTAAACCCCCGGTGACGGTATGCAGACTGCAGCCGTAGCAGACTGAGAAAAACTGCGCAGGAACAGGGATCACGCACATTTAGGACAACCGAAACAAGGCCCGTGGTTCGCCCGGCCCGCCCGCCCGCTGCAAGACGTGCACACACAAAGTAATACAGCACTATGCATCAATACAGCGATGAAGCATTAAATTCATTTTCTTAATTAATTTACTAAAACCAAAGCAAAGAAAGATCCCACCATGGCTGCTTTCTTTTTCACCGATATCTGCACCGGCATAATGACATAACCACACATTGTTCACCATCAATGTATACATTTAAACAAAAAGCCTTTCCAATCTTTTGTACGGCCACAACCCCCCCCCTGCAACCAATCAATATTGGTTAGAGAGAAACATACCTGTAACGAAGTTGTCGATTTCTATCCGGTGTTTATGTTGTACTTTTAATAATTTGTACACTTGTTCCGACGTGTATGCGCATTAACAAAATTAACACATCGACAAGATCTGAATTGGTTTTGAAAGAGGACAACGTCCTCTTCCACATCCCTCACCTCTTGGTTGAGGTTGGCGGAGATGTCCAGGCTTCTCAAAAAAGCCTGTTCATCCCCGCCATCCATGCAAAACCATGAGGCCCATAGCTTCACCTTCGAAGCATATTTTGCCCCCCCCCATACATTAACCCATACATCCGCACGGGTCGAAGATGCCTTCCACAAGGAAGTCGCATCAACTGAAATAACAACAATGGCAACGCCACTAGGGGGGGGTTTCCCAATAACTCGGGCCATAGATATTGCATTTTGCACAATTGATTGCAAAGGCACATGGGCAGCTGCCCTATTGCGGCCGGGCCTTGGGGCACTGCAGATCGGTGTACCGCCGCAGGTTGGCTGTGTTGAGAGCCCGCAGGGCCTCATTGACAGCATTGTCCATGAAGAATAAGAGGACCTGGGCGCGAAATGAGGGAGGGTTTTGAAGCAAGGGCCCAAAAAACACACGCGATAACCCCCGCGATAACTAGGTTATCGCGCGATAACCCCCGCGATAACCCCCCGCGATAACTAGTTAGAGCGCGATAACCCCCCGCGATAACTAGTTAGAGCACCCAATTATCGCGCGATAACCCCCGCGATAACTAGTTAGAGCAGGGGTTAGTGCGCACTAACTGGTGGTGTTAGAGCAAGCGTTGGGCACCCTAAAACCTTCACAAACGTTGATTTTGCACCCAGGAAACCTTGGAGATGTCAACAATGTGCAGGCACGGGGTACATGGCGCCACAATCACAAATTCAAATCAGTCAAATGGACATGTTCCGGGCTAGTTGCCCCTCCTCAGAGTCCACACAGTACAGTAATAGAAATAGTGAACAATAATCGAATCACAAATAACACTAGCTGGAGGGGTTAGAGGAAGCATTGGGCACCCTAAAACCCATGGACAGCAGCTGCTGCCGCCACACAGGCGTGCAGTGCAGAACCCCCCCCGCACTATAAAAAATCACGCTCCATCGCTCGCCCTCCCATGGCAATGGAGCGTGTAGTGCCCTGGTGTTGAACAACACCGGGGCTTGGGGGGTGGCGGTGCATGCCCAACCCTCCACCGCCCTACCCTTGCACACACGGGTGTGCCGCTTTTTTTCCCTCAAGGAGGGATTCAGCAGGCCACCACTCTCCACCCAAAACTCACCCCCCGTGAAAGACCCCACACACACAATAAGCGCCATGGGCGCCCCATCCCGCAAATGGGAGTGGAGGCCCATGGTGTCCGTCCCTTGGGGGCGAACAATTTGGATGCTACACCATGTGAACCATGGTGGAGCATTGGAGGTGCAATACCCATTGAGGTCTGCTACCAAGGGGGTGAGGGCAGGCCTGAGGGTAGCAGCGGCCATGTGGGTCGCCCTAAAATTAGAGGGGTTGGGGTTTCCACTTCCCACGAGGCCAAAGTGGCACATGTCCACTTGGGCCCCATATCGCTCCTCCCCACGAAAAATGCCCTTGGGCAACCCCTTGAGCAAATCCACTAGTCATTGGCTCCCACTCCTACTCCCGCTACCCTGACTCTGCAACCCTTGCGGCGCCAGCCCCTGCTGGGCCTGCTGCGCCCCGAAGGAGGCACAGAGGGTGGAGGTGAGGCTGCGCACCTGCGCCTCAGCCACCCCCAAGCGCTGCCCAAGGTCATCCCCCCTCCTCCGCTGCCCCTCCACCTCCACCCTAAGCTGGGCCACCTCCACCTCCGCCTTCCGCCTCCCCTCCTGGGCCTCCCTCAAGGCCTCCCTCATCGCCTCCACCTCCTTCCCCCTCTTGGCGGCCAGGTTGAGGGCCTGGTCCAGGGCACGCTGGGTGTTGCCCTGGGCCTTTTCGGCCTTTGCCAAGGCCGACTTGTGGTCGGCCGACCGACCCTTGGCCAGTGCGGCCTCGACTCCCGTGGCGGCCGCCTGCTCCACCAAAACCTGGCAAGCGTCCGTCACGTGGGTGGCCACACTGGCCCCCAAGGCCTCCACGTCCAGGGCCTCATGGGGGGGCTGGGCTGCCGCCACCTTTGCCACCTTCGATGGCTTGGGGGAGGGCTTGGGGGCGGGGGTTTGGCCCTTACCCCTAAGGGGGGGGGGGGGCATCCGGCTCAACCACCACCACGTCTGGTCCCCGCTTCGTCTGGCCTTTTCCCGGCCTTCCCCCCTTGGGTGCATACTGCCGAACCCAATCGGCAGTGGCGTCCACCACAGAAGGGGGGGGGTCATACCCACCAACCTGGTGGATGCCCCCCCCCTTGTGCAGCTTCTGCCACACTTCCCTCCCCGTATACTCCCCCTCCCACAAAAAACACACCCTCAAAAGGAAATAAGATTTCCTTTGGGGGGGGTCGCTCATCCCAAACAAACACAAAAAAGCCGCAACCGTTTCCCCCTCTGCGGCTTGCGGCCACTTGGCCGTTTCCCCCCCAACCCACACATAGGAGGGGAGGGTGAGGTTGGTCTTCCTCTCCACCCCCCCCTCCTTCTCTGTGATGGTGACCTGCCGGTACCATCCCGTCCCCCCCATCCTGCAGGCCTCATCCCCAGGCTCCCCAAACCGCCACGACGCCCCCTCCGGCAGCCTCTTCTCCCCCTCCAGCTCCAACCGGGCCGCCACCGGCTTGGCGGGCCATGCCCCCGCTGCTGCTGCCGCTCCGCCTGCTGCGTCGGCTGCCTGGGCGTCGTCCTTGACGAAGATGCGGGGCAGCTGCAAGATGGTAGCCTGAAAAAAACAAAAGAAACAAAAAAAAACACGCGATAACCCGCGCGATAACCCCCGCGATAACTAGGTTATCGCGCGATAACCCCCGCGATAACCCCCCGCGATAACCCCGCGATAACTAGTTAGAACGCGATAACCTAGCGCGATAACTAGTTAGAGCACCTAGTTAGAACGCGATAACCTAGCGCGATAACTAGTTAGAGCAGGGGTTAGAGCAGGGTGTTGTGGGAAGTTTTCACACCTGGTGACATGGACACATGCCTTGGCCCTCCTTCTTGGCGTCGTCCAGCACCAGGCCCAGCCTCCGCAGCCACACGAAGTCCGTGACGGCCGCATAGTCCCCCACCTGCCGCCACTCCACCACCTGGGCCACCCCCTCCTGCTCAGGGGCCACCCTTGCCACTCCCCCATACAACCCCCTCCTCACCACCAAAATGGTGCCCGCCGGCACCTTCATCCCAACATGCCCTTGCAGGGAGGGCCAGGGCAGTGCCTCCCCATGGCACACCTTGGCCAAGGGGCACTGATCGGGGTGGCCTGCGACCGCCCCCGCCTCCTCATTAGTGAGGGGGGCAATCACCTCGCTCCCAATCCCCCACCCCGACAACAAAAAATGCCCGGTGGTTGTTCCCACCGGGAGCAAGCACTGAGCAGATTGCTCAATGCTGACCCCATTGGGGTCCACCACCACCTCCTCCTCCTCCCCCCCCTCCACCTCCTCCCCCTCCTGGCATGGCACACAAAGGCCATCTTTGTGGGCGGTGCACAAAATCAGCCGATTGCATCCGTAGCAACTGGCTACCACCTTCCCCCTACACCTAACCGCCCCATCACACTGGACTGTCCTGGCCACCCGGCCAGCAGGTGCCCCCAGCTGGGGCCTCTTAATGGACTGGGTCACGTGCAGGTTGGGGAATCGAAGATTCCCCCCCACGGTAAGCTCAATGGCAAAAAATGCCATGAGGCGGGGGTGGGACACCCCCGTGGGGGAGGCCTTGGGAATCCCCGACCCCCGGTGTACATCAAGGGCATTAAAAAAAAAGGCAGTGCCCCTCTTGAATGGCACAGCCCTCTCCACCCAAGGGTCAGGGAACCCCGAACTGCTGGAGGGCACAAAAAGAAAATGTGACCCATCCTCCTCCTCATGATTATGGGTTAGCATAATAAGGCAATTGACAATCAATGTGCCTTCAGGAATGGTGTAGGGGGGGGCGTCGCGATGGAGGTGCTGGGGGGTGTGGTCATAGCTCGAAATTTCGGCCATGTCAAGGATGGTGCAGCTCCATCCAACCCCCCCCACCACAGTCTTCTTCGCCGTCTCAAGCACACGATCTGCCACCCTTTTGAGGACTGGCAGATCATGGAGCTTGTGGGGGTTGTGCCTGTGGTGGTTGGCACCCCCATAGTTGCCATACAATGTACGGCGGGTCCCAGAATCTTGGGGCCTGCCGACAATGGGGGGGTTCTCATTGAAAATGGGTGCCTTCTCTGAGAGAGGCACCCTATCCAAATCATCCAAAAGACTTTGGAGCTGCACATCACTCAAAAAATCGTGCTCCAGGAGGTGGTTGACCACCAGCTTCCCCCCCACGGTGAGCACAAGGTCATTGGGGTCCCTATTAAAGGCCCCCAAGGGCTCGGCGGCAACCACCTCCTCCGCCTCCCCAATAAGGGGGGGTGTTGCCCCAAATGGAAAAAGAATCACCCCCTGCCCCGAAACAATGTTGGGAGTGGTGACCCCATACCACTCACGCTCCCACTCCCTTGTGGGGCAAAGGGAGTGCATGGGGAGCTTGTTTTCGGGGTCGTCAGTGCAGACCCGGCGGGTGTTGTGGGTGAGGGGTTGGGGGAACCAACCATCCGACTGCCCCTTCCCCTTACCCGGTCGGATCCTTACCTTCTGGACACTAATCATGAGGGGGTTGTGGGGCTTCTCCTTCCTCCCCCCAGCCCCCACCCCCCCCCGCATCCTCCTCCTCCTCCTCCACTTCCTCCACTTCCTCCTCCTCCTGACCCACATAGAGGGTCGTCTTCGTCCCCGCACCCTTCTCGGCATGGGCGGTGACGGACTCCACCACCGCGTCCACATCGTCCGGATGAAGCCGGATCAAAAATCCAGCAACCCCTGGATTTACCTCTAGCAACTCGAAGATGTAGTTGCTGAGAACCAGGGGGTCCTTGTCGTCCGCCATGAAGGGGGACTTATGGACAAGGAGTCCAAAGTCCACACCATGTTCAAAGCGGGTCGCCACAGGGCGCCTCACATTGGCATCACCCATCGTAAACCCCTCAGGACCGCCAAGGCGACGGACCCCAAGGAGCTTTTGATGGTGCTTGCACCAAGCGTGGGCAGCAGCAAGGGCCATTATCAAAGAATATGAAAGCTTTGAGAGCTAAAGCGAAAAGGGGAAACATAAAATGAAGCGCGATAACCCACGCGATAACCCACGCGATAACTAGGTTATCGCGCGATAACCCCCGCGATAACCCCCGCGATAACTAGGTTATCGCGCGATAACCCGCGCGATAACTAGTGCTCTAACCCCGTTCTAACCCCGCGATAACTAGTTAGAGCACACAAAGATCAAATCGCAAAAAGTGCAAAACGGGCAATATCGAGCAAACGAAACATGGAAGGCACATTGTTGCATCATAGTGCACCCATGTAACATGTGAAATTCCGGGTTCCAACCATATTAACAACACCCAAAATTGGGGGGGTTCCGCACCACGCCCTAGAACGCTGCATCCCATATGTGACAACCCCCACAAGGCAACCCATCCCCCCTCACAATGATCCACAGCTCTCCTTGGCACTCCCTGGGGTATTGGAGGTTAGAAACATTGGAATCAAAGGAAAATATATAGTCAAAAAAGTGCTGCAGGGGCCACTGCGAAAAGACTGTGACCCCATCTGTGTGCACGGCAACCTCTAAATGCTGCCTACTTGCAAGCTGGTTCCATTCTGTGGCGAAACTAGCATAGGAGGGGAGAGAAAAAAGGTGTGTGGGGACCTTACTTCTCGTCCAAGTAATCAAATCTTTGTACCTGAGTAAAATAGCGCGCGCAACATGGGGACGTAGCGCGCGCAGAAGTCAACGAAGCGCGTGCTATGAGCGGAAGTGCGCGCAATGTCACATGCAAAGCGCGCGCAATAATACCTTCTTCTTGGAATCTTCAGGAGCAGGACCAAGTCCACCACCGACAAGGGTGTGACGGCGTTGGCAGCCTCGGTCCTGCGACGCTTCTTCTCTGCTTCAGACACGGGGACCCTTTTTTCCAACCTGGCCCACAAAGACCGTTGGACGGCAGAGCAAAAAAACTCAACTAGGTCCGCCAAAAGGTCCTCGTTCTTCCACAGGGACCACCCATAGTGGGGGCCCAAAATGTTTGCAATCTTCCCTGACATTAACAGCGTCAGATGCGGTGCCGGAAGAATCTGAAACTTTAGAAAAATAGGCGTTTTTGCCCTGCTTGCTAGGACACGCGCTATAGTTTTGTAGTGCGCACTGAGCCATCGCGCGGCAATACCCTGTAGCGCGCACACAGGGAAGCACTTGCCATCTGCCTCCTCTTGCTTAGGGCGCAGACGTTCCTCAGGGGTGTGGCGTAAGAAGGTCTCCACGCTGTGCGGTACAAGGCCTGTAACGCGGAACGCTGTACGGACCTTCTCACCGGTGCACGTTTGATACCACGCTTGCTCAACGAAGGAAACGAATCTGGCAACAGCCAGGCTCCTCCCAAGGTTGCTCTTGATGAACTGGTCCTGCAGCTGCCGGTACCGGCACTTGACTCCACGAAACAGTGCACGGTCAAGAGGCTGGATTATGTCTGTAGCGTGACTGGGAAAGAGGACAATGGACACACCGGCCTTCTGGCACACAGTCAGACCTCTCACTCCAAGATACGTCCTTGAACCGTCCAAGAACAGCACGATCTTGTTGTAGGGATTACTGAGCGGACTCAATCTGGGAACCAGGACTTGCTCCACCCACTCAACAAAGATCTCACTACTGGACCACCCAGTTCCCGTGCCTTTCAGGATAACCTCTCGGTCGCAGTACCTTAGATGGGTTCCCTTCACAGTCTTGGTGTCAAACAATAGAGTGGGCGGTAGAGCCTCTCCACTGGCAACCACTGCTGCAATGACAGTCACAGCCTTCCGCTGATACCCCTGCCGCCGCGGCACTGATCTCCGACCCCTGATGCTGTACACCTTGCGTGCCGCTGCCTTGGTGATGAAGTTCTGATGGAAGGAGGTCTCATCCATGTTCACGATGTACCGGCCGTCGTAGTCCACCTTTGCAAGGGCCTTGGAGGCTTCAGCAAAGAAGTCTCGCCACTGATCTTCGTCCAAGCGACTGTCAGCACGCTGACTCTCCACCAGGCTCGGGGTACGGCTGACCACGTCCGTGTTGCGTGCTTTGAATAGGCGCCACCACTTGTTGCCAGACCCCAACTTGAACCCGTGCTCCTCTGCATGTCTCCGTGCCTCCTCCACAATGTCATGCTTGTATGGGGTCAAGGAACTCAGCAGCTGCTGCTCCAACCACTTCCTCATATGAAGGTCTTGCACTTTGGGCGGCGGCCCAGGCCGTCCCATCACCACACGCTCACTGTTCATGAAGCGGAGCAGGTTCTTCTTGATGGTCTTCTTGTCCACGGTGAACAGCCTCATGGCTTGCCTCAATGATCCCCGCCCAGCGGCAACCCAAGCGACGGCCTCTTCGAGGTGTGTGGTGTGCTGCGGCAGAGGATAGGATGCGTATGGCTCGTGTTCCGTTGTGTTGACGTTGTTTGACTTCCGTTTACCTCTCATACCAGCCTTAGAATGCCCCTTTGGCAGCGTTTCACAGGCGTTCCTGATTTTCCGGCGAGCTGCAGCTCTACCGATACGGTGAAACAGGCACAGGCACAGGGCATCATTGGATCATTGTGGAATCATGATGGAATCTAAATGTGCACAAAGTGGAATATTGAATATGCACAAATAGTAACAAATATGCAACAATTACTACATTTATGTATCCGCGATGCGAACGCGCGCGCTTGTCTGGTTACACCCCCCCACTAGGACACAACCCAGGGGGGCACACCATGGGGCCGTGGCCGAAAAACCACAACAAGACAAGCGAGTGCCAAAAAAAAATAGAAAATGTGGGTTAAGAGCAACCCCAAGGGGGAAGAGAATGGGGTTACGCCACTACGGCATATTCCGGCCCAACCTACGAGGGAGATAGGGGGACTCCAGCAACCTAGGCCGTGTAGACTTAACTACTTCCCCAAGGCGAGAGGTACCAAGGGGTGAAGGCCGCCTAGGAGCTTCACATGGCTTCTCTCCCCACCAAAACACAAGAACATGGGAAGAGAAGCCTAGAGCTAGTAGTGGTTCTACTACCCACGCAAAGGCACAACACTCAGCAACCCCCCCACTAAGCTGAAACTCAGGGGGTTGGCTGAAAATCAGAACTGATTTCTGAAAAAGAATGGGAGATTCAAAAATGCATGATCTGATGATGCTAATCATGGGCTGTGGAGGGGGGTTTTTTCTGATGTCCCCACCAACCCAGCTCAGATTTCCCCAAAATCTCTGATTAGGGTGTCCGTTCATAGTTTTGGAGCCAAAAAACAAGGCTGGGCTCCAAACTCCACAAAACAGTGGATTTAGCTTTTGGCACCCCAAAGTGGGTTTTGATTGGCAGGATTGACCTGCTCTGTGGGCCAAAAACAGACAAATGGCCCTGCCAAAAGGCAGAAAAACTGCTACCAGGCACCTGTAACCCTGGGCCAGGGGCACTAAACTGAAGTCCCTGGATCTAAAATTTTCCGATTCCACTGGGGGTGGGGCTGTGAGTGGCAGCAGGGCTCTGCCAGCCCCAGATGGCCCTGACGAAGGCCATTACTGTACAAACAGTTGGAAAAGACCTGAGATGGTCAGTGGCAGTGGCGACGCCAAGTGGCAAACCTGAATCTGAGAAATGGCCACTGCCAAGGGAAGGACAGACAAGTGTGGACAGTGCCAGAAAGACTGTGCTGACTGGACAGACAGTGCAGTGGATCAAAGATGCAGTGCTGTGCTGACAGTGTGACTGACTGACAGCAAAACTGGAACAAACAAGGGCAGGGCAAACTGATTTTCCCACAGCCCCAAACAATGACTCTTTCTCTCTGCCTCTCTCTCTCTCTCTCTCTCTCTCTCTCTCTGTCTCTCACCTTATGGCAACCGAGCAAGGCCAGTGCCCAGAACTCGGTGCTCTGCAGCAGGGAAAGTGGCTTTCAGCTCACTGTTCCCAAAAATCAATACCACCAGAGGATTAAAGTTAGGTACCAGTGTTTAGGAACTAAGTTAGTTTCTACCCACAAGCTGGGAGGGTTCCTGTCATACCCACAAGCTGGGAGGGTTCCTACTAAACATCTGGCTAGGCTAGGGTGTTGATTACCCACAAGCTGGGAGGGTTCCTGTTACACCCACAAGCTGGGAGGGTTCCTTCGCAGCACCCTAACCTACTAGACCCAACTTCCCACAAAATTACTTAGATGAGGTTTGGACTTGGGGTTTAAGTCCAAGTACCCCGTGCACGTCTGCACCCAACCCAACTCTCACTGGGTGCACTGCCACCTACAGTGCTGCACCATCAGTGGTGCTTTTCCCTGGAGGTTATTAGCTGGTCTTGCCTCTCCCCACCTCCCTTAGATCCTCTGACCTTTTTGTAGGGAAGTTTTTTAACACAGTTTTTTACACCCCCCAGGATTGGTTACCTAGGCTGGAAACTGGGTGGGGGTGATCAAAGCAATAAACAACCTGTTGCTCCCTGGGAGGAGGCCAAACAGGAGCCTCAGCACTTGGCCTAAGGCTATGTCAGTTAAATTCCCAGCCTCAGCCGTAGGCTGAAGGCTTCTCTTATTTTCTCCTAGGGTCATTGTGATCATAGTTGCTCTAGTGCAACTTATGTTAGATGTTGGTGTGAGGAGGGTTTCCCAGCCCCCCCCCACCCAAAAGAAAAGGTGGTTAGTTGTCACTGCCTTACCTCCTGCGCACCCAAACACTCACGGCGAGCACAAACACACACCAACAAGCGCAAACAAGCGCAAAATCCGTTCCTTGGTGGGGTGGGGGGTACCCAACTAACCACCTCAAGGCAATGACAACCAGTGACCCAGGTTTTCACCCAAAACTTATCTCAAGCTCCAAAGGGAGCACAATTCGAAGCGAAGAGAGCCAAAAAGAGTCGACGGACGTCGACTCAACCAAAAACGAACCGAGATTAGAACACCCAACAAGCCCACGCACCTGCCCCCCCAGCCACCATGACAGCAACACCCAAACTGTCAAAAAGAAGCAGTAGGGCCCAGAATGACCAGGAAAAACAGGTTTCGTAAGCTCCAAAGGGAGCAAAACTCGACGAACGAAACGACGAACGCGTCGAAACTCGACGAAACTCGACGAAACTCGACGACGACGACGAACGAACAAAACGAAACTGCACTGATCCTGCACTAATCCTAGGTCACACTGTATACCTTACCTTAACCTTGTAACCAAAAAAAAGACAAGGATGTGCACAAAAGCGTCGACCCAGGGGGCTTGGCTGTCCCCCTGGGGACAAGCACTGCCGCCGGCAAACAACACAAAGCCCAGGAGGCGCGCCTGGCCTCTCTGGGCACCGGATCTAGCCCCTTTATCTGCTTTGGGGCAAAAACCTCAAATAAATTGAAACAAGGCCCTTCAAGGCCACCAGTCAAATACAAGGCCTGAAAAAGGCCACAGGAGCGCAATTAAAAGGTAAACTAGCCCCTTTATCTGCTTTGGGGCAGC
The DNA here is from genome assembly GCA_964036045.1 of Eutreptiella sp. 'Long Island Sound 2002'. NCBI lineage: Eukaryota > Euglenozoa > Euglenophyceae > Eutreptiales > Eutreptiaceae > Eutreptiella > Eutreptiella sp. 'Long Island Sound 2002'. The sequence goes on along the minus strand of OZ038388.1, from coordinate 63,834,489 downwards.
TGCAAAGGCCACTCGTGGGCCATGGAAACAATGGTGCACAAAAAGGCCACTCAAGGGCCAAGGCATGCCATGATGCAAAAGTGCACACAAGTGTGATACAAACACATAATTATTATGTAGCCTCTTGATTATTGCACCCTTCTACCCACAGTGACCTGCTGAGAAGGCAGCCCACACCAACGAAGGCGATGAACTCGACTCTGCCTCCACAGCACCCGCGAAGTACTGGAAGGCAATGGTCTGGGCAGCCAAACCAGAGATCTCTAACCCATAGTCATCAGGGTACTCAACAGTCAGGTAGTCCAGGACGGAGGCCGCAAAGAAGGCGATGTAAGGGCCCCAAGGCTGGATGCGGGGCCAAACTCGGCAAGGAAGGTGTAGTCGATCATAATGCAGCCCCAACGACTGCAGTGGTCTGGGACAGGGTGAAGGTGAGGGTGAAAAACCCCAAGTATCCCAATAAACTCCCAAGTTGAAGGTAGGGGCACCAGTAGCCCCAAAACCCAAATAAGGCCGTAATGGCCATAGCCCTGGCCAGCCTGCTGCAGAGTAGCGCAGCAGCAGGACCGTAATCAGCAAAAAAAAATTTGCTGTGGCCTCTGCACCATGAAACAGGCACAGGCACAGGGCATCATTGGATCATTGTGGAATCATGATGGAATCTAAATGTGCACAAAGTGGAATATTGAATATGCACAAATGGTTAGGCTGCCACTCTGGTGACACAAATCGTCGTGGAAAAAATTCCTGGTGACACAAAATTCCCGGAAAGTCGCATACTCACCAGGAGCCTGTCTTGCAGGTGACTAGGGGAGGAAGTGGCACGGTGCAAGCACGCACAAACACAGGTGAGGACCACTCTTCTCCGCCGGCGGTAATCCTGTGTACTCTTTACGAAGCCAAGGTCGGCGGTTGCTGGACCTACGAGAGATCCTCATCACTAGAATCCAATAGAAAGCGTGTCACTGACCTGCCACTGGAAGACTGAGCATGTAACCGTGGTAATTTACATACGGTAGGGGCATCCGGTGGCCTCTTGCGTTTTCGATCCTTAGGGACGGGTGGGTCGGGCTCACCTGTGTTTGTGCGTGCTTGCACCGTGCCACTTCCTCCCCTAGTCACCTGCAAGACAGGCTCCTGGTGAGTATGCGGCACGTCGCCATCACTCACAACCCCAGGTGAGGTCGTGTGCACAAAAAAGGTATCTAAAGCTGACTTGGCCTCACCGGATGCTCCCACACGCAAGTAGTGCTTGGAAAAAGCTTGCATATTCTCCCATTGGCCAATGGTGGCGACCACAGCGTCCGGGAGACCCAAAGAACGGAAAAACTCCACAAAAGCGCCTCTGGTGGTATGAGGCCCAAATACATCGGTGGGCACGCCCAACCGCTGCAGCTCACGACGTGTGAGTCCTGCAATAGTATTAGAGGTCAACGCCGTGAAAGGCCTGTGCAATGTAATCAACAAAGGGCCACCTGGAGCCACTTGCTTGCTCGTGAGGGAAACATACAAACATAAAATATGCCATGGCGACCAAGCATGGTCTTGCAAAGAGAGGACCTCCTCCCAACGAAAATCCCGCTGATTCTTGCGGCGTACAACTATCCAATGACGATCTCCGATGGAAGACACGTCGCGGCGAACTCGAGATAAATCGATAGAACGAAATAAAGCAAGGAAGCGCCACAACAAAATCAACTTCAAACGCACTTGTGCAATCACACCATGATCGTATGACGTGTTAATAAAAGCGAGAAAAATCGGCATAGGGTCCCAAAACGCCGCATACTTCGCTGTACTCTTGTTTCATTGCTTGCGGTACGGCGCTAGCAGCGGATGGAATTTGATCTGATCAAACCCCGGAATGAGTAGTAACGCACTATAAGCATTGCGTGCATGCGACTCGGAAAATTGATGCAAATCAATTAACAAACCGACAAAGGCATCGGTAGGCGAATCAATGGTTAGATTCTTGCGCACCGCCATAGCAAACAACAACGCGAAGGAGGTATTATACCGCTTCGGTGGTACATGTTTACTCAAATGACTCGAAATCTGAGTCTCCGTGTAACCTTTGTCTTGTAACACCCGCCTGATAACAGAATGCAAATCAGGGGAACTCTCAGCTTCGGCATGCAACCCCTCAGGACATTCCTGTAAAGGCCCTCCCGAGGAGGAATCTTGAGGATTGGCGTGCGCCCGACGTGCAAGGACATTAATAGGGGCCACCACGACTCGGAAGCCCATAAGGGAACGATTGTCATGGACACCACTTGCGGATGCATGCGAAGCCTGTGAAGCCACTGGCCTATCAGCGGCCATGGGGGGTGAGCGTAGACATGATTGACCCCGGAAAGGTTGCAATGCAAGGCGTCCACCAGCGTTGCTTGATGGTGTGGCCATCTTGAGCAAAAATTTGGGAGGAGGGTGGTGCTGGGAGATGCGAACATGTCTATTTGAGGTTGACAAAATGGGCGCATGAGAAACAATACGTGGTTGAAAACCTGAAGGTTTAGCGTATACTCCGTGGGGTCGAGCTCCCAGCGCGAGATCGCATCGGCCTTCATGTCTCGTGACGGCACTAGGCGAGGCAGGAGATGAACCTTGTTGGCTTGCAGCCACCGTAGAAAGGGGCGAAGGAGAGCGTTGAGACGCCCCACCTTGCCTCCCGACTTGAGAAGGTACGAATAAGCTACGCTGTTGTCGATATCTAGCAAAACACAAGTGTTTGGTTTGGACAAACTCATTGTTGTGTGAATGGCTGCCTCGAGTTCCTTGTGGTTTATGTGTGTGGCGTTGAAATTCCAAAAGTCTTGCACTATCCGGCTTGGCGCCGCCAAATCTAGGCCGCCCCAACCCCATGGAGTTGAATCTGAAGCAAGGTGTAAGGCGGTGGGGGGTGGGGTCTGCAGGAAAGGGCGACCTGGCCACTCCTTGAGAATTGTTGAAACGGATATCACCTGTTCTTTCAACGCATCCGGAACTGGAAGGTATGCGTCCCAACCGTATCGCTGATGCAGACATACGAAATTGACCAAAAGGTCTGTGAATGCGCGGAGCGCGGGCATGGCTGGTAACAAACTTCGAAAGCGGCCAAGAATGGCGGCCACTTTTCGGGGGGTTAGGCACCGTGAGGTGAGGATCTTGCCTGCTTCTTTTCTGTACCCCTTTCTCTTGTGGTTTGGCACCAACAATTGACCATTGAGAAGGTCTATTTCGAGGCCCAATGCCTCGAACCGTTGAACTGGATCCAATAGAGACTTGATATAATTTACAACGAGACCTGAATCGATGAGATCTTGCAAGATGAGTGGTTGCATCTTTCGCAAGTAGGCCTTGGAAGGCCCGAGTATAAGTATGTCGTCTAGATAAATGAAGCAAACGATTCCTAGGCGTCTCCATTTTCTTGAAAAAGTTTTCATGACTTGTGTCCAGTAAAACGGGAGATAGTGGAGGCCGAAGCATGCGCTGTCGCATTGAAACACCGTTCCGCCTATGGAAAAATTGAAATACTCTTTGAGTTCGGGGGAAAGAGCGAGATGAAAGTATGCGTGCTTGATGTCGATTTTTAGAGCATAATGTCCCTTTACGAGGTACGGAAAAATTGTGCTCCAATTTGCGAGACGAAAATAAGGAGGTGGTGTGAGATGAGAATTTATGTGCGTGCAATTGGCGATGAAACGTGGTTTTGGCTTGTGAATTACGAACCAAGGCACCAAATTGGTTGGAGGGTCGAGGCGAACATGGACCGCGCGAACTCCCAAATACTCGTCCATTAACTTTAAGGCCTCTTGAATTTCTTCGGGTTCGTGAGGTGGACGGCGAAACAAGGGAGGAGCGGGGAGAGAAAGCCAATTGGCGGGGAGGCCGAACTTGACGAGATGAACCACTTGAGGTGTGGCGTGCTTTTGCCACCACTCCAAACGATTGCGAAGTCGCATGTAAAAAGGGGCGTGGGAGTCATTGACTTGTGATATTGGTAGCGGGGGAAGTTCCACCACCTCGGCCACCTTTGCCATACCAATTGGAGGATTGGGAATAACTCCCCTTTCCATATTGACGAAAATTGGCTCCCCAAGAGCCTTTCCCCTTGCCTTTTCCCTTGCCTTTCCCTCGGCCTTTGCCGTTGCGAGACAATTGATTGATGCGTTGCGCGAGGGAAGCAGCGGCAAGCTCCTCTTTATTGAATAATTGATTAGGTTGTGTTACCGAATGCCGGACACTAGAAGTCTTGCGAAAGTCACAAACCGACTGCTCTAAATCAGCGAGCAAATGAAATAATTGCAATAACTCAGTATAGGTGTCTTCCCCATCATCCGAGAGAGAAATAACACCGAGCAAACGAAGTGCATGCAGTAATTTTTGTTGCCAAGCCTTATGGGCGCGATCAACTATGCCTTTACCATCTTGGTTATGATTATTGTCTTGAGCCCGTGTTGGAATGGATCCAATGATAGGAAGTGAATCCAAGACCTTTTTAAGGTCTAACCGTGCGCACTCCGGGTCGCGTGAACGGTTCCAAGCTTCAGAGAATAGAGGCCCAAGTTCCAATTCTTCTTCATCATAAGGTAAATCTATGAAGGTGTCGTCGTCGTTGTCCGTGGAATTACCCGCCATGGGTGAAATGTTGCCCGCCATGGGCTCGGTAGTGCCCGCCATGGGTGAACCCGCTAAACCAAAAGCTGCTTGAGCTATATTATCCTGCAACGTGAACACCGAGTCAACATCCCAAACCGTAGCCAATGCATAAAGAAAAGCCTCTTTATATGGTGCAGTAGTGGCGTGCACCATAGCTACCCGAGTATGGGAATAAACCAATTGAGCCAATTTATTTGTCCGTAAAGTCGAAGTCCAAGTGTTGAGGGCGTTGGTCAAAATACCAGTCTTTCGCCCAGGCTCCAAAAAATTCAAATGCGGCCACCAATCACGTCTGGTGATAAAATAGTCCCAGAGACCGGAAAAATTTGGGTTGGTAGTATCTTCAAATACTGAAATAACCATTTCCGTGGTATACGCTTGATAATTCTCCATATTTCTTGAACCAGAAGGATTTTATACCCAAATCGATGCTACGGGACAGAAACCGCCGACCGCCGGCAAAGAAAAGAGTACACAGGATTACCGCCGGCGGAGAAGAGTGGTCCTCACCTGGGGTTGTGAGTGATGGCGACGTGCCCTGGTGACACACTATTGTCGCCCTTCAATTTGTACGATGGGGTTTTGTGCGTGCTTTCGCATGGTCATAGAACAGGGGCTGTCTTGCAACGGTTTTTGGAGCATGGTGACAGCATCGAAAACTGGCTGCGTTTTTTGGTCATCATGGGTCTCCCTCCGAGTGTTAGTGCGAGGAGCCCCGGAACCATCTTCCTTCAAACTCTTTTTATCGGGGTCCTTTGTGGTGCATAGCATGTGGTAGGTAGGTAATTGGGTCGGTGAAGACATATAATGCAGGTGGTTGGTGCGTTGGGGGATTGACAGTTTGCATTTTTTTGAAGTTGCGCGATGGCGTGCTTTGGGCGGCAGTTGGACATGTTGTTGAATTAAGGTAAAGGGACCAGTTAGACACCCACTGTCGCGGCGCAGGATCGCCAGGCAAACCATGTTATCAGGAAATGACGATTCCTAATCAAAGAAACATTCTTTTGAACATTATAAAAATAATCGAGATCCATCTGGCGATCCCGTAAATCGCCAGATAATACCGCGCGAAATCGCGTAAATTAGCGCCGCAAAGTTACAAGCGAAATGAATACTGCGCGAAATATACGATTCCGAGATTGATTTCCCTTTGTTTTTTTTCATTTTAGATAATGCAGTTGGGATCCCGTTGTAACCAGACAAGCGCGCGCGTTCGCATCGCGGATACATAAATGTAGTAATTGTTGCATATTTGTGGTTAGGCTGCCACTCTGGTGACACAAATCGTCGTGGAAAAAATTCCTGGTGACACAAAATTCCCGGAAAGTCCTGGTGACACAAATCGCCGGCGAAGTACTGCACTAGCTGCAGACGGTAAAACTCAGCCTGCGCAGGCGCGCGCTGCAGAACAGCACTGGTGGCGGGAATCGAACCCGGCGCTCGGGCGTGCACGCATTGCGCACCGCCAACTAGGACAGGCCGAGAACGCCAGTGCGACCGGAGGGGTAGTATATAGATTTGTCCATATACATTCGAAATTTTTAAAAAAAGCAAAGGCCCCGGGCCAGCCCCGGGGCCTTTGTGGCTGCTTGTGGTGCCTCATGTCCTTGCAACAGGTCAATGCATGCATACGGATAGGCTTTTGAAGGTAAGAGGACATGCACATGGGACAAAGTGAGAGTTTTTGAGGGTTTGTGGTGATATGGTACCATAGTGCAACAACCAGGTCTCCAAAAGTACCCGGGGGGTAACTTGGCGCCACCGGCTCCGATTTTGGTGCTACCTAGGTCAAAAGTTGCGCAAAGGTGTCTACTTTTCGAGAAGCCATTGCCGGTTGGGTCCGTTTGACCCTCGTTTTGAGCTATTGGGCCGCCATTGGTGGGGGGTCACTCCAAAAATCGAGTTTTTTTACCAGTTGTCAAACACAGGTTCTTAAAAGTACCCGGGGGGTAACTTGGCGCCACCGGCTCCGATTTTGGTGCTACCTAGGTCAAAAGTTGCGCAAAGGTGTCTACTTTTCGAAAAGCTATTGCCGGTTGGGTCCGTTTGACCCTCGTTTTGAGCTATTGGGTCGCCATTGGTGGGGGGTCAGTGCAAAAATCGAGTTTTTTTACCAGTTGTCAAACACAGGTTCTTAAAAGTACCCGGGGGGTAACTTGGCGCCACCGGCTCCGATTTTGGTGCTACCTAGGTCAAAAGTTGCGCAAAGGTGTCTACTTTTCGAAAAGCTATTGCCGGTTGGGTCCGTTTGACCCTCGTTTTGAGCTATTGGGTCGCCATTGGTGGGGGTCACTCCAAAAATCGAGTTTTTTTACCAGTTGTCAAACACAGGTTCTTAATAGTACCCGGGGGGTGACTTGGCGCCACTTGCTGTGTGGCCGTGTCGGCTCGGGTTGTTGCCTTTTGGGCCTTCATTTCTGCATTTGCGATCTGCTGTGCCTTTGATTTCAACTGTGTGATTGAGCGACGCTCAACTTCATACACCTCTCCCTCAAACTCCCCCTGAGCCAAGAACACTCGCTCCCATTCAGCCGCCAACCCCTTGAAGTCACTACGATACCGCGGCAACAACAAGTTGAGCAAAGTCTCCTCACCCGATGTGTACTTCCTTTTTTTTAGAGGGACACCTAATTGCTCAAGTGTTGTTGCCGCACTACTCCTAGAAGACGGCTTCAAACTCACGTGTAACCCCTTATCCCGATACATGGAGCGGGAGGGGTCATTGTCCCGGACTGCAACATTGTAATGTGCTCCATGAAACGTGAGAAGAAGTGGTTCCCCCCCAACCTCCCGGCCCGTAGCATACAAGGGTGTGGTAAGTATAGCACCCATATTTGCCGTGAATATCATGATGGGCCTTTGAAACACGGTGGCTGCTGCAAGCATCACCATGTCAGCCACATCATTGTGCCAAAAACCATCGGCACGCAACTCCTCAACTGCCCTTTCCCAATCATGTCCCGTGTAGAACGGTTCATATTCCCCCCTATTTTCCAGCAACTCGTCCGTAATGAGCTGTCTTAGTGTTGTGTGATCATGTGGCAAGAAATGGGCAATAGCACGAAATGCGCAATTGCCATCACCTTCGATGGGCATTTGCCGCAATCCATTGATAGTGAGGTCATTGAGCAAAGGCAACTGCTCCGCACTTTGTGGCATGTACCATCTGGGTCGCCCTTGTGCGTTCCTGGCAGGCTCATCAAACAAGGAACTCACCCGAAACTCGCGTGCAATGTGTGAGCGAACACCCACCCACTTCTCCCACCAATCCGCAACCACTTCTGCATCGGCATCCTCATCAAAGGAGGGACCTTCAATGCACTCTTTCTCAACATTCTCTAGCCAATCCCAGATCTTACCATCAATCGTCTCTGCCTCTTTGTCACCCCCCTGAAAACAATCATCTTCCTCATCTCATCCATCAAAGCCTCCTCCGTCAATGTTTGTGGCACTTGGTTAGTCGGTAAACCAAACCTGGTAGTGCATGTCCGAGGAAATTCCTGGGCTTGTGGGTTAGTTGACTTCCACATGGAATGAGTGGTAGCGGCCTCCTCCCATCTTGTTGGGATTGGCATATTGCATTCCAAACAAGCAGCAAAAAGAGGGGCAAGCTTTCGCAGATGATCATGCGTGATCCCCAATTTTTCAGGGTGGGCCCATGCCTTAGTGAATTTCTTCACATTGAAGAGGTGAATGAGGTACGTTAAAACATTTTCCATGTATGGAGCGGATGCCGTGCGCATGGAGGTCAATGCATTTAACAGACGATGGAGACACTCATTCAACTGTGTGCCGGAGTAGTGCTGCGGGAATAGGCAATCAGGATGGTTGTCAAGCAGTTTTGCTACCTCTGCACGCACCTTGCTGTTGACATGATAGCCGAATGTTTTTTTCCAAAGCGAAACACGTTCCCTTACATTGTCCGGTTCGGACTCATCAAACGTTTGGGTTCTACTGGTTTCCGAGCGTACATGGTTCTTGTCTCCTGTTCCACGAAAACACATTCCGAATGCCTTGGCAGCGGTGGCCGACCCTTTTTTCTTTTTAGAGATCTCAGGGACGACCCGTTGAATGGCATGGAACAAGTCCAGGCACAAGTGTGCATCGGGGAAGTATTTTTGCCACACTAAGACCTCTCCACAACATCTATCCGAGTGAACTTCCTCAACGAACATGTTCGGCCGTTGAGATAGCTCTTCAAGAAGGTCAGATGGGATGGAGGCATCCTCTAGGAATCTCCAAGCCAAAACCATGCCAAGCTCATTCAACACAAAGTATGCACTCTCAAAAAGCTTCTCAAAGTGATGGTCTATTTTGACCGTACACTTTTTTGCTATTTTGAATGTGTGGTCAGCTGACAATTTGTGTGCCCCCAGTGACTTGAGGCAAGCATCATAAAAACCCTTTCCTTGGGCAGCCTCCTTGGCAATCATTGCTACCAATAGAAACTCACTTGGAGGGGCACCCCAATCACTGAATGGAAAATAAACATCAGCATGAAAAACAACTTCATTGTATCTCCCCTCGTACAACGAAGCCATTTGCTCTGCCGTGGCACTCATGCTTACACCCTTAGAGAGGCCAGTTAAAACAAGTCGAAGCACTTGCTTATGCAAGGCACTTCGTTGGAATAATATAAAGGGAAAGGCTCTTTGTAACTTGGGAGTCAATTGGCTATGAATTTCCCAAGAATGGTACGTTTTACCACAACCTACTAATACGGCCTTAACTTGGTGCCTACATGCATACCCTCGCAAAAGAAGAATGCAGTTTTCTTCTAAAAGGCATGCAACCCTCCTATGCCACTTGTGAACACGCAAAGGTTGTCCACAGGCAGCACAAAAGAGATGCACTTTGTATTGTGTCAATGGGTCCCACACAAAAAAGGCAGGACTCCCATTGGCACATGTTGTTACCATTCTTCCCCACAAACTTTGGGTGTTCTTGATCACACCCATTTCGTAACTGGTGAAGTAGGGTGGGTCCTTTTTGGATCCACCTTTGGCTCCCCGTACTTCTGGTGACATCCATAGCCATATGTAGAATAGCAGCAATAGTTGCATTTTCATCATGCCTGAAAAATGATGCATGATGTGTAGAACTATTTATTTCGACTGATGTAACGTAACGTCAACAGTCAAATGCTACGATTTTCACAGATTTACATACCTGTGATACTCAAGTCAAATACTGATACACAGGCGACCAAATACTGGAATACCGCGGCGCCGCGGTATTTACTGTGGTATAATACTGCGGTATTCCCCGGCGCCGCGGTATTTTGCGGTATGTCACGGTAGCGGCACCCTTCCCATATTTGTTACTATTTGTGCGGGAAGGGTGCCGCTACCGTGACATACCGCAAAATACCGGGGCGCCGGGGAATACCGCAGTATTATACCACAGTAAATACCGCGGCGCCGCGGTATTCCAGTATTTGGTCGCCTGTGTATCAGTATTTGACTTGAGTATCACACGTATGTAAATCTGTGAAAATCGTAGCATTTGACTGTTGACATTACGTTACATCAGTCGAAATAAATAGTTCTACACATCATGCATCATTTTTCAGGCATGATGAAAATGCAACTATTGCTGCTATTCTACATATGGCTATGGATGTCACCAGAAGTACGGGGAGCCAAAGGTGGATCCAAAAAGGACCCACCCTACTTCACCAGTTACGAAATGGGTGTGATCAAGAACACCCAAAGTTTGTGGGGAAGAATGGTAACAACATGTGCCAATGGGAGTCCTGCCTTTTTTGTGTGGGACCCATTGACACAATACAAAGTGCATCTCTTTTGTGCTGCCTGTGGACAACCTTTGCGTGTTCACAAGTGGCATAGGAGGGTTGCATGCCTTTTAGAAGAAAACTGCATTCTTCTTTTGCGAGGGTATGCATGTAGGCACCAAATTAAGGCCGTATTAGTAGGTTGTGGTAAAACGTACCATTCTTGGGAAATTCATAGCCAATTGACTCCCAAGTTACAAAGAGCCTTTCCCTTTATATTATTCCAACGAAGTGCCTTGCATAAGCAAGTGCTTCGACTTGTTTTAACTGGCCTCTCTAAGGGTGTAAGCATGAGTGCCACGGCAGAGCAAATGGCTTCGTTGTACGAGGGGAGATACAATGAAGTTGTTTTTCATGCTGATGTTTATTTTCCATTCAGTGATTGGGGTGCCCCTCCAAGTGAGTTTCTATTGGTAGCAATGATTGCCAAGGAGGCTGCCCAAGGAAAGGGTTTTTATGATGCTTGCCTCAAGTCACTGGGGGCACACAAATTGTCAGCTGACCACACATTCAAAATAGCAAAAAAGTGTACGGTCAAAATAGACCATCACTTTGAGAAGCTTTTTGAGAGTGCATACTTTGTGTTGAATGAGCTTGGCATGGTTTTGGCTTGGAGATTCCTAGAGGATGCCTCCATCCCATCTGACCTTCTTGAAGAGCTATCTCAACGGCCGAACATGTTCGTTGAGGAAGTTCACTCGGATAGATGTTGTGGAGAGGTCTTAGTGTGGCAAAAATACTTCCCCGATGCACACTTGTGCCTGGACTTGTTCCATGCCATTCAACGGGTCGTCCCTGAGATCTCTAAAAAGAAAAAAGGGTCGGCCACCGCTGCCAAGGCATTCGGAATGTGTTTTCGTGGAACAGGAGACAAGAACCATGTACGCTCGGAAACCAGTAGAACCCAAACGTTTGATGAGTCCGAACCGGACAATGTAAGGGAATGTGTTTCGCTTTGGAAAAAAACATTCGGCTATCATGTCAACAGCAAGGTGCGTGCAGAGGTAGCAAAACTGCTTGACAACCATCCCGATTGCCTATTCCCGCAGCACTACTCCGGCACACAGTTGAATGAGTGTCTCCATCGTCTGTTAAATGCATTGACCTCCATGCGCACGGCATCCGCTCCATACATGGAAAATGTTTTAACGTACCTCATTCACCTCTTCAATGTGAAGAAATTCACTAAGGCATGGGCCCACCCTGAAAAATTGGGGATCACGCATGATCATCTGCGAAAGCTTGCCCCTCTTTTTGCTGCTTGTTTGGAATGCAATATGCCAATCCCAACAAGATGGGAGGAGGCCGCTACCACTCATTCCATGTGGAAGTCAACTAACCCACAAGCCCAGGAATTTCCTCGGACATGCACTACCAGGTTTGGTTTACCGACTAACCAAGTGCCACAAACATTGACGGAGGAGGCTTTGATGGATGAGATGAGGAAGATGATTGTTTTCAGGGGGGTGACAAAGAGGCAGAGACGATTGATGGTAAGATCTGGGATTGGCTAGAGAATGTTGAGAAAGAGTGCATTGAAGGTCCCTCCTTTGATGAGGATGCCGATGCAGAAGTGGTTGCGGATTGGTGGGAGAAGTGGGTGGGTGTTCGCTCACACATTGCACGCGAGTTTCGGGTGAGTTCCTTGTTTGATGAGCCTGCCAGGAACGCACAAGGGCGACCCAGATGGTACATGCCACAAAGTGCGGAGCAGTTGCCTTTGCTCAATGACCTCACTATCAATGGATTGCGGCAAATGCCCATCGAAGGTGATGGCAATTGCGCATTTCGTGCTATTGCCCATTTCTTGCCACATGATCACACAACACTAAGACAGCTCATTACGGACGAGTTGCTGGAAAATAGGGGGGTATATGAACCGTTCTACACGGGACATGATTGGGAAAGGGCAGTTGAGGAGTTGCGTGCCGATGGTTTTTGGCACAATGATGTGGCTGACATGGTGATGCTTGCAGCAGCCACCGTGTTTCAAAGGCCCATCATGATATTCACGGCAAATATGGGTGCTATACTTACCACACCCTTGTATGCTACGGGCCGGGAGGTTGGGGGGGAACCACTTCTTCTCACGTTTCATGGAGCACATTACAATGTTGCAGTCCGGGACAATGACCCCTCCCGCTCCATGTATCGGGATAAGGGGTTACACGTGAGTTTGAAGCCGTCTTCTAGGAGTAGTGCGGCAACAACACTTGAGCAATTAGGTGTCCCTCTAAAAAAAAGGAAGTACACATCGGGTGAGGAGACTTTGCTCAACTTGTTGTTGCCGCGGTATCGTAGTGACTTCAAGGGGTTGGCGGCTGAATGGGAGCGAGTGTTCTTGGCTCAGGGGGAGTTTGAGGGAGAGGTGTATGAAGTTGAGCGTCGCTCAATCACACAGTTGAAATCAAAGGCACAGCAGATCGCAAATGCAGAAATGAAGGCCCAAAAGGCAACAACCCGAGCTGACACGGCCACACAGCAGGTGGCGCCAAGTTACCCCCCGGGTACTATTAAGAACCTGTGTTTGACAACTGGTAAAAAAACTCGATTTTTGGAGTGACCCCCCACCAATGGCGACCCAATAGCTCAAAACGAGGGTCAAACGGACCCAACCGGCAATAGCTTTTCGAAAAGTAGACACCTTTGCGCAACTTTTGACCTAGGTAGCACCAAAATCGGAGCCGGTGGCGCCAAGTTACCCCCCGGGTACTTTTAAGAACCTGTGTTTGACAACTGGTAAAAAAACTCGATTTTTGGAGTGACCCCCCACCAATGGCGGCCCAATAGCTCAAAACGAGGGTCAAACGGACCCAACCGGCAATGGCTTTTCGAAAAGTAGACACCTTTGCGCAACTTTTGACCTAGGTAGCACCAAAATCGGAGCCGGTGGTGCCAAGTTACCCCCCGGGTACTTTTAAGAACCTGTGTTTGACAACTGGTAAAAAAACTCGATTTTTGGAGTGACCCCCCACCAATGGCGGCCCAATAGCTCAAAACGAGGGTCAAACGGACCCAACCGGCAATGGCTTATTGAAAAGTAGACACCTTTGCGCAACTTTTGACCTAGGTAGCACCAAAATCGGAGCCGGTGGCGCCAAGTTACCCCCCGGGTACTTTTAAGAACCTGTGTTTGACAACTGGTAAAAAAACTCGATTTTTGGAGTGACCCCCCACCAATGGCGGCCCAATAGCTCAAAACGAGGGTCAAACGGACCCAACTGGCAATTGCTTTTCGAAAAGTAGACACCTTTGCGCAACTTTTGACCTAGGTAGCACCAAAATCGGAGCCGGTGGCGCCAAGTTACCCCCCGGGTACTTTTAAGAACCTGTGTTTGACAACTGGTAAAAAAACTCGATTTTTGGAGTGACCCCCCACCAATGGCGGCCCAATAGCTCAAAACGAGGGTCAAACGGACCCAACCGGCAATGGCTTCTCGAAAAGTAGACACCTTTGCGCAACTTTTGACCTAGGTAGCACCAAAATCGGAGCCGGTGGCGCCAAGTTACCCCCCGGGTACTTTTAAGAACCTGTGTTTGACAACTGGTAAAAAAACTCGATTTTTGGAGTGACCCCCCACCAATGGCGGCCCAATAGCTCAAAACGAGGGTCAAACGGACCCAACCGGCAATGGCTTTTCGAAAAGTAGACACCTTTGCGCAACTTTTGACCTAGGTAGCACCAAAATCGGAGCCCTAGGCGCCAAGTTACCCCCCGGGTACTTTTGGAGACCTGGTTGTTGCACTATGGTACCATATCACCACAAACCCTCAAAAACTCTCACTTTGTCCCATGTGCATGTCCTCTTACCTTCAAAAGCCTATCCGTATGCATGCATTGACCTGTTGCAAGGACATGAGGCACCACAAGCAGCCACAAAGGCCCCGGGGCTGGCCCGGGGCCTTTGCTTTTTTTAAAAATTTCGAATGTATATGGACAAATCTATATACTACCCCTCCGGTCGCACTGGCGTTCTCGGCCTGTCCTAGTTGGCGGTGCGCAATGCGTGCACGCCCGAGCGCCGGGTTCGATTCCCGCCACCAGTGCTGTTCTGCAGCGCGCGCCTGCGCAGGCTGAGTTTTACCGTCTGCAGCTAGTGCAGTACTTCGCCGGCGATTTGTGTCACCAGGACTTTCCGGGAATTTTGTGTCACCAGGAATTTTTTCCACGACGATTTGTGTCACCAGAGTGGCAGCCTAACCACAAATATGCAACAATTACTACATTTATGTATCCGCGATGCGAACGCGCGCGCTTGTCTGGTTACAACGGGATCCCAACTGCATTATCTAAAATGAAAAAAAACAAAGGGAAATCAATCTCGGAATCGTATATTTCGCGCAGTATTCATTTCGCTTGTAACTTTGCGGCGCTAATTTACGCGATTTCGCGCGGTATTATCTGGCGATTTACGGGATCGCCAGATGGATCTCGATTATTTTTATAATGTTCAAAAGAATGTTTCTTTGATTAGGAATCGTCATTTCCTGATAACATGGTTTGCCTGGCGATCCTGCGCCGCGACAGTGGGTGTCTAACTGGTCCCTTTACCTTAATTCAACAACATGTCCAACTGCCGCCCAAAGCACGCCATCGCGCAACTTCAAAAAAATGCAAACTGTCAATCCCCCAACGCACCAACCACCTGCATTATATGTCTTCACCGACCCAATTACCTACCTACCACATGCTATGCACCACAAAGGACCCCGATAAAAAGAGTTTGAAGGAAGATGGTTCCGGGGCTCCTCGCACTAACACTCGGAGGGAGACCCATGATGACCAAAAAACGCAGCCAGTTTTCGATGCTGTCACCATGCTCCAAAAACCGTTGCAAGACAGCCCCTGTTCTATGACCATGCGAAAGCACGCACAAAACCCCATCGTACAAATTGAAGGGCGACAATAGAGCTTCGATCTGGTGGGTAGGCGGCTATGTATCTCAACGCTGTATTCCCGCGGCGCCAAATTCTGCAAGGTCCACGATTGAAAAAATGCACTTTTTTACCAAAATCGGTCTCCCTCCAACAGCCGTAACTCGGCGCCACCGGGTCGTTTGTAGCTAAATTTTTTTCTTCTGCGACCCTTGGACCTTGCCGGAGGTAATGGTGCTTGAATTATGGCCCATTGAGCCACAGGCGCCCGGCAATTTCTGTTGCCAGTTGACCCGGGTTTCTAAAATTGCCGTTTTTTCCCAACTTGAACCCTTCGCCAAACGGCCAAAACAGATTGGTTTTTCGAAATTCCAAATGCCATATGGATCGTTTCTCAATGGCGTTCACAAATGTTCAGTCTGAATCCGATTTCGTCCAAATTCATTTTTCGCGATTCTTTCTCTGCATCCTAGAATTCTGCAACAATTTCCAAAAACGGAACCTGCTTCCTTGTAGGCCCAGTCCTGCAGTGCACGGATGTGAGGTCCGTTGGTCCCACCGTTGCCGAACGGCTCCTCTCTTGCAGCAAAGTTCCCTGCCA
Organism: Eutreptiella sp. 'Long Island Sound 2002'; assembly: GCA_964036045.1. Classification (NCBI taxonomy): domain Eukaryota; phylum Euglenozoa; class Euglenophyceae; order Eutreptiales; family Eutreptiaceae; genus Eutreptiella; species Eutreptiella sp. 'Long Island Sound 2002'. The sequence continues at coordinate 63,818,581 of OZ038388.1, read as the reverse complement.
ATTTAATTGTGGCTTTTTACGATTGGGCGCGGCGGGGCCCCTCCCCCACCGCACGCACGGGAAGGAGCGCGGCAGAGGGCCGCGGGTGCAAAAGCGACTGCAACTGATCCTCTGCAACTGATCTTCTGCCAAAAGGCGACAAGCATGTTTTGAACCGTTTTGGAGCCCAAATTTATAAAATCCTTGCATTATTTTATCGCCAGATGAAGGAACGATACCTGCTGATTTCCAAGTCCCTCCAAGTGAAAATCCACTCCCTCCTACTCATTTCCAACTCCCTCCTACTCATTTTCAACCCTCTCCTACTCATTTTCAACTCCCTGCTGCTCATTTTCAACTCCCCCCTGCTCAATTTCAACTCCCTCCTACTCATTTTCAACTCCCCTCTGCTCATTTTCAACTCCCTGCTGCTCATTTTCAACTCCCTCCTACACATTTTCAACTCCCCCCGCTCATTTTCAACTTCCTCCAAGGAAAAATCCACTCCATCCTACTAAATTTCAACTCCGCGCTGCTCATTTTCAACTCCCTCCTACTTATTTTCACCTCCCCCCTGCTCATTTTCAACTCCCTCCAAGTGAAAATCCACTCCCTCCTACTCATTTTCAACTGACTGCTGCTCATTTTCAACTCCCCCCTACTCAATTTCAACTCCCTCCTACTCATTTTCAACTCCTTCCTGCTCATTTTCAACTCCCTGCTGCTCATTTTCAACTCCCTCCTACTCATTTTCAACTCCCCCCTGCTCATTTTCAACTCCCTCCAATAGAAAATCCACTCGCGCCTACTCATTTTCAACTCCCTTGTGCTCATTTTCAACTCCCCCCTGCTGAATTTCAACTCCCTCCTACTCATTTTGAACTCCCTCTTGCTCATTTTCAACTCCCTCTTACTCATTTTCAACTCCCCCCTGCTCTTTTTCACCTCCCTCCTGTTCAATTTCACCTCCCTCCTACTCATTTTCAACTCTCTCGTGCTCATTTTTAACTCCCCCCTACTCAATTTCAACTCCCTCCTACTCATTTTCAACTCCCCTCTGCTCATTTTCAACTCCCTCCAAGTGAAAATCCACTCCCTCCTACCCATTTTCAACTCCCTCCTACTCATTTTCAACTCCCCCCTGCTCATTTTCAACTCCCTCAAAGTGAAAATCCACTCCCTCCTACTCAATTTCAACTCCCTCCTACTCACTTTCAACTCCCCCCTGCTCATTTTCGACTCCCTCAAAGTGAAAATCCACTCTCTGCTACTAAATTTCAACTCACTCCTACTCAATCTCAACTCCCCGCTACTCATTTTCCACCCCCTCCAAGTGAAAATACACTCCCTCCTACTCAATTTCAACTCCCTCCTACTCATTTTCAACTCCCTCAAAGTGAAAATCCACTCCCTCCTACTAAATTTCAACTCCCTCCTACTCAATTTCAACTCCCCCCTACTCATTTTCAACTCCCTCCAAGTGAAAATCCAGTCCCTCCTACTCAATTTCAACTCCCTCCTACTCATTTTCAACTCCCTCCTGCTCATTTTCAACTCCCTCCAAGTGAAATTCCACTCCCTCCTACTCAATTTCGACTCCCTCCTATTCATTTTCGACTCCCTCCTACTCAATTTCAACTCCCTCCTACTGAATTTCAACGGACCTCATACCTCAACAGTGGCAAACCCAACCTCACACACGCAAACCCTGAAGGCATGGAACATAAACTCAGACATGAAATTTGAAATGTCCTTAGTTCTTCTACACTTGAGCCCTGAAAGTGCTGCCCTGGGTCGTTGTGGGTGCCGGAGGGCTCGGGGCCGGCAAGACCAGTGGGGCAGGCACGCGAGGAGTCTCCCTGGATGTTGTTATTGGGGGTAGAACCGGACACTCGGACACCAACGGAGGCGAGAGCAGCGACAACAGAAGCAAGGTCCATGCTGATTGTGGTCCGGCAGAAAATCCCAGTCTATGAAGAAAATTGAGGGGAATTATTCTAAATACATCTGAGTGTCCAAAACTGTCCGAATGAATTTAAATAATCCATTTATGTAAAATTGTATGGCCGATCAGGCCCGCGAGCGCGCGCCAGCGGCAAATGGCGATTCCAGCTAAAATAGCGGAATGCGGCGGATTTACGGGAAATGGACCGCGGAATCAAATCCGGCATATCAGAAATATATAGGAAATATCCTGTGACTGAGCTGCGATGCGGCAATTCCGCCGAAGCAAAGAAAATGACCAAAATGTAGCCAATCTGGGCAGAATGTCTGAAAATCTGAGCAGATGGGGCTAGCCGCACTTACACTCCCCCTCCAAAAACACACTGGGGTGTGTCGCTACGTCAACGAAGAACGTAGTGCGGGTAAGTCCCAGAAAAACATAGAAATGTAGCCTCGATGGGGCGAAATCTGCTTGATCTGACCTGAATTGGGCTGAATTGGCACTGAATCAGGCTGGATGAACCTGAAATGAGACAGAATGAGAAGTGACGAACAGTCCTCCGTGCAGTAAAACATTAGGTCAGGGGCCAACAAGCATGTAAACGTATCGAGAATCGATACCAAACCATGCATTGGTTGAGAATGAGGTAGATTATTGGTGGATTGAGTGGGGGGATCAAGAATTGGAGTGACATCTCAGCGCTCTGGCACAGTTTCGCTGTCGCGGGCACGCTACGGTGTCCTCGCCGAACTCTACATCGTGTTATCCCGCTTTTCTCGTTCTGAAAAGTACAGCATGTGGCTCAGATTTGGCGCATCTGGTGGATGATCACAAGATTCAGCAAAATGAGAGTGAATTTGGGCAGAGATGAAGGGGATTGAGCAATCACAGAGCGGTTAAACAAATACACATGTAGTCTACAGACCCTAAGTGAACCACCGAAGGTAAAGATGTGTTTCCGTTCACTTAGATCTAAACAGATCTTCGAGGAATGATGGGAGATGACAAGGAAATCAATCTAAATTGTCCTAACATGAGTAAATTCCCTGAGATGAAGGTGAAATGAAGCGGAATGTGTACAACTGAAACTACCAACACCTTCGTTTAGACTAAAGTTAATATATATTGTCGTTTATTCAGCTCAATTGTGCTTTCCGGCACGTTGGTTCGCGAGCATCTAACAGATTCTATCAAAATGTGGATCATGTGAGGATGCATCATGATGGGACATGCTGGCCCTAGATCCTTGGCATGTAACGCGCCGAAGGTTCGCTGAAGGCACTTTACTGACAGTATATAACTGAGAGACACCGAATGTACAGTGGCGGTGGTGTCAATCGACTTGGACAAGGCCAATCTTTCGATGGAGTCCCACAAGACACTTGGATTCACCATTCTCGACAGTTTCTGGTCGGATTGAGCTCACATTGGCGTGTGCCAAAAATACAACGAAGCTTACGGACTTCAGAGGTTGCTGTTAGAAGTCCCTAGAGCTCCCAGATGAAGATTGTCTGAACAATTGACGTCTGGGTTTCGTACAACAGTGGCAGATTGATGGACAAACCTGAGAAAATCAAGATAAATTTGAGGATCCTGGATCTGAATCTGGACTTTGGCGTCAGCATCACAGCAAATGAAGGTGAGATCTGAGTTCCTGGCGTCGCCTCTAGGGCAGCCAGTACTACAGGGGATACCTGTAGGGGTGAATGTCGCTGGCCAGCGTTTTGATTATGTACATTTGCTTCCATCTGCACGAGTAGCCAAATTCCAAAGATGCACAGACCAACAGAGACAAGATTACCCCGAATCTGCCTGAATTAAGCCTGAGTTTGGTTTTTTCTGAACACGGCAGCACACTCCGTCAGCGTATCTACGCCTTGTCTGCCTAACGGAGACCAAAGAAAAGTTGATTGACGTCAAATTATCAAACATTCGCAGTTCTCCACATCATGACATAAACAGAAAGAATGAACAGTGGATTGAGCAGAATGTGGTAGGATGGCTTCCTTAATTCGGCCAAGCACGAATGCATGTGACCGCCAACCTGTCTGGCCTGGCCCTCGTACGGCTTGGGCGCTGCAGATCAGCGGCCGAACTTGAAGCTTGGTCCTCATTTGGCTCCTGGGCTGGCCTGACCGCAGGAGGGGGGATCGACGGATCAGCCCTGGAATGTGGCGGCTGAGGGCCGTAAAAGGCTGGATCTCGATTCACCACAGGTCGTTTTCCGTCGCTCTCCACTTGTCTGTCTGGTTTCGACAAACAATCTGTCAGGAGTACACCAATTTCGGGGTGCTTCTTCAAGAAGTCGATGAACCCCTTGGTGTATCCATGGACAAAAGATTGGGCTGGTTCCCAGTTGTTGTGACTGGAATCAAAGCCCCTCCACTCACACAGAAATTCCCATTCGCCCTTGGCGTCACGTCTTGCTTCAACAATCCTCTTGAGTTCGTACTTTCCCCCTTCGATTACCCGATCGGACAAGTGTTTTGCAGTCCAAAAAAGGGGTTTAACTCGATCCTTGGGGGAGGGGATCTCTCTCTTAAGGCGATCGCCCGAAACGTCAATTTCCCTGCTGACATCCACACGAATCCTCCACCTGTTCTCACCAAGACGTGCTGTAACAGCAAATGGCCCCTCCCACAAGGGAAGAAGCTTGTCATCTCCGTCCAGGGTGGTTTCGGATTTTCGAAGCCAAACTCGATCATCGACTTCAAAATTGTGGGGGTTTTTTCGACCTTGATTTTGAACCCAAAGCCAGTCAGCTTGATGCTTCTCAATTAATTTCGACACAGATTTATCTGCTCGTTGGACTTCGTCCAAAAACAGCGAAGCATCTTTACAGGGGCGAGGATTATTCAACGGCATGTTCCACCAACACTTCTTTCGTCCAAAGACAATTTCATTTGGAGAAAGGCCATGATACAAAGGCGTGTTGTGGTAACGGCGAAGCAATGCGAAGAGAACTTCCATCCAATGGAAATCCTTTTCACTCGCGAGCTCCTTACGAAGCATATTAATTATAGAGCGGCCGGCTCTTTCGCCAGGCAGCGCTCGATGCGAGTGGATTTCACATCAGAGGTGGTGGATTCCAAGGCGAGCACACAATTCTCTCCACCATTCGGAGGTGTACTCTTTGCCTGAATCCGTCACCACCTCGGATGGGACGTCCCAGCCTCCCATCCAGGTCTGCGCGCACCACTTGGCGGCAGCCTTGCCAGTCATCGACTCAATGTTGCAAGGCAACACTTGAATGTAGCCGGAATGACGGCACTGAATAAGGAGCACACCATTGACTTTTTTGTTAGTCCAATGGCACTCTTCGTCATCGAGCTCACCGAGATAGAAAAAATCACTCGTGACTCTGTTGAAGAGACGCTCCGGAATAGGATGAGGCCTCAGATGGCCGTGCTTCTTCGCGCTGGGGGGCGTCGAGACAGCACATTGGGCACATCCGGCTGCTACTTTCATGCAATGTGTGTAGAGCCTCGATCCAAACAACCTATGCCTAATCATCGACCACAGTCGACGGCCATGTGCGTGGGGGGACTCCCATTTGTGCCACCAGTTTAACACTCGGGGGGCTAGGGCGTCTGGCACACACAATTTACCCTCCATCCACAGCTTCCCCCCATCCAACGAGTACTCTGCAAAAATCCCATCCCTGTGAGCATCTTTGGATTTGAGATTTCCAAAGACCTCTTTAAACATGGGATCCTGCAGGTAATCGGACGTCCAGTCACGGATGATCAGGGAATCCTTCGGCAGGGGTGGAGTTTTGGCCGGATCTCGTCGCTTAATGCCCTCGATCAACCGAAATCTACTTACTCGTCGGGTATAGTCAAACCGTTTCACACTCCCTGAAGAGGGATCGGTGACCTTTTCCACGACTTTCAGCGTTTTGGTGCAGATCTCGTGAGCATGCGCTGGATCTGTGATGGCCGTGATGTCGTGACACGGCAATGCGTGCTGTTTAACAGCGCACTGCATGCATGCACGTCGAATGAGTTTCTTTTCTTCCTGATCCCATTCGATGATGACATGGCGGTCCTGCTCCGTACCATGGATGTTGGTACTTTGCAGCCCCTCTGAGGCGGGGTAAGCCCATCGGCTCAGAGCATCCGCTACCGTGTTGTGTTTTCCAGGCAGATACGACACATGGAGGTCAAACAGAGAGAGAAATTCGTGCCATCTGGCCCGTCGACCAGCTGGGCTCGCGACAGTATCAATGTGTTCAGTGGCCCAATACTCCAGAGATCGATGATCCGTCAGGACCTCGACTCGATTGGTGCCAACCCACGATTGGTACTTTTTTAAAGCACAGATGATGGCGTAAGTCTCTTGCTCACGCGGCGACCATTGCATTTGGCGTGGGGCTAGCTTCCGTGACCAAAATGCAAGAGGGTAATGATCGCCGGTGGCTTCATCAACCTGTTCAAGGACAGCTCCGATCGCGTACCTAGATGCGTCGGTTCTAATGTAGAAGGGTCGGTCAAATTGGGGCACATGCAACGTGGCGACTTCGCAGAGGGCTGCCTTCAAGTGATGGAAGGCCTCCTCGCACTCGTCAGTCCACTTGACACGAACCTTTGAACCTGCCTTGCCTGCATCTCTCCCTACCTTCAATAATTCAGTGAGGGGGGCAGCAAATTTGGCATAATTCGGCACAAAAGTGTGGTAAAAATTGCAACAACCCAGGAATCCTCTCAACTCCGTGATCGTCTCAGGGCGCTTCCACTTCTGAATAGCGACGAGCTTCCCTGGACTGGGTCGTCGAGTGCCATTCTCTAGGAGAGAACCACAAAATTCGACTGATTTTAAAAATAATTTTCCCTTCTTTGGCCCACAAATCAGCTGATTGGCGTCAAGAATATCCAAAACTTGGTTCAGCTGTTTCTCATGTAGGGCCACCAGCTCGGCTTCGGTAAGTCCCTCCCCCTCCGTCGCGATGATTATGTCATCTATGTACACACTCACGAAGGCACGAAGCTCAGGATGGGTTGTGAACAGCACATCCTCCATCATTCTTTGAAAAAATGAGGGGGCGTTCTTCAATCCCATGGGCATGACGGTCCACTGGACTGGGCCACATGGCGTGCACATACAGGTGAGAGGTCTGCTGTCCTTCCTCAACGGCATTTGGTGAAAGCCGTGACGGAGATCCAGCACAGAGAACAAACGACCTCTTGCCCTCTTGGCGATTTCCTCCTCAATGAGGGGCAGGGGGTGTGAATCCGCCTTTGTTTCGGCGTTGAGATTGCGAAAATCAACCACCATTCGCCAACCATCAATGGTGTTCTGGTCTGCAGGCGGTGGCTTCGGGACTGTGAAGGGTGAACAACACCATTCGCTGGTCATACAACCCTCAAGCCAACCAAATTCCCTGAGATTTCTCTCGATGATTTTTCTGAGAATCTCATGTTTGTGTCCATGATTTTCATAAGGGCGCTGTTTTTTTGCCTTGTACCCTTCACGAAGCTCGATGAAGGCTTCACCGAACTGTCCACGGACAGGGGGATCTTTGATCAACTTCCCTGAAAGGGTTGTGTCCTTCCGTTCCTCAAAAATCTTTTCTCTTGACTTGGAACACAATTCAGTGTCCACCTGATCGCCAGGAATTACTGTCGAAAAAACTTTGGCGACTTCTTCGGCTTTGGCAGGAAGAATCTTCTTACGGATGTCCCTAAACAGGTCCGTATCCACTGCCTCTTGAAGATAGGTGGGTCTTGTGTCGAAATCCCAGAGATTTTCTTCGCGATCCAGCTCCTCGAAAGGATCCATGAAAGCTTCCACAGGGGGTTTTTCATAAAAAACTCTGAATTTGCGGCGCGATTGGAGATTTTTCCTCGCCCGTGCACTGAAGATTCTTTTCGATGTCGACCGTATGGGTGAAGAGGGAGACGAGGCGGATCCATTGGACGTTGAATCACCTTGGGTATCTGACGGACAAAAATCAGAAAAAATAGATTCATCATCAGTACCACGCTCAACCTCAGATTCAGACCCAACACAGGAATCTGTACTAGAATCAGCAGAATTAGAGTCACAAAGCTTTCCATCCACCAGGAATGCAAGCGAACTCCAGGACCGCTGTGGCAGGGGACCTGTGTCGTCCCTGGCATACAGCTTAATCTTCCTGGGAAGTTCGATGTAATCAACACAAATGTCTTGTAATTCCTGAAACCAAGGCTTGTCGTCCCACAAGGGCACAACTAAAATTGCCTGGGTTTTATCTTGCTTGATTTTGTGGATGACCTGCTGGATTAAGTGAAACGGAGGATTAATCCACAACTTCTTGTCCCATTTGTGGGTCCAAGCGTCGCTGAAGTGCTTGTCAAAGCGCTTGTTCATACGGTTAGCAAAGGCATCATACTGAGGCCAAAAGGAATGATGTTCATGAAAGTATTCACAAATTGCATCGCGCCATTTGTCGACAACTCTGTAGGATGAAGAGTGCCAGCGCGAAGGGCGTCGTGGCTGGGAGTCCCTACGAAGACATTCTAACTCTTGGGAGTAATCCGCACTCCCATTCACCTCTGCAATGGTGACATCTTCACCAAATTTTGGTGTCACTTTTTGCTTCAAAAATTCTTCTGCACTTTTAAACCCTGCGTGCAAAAAACGAAATTCAGGACGCTCCAAAGGACCTGACTCCAGCAAAAAACAACGACGATGACCTACGGGCGCTACTCTGTTCTTGCGAAGCCAAGGATGCCCCAAATAAAGGTCATATTTTATGTCAGCGCGGTAGAAGTAGTCATCCTTAAGGACAACTTCTTCCACATTTTGCTCTTCCCAAAGGTCTTGAGCGACCAAATGGGTGGATATGTAACAACCGCGTTGCCCACCTGCGAGAGAATGTCCAGAAACTCCCTCGAGGGTAACAGGATGAGGCGACTCAAACACGCAGTCGTCGGGTAAGAATGCATTGGATTGGAGATTTACCTCTGATCCATTATCACACAAACAAGTGGCGAGGTGGAGATTTCCCTTGCAATCAGAGACCCACAGCTTTGTGACAAACTGACGAGCCCTGTGCTTGGACTGTACACCAACCTCGTCCACTACAACAGAAGGATCCGCTGCCGGATCCAGGGGAGAGGAGACAAGCGACCCTACATCAAGTAATGGTCGATCAGGAATTTGGGGATCATGCCTGAAATCGCCTGGGGAGGGGCGATTTTCATGGCTCCCCTAGGCGTTCTGACCTCCAGCGGCTGCGTTAACATTGTGGACACAGCCTGATTCGTCGATCCACTCATCTTGGAACGGATCATCCGCTGGATTCAGAGCATTTTCGACATAATCTCGATCCGCATCTGACACCTGGTCTGCACCTGAGACCTGATCCACACGATGATTTCCCTTTCCACGTCCACGGCCACGGCCGCCGGATGATGGGCCACCACCGTCGCCACGCCCTCTGCCCTTACCAGAGAAGGGGGTTCCCGAAGGATTTCCCTTACCCTTACCCTGTGATCCTGGAGCATTTCCTTTATTTGTACCGGATTGAGGGGTTTGGCCTGGATTTCGATTTCCGCCTCCGGCGTTGACATTGGGACTTGTCTGGCCATTCGGCTGTCCACCGGAGCCGGATGGAGTCCGATTCCCTTTGCCTTGGGACCCGCCAGGAACTCCAGTGTTTTTGTTCCCACCGGAGGGAGTCGAATTACCCTTTCCCCCCTTAGCACCATGCACCTGTCTGTCATTCCTGTCTGAATTCTGAGGATTACTGACATTTTCACCAATCACCTTGTGATCGTAAGCAGACCATCGGTGATTAGCAGTGGAATGCGTCTTAGCTCGGTTCGTAGAACCTAGAAGAAGGCAGATGCTACAATGATCCTGAACATTCCGGGTGTCATTCACCTTTTTGTTGCCCTTTTGGGCCCCATTTTGGGTGTTTTGCTGGGTATTCCTGTTTCCCCCAAGACCCTCATGGAAATTTTGATTGGCGGCGTCAGCGAGCCTCTCAACCTCTTCCCACAGTTCTTGCGGAGTAAACGAGAACACCCAGTTCCTGTCCTTCAGGCGATGGCCGTGGAAACTTACTCCCCTATTGAGGACTTGGACAAACAAGTCCCGATCCTCGTGTTCATTGAACTTGATTTTCCACGTGTTTTCAGTGAATTTCACCTTGGTAAACGACGTGGGGGAGCACTTTTGAAGTGCCTCCCTGACTGTAAACCGGTTGGCCGAGGCGTCAAAGCCATCGATCTCCGCCCACCAGGTCTTGACCTTTTCTTCGGACTGTCGATTCCGAAGGGTGGCGGCGGTTTCTGAGGGGATCTTGTCAAAAATCAGATTTTTCAGCTCGGCACTGGAAAATTTTTCGCCTGAATGTTCAGATTCTTCTACGAGATTCCAGAAGCGCTGTCTCTTGTCTTGCACTTCGTGCAAGATTAAGCGCGAGAATGAGGGAAAATTCTTCAACATCTGGTGGTAATGGTCCTCTGGCAGCCGGGATCCACGTACCTCCAACTGTTCCCACACCTCATCAAAGGTAAGGGGGGAACTTGAATCTTCACGATCACTCCAGGTTCTGAGCCAAGTGTTGGCCGGCGCTCCCTCAAGGCAGTCCAAGAGCGCCATCAGGAACTGATCATCCTGGAGTTTTTGAGTCTTAACCCACAGTTTAAATTCCCGTTGGAACTGAGGCCAACGTCTGGGGTTCCCATTATACTTCGGTTGCTTGGCAACCTGACGAAGTCGCAATGAAGTGGGATTTAGGAGTGAATCCAGCCCAACACCGGCCGTAATGGTAGACACCTTGGCGGCATCATTAGCCACACCAGCTCCGGCGAGGGTCTGGGCGAGCAACATCTGGGCAATTGCATTGGAATCAACAGCAGGAAGGGTAGTACGGGAGGCAGTTCTTTTGGCATTCTGAACCTCAGTCCTAGCCTTCGCCGATCTACTCTGTGATCGAGAGATTGTAACCCTTTCCTTTAACTTAGTCCTGCTGATCCGTGCATCGGTGGTCTTAGAGTCCACCGAAGGAGCAATCGAAAAAATTTCTGTCGCCTCCTCCGACGGTTCTGTTGTCTGATCCACCGATGATGCGCCCTCAGACCTCATGTGGGTCTTGAAAAGATCTTTAATTCCCAGAGTCTGAATGATGAGTTGCATTTGATCTTTGAGCAATTGGAGCTCAGTATCTCGCTGAGATCTGCAAGAGCAGTCGGCAGGACAGTACATACCGTGTCCTGAAGGGCCTGAGCAGGCTGTCGGACCGCTAATCTCAGTGGTTCGCAGCCAGGAGTCAACTTGGGGAGCTCCTTCAGTCCTAATTTCCAGGCTTGCCTGCCTAGCTGCCTCTAAAATTCCTTCCTCAACCGCGGCGGCTAGATCGTCGCGGATGGAAACAGAGGGATGAGGGGCGGAGGGCCCGGCAACCGGTGCCTTGGTCTTCTCCTTCGGGAAGGGGCTTACCTCCCAGATCTGCAAGAAAATGGCAAAAGATTCATCTTCTTGAGAACACCACCACATCCTGGTCTTAATTTCTTCTTGAAGGAGGAAAAAATATTCAAATAAAAAATCAGAGGCGATTCTTTCTTGTCCTATCAGCTTAGACGTGGCTAATAGACACAGGGCCTCAAGACTCTGAAGGTTACGGGTCACTTCTGAAGACAAATGGTTGTCCCATTGTGCCCAATTGTCTGGTCGATTGTAGGTAGGTACCTCACCTGGACCACCCATCTCAATGTCGTCAATGTCGGCATCGATGGTCTCGAAATGTGGACATTGGTAGGGAGTATTAGTACCTGCCAGGTCCGTAAGCTCCACCGGAGCGTTGCCATTAGCGTAAGCTGGGAGATTCCAGCTGCTTGATGGCCAATTTCGACTGGGATCTTGATTGTAATCTGGGCCTCCACAGCTGCTGATTTGTGTCCTTCTTGGGCAATTTGGGCTAGCGCAAGGCATTCCTCTCAAGGCCTCGTTCGCACAGCACCACGGGAGCGTGATCGTTACGTCTCCGGAGGTGGCGGAGTCTACGGGGACATACTGAGGGGCTAGCTGTGGTTGGGACACCATAGGAACAACATTCAGGTAGCCTCTGCTACCATGAAAGTGCTGCCCTGGGTCGTTGTGGGTGCCGGAGGGCTCGGGGCCGGCAAGACCAGTGGGGCAGGCACGCGAGGAGTCTCCCTGGATGTTGTTATTGGGGGTAGAACCGGACACTCGGCCACCAACGGAGGCGAGAGCAGCGACAACAGAAGCAAGGTCCATGCTGATTGTGGTCCGGCAGAAAATCCCAGTCTATGAAGAAAATTGAGGGGAATTATTCTAAATACATCTGAGTGTCCAAAACTGTCCGAATGAATTTAAATAATCCATTTATGTAAAATTGTATGGCCGATCAGGCCCGCGAGCGCGCGCCAGCGGCAAATGGCGATTCCAGCTAAAATAGCGGAATGCGGCGGATTTACGGGAAATGGACCGCGGAATCAAATCCGGCATATCAGAAATATATAGGAAATATCCTGTGACTGAGCTGCGATGCGGCAATTCCGCCGAAGCAAAGAAAATGACCAAAATGTAGCCAATCTGGGCAGAATGTCTGAAAATCTGAGCAGATGGGGCTAGCCCCACTTACAAGCCCGCCACTCCAAAAGCTGCTTACACTAATGCAACTCAGCTGGCGAAAGTTGTTCCCCACATGCAGTCCGAGCATACAACTGAGCCAAGTGAGTATCAACCTGCTCAGCCGAGTCAACCATATTCTGAATGTGTGCATGCAAATGATCATTATATGCGGCCTGCTGCGCACTCAGGCCCCCAGGAGCCTGATTCACGGTGGTTAGCGCATCTGAAAGCTCAGGGGCAGCATTCAGCTCTTCCTTCAGCGGCAGACCGATACCCCTACCCTGACCCCTACCTCTTCCTTTTGTAGCACCCTTTGGACCATCCCCTCGCTTAGCCGCCTTCCTGACAGTTGGCTGCACGGTTCGCTTGGCGGCCACCGGCGGGGGAACGGGTCGTGGTGCTTGTGCACCTGCCACATGGACCTGTGTGGAGGAGGCTCGCATGTCCACAAATGGGTTCAGTAGCTTCTCCTCTTCTTCGAGAAAGGCCCCTACATCCTATCCCTGGTCGGAAAGATGACTTGCCACTCGATCCACATTAGTTATATATTGACGCATCCGGGACTGCAGGTTCCCAAGGGAGCGGACAATCTGCTCGCGTTTCGTTCTGGCTGGCAAATCAGCCCACGAGGAGATGTCGGTCAATATAATGTCATCGTTTGTAGCATGGATTGCCACGGGTACCTGCACTGTGGGTAGGGGGAGGCGTTGGCTGCTGCATTTGGCACTGACAAGGACCTCAGTTGCAGCCTGAAATTGTTTTAAAATAAAAATTGGACCAAACAACCCAAGATGGAAGCCGACTGAAGATGACCGATGATGCAAAACAGCAAAATAGTGACGACATGGATGCCCGACTCGGACAGCAAGTCCACAATTACACCAAAACTTTGTATAGGCACCATCCTCAGCCAATGGCTCGAACAGACAAACATAATGTGCACAGTTCATGTAACGCGAAGTGCAGCTGGATTCACTTCGCTGTACCTCATAAACTATATTTTTGCCTTGGATTTGGTGCACACGATTGGACATCGCACAGTATCTCGGTAGGTCTACCAACTCCGTGTCAAGTGAATCGTGACACTGTCGATCATAGTTCCATAAGGGTGCCGCCCTGTTGGCAACTATATATTGGGCCTCCCTGGACACGTCATACTCATACACGAGGTACGCACTTGAAGCATTCATCTGCTGGAGCATTCTATCAAACGCCCGGCTTGTCGCCTTGCCTGAATCGAACTTGACATAGAATGGGAAGGCTTGGTTAGCTATTTGGTGATTGGCGTGCCGGTGATTCACCATTTCACTATATTCAAGTTTATAGCCCTCCTTGGAGAGCAAGTGCAAAACAGATAAAAAAAGTGGTAGTAGCCTTTTCTTGCAGTTAGGTGGCGCTTTATGCGGCAATTCAAAGACTCAGCCCTCTGTGTGGACTTGCAGCCGAAGGTAAAAACTTCTACCTGCCATGCAACACACCAAGGGTCAAGACGATGTAGGGGGGATCTGACTCCAAGGTAGTCCTTGACAGTTTTCCAGCGGGGGTCCTCCAGAATTTTGCGCCAGAGAATATCAGCAGCGTTCTTATCTGGGCACTCCTGAACCTGTCGGATGGCGCTCTCAAGAGCAGTGAAATCGTGTTGCTCGAGGGAGTTTCGGCAGTTTTCGGTAAGATTTTTGTAAATGTGAAAAAGGCAGAGGAAGTGAGCCGTTCGGTCCGGGGGGGAAACCCTGGGAACCGACCCCAAGAGGGCATATGCAGCATCACTGAACAAAACCCGGGCTGCACAACCGGTTGCCTTTATCCACTCCTGCCGGAGCCACTCATAATCCTCTGCATTTTCATTGCTTGGCGTGCAGCCCTGAGCCAGGCGAAGGGTTTGGCCATGTTCGTTGATACCGCAAAACAGGGCCCATGCCTTGCCGTACCGATTCGATTTGTACGTGTTATCTTCAAAAATGACTTGTGCATATTTTTTGGCGTTTTTTACTTGCTCTGGCGTCATAAAAACCCATCTTCGTACAACACCAGTGACTGGGTCAGGGGCTTCATGATTGAAATACCAGGCAGGATCCGCCTGTTTGAGCATTTTCAGGTGGTTAATCAAACGTGCAAGATCCTTTTGGCCCATCTTGCGTTTGATGGACTTAAAAAAATTTCTGATGTGCTGGGTTGAAAACCCTTTGATTGTTGGGTACACGTCCTCGCTATATTTCTTCCTCAAATTTACAAGAATTTGCTCCGGCATTTCACGGTGCTCATACCCCTGCTCAAGGTTGTGCCAGAGCTCATCAGGGAGGGCTGATTTGTCCAGTGGGGCGGCCTGCTCCTCGTCAGGCCACCAATGGTCAGAGTGGTCCCAATTACACTCGGTTAGCTTCCACAGGCCCGTGCCAAGATCATGGGTTAGCGTTGAACCATATGGACACAAATCAGACTTCGTGAGAGGCTAGGGCTGCTTTTCCGGGCGTGCTCTACTGGTCTCCTTTAGGGGCCCGTGTTGTTTTAGGCGTCCCCAAATGCGACAACCAATGCGTGCCCGATTACTCCCCCCTGCAGACTTGCTGGTAACGCTGTTATGTATTGCCAACTCCCCCCGAATCTTATTCAGGTATGCAACAGCTTCGGTGTTGGACCGGAAGGTGCAGCCAACCTCGTCTCCAGGTTGGGGGGAGTGCTCGGAGGGACAATGGGCTTCGCGTTTCACGCGTTTGCGGGGGGGGATGTTGGGATGAGGTTTAGGATCAGAACGCGGTGACTGGGCGGCACTAAACTCATGCTTAATTAATGGGGCCGGATCCGTAGATTCCGTGGGTCCCAAGTCAGATGCCGGGGTTGGAGATAAGATAGCAGGGGGGTTCCTTACGGGGGCAGGTCTGGATGATGCACCATTCGAAGGGCTTCTCAGAGCTTCTGGGCCTAGCACATCACTGCTTGAAACTGCCACTTCCGCGGGTTCCGTTTTGACGTTGTCCAACATTGATGAAGAAACCGATCTCAAGGTCGCACAAAATGAATCGGCATAAACACCCTCAAAGAGCAAGGTCATCTGGGCGGTGGTAGGGTGGCCCATGGATGCGTGGAGGGACCTAAAGTTGGTTCGAAGGAAGTCTGCGGTTTGATCCTGCAGCGGGATGCAGTTCCATGCAACACCACCGCGGAGACGGAACAGGACAAGAACTCGTTCGTTACGGACCTAGGTACCGGTTCTGCGTGCAACTCTACAAATTCACTGATCATGAACGGGCACACCAGTGATGATCCTCACCAGATCTGAGATGGCAGCCTCACTGATATCCTTAGGCACACACAGAACGAGGGTTCTGTCGAGGAGTGACACGAAAACGGGGATCTCTTTCCTCGCACATCGTCCCTTGTGGAGTAGTCAACACGGTGAGCATCTTCGCCGCCGTTGGTGGTGTCTACGATGCCTCCGATGGAGAAGGGAGAGAACAACAGCGGCTGAAACGAGACCACAAAGGACTATGGGCAGCCCCACAAGGCTCCAGCTGACATCGCACATTGCGCAGAGCAAAAGCATTAAGATGGACATGTCTACAACGAGAGATGAACGTGAGAGGCTAACCCCCATTATTGATTCACAAAGGTCCTCTGATGCACGAACTTGATAGGCTACCCCCTGACTATTGAATTACCGGGGGCCTTTGATGCACCAACTTGATAGGCTACCCCCTGACTGTTCATTTACTGGGGGCCTCTGATGCACGAACTTGATAGGCCACCCCCTGACTATTGATTTACCAGGGCCTCTGATGCACGAACTTGATAGGCTACCCTCTGACTATTGATTTATCACGGGTCTCTGATGCACGAACTTGATAGGCTACCCTCTGATTATTGATTTACCGGGCGCCTCTGATGCACAAACTTGATAGGCTACCCCCTGATTATTGAGTCAACAAGGGCCTCTGATGCACGAACTTGATAGGCTACCCCCTGACTATTGATCTACCTGGGGCCTCTGATGCACGAACTTGATAGGCTACCCCTTGATTATTGATTTACCAGGGGCCTCTGATGCACGAACTTGATAGGCTACCCCCTGACTATTGACTTACCAGATGCCTCTGATGCACGAACTTGATAGGCTACCCCCTGACTGTTCAGTGACCGGGGGCCTCTGATGCACGAACTTGATAGGCCACCCCCTGACTATTGATTTACCCAGGGCCTCTGATGCACGAACCTGATAGGCTACCCCCTGACTATTGATTAACCAGGGACCTCTGATGCACGAACTTGATAGGCCACCCCCTGATTATTGATTTACCGGGGGCCTCTGATCCACGAACTTGATAGGCTACCCCCTGATTATTGAGTCAACAAGGGCCTCTGATGCACGAACTTGATAGGCTACCCCCTGACTATTGATTTGCCAGCGGCCTCTGATGCACGAACTTGATAGGCTATCCCCTGATTATTGATTTACCGGGGGCCTCTGATGCACGAACTTGATAGGCTACCCCCTGACGATCGATTTATCAGCGGCCTCTGATGCACGAACCTGATAGGCTACCCCCTGACTATTGATTTACCAGGGCCTCTGATGCACGAACTTGATAGGCTACCCCCTGACTATTGATTCACCCGGGGCCTCCGATGCAAGAACTTGATAGGCTACCGTCTGACTCATGTATGGCAAGACGTTGCCCTCCCCAGCCTTGAAGGATGCGGGGGGATGAGGGGGGTGGAGGGGGAGGTGAGGGCTGAGCTGGGGGGGAGGGGAGGGAGGGGATGGGGGAGGGTTGGGGGGCTTGGGGGGTTGGAGGGGGAATCGGGGGGGCCCCAGGGTGGGAGGAGGGTGCGGGGGGGGGGTTGGGGGAGGAGGATGTTGGAAAAGGCTGGAGGGCTGTAGGGGGGAGAGGGGTGGGGGGGCTTGGGGGGGTTGGAGGGGAGGTTTGGGAGGGCCCGGGGGGGGGAGCGTAGGGGGGAGATACAGGGGTAAAAGGGGGAAACACTGGGGCGTCTGATGTACGACGGGCATCAACTCAATAGGTGATTGAATCATGAATCATTCACAGGCCCACACACGACAGGCAAGGGAACGAAACGAATCAATAGCAGAAGGATTGAGCAAGTAAAATGTGCGAATCCAGTACATCATTTTCAAGGATCCACTAGCATTTGTTCACACTTGGGTTGAACGGGAGAAACATATGGGGAGTCAGAATCAGGCTGATGACGACAACGCTAACTGACACGTATAAGCACGTGGGAGTAAACCATAAAAACTGGCCGGTAACCTGGAAACAAAACTCGCTGGCTGGGATTCGGCCCAGAGGGTGCCGTAGCTTGGTTATCGCCCCCCTGTAGGGGGACCCTCTGGCACTCGAGGTTCGCGGGGTGTGACCACACAGGATCCGCACATCTGTGGCGTCACGTACCTTCCCCTAGCCTCGGTAGCTGCCTTACCTGCACTAATTGGCCAGTGCCGTTTCCCAGGTCCCTTCTGACCTGTTTTTAAGGTCAGGAACAAGGTTCACGCCCACTTACAACGTGGGTTGGGTCTGTATAATTCTCTTGAACCCATTTGGGTTCAAAATTCGAGTTCCCTTGACCGCACCCAAGCAACTAAGAAGCAAACGACCCAAACGCACTGTAGCTGCGGTGTCTTTGTAGCCTGTATCAGCCATTACTGTCAAGGTTAGACAAACGAAAAGGGTTCGGTCTGGTCAAACCAGTCAAATCAGACGAAATGGGGTAGATTTGAATAATACCCTTGAACCTAAAAAATAGCGTGTTGTAACAACACCTGCCGTAACAGAAACCAGTATCTGTACCTGCAATCTGTCCCACCTGGTGAAACCAGATGGAAAGTAAGCAATGGGATCCGGTCAAGATCAGGTCAAATGACACGAAATAGGGTGCCCTTTGGCTCCAAAAAACGAACAAACACCCCAATAGCGCCAAAGAGAAAGTCACAGGGCTAGGCACGAGCGTATCAGGTAGGAGGTCAGTAGGAGGTCAAACAGAATTCACCGCGCAGAGAAAGGAACAGAATGCAATGGAGCCTGGCCTATCAATATTATATCTGGGTCCGGGAACCGGTGTCAAGGGTAAAATTTGCCACGCAAACAGCAGTCTGCTGACCCCCCCGCCGTAGAAGAAAATCGCGGAGCCTGCAATGCGTGGGTTCAGATCTCAGTCTTGGTCCCGCGATGTGCTCTGCCACTACACACGCCATTATCTCACTGCCAAAACCACTTCACAATGCAAGCACTAGAAAAGCTTCTAGCGCTTCCAATTAGGGTTACCGGAACCCTCGCGCGAGCCCCCCCACTGACCCTCCAACCCAATGGCGGTCTCCTCGGGGAGATAGACCACCCATGCAATTTGGGTGGTTCCCCAGTTTTCGGTTACCCGCTCCACCTGCCGAAAGTTCCTACCCCCTGCAAGCCGCTTCTGATTGACGTCCGGGACCCAGAAGGCTTCAAAAATGCTGAGTCGGCCCTTGGAGTCGGGCCGACAGAAGGTGAAAACGGGGGTGCACTGGTCGGAGTCGACCACAGCGAGGGGGAGATAGGGGACGGCCTTTCTGGTGGCAGGAGCCACTGCGTCGGATTGCCCTTGCTGAGCATCTCCTCCACTTCAGCCTTTGCCTTCTGAACGGGGACAGACCTCTTCATCTGCCATTCCCCCCCCCCAAACAACAAACTGGGACAGAGTTGTCCAACAAAAACTTGGATCCCGAACGTCAAACTGCTGCCTCAAACCTGCTCCCTGCACCGGCAACGACCCCCTACGAATGAAGTCTTTCAAAAAATTTGCCGTTGCAAACGTGCAACGGTACGGACCCCCATCGACACGAGCCCTCTTTGCCTTGGGCTCGTCAGGCTCAACGCCGCAGGGGGGGCTGACGGTCGAGCTCTTTCCCCATTGCTCGATCCGCGACTGCAGATAGAAAGATGTCCTTGATTTATGCCCTAGATATTTTGATGAAATCCTGCAGGTTTTGTAGTTGAAAACCCAAACCAAAGCAGCAAGTAGAGCAAGAACTGGATGTGGATCGAATCAATGATTGGTTTTGGAATCCAGTGTAACACAGAAGGGCTGCAGATAGACAAAGCAGGTTTATACACAAAGATTCAATCACAAATGGATAATACAAAAGATTTTATATGAAAATTGGTCTGACTCTTGCCTCAGAGATAGCATTAGGCACTTCATGTGCACTCCTTTGGGTGAAATGGTGCAGGTTAGGAATGTGGGGCATAGATGTCAGGACCACACAGAAAATGACTTGGCCAAGCAACTGAATTCAGAAACAGTTACAAAGTAGGACCACAATAAGTGGTAGAAACAATTGAGTATAGGGGTCTTGGGGTGGGAGACCACTAGGCTTAACCTCCAAGGCCTAAAGCATGAAATGCCTATTTTATTTCAGTATATCCTCCATGAAGGAAGGTACCTCCGCTCAGTTGACTGGTAGGGGTGAACTTCATGGGGGGCTAGGGTCACAACCCTAGTTACTTTGAGAAAGTGTACTTTAGGCAACAAAAGAGAGATAAAAACACTTAAGTTTGTCTTAGCATCAACAAAAGGGTTTTAAGGGGGGCTTGGCCTGGATCAAGCCCTCCAAGAAAGACAAGGCAGTGACTTTTTCTTACTCCCCCCTGGAGTACTAGTTAGCTAAGCTAGTAGGACCAAGAAAAAAGGCTCAAATATTCCCAAAATTACCTCAGAAAATGCATTAAACTTACCAAAAACATCCTCATCAGTTCATAGAAGCCTATCACACTGTAGGTACCCTCGAAAAACAGTGTAATGTACCGTGAATGATGTCCCTTGGATGGGGCATTCCTCAAAAGTCGCCGGCGTGCGACGAAAACCTTCGGTACAAGTTTGGGGGTAGTGGTGTTTGAACCCAGGACTCCCTCCCTAGAGCACATATGCTTGCCCACTAGGGTACAGTCGAACGCTCTAATGCGGACGGCTATTGCTGTATATACAGCGTTTTAGTAAACGTCCTGACCAAGGGCCAGGACGGAGCAATACTCCCAATGGAGGACACAAACCTCCAGGAGCTGGAAAAAATAGAAAATGTAACCGACAGGGAGTGATTCCTGCGGTTTAACGGAAGGGGTTGCGATTTAGCAAGTGAAATCGTTAAAAATCGACGAAACCACGCGGGAAATTGTCATTTTTACACATAACTCAAAGTCGCAGACAAGCGCAAAGGAAGCGGACTTCAAAAACAGGGTTGCGCAAGCGTAAATGGCTTTTGAAAAAGAAGGTATGAGCCGTAGTTTTTAAAGTTCTAAAGGAAATTTTTGCACAGTTACATCAAAATTTTTATAAACTTCAGAGAAAAGTATTCAAATTCAACCCACACCACAGAGCAGGTCAACAACCCACCTCTCAGGTATGTCAGTGTCATCTCACACGCACGCATTGCGTTCGTGTTGGTTGTTTCGTCAAAACGTTAGGGCTGTCAACGCTGTGTTTCTTTGGGGGTCGGGTGTTCCTCTCTCGTGCTCTGCACAGGTCAAAACAGGAATGAAAGGTATGCGATGCGAATGCAGCGCGCAGGGCGCACGTAGGGTTAGAATATGCGCTGTGCTCGCGATGCATGTGCCTAATCGAGGCATTCACATGCTGTGACGCTTTCCCTGTACCCCAATTCACCCTTGTTTTCTCTTCACAGGTAAGTAAAGAAAGTGTTTGTTCGTGTGTGGCCGTAGCGTTAAAGTAGGGTTGCTTAAAACGCTTAGGCTTGTTTTGTGTTCGCTTTACTTCGGCATTCACACGATGCATGGTGAGTAAGGTAGGTTAGCCCAGGAGGAGCTCACCTCCTGGTTGAGTCAGTGTGGAATTGGTCTGCCTCCCTTCCCTGCGTGCACATGATGCATTAAAGGGTAGGCCACGCGAATTGCGCACGGTAAACCTTGTTTAGGTTACCTAGGGGCTCCTCGGTACGTTCTTTAAGAGAACCTGAGGAGTCTCTTAACGCTTGCTTGCTTGACAGGGCGTGTTTGAGGACAGTGTATTATAGGTCACACTGAGAAGCGTATAATACGTGGAGTGTGGCTTGGTTCCTCCGCCGCAAACACCCCTTCATTTGCCTCTGTTGTACAGGTGGGAGAGGTTCAGGGTGATTGGTGCACGCAGCAGCTGCCTTCGGCGGCCATCTCGTTTTTCTGCCCCTGCTAAACAGGGGCGCTGGTCACAAATCAATTGACTGTGCCTCAGCCAGGAGGGGCGAGGGCAGTTCGACTTCATGGACATCTGCGCTGTGCACGCAACAAGAGCACCCCTTCCCTCCAAGCCCTAGCAGGGGAAATGCGTTGTGGCGTCCCCTGTTAGGCCACAGTTGCTTAGCAGCGCTGTGTTCTCTTGTCTTCTTCACAGGAGGGTCATTAGGACCCGAGACATCTTTGGCCGCAACACCAAGTAGCGTGTGTAGGGGTTAGGGTCAGCAGGCCTGGCAGGAGTTGAGTGCAAGTGATGAGTGCTCACCCTGCCTTCGAAGGCCGGTGCTGGCGTTAGTGAGTGTAGTGTAGTGGTGTCTCCTGTCCCGCGTGCTTTTCCTCGTGGGCAGGGGAGTGCGTTAGCTTCTGGCCTGTAGCAAAAATGGGCGTTTTGTATGCCCTTAGCACACTTGGCCACCCCTCCCCTCTATTAGGTAGGGCTTTTGCCGTCTTCCCCCAAGGATAGGCGCCAGCACAGAAATTGGGCGCCATAGGAGTGGTAATATTACCTCATTAGGACCTTCGGTCCGACGTCAGCGAAGCCCGGTCTCCGGGAGCCACGCCGGGGAGAGAAGTGAGACACACACAGACATACGTAGCACACATAGGGGTATGGTAAACCCTGTAAGGAAGGGTAGAACCCCATGGATCTGGACCAGTCAGGGGTCCTAACTGTGGGCTCGCTTGTCCCCAAGGAGGGAAGACACACCTTGCCTCATAACACCTTGCTTGTCATTCCCCCCTGGTGTAGTAAGCCACCGTTCTTCGTTGGCTCCCCAAGGTCATTACATCAGGGCAGTTCCCATGCAACACATGGTCAACAAGGCATACACTCGCTGGGTGGCTGCAATCCTGATAAGCGGCCACCTGGCCCACGCTGGTACCCATAGGCATGGGTCTGCAGGGCACAGACAGGGTCAGTGCAGTGCTCAGCAAGCAGTAGTCTGTGAAAAAACCAATGGCCTTCGGCCAGTTAGTGGTTGTCACGGAGGGCTAATGGTCCTGTCCTGCTATGCAATGTGGGGCAACTGTGACAACTGCTCTTACACCCATACACAGGCACTTCTGTAGAAGAGTGCTCACTGCACCTGTCAGTAAACTGACACAGGGTAATTAGTTTCGCTTTTTACGCTGGGACATAGTCTCAGCACGGGTTAGGAGCTGCCCCTCGTTGTTCTCAACGAGGTAAGTGCGGAAGATGGGGTTGATACTCCCATCTGGTTGTATGAAGGCTGACATAGGTTCCAGGTCGCCCCAGATAACCCATGGCCATCCCACAGGGTTAGGAATTTTCAGCCCTGTTTATACTCGTGGCGAGCAATACCTGCAGCCACGTAGTAACAATCGACTGCCATCTCATCGGCAGTCATCTCTTCGAGTTCGTCTGCCTCCTCTGGACTGGCAGCGTTCTCTAGGTCTATATGCTCAACCTCACTGTTGCTGAGGCGCCACTCATCCCAAGACAAGTCGTCAGGGGAGTGATAGTGCCTCAACTGCTTAGGTGCACACAGCAGTTCACCACCTAGACGTGGACTGCACCTGACATGGATCCTGGATCCATCTATCCTGATGATACGATAGGGTCCAAAGTAAGGGTCCTGTAGGCAGTTACGTGGCCAGGAGGGTAGGCGTGAATGGTGTACCAAAACAAGATCACCAACCTTGGAGCTGGCAGGTCGCCGTAGGCGGTTCCGTCGGCTCTGTTCACGGTCACGAATGTGTCTCAGGTTAGTACCAGCCTGGTTAGCTAGAGACTGCTTGTGTTCCAGCCAATCTCCTACAGGGCTCTTGAAGTCCTCAGGAAAGGGGGTTTTGAAGAACCAAGCAGGTCGTCCTCCATGGAACAGTTCGTGGGGGGCTGAAACCCGTAGAAGAGCTCCGCTGTGAGTTCATGGTCCGCACTGCCAAGGGCACTAGGCGTACCCAGTCCTTGGTGCGCTCCTGTTTCATCAAGATTCTTAAGTTTTGCTCCACCACACGGTATAGTCTCTCACAGAGAGGGTTAGACGTGTGGGTATAGGGCACACCTGTGGTTACCTCCACGTTGAGGGCATTTAGCACTCGTTTGTACCACCCAGTGTCACTGCGGATGCGTACATCCTCATCAGAGTGCACCTGCTTAGGTGCTCCATAGGGTTCGAACCATTGTTCGACCAACATTTTCACAGTCTGCTCACCTGTGATTTTCTTACTGCAATGGAACACACGGGTGAAGCGAGATAGACCACAGGTGACCACGAGGCAACTATCATAGCCGCCAAAGCGTGGTGAGCCGTGGATGAAATCCACGTAGAGAAGAGAGTTAGCACAATAGGGTATGGGTAAGCTGGAGATCAGGCCCCTATCCCTACTGTCGCTCTGCTTGCTGGCATGACAGCCACAAGCATCCACAATGGTCTGCATACGCGACCTCAGTTCAGTCAGGGTTAGACTAGAGTAGAAACATTCACGGAAGAAGTCCACTGAGCGATTAGCGCCAGTGTGACCAGAACTGAGATGGGACCACTGTAGGCACCCATCCAGTCGTTCCTCAGGCACCACAATTCGGTCCTCGTAGAAGAGGTACTGATTGTTTTTATACCACTGGTGCCCGTCAATGACACGGGGTTCGAGACCAGTGCTGAGGGTTTCCGAGAATTTCTTCATACTCTGACTGATAGTCGGTTAGACTCCAACCCTCCAGGATTCCAGCAGTGCGCATGGACAGGTCGAGCTGGACATCCATACGCTGGAAAGCCTCTCTGGCGAGCGCCTCAGAGCTCTCACCAATAAGCGCATCGAAGTTGTTGCGCGATATATAGTCAGACAGTTCATTCTTCTCCCGGGGATATGATGCACTGTCAGCCTGAACTGGCCCAGGTAAGTCCACCACCGTTTTAGCTTTGCTTTCTCTGGTGGTGGGCCCTTCTGAAAAGACTTCACAGGCTCCTGGTCACACAGCCAGACAATAGGGTTAGATCCCAGGAGTCGGGATTGTGACGATAGCACCAACATACCGGCCAGGAGTTCCTGGTCATAGGTGCTGTAATTGGAACGCGCTTGGTTCCATTTCCAATTCCAGTGTCCCAGTGGCACCAGTCGCCACTCACTGGTAGGATAGTCATGTTTCAATGAACCATCACGGTTCAGTCCAGTTGTACGATAATGGCAGTGGGTTAGTTCAGCGGGGTTAAGCTCCTGCTATTGGTAGATCGTACCTCCCCCCCCTACATCACTGGCATCAGTGATCAGGACTATCTCGCCCTCAGGGCGGGGCACTCCCAGGCAGTTGGAGGAGGCAATCTTCTTCTTCAACTCCTGGAAACATTCTTCCTCTCTGGAGGTCCACCTCCAGGGAGTAGTTTTCTTGATTAGGTCAGTGAGGGGTGCAGAGGAGTAAGTAAAATTGTGGATGTGACGCCGATAGAAATTACAGGCGCCCACAAAACTCCTCACATCGTGTAGGCCCTTCTTAGGGTCATCGCGAATCTGCATGTCCTGTAGGGGCTGCATCTTAGACGCGGCTGGTTTGCACCAGCCATACCCCACGTCGAAACCCAAATACTCCATCTCCTCTTTCATAAACTCACATTTTTCGAGTTTGATTCGGAGATGGTTTTCTTGACAGACAACGAAAAATTCACGGAGGAGAAGGACATGGTCCTCTTTGGTATTAGTACCCAAACTCACGTCGTCGATGTGAGCCTCCATTTCTGCACCCCGAGAAATCAACTCTTGTACTAGAGGCCTGCGCCTCAGTATGTACAAAATTTTGTTCATAAGCTCCTGGAAGAGCGCTGGGGCATTAGCCACCCCGAAAGTCATAACCTTCCACTTGAGGACACGATCCTTACGGGTTATAAAAGCCAACAGCTCCTGAGCTGCGGCGGTTAGGTCCACCTGCCAGAAACCAGAGCGTTTGTCCATTTCGGTCTTGTACCTGCATTTGGCAATACGCTCCAGGGTGCTTTCCATGTTAGGAATACTCCCTGAGTGGTTCTGGGTTTTCTTGTTGACCTCACCATAGTCTACAACCAGACGTAGGGCAGTCGACCCTGGTTTGGCAACAAGGAAACAGGGACTGCAGTGATGGGGATAGTCCCCGTGCTTATACGCTTCAACGAGGCCAGCATCAATGCATTCCTTGATCTGGCGCTCGATTTCTTCAACCTGTTCCTGTGGAGGGGGATAGGGACGACGCCTCACTCGCGTCTTTTCAAATTCTGGTTTCAATTTCAGGTCCATCTGGACCAGTTTTTTACAAGAAAGGGGAGGCGGCAAGGCGCCGAACACCTCCTCATAGGTTATCAGCAGTTTCTTCAGGCGGGGGTCAGGGTTAAGACTCTCGAGCTTCTGAAGGAAATCCTCCTCAGCATGGAGGTTGCTTTTTCCATGTTCTTTCTTTTTCTGCCGATCAGCAGTTTCGGCGGGCACAGAACCATCGTCCCAGTCAGGGGGACATTGCTGCCCATAGTGCAGAGAATACACTAGAGGCATCTCAGGATCAGGCAGCGTATAGGACTCATCGTCCTCCTCAGACCAGATGGAGTATTTCCAGGTCTGTCTGAGGTATTGCAGCCGCTCTTGGCGCTCAATACCTTCGGCCTTCAGGTACAACAGCCGCCGGAGTTCCTGAGTGTCATGCTCAGACAATGGCATGTTATTAGCAGCAGGCCGCGCCAGAGCATCAGCACTCCGGGCCACGGGTTCACCTGTGTGCATAGGCTGCATGTGTAGCACTGGCTTCCCAAAAGGGGAAGCGGGTTCAGAGGTTGACTCTAGCTCTACCTCCTCTAGCAACAGCTGGGCTAGGAAGGCACTATGTTTTAGGTCAACACAGCTGGGATCAACAGAAGGAATAGTGCTGGCGATCTCAGACAGTTGGTCGTCAGCATCCTCTTTTACAGCTGCAGGTTCCAGATAGTCATCGGGGGACTCAAACCCTGTAAGTGTGGCAGATAGGTGCTCAGGAGATCGATTTTTGAGATCATAAAGGGTCAAGCCACGATTTTCAGCCATGACCTCTTTCAGTAGCACCTGGTCTAGGTCACACAGGGGTACAGGATTGAGAGGTCAATCGACGATGGACAGGAAACTATGTACGTGCGCCCCTGTTTTTCTCTTTTTTGTTCGTTTTTTTTCCCAAAAAAAAACGAAAATTAGGGGGGGAGGAAGAGGGACACAACCACCCATGGCACACGCGCACCGCACACAGCACGCACACCGGTGAACAGGAGCCCAGTGGCCCAGGACACCACACATGCAACACAACAGGCCGGGCGAGCACACCGGTGAACAGGAGCCAGCTGGCCCAGGACACCGCAGACGCAACACAGCAAACCGCGCGGGCACACCGGTGAACAGGAGCCCAGCGGCCAAGGCCACTGCACACACGTAGGGCGGCCGAGGGACAGGAAAGAACCAATACCCCATGGGTCGGACGCACTGGGGCGACCCAGCCGACCCAGCGGGCCAGTGGCAGGAGCGGTACTCCAAGGCCACTGGTCCGAGCCCGGCCAGGCTGCATCGGGGACCATGGCAAACGTCACCCGGAGCCATGGAAGCAACCGGTGACAGGCGAGCCGGTACACAGTCCAGGAGGGGGTCACCTGCCAAGCAGAGTGGCCCCGCAACTCAAGCCACAAGGGTGAGGCGGTCGTACCGTAGACAAGCGGGAGCAATACCCCTTGTAGTGAGAGATACTCCACACGGCTGGGCAGCCCCCCAGAGCTGCCGCCCAAAGGAGGGGGCATGTGGCCCTACCCATGGACACATGTGGGGACACCCTCCCACCTGGGACACCTGGACCGGGTGGCCGCGACAATGCCTTCCCAAGCACATGCGGGAGCGGCTCAAGAGGCACCTGACATAGGGCAGTGGGAGGGACAGGACGTCCCCTTGGTAAGACCTTCTTCCTGCAAAGTCAAAGGAGGCATCCCGAGCTCCCGGAGATACCTACCTACCTACCTGGACAGGAAACTGGCCCACTCAGGTGCCTGCATAGCTGTGTCTGAGTCCTCAGGCACATAGATGGGGCCGTCGGGGAGTTGCACTCTTCCCACGGTCATTCGATCTAGCATACGGCGCCAGTAAGCATGTTCACCAGAGCAGCCCCAGTCAGGGGTGCACATAACAACCCTTCCTCCCTCATAAGCGATTTTGGTTAGAACCTTCGCGAGCAGGGAGAAGGGAGGGTTAGCATACGCTAGGCCCGTTGCTTTCCAGAAGAAACGGAAAGCATTGTTCAGTTGTTTCGAGCAGTACAACTGCATGATGTGCTGTTGTTGGCTCGCAAACAATTCCACCCGGATCTCATCCAGGTTTACCTGAAGGGCCGCCAGTCCATTTTCAAGAACGTGACGGGCCAATTGGTAGTTTTCAGTACGATAGTTAGTCTTGGATGCGTAGCGCAGCCCAGACTCTTTTCCTCCTGACAGCTCCAAAGGTACGGAGAATAGCCCACTGCCAAAGTCGCAGTGCAAAGAATGAAGCGGTACCCAGAACCCCATGGCTAGGTTACGGCATACAACCGGTCTCCGGTCCACTAACCCCGTGTACGGAAGGGAAGACCGGTCTCCGGTCCACTAACCCCATGTACGGAAGGCGCCCGTTGACGCCCGGTGCGAGCCCGGCGGGAGCGTGTTCCGTGCCGTAAAGCCCCGCATCGGCAACCGATGCACCGCCAGCGGAGATTTGCATATCAGAATGTCAGGAATCAACAGGGTTTTATTTTCATATTGTTTCCGTCAATTTTTACGCTTCCGTTCTGATACTCACTGTTTTGACTGCTGGCGGTTGGATCGCGACTTTACCGTAACCGCCAGTTTAACTGTAATTAATGGAAATTTTAACGCTATCCGCGACGAAGGCTCCAAAGCCTTCAGGAATTGCATGGATGCTTCCGCAATTTTCACATCTTACACTCGCAACCTTAATCCGAATTTTTCAGGATGTCGAAATCGGATTTTCGACTTCGACATCCCCGCACTTGATTTGACCTCTTTCGAGTGGACCTACGTGCTTCCCTATGCACGAATCAACTTTCCTTTTATCCTGCCCTCCATTTGTCTTAAAGATATGGGCAAAACAAAGTTGATTCGTGAGGCCACTTGTGAAGGTCATATCTCGTGTTGCTTGCGAGGAATGACAATAAGGAAACGTGGGATGTATTCACAATACTCCCGACGTAATTTAGGAAGCATCATATGCCTTGCGTCTCCACACGTGCGCGCTAGTCTAATGGATCATGGTCAAGAGGGTAGAGTTTGCGTTGTAACTCTATGGCCATGATATTGCGTGCGTTAAGATAACCTTCGAGTGTAGCGCGCAAGTGTTGGTGTTGCATAGGAACTCTCCTTGAGTTCCTATGAGCGATTGACACAAAGTTGTGCCCTTGGAGGGGCATGACATATCGTGGGGGGAGCTACCTTTTTGGGCAATAAGTGGTATGTGCCATGTGTTGTATCGCGTGCCCATTTGGCGGTGTTGGCTAAGAGCGATGCGCCCGCCAATGGACCTCACATTGTGCAAGCCCCTTCTCCATACTCCCTACGATCAATTGCAAGCCTAACCTTCGTGAAGGGAAGCTTGTGTGGCGATCCCGAAGCGATGCGTTGGGAGCAAGGTGTGTGTTTTGCAATTTTCCATATTTTCATGTGCCCACTTGGGAAGTAGCGCTCGTAACCTTTCAAAGCGCCCCAAGTGGAGCACATACGTGGAATCGAAGGTCATTGGTGTCAAGTCATTGTGTTTAGAAGGATTAGTTGATTGCACGATCCAAGCCGAAGATATTACAATATAATTGTGCGCCTTTCCAGGCACTTTTGTGTGTCTTTGTGCCAATTTTGCCGTTTTTGGCCCGTCATGATGTCAAGTGGCGACCATGTATTCCAACGTTGCGCTCAATTGACATCATGACTCAAGTATGATATGAGGGTACATACTTCGGTGCCCAACATATCTTGAACCCGGCGAATAACTCCTCGTGGGCTTGGCGTACCGTGGCCGCCATGTTGGCGATTTGGGACCATCCCAAATCATGGGCTCACTTGGCGACCCTGCCATTCCCAAAACCGGAGGAGTTGGGCGACGCCCAAAAGATATGTTGGACACACCTGGCTTGATACCAATCCTATGGCACACTCCGGTCCAAGTCGGGTATGTGCCTTATTTGCCCCAACCATGAGTGTGCGCATTTTTGGCCATTTTGAGCAATTTTCCACTTTTGCTGCCCGCCGTGCACTATGTTCTAACACTCGTGTACGCCGGACGCATGGACCAATGGACCATATACGACATGGGTGTTATGTATGTTGGTCCCCATGGTTCACACACCACGTGGGCGAAGCGGAGCAACCTTCGTTAAGGTGCTAGCCCAAAGTGAGTGTGGGCAATTTTGCCATTTTGGTATTTGTGGACCCAATTGGGATTGTCACCACGCCGAGTGGCATAGAGATCTTCGAGAGCCGAGGGCATGGGAGTCTCCGGACTCCCGGTGGATCGCGTATGAGATGGCGGATCCGATCTCCAAGCCTGCGTGGAGATATACTATTGGGAGCACCCCGAATTTTGGCTCATTTCAAGCAGCCAAAATGACCCCATTTTGGGACCCCAATTTCCCCCTTCCGTGTGGTCAATTGGCGGCCCCATTTCTCTATGCCCACAGGGAGCCCGAACTAATTCCAAGTTGTACACTCAGATATAAGTCCTAGGTCCTGGCTCCTATCCTGTGAGCCATTGGCCTTACCTTGGCCGGGCGAGCCTCGCGTGGGAATGACGCCAATTTTGGTGATTTTGGCATCATGACCCCACTTGACGAACCCGTGGTGCCCTGATGCCGGGACCTCAGAGGGAACCAGGTTGGGTGAGGGTTCCAGGGAGTTCATACGCGAAGGGCATAGGGTCAGTTGCCTCGTCCCTACCTCTGACGGGTCCGGACGAGGGATCAATTTGTGGGATTTTTGAGTTAATTTCAGTTTGGGCTGAAACAGCCCATTTTCAGCTACCAACTCCTAGGGAATATTGGCGGGGCCATATCTCTGGCTCAGAGAGGAGTTGGGACCTGCTGTTGAGGGAGCATAGGGAACCACCGTCGGTCGGCCGTGGAGTACCTTGGTTTACCAGGAACTCGCCTGTGGCTGGGCGAGACACCTCCCTCATTGGCAGGGTTTCAGGGTCCGGACTGAGCAGGGCATGGGTTGTGTTTGAGCCCCCGCCCCCACCAGCCACTGAGAGGGTCGGACCTGGGATTGGGATACGAGTTGGGATAGAGTGTCCATTGTCCTGTGATGCCCTTACCCCAGTCCAGTCTTAACCCCATGTGTACATATCCTGATGTGTTGCTGTACATACTTTCGTTCCCTCATTTCAGAGTGGCAAGGATTCTGAAACGCTTTGTCACATGACATGAGCGCATTGATGCCCCTGTGAGCGTAGTGCTTTGCCTGCCTGCTCACTTGCGCGTGTCCACCGCAGCGTCCCGTGGCCGGCCCCCCACGGGAACGCGTCAAAAGCGTTTCACCGCCGCGGGGTTACCCAACCCTCGCGTGCCACTCGGGGCCACCAACCCCGAGTAGCGCGGCGCAGCTCGCAGCTCGCAGCGCAGCGCAGCGGCTCGCAGCGCCACCCAGCAACAGCGCCGAGTTCGTCACGGAGCCAGCAGCGCCGTCCAGAGCATCGCCCTGACCGCGCCGCGACCGTGAAGGAAGTGGACAGACCAGACCCATCGGCCGACCAGCAAGGCCGCATCAACCACTTCCACAACCACCGGCTGACCAGCACCAGCCGCACGCCCAGTCCAGTGCTGCAGCACCCGCCTCAACAACCACCACCAGTTCGTTGAGTTGAACGAGTGCATACCAAGGCCCTCAAGACCAACTACGCCCCCGCTGCCATGGTGAATTGGCAGGAAGCGGGCAGGATGTGGCCGCGGCCCCACCCCCATGCGGCATGCCTGCTGCGTGGGTTGGTCTGGGACCAGCACTACCGCCACAGCCACCCCCAGTGTGAAGGCGGCATGCCCGGGAGCTTCGAGCTCCGCGAGGACTTGGTGGAGGACCGCCTGCGGGCAGTGGAGGAGTGGCTGCGGGCGGAAGGGTACGAGTACCGCTTCTGCCGCAAGCGCTGGAGGACGTGGACCCGGCCGGACAGGCCCGGCGAAGGCCTGCGTCCCGACGGGATTGAGGAGGACGAGATGCCCAACGAGTACCCGTCGGACGCCTCGATCAACGTCTCCATGTGGGACATGATCGAGAAGAACTTCCCGGAACCGGGGAGCGAGCGCAGGCTGCAGGGCAGCAGCAGCGCGTCTCTGGGGAAGGAGAAGCGGTCCGCCGGGGACAGGAAGCGGGACCGGAGGTGGCGGGAGTACCAGGAGTCCCTGGCCACCAAAGCCGCCCAAGGCGCCAAGGGCGGAACCCCAGCCCCCAGTCCCCAACGGGCCAATGGTGGTCATCACCCCGGCCACGCCACCCTCGGCGACTTCATCCAAGTCGCCAGACAGACCAAGGCCAAGCCCCGTCAGCTGCTCCTGAGGCCCCAGCAGGCCCCAGCAGGCCTCAGCAGCGACGTGGAGTCGGCCCACCGCGGGAGGATGCCGGCCGACCAGGCCAGCTCCAGCAGCAGCGTCGCTCCCGACAGGGACGTGGCGCGCGCCTGTGAGCGCGTCTGTGGGGGGCCCTGCAACCTTCGGGTTGTCCGGCAACGGGCCAGGCAGCACAGCGCTGCCGTGGAGGGCGACGTCGGCATCGTTCACGAGGAGGCTGCGGAGTGGGCGCATGGCATGGCCATCCACGCCCGGACCGTGGCGGCCATTGCGGCCGGACTCACGGCCGTAGCCGCCCATGGGGCAGCGACTGCCCAGGTCAACGGTGAGTGGGCGGCAGCCGACGAGGAAGCCCGCCTGACGCAGGAGGCCATTGCCTGCAGGGAGGCCGAGGTGAGGGCGCTGGAAGAGGCGCTTGCCCAAGAGAGGGCAAAGAAGGAGGCGGAGGAAAGGGCCCACGCCGAAGCAACGGCCAAGGCCCAGGCGGACGCCGCCAAGAAGGACGCCATCGAGGCCGCGCGACGGAAGGTCGCTGAGGAGAAGGCCAAGACGGAGGTGGAGCTGGCAGCGTTGGAAGCGCAGAAGGCGCGGCTGCAGCAGGCCCGGGAAGCCGAGGCGGCTCGTGCTCGGGAGGAAGCCGAAGTGCGAGCTGCGGCAGCCACCGCCGCCGCAATGGAGGGGGCAGAGGCCAAACTCCGCCGCGAGACTCCCCCGGGAGGATCACGAGTGGAGACCCTTCGAAAGCTTTTCGAAGGGGACGCCTCCTCCAGGATGACGCTGGATGAGGCGGACACGGGCAGCAGTGGGAGCAGTGGCCCCACCGCCCATCGACGGAGGAAGGGCAAGGGGAAGACCCCCGAGAGGCCGCGGAGGCCAGCGGGTGGACACCCCCACAACAGTGACCCCTTCTTCACCGCCAGTGACGGGGATGAACGAGGCCGCCGACATCGCCAAGTGGTGGCTTGGACGGGCGGAGGAGGCGGAGACGTCCCCATGGAGCCGGAAGGTGAGGATGAGGATCTCCCTCCTCCCTACCGGAGCTCGGAGTCTTCCGAGACCGAGACGCCCAGGTGGGGCGACATGGACGAGGATGACGTCATGGACTTCGACATCACGAAGAAGCGCCCATCCTCGGACCCACCGAGGCGACCCGGCGGAGACCCACCGGGACCCCCTGGCGGAGGACCATCAGGACCCCCTGGAGGACGCCCACCAAGTGGACCCCCTGGAGGCGGACCACCGGGCGGGGGAGGACCCCCTGGACCGGGCGGACCCGGCGGAGGCCCTCCTGGAGGACCCCCTGGGGACCCCGACGACCCACCAGGGAACGGCGACCCGGATACCACCTGGCGGTGGATTGTCTACCTCCGCAGGAGAGTCCAGTTGCTCGAGCTGGAGGTAGACACGGGCAAGGGCGAGATGGCTCGCATCTCCAGGGTCGCCGCGCGCGCGCAGAAAGATCTGGACATCGCCAGGGCCGAGACCACGCAGCTGAACACGGTCATCAGCGGCCTGCAGCAGAGGCTGGACGCGCTGGAAGCCCGTGGGAGCGTCGGCAGCGACCACCCACCCCTGGAGTCTGGCTCGTCGGACGACGGCTGGGCACCCGGACCAGGTCCAGGCAGACCCCACGCCCCCGGCGGAGCCCCCAGGAGTCGCCCCAGCGCCAGTGCCCCCTCTCTCACCGCCCCCTCTCACCGCAGCGCGGGCCGCCGCAACGAGCGCGTGCCGCCCGGCAGTGGCAGTGAGGATTGGCGTGATGAGTGGCTCAGCGCGGAGTACCGCAACCGCTGTGCTCCACCGCGGACACCGGTACGCCCCCGGCGCCCCGCACCAGCCCTGGAGCCAATCCCAATGGCTGGTGGACGTTATGGTGGACTCAGGGATGAGGTCCCCAGAGGAGACGTGGAGTGGGATGTAGGCGAAGGTGAGGACCTGGACCTGGACCTGGAGGAGTTCGACATCAGCCCGCCGCGTGGTGTACGACGGGAGGCCGCTGAACGCAACCGCCAGCGCCGTGATGAGGGTGCGTACATGGAAGCAGTACGGCGTGAACATTTCGGTTCAGCGTACATGGAGGAACCGCGGCGTAGCCACAGGGATTCCATGGAGGAGATGGACGTGGCGGCCGTGGGAGTCCGTGGGCGAGGCCGATGGGAACCTCGGTCGACCTCGCGGCCGGCGTTCCTGGTCTCTAAGGCCGCGGATGCCGCCGTGTGGGAAGACCTGAAGGACATCAAGCCCCCCATGTACGACGGCAACCCCCTCAACCTCGACCGCTTCTTGGAGAACCTGGACGATTGGGGGCTGACCGTCACTGAAGACATGCCTCACGCGGATGCGGAGAGATATGTCTTCAGACGGTTCAGGTACCGCCTGCCGGAAGTGCTCGGAGAGCTATACTTCATGGCGACCAAGGAGGGGAAAATCAAGACCCTCAAGGAAGCCAAGAAGTGGCTCAACGAGCAGGAGCGGGTGGACGCTCCGCAGGTGGCTGCCAAGCGGTGGAAGTCCATCAAGCTTGAGCATGATGGACGGGAGATCCGCCTGCGGGATTGGCGGGACTTCCGAGGGAAATACACCCTCTACCGCCGCAACGTGGAGGATTGGAACGAGGGTGACAAGCAGGCTCGCCTGCTCTCCATGCTGCCGGAGGCATGGATCAAGAGGGTCACCAAGGAGGAATCCAAGCGGGCCAAGTCCAACCACACGGTCAAGATGATGCTCCCCAAAGAGTATCATACGAACGTGGTGGCTTGGGCGAAGAAGAACGTGGCCCGGGATGTCAAACGGCACTCCCTGCGGAACGCTCTCCTCATCACTGTCTCGGGCGATCGCGAGAAGACCGCGATGTGGCGCCTTGACGAGTGTGAGTTGAGCGGCCAGACCATCCGTCTGCAGGCCATCCCAGCGCGGATGAGCTGCGACGAGATCCTGGAGTGGGTTGGCGAGGAAGTACTCAAGGAGTACCGAAACCTCCACCACACCCGCGGGTTGAGGCCCGGCGACCGCGACGTCAACTACGTTGGCGAGGGACCTGGCGGGGAAGCTGCCATGGACCCAGCGGGAGCTGGCGGCGATGAGACTCTCGTCGACGATGACGACGACGATGAGCCCGCCGAAGTGGCCGTTTGTGCCTTCGTGGCCAAGAACCTGAGCGCGGGGAGCAAACCGGGAAACTGGAAGCCCCTGCAGCAGGGTTGGAGGAAGCAGGAGAAGAGGGACCCTCGCCGCATTGGCGACCCTCCGCTGTCCTTTGGGGAGTTCGTACGAGCTCACCCTCAGGGCTGTTTCGTGTGCTATGGGAGGAAGCGAGGCTTCAACCATGACCACCGAACATGCCCCGTCCACAAGGCCGACACGGAGGCTTACAAGAAGGCGCACGGGTCGAAGAAGCGTGCGCCCGCGGGTATCCGGGAAGCCAAGGTGGAGGTGGACAGGGACGAGCTCTCCAAGCTGGTGTCGCAGGGGACCGAGTTGGCCAAGGAGATCCAGGAGATCAAGAGGAACTGGGTCCCCAGGTCGGACAACAAGAACAAGGAGAACAACCAGAACAACCAGAACAAGGACAAGGACAAGAAGCCTACTCGGAGCGAAAGAAGGAAGAAGGGCGTCAACGAGGTTGATGCAGAGGAGAACACCCCTTCTTCCACAACCGACGCCCCCTAGCGGAGCCCCTGCAGCCAAGGGTCCCAGCTAGGGCGGTCGCAGGATGGTGACGTGGGAAGCGCCGAACCATCCCAGTCGGGAGTCGATAAGCACAAGGGGACTGCCGCGGGCGGAAGGCCCGGTCCGGCGCCCAGTCGCGGAGGCGGGGTGAGGGCAAGTGAAGGCACGAACCCTTGCACCCGTCCGTCCTTCGCGACCAAGAATGTGTTTGATGTACTACAGGATCTTTCCGAGAGTATCGGAGGATCACCCGGACCGCAGCTGGATGCTGCAGATGGGCAGCCTGAGCCCATTGTCCACGACCTGCACCAGTCGCTTGTTGAGCTTCTGGAACGGCCGGAGATCCTGAGTTTGCACGCCGTGCGCCGTGTTGGTCGCGAGCGGCAGTTGCATCTTAAGGTCCGAGCCTTATGCGGGGAAGTGGAAAAGGTTTTCGACGTGTTGGTTGACACGGGAGCTCAAGTCAGCTTGGTCAAGGCTGGCCTACTTCCACCAGAGTGTCTGACCGACAGTCGGAAACCTGTCAGGCTGAAGGTGGCGAACGGCCAGTACATGTTGGGAGGCACGAAGGAAGCGGCCATCGGGCTGCAGTTCGTGAACCATCGTGAGCTGAGCTGCCCAGACCTCGGCAAGGAAATCCTCCTGCACGGTCGCTTCTACGAGGCCGAGATGGACTGGGACATGATCGTTGGATACGACTTCATGATGGAGACGGACTCCGGCGTTCTCCCGGCCCAGGCCTCCATGACCCTGTACCAGGACGACCAACTCTCGTGGCTTTCGTCACCTGAGCACCATGTGGAATGCCAATGGATCCACCCCGAACGCAATCAGCTCGAAGTGGCCGCGCTGGACACTGAGCCAACTGGTCCTGCAAACCAGGAGTACGGCGTAAGGCCGGAAGTGGCGAGCCGAGTTGTCGCGGACTTGGGAGCTTCGGATCTGGCCCTGGATGCTTTCTCTTCAGGAACCTCCGCCCATCTGCGGGTGTGTGAGAAGTACTGGAGCGCACAGGACTCCGCGTGGAAGAAGCACTGGGGTCCGCATCAGGGATTGATGTGGATCCATTGCCCCCTTTGGGACATTCCAAGAGCGATAGCGAAGATTCGCAAGGACCGCTCCAAGGCAGTGCTGGTTGTTCCTATGGGATGCAGCGAGGAGGAAAGTACCCGACATTGGGTAGCCTCATTGACCAACATGACCTTGAACAAGGTCGTCCTACCGGCTGGAGAGAGTGTCTATCAGGACGCTAAGGGACAGCCCATGCCACCCCAGAGATGGCCAACGGAATTCCACTATGTGGATGGGGGCCTTGATCAGGCCGACACCACGGACTTCGTGTGTGTCAACCGCATCATAGCGGAGCCATGGCGGCAATGCTTTGCGGTTCCCCCTGTTGACATCGAAGAATCGGAATCGGAAGAGCCCCTCACTGAAGAGGAGTGGGATCTGGTTCAGGGGTATATGGATCAGCCCTTTCACGACTGGGGAAACCAGCGTGAGGGCAAAGGCCAGGACAAAGCCTGGTGGGAAGT
This sequence comes from Eutreptiella sp. 'Long Island Sound 2002', assembly GCA_964036045.1. Lineage (NCBI taxonomy): Eukaryota > Euglenozoa > Euglenophyceae > Eutreptiales > Eutreptiaceae > Eutreptiella > Eutreptiella sp. 'Long Island Sound 2002'. The sequence continues at coordinate 63,781,138 of OZ038388.1, read as the reverse complement.
GGACTCGATCGTCTCCGGTTCCTATGATGGGAATACCTTCGTTCAGAAGGTGCTGGATCACATGTCCAGCCAGGACGAGCCGCCTGGCGGTAACCCACCCACCTACGGCGATCTGTTCCGAGGCAAGACCAGAGATGGCCCTTTGGGCCACCTGGGAAGACCACCTGAGCCGAAACCGAGTGGGGTCGCTACCCCTCAAGTAAGCTCCGTGGTTCAAGTGCCCGGAAAAGCCAAGGCGGAGTCCGATGACTGCCCCAAGATTCAGGCATTGAGGGCCAGGCTGAAGCAGAAGTATGGTGATACCTTCTTCAGCGGTAAGCCTGTGTTTCCCCCACCGGTACGTGGACCGTATGGCGAGGCCAAGATACGACTGAAGCAGGACCCCCGTGTGTATCGGCACCGGGAGTTTGCCCTGAGGGGCGAGAGGAAAGAGGCCATGGAGAAGATCCTCCGTGACTTCATCCAGAGAGGCTGGCTCAAGCCGTGCCACTCCGAATGGGCCTCTCCGTGCTTCGTCGTCCCCAAGAAGGTTGCCGGTGAGTGGCGGCTCGTGGTCGACTACCGCGGCCTGAACGCCCAAACGCAGCATGATAGCTATACGCTTCCCCTCATTGAGGACATGCTGCAAAAACAACACCGGCGGAGGATCTTCACGGTGATTGACCTGAAACATGGTTATCATCAGATGCCTCTCGCCGAGGAGTCCCGTGCCTGCACAGCCATGAGCACCCCACTTGGACCTCTCCAGTGGAAGGTGATGCCCATGGGCGTTACCAATGGCAATGCGGCTTTTCAGCGGATGCTGGAGAACCTGCTTGAGCCGCTGCGTGACTGTGCGGACCCCTTCGTGGACGACGTGATCATCGCGTCCGGGGACCCCAGTATGAGCTACGAGGAGCTCCTGGAGGCACACGAGAGGGACGTCACTCGAGTGCTGGACCTCCTGGTTCGGCACAAACTCACGGGCAGCAGTGACAAGGCCACCATTGCGGTAAGCGAGGTGGTCCTCGCTGGCCACGTAGTCGGGAACGGGCAGCGAAAGCCCATACCTGGCAAGGTGGCTGCGATTGAGCACTGGGAAAAGCCCAAGACGGTCTCTGAGCTACGGGCGTATCTGGGGTTCTGCAACTACTACTCGGGGTATATCAAGATGTATGCCGAGTATGCAGCCCCCATGACGACCATGCTCAAGGGCAACCGAGAGGAGACCAAGAAGGGGTCCAAGAAGGCTCTGGTCTGGACAGCTGAGTCTGACCGTGCCTTTGAGGGGATGAAGCAGGCGCTGCTATCCGCAGTGGGTCTGCACCTCGTGGATCCCGACCGAGGGTTCGTCCTGCGCACCGACGCTTCCGACTACGCCATTGGCGCTGTGTTGGAGCAAGTGCTTGACGACGGGAGGCACGTGCCCGTGGCCTTCTGGAGCCGAGTCCTGGCGGAAGGCCAGAGACGGACGTGGACGCCCCGTGAAAAGGAGGCGTATGCCATCGTCATGGCTCTCAGGAAATGGGCTGGGTACATAGCCCTCCATCCCGTCACCGTCTGCACCGACCATCAGAGTCTGCAGTCGTGGCACAAGGAGCACGTGGACACCCCCTCAGGTCCCGCCTCCCGACGGGCAAGATGGCATGAGACCTTGGCCAAGTTCGACCTCACGGTTGTGTATATTCCTGGAAAGGATAACACCGTGGCGGACTGTCTCAGTAGGTGGGCCTATCCCGCCAGCAAGGGCATGACAGATATCTCTGCCCATGGCGATGAGGCTGAGACCGCTGAAGCCAAGAGGATCATCGAGATGGAGCGCCTGATGGAGGAGGAGGGTGTGAAATGCTTCGTCGTCACGGCTGCGGATGCCCCCCTCGGAAAGAGGGTGAGCAGAGCGGTCAGTGTACTCGCCCCTGATGGAGCTGAGTCCGACAAGCACCTCTTCCCGGAGTCTTGCCTCCAGGACGACTGGACCGACGACTACGCCAAGTCTGAGGCCTTTGCGGCCGAGTATAGGGCTGTGACCGACCCTGATGACGGGCAGAAGTGGCCAAAGGGGCTGACTGAGGAAGATGGCAAGCTCTACCGGAATGGTAAGCTGCTAGTACCAGAGTCCCGGGTGCTCGAGCTGTGTGAAGCTTGGCACCACCACATGCTGCACCCAGGGGTCAAGAAGCAAGCTCTTGACATGCAGCGTCGGTTCGAGATCGACCATATCGTTCTTTACACCGCCATCAAGAAGGTCAGGAAGGGTTGCTCGGTCTGTCAGGCCTGCAATCCCGATAACCGGAACGTCAAGGGGGAACCCCAATGGACCCGGGTTCCTGACCAGCCCATGGAGAGCGTGGCCATGGACGTCTTCTCCATGCCCGAAGTGCACATTGGCAAGGATACCTTTGACTGTGTGGTTCTCTGTGTGGACCGCCACAGCGGCTACGTTGTAGCTGTTCCGGCACGCAAAAAGGGGTTGCTTGCCAAGGAAGTGGCAGTCATGATGATTCGTCATTGGCTGACCGTCTTTGACATCCTCCGCACCATTTGCAGTGACCGAGGGCCCCAGTTTACTGGTGGCTGGTTCAAGGCTATGTGTTCCCTCATGGGAATACGACATGCCAAGAGCGTCGCCTATCTCAGCCAGTCTAACGGCCGTGCTGAAGTGGCTGGACGGCAGCTGTTCGAGAAGCTGCGCAAGATCCACATCACCAATCCACGTCGGAACTGGTTTGAGGAGATGTGGCCTGCTCTGAAGGCCCATCATGACACCCCCACACCGGGCGTTTTGTCCCCTCACCAGATTCTGTTCGGCAGAGACCCCTTGGGTAGGGGACTTCCCTTGTCTGGTGATGGCATGGCCATGGATGCCAAGGAGTTCTTCGCGCGGCAAGAGCAAACGGCGCGGGACATCCGCCAGCAACTCGAGAAGGAGCATGCTGAGCGTCAGAAGTCCGCCCCGAGCTCTACAGCGCAGAAGTTCAGGGTGGGAGACCCGGTGTGGGTTATCAGACCCCGCCCCATGGGCACCCACCGCACCAAGACCTGGTTCACACCCGGCGAGGTGGTCCGCAGGATTGGTGAGGACACCTACCGCATCAAGGTGGGTCATGGACAGTTCCGGGAACGCCACGAGAGTCAACTCCGTGTGCGGGAACCCGACCTCCGTGGCCAGCATGTGTCCCTGAGCTATGCCGCACATGAGGCCGATTCGGACGACGACTATGCTGAGCAGGACGACTATACAGTCGAGAAGATCCTGGCTCAGCGTCCGAAGGCCTCGGCACCCGGAGGTCTGGAGTTCAAGGTTCGTTGGCGAGGCTATGGGCCGTCCCACGACACCTGGGAACCCGTCTCCTCGTTCGTGCCGCGGGTCAATACTCCCTTCATGGAGTACATCCGCAAGCACAAGACCAAGATCCATGTTTCGGACTTGGCAGCACTCACCCGGGCGATTGCAGCCAGGGGTGCCTGATCAGCACCCTGAGCTCTCCCCTGATGTGTTATGAGCGCTTGTGAGGTCGACGGATTGTCCCTTACTTGCTTGCTCTCTTCCATCTTCCGGTGACCTGCCATCAGAGTGGCCATATACCCCCCCCTGCTGAATCCAGAGGAGAATGGCCCCTCTTTTTCACTTCCATTTGTCACTCCCCCCCCTGCTGAATCCTTGGGAAACCAGGTAGGGCGACTGACCTTCATATTTCTGAGCTCTTGGGGCCTTGAAGCCCATACGACGTTGCGCAACGGATGCCGCTGTCATCGGCATTGCGATTTTTGGGTGTGTGGTCTGGTTCCATGGCACTTGCGGAATCCAGACCAGTCGACGTGTGTCAGCTGACTATATATGGCCTGAACTCAGGCGTTTTCCTGTCCACCCTCCTGCATATGCCTCCTCCTGACCGTGGCGTGGTTTGGCGCTCTATCCAGAGTGTGTTTACACGCCTATTTACCCAGATTATTGCTTGTTTTTCTGCCCTCCAGGATATGTGCATCTGTATGTTAAGTGTCATCAGCCCATCGCTGAGGGATGGACTGTTTTTCACCACGAATCGGGATACAGTGGCGCCCTGAGTCGCCGTTTACATGTTTTTACATATGGTCCACCCTGGACCACTACCTCAGTACATATTGATCTGTTTGAGTGCCCCTGATACCGTGTTGCCCTATTCGCTGTGATGTGGAGATCCTGATGGCGCCAGGCGGGAAGCCCAGTTGCCTGACTACACTCCCAGCGGTCCGCCACTGTCAGTCCCAGTGTGAGCCTACCGATTCGCAGACGCACTTGCAGTCGGATGGCGGCCTCCGGTGCTCCTGACCTCGGTCAGTCTGCCTGGGAAACTGGTGGTTTGAGGAGTCGACGCCTCCGCCCACACTGCATGAGGACTCCCTCATGTATGGCCTTCGTGGTAATAGGGCGAGGGAAAAGACGGCCTTGATGCCCGATCCCTTCAGGAGGAGCTCCCTTAAGATCCCTTAAGGAGTTCGGCTGTAGCACCCTGGACTCGCGTCGTATGGATATGGACATGGTGCGCCCGAGGAAGGACCCGTGGGGACTCTCCCCAGTCGGCGGGCCTTGGGAAGCTTGGGGTAGCCTGATGGATCTTTGTGGTCGCTCTCGACCTGTGGGACCACCTCGGTCGTCGTGTGTCGCCTATGTTGGCCGTGTATGCCACTGCCACTGTGGTGGTGACCGTAGCAGCCGGCACCCGGTGCGCCTGGAATGGGTTAACGGGTCCTTTGCATGCCGAACAATCGCCGCCAGGACCCGGGACTTGATACTTGATACTATACATGTGCTACGAGCTTTCACAGCGTCATACCTATCTTACTGTGGAATTTGGGCTGCCTACCCTGAATCAGCCTGAAGTGAGGATGTGACACCCCCCCCCCCTTCAGGAACTGGTCCTGGGTACCCGCTGCCATGCATGGGTGTTATCGAGCCCCCCCCAGGGTTTGCTCTAAGGAGGGGGGTGAAGCGGTACCCAGAACCCCATGGCTAGGTTACGGCATACAACCGGTCTCCGGTCCACTAACCCCGTGTACGGAAGGGAAGACCGGTCTCCGGTCCACTAACCCCATGTACGGAAGGCGCCCGTTGACGCCCGGTGCGAGCCCGGCGGGAGCGTGTTCCGTGCCGTAAAGCCCCGCATCGGCAACCGATGCACCGCCAGCGGAGATTTGCATATCAGAATGTCAGGAATCAACAGGGTTTTATTTTCATATTGTTTCCGTCAATTTTTACGCTTCCGTTCTGATACTCACTGTTTTGACTGCTGGCGGTTGGATCGCGACTTTACCGTAACCGCCAGTTTAACTGTAATTAATGGAAATTTTAACGCTATCCGCGACGAAGGCTCCAAAGCCTTCAGGAATTGCATGGATGCTTCCGCAATTTTCACATCTTACACTCGCAACCTTAATCCGAATTTTTCAGGATGTCGAAATCGGATTTTCGACTTCGACATCCCCGCACTTGATTTGACCTCTTTCGAGTGGACCTACGTGCTTCCCTATGCACGAATCAACTTTCCTTTTATCCTGCCCTCCATTTGTCTTAAAGATATGGGCAAAACAAAGTTGATTCGTGAGGCCACTTGTGAAGGTCATATCTCGTGTTGCTTGCGAGGAATGACAATAAGGAAACGTGGGATGTATTCACAATACTCCTGACGTAATTTAGGAAGCATCATATGCCTTGCGTCTCCACACGTGCGCGCTAGTGTAATGGATCATGGTCAAGAGGGTAAAGTTTGCGTTGTAACTCTATGGCCATGATATTGCGTGCGTTAAGATAACCTTCGAGTGTAGCGCGCAAGTGTTGGTGTTGCATAGGAACTCTCCTTGAGTTCCTATGAGCGATTGACACAAAGTTGTGCCCTTGGAGGGGCATGACATATCGTGGGGGGAGCTACCTTTTTGGGCAATAAGTGGTATGTGCCATGTGTTGTATCGCGTGCCCATTTGGCGGTGTTGGCTAAGAGCGATGCGCCCGCCAATGGACCTCACATTGTGCAAGCCCCTTCTCCATACTCCCTACGATCAATTGCAAGCCTAACCTTCGTGAAGGGAAGCTTGTGTGGCGATCCCGAAGCGATGCGTTGGGAGCAAGGTGTGTGTTTTGCAATTTTCCATATTTTCATGTGCCCACTTGGGAAGTAGCGCTCGTAACCTTTCAAAGCGCCCCAAGTGGAGCACATACATGGAATCGAAGGTCATTGGTGTCAAGTCATTGTGTTTAGAAGGATTAGTTGATTGCACGATCCAAGCCGAAGATATTACAATATAATTGTGCGCCTTTCAAGGCACTTTTGTGTGTCTTTGTGCCAATTTTGCCGTTTTTGGCCCGTCATGATGTCAAGTGGCGACCATGTATTCCAACGTTGCGCTCAATTGACATCATGACTCAAGTATGATATGAGGGTACATACTTCGGTGCCCAACATATCTTGAACCCGGCGAATAACTCCTCGTGGGCTTGGCGTACCGTGGCCGCCATGTTGGCGATTTGGGACCATCCCAAATCATGGGCTCACTTGGCGACCCTGCCATTCCCAAAACCGGGGGAGTTGGGCGACGCCCAAAAGATATGTTGGACACACATGACTTGATACCAATCCTATGGCACACTCCGGTCCAAGTCGGGCATGTGCCTTATTTGCCCCAACCATGAGTGTGCGCATTTTTGGCCATTTTGAGCAATTTTCCACTTTTGCTGCCCGCCGTGCACTATGTTCTAACCCTCGTGTACGCCGGACGCATGGACCAATGGACCATATACGACATGGGTGTTATGTATGTTGGTCCCCATGGTTCACACACCACGTGGGCGAAGCGGAGCAACCTTCGTTAAGGTGCTAGCCCAAAGTGAGTGTGGGCAATTTTGCCATTTTGGTATTTGTGGACCCAATTGGGATTGTCACCACGCCGAGTGGCATGGAGATCTTCGAGAGCCAAGGGCATGGGAGTCTCCGGACTCCTGGTGGATCGCGTATGGAATGGCGGATCCGATCTCCAAGCCTGCGTGGAGATATACTATTGGGAGCACCCCGAATTTTGGCTCATTTCAAGCAGCCAAAATGACCCCATTTTGGGACCCCAATTTCCCCCTTCCGTGTGGTCAATTGGCTGCCCCATTTCTCTATGCCCACAGGGAGCCCGAACTAATTCCAAGTTGTACACTCAGATATAAGTCCTAGGTCCTGCCTCCTATCCTGTGAGCCGTTGGCCTTACCTTGGCCGGGCGAGCCGCGCGTGGGAATGACGCCAATTTTGGTGATTTTGGCATCATGACCCCACTTGACGAACCCGTGGTGCCCTGATGCCGGGACCTCAGAGGGAACCAGGTTGGGTGAGGGTTCCAGGGATTTGATAGTCGAAGGGCATCGGGTCAGTTGCCTCGTCCCTACCTCTGACGGGTCCGGACGAGGGGTCAATTTTGGGGATTTTTGAGTTAATTTCAGTTTGGGCTGAAACAGCCCATTTTCAGCTACCAACTCCTAGGGAATATAGGCGGGGCCATATCTCTGGCTCAGAGAGGAGTTGGAACCTGCTGTTGAGGGAGCATAGGGAGCCACCGTCGGTTGGCCTTAGAGCCCCCGGGTTTACCAGGAACTCGCCTGTGGCTGGGCGGGACACCTCCCTCATTGGCAGGGTTTCAGGGTCCGGACTGAGCAGGGCATGGGTTGTGTTTGAGCCCCCGCCCCCACCAGCCACTGAGAGGGTCGGACCTGGGATTGGGATACGAGTTGGGATAGAGTGTCTATTGTCCTGTGATGCCCTTACCCCAGTCCAGTCTTAGCCCCATGTGTACATATCCTGATGTGTTGCTGTACATACTTTCGTTCCCTCATTTCAGAGTGGCAAGGATTCTGAAACGCTTTGTCACATGACATGAGCGCATTGATGCCCCTGTGAGCGTAGTGCTTTGCCTGCCTGCTCACTTGCGCGTGTCAACCGCAGCGTCCCGTGGCCGGCCCCCCACGGGAAAGCGTCAAGAATAGGGGCGCTGGAGAGACAGCATTTTTACCTGGAGGTTTCTTCGTAGGAAGTCGGTGCCAATGACGATGTCAAAGGCGTCGGTGTCCAGCACTCTGCAGTGTTGGGTCACGGTTTCGTCGCCGGGACATATAGTCACATCGACCCCCCCCAAGGAATGGATGGTACGCCAATCCCCTACTCTTATGGCCACGGTCTTAGTTTTCTTGAAAGTCTTTAGCAGGCGCTGGGCCACTATGAAAAGTGTTGCACCGGTGTCAAGCACCGCTCGAAAAACCTGATCCTCGATTTTCACGAGGATCCAGAAAACCAAGTCCTCCTCTTCGGAGCCGCCCCCCTACTCCTCATCAGGGAACTTGACATCCACCCCTGCAGCAATGAGGGACTTGGCCATCCAGGCCAAGCGCCTCTTCTTGGAATTATTCCCCTCAGGGGTAGCGTTATCCCCTTGGGGGCGCTTCTTGGGGTCACCTGCGGCAGGAGCGGGTGTAGCAGCAGGAGTGGGTGTAGCAACGGGCGCTGATGAGCGCCTCTGGGGGTTAGGGGGTCCATTTTTGCCACCCCCCCTGCCACCTCCTTTACCACCTTTATCCCCATTTGGGGGATTTCTGGCGGGCGTTTGGGTCTTCTGGCGTTCTGCTTCCTGACGCTTGAGTTTGTCACTCTCGCGTTTCTTGATGTGGCATTCGTCCTCGTAGTGACGACGTTTGCCACAGTAACCACAGGTGATGGTACACCTGAAATGGTCCTGATGGGTCACAGGTTTCCCATCTTTGGTATGCTGCTGACGTTTCATGTGCAGCATACAGCCACTGCGGAGATCGCAGTCAGAGGCAGGACAAGGTCCCCCCTTGTCATTGACAGGTTTGCAGTAGAACAGGGGGGGTGTACCTGCATCAGGTTTAACCTCATTCATGGCACGTAGGTTACCCCTCCCTTTACCACCTCCCTGGTTGGTGTTAGTGGGATTTTTAGGCCCTTTCCCTTCGCCACGTTCGGGGGTAGGGGTACCACCTCGACCCAAATGCTTCTTGAGGAATTTCTCCATGTGGGAGTCATTCTCTCTCTCAAGAGCTAGCTCAATCAAGAGGTCCACCAGTTCATCGTACGAGTGGGTACTGCTCTTCCTCTCAGAGGTGGAGCGGCAATCATCCCATGTACGTTGGGGGATCTTACTCATGAGCCACAGGTGGGGCTCAGTGGCTCCGTAGGAGCCCACGTTCATCCTCGAAAACAGGTACTCCAAGTCGCACACATATTCAGAAATTCGCGCAGTGGATGGAAACTCAGGGAGCATAGGTAGTTCCTCGATCTGTGTGCGTACGCTGAGGTCAGTCTCATAGACTGGGAATGTTTTCTTCAACCTCAGGAGTACCTCTGCCCAGGTAGAACAGGTTTTCACAATCTGTTTCACCTGTTTTTGCAAAAATTTCTTTTTGCATGAGCGTTTCAGCAGAGAGCATTTGGTGGCCACATCCACATGGGATTGGCCAGTCAGCAAAAGGAACACTGCAAATTCTTCTGCCCCTTCGGGCAGATTTTTCGGGTCGAACATGGCAGTTCCAGCTGGATCTTCGCTTGGGCAATACGTCTGCCCGTCTTCCCACCCCCCCGGAGTTAGGCCTGAAGGCGACACGCCGGCAAGAGGTGCCAGGGCTGACAGCCCTCTTTTCTCAATCTCTGTGACAGGCACGTCCTGTAGTTCAGCCATGGGCACAGTCCTGGCACGGGGGTGAAAGGGGCTGGGGCAGGTGACCTTAGGCAACAGCCTTGAGACCCTTGATCTCTTAAGATCTTCGGCCAGGGTACTCAGTCCTGGAGAGAGAGAGGGCAACTCTGGCTTGGGTAAGGGTTCTGCAATACCCAGTTTAGCCTTAATGGCCTCCGATAGGGCCGTCACATCTGGATCTTCTGATCCGGACAGGAGTTTGGCCAACAGTTCGGCCGTATGAACCAGGGCACCGTAGGTTGGCCTTGGATGATGTTGTTCCTCAACTAGAGTCGGGCCCAGTTCGGGAGCCCTTGGGGTTGGACAACATGCTCTTGGATACTCAGGTCTTGGTCGTGTTGGCAGGGATGCTGTCTCGGCTCTGTCGGACGGCGGGCCAGAGTGCGCGTAGGACCCTAGGTCTGTACGTGGTCTGGATCCATGTACTGCCAATGGCTCCTCTCCATCTTCTCCACGAATGGATTTGTAGTACTCCTCATGGAGGATGTATTCATCCCTTTTCTTCCTCAGTTCCTCATACTCCTCAGGGCCTTCAATCGCTGTTGAGGATGAAGCCGGACAGTTGGATCTGGATACTGAGGCTGCTACACGTCTGTGGAGATGACTGAAGCTGTCTCCACCGTGAGCCGCTAAGGCTTCGGTGGTAAGGCCTTTATTCTCTTCCGCCCTTCTGCGTTCTGGATCTCCTTGGGACCCAGATGCGCCACTGAGATGTTGTGGAGCTCGGTAAGGTGGTTCACTCATTGGGTGGGCCATGCTGCCCATTTGCACTTGGACAGTTCTGATGGGCCAGGTCCTGACGCTTGGCGTGGACATGATGAACTTGCTGTTGAGCTTTGTGTGCTGCACTTCTTCTCAGGGTCGGTTCAAAAGGTCACAAGGGACTGTCTCTGCTACCGGAAAGATGTCCTTGATTTATGCCTTAGATATTTTGATGAAATCCTGCAGGTTTTGTAGTTGAAAACCCAAACCAAAGCAGCAAGTAGAGCAAGAACTGGATGTGGATCGAATCAATGATTGGTTTTGGAATCCAGTGTAACACAGAAGGGCTGCAGATAGACAAAGCAGGTTTATACACAAAGATTAAATCACGAATGGATAATACAAAAGATTTTATATGAAAATTGGTCTGACTCTTGCCTCAGAGATAGCATTAGGCACTTCATGTGCACTCTTTTGGGTGAAATGGTGCAGGTTAGGAATGTGGGGCATAGATGTCAGGACCACACAGAAAATGACTTGGCCAAGCAACTGAATTCAGAAACAGTTACAAAGTAGGACCACAATAAGTGGTAGAAACAATTGAGTATAGGGGTCTTGGGGTGGGAGACCACTAGGCTTAACCTCCAAGGCCTAAAGCATGAAATGCCTGTTTTATTTCAGTATATCCTCCATGAAGGAAGGTACCTCCGCTCAGTTGAGTGGTAGGGGTGAACTTCATGGGGGGCTAGGGTCACAACCCTAGTTACTTTGAGAACGTGTACTTTAGGCCACAAAAGAGAGATAAAAACACTTAAGTTTGTCTTAGCATCAACAAAAGGGTTTTAAGGGGGGCTTGGCCTGGATCAAGCCCTCCAAGAAAGACAAGGCAGTGACTTTTTCTTACTCAGATCAGGCATCTTAGCCAGCGCCCTGTCCACCACCACCTGACAGATCCGCCTGATCCTCGGCGAATCCAAGCCTCCAGCTTCACAGACCAGCAGAAACCAGCTGGACTTCCCACTCAAATCCTTGCTGCACTCGGCAATGACCGAGATGCAGTGGCCCATCCCTTCCCCAGTCCCTCCACCGCAGTCGACGAGCTTAATGGCATGACCATCAACCCTGCAAATGACATGCCCATACACCCTGTCCTTCACCCTCTCGTACATGGACTTGTCCTGGGTCTTGATGGTTTTATTGCCAGGCGGAGCTACCAGGTGCTCGCCCGCCACTCAGCCCGATCCAGCGTCGCCCCCCACTGGCTGTCGACACCCATAGCCCTCTCTGCCCGGACAAAAAATGTCTTCTGGCGGATACCACGCGCTGCAGCTTGGTATTCCGCATCATACTCCCTGAGGTCGATTCCGACCTGCAGCCACTGACCCGTCTGGCCGTACACGTCCTTCCTATTCTGCACCGAAATCACCTCCCACTTACCACCCACAAACACCATTTCTACGACACCCCCAGGAGCAGCCCCCTCGAACTCGTAACAAAACCAGGGAGGGTAAACGCCTGCAAGTTGCGACCCAGCCGTGATGAAGTCGCCCCCCAAAGAATTCTGGTCACCCCAGACCGTGGTCAACGGCGTGACGAACCTCCCCTTCCGCCAGTTCCTCTTGAAACAACAGGTCTTGCTTTCAACCTGTGTCAAGTGCGCCCCCCCCATCTCGGACCACAGCAGACGCACCCTGTCCCTCTTCCTGACAATAAACAGAAAGTTTTATGGTGATTTCAACACTGTGTGTTTGTTGTGCCTCTCCTGCTGCTTGCTGCTGGTGTAGGGTTTCCTGCTGCTTGTTTTTGATGAGGAAAATGTTTTTATTTGCTGAAAGACAACCAATCGAGATTAACCCAAGCCAGAGATAAGCAAGTAGAAGAAGGTCAGGATCAAAGCATGAAGGGCTGCAGTCACAAAGAGTTAGATATAGAAAACTATCAACAATATACCACAGCAATTAGCATACATTGCAACTGAGGATGAAATATTTTACATGTCTGAGAAAAACTGATGGGAAAACTGCCCCAAGGGCTCACTCTCATCCACAGTGCCATCTTGAGATGTGCACTCTTTGTTTTTGGGTCCCATAGGTGCTGAGGTGGCATGGCATGTGGCGATGAGGTCACTGCCATGTCACATGGGATATTCCTACTTAGCTAGGCTGACTGGGTATTGAACCCAGGACCTCTCAAAAAGAGGTGCCCCAGCCCCCTAGGGTGCATACCACTAGGATAGCTAAGGATTCATGAGAAAACATAGATAAATTCATAGGCTCTGCCTTCAGTATATCAGTGCCTCAGCAACCCAGGAAAAGATGTTTTAGTGCCTATAGCTTGGGGATAAAGGGGTCCACACCACATTCTAATTTAGTGTTTGGTTCCATAGGTCAAAATGTGTTTTCACCACTTTTGGTTGGGCCAATACTAAGATAGAAATGCCTGTGTGCTTAGAGCACCTCTAATACAACTAAAGTATACCCTAAAGCATTGGAAAAGCACTTTTTCTTACTCCCTGCTTGTGCTGTGGTGGCCACCACTGTCGCACCTTCAGGAAAAAGGGATTTTTTCTTGGCCTTTCCTTGGTTTCCACATGTACTTTAAAATACCTATAGCTTCCCTAACACCCGAAAAGAGCGCTTTACCATGGCCAGCGACTCTTGCTGCATTGTTGATGACAAACTCCAACAGAAAACTCAGCGCTCTTGGCGCTGCCGGGGTTCCTTTGGCTTGGTGGGGTTAGAGTAGGGCATGCCAAGACCATATGCATGTGCATCCCTCCCTTCAAGCTGCAGCGTAACACAACCCAACGCCAGACCCTGATAGGACGCTCGACCCAAGTCTCATGGAACCTGTTGGAGACACCTGTCCGGGTACTGGGGCGAGAGTGCGCTGATTTAATTAGAATTGCCCCTTGGAGGGGTCTTGATTCTGGTTCAGTCTCCTGCTGCTGCTTTTCGGCCAGAACAGCGGCCTACTCAACGAGGCTTTGCGAGGAGGTCGGTACAACAGAGAAATGGGAGAATGAGGGACGAATCCACGCAAGCGCGAAGCGACAACACCTAAATCCGTCAAATGACGGCCTAGAATTTTTCTGAAGGCACACACCTGGACAGAATCCAATTGTGCATCAGATGCACATTTTTATAAAATTTGTAGTCATCTCTTGATTTTTCAAATCAAGAAATTCTTACGCAGAAAAAGGCGGCGCGCAGGAGCGGCTCCTAGCGAAGCGCCGGAAAAAAAAGAAATAATGAAATTATCAACGTATGTCTCACGTAAACCGGAAAATGACGAGACACACATAAATAGATTTGATGAAAGATTCCAGCCACATTGCCAGAATCAACCAAAAATCAGGAATTCGTAAAATAAGAATATGACTTCCATGAATCAGGTATAAACTGCAGGTGTGCTCGTTCTGTTTGCCCGACGCACAGTGCTCGCCATGTGTCGTCGTTTTCAAGCCTGATAGCACGATAGAACACGATAGAGGGATAGATTAGAAAGATTGCAGACGATTAGAGGTAAGATTAGGGTGATTAGACATACACACAAGTGGATAGCGACGTTTTTCGCTTGCGACTCATTGTCCTCCTCACCTTGCTTCACTCTCCAGCGGTAGGTAAGGTAGGTAAGCCCAGGTGCAACCAGCCCCTGGTGGAGTTCGTGATCGTTGGTAAGATTAGGAGAAAAAGAAAGGTTGACAGTACCCTCGTGCATGCTCGTGCATTCACACACGCATTAAAGGGTGGGCCACGCGAAATGCGCACGATAAACCTTGTTTAGGTTACCCAGGGGCTCCTCGGTACGTTCTTTAAGAGAACCTGAGGAGTCTCTTAACGCTTGCTTGCTTGACAGGGGTGTTTGAGCACAGCGTATTATAGGTCACAGTGAGAAGCGTATAATATGTGGAGTGTGGCTTGGTTCCTCAGCCGCAAACACCCCTTCATTGGCCTTTGCTTTCCAGGTGGGCAGGAAGGGTGATTGGTGCAGCAGCGTCCCTTTTTTTCTTGCCCTGCTAAACAAGGGCGCTGATCCCACAATCAATTGACTGCACCTCAGCCAGGAGTGGCGAGGGCAGTTCGACTCCATCGACATCCACGCTGTGCACGCCACCTGTGCGCCTCTCTCCTCCAAGCCCTAGCAGGGAAATGTGTTCTGACGTCCCTGTTAGGCCACAGTTGCTTAGCAGCGCTGTGTTCTCTTGTCTTCTTCACAGGAGGGTCATTAGGACCCACGACTTTATCTTCAACACCACCCAGTAGAGCGATAGTGTAGGAGTGGTAATCCTGAGTGGGGGCTTGAGCCAGTCGCAGTAGCGCTCTCCCACCAGGATGGTGCCACTGTAGGGTGTGCAGGACCTGTAGTGCATGTGTCACTGTCCCACCCGTTTCCTGCAATTTTAGCAGGGTTGGTGGGCTGTGGCAGTGGTTAGGTCAGCGTATTGGCCACTTAGCAAAATGGCATTTTCATGCCTTCATAGCTTTTGGCCACCCCTCCCTGTAGTAGACAGATAGGTAGGGAAAACAATACCTGGATTAGTACGCTGGGTATTCCCCCAAGGGTAGCGTATTGGCCAGCACAGAAATTTGGCGCTTAGGGGAGGGGAGACCCGGGGCGTACCCCGTGGCATCAATGAGACAACCCTCCAGGTTTAGCAAGCGTGCAGACTTGGGTATATCTAGGACACCACTTCTGCGGCTTGCTCTCAGGACCTTAGGAATAGCACACTCACACATACGCTTAGGCAGGTAAGGGTAAGGTTCAGTCCCTAGCTTTAGTCTTGGAAGCAAGTGTCTCAGCGAGCCTCAGCAACTCACCGAGGTTGTTCTGGGACAAGTAGTCAACCAGAACTGAGTTTAGGCGCCCCTCAGGTAGAACAAACGCGGAGAAGGGCTCCCAGGTGGCCTCTTCGCCTCCAAACCCTTCCCAGAGGGTGAGGAAGCGCCAACCCTGGCGATAGCGGTGGCGTAGGACAGACTTCACCAGGTAGAAGCCCTCCTTAGCCATCTCCTCGGTGTTCATGTTGGGGGGTTCCCCTTCAACTTCCATAGAGCTGGCAGCCCCTTGTAGGTCTAGGGCGGCGATCTCCTCGTTGTCAAGCTCCCTTTCTTCCCCACAGAGGTCTTCAGGATCATAGTAGCGCTTCAGATGTTGAGCAGCGCACACCAGGGTCCCCCCTAGACGGGGAGAACACCGCACGGTGATACGGTGTCCATCCACTGATAGAATCTTGTAGGGCCCGAAGTATGGGTCATCGCTGGTGGAGCGTGGCCAGGCGGGTAGTCGACTGTGGTGCACCAGCAACCAGTCCCCCTCTTGGTAGGTGGCCGGTACTCGGTGGTTTTTTTTGAGACATGGCGGTTTCCCGCCCAAAACATCATCACAAACTGCTTACAATGCGAGGTTCCTCGAAGGACAGCCGCGGGTATGGAACCCGTACAAATAAATCATGCCACTGTAAAATTCCCTGGGTGCAAAGCACTGCCAAGTGAGGCACCAATAGCCTAGGGAGAGTGACAAATGGCAATCAAATATTGCTGGGCTACCAACAGGAGAGGAAGCAGTTTGAAAGGCGTGATGAAACTAAAAGAGATAGGGCATGACCAGAGTCCTGTTGGAGTGTCCCCTCTCTCCAATCCTGTTTTGTCTCTTCATCGACCCCATCATTCGCCACTTACTCACTCTTCTCCCCCCAAAGCAACAGCACCTATACGCTTTTATAGATGATCTCGCTCTTCAATCCTCCGACCCCAAAATCCTCCACACAATCCTATACTTCCTCTTCCACAGCGGACTCAAATACGGATTACTTTTTAACCAAGAAAAATCTGAACTTCACGCACTTAACAACACCCCACACGTTACCATCCGCATCTCCCCACACATACATTTCTCTACATATGAGAAATCAGGTAACCCCCGCCCACACTACAAATACCTAGGCACGTACTTCTTTAACAAAACCCAAAAAAAACACATGCACTCTCTCCTCGCCAACACCATTTCTTCTTTCATCCACGACCTTGCTCCTCTCCCATTCTCCTACACCGAGCTTATTAAACTCAGCAATTCACAACTCATTCCCTCTCTCACCTACCGCCTAATTTACAATTCACTCCCAGAAAATCTACTCAACTCCCTTGACAGCTCTAATTGGTCTTACATTTCAAAACAAGGCCATCTATCCAAACTCACACCAACAAAAACCAAATATGGGATCCGCGCTCACTTTCAGCTGGGCAAAACCTCCCTCAAGTTAAAAGTTCATCAGCAAACTGTCAACCATATAACTCGGTACCTCCCCAAAGAAGGACCTACACCAACCAACGAAGCTGTCCTCTACGCTCTCTCTCAGCCAACCTCGTCTCCAAACCTTCTGCAATCATTCTCTGTCGACTCAGCAAACTTCATCAACATATCTCTGCACAACGTCCCAAACTCAAACCCAGCCCCACTCACCACCATCCCTCTCTACACCACCGTCCAAGTTCAATTTGAGTGCTTCCTCTCAACCACAACCCCAACTTCCTACTCCTATACCCGCACAAAGACTCACCCCACACCCAGCTAACGATGAGCAACAGGTACCATCATCAAACAAAACCCCACATCCACAGACGTAGACTTCGGAGACGCCGTCGTGGCCCTGAAATCACACCACTGTTTTAAAGTCTCCTCACATAAAACCCTGGATGCATCCCCTTTCTCCACCATCCCACTCTCCAGCACACATTCTACCCCCTTCCCCTACCCCTTCAGTTCGACGCGCTCCACCAGAACATACATCCAGTTTCATCTCAGAAATGTCATTCCTCTACCCCCCAGTGGCACTCTCGACTATTGGGGCTGTCACGACTTCATCGAAGCTATTCAACATCACCCCACCGCCACCATCATTTACACTGATGGTTCCAACAACGCTACCAAACCTCTATTACCATCCGGCTCCGCCGCCATTATCACCACCCCCTCCTCAACACTAGCCATAACTTCCACATGCCCCATTAAAGGCTCCTACCCCGCAGAAATCTACAGCATTCTCATGCTCACAACCTTTCCTCTACACTCATTACCTCAACCCATCATCATCCCAATTGACAGCCTCTCAACCTGCAGTACCTTAAACTACATCATGTCACACTCCCACTTCCCTTTGTCCTCCTCCATCGATCCTTTCTCTTTTTGGTACTACTTGATTTGGTCCTCACTCAACCAATCTAAACTTGCTCCACTCTTCGTTTGGTGCAAAGGACACGTCGACATCCTAGGGAACGAAATCGCTGACTCTATCGCCAACTGGATTCCTCATAATCAATACCAACACCCCAACAACTACCTCCCATCAGTCACTTCCCCCATCCTTACCATCGGCTTCAGCATACTTACCGGAAAAATTTCCTACAAAAACTTGACCACTCAAATCCCTCAACATCATCATAACAACATCCATCTCTCACTCAGCAATGACTACTTTCTACACGCTTCATGGTTCTCCGTGTTCTCATTTAAATGGGTGAACGGCCTTTTCTCTTGTAAAGGATACAAACCTCACTTCATCCTCAATGATTTTAAATGCCCGATGTGCTCCCTCATTCACCCTTTGGACCCCCTGTCAATTCTCTCATACTGCAACTCCACAATTCACCTCCGCAAACTCTTCAACAACACATGGCCACTACCCTTCCGCCACACCGTAATAAACTGGATCCCCACTGCTCCTAGGGGAGAAGTTCGCAATTATTTCAAAACCCTTGTCCCCAACTCTCTCAGCAACCTTCTCCGAAACCCACACAGAAACACCACTTATGCTCACCATATAAACTCACTCACCAAAGCCCTCCAACATCGTCGCAAACCCCTTTCCAAAGCCTTGGAGTCAATCAGAGACTGGTTCATTACAAACCCTCTAAACCTTGATCACCTCGAGCCTCCCGCCCCTGACAACCCCTGGTTTACACCAATGTCTGACCTCAGCACCTCCACCAGCGCTCCAACAAAACTTACCTATCCACAAAAACAACCACACAACAAACCCACCAACAAACACCCCTACCAAACTCACTCCTCTCACAAAACAAAACCTTCATCAAAATTCCACCGCTTGAACCTCACACCCCACAACTTCTCAAACACAACATCTTCTCCCTCAACTTCATCCCCGCATTCCAATTTCACCACTTCCCGCCACCACCTCCCAAAACTTCTCTACTCTGCTCCAAAAAGACGCCGGCTGAACCCCCCCCCCCCTACTGAAAGATGCATGGAAGCCCCCCCCCCAAAAAACCATAGATCCCATCTGCCCCCCATTTTCCCTTTGCCACAGTTCCCCCCCCCCCCTCACGTTCGCCAATTCAGGTCTTTTTCTTTTCGTGGTGCCAGCATACCCACCTCTGCTTGGTTTATATGTCTGCTTATCTGTGAACTCTGTCTACCTGGGATGATCCATCTGTCACAGAGCTGAGGTGCTTTTCCAGGCGCCTGATCCAGGAAGGAGGGGAGGGCGCGCAGGCAGAGCTGCGTGCCAGCCACGGGAGCGCGGAGCGGGGGGCAGGAGGCGACAGGGCAAGTGCCCAGGAGCGCGCGCAAGGAGCAGGCCAGGGCACGCGCGGCAGGGAGCAAGGGCGCAGCAGCGGGGGGGGGGGGGGGGGCAGAGCGCAGGCAGTGGACAGCGCGACTCAGGGCAGGGGGCCGGGAAGGGACCAGGGCACGGGAAGGGCGCGCAGGGGCGCGGGCAGGGAGCCCAGGTGCAGGGGGCGGGGCGAGGGGCGGTGGGCGAGCGGGGAGGCCAGGGCGTGGGGGACGGGGGGCGGGACCCGCGGCACGGGCAGGGGGCTGGAAAGGGGCCCAAGGGCAAGGGCAAGGGCGCCGCGGGCCCCAAGGGACAGGTGGGACGGGGCATGGGAGCCCGGGGGGGAGGGCGGGCTGAAGGGAGGGGGGCAGGGAGCGGGGCGCCGCCGCAGCCGGATGTACAGCCGGTGAGGTGCATCCCCCCCGGCATCAAATAGATGCCGGCGCGCCAGACCCACCACCACCACCACCACCACCACCACCACCACCTCTACAACATCGACCCTGACGCCGGCGAGCTCGTCTCCCCCCAACCCCCACGACCCCAGCACCAGCCAGCCCCCCCCCGCGCCGAGGGCGGAGCCGCCGCGGATGGCCTGGGCGGAGGGGGGGCGGGGCGCGGCATCGGCGCCGCAGGCACAGGGGCAGCGGGGGGAGCCGGCGCGAGGGGCAGAGGGGGCCCGGCCGTGGGACCGGGACTGGGGCGCGGTCCCGGACCCTCTGGGGGAAGAGGCCCTCCCCCTGGTGGGGGAGGTGTACGGGTGGTTGTGCTGGGCCAACCAGGGGACCACCAGGGGGTTGAGGAACCGGCCCTTCGATGCCGTGCTCCTCCGGAGAGACGGAGGAAACCGAGAGGTACCCCCGGGGGGCAGGGCAGCCCCAGAGGACCATGAGAGGGTCCTCAGGTCAGTGATCCGGGCGGCGTGGCCCGAAAGGGAGCCGACGTGGCCGGCCTTCCTGGAAGGGGGAGCGGTGCTCCGCATCACGGATGCGGACGCCAACAACTGGCTCCCCCGGGCCTTGCGCAGCGCCCTTTCCCACTGGCGCTACCGCCGGCGCAACCCGCCGCCGCCACAGCCCCAGCCCCCACACAAGCGGCGGCGCAGGTGATGGCCCAGACGGCGGAAGCGAGAAAGTGGGGGGGGGAGCTGGGCCCCCCGACCCACGCCCCCCCCACGGTACGGCATGACGCAGGAGAGCGCGCCACCTCCCGGGGGAGGGAGGGCGGAGACAACGAGCACGGGGGGGAACCTGTTGCCCCGCAGCCCGCTAACCGCTGACTGCTAACCCTCACGGCGGCCCCCGGCCGGCCAGCGCCGCGCGACGACGGCCGGGGGGATGAGGGGCCCCAGCGAGGGCCTGCACGAGGGTCCGGCTCTAGGTAGAGGGGGGCGGGGGAAGGGCGCGACCCCCAGCCGATGGCTGGCCCCCGGGGCCGGGACCGCCATGCCGCCCCCCCCTCGGCCGTCAGGGGGCGTCGCCAGGGGACCAGAGGGCCCCCCGCACTCCCCCCCCCCCCTCCCACTCAGGCCCAAGAGCGGACGGAGCCAGACCGAAGAAACGGCGGCCCAACACCCCCCCCAAAGAGGCCGCTGCACCCGGGGTGCGGGGGCACCACGGCCGAGGCAGGCGCCCACACGCCCTGCCTGCCGCCGGCCGACAGCGGACCGGCGATGCCCAGGACGGCACGAACGGAGCGGCCTTATCAGAGGCGGGCCCGGGGAAGACGGGGGCGCGAACCAGGCTGGGGGGGTTTCCCCCCCCTCCCCCCCCCCCCCCCCCCCGCCGCACTGACCCGTTGGCGGCCGACCGGACCGCGCCCGACGCCCGCGGCTGCCCGGCAACCGCCACGGCACGAGTATACCCCGGGGGGGCACGCCGCGGGCAACAGAAGGCAGGCCTACGCCCGACAGGGGGGGGGGACGGGGCAGCGGCCGCCCCAGCCCCCCCCCCGGCACCCGCCCCAGCTAGGGAGCCACAGGCGCGGCCCTCCGCCCCCCTGGAGCCGAGGGGACTCCCCCCCCCCCCGAGAAGGGAGCGCGACGCGGGGGGGGGGGGGGGGATGCGGCTGGACCTGCTCCCGCGGGGGTCGCGGCCGCGGGGCGAGCCCACACCAGCGTGCCGGAGCAACGCGCGCCACGGAACAGTATGGGGGCCGCGCCCCACATGACCCTCCCGTGACCACAGTGCACTCAGGGAGGGCAGAGGGGGGGTTCAGGTCTGCAGGGGCCCCCGGGGGGGCGGTCCACGGGCCGCCCCTCACCCCCCCCCACCCCGGGGCGGCACTGCGACCCCGACCGCACGCGCACGCCGGAAGGGAGCGTGCCGACGACACGAGGGGGGCCAGGATTGAGTACCGCAGGCCGCCACCCAGAAGGGGAGCAGGGAGGCCGCGGCGCGACCCCCCCCCCCCCCCCTCCCAACGGCCCGCAAGCCGCGGGGGCCCCGGCCCCCACCCCCCGAGGCAGGGGGGATGGTCCCCCCCCCGCCCGAGAGAGGAGCCGGGGCGCGACCAGCCCCCCCGCCCCAGCCGCCGGCTCCCACGGGGGCCGCGGAGAACAAGCGATTCCGTGCCAACGCGCCAGGACGCCGCACAGATCGCGCCCAGAGGGGGCGGATGAGCACGAACTGGAGTGGTATGGGGGGCCACGCCCCCCATGGACAGCACGACGCCAGTGACACCCGCTTTGTTGCCTGCCCAGGGAAGGCAGAGGGACGGAACGAGGCAGAGCGACACCCCGCCCTACAGCCCCCCCCCCGGCCGCACCAACGGGGGCTACGGTGCACGTCCCCCCCCCCCCCCCCAGCCCGCCCCCCGGCACACGAACGCCACTGACCCGCCCCGCGGCGCGCAGCCCCCACAGGGCGTGCAGGCCGAGGGGACAGAGAAGAGCCCCCACACCCGCACGCCCGCGCCCACAACACGTTGATCGCGGACCCCAACAGCCCGCCCAGTGGGCGGGCAGTCGGGGGAGGGGGAGCGCCTGACCCCAGGCGCCCCTCCCAACAGTAGAAGGCACCCCCCCGGGGATGCCCTACCGCCACCCCCACAACCCCAAGCCAGGTAGGGGGGAACCAGGACCAGACCGCCCCCCCCCCAAGCACGCCAGACGGAGCAAGGGACCGGGGCAGGACACACGGAGGGGCACGGACCACGTGGAATGGCCCTACCAGCGCCCAGTGCCGGGACCACGCGAGGTGCGCACGCCACACCACCCAGGGGGGGGGGGGAGCGGACGCCGCGGGAGCGCGAGCGCACACACACGAAAGGGACACGCGGGGACTACCAGAAGGGCAACCGGACCGGGCGCGCGGAACGCACAGACCGCGTGGAATGGCGTACCAGCGAGCGAGGGTAAGGGACACCCGGACGGGACGGCCCGCCACACGCAGCGCGGAACACGCGGGGCGGGAAGGGGGAAACGAGAGAGACACAACACCAGGTGCCGGCCCGAACCCCCCTAACCGGGTGGGAGCGCCGCGCACACACAGACGGGGCACTGCACCCGCCAAGGCAGTAGTGGCGCACAGCGCCACGCCCCAACCCCTAGGCTAGTCAGCCTCCGCGCCAGCCCAAGGGGGTCCCACTGGCGACAAGCCAGTAGCACGGGCCCGGCGGCGCCGGCGCCCCGGGCGACCACGCATTAGGGGGGCGACGCAGTGGGTAAGCGCCCGCAGCCACGGCTGCGAATTGATGCACTGACCGGGGAGTGGCGAAACGGGGAAGCCGGGGAAGGACGGGGCTCCGAGCCCTGTGAACCCGGGGGACTCCGCCACCAGGCAGGAGGTGCGTCTTGGAGGGTCCCCCACTAGGACCCGGTGGGGAGGATATCACCTGGCCCGACCAGGTGGCCCCCCGGGGCCGAAAGGCGTCTAGTACCCGCAAAATCAAACCTCAAACCTCAAACCTCAATCAGAGACTGGTTCATTACAAACCCTCTAAACCTTGATCACCTCGAGCCTCACGCCCCTGACATACCCACCTCTGCTTGGTTTATATGTCTGCTTATCTGTGAACTCTGTCTACCTGGGATGATCCATCTGTCACAGAGCTCAGGTGCTTTTCCAGGCTGACAGACCACTGGATTTTCTGACGATCCAGACAAACAGGCACACCCATTTTCACTTGAGCCTGCAAACCCAGGCCCTTATTTATATTCTATTATTTTGTCCTACTGCAGATGACCCTGTTTTCAGTTTCAGGCCGGTACTCGGTGCTTTTTCTTCTTGTTCCACTGACGCTCCCTTACTCTCTGGAGCATAGCCTTGCAAAGACAGCGGGACGCCCGGCGTGTAATCCAGGAAGGAGGGGAGGGCGCGCAGGCAGAGCTCGGTGCTTTTTCTTCTTGTTCCACTGACGCTCCCTTACTCTCTGGAGCATAGCCTTGGCCTTGTCCACCTTCGCTTGTTGCTCTTGGACCCATTCACCCACAGAAGAATGGGTGTCCTCTGGATAGGGGGCATGTAGGAACCACGCCGGGCGCCCTAGGAATAGCTCATGGGGTGAGTAGCCAGTAGCTGAACTCTCTTGGGAGTTCATCATCAAGGATATGACAGGGAGTAGTCTCACCCAGTCTCTGGTGCGTTCAGTTTTGCAACATATCCTTACATTCTCCTTGAGGACACGAATCTGTCGCTCACATAGGGGGTTGCTCGTGTGCGAGTAGGGGATCCCCGTAGGACCCTCTTGTACCAGCTGGTATCTGAGCGTACTCGTACGTCCTCGTCGGAGTTGATCTCCTTGGGCGCCCCATAGACACAAAACCACTCCGCCAGGAGTATCTTGATAGTCTCCTCCCCGGTACTGTGCTTGGTACATGGGAATACCCTGGTAAACCTGGTCAACCCACAGGTTACAACGAGGGCGAAGTCATAGCCCCCGAACTTCGGCATCTCTGTGTAGTCCACGTATAGAACACTGTTAGCACAGTGAGGGATGGGCAGGGTTGAGTAGAGACCTCAGTCCCTGATATCCCCTGGTTTGCAGGACCTGCACGGGCAGTTGTCCACGATAGGCTGGAGGGTTTTCGGCAGTTGGTCGTCAGTCCACGTAGTGTGGAACCACTGCTTGAATAGGCTCAGCGTACAGTCAGCACCCACATGACCGCTGGACTCATGGGTCCACTTCAGCAGCACTGGGACTCTGTCACTAGGTACCACGATGCGGTCCTCGTGCCAGAGGTAGCTCTTGTCCCTCTTCCACTGATCTTGGTTGACCAGGAGGGGTTCAAGGCGTTTCTCCAGCCGCTTGTAGATATCCCCAAACTCCTTCAGGTACTCTGATTGTTGGAGTCCATCCAGGGGGCGTATCATAGTCATGTTGAGGTCCAAGTGGACGTCCATACGGCTGACCGCCTCCCTAGCCAGCGCTTCAGACCGGGCACCAATCAGGGCGTCAAAGTTGTTGCGGCTGATGTAGTCTGCACACTCGATCTTCACTCCCTGGATATGGTGTACCGACAGCCGTAGTTGACTGAGGTAGGTTCATCAGCGCCGTAGCTTGGCCTTCTCAGGTGGGGGGCCCTTTCTGGAAAGTGCGGACCGGCTCTTGGTCGCACAGCCAGACCACAGGGTTACTCCCCAACAGTCGTGCCTGTGAGGATAGCACTAGCATACCCGCGAGCAATTCCTGCTCATAGGTGAAGTAGTTCCCCCTGGCCTGGTTCCATTTCCAGTTCCAGTGACCCAGAGGTACTAGGACGCACTTGTCGTCAGGGTAGCTGTGCTTGAGAGTTCCATCTCGGTTGAGACCTTCCGTCCCCCATTGGGAAATGGCCGAGTCGAACTCCTCCTTCTCTAGTGCTTGCCATTGGAACAACGTTCCACCACCGCCCACATTGCTGGCGTCGGTCACCAGGATAATCTCCCCCTGTGCCCTAGACACGCCAAAGCACTTAGCGTTGGCCACCTTGTCTTTGAGCTCGTCAAACGCTTGTTGTTCTTGTGGGCTCCAGCGCCAAGTAGTACTCTTCTTGATCAAGTCCGTCAGAATGGCGCTGGTTTAGGTGAAGCTTTTGATATGGCGGCGATAGAAGTTGCACGCCCCGATGAAACTGCGTACATCATGAAGTCCTTTCTTGGGGTCTTCGTGTCGTACCTTGGCATCCATCAGGGGTTTGGCCTTAGAGGCCGCTGGGGTCCACCACCCATAGCCAACGTCAAACCCCAGGTACTGCACGGTCTCCTGCATGAACTCACACTTCTCCAGCTTGAGTCGTGTGTGGTTCTCCTGGCAGACCGCAAAGAACTCACCCAAGAGGATTAGCTGGTCCTCCTGGGTATTTGTCCCGAGGCATACATCGTCCATGTGTGGGCCCGACGGGATATAAGTTCCTGCACCTTAGGTCTCCTTCGTAGGATGGACAAGATCTTGTTCATCAGCCCTTGGAATGGAGGGGGTGCGTTGGCCACGCCAAATGGCATGACCTTCCACTTGAACACCCTCCCCTGAGGGGTGATGAAGGCTAGTAGCTCCTGAGCGTTGGGCGTCAGGTCCACTTACCAGAATCCGCTCCTCTTGTCCATCTTGGTCTTGTAGGGACAGGAGGCTATCTTCTCAAGGGTAGACTCCATATCAGGAATGGACCCTGAGTGGTTCAGCGTTTTCTTGTTCAGCTCTCCGTAGTCCACTACCAGCCGTTTGGCTGTAGACCCAGCTTTAGCCACCAGGAAACAGGGGCTGCAGTGTTGGGGGTAGTCCCCGTCCTTGTACTCCAGGACTAGGCCAGCGTCGATACATTCTTGTATCTGTCGCTCAATCTCGTCGGCCTGCTCTTTGAGAGCTGGATAGGGTCTCCTCCGGATCTTGTGACCCACGAACTCGGGTTTCAGCTTGAGGTCCATCTGTACCAGCTTGTCACATGAAGCTGGAGGGGGTAGTTCTCCGAACACCTCCAGATAGGTCCTTATAAGCTTCTGCACCCGCGGGTCCAATAGCTTGATCTTGTCCTCCATGTCCTCGTCAGAGTGTAAGTTGCTTGCCCCCTGAGTAATAGACGTCGGGAGGTGATCCTCCACCGACTCTTCGCCCTTGGTAGTGTCCTTCAACCCTTGGTAGGCATATAGTAGGTCTTGTTCAACCATCTCCGATGGACGATGGCAACATAGGCACGCTCGAGAGGGTTCACATACACATTTCTCCGAGAGGTCGTCCTCCTCTGGGGTCCTCACATGGGCACCCCACACGCTCTTCATGAGCTTAAGATCTACCTCCCTTTGCCAGGTGGTGATCTTCTGTTCGAGGTCCTCCTTCAATTGGGATAGATCTCCCATACGTCCTTGCTTTAGTGGCCATGAGCTGCGGGTAGGCTTAGCGTAGCATAGCTTTTTCGCCACCAACTTCCTCTTGGAGTACACATACTCCCTTAGCCTGGATTGAGGGTCCAGCTCTTCGTCCACGGGGTCTTCCACCCTCATGGAGAGTAGGGGTTTCAGTGGGGCGACGTACTTGGCGTTCTCCACTTCCTCCACACAGGTCTGCACGAAGAAGGCGTCGTGCTCAGTTTCGTCATCTGAGTGGATAGAGCTAGGTAGCTCGGATAGTCCACACTCAGAGACTCCATCAGGAACAGGTACACGGCAGGGAGAGTTGGGGGCGTTGGTTTTAGTCACAACGTATTCATCTCCTCGGGGTATAGTCTCAATAGCATCTTGAGGTCGTAGTCGATCCTTCAAGTCACCCAAGGCGAGTCCATCGCTTTCTCGTTGTATAGCCTGGACCAGAGTCGAGTCCAGATCCCCCCAGGGGATGGAGGCAAGACCTCCGTCCACCACGCTGAGCATACTCCCCCATCCGGGTTTCCCAATAGGCGTCTTACGCCCCAGAGGCACGTAGATGGCCTCATCGGGTAACCGAACAAAGCTGATAGTCAGCCTATCCAGGAGGTTTCGCCAGTACTCGTTGCCCCCATGGGCTCCCCAATCGGGGGAACACAGGACCATACGGGAACGTTCCAAGGCCACCTTGGTCAAGACCTTCCCCAGTTCACTGAACCTGGGGTTCCCGTAGGCCATCGGGAAAGAGGGCCAGTAAAATTTGTAGCTGCAGTTCTTCCCCTTGCTGCAGTAAAGGTCCAGTACATGCTGCTTGTCCCTGACAAACAACTCCACCCTCAGGTCTTCTCTAGAGTAACCCAACTCCTTCAGACCTTGGTCTAGGACTTCCCCCAATAGTTGATAGTCCTCAGTTTTGGAGGCCGCCATCATGTTCGAGGGCTCCTCCTTCGATACCCTCAGGTAGCTCGAGGTATGTTCCGACTGCTCCAGTGGTACAGACTCTCTGCCACTGCCGTGGTCCACTTAGAGGAGGTAGGGCGCTTGCAGCGTCAGGGATTGTATCTGGGAGTGCTGCACGAAGAAGTCAGTCCCCAATACAAAGTCGAAGGCCTCAGTGTCCATTACATAGAACCGATGGGCGATAGTTCGAGAGCCCATAGGTACCTCCACTTCACAGTCCCCGCAGCTGTGCACCACATGTCCATCCCCCATTCGTATAGCCGCGGTGGTCATGGTGTTCTTCAGGCTCCCATAAGGTAAAAGTTTTCTTGGCCACTATAGATATGGTGGCGCCAGTATCCAATACCCCCAGGTATTCACGTCCCCCTATTCGGATACGTACCCAAAACACCAGGTCCTGGGCCCCACCGGAGCGTCCCCGTCAGAACTCCGCGGGACAGGTCACCTCGAACCCCTTGTTTCGCAGTTTGCGGGCCATCCTCATGAAACGGCTCCTCTTCTTAGCGTTGCCGTCATCACCACCTTCATGCTCACGTTTGGCTCCTTGTTCTCGCTGGGCCTGCGCTTTACGAGCGTGTCGTGGGACCAGACTGCCCTCCAGAGGGCTCGGAGCCCCCCCCTGGATTAGGGTTAGGGTTGCCTCCGTTCTTGTCCGTGTTCTTGTTGTCCTTGTCTGGCTGGCGGTTAGCGCCTCCTCCTCGTCCACCTTGATTTTTGTCTTGCCCTTGTCCACGTCCTTACGACTTGTGCTTGCCGGAGTCGTTGCCTTTGCCTTTGCCTCCACCTTTGCCAGAGCCTTTGCCAGGATCCTCACCCTTCAGCTTCACCGACAGGTGCTGCTTGTGGTAGCACGCATCCTCGTAGTGCTTCCTCTTCCCACAGAAGGCACAGGTGATAGTACACCTGTAGTGATCCGGCAGCTTCGCCTTGGCGCCGGTGTTGGTCTCCTGCTGCTTCCCTTGGACTACGAAGCAGTCTCGCTGCTCGCAGTCAGGGGTGTGCTGCAGGTGGCCCTGCTCGTCTCTGGCATCACACCAGAAGAGCTCCTTGACGTTTTCCATGATATGGGCGTGTTTGGGGCTAGTCCCCTGCCCAGGTCTGGATCCTTGGTACCCTTTGCCATGGCTTTCAGAGCCTCCACCTCCAGGACGGTAGTTGTGCAGGTGCTGGTCGCTTTCTTTTTCCAGCGCCAGCTCCAGGAGTAGTACACATAGATCCTCGTAGTGGAGGGCTCTAGCCTTGCGCTCTGCCGTTGAACGGCACTTGTCCCACAGCTCTCGAGGGAGCTTAGCCACCAACCAGAAAAGCAGGTCGTCGCTGCTGTAGGAACCGGGCGTCAATCGTCCAGCCCAGTGATCCAGGTCAGCCAATAGCTCAGAGACCCTGCCAGGTTTGGGGTTGTTGGGCAGCATGGGCAGGTTCTGGATCTCGGCCCTGATGGAGAGGTCGGTTTCATAGGTCGGGTACTGCCTCTCGAAGGCAACCAACACATCGGCAAAGGTGGCGGACTTAGTCACGATCTGTTTGACCTGCTTCTCCAGGTACTTGGTCTTGCAACACTGCAGGAGCAGATCGCACTTGACCCGTCCACTAGCGTGGGTTTGGCCGGTCAATCAGAGAAACCGGCCAAAATTCTCAGCGAACTCGCTGAGGTCCCTGCCTGTGAACTCAGGCAGTTTCACCACGATCTTGGAGGTGGCAAGAGCCTTAGCCTCCTGAGACCTGCGTCCCTCAGGGCGTCGGGTCTTCTTCTTTTTCTTCTTCTTCTTCCCACTTGGGTTCTCGGGATCCTCCGGGTCGTCGTCCTCCGAGGGCGAAGCAGAAGTCATCGACGGCGGTTCGTCATCGGAGGGATCTCTGCCTAGGTCACTGGTAGGTAGGTATGTAGGTCGACTCGGGACTGGGGTTGCCCCGCAGGGGGGACTTACCAAGGGGCTTTTGCTCACCCACCCACGGCCCTACTTCACGTGCCCCCACAAAGCGGCTCCCCCACATGGGGGAAGGACGCGGTCGCCGCGACCAGTACCCTACAGCGGGTTCTGCCCAGAGAGGTAACCCATGCTCGACCGAAGTCTCACATTCCTCTCCTTCGGGCGGATGATACGTGGGGATGGGTCCCATCGCACATCCTCATCAACCTCCGGATTCTGGGGCCCAGGGGCCCGGAGCCAGGCCAAAGGCCCTGTCCTGCAGGCAGCCCCACCTGGGTTGGTTTTCAGTAGGCGTGAGGCGACTTGAAGAAGCACGTGCTACGGGACTCGCATGCCGTGGCGCACACTCACACCTCCTGACTCGGTCGAGGTTGCGCTCTCCCGGGGGGCCGGGGGTTCGAAGTAGGCCAGTGTGGCCGGTTGGTCGGTCGTATGGTATGGTTGCGGTGTAGTTTGTTAATGTAGGTTGGTCGGTTGCGTGATGGTAGAGCCAAGTTTTGTTCGTGGGCATGTTTGGTTCGTTGCTCTGATTAGAACATACACACATATAGCATAGCGTCGTGTGCCGGATACCGACAAACACACGTTGCCACGCTTCCTTGTGCATGCACCCACGTTCCCTTCCCCTCACAGGTCCCAAGGAGAAGTGTATGCTCGTGTTTGCGTCGTTTGGGCGTTAAAGTAGGGTTGTCTTAGACGCTTAGGCATGTTTTGCGTCGTGCCGTCGTCTCGCATTTGCGAACGCCCGGCCCGCGCCATACACACGTAGGCAAGGCGAGAGGACTAGGACACATTGAGGTAGTGGGGAAAGAAACAAGTATGTTGCATGTCACGCCGCGCGCGCGGAACGGACAACGAGCAAAGGTAGCGGCCAAAGAGGTGTGTGGAGCCAAGACGAGAGCAAGTAGGAAATAAACCTACGCACACGCATGTCGCACACGCATGTCGCATGACGTACCAGCCAGCTCGAGGTGCTGTGTCGCGACAAAACCCCCGCCGCCGCACGCCCGTTTACACCCTCTCTCTACGCAGGTTCAAAGGAAAAAGCCCAACGCGAGAGCATGGCGAGGCGGCAAGAAAAAAGACCGAGACACGCAACAAAGCGGAGGCAGGGAAAAAGTGCATGTCAGGGAGAAGGGTAGAGGAAAGGGTAAAGAGCAACGAAGCCACGAAAGGAACAAGGGGTAGCCAGCGGCCGAGCAAGGGGCGCGCACAGGGAAGGGGGCACGGCAGGCACACGGCGAGCACAACACCGCACCGAGACACCGGAGAGGGGAGCACCAGAGGAACAAGGGAAGAGCGGCACCACGCACCACGACACGCACGGCACAGACACCACACACACCGCACGCACCCAACGAGCCCCGGCAGCCCGCCCAGTCGGCGGGCAGTCGGGGGAGGGACGGCGCCTGACCCCCGGGGACGCCCTTCCGCCACCCCCACAGCGAGCAACGCCGGCCCGCAAGGGCGCACGCTGTGGGGCCGGTGCTGGGTCCCCATGCCCGCACCGACCGCACCAGGGACACACGGGACGCGGAACCCTGGCTGCCCGCTCCAGAGGACGGGCGGCCGGGGGAGGGACAGCGCCTGACACCAGGCGCCCCTCACAACGGTGGAAAGCACCCCGCCCGGAGACGCCCTTCCGCCACCCCCACAGCGAGCAACGCCAGTCCGCAAGGGCGCACGCCGTGGGGCCGGTGTTGGGTCCCCACGCCCGCATCGACCGCACCCGGGACACACGGGTCGCGGAACCCAGGCTGCCCGCTCCAGAGGACGGGCGGCCGGGGGAGGGACAGCGCCTGACACCAGGCGCCCCTCACAACGGTGGCAGGCCATCCCCCCCGGGGACGGCCCCCTACCACCCCCGCGGCACGCAGCCCCCACAGGGCATGCAGGCCAAGGGGACAGTGTTGGGCCCCCACACCCACACAGCTGCGCCCACAGCACGTGGGTGGCGGACCCCAACAGCCCGCCCAATGGGCGGGCAGTCGGGGGAGGGACAGCGCCTGACCCCAGACGCCCCTCACCATGGTGGAAGGCACCCCCCCAGGGGACGCCCTTCTGCCACCCCCACAGCGAGCAACGCCAGCCCGCAAGGGCGCACGCCCCCGGGCCGGTGCTGGGTCCCCACGCCCGCGCCGACCGCACCCGGGACACATGGGACGCGGAACCCTGGCTGCCCGCTCCAGAGGACGGGCGGCCGGGGGAGGGACAGCGCCTGACACCAGGCGGCCCTCACAACGGTGGCAGGCCACCCCCTCCGGGGACGGCCCCCTACCACCCCCGCAGGATGCAGCCCTCACAGGGCATGCAGGCCAAGGGGACAGTGTTGGGCCCCCACACCCACACACCCGCACCCACAGCACGTGGGTGGCGGACCCCAACAGCCCGCCCAGAGGGCGGGCAGTCGGGGGAGGGACAGCGCCTGACCTCAGACGCCCCTCACAATGGTGGAAGGCACCCCCCCCGGGGACGCCCTTCCGCCGCCCTGACAGCGAGCAACACCGGCCCGCAAGGGCGCACGCTCTGGGGCCGGTGCTGGGTCCCCACGCCCGCATCGACCGCACCCGGGACACACGGGTCGCGGAACCCAGGCTGCCCGCTCCAGAGGACGGGCGGCCGGGGGAGGGACAGCGCCTGACACCAGGCGCCCCTCACAACGGAAGTGCTCACACGGCACGGGGTGGTCAGCGACTGGCAGCAGGGGGCCCTCCCTGGCTCCAACACAGGCCCCCCACTGTTCATGGCGCAGCGGCAGCTCCAGCGGGGAAGGCCCAACTACGTCTTCTCCTTCGACGTCCGCAAGGCCTTCGACACCGCCCCGCACGGCGCCCTCCACCTCATCCTGCGCCACCTCTCCGTGCCGCCGGACGTCATTGACCTCCTGCTCTTCCTCCACACGTGCGCCAGGCTGCGCATCGTCACAGCACACGGGCTAACGCAGCCCGTCTACATGCTACGCGGCGTCCGGCAGGGCAACCCCGAGAGCCCCCTGCTGTACGCGCTCCTCCTGGAGCCTCTGCTCAGGGCACAGGGGCACCGCCTGCGCCCGCCGGGAGGAGCCGAGCACGGCCTCATCCAGGCCTACATCGACGACCTACTGGTGGTGGCCCACACGCTGCAGCACTTCGTCGAGGGCGTGGAGGCGGTGGCCGCGTACCTGGGGATGATGGGCATGGAGCTCAACCCCCGCAAGTGCGCCATGGCCACCACGGAGGGGGTCCCGGGCCTGCAGCTACGCCTCTGCCCCCACCTGGAAAACCCGTGGTACTGGGTACCAGCGGCGGACTCCGTCCCCTACCTGGGACTCCAGCTGCAGCCGGACGGGGAGTTCTCCCTGCAGCGCAAGCACCGGCTACGCCTGGCGGCAGTGCACCACTGGTGCCTTAACACCCTCGCGCCACCGAAAGTGGTGCAGGACGTCATCCTGGCGATCCTCGGAGGGGTGACGCAGTACGTCGCCCCTTTCATCGCCGACGACTCCGACACTGCACGCCACCTGGACCACATCACGGTCCAGGTCGCGAAGGACATGGCACGATACGCCTTCGACACCTCGCGGGACAGCCTGCAGGATGACCGGACCCTGGGGCTCACACGGGTGCCCACGCGGTGCCAGCAGGCAGCGGTGGCCCTCGTGGGTACACTCGTCCACCACCGCGCAACCTCCGTGCGCGCGGAGGTCACCAAGATGTTCTGGGAGATAGCCGGCGCGCACGGAATATGCCCTGAGGTGCACTACCCCGTCCCGGAGTTCGCAACTCTGGCGGGAGGCGACTGGGTCCAGCGCATACCCCGGGCCCTCGCCGCCCTGGGAGTGGGGATGTACAACCCCATCGCGTGCCCCAGGGCGGCTCACGTCCAACTACAGTCCCCGCCGGGCAAAATCGTCACGCTGCGCACCGCCAAGCTGCGACACCGCGACACGTGCCGCCTGACGGTGCCACACGCAACGCCGTGGCATGGGCACCACGGGCCACGCCACCCCTTCCCCGACAACGACGATCCGTGGCCGACGGCGGTGCGGGAGTGCCTCGACCAATGCGCCGATGAACACCTCCATTATTGCCGCCACGAGCAAGGGCCCACCAACCACCCCGGGTGGCGCGATGCCCTGGCCCACCTCTTCCACACCACCGGCACGCGGGACCCCCGCCTGAGACTCGTCCACCCCACGAGGGCTAAGCAGGACGCCCACACCGGCCCGCGGGTGACCCCAGACGGCCTGCACCTCCACGTCGGGGGCTACCGCCGCCGGAACGGCCTGTCCCCCCCCACACGGGGGGCGGCGTACCACCCGCCAGCGGCCCTCATGTACATCCTCCGCGACGTACTCGCGGAAAGCGAGCACCAAGAGCCCAACGCGGACGTGGCGTGGCCAGAGCCCTTACGCCCCCGGCCCCACGCGCCGATGCCGTTGTGGCTGGTGACCACAGACGACCAATGCACCCAAGCGGCGGGACAAGCGCAGCTCCGGGCCGAGTGGGTGATAGTGCAAGTGGGGGCAGGCCAGCCCGAACCCCGTGGACTCCCCCGCGGCACCGCCCTACTGGTGGCTACGGGGGTGCCGCACGACCCACAAATGGCGGTACACGCGCTGGAGGACCAGCCGGAGGACACGGGACACTTGGTGGTACACCAGCGCGGGGGCCCGGCGTGGCTCAAGGAACATGTGACGGCGCTATGGTCCTGGGCAAGCACGGTCGCCGGAGCGGAGATCCGGCTGCACGACCACCCGGCGATCAGCCCAGGCGACACCAGGGCGCTGAGCATGGACCAACTGACCCACAGCCACCCCGACGTCCGGTGGCACTCCACCGACCTCAACGCGGGGTGGCTCAGCCCCACCGGATACTACTGGATCCCGGAGGCCTGGGGACACACCTCCTCTGACGCGTCCGGGGGCGGACCCTGCAAACACGCCACCAGCGTCGCTCTCGCCGCCGACCTCACCCGCACGTGGGCGGTGGCCATCTCGGGCACGGTGCCTGACGGAGAGGGGGTGGCCGCCTTCCTCCCCCTACATTACGGTGCACACAGACCATGGGTCCACACGGTGGACGCCGAAGTCATCCTCCACCTCCTGCGGCACGCAGATCGCGAGCGAACCACGGGGGTCCCCGCGGGCGCGGCGAAGGTGGTCAACCAGATGCCCCTGAGGTGGCTCCGGGACGGCCTGTGCGCGCGGGGGCAACACGCCGGGCACCCGTTCTGGTACGTCCGAGCCACCTCGCACCACAGTGACGCTCTACTGCACAAGGCGGACTGGGCGGCGTCCCAGGACACCGTCTTGCAGAACACGCCCCCGGACCCTGGCCACGCCCAACTCATCGTCGCCGGCCGTGACGGCCATCTCGATCTACGGCCCCCCACGATGCGGGTGCTCGGCGAGGTCGCACAACGGGCGCAGACGGACCATGCGCTGACGCACCGGGGACACACACCCCTAGGCGCGGCCCACGCCACGGCCTACGTCCACGCCCGGGACCTCACCGCGGCGGCCACCAACCGCCGGGCGCTGCGGGCCCGAGACGGCCACACGCCGGTGCAGCGCAGGCTCCGCGTCCGGAAGGAGCGGCTCTCCGGCGTTGCCATCGTCCCGCAGCCGTGCCTTTTCTGCGGCGGCCCGGAAGAGACCCCGGTGCACATGCACGTGGGCTGCACCCACTCGCGGCTCCTCTGGCCCCACTACCGCCAGGCGGTGCACGAGGCGGCCCGCCACCTCCCACCTGGGGACAAGGCCCTGTGGGTGGCCTCGTGGCGCTCCGCAGGCGCCACGTGGACGGAGGTGTTCTGCTCCGGATTGGTGCCCGGGGACGCGGAGGCGCAGCTCCGCGCCATAACCCGATACGACCCGCCGGGAGGGACCTCGGTGGACGACTTCCTCCACCACATGCTCCGGCTAGGGGACTTCGCGTGGGAGCTTCGGAACCACCGGCTGGAGCAACTCCTCCACGACCCCCTAAGCGCGGCGGCCCGGGCGCACCGGTGGCTCACTGCGGCGGAGGGCGACCACCCTCCCCCTCCCCCGCGCCCTGACAAGGACTTCGTAGCCTCCCTCCGTGTTGTGAATGGCACTCTGGAGTGCCCGCTCCAAGAGGGCCCCCACCCGTATCAGGACCTGCCGGGGGGGTTCTCGAGGCACCTGCAAGACGCCCTTTTCCCACCGTGGATCATCGGGCGCGGCTCCATGACCGCATGGGAGGCGCGCATCGTGGGGGAGGAGTGGGCGCGGGAGTGGGGCCGGTGGTGCGCCGCCGCGCGCGCCCCGGAGACCCCTGCGCAACGATACGCCGCCATCCCGCTCCGGGGGTGGGGGCCGGACACCCGGCCGAGACCCACCATGGTCCGCGGGGCGGGACCTGACCACCCGTGGGACCCGGCGACGGGGGAATGGCTGCAGGCGGCCCCGGGGCCGCAAACGGGATGGACTGGGGACGTATCCTCACTCGTCAGGACGCCCGTCCCGCCCCGCATCGTCCTTCACACCGCCAACGTGCTCCGGGCCACGGAGATACGCACGTGGGGACACGCTGCGGCCACCGTCCGGTGGCAACCCCCAGAGGACGGGGCCACCCAACTCACCGTGGCGCACTTCAAAGCGGGGGGGCCGGTATACGACGACGCCCTGTCCCGGCTGGGCGACACCCAGGGGCCCTTACTCCTCATGCTCCCCACCGGTATCGCAGCCGCGCTGCACCAGGAGCTGGACGGCTGCGAAGGGCTGCGAGTGGGGTGGGAGGCGGTCGCGGACGGCACCCTGCTGGCCCTCCTCCACAGGGACACCGCGAACGGGTGCCAATGGGACGCGCTGACGCCCCACCTCACCGGGCGCCACGTGTACATGGCGAGCCCCCCCCAGGGGCACCCCCGCCCGGCGTGGGACGACCTCATCGCCGCCTTCCACGACCACGGGATCCTCCCCGGCGACACGTGGCAGGAGGTCCAGCGGAAGACACTTGGCAAGGACTACCGGCGCCGCGTCCGCGCCCGCTTGCTGGAGATCCGGGACCCCCCCGACAGAGGTGGGACGACCTCTGGCTCCGCCATCTCGACCCTTGGTCGCCGCCCTCCCACCTCCCGCACACCTGCCGACTCTGCGGAGAGTGTGACACGGTGTCCTCCGCAGCAGCGGCAGGCGCCAACAGGTGCGAGCGGTGCACCCAGGTAGCCGCGTGCCCCTGGCCCGAACCTCCCGCAGGTCCGCGCAGGCGCACAGAGGAGGAGGCCTTGCGCCGGCGCATCGAGGGGGCACACACCCCCTCACACGAACAGGCGGGCCCCGCGGGCGCTGCCCTTCTGTGGATCCACGTGCACCTGCGTAACCCCACATCCATTGCGCACCTGTCGCACGTGTTCGCCCCCTAACCCCCACCCGCCGCCGCCCTTTGCAGAGCCCGCAGCACCATGCCACGCCGACGGGGGGATGGGCCGGGGCACACCAGGGCCCGCCGCAGAGC
Source organism: Eutreptiella sp. 'Long Island Sound 2002' (assembly GCA_964036045.1). NCBI lineage: Eukaryota > Euglenozoa > Euglenophyceae > Eutreptiales > Eutreptiaceae > Eutreptiella > Eutreptiella sp. 'Long Island Sound 2002'. The sequence goes on along the minus strand of OZ038388.1, from coordinate 63,744,542 downwards.
GCAGGAGGCGGCCGTCCGGGGTCTGGTGGCGGACGCGGTGGCGGAGGCAAAAGGAGCGCACGCTGCCGCACGGTGCGACCTGGAGGGCAGTGCGAGGGCCTTCCTCAACGAGACCGCCCTCCCGGCCGTCCGCGCCCTGAACGGAGCGGGGGCCCCTACGTTGCTCCCGGCAATGCACCGGATCGTGAACGCCGTCCGGCCAGGGCTCATCAGCCCAGAGGCGGCCCTCTACGGGCACTGGATGGAGTGGCGCGAGTCCAATCGGTCGGGCCGGCCCCTGTCCATGGGGGACGCCCTCCGGATGACGGGAGCGGGGTCTGCCATGTCCCTCCACAGTAGCGCCCCAGCCCTGCTGCACGCCCTCAGGACACGCTACCCCGGGGACGCGGCCCCGTACCTGAACCAGGCGCGGGCCACGTACCCGGGGGGAGTGTCCGAGCTGGATGCGGCGCTCCACCTTCTACGACCGCCGGACGAGGACCTGGAGGTGGGCGAGGTCACGGTGTTCGTGGAGGGCGCGGACGAGGCGTCCGCCCGCCCCCGGCCGACCAACCCGGTGTATGACGGCACCGGGCCTACCCCCCCGTACGCCGTCGTCTACGAGGCGTTCCCCAGGGAGCCCACTTGGTGCCCCGCCCTCCCACCGGCGACGCACGCGCCCCGCGGCTGGGCTAACCCAGACCTGTCCCCCCCCCTCTCCAGGACCAGGGGTGCCCACCACAGGGGGCAGGTCCTCTGGCAAGAGTGCCCTGGCACCCCCCTGCTCCTCCTCGTCGTCGCAACCCGCGGGGACCCGGGGCGGATCCTGGGGATCACCCCCACCCACCTCTATGGGGCCACACCCGTACCCCGCCCCCCCCTCCCGGCGCCCGCGGCGCGGGACGGAGTACACACCTTCCTGCGCACACAGGAGGTCACCGCCGTTACGGGGGTCCATCTGGTGCGGCTGCCCCCGGCACCGCTCGACGACCCCCGGGGGCCCAGGGCCCTGAGCCCCGCCCCAGACTGGGAGCTGTGGCGCGACGCGTGGGCCGCGTGGCTCCCCCGCCTCCCCTCCCAATGCCGGTGGATGGCCGCGGACCCCCGGCCGTGCGGGACTGACGCCACAGCCGGCCCCCCACCCCCTCCCCCCCCCCCCCCCCGCAGAGCACCACACGGCACTGCCCACGGCACGGCACTGATGCACCAGGAGGTAGTGGGAAGGGCGCGCCTGCCACCACGCATGCCTACCAGAGTAACAGTAATGGCAGACTCCGATGGGTCCCTCGGGCGGGACGACCGCCACCACCGCCGGTCCCGCTCCCGCTCCCCCGTCTCCCCTCCAGAGTGGACGGGGGAGACCCTCGCGGAGCGCGAGGAGCGGAGGCTGGCGGAGGCGGCGGTGGTCGGACCGCCGCCGCCGGCCCGGGAACCTGGGCCAGCCGAGACGGCCGCCCCCGCCGCCCAAGCGGCCAGCCCCGCCGCCCCGCCCCGCCCTGACGCGCAGGAGGCGGAGACCGCGGCGAGCCACGCCGCGGCCCCGGCCGCGGCCCCCGGCACGCCGCCGGCAAGGGGGGCAGCCCCGGCGCAGGAGCCGGACGCGTCGCCGGGGGCTGCCGCAGCCGCGCAGGAGAGCAAGCAGGGCGCAAGAGGGGTTGCGACGGACCCCGCACGGGCCGTGGGCGCCTCGCAGGCGGCCGCCGCGGCAGCAGAGAAGACCGAGGAGGATGTGCGAGAGTCTGCGACCGCGGCCACGGGCGCCTCGTCGGCGGCCGCCACGGCAGCGAAGGAGAGTGCGGAGGGCGCGAGAGGGGCTGCGGCCCCTGGCACGCCGCGCAAGCGGGGGAAGAACCCCGCACGGGCCGCGGACGCCTCGCCGGCGGCCGCCGCAGCAGCAGCAGTGGGCAGGGAGAGCGCGAAGTACCGCGCCCACGCCAACCCCGCCCACACCCACACCAGCCCCCCCAAGCCGTACCCCCCCAAGCCCTTCCCCCCGGGGCGGGAGCGGCACGTCCGCCCCCCGACGCGCGAGCGCTCGCCGCCGGGCGTCACGCTGCCGCAACTGCAAAAGCAGCGGGACGCCCGGCGAGTGGTCCAGGAAGGGCGCAGCGGCGAGGGGGAGGGGAGCGGCGGACGGCGTGACAGGCAGGGGGCAGGGGAGGGGTCGGGGCACGGGAAGGGCGCGCGGGAGCGCGGGCAGGAGGCCCAGGTGCAGGGGACGGAGCGAGGGGTGGTGGGAGAGCGAGCGGGCCGGGGCGTGGTGGACGAGAGGCGGGACCCGCGACTCGGGCAGGGGGTCGGGGAGGGGCCAGGGCACGGGAAGGGTGGTCAGGGGCGCGGGAAGGGCACCCAGGCGCAGGGGGCTGGACAAGGGGGGATGGGAGAGCGGGCGGGCCGGGGTGTGGGGGACGAGAGGCGGGACCCGCGACACGGGCACGGGACCGGAAAGGGGCCCAAGGGCAAGGGCAAGGGCAAGGGCAAGGGCCCCAAGGGACAGGAGGGACGGGGCACGGGAGCCCAGGGGGGAGGGCGGGGCGAGGGGAGGGGGGCAGAGGGCGGAGCACCCCCGCAGCCGGAAGTGCAGCCGGTGAGGTGCATCCCCCCCGGCATCCAACAGATGCCGGCGCACCACACCTACCACCACCACCACCACCACCACCACCACCTCTACAACATTGACCCTGACGCCGGCGAGCTCATCCCCCCCCAACCCCCACGACACCAGCACCAGCAAGCCCCCCCCGCGCCGAGGGCGGAGCCGGCGCGGATGGCCTCGGCGGAGGGGGGACGGGGCGTGGCATCGGCGCCGCAGGTGCAGGAGCAGCGAGGGGGGCCGGCACAAGGGGCGGAGGAGAGCCGGCCGTGGAGCGTGGACTGGGGCGCAGTCCCGGACCCGCTGGGGGGGGAGACCCTCCCCCTGGTGGGGGAAGTGTACGGGTGGTTGTGCTGGGCCAACCAGGGGACCTCCAGGAGGTCGCGGAACCGGCCCTTTGATGCCGTGCTCCTCCGGAGGGACGGAGGAAACCGAGAGGCACCCCCGGGGGGGTGGGCGGCACCAGAGGACCACGAGAGGGTCCTCAGGTCAGTGATCCGGGCGGCGTGGCCCGACAGGGAGCCGACGTGGCCGGCCTTCCTGGAGGGGGGAGCGGTGCTCCGCATCACGGATGCGGACGCCAACAACTGGCTCCCCCGGGCTTTGCGTAGCGCCCTCGCCCACTGGCGCTACCGCCGGCACAACCCGCCGCCGCCGCAGCCCCAGCCCCCACACAAGCGGCGGCGCAAGTGAAGGCCCAGACGGCGGGCGCGGGAGGGGGGGATGGGCCCCCTGACCCACGCCCCCCCCACGGTATGGCACGATGTGCGGGGACGCGCCGCCACCCACGGAAGGGAGTGCGGGGGCGCCAAGCGCGGGGAGGAACCGGCTGCCCCGCAACCTGCTAACCACTGACCGCTAACCATCAACCACCCCCGGCCGGCCGGCGCCGCGCGGCAACGGCCGGGGAGGTGAGGGCCCCGGCGAGGGCCTGCGCGGGCATCCAGCTCTCGATAGGGGGGGCGGGTGACGGGCGCGACCCCCTGGCCGATGGCTGGCCCCCAGGACCAGGGCCGCCATGCCGCCCCCGCCCCCCCCCCCACGGCCGACGAGAGGCATCACCAGGGGGCCAAAGGGCCCCCCCCAACCCACCCCCCCCCCCCCCCCCCGCACAGACCCGGGGGCGGGCGGGGGGCGGCCCCCCCACCCCCCCCCCCCCCACCCCCGCACCCACCGCAGCAGGGGCGCCACAGGCGCGGCCCTCCGCCCCCCCAGGGCCGGGGGGGCGCCCCCCCCTCAGGGGGAACAGCGGCTGGGCCTGCTCCCGCGAACCCACACCGGCGTGCCGGGGCAACGCGCACGACGGAGCAGGAAGGAGGCCGCACCCCACATGACCCTCCCGTAACCACAGCCCGCCCCGAGGTGACGGAGGGAGGGTGTCAAGTCAGATGGGGCCCCCAGGGGGGCGGTCCACGGGCCGCCCCTCACCCCCCCACCACGGGGCGGCACTTCAGCCCCGACCGCAAGCGCGCGCCGGAAGGGAGCGCACCGGCGACGCGGAGAGAGCCAGGAAGGAGTACCACAGGCCGCCGCCTGGAACGAGAGCGGGGAGGCCGCGGCGCGACACCCCCCCCCCCCCGCCCCCCCACCGGCCCGCCGGCCGCAGGGGCCCCGGCCCCCACCCCCCGAGGCTGAAGGGACGGACCCCCCCCGCCCGGGAGGGGAGCCGGGGAGTGACCCGCCCCGACGCCCCAGCCGCCGGCTCCAATGGGGGCCGCGAAGAGCATGTGGGCCCACGCCTGCGCACCGGGACGCCGCGCAGATCGTGCCCAGAGAAGCCGGGTGGGCGCGAACCGGAATGGTATGGGTGGCCACGCCCCCCATGGACAGCACGACGCCAAGGGACGCCCGCTTTGTTGCCTACCCGGGGAAAGCGGCCCCGCAACCCGCTAACCACTGACCGCTGACCCTCACGACCACCCCCGGCCGGCCAGCGCCGCGCGGCAACGGCCGGGAGATGAGGGGCCCCAGGGAGGGACTGCGTGGGGGTCCGGCACACGGTAGAGGGGGGCGGGGGAAGGGCGCGACCCCCCTGGCCGATGGCTGGCCCCCGGGGCTGGGACCGCCAAGCCGCCCTCCCCCCCCCCCTTTCTGGCCGACAGGGGGCATCGCCAGGGAACCGAAGGACCCCCCCCACTCCCCCCCCCCCCCCCCCCTCCCACACAGGCCCGAGAGCGAGCGGGGTGGCGCCCCCCCCCCCCCCCCCGCACCCACCCCAGCTGGGGAGCCACAGGCGCGGCCCTCCGCCCCCCCAGGGCCGGGGGGGCGCCCCCACCCACAGGAGGAACGGTAAGGGCAGCGGCGGCTGGACCTGCCCCCACGAACCCACACCGGCGTGCCGGAGCAACGCGCACAACGGAACACGAAGGAGGCCGCGCCCCACATGACCCTCCCGTGACCACAGCCCACTCCGAGGGGACAGAGGGGGGGTTTGCAGGTCAGCCGGGGCCCCCAGGGGAGCGGTCCACGGGCCGCCCCTCACCCCCCCCCGCCCCGGGGCGGCACTTCAGCCCCGACCGCGCGCGCGCGCCGGAGGGGAGGGCCAGAAAGGGGTACCGCAGGCCGCCGCCCGGAACGAGAGCGGGGAGGCCGCAGCGCGACACCCCCCCCCGAGGCAAGGGGAATGGACCCCCCCCACCCGAGAGGGGGGCCGGAGTGCGACCCGCCCCCCCGCTCCGGCCGACGGCCCACACGGGGGCCGCGAGGAACAAGCGGGCCCACGCCTGCGCACCGGGACGCCGCACAGATCGTACCCGGAGAGGCTGGATGAACACGAACCGGAGTGGTATGGGGGGCCACGCCCCCCATGGACAGCGCAACGCCAGTGACGCCCGCTTTGTTGCCTGCCCAGGGAAGGCAGAGGGACGGAGAGAGGCAGAGCGACCCCCCGCCCTACAGTCAGTCGGCGACCCGGTGGTGCTACTGCCCGCCTCTTACCCCTGTGCACGTCAGTCGGCGATCCAACGCACCCCACCCAGCCCCCTCCCCTGTCCCAACCCCGTGCGCGTGGACTGAGGCCTCCCGGCACGCGCAACACACTTCACGGCGCACAGCCCCACCCACAGGACAGGATCCATAGCCGACGACACCCCTCAGTGGCGTAAGAGACTCCCGCGGCCCAGTAGTGAGAGCGTCGGTCTTCAATCGTCCAGTGCGGGGGTTCGATCCCGGGCGTAGGTGCTCCTGGGATCCCTGCACGTAGAGCTCTCTAGTTGGCGACGTGGGAACCACCCCCCCCTCCAGCAACTCGCGCCACCACCGATACCGGTGGATCGGGTGGAGGTCTCGTTCGTTTTACCCCCCACCCAAGAAAAACAAAACACATGGGAACCACCCACCCCTGCAGCAGTGCGCACCGTCACCTGTACTCAAACAGGTCGATGGGAGGCCTCGCCCGGTATTCGAGGGGATCGGTGGGAGACCACCGATCCCGGGGTTCGAACCAGCTCCTTCACGGCGTGCGCCTGGTGCGCTACCTCCGGGGTGGCTGCCTTCTGAGATACACCGGCACCCGGGTCACAGAACAAACGCGCCCGCAACCCCCTCCCCCTGTACTAAGAGTAAGCCCGCGGTATGGCTGCCCAGCTGAGCCATGAACCGGGACATTGGAGCACCACTCCAGCCACGGTCACCCCAACCCCCCCACGCATCCCGCAGGGCGAAGCTCCGTGCGCATCAGGCACGTCATGAGAATCCGGCGGGCCGGCGCCTGGACACCAAGACGACACCTCTCTCCCCCCCCGCGGGAACGGAGCGGGGCCCCCACAACCGCACGCCCGCAACGCAGACCCCGACAGCCCACCTAGTGGACGGGCAGAGGAGGGAAGAGGGACGCCCCACGCCCCACGCAATGGACGTAGGCACCCCCCCGGGGACGCCCAGCCGCCGCCCCCGCAACCCCAAGCCAAGTAGGGGGGAACCGGGACCGGACCGCCCCCCCCCCCAAGCACGCCAGACGGAGCACGGGACCGGGGCAGGACACGCGGAGGGGCACGGACCACATGGAACGGCCCTACCAGCGCCCAGCGCCGGGACCACGCGAGATGCGCGCGCCACACCACCCAGCGGGGAGCGGACACCGCGAGAGCGCGAGCGCACACACACGAAAAGGACACGCGGGGACCACCAGAAGGGCAACCGGACCGAGCGCGCGGAACGCACAGACCACATGGAATGGCGTACCAGCGAGCGAGGATAAGGGACACCCGGACGGGACGGCCCGCCACACGCAACGCGGGATACGCGGGGCGGGAAGGGGGAAGAAGGGGACACACAACACCAGGTACCGGCCCGAACCCCCCCGAACCGGCCGCGAGCGCCGCGCACACACAGACGGGACACTGCACCCGCCAAGGCAGTAGTGGCGCACAGCGCCACGCCCCATCCCCTAGGCTAGGCAGCCACCGCGCCAGCCCAAGGGGGTCCCACTGGCGACAAGCCAGTAGCACGGGCCCGGCGGCGCCGGTGCCCCGGGCGACCACGCATTAGGGGGGCGACGCAGTGGGTAAGCGCCCGCGGCCACGGCTGCGAATTGATGCACTGACCGGGGAGTGGCGAAACGGGGACGCCGGGGAAGGACGGGGCTCCGAGCTCTGTGAACCCGGGGGACTCCGCCACCAGGCAGGAGGTGCGTCTTGGAGGGCCCCCCACTAGGACCCGGTGGCGAGGATATCACCTGGCCCGACCAGGTGGCCCCCCGGGGCCGAAAGGCGTCTAGTACCCGCAAAATCAAACCTCAAACCTCAAACCTTCTGCCACCCCCACAGCGAGCAACGCCAGCCCGCAAGGGCGCACGCCCCCGGGCCGGTGCTGGGTCCCCACGCCCGCGCCGACCGCACCCGGGACACATGGGACGCGGAACCCTGGCTGCCCGCTCCAGAGGACGGGCGGCCGGGGGAGGGACAGCGCCTGACACCAGGCGGCCCTCACAACGGTGGCAGGCCACCCCCTCCGGGGACGGCCCCCTACCACCCCCGCAGGATGCAGCCCTCACAGGGCATGCAGGCCAAGGGGACAGTGTTGGGCCCCCACACCCACACAACCGCACCCACAGCACGTGGGTGGCGGACCCCAACAGCCCGCCCAGAGGGCGGGCAGTCGGGGGAGGGACAGCGCCTGACCTCAGACGCCCCTCACAATGGTGGAAGGCACCCCCCCCGGGGACGCCCTTCCGCCACCCTGACAGCGAGCAACACCGGCCCGCAAGGGCGCACGCTCTGGGGCCGGTGCTGGGTCCCCACGCCCGCATCGACCGCACCCGGGACACACGGGTCGCGGAACCCAGGCTGCCCGCTCCAGAGGACGGGCGGCCGGGGGAGGGACAGCGCCTGACACCAGGCGCCCCTCACAACGGTGGCAGGCCACCCCCCCCAGGGACGGCCCCCCACCACCCCCGCGGTATGCAGCCCCCGCAGGACATGCAAGCCGAGGGGACAGTGTTGGGCCCCCACACCCACACACCCGCGCCCAGAGCACGTGGGTAGCGGACCCCAACAGCCCGCGCAGTGGGCGGGCAGTCGGGGGAGGGACAGCGCCTGACCCCAGACGCCCCTCACAATGGTGGAAGGCACCCCCCCCGGGGACGCCCCTCCGCCACCCCCACAGCGAGCAACGCCGGCCCGCAAGGGCGCACGCTGTGGGGCCGGTGCTGGGTCCCCACACCCGCACCGACCGCACCCAGGACACACGGGTCGCGGAACCCTGGCCGCCCGCTCCAGAGGACGGGCAGTCGGGGGAGGGACAGCGCCTGACCTCAGGCGCCCCTCACCATGGTGGAAGGCGCCCCCCCTCGGGGACGCTCTTCCGCCACCCCCACAGCGAGCAACGCCGGCCCGCAAGGGCGCACGCTGTGGGGCCGGTGCTGGGCCCCCATGCCCGCACCGAACGCGCCCGGGACACGTGGGTCACGGAATCCTGGCTGCCCGCTCCAGAGGACGGGCGGCCAGGGGAGGGACAGCGCCTAACACCAGACGCCCCTCGCAATGCTGGAAAGCGCCCCCCCCGGGGACGCCCATCCGCCACCCCCACAACGAGCAACGCACCAACGCACCAACGCACCAGCCACGGGACATCCGCACCCCACCCCCTGCTCTTAGGCACAGCGACACAACAATGGCGGAACCCGCGGCCCCACGCAAAACACGCCCCCGATCTCCGACGCTGGACGAAGCACACGAGGTCATCAGGACGCTGGGGCTCAGAGACGGCGAAGGAGATCCCCCACAAGGGGACGCGGGCACGGACTCCGACTTGGAGGCAGTACCAGAACCCCCCACGGGAGGCGCGCCCGCGGAACCTCCGCCGCCTGCGGGCAGCGTGCTCGCGCTCTGCCCCACGTGGAAACGGGGCCACTGCACCGGCGAGGGCTGGTGCCCCAAACAGCACCCCCAGCCCGGCCCCGATGACGGAGCGCTGCCCGAGGTGAAACCCGCGGCCGCATGCGCCGCCCTACGCTACGGGGTGGCGCAGGGCTGGATCCTGGATGAGACCGCGCGCGGCAGCGTGAACATCCAGGAGGCCGTCGACCGAGTCACCCACGCGGGACAGGCGGCGGTGGCCTTGCACACCCAGGGCCGCCACGGCGGACCCGCAGAGGGGATCATTGTGGAACCCTCGGGAATGGTGCTGGTCCTGGCGGCGGACATGGTCCGAGGGGTGCTCCACGCGTCCCGCGTGCGGCGGGCGTTCCTACAGTGGACCATCCAGGTGTACACCCCCCCGCGGGCGTGGCCCTTCTCCACGTGGGCGGTGCTCGCCGTCATGTGGCACCTGGCACCGGAGGACGCCCCCACAGGGACCGCGGAGGACATCGCCCGGGACCTCCACACCTGGCCGGCCGACCAGGATTACCCCTGGCGCAGGCCCCGGGGCGGCCTCCCAGTGGCACCCGCGGCAGAGGGGCTCAGCCTCACGGCAACCCTCCGACGGCACCCCGACAAGAAGGCACGCCACTTCCTGCAGACGGGCACGGTCCCGGCCACCCCGCCAGACTCCGAGTGGCGATGGGACGCAGGGGTGGCGCAACCGCTGCCGGGCCCCTGGGCCCTGCCGTTATGGTATTTGCCCATGGGCACCCTGGCCGACGCCACCCAAGCCGTCAAGGGGGTTTTCCCGCAGCCACTCCTCTGCGGCGTGGCCCTGCTCCGCAGCCTGCAGGCGGGGGCCGCCTGGGTCTGGTGGAAGGAAGGAAAGGGGCGCTCGAGCCCCTATTTCCCCCTGGTCCAGGACCAGGCGCTGCTCCACGCCGAGGGCATGGGGACCGTGGAAATGGGGGGCGATCGTGCCCGGCACGGCGTGCAGGTGGATCACAGCGGCCGCCCCACAGCCCATGCGATCGCCGCCGGCGTGCCACCGCCTCCTACGGATGGTCCCCTCTTTGGCCCCCCAGCACGCCTTTACGAGGGACGTGTGGAAGGCCGTACTGAGCCCCACCAGGGAGTGGCTAACGAACCTGGGTGCACGGTACCCGCCGGGGCCGGTGCTCGAACAGCTCACGGCCCCCACACCCGGGGTCCTCTACGCCCTGCACAGGGCGTCGGCTCTCATGGAGCAGCTCAACGACGAAGTGCTGGACCTGGCGCTGGAGCCGCTGCGGGTGCTCTACCCGCAAACCCACATCCCACCCGCGGGCACGTCCAACCGCCTAGGCCGCCCGGGGTTGCAGCGCCGCGTCGAGGCCGCGCACCCGGAAGGCCTGGTGGAACAGTGGCTAACCCTCCGCAACCCGTCCACCGCGGAAGGCCACTGGTACCTGCACCAACTCCTCTTTCAACCACGGGCAGCCCCGGAACACCGCCGGCAAAACCCGTACCACCCGCACCCGGAGCGCCGAGGCGCGCAAGACTACCCGCAGCCAGTCCCGCCCGCCCTCCTGCCGGGGCAGGACCCGGAGGCGCTACAGCAGGGCCCCCCGCTCGACACTGCCACCACGGTACAACAAAAGGGAACGCGACGGCGCGGATGGTGCCGAACCGGACGTCACGAACTGCGGAGCGGTGGCCTGGATGGCAGCCTGCAGGCACATCGCCCGAGATACCACGGGGCTCCGGCAGTACAGACCAACGGACCGCACGGCACTGGCGTCCGCCGTCGCGGCCGTCACCATGGGTCCCGTGGCGGCGTGGCCGGCGCAACTGCTGCCCCACGTCCCCTGCCGCAACACGCAGCCCCGCCGGCCGGCCGCAACGCACGCGCTGACGGCACCCCTCACGGCGGAGCAGCTATACGTCGTCGCGGCGGCGTTGCTAGCGGACGGCGGGGAGAGCTTCGTCCACCACCACGGCCCGGCGCAGATTGCGGGAAGCATACAAGGGCCACAGCGCGATGCACCAGACCCGTGGCATGCCACACTCCGCGGGCGCACCCACGTCTGGGGTGCGGGCGATGGCACACCTCCACCCGGGCCTAAGCAGGGGGAGGCACTGGTGCTGCAGACAGCAGGCTACCAGGCCATCCTACACGGCCACGCCGGAGGGTACCGGTCGCACGTCCTGGCCGGAGGCCGCTGGACTGTGTGGCACAGCACCGCCAGGCAAGGGGCATTCCCACCCCTGCCCGACGTCGACTGGCAACAGGGGCCCTCCCAGGCCTACTATATGTCGGCGGACCCCTGGCCGCTGGCAGTCCTGCTACACACCGTCAGCGCCCCCAACAAGAGGCAGGAACCGGGGTGGGTCAACCCCCCCGCACTGGTGTGGAGCCCCGACCAGGAGGAGCATCTACGGGCCGCGTGGCAGGGAGACGCCATCAGGGCCACGGACGTCCCGGACCTCCACGCGGGGCCAATCACGCACGACCGCCCGGCGGCTACCCTGGCGGCGGCCCAACGGGGACAGCAGAACCCGCAGTGGGTGGTCTGCATGTTCAGCCCGGCTGACGCGCACATCGTCGTCTGCGACCCCGAGCGCCTGCCGGGGCCCGAAGCCGTGATCCGCGTGGCAGACTGCACCCGCATGATCGTCAAGGCGCTAAGGGAGGGCGAACACCACGCCCTCCTGCTCCAGGTCAGGCTGAAGGACAACGCCCGGGCGGCGAGGCCGGGGGTGTGGCCGGCAGCGGCGCACCCCGCCGACCAAGAGCTCCAGCTGGCGGTCCCGACCGCAGTGTACCACTGGCTACAAGCCTTCCACGACCTGCGATGGAGGGGCAAGCCTGACCGCCGAATCAGCTCCACACACTGGCAAACGTGGCTGCAAGCAGACGCGCAGCGCGATGCCATCCGGGGTCTCGGGCCCGCGCCCGCGACACGAGCCCTCGATGCGGCGGCCCCGGGCCGCACACTGGCGCCACACACGGTGCCACTGGCCAACCTGCCCTTCGAACCAGCGGCGGAGGGCGCCATTCGGAAGTCGGTGCCTCTCCCCCCGGGGCGAGGGGCCACGGAGCCGACGAAATGCCCCCTGTGTGCAGACAAGTACTACACAAGCGGGGCAATGCTGGAACACCTGGCGTGGCACGCGGTGCACGCTGCAGCCCCGGCGGACGACAAGGAGGCCGCCACCAACATCCTGCAGGGGAGAGCACAGAGGTCCCCATGGCACGCCCCGTACACCCGGCGCCCCCCGCCCCAGGCAGCCGACCACGCGGACGGAGATGAGGTGGCACCCGGAGCGGCCCCGGGGACCGGCGGTGCGGCCCCACCAGGGTCCATGTCCATCCCCGCGGGGCTGGCCCCCCTGGCCCCCCTGGCTCCCCCGGTCCCCCGGGCCCCCCTGTGGGCCCCGCTGGGAACAGGCTCAGCGGATGCGGCGCACCCGGATGCCCTGGCTGCGCCGGCGAACCCAGCGGCGATGCCGATGCGGGATAGCTGACTCCAGGAGGACATGGCGGGCGACGCCCTGTGGCTCCTCTCGTGGAACCTGCGCAACGGCCTCGTGCCGCCAGACCTGTCCCTCCGGGACACTCTCCGGCGGCGCCGGGGGCCGGCGGCCTGTACCGACAAGGAGCACCTCATCACCGGCATGCTACCCCAGGCGGGGGGCTTTGCCATCATGCTCCAGGAAACAGGGATCGCCACCCGGGCGCAGGAGCTGCACGTGGCCGCGGCGCTCCGGGACAAGGTGTACACCGCCTTCTTCAGCAGCCGGCTGGCGGAGACGGGAGCCACCTCCACCTCGAGAGGGGGGGGCCTCCTCACCGCAGTCAGCAGCAAGTACGTGGCGGAGCACGAAGTGCTCAGTTTCACGGAAATTGTCCCCGGGAAGGCCGCGGCCCTGGAGATCCGCACGGACGGGGGAGGCCTCACCCTCATCAACGTCCACGGGCCGCAAGCAGGCTGCTCCCCGTGGGCGGGACGGGCGGCGTTCTGGGCCGACATACAAATGTATGCCACCGCACGCAGCCTCGGTGGGAGGCACCCGGTGGTCATCGCCGGCGACACCAACATCTACATGGATGTCCCCACCAACCCGGCCACGGAGCACTTCCGAGCGGGCTGGGAGGCCTGCGGTTTCCGAAGGGCCGCGGCAGGCGGCGAGGAGGACATGACCCCCACGCTCCACCTGTCCCGGCACAGGGTGGACAGCTTCCTGGTCAACGAGCCCCTCCTGCTCTGGTCCCTGCGGGAAAGCGTCTGGGCTCGCGGCATGGCACAACCCCAGGTGGTCGGCTCGGACCACCTCCCGGTCTGCCTGGCCCTGCCGGGTCTCCTCAGCGCAGCGGGGCGCGCGGCGATGCCCACCCCCTACAGCGGCACGGAGGGCCGCCTCCTCCCGTACGACGCCGAGGCCGCACCCGTCCAACACTGCCTGTGGGCGGCGGTCACCGCCGCGCAGGATGAACCCTCCCTGGCGCCCTGGCTGGGTCCCGCAGAGCAGCACGACTACGGGTCCATGCCCGCAGCCGCGGTGGACAAGGTGTTTGAGCACCTCCACGCGACGCATGACGCCCTGGCGCGCGTGGTGGGACGCCGGCAGCCGTCCCCGGCGGGGACGGACCCGGCGGAGGGGGAACTCCCGGAGAGCGGAAAGCGGCTCCAGGCAGAGGTCCTCCGCTATGACACCCTGGCAGCGCGCCCGCCGGCAGCGTACCAGGCGGACGCGGCCCGGCATGGCATCCCGTCCGAGGCGGCGCTCCGGCTCACGGAGGAGCTGCAGGGTGTGTCGCCCGGGTTCCGCCCGACCACACAGAGCTAGCTACAGGAGGAGCTGGAGAGGCAAGCAGCCGCCCTCGAGGAGGACATTCGCCAGCTCCGCGCACTCCTGGCGGCAGACCGCAAGCGCGCCATCAAGGACTTCTGGCGCCGCCACGCCCCCGACATCGCCCAGCGATGGAAAGCCGTGCGGGGAGCCATAGAGGTAGAGGCCCCGGGCCCGTCAGGCCTCTGGAACGTGCGGGTCCCCAACACCTAAACGCTCCTCACGGAGGCCCACGACGTGATGTTCGCAGTTCGCGCCTTCTGGCGAGAACTGTATGACAAACGCCCGGTGGACCTCCCAGGCTTCCAGGCAGTCCTCAGCCGCCACGTCCCCCGGGTCCCTGAAGGGGCCTGGACACAGGTCCAGCAGTACTCCATGCAGGACCTGAAGTCCGCCCTGGACAAGGCCGATGGCAAGGCCCCAGGTCCCAACCACGTGGAGGCCCGTTTCATCAAGGCCCTCCCGGCACCCGTCCAGTGGCTCCTGGTCCACTCCTACCGGGCCATCCTCCGCGGCGCCCCGCCGCCGATGCACTGGAGGGACGCACACATCTGGCTCAGCCCCAAGGTACCGGGCTCTGCCGATCTGGACGACTACAGGCCCATAGCCCTGGGCCAGCTGGACATGAAGCTGCTCACGGGCCCCCTCACCCAGCGCATCACGGAAGTGCTCACACGGCACGGAGATGTCAGCGACTGACAGCAAGGGGCCCTCCCTGGCTCCAACACAGGTCCCCCGCTGTTCATGGCGCAGCGGCAGCTCCAGTGGGGAAGGCCAAACTACGTCTTCTCCTTCGACGCCCGCAAGGCGTTTGACACCGCCCCGCACGGCGCCCTCCACCTCATCCTACGCCACCTCTCTGTGCCGCCGGACGTCATTGACCTCCTGCTCTTCCTCCACACGTGCGCCAGGCTGCGCATCGTCACAGCACACGGGCTAACGCAGCCTGTCTACATGCTGCGCGGCGTCCGACAGGGCAACCCCGAGAGCCCCCTACTGTACGCGCTCCTCCTGCAGCCCCTGCTCAGGGCGCAGGGGCACCGCCTGCGCCCGCCAGGAGGGGCCGAGCACGGCCTCATCCAGGCCTACATTGACGACCTGCTGGCGGTTGCCCACACGCTGCAGCACTTCGTCGAGGGCGTGGAGGCGGTGGCAGCGTACCTGGGGATGATGGGCATGGAGGTCAACCCCCGCAAGTGCGCCATGGCCACCACGGAGGGGGTCCCGGGCCTGCAGCTGCGCCTCTGTCCCCACCTGGAAAACCCGTGGCACTGGGTACCAGCGGCGGACTCCGTCCCCTACCTGGGACTCCAGCTGCAGCCGGACGGGGAGTTCTCCCTGCAGCGCAAGCACCGGCTACGCCTGGCGGCGGTGCACCACTGGTGCCTTAACACCCTCGCGCCACCGAAAGTGGTGCAGGACGTCATCCTGGCGATCCTCGGGGGGGTGACGCAGTACGTCGCCCCTTTCATCGCCGACGACTCCGACACTGCACGCCACCTGGACCACATCACGGTCCAGGTCGCGAAGGACAGGGCGCGGTACGCCTTCGACGCCTCGCGGGACAACCTGCAAGATGACCGGACCCTGGGGTTCACACGGGTGCCAACGCGGTGCCAGCAGGCAGCGGTGGCCCTCTTGGGTACACTCGTCCACCACCGCTCAACCTCCGTGCGCGCCGAGGTCACCAAGATGTTCTGGGAAATAGCTGGCGCGCACGGAATATGTCCCGAGGTGCACTACCCCGTCCCGGAGTTCGCAACTCTAGCGGGGGGCGACTGGGTCCACCGCATACCCCGGGCCCTGGCCGCCCTGGGAGTGGGGCTGTACAACCCCATCGCGTGCCCCAGGGCGGCCCATGTCCAACTACAGTCCCCGCCGGGCAACATCGTCACGCTGCGCACCGCCAAGCTGCGACACCGCGACACGTGCCGCCTGACGGTGCCACACACAACGCCGTGGCATGGGCACCACGGGCCCCGCCACCCCTTCCCCGACAACGACGACCCGTGGCCGACGGCGGTGCCGGAGTGCCTCAACCAATGCGCCGATGAACACCTCCACTATTGCCGCCGTGAGCAGGAGCCCACCAACCACCCCGGGTGGCGCGACGCCTTGGCCCACCTCTTCCACACCACCGGCACGCGGGACCCCCGCCTGAGGCTCGTCCACCTCACGAGGGCTAAGCAGGACGCCCACACCGGCCCACGGGTGACCCCGGACGGCCTGCACCTCCACGTCGGGGGCTACCGCCGCCAGGACGGCCTATCCCCCCCGACGCGGAGAGCGGCGTACCACCCGCCGGCAGCCCTCATGTACATCCTCCGCGACGTACTCGCGGAAAGCGAGCACCAAGAGCCTAACGCGGACGTGGCATGGCCCGAGCCCCTGCGCCCCCGGCCCCACGCGTCGACGCCGTTGTGGTTGGTGACCATGGACGACCAGTGCACCCAAGCGACGGGGCAAGCGCAGCTCCGAGCCGAGTGGGTAATAGTGCAGGTGGGGGCGGGCCAGCCCGAACCCCGTGGGCTCCCCCGGGGCACCGCCCTGCTAGTAGCTACGGGGGTGCCGCACGACCCACACATGGCGGTGCACGCGTTGGAGGACCAGCCGGAGGACACAGGGCACCTGGTGGTGCACCAGCGCGGGGGCCCGGCGTGGCTCAAGGAACATGTGACGGCACTTCGGTCCTGGGCGAGCACGATCACCGGAGCGGAGATCCGGCTGCACGACCACCCGGCGATCAGCCCCGGCGACACCAGGGCGCTGAGCGTGGACCAACTGACCCCCAGCCACCCCGACGTCCGGTGGCACTCCGCCGACCTCAACGCGGGGTGGCTCAGCCCCACCGGATACTACTGGATCCCGGAGGCCTGGGGCCACACCTCTTCCGACGCGCGAGGGGGCGGACCCTGCAAACACGCCACCAGCGTTGCTCTCGCCGCCGACCTCAACCGCACGTGGGCGGTGGTCATCTCGGGCATGGTGCCCGACGGGGAGGGGGTGGCCGCCTCCCTCCCCCTACAATACGGTGCCCACCGACCATGGGTCCACACGGTGGACGCCGAAGTCATCCTCCCCCTCCTGCGGCACGCAGATCGCGAGCGGACCACGGGGGTCCCCGCGGGCGCAGCGAAGGTGGTCAACCAGATGCCCCTGCGGTGGCTCCGGGACAGCGTGTGCGCGCGAGGGCAACACGCCGGGCACCCGTTCTGGTACGTCCGAGCCACCTCGCACCACAGTGACGCCCTACTGCACAAGGCGGACTGGGCGGCGTCCCAGGACACCGTCCTGCAGAACACGCCCCCGGACCCTGGCCACGCCCAACTCATTGCCGCCCGCCGTGACGGCCATCTCGATCTACGGCCCCCCACGATGCGGGTGCTCGGCGAGGTCGCGCAGCGGGCGCAGACGGACCATGCGCTGACGCACCGGGGACACACACCTTTGGGCGGGGCCCACGCCACGGCCTATGTCCACGCCCGGGACCTCACCGCGACGGCCACCAACCGCCGGGCGCTGCGGGCCCGAGACGGCCACACGCCGGTGCAGCGCAGGCTCCGCGTCTGTAAGAAGCGGCTCTCCGGCGTCGCCATCGTCCCACAACCGTGCCTCCTATGCGGCGGCCCGGAGGAGACCCCGGTGCACATGCACGTGGGGTGCGCCCACTCACAGCTCCTCTGGCCCCACTACCGCCAGGCGGTACACGAGGCGTCCCGCCACCTCCCACCCGGGGACAACGCCCTGTGGGTGGCCTCGTGGCGCTCCGCAGGCGCCACATGGACGGAAGTCTTCTGCTCCGGACTGGTGCCCGAGGATGCGGAGGCGCAGCTCCGCGCCATAGCCCGCTACGACCCGCCGGGAGGGACCTCTGTGGACGATTTCCTCCACCACATGCTCCGGCTGGGGGACTTCGCATGGGAGCTTTGCAACCACCGGCTGGAGCCCCTCCTCCGCGAGCCCCAAAGCGTGGCGGCCCGGGCACACAGGTGGCTCACTGCGGCGGAGGGCGACCACCCTCCCCCTCCCCCGCGCCCTGACAAGGACTTCGTAGCCTCCCCCCGTGTCGTGAATCGCACTGTGGAGTGCCCGCTCCAAGAGGGCCCCCACCCGTACCAGGACCTGCCGGGGGGGTTCTCGAGGCACCTACAAGACGCCCTCTTCTCACCGTGGATCATCGGGCGCGGCTCCATGACCGCGTGAGAGGCGCGCATCGTGGGTGAGGAATGGGCGCGCGAGTGAGGCCGGTGGTGCGCCGCCACGCGCGCCCCGGAGACCCCTGCGCAACGATACGCCGCCATCCCGCTCAAGGGATGGGGGCCGGACACCCGGCCGAGACCCACCGCGATCCGAGGGGCGGGACCTGACCACCCGTGGGACGCGGCGACGGGGGAATGGCTACAGGCGGCCCCGGGGCCGCAAACGGGGTGGACTGGGGACATGTCCTCACTCGTCAAGACACCCGTCCCGCCCCGCATCGTCCTTCACGCCGCCAACGTACTCCGGGCTACGGAGATACGCACGTGGGGACACGCCGCGGCCACCGTCCGGTGGCACCCCCCAGAGGGCGGGGCCGCCCAGCTCGCCGTGGCGCACTTCAAAGCAGGGGGGCCGGTATACGACGACGCCCTGTCCCGGCTGGGCGACACCCAGGGGCCCTTGCTCCTCATGCTCCCCACCGACATTGCAGCCGCGCTGCACCAGGAGCACGACGGCTGCGAAGGGCTGCGAGTGGGGTGGGAGGCAGTCGCGGACGGCACCCTGCTGGCCCTCCTCCACCGAGACACCGCGAACGGGTGCCGATGGGATGCGCTGACGCCCCACCTCACCGGGCGCCACGTGTACATGGCAACGCCCCCCCAGGGGCACCCCTGCCCGGCGTGGGACGACCTCATCGCCGCCTTCCACGACCACGGGATCCTCCCCAACGACACGTGGCAGGAGGTCCAGCGGAAGACGCTTGGCAAGGACTACCGGCGCCGCGTCCGCGCCCGCCTGCTGGAGATCCGGGACCCCCTCCGACAGAGGTGGGACGACCTCTGGCTCCGCCATCTCGACCCTTGGTCGCCGCCCTCCCACCTCCCACACACCTGCCGACTCTGCGGGGAATGTGACACGGTGTCCTCCGCAGCGTCGACAGGCGCCAACAGGTGCGCGCGGTGCGCCCAGGTGGCCGCGTGCCCCTGGCCCGAACCTCTCGCAGGCCCGCGCAGGCGCACAGAGGAGGAGGCCCTGCACCGGCGCATCGAGGGGGCACACACCCCCTCACACGCACGAGCGGGCCCCGCGGGCGCTGCCCTTCTGTGGATCCACGTGCACCTGCGGGACCCCACATCCGTTGCGCACCTGTCGCACGTGTTCGCGCCCTAACCCCCACCCGCCGCCGCCCTTTGCAGAGCCCGCAGCACCATGCCACGCCGACGGGATGATGGGCCGGGACACACCAGGGCCCGCCGCAAAGCGCAGGAGGCGGCTGTCCGGGGCCTGGTGGCGGACGCGGTGGCGGAGGCACACGAGGCGCACGCTACCGCACGGTGTGACCTGACGGGCAGTGCGAGGGCTTTCCTCAACGAGACCGCCCTCCCGGCCGTCCGCGCCCTGAACGGAGCGGGGGCCCCTACGCTGCTCCCGGCAATGCACCGGATCGTGAACGCCGTCCAGCCAGGGCTCATCAGCCCGGAGGCGGCCCTCTACAGGCACTGGATGGAGTGGCGCGAGTCCAACCGGTCGGGCCGGCCCCTGTCCATGGGGGACACCCTGCGGCTGACGGGAGCAGGGTCTGCCATGTCCCTCCGCAGCAGCGCCCCAGCCCTGCTGCACGCCCTCAGGACGCGCTACCCCGGGGACGCGGCCCCGTACCTGAACCAGGCGCGGGCCACGTACCCGGGGGGAGTGTCCGAGCTGGATGCGGCACTCCACCTTCTACACCCACCGGACGAGGACCTGGAGGTGGGCGAGATCACGGTGTTCGTGGAAGGCGCGGACGAGGCGTCCGCCCGCCCCCGGCCGACCGACCCGGTGTACGACGGCACCAGGCCTACCCCCCCGTACGCCATCGTATGCGAGGCGTTCCCCAGGGAGCCCACTTGGTGCCCCGCCCTCCCGCCGGCGACGCACGCGCCCCGCGGCTGGGCTAACCCAGACCTGTCCCCCCCCCTTTCGAGAACCAGGGGTGCCCACCACAGGGGGCACGTCCTCTGGCAAGAGTGCCCTGGCACCCCCCTGCTCCTCCTCGTCGTCGCGACCCGCGGGGACCCGGGGAGGGTCCTGGGGATCACCCCCACCCACCTCTATTGGGCAGCACCCGTACCCCGCCCCCCCCTCCCGGCGCCCGCGGCGCGGGACGGAGTACACACCTTCCTGCGAACACAGGAGGTCACTGCCGTTACGGGGGTCCACCTGGTGCGGCTCCCCCCGACACCACTCGACGACCCCCGGGGGCCCAGGGCCCTAGGCCCCGCCCCAGACTGGGAGATATGGCGCGACGCGTGGGCCGCGTGGCTCCCCTGCCTCCCCTCCCAATGCCGGTGGATGGCCGCCGGCCCCCGGCCGTGCGGGGCTGATGCCACAGCCGGCCCCCCACCCCCTCCCCCCCTCCCCCCCGCAGAGCACCACACGGCACTGCAACGGCACGGCACTGATGCACCAGGAGGTAGTGGAAAGGGCGCGCATGCCACCACGCATGCCTACCAGGATAACAGTGATGGCAGACTCCGATGGCTCCCCCCTGCGGGACGACCGCCACCATCGCCGGTCCCGCTCCCGCTCCCCCGCCTCCCCAGAGTGGACGGGGGAGACCCTCGCGAAGCGCGAGGGGCGGAGGCTGGCGGAGGCCGCGGTGCTGGTCGGGCCGCCGCCGCCGGCCCGGGAGCCTGAGCCAGCCGAGGTGACCGCCCCCGCCGCCCAAGCAGCAAGCCCCGCCGCCCCGCCCCGGGGGGGGGCCCCAGACGCGCAGGAAGCGGAGACCGCAGCCCCAGCGAGCCACGCCGCGGCCCCGACCGCCGCCCCCGGCACGCCGCCGACACGGGGGGTAGCCCCGGCGCAGGAACCGGGCGCATCGCCGAGGGATGCCGCAGCCGCAGAGGAGAGCGAGAAGGGCGCGCGAGGGGTTGCGACCGCGGCCCCGGCGGGCCGCGCCACCGCCTCGGCCGACCACGCCGCGACCCCCAGCACGCCGCAAAAGCGGGGGACGGACCACGCACGGGCCACAGGCGCCTCGCCGGCGACCGCCACAGCAGCGAGGGAGAGCGAGGAGGGCGCGCCAGGGGGTGCGGCCGCGACCCCGGCGGGCCGCGCCACCGCCTCGGCCGGCCACGCCGCGGCCCCCAGCACGCCGCGAAAGCGGGGGACGGACCCCGCACGGGCCACGGGCGCCTCGCCGGCAGCCGCCACAGCAGCAGATGAGAGCGACGAGGGCGCGCAAGGAGTTGCGACCGCGGCCCCGGCGGGCCGCGCCACCGCCTCGGTCGGCCACGCCGCGGCCCCCAGCACGCCGCGCAAGCGAGGGAAGAACCCCGCACGGGCCACGGGCGCCTCGCCGGCCGCCGCCGCAGCAGCAGCAGTGGGCAGGGAGAGCGCGAAGTACCGCGCCCACGCCAACCCCACCCACACCCACACCAGCCCCCCCAAGCAGTTCCCCCCCAAGCCCTTCCCCCCGGGGCGGACGCGGCACGTCCGCCCCCCGGCGCCCGAGCGCTCGCCGCCGGGCGTCACGCCGCCGCAGCTGCAAAGACAGCGGGACGCCCGGCGCGTGATCCAGGAAGGAGGGGAGGGCGCGCAGGCAGAGCTGCGCGTCAGCCACAGGAGCACGGAGCGGGGGGCAGGAGGCGACAGGGGAAGTACCCAGGAGCGTGCGCAAGGAGCAGGCCAGGACACGCGCGGCAGGCAGCAAGGGCGCAGCAGCGGGGGGGAGCAGAGCGCAGGCAGCGGACGGCGCGACTCAGGGCAGGGGGCCGGGAAGGGACCAGGGCACGGGAAGGGCGCGCATGGGCACGGGCAGGGAGCCCAGGTGCAGGGGGCAGGGCGAGGGGCGGTGGGTGAGCGGGCGGGCCAGGGCGTGGGGGACGGGGAGCGGGACCCGCGGCACGGGCAGGGGGCTGGAGAGGGGCGCAAGGGCAAGGGCAAGGGCGCCGCGGGCCCCAAGGGACAGGCAGGACGGGGCATGGGAGCCCAGGGGGGAGGGCGGGACGAAGGGAGGGGGGCGGGGAGCGGGGCGCCCGAGCAGCCGGACGTGCAGCCGGTGAGGTGCATCCCCCCCGGCATCCAACAGATGCCGGCGCACCGCACCCACCACCACCACCACCACCACCACCACCACCTCTACAACATCGACCCTGACGCCGGCGAGCTCGTCCCCCCCCAACCCCCACGACCCCGGCACCAGCCAGCCCCCCCCGCGCATCACTTCCTGAGTGTCTATTTTTTTTCGATTGACCCTCAGAAATTTATTGATGGATCCACCAGCAGTCCAGGCTGTTCGGTGATTAACAAAAATCCTGGGCTGTCCAAGTTCCGGGCTGATCCCGTGAAGCCGTGGATTACCAACAAAGGTCCCAAAGCCGCAATATCGAGCCGAGGTAAGCGCAACAACCTTGCGGTCAATTTATTTGCCTAGCGCAAAGCCGCAATCGTGAGCGCCGTCTTTTGCCTAGCTTCGCAACGCCGATTTCTTGGCAATGTCGCAAGTTGGGCTCAAGGAACGTTCCGCAAAGGACAAGACCGAAAGCAAACAACTAAAGTCCGTGAAAAGTTTCATCGCTCGAACTCAGGCTAAAGTGGACGCCAAACTGACTCAAAGTCGGCTTCTCCCTACGCTTTTGCCCGCCAAACGCGAGAACGACCCATTTCACCCTTCACTCGACCTTTTCCCGTCACATGAAGAAGGCACGTCATCCAATGTCATTTCAGACGATGAACAACCCGAAGATGTCGCAAAAGAACTCTTCCCACTCGCCGAGACAACAGCTCACTCCGTCAAAGGAAAAGGAGCCCAAGAACCACAACATCAAATCCAAGCGCCCGCTCCGCCAACCAACTCCGAGAAGGTGCAAGACTCCGTGCCCAAAGGCACGCACGAGAACACCGAAGCGCCCGCTCCGCCAACCAACTCCGAGAAGGTGCAAGACTCCGTGCCCAAAGGCACGCCCGAGAACACCGAAGGAAGCCATCCACGTGACGCCGAAGAGTCGAAAGATTGTGTGGAGATTCGGCAATGAACAACAACGCCGCTCTCAACGACAACGCAAAGAGAATCAATGAGGTTGAGCCCGACAACTCCCTCTTAACGCCACGTGAGGAGCAATCTACGCCAAGCGCCATTCCGTCTCCCGAAGGAACACACGAAAAGGCCGAGGACGGGGAAGACCCTACTCCCGATGAAACGGATGGTAATTCCGGAACACCCTTCTTCAACCCTTCCCTTGCCCCGGATGGTGTCTTTGCAAAATTCTTGGTTAAACATAAAGGTGAGATCAACACACACGATCAACAAGCACTATGGGGAGAAACACATGTCCATGAAACCTTAGGAGTTGATACAAATCAACTCGTGTTAGAGAAACACCACAAGCAAGTGATCTATGATCAAGTACACCCAACAATAGACCTTTGCGCGAGCGACGGGTGCACCTTTTTCCATGACATTGATTGCTCCGGCAACAATGCCTACTCCACAATTGGACATGACAATTTTAGGTACCTCAAAGACGTCCTTCATCACCACCCAAAGTTCTACATTTTTCCACACCCACAAGATTACTACAACTCCAAATACAAATACGGCAACACATGGACCGAGTGGGCCCATGCCATCAACGAAGCCTTGCAAGGAGCCTTTGATTCCGGTGTTGTGTACGAAGGCTCCTTCATTCTCCCGGGAATGGAAGACAACCTTTCGGCGGAGACCCTCTACATGAACCCCTAGACCCCGGCATGATCTCCCTTGCCCCCTGGGTGTGTGGAGTAGACCGGCTTTCGGATGCCAACACGTACAACCCATCACCTAATCCTGATGGCTCCGTGCGGCTCAACTTGCTTGACTCTCCACAATACCCATATTTTCACCTTCACCTCTCCACCCGTCACAAGCACCACGCACACATCCGCTACGGCGACATCATGCACCCTCACACCTCCCTGCAATGGGCCAGAAATAAGGTAGACGGCACCGTCCAAGTGGCCGCGGTGCGCACAACGCTACGATTCGAAGTTGCACGGCATTTGCTCCCGAACTTCACCGTCTCTTCTCCAAAAGAGCTTTCCAAAAAATCCAAGCGGGAACGAGGAGAGTATAGGCGGCGCCGTGGCAACGCCCGGGATTTTTTTGTCCTCGTAAACCGCCTTTTCCATTTCGAAAACGACCACATCTCGGTCAACTCCAAAAATGCTTTCTTTCTGGAGGAACGCATACAGCCTCTACAATCATCCTCCGAACATATGTTCCGCTTCGATTACACCATACCAACCCCCCTCACCGAGAAGCTTCTCTCCACCATCCTACAACACCCATTGTGGACACTCGGCAAAGTCTTTTGCATCCGTGGTTCCGATCTAGGGAAGGACAAAACTTTCAAAGTTGTACCTTCAAAAGCATACAAGCAGGCCACGCCGGACTTCAAACAAATTGACGTGTGGAAATCCCTCCTTACTAGCGAAGCCGCACGACGGTGCGGTATCCTAGGAGCCATTCCCAGACCACAACACGAGTTTTACGTGTGCATGAACTATCACAACACCCCCCTGCTTCCCCAGCGAGACTCCCTCACTTCTATGAGCTACATGCTCTTCCAAGAGAAAAACCTGGTCACGTATCGGGGCACTACGGGAGCCATGATCTCTTGGGGAGGATACTCCTCTTGGCGCTCCAAACACCCGGGACACAAAGTGGACCTCTCCGCCTCTCCCCGAAAAATGCACAAAGATGCCCCTCCCCCACCCTCCCCGGTGAAGGCTTGCTTCAACCCCCTCCCAGAGCCGCCTGATCCAGAACTGGTAGAAGTACACGCCCCGTCATCCACACCGGACGTTGATGTAATGTTCGGGGTCTCCCTGCTTGGGAAAATTTGGCACATTTCCTTGTTCAGCGCCCCCATGTCTAAGGTGCGAGTCTACCGAGTGAAATACGCGCATTACGAATCCGCGCTCCTTGCAGAAGGCTTCACCGTGTCCCAGCTCGTCTTTCACCCCGAATGCCCCGACACGGCCGCGCGTGACAACCTTTTGGTTCCCGCCAACCCCCTAGTTTCGGAAGCCCAGGATTTCCTATCCCGAGTCATCGAGGCGGCGACTGCCTACGGCAGCGCGGAACAACTAAGTCTCGCGAGGGACCATTACTTGTCCACAAGCAAGCCTCTCTCCCTCACAGAAAAGGTCGCACGACTCCACCTCCAAACGGGGAAAGTTTTCGACCCCATCCCGGAAATAACAGGAGCCTTCATATCCAATGAGTTTTTCTCAGAGGAACAGGAAGCCCTGGTGATGTCCTACAGTGCAGATGAAAATCACCAGTGGCTGTCCGAGGGGCACCGCACAATGCTTCATTTCGGATTCAGGTACAATCCAGAATCAAAAGAAGTTGAACCTTTTGAACCGACCCCTCCTGAGTTTATCCAAGCGATTGGGCTACGGGCATTCTCTGCCTGCGCCCAGGTGCTGCCCTCCTCTGTCTTATGCCCCAATATGTGGTCAGTGGCTCGATACGAACCTGGCAGTGGCCTGAGGAGCCACGTAGACGTCCCTCAGCTAGGCCCATATGTCCTGGATGGCTCCTTTGGGTCAGGTGCGGAAATGGTTTTCGAACCGCGTCCCCTCCCCGGATCCACCCTCTTTAAGAAAAGGCAGAAGGTCTTCCTACAGCGCCGCAGCCTCCTCCTAATTTTTGGGGAAGCCCGCGACAAATGGAAACACCAAATCCCAGCTCGCGACTATGACACAGTGGAGAAGCGGCGCATTCCCCGAGACTCCAGGGTATCCCTTGTCTTCCGTCACACTGGTGTAGGAACGGGCCTCCATACGACATCCTCAGAGCCCCCAGACCCAGAGCAACATGAGACGAATTAAGGAACCTACACTCGGCGTCACCCTTCTGTGCACACGAGACGTGGTCTTCGCTTTAAGACCCCAGATACCCTCCATCACCATCATTGCATGTTCTCAGGCATGGCAAGGCCATCGCTCTACCACTCCCCTTGTACGTAACATGAGTTCCTTAACCCCTGTGACCGCCAGGTATGCCCTGACCGGGCTGATCTGTGCTCACTGTGTACCAGACCACAGAATCCTGTGGTTCCCCTTGTGGGAAGCTCTGATGAATCTACCGAATGCTACCCGTCCCCATATTCTTTCTGCGCCCCTCCCGCCCGTCAGTGCCACCGCAGTAGTAGTAACATGAGACGGTGTCAAGAGGTCCTCGCCCGCGTGGGCGTGCACGGTGCCTCCCTCACCGCCACCGTCTCTCGCATCGCGGAGATTCTCCCTGTGGAGCAAGCACACATCAATTCGAGAATATTGGTCCAAGACACAAGTGTCTCCACAGACCTGGCTATACACCCCTCTCTTCGCACTGCCTGTGATATGGCCTTACGCCACTCGGCCAAAGCATACGCACAAGCACTACACTCTCGGATTTCTGCACTAGAACGGTGCGAACCCGACCCCTCAATACAGAATGAGGACCCTGCCAACAAGCCAACGCTTCTGACACCGGACTCCCCACTGGGTGCCCGCTTTTCCTCCATCCGGACGCCCTCCTTCCCCCCTTCCCCCCAAGTGCACAAGCCCTTCAAACCTAAACGCTTGCGCCGCCCCCCCCCTTCTCTTCCCTCCGTCCCAGCCATCCGTGTCGTGTCCTTCAACACGGCAAAGAGCCAGAACACACCCGCGGCAATCTTGCACTTCCTAAACGAGGGATATGACGTTATACTCCTTCAGGAGCTCAACTCTCCCCCTCTCCTCCCACAGCGGTACGCCTTCAGCAATGACCGCGCTAAGGTCTTCTCAAATGTCTGCGGCTATAGACACGGGGTGTCGGTCATTGCAGGCCCGCGCATCGCGAGATATACCAGCTGTGTCCCGCCCAGAGACAGCGACGGCCTTATCTGTGGTGCCAAAATATCCCTACCGGAGGCAACTCCCTTACACGTCTTCTCACTTTACTCCCCCCCGGTGCGCACGGGGGCCCCAGCTCCGTACCGCGACACCATACAGCGAGTTCTTGCTTCTTTTTTCAACGATCATCCCAATCACATCCTGGGTGGTGATTTTAACTGCGTTCTGGATCCCGCACTTGACCAGCACAGCTTGGTCCATCTACATGAGTGGCACTGGCTCACGGGGGAAGTGGAGTACCTCCCATCTAGGTTGGTGGACACTTTCAGGTCAGAGCACCCCTCCCTCAGGCAGTACACCCGCTACGCAAGCGACCGCTGGGACAGCGAAGCAAGGCTGGATTACATCTTTGCCTCCCCTCGCCTAGTGTCGCACTTTCCCCTTCTGGATGCGTCGGTCCTCATGGACTACACCATCTCTGACCACCACCCGGTGGTTGCGGTCTTCCAGTGCCCCTCCCCGATCCTTCTGCGGGCAGGCTCCAGGGCAGGGCAGCGCTCAGCGCGCCCTGGAGCCCCTCCTCCTGCCGTCCCTCAGCGCCGTGGGCGGATGGTCCAGTCCACGACAACACCACCAGTGCCTAGAGCAGTCAGGAGGTGTGGACCCCCCGAGTCGAGCGCCCAGGGAGCGCGCCCCCGTGCCTCATGCAGTCGTGGGGCCGCTGGCAGCATGTCAATGACCGGGAGGCGGCGTGTCCAGTCCGAACACTCCCCCGGCGGGCTCAGCGTCAGGCTCCCATGGCCTCCCTGCCGGGGCCTGGAGCACCAGGCATCACACAACCCCCCACACGCCCCCCCCCCCCCCCCGACGCGCCTCCACCACAAGCAGCCAGGGCCCGGTGGTGGCGGACCCTGGTTCACACCCGACGACCACACGAACAGCCGGGACGCCACTACAAGCGGCGACACGGACGGACCAAGCCGCAGCGGGGGAAACCAGAAACACTGGAGCGGCACCGGCGCCAGCGGGCAGGGCCAGGCGCGGCGCAGCCGTGTGACCCGTCATGCCCTGCGAGCGCCACCAGCATGCACGCCCCGCCCTCCTGCCCCGCGCGCGCCACACACACAGGCACGGCGGCATCTCCCTCCCGTGTGTGCCACCACGGGGTACGGGGGCGGTCAACAGTCCGGCAGGCCTTGGGACCGGACAACCGCGATTCGCCTAGCCCAGTCGTGTCGGCACAAAGGCGAGTGCTGACCATGGGCCAGGGCGTCCGGCACAGGCCTTGACCCAAACCAAACCAAACCCGATCCTTCTGTCTCAGCCCCCACTCCCCCCTTGCATTTTTCGGAAGCTTTCTAGTGACGAAAAGCAACAATTCTCCAACAGCATACGGCTCATCTCCGACTGGTGCCGGGACCTCCAGGACGCCCCTGCCAAGGCCCCATTGGAAGAGGTCATCGCCGCCACTGATTCTCTCCTTATGCAGGTTGGGTCCGCGTACCACAAAATCACGCGTCCGAAGCCGCAGCGCAAGGACCAAGAGGGCTACGGCAAGCTCAGTAAATTATTACGCTCAGCCCCGCCTCCTTCTTCCCCAGCATTTCCCGAGCACATTGCGGAAGTTCAGTCCGTGGTAAACACCCTACGGTCCTCGGATGAAACCAAAGCGAAGAGAAAGCTTCACAGTAGTCTAGTCCGAGGGGTCCAGATGAAAACCACAGTTGCTCGCACCCTCTGCCCTAAAGACCTAGAGCCTCTCGTAGTCAGAGATCCAGCCACCAAAGAGCTCCTGACTGACCCGGCGGATGTAGCTAAAGTTTTCGGGGACACCCTACTTCATCTTGGAGGGCATCCAGATTACGCCCCCCCCCAGGACTTCGTCGACGAGGTCCTGTCCCACTCCCCCACATGCCCCGTTTCTGCCAAGAACGACCACATACCTCCTGTGACCTGGCAGGAGTTCCAGAGCCACTTAAAGCACAGTAAGCCATCAAAAGCCGGGGGGCCGGACAAAACAAACAACTACGTCCTGGCCCTCTGTCCGGAACCCATTCAACGTTTTTTCCACTCCATTTTAAACCGCTTCCTCCACTCGCCGCTGCCGCCGCACTGGCTATGCGCAAAAATATGTTTGCTTTATAAAAAAGGCGACCCCTTCTCCCCTTCAAACTACCATCCTATTGCCCTCTTAAACTGTATTTACAAACTCTTGGCCACTTTTGCCTGCAAACACCTGCGCGATCAGGCTTTTGCACACGACATCCTTTCAGAAATCCAGCACGGTGGCCTTCCCGGCCACCAAATGCGCTGATCATCTGTATCACCTCAAAGCCCTTTATGCAAAATCGAAGAAGAGCTACTCGCTGTTCATCGATTTCAATAAAGCCTTCAATTCAGTGCCTCATAGCACACTCTGCACCGTCCTCGAACGGGCAAATTTTTCTGCTTCCACAATTTCTCTCATTAAGCAACTATACTCCTTCCCTCAAGACAGCCCCATCATCAATGGCCGCACTCCCCACGCATACCTCCAAACCAGGGGCCTCCGACAAGGATGTCCCCTCTCCCCCCTACTCTTCATTCTCTATCTCAACTCCCTCTTCCACCATTTTTTTGCCACTGTGCCCCCCCCCGGGCAAATGCCCGCACTAGCCACCACGCCTACATCGACGACATCCTGATCAGAAGTGAGGACGTCAACTACGTCCAAAACAGCCTCAACTACTTCGATGGGCCAGCCAGGGACTGGGGACTGGACATGAATGTGTCTAAGACCGAAGTCCACGCCAATGGCACAGCCCCCCAAAAAGAGTTTCTGACACCCAGGGGCTCGGAGTTCCACACGTACAACAAAAAAACGGGTCGCCCGCACACATGCTATAAATACCTCGGGGTTTATCCGTTTACTTGCCACCAGGCAAAGGGCCTGTTTCACATGCTCAAGGCGGAGATCCAGAGTTATTTTGCCCGGCTCTCTCCCTTGCCTCTTACACTTAGTGAGAAGGTCCGACTGACGAACTCTCAGCTGGTCCCGGCACTCGCCTACCGCTTAACCACCCACTCTCTTTCCCCCAACCAGCTGGAAAAGCTTCAGGCACTTATCTGGGCGGGAGTTGCGTCTCGCAGCATCACACGTCTAGTCTCCCCCAAAGACCGTTTCGCGGCTCGCCCAAAGGGAGGGTTGGGAATGAAGTTCCTACCGCACAGCGTCCACGTTGCCACAGTGAACTATGGACTACGGGCCCTTTGCGGCCTTGCCCCAAAGTCAGTTGGCCCCCTGTAAGTCGAGTCTTTACTTAGCTCGAACCAAAGGGCTTCGGACCCGGTGCAATACTCTTTTATGGACTCCATCCATGCCCTTGGCATATCTTTCCACAGCATAGGCCCGTGGAGACCCACTGCTATTCGGGATCTAACGCCTGGCACCCAGCTAACCGTTAGGTTCAAGTCAGGACAGGCCACAGGAAGAGTGACCGAGGCCACCTCCAAATGGGCCAACGTCTCGTTCCACGACGGGGTCTACTCGGTGGATACCCACACGTCCTACACCATGCACATGCCATGCCACGCCGTCATGGATTACTCCCGCCCCTCTCACTTCCAGCTAGTCCCTGAATTTTTGCGCCCTCAAGAGACCATCCCCGAACCCCCAGCGCCACCGCACAACGCACACGCACTGGGAATCAGCCAACACGGCCATCTCTTCGCTCTACAGGCACAACACTACCTAGAGAAGAAGTCTGTCGACGAGTGGGGATGCCACGATGCCGCGGAGGCACTAACCAGGCCGCCGACCCCCGGCCTACAGCGGGTGTGGTTATATTCCGATGGCTCCTCTGGTGAGTCCGGCCATGCGGCCGCCATCACGGCCTTTCTACCCGACGGTACAACCAGAGTCCTGTGCCTATCCTCACCGCATCCCTCTTCTCTGGGTTCGGAGTTCTGGGGGGCGGTAGCAGCCATTCGCTGGATCCACAGGGAATTTTCCCAATACGAAGTATGTTTGTTGATCGACAACGAACAGGTGGTGTCCACCCTCCAGAAATGCCAAGTCCGTAGGCCCAGCCCGTTCCAAGACGACACATGGACCGTCGCCGTACACAGCGCCCTACGTCTCATTACCAACCCCCTCCACATCATGTGGATCAAAGGTCACGCCAATTTTATTGGCAACGAAATCTGCGACCATTTTTCTAAATGGGCAGCTCACAGCCTGATTTTTACCTCGGACCTCCTTCCCCCCCCCCCACTGGACTCAGTGGCGGTACACCACCTGCCTGTCCTCCACAAGTTTAAGGTACAGCAATTCCGCCACCTATTGCCGCGGCATTCCCATAGCAACATAGCGGTCGGACCAAGCTTCAGCCTGTACAACAAAGCTTCCTGGTTTTCGTCCCTGTTTTTCAAACTGGCGTCCGGGTGCTACAATGTGCACGGGTACCAGTGGAGCAATATGCTCCAGGACTACCACTGTTCCAGGTGCGGACAGCACCATCCTTTCGACCCTGTATCATGCCTGGCCTTCTGCAAAGCGTTGGACCAGCACGTCCAGGCATACGTCTCCTCCTGGGGAACCCTTTTCAGCCCCATTGTCCTGCACTGGTGGCTCTCTGGACCCTCAAAAGCTGACCGCAGGAACTTCATGAGAACTCTGGTACCAAAGTCCCTATGGTCCTGCCTCTCCAAGCCGATCCCGGGCTCCACCCGCGCCGAGCACAGAGCCATGCTTGGCCTAGCCCTGGAGGAACGCGTAAAGCACCTGGACAAGGCTGTCCACCAAGCACATGATTGGCTGTGTTCGAATCCTCTCCCTTGGGACCCAATACTTTGGGCGCACCCCTCCGACCCTCTCAACCCCTTCTCGGTTTCGCACGGTGCGTTCAGTATCTCCGTCCACATGCCCCCTCGCCCCCCCCCCCGTATACCAGCACCCCCCACCTCTCCCTAAACACGCCTTAAAAAACCGTCCAAGCCAGCGTCAGCCAAAGCACAACCAACCACGCGCCGCGCGCCGAAAAATTCCAAACGCCCGTCCAGCCGCGCATCCGCACCACGCCCCCCCCCCCCTGGGCCATTCCCCGCCCTCATCAGCACTCACGCCCACGGCCACCACAAAAACGCCATCGCTCACCACAAACCCACCAGGCCACAATCGCTCTCCCCCTCCCACCCCCAAGCTCCAAGACACGCTACCGTCAAACACGCCTACCTCTCCCCTCAAGGCCCACCCTTACCAGGTGCCCAGGCCCGTCTGCCCCTGCCCCCCCCCACTCCAACGCCTCCCGGGACATCCGGAATTTTTTCCGCCCATCCAGCGATTTTCTGTCTCCTCCTCTCGACCCCTTCAGCCCTCCGCCCCTTCCAGAACCCCCCCCCTTCATCACAGGGTAAATCAGCGTTCATCTAACCTAACCATCAGAGCAGCCGTGTACATATCTTTATATGTTGATGTAAATACTTTCATTGGGGGACGTCAGCCCCAGAACAAGTTGATGCGGTTAAGAACATTAAAAAAAAAGGACACGCGCGGCAGGCAGCAAGGGCGCAGCCACCTCCTACCCGCTTCTTGCCAATTCACCATGGCAGCGGGGGCGTAGTTGGTCTTGAGGTCCTTGATGTGCACTCGTTCAACTCAACGAACTGGTTGTGGTTGTTGAGAATGGTGCTGCAGCACTGGGCTGGGTGTGCGGCTGGTGCTGGTCAGCCGGTGGTTGTGGAGGTGGTTGACGCGGCCATGCTGGTCGGCCGATGGGACTCCGGGTCGGCCAATGGGGCTGATGCAGGAGTCCTGGTCTGTGCACCTCTTTCACGGTCGCTGCGCGGTCAGGGCGATGCTCTGGTCGGCGCTGCGGGCTCCGTGACGAACTCGGCGCTGTCGCTGAGTGGCGCTGCGAGCCGCTGCGCTGCGCTGCGAGACGCTGCGCTGCGCTGCGAGCTGCGAGCTGCGCCGCGCTGCTGCGACGCGCTGCTCGGGGTTGGTGGCCCCGAGTGGCACGCGAGGGTTGGGTAACCCCGCGGCGGTGAAACGCTTTTGACGCGTTCCCGTGGGGGGCCGGCCACGGGACGCTGCGGGACACGCGCAAGTGAGCAGGCAGGCAAAGCACTACGCTCACAGGGGCATCAATGCGCTCATGTCATGTGACAAAGCGTTTCAGAATCCTGGCCACTCTGCAAAGAGGGAACAAAAGTATGTACAACAACACATCAGGATATGTACACATGGGGTTAAGACTGGACTGGGGTAAGGGCATCACAGGACCATAGACACTCAGTCCCAACTCGTATCCCAATCCCAGGTCCGACCCTCTCAGTGGCTGGTGGGGGCGGGGGCTCAAACACAACCCATGCCCTGCTCAGTCCGGACCCTGAAACCCTGCCAATAAGAGAGGTGTCCCGCCCAGCCACAGGCGAGTTCCAGGGAACCAAGGGGCTCCAAGGCCCACTGACAGTAGCTCCCCATGCTCCCTCAACAGCAGGTCCCAACTCCTCTCTGAGCCAGAGATATGGCCCCGCCATTATCCCTCAGGAGTTGGTAGCTGAAAATGGGCTGTTTCAGCCCAAACTGATATTAGCTCCAAATTCTCCAAAATTGACCCCTCGTCCGGACCCGCCAGAGGTAGGAACAAGGCAACTGACCCTATGCCCTTCGAGTACGACTTCCCTGGAGCCCTCACCCAACCTGGTTCCCTCTGAGGTCCCGGCATCAAGGCAACACGGATGAGTCAAGTGGGGTCATGATGCCAAAATCACCAAAATTGGCGTCATTCCCACGCGTGGCTCGCTCGGCCAAGGTAAGGCCAATGGCTCACAGGGTAGGAGGCGGGACCTAGGACTCATATCTGAGTGTACAAGTTGGATTTAGGTCTGGTCTCTCTATGGGCTCAGAGAAATGGGGCCGCCAATTGACCACACGGAAGGGGGAAATTGGGGTCCCAAAATTGGGTCATTTTGGCTGCTTGAAATGAGCCAAATTTCGGTGTGCTCCCAATAGTATATCTCCACGCCGGCTTGGAGATCGGATCCGCCATTCCAAACACAATCCACCGAGAGTCGAACGTAGACTCCCATGCCCTTGGCCCCCGGAGATCTCTATGCTACTCGGCGTGGTGACGATCCCAACTGGGTCCACAAATACAAAAATGGCAAAATTGCCCACACTCATTTTGAGCTAGCGCCTCAACGAAGGTGGCTCCGCTTCGCCCACGTGGTGTGTGGACCATGGGGACCATTACCCATAACACCCATGTCATATATGGTCCATTGGTCCATGCGTCCGGCGTGCACGAGGGTTAGAACATAGTGCACGGCGGGCAGCAAAAGTGGAAAATTGCTCAAAATGGCCAAAAATGCGCACACTCATGGTTGAGGCAAATGAGGCACATGCCCGACTTGGACCGGAGTGTGCCATAGGATTGGTATCAAGTCCTATGTGTCCAACATATCTTTTGGGCGTCGCCCAACTCCTCCGGTATTGGGAATGGCAGGGTCGCCAAGTGTGCCCATGATTTGGGATAGTCCCAAATCGCCAACATGGCGGCCACGGTATGCCAAGCCTAAGAGGAGTTATGCGCCAGGTCCAAGATATGTTGGGCACCGAAGTATGTACCCCCATATCATACTTGGGTCATGATGTCAATTGAGCGCAACGTTGAGATACACGGCCGCCACTTGACATCATGACGAGCCAAAAATGGCAAAATTGGCACAATGACACACAAAAGTGCCTTGAAAGGCGCACAATTATATTATAATATCTTCGGCTTGGATCGTGCAATCAACTAATCCTTCTAAACACAATGACTTAACACCAATGACCTTTGATCCCACATATGTGCTCCACTTGGGGCGCTTTGAAAGGTTACGAGCGCTGCCTTCCAAGTGGGCACATGAAAATATGGAAAATTGCAAAACACACACCTTGCTCCCCACGTATCGCTTCGGGATCACCACACAAGCTTCCCTTCACGAAGGTTAGGCTTGCAATTGATCGTGGGGAGTATGGAGAAGGGGCTTGCACAATATTAGGTCCATTGGCGGGTTTGGTTTGGAGCAATGGACCCGCCAAATGGGCACGCAACACAACACATGGCACATACCACATATTGCCCAAAAAGGTAGCTCCCACCACGATATGTCATGCCCCTCCAAGGGCATAACTTTGTGTCAATCGCTCAATGGAACTCAAGGAGAGTTCCTATGCAACACCAACACTTGCGCGCTACACTCGAAACTTATCTTAACGCACGCAATGTTATGGCCAAAGAGTTATAACGCAAACTCTACCCTATTGACCATGATCCATTACACTAGCGCGCACGTGTGGAAACGCAAGGCATATAATGCTTCCTAAATTACGTCGGGAGTATTGTGAATACATCCCACGTTTCCTTATCGTAAATCCTCGCAAGCAACACGAGATATGACCTTCACAAGTGGCCTCACGAATCAACTTTGTTTTACCCATATCTTTAAGACAAATGGAGGGCAAGAGAAAAGGAAAGTTGATTCGTGCATAGGGAAGCACGTAGGTCCACTCGAAAGAGGTCAAATCAAGTGCGGGGATGTGGAAGTCGAAAATCCGATTTCGACATCCTGAAAAATTCGGATTAAGGTTGCGAGTGTAAGATGTGAAAATTGCGGAAGCGTCCATGCAGTTCCTGAAGGCTTTGGAGCCTTCGTGACGGATAGCGTTAAAATTTCCATTATAAACAGTTAAACTGGCGGTTACGGTAAAGTCGCGATCCAACCGCCAGCAGTCAAAACAGTGAGTATCAGAACGGAGGCGTAAAAATTGACGGATACAATATGAAAATAAAACCCTGTTGATTCCTGATATTCTGATACACAAATCTCCGCTGGCGGTGCATCGGTTGCCGATGCGGGGCTTTACGGCACGGAACATAGGGTTAGTGGACCGGAGACCGGTTGTATGCCGTAACCGGGCCATGGGGTTCTGGGTACCGCTTCACCCCCCTCCTTAGAGCAAACCCTGGGGGGGGCTCGATAATACCCAAGCATGGCAGCGGGTACCCAGGACCATATCCCGAAGGGGGGGTGTCACATCCTCACTTCAGGCTGATTCAGGTTAGGCTGTCAAATCACAGTAAGACACAGTAAGATAGGTATGATGCCGTATAAGCTCGTAGCACATGTATAGTATCAAGTATCAATGTCCCGGGTCCTGGCGGCGATTGTTCGGCATCCAAAGGACCCGTTAACCCATACCAGGCGCACCGGGTGCCGGCTGCTACGGTCACCACCACAGTGGCAGTGGCATACACGGCCAACATAGGCGACACACGACGACCGAGGTGGTCCCACAAGTCGAGAGCGACCACAAAGATCCATCAGGCTACCCCAAGCTTCCCAAGGCCCGCCGACTGGGGAGAGTCCCCACGGGTCCTTCCTCGGGCGCACCATGTCCATATCCAAACGACGCGAGTCCAGAGTGCCACAGTCGAACTCCTTAAGAACCCCAGATCTTAAGGGAACTCCTCCTTAAGGGATCGGGCATCAAGGCCGTCTTTTCCCTCGCCCTACTGCCACGAAGGCCATACATGAGGGAGTCCTCATGCAGTGTGGGCGGAGGCGTCGACTCCTCAAACCACCAGTTTCCCAGGCAGACTGACCGAGGTCAGGAGCACCGGAGGCCGCCATCCGAATGCAAGTGCGTCTGCGAATCGGTAGGCTCACACTGGGACTGACAGTGGCGGACCGCTGGGAGTGTAGTCAGGCAACTGGGCTTCCCGCCTGGCGCCATCAGGATCTCCACACATCACAGCGAATAGGGCAACACGGTATCACGGGCACTCAAACAGTTGTATCTGTATTCGGGTACCGGTCCAGGCTGGACCAGACTGTATGAACATGTACAGGCAACTCAAGGCGCCCTCGTATTCGATTCGTGAAAGACAGTCCACACTCCGGTGATGGGCTGAAGACAGCAACATACAGATGCACATATCCTGGAGGGCAGAAAAGCAAAACAAGCGGGGTAAATAGGCGTGTAAACACACTCTGAACAGAGTGCCAAACCACGCCACGGTCAGGATAAGGCAAATGCAGGAGGGTGGACAGGATAACGCCTGAGTTCAGGCATATATAGTCTCGAGACACACGTCGACTGGTCTGGATTCCGCAAATGCCATGGAACCAGACCACACACCCAAAACTCGCAATGCTGATGACAGCGGCATCCGTTGCGCAACGTCGTTTGGGCTTCAAGGCCCCAAGAGCTCAGAAATATGAAGGTCAGTCGCCCTACCTGGTTTGCCATGGATTCAGCAGGGCGGTGAGTGACGAATAGAAGAAGAGAGGGGCCATCCTCCTCTGGATTCAGCAGGGGGGGGTATATGGCCACTCTGTCACCGAAAGATGGAAGAGAGCCAGCAAGTAAGGGACGATTCGTCGGCCTCACAAGCGCCCAAAACGCATCAGGGGAGAGCTCAGGGCGCTGATCAGGCACCCCTGGCTGCAATCGCCCGGGTGAGTGCTGCCAAGTCCGAAACGTGGATCTTGGTCTTGTGCTTGCGGATGTACTCCATGAAGAGAGTATTGACCCGCGGCACGAACGAGGAGACGGGTTCCCAGGTGTCGTGGGACGGCCCATAGCCTCGCCAACGAACCTTGAACTCCAGACCTCCGGGTGCCGAGGCCTTCGGACGCTGAGCAAGGATCTTCTGGACTGTATAGTCGTCCTGCTCAGCGTAGTCGTCGTCCGAGTCGGCCTCATGTGCGGCATAGTTCAGGGACACATGTTGGCCACGGAGGTCGGGTTCCCGCACACGGAGTTGACTCTCGTGGCGCTCCCAGAACTGTCCGTGACCCACCTTGATGCGGTAGGTGTCCTCACCAATCCTGCGCACCACCTCGCCGGGTGTGAACCAGGTCTTGGTGCGGTGGGTGCCCATAGGGCGGGGTCTGATCACCCACACCGGGTCTCCCACCCTGAACTTCTGCGCTGTCGAGCTCGGGGCGGACTTCTGACGCTCAGCATGCTCCTTCTCAAGCTGCTGGCGGATGTCCCGCGCCGTTTGCTCTTGCCGCGCAAAGAACTCCTTGGCATCCATAGCCATGCCATCAGCAGACAAGGGAAGTCCCCTACCCAGGGGGTCCCTGCCGAAGAGAATCTGGTGAGGGGACAAACCGCCCGGAGTGGGGGTGTCATGATGGGCCTTCAGAGCAGGCCACATCTCCTCAAACCAGTTCCGACGCGGATTGGTGATGTGGATCTTGCGCAGCTTCTCGAACAGCTGCCGTCCAGCCACTTCAGCACGGCCGTTAGACCGGCTGAGATAGGCGACGCTCTTGGCATGACGTATTCCCATGATGGAACACATAGCCTTGAACCAGCCACCAGTAGACTGGGGCCCTCGGTCACTGCAGGGGGATGTGCGGGGGATGTCAAAGACGGTCAGCCAATGACGAATCATCATGACTGCCACTTCTCTGGCAAGCAACCCCTTTTTGCGTGCCGGAACGGCTACAACGTAGCCGCTGTGGCGGTCCACACAGAGAACCACACAGTCAAAGGTCTCCTTGCCAATGTGCAATTCGGGCATGGAGAAGACGTCCATGGCCACGCTCTCCATGGGCTGGTCAGGAACCGGGGTCCATTGGGGTTCCCCCTTGACGTTCCGGTTATCGGGATTGCAGGCCTGACGGACCGAGCAACCCTTCCTGACCTTCTTGATGGCAGTGTAGAGAACGATATGGTCGATCTCGAACCGACGCTGCATGTCAAGGGCTTGCTTCTTGACCCCTGGGTGCAGCATGTGGTGGTGCCAAGCTTCACAAAGCTCGAGCACCCGGGACTCCGGGACTAGCAGCTTACCATTCCGGTAGAGCTTGCCATCTTCCTCGGTCAGCCCCTTTGGCCACTTCTGCCCGTCGTCAGGGTCGGTCACAGCCCTATACTCGGCCGCAAAGGCCTCAGACTTGGCGTAATCGTCGGTCCAGTCGTCCTGGAGGCAAGACTCCGGGAAGAGGTGCTTGTCTGACTCAGCTCCCTCAGGGGCGAGTACTCTGACCGCTCTGCTCACCCTCGTTGCGAGGGGGGCATCCGCGGCCATGACGACGAAGCATTTAGCACCCTCCTCCTCCATCAGGTGCTCCATTTCGATGATCCTCTTGGCTTCAGCGGTCTCAGCCTCATCACCATGGGCAGAGATATCCTGCATGCCCTTGCTGGCGGGATAGGCCCACCTACTGAGACAGTCCGCCACGGTGTTATCCTTTCCAGGAATATAAACAACCGTAAGGTCGAACTTGGCCAAGGTCTCATGCCATCTTGCCCGTTGGGAGGCGGGACCTGAGGGGGTGTCCACGTGCTCCTTGTGCCACGACTGCAGACTCTGATGGTCGGTGCAGACGGTGACGGGATGGAGGGCTATGTACCCAGCCCATTTCCTGAGAGCCATGACGATGGCATACGCCTCCTTTTCACGGGGCGTCCACGTCCGTCTCTGGCCTTCCGCCAGGACTCGGCTCCAGAAGGCCACGGGCACGTGCCTCCCGTCGTCAAGCACTTGCTCCAACACAGCGCCTATGGCGTAGTCGGAAGCGTCGGTGCGCAGGACGAACCCTCGGTCGGGATCCACGAGGTGCAGACCCACTGCGGATAGCAGCGCCTGCTTCATCCCCTCAACGGCACGGTCGGACTCAGGTGTCCAGACCAGAGCCTTCTTGGACCCCTTCTTGGTCTCCTCTCGGTTGCCCTTGAGCATGGTCGTCATGGGGGCTGCATACTCGGCATACATTTTGATATACCCCGAGTAGTAATTGCAGAACCCCAGATACGCCCGTAGCTCAGAGACCGTTTTGGGCTTTTCCCAGTGCTCAATCGCAGCCACCTTGCCAGGTATGGGCTTTCGCTGCCCGTTCCCGACCACGTGGCCAGCGAAGACCACCTCGCTTACCGCAATGGTGGCCTTGTCACTGCTGCCCGTGAGTTTGTGCCGAACCAGAAGGTCCAGCACTCGAGTGACGTCCCTCTCGTGACGTCCCTCTCGTGTGCCTCCAGGAGCTCCTCGTAGCTCATGCCCGGGTCCCCGGACGCGATGATGACGTCGTCCACGAAGGGGTCCGCACAGTCGCGCACCGGCTCAAGCAGGTTCTCCAGCATCCGCTGAAAAGCCGCATTGCCGTTGGTGACGCCCATGGGCATCACCTTCCACTGGAGAGGTCCAAGTGGGGTGCTCATGGCTGTGCAGGCACGGGACTCCTCGGCGAGAGGCATCTGATGATAACCATGTTTCAGGTCAATCACCGTGAAGATCCTCCGCCGGTGTTGCTTTTGCAGCATGTCCTCAATGAGGGGCAGCGTATAGCTGTCGTGCTGCATTCCGGCGTTCAGGCCGCGGTAGTCGACCACGAGCCGCCACTCACCGGCAACCTTCTTGGGGACGACGAAGCACGGAGAGGCCCATTCGGAATGGCACGGCTCGAGCCAGCCTCTCTGGATGAAGTCACGGAGGATCTTCTCCATGGCCTCTTTCCTCTCGCCCCTCAGGGCAAACTCCCGGTGCCGGTACACACGGGGGTCCTGCTTCAGTCGTATCTTGGCCTCGCCATACGGTCCACGCACCGGTGGGGGGAACACAGGTTTTCCGCTGAAGAAGGTCTCGCCATACTTCTGCTTCAGCCTGGCCCTCAACGCCTGGATCTTGGGGCAGTCATCGGACTCCGCCTTGGCTTTTCCGGGCACTTGAACCACGGAGCTTACTTGAGGGGTAGCTACTCCGCTCGCTTTCGGCTCAGGTGGTCTTCCCAAGGTGGCCCAAAGGGCCATCTCTGGTCTTGCCTCGGAACAGATCGCCGTAGGTGGGTGGGTTACCGCCAGGCGGCTCGTCTTGGCTGGACATGTGATCCAGCACCCTCTGTACGAAGGTATTCCCGTCATAGGAACCAGAGACGATTGAGTCCACTTCCCACCAGGCTTTGTCCTGGCCTTTGCCCTCACGCTGGTTTCCCCAGTCGTGAAAGGGCTGATCCATATACCCCTGAACCAGATCCCACTCCTCTTCAGTGAGGTAGTCTTCGGAGTCCGATTCTTCGATGTCAACAGGGGGAACCGCAAAGCATTGCCTCCAAGGCTCTGCTATGATACGGTTGACACACACGAAGTCCGTGGTGTCGGCCTGATCAAGGCCCCCATCCACATAGTGGAATTCCGTTGGTCATCTCTGGGGTGGCATAGGCTGTCCCTTAGCGTCCTGATAGACACTCTCTCCAGCCGGTAGGACGACCTTGTTTAAGGTCATGTTGGTCAATGAGGCTACCCAATGTCGGGTACTTTCCTCCTCGGTGCATCCCATAGGAACAACCAGCACTGCCTTGGAGCGGTCCTTGCGAATCTTCGCTATCGCTCTTGGAATGTCCCAACGGGGGCAATGGATCCACATGAGTCCCTGATGCGGACCTCAGTGCTTCTTCCACGCGGAGTCCTGGGCGCTCCAGTACTTCTCACACACCCGCAGATGGGCGGAGGTTCCTGAAGAGAAAGCATCCAGGGCCAGATCCGACGCTCCCAGATCCGCGACCACTCGGTTCGCCACTTCCGGCCTTACGCCGTACTCCTGGTTTGCTGGCCCAGTGGGCTCAGTGTCCAGCGCGGCCACTTCGAGCTGATTGCGTTCGGGGTGGATCCATTGGCATTCCACATGGTGCTCAGGTGACGAAAGCCACGAGAGCTGGTCGTCCTGGTACAGGGTCATGGAGGCCTGGGCCGGGAGGACGCCGGAGTTCGTCTCCATCATGAAGTCGTACCCGACGATCATGTCCCAGTCCATCTCGGCCTCGTAGAAGCGACCGTGCTGGAGGATTTCCTTGCCGAGGTCTGGGCGGCTCAGCTCACGATGGTTCACGAACTGCAGCCCAATGGCCGCTTCCTTCGTGCCTCCCACCATGTACTGGCCGTTCGCCACCTTTAGCCTGACAGGTTTCCGACTGTCGGTAAGACACTCTGGCGGAAGCAGGCCAGCCTTGACCAAGCTGACTTGAGCTCCCGTGCCGACCAACACGTCGATAAACCTTTTCCACTTCCCCGCATAAGGCACGGACCTTAAGATGCAACTGCGGCTCGCGACCGACACGGCGCACGGCGTGCAAACTCAGGATCTCCGGCCGTTCCAGAAGCTCAACAAGCGACTGGTGCAGGTCGTGGACAATGGGCTCAGGCTGCCCATCTGCAGCAT
This sequence comes from Eutreptiella sp. 'Long Island Sound 2002', assembly GCA_964036045.1. NCBI lineage: Eukaryota > Euglenozoa > Euglenophyceae > Eutreptiales > Eutreptiaceae > Eutreptiella > Eutreptiella sp. 'Long Island Sound 2002'. The sequence goes on along the minus strand of OZ038388.1, from coordinate 63,702,594 downwards.
CCAGCTGCGGTCCGGGTGATCCTCCGATACTCTCGGAAAGATCCTGTAGTACATCAAACACATTCTTGGTCGCGAAGGACGGACGGGTGCAAGGGTTCGTGCCTTCACTTGTCCTCACCCCGCCTCCGCGACTGGGCGCCGGACCGGGCCTTCCGCCCGCGGCAGTCCCCTTGTGCTTATCGACTCCCGACTGGGATGGTTCGGCGCTACCCACGTCACCATCCTGCGACCGCCCTAGCTGGGGCCCTTGGCTGCAGGGGCTCCGCTAGGGGGCGTCGGTTGTGGAGGAAGGGGTGTTCTCCTCCGCATCAACCTCGTTGATGCCCTTCTTCCTTCCCCCCTTCTTACCCTTGTTCTTGTCCTTGTCCTTGTTCTGGTCATTCTGGTTGTTCTCCTTGTTCTTGTTGTCTGACCTGGGGACCCAGTTCCTCTTGATCTCCTGGATCTCCTTGGCCAACTCGGTCCCCACCGACGACATCAGCTTGGCCAGCTCGTCCTTGTCGACCTCCATTTTGGCTTCCCGGATACCCGCGGGCGCACGCTTCTTCGACCCGTGCGCCTTCTTGTAAGCCTCCGTGTCGGCCTTGTGGACGGGGCATGTTCGGTGGTCATGGTTGAAGCCTTTCTTCCTCCCATAACACACGAAACAGCCCTGCGGGTGAGCTCGTATGAACTCCTGAAAGGACAGCGGAGGGTCGCCAATGCGGCGAGGGTCCCTCTTCTCCTTCTTCCTCCAACCCTGCTGCAGGGGCTTCCAGTTTCCCGGTTTGCTCCCCGCGCTCAGGTTGTTGGCCACGAAGGCACAAACGGCCACCTCGGCGGGCTCATCGTCGTCGTCATCGTCGACGAGAGTCTCATCGCCGCCGGCTCCCGCTGGATCCATGGCGGCTTCCCCGCCAGGTCCCTCGCCAACATAGTTGACGTCGCGGTCGCCGGGCCTCAACCCGCGGGTGTGGTGGAGGTTTCGGTACTCTTTGAGTACTTCCTCGCCAACCCACTCCAGGATCTCGTCGCAAGCTCATCCGCGCCGGGATGGGCTGCAGACGGATGGTCTGGCCGCTCAACTCACACTCGTCAAGGCGCCACATCGCGGTCTTCTCGCGATCGCCCGAGACGGTGATGAGAAGAGCGTTCCGCAGGGATTGCCGTTTGACATCCCGGGCCACGTTCTTCTTCGCCCAAGCCACCACGTTCGAGTGATACTCTTTGGGGAGCATCATTTTGACCGTGTGGTTGGACTTGGCCCTCTTGGATTCCTCCTTGGTGACCCTCTTGATCCATGCTTCCGGCAGCATGGAGAGCAGGCGAGCCTGCTCGTCACCCTCGTTCCAATCCTCCACGTTGCGGCGGAAGAGGGTGTATTTCCCTCGGAAGTCCCGCCAATCTCGTAGGCGGATCTCCCGTCCATCATGCTCAAGCTTGATGGACTTCCAGCGCTTGGCAGCCACCTGCGGAGCGTCCACCCGCTCCTGCTCGTTGAGCCACTTCTTGGCTTCCTTGAGGGTCTTGATTCTCCCCTCCTTGGTCGCCACGAAGTATAGCTCGCCGAGCACTTCCGGCAGGCGGTACCTGAACCGTTTGAAGACGTATCTCTCCGCATCCGCGGGAGGCAGGTCTTCAGTGACGGTCAGCCCCCAATCGTCCAGCTTCTCCAAGAAGCGGTCGAGGTTGAGGGGGTTGCCATCGTACATGGGGGGCTTGATGTCCTTCAAGTCTTCCCACACGGCAGCGTCCGCGGCCTTAGAGACCATGAACGCCGGCCGCGAGGTCGACCGAGGTTCCCATCGGCCTCGCCCACGGACTCCCACGGCCGCCACGTCCATCTCCTCCATGGAATCCCTGTGGCTACGCCGCGGTTCCTCCACGTACACTGAACCAAAATGTTCACGCCGTACTGCATCCATGTACGCATCCTCATCACGGCGCCGGCGGCTGCGTTCAGCGGCCTCCCGTCGTACACCACGCGGCGGGCTGATGTCGAACTCCTCCAGGTCCAGGTCCAGGTCCTCACCTTCGCCGACATCCCACTCCACGTCTCCTCTGGGGACCTCGTCCCTGAGTCCACCATAACGTCCTCCAGCCGTTGGGATTGGCACCGGGGCTGGTGCCGGGCGTCGGGGGCGTACAGGCGTCCGCGGTGGAGCACAGCGGTTGCGGTACTCCGCGTTGAGCCACTCATCACGCCATCCTCCACTGCCACTGCCGGGCGGCACGCGCTCGTTGCGGCGGCCCGCGCTGTGGTGAGAGGGGGCGGTGAGAGAGGGGGCACTGGCGCTGGGGCGACTCCTGGGGGCTCCGCCGGGGGCGTGGGGTCTGCCTGGACCTGGTCCGGGTCCCCAGCCATCGTCCGACGAGCCAGACTCCAGGGGTCGGTGGTCGCTGCCGACGCTCCCACGGGCTTCCAGCGCGTCCAGCCTCTCCTGCAGGCCGCTGACGACGTTGGTCAGCGACTTGGTCTCGGCCCTGGCGATGTCCAGCTCCTTCTGCGCGCGCGCGGCGACTGTGGAGATGCGGGCCATCTCGCCCTTGCCCGTGTCTACCTCCAGCCCGAGCAACTGGACTCTCCTGCGGAGGTAGACAATCCACCACCAGGTGGTATCTGGGTCGCCATTCCCTGGTGGGTCGTCGGGGTCCCCAGGGGGTCCTCCAGGAGGGCCTCCGCCGGGTCCGCCCGGTCCAGGGGGTCCTCCCCCGCCCGGTGGTCCGCCTCCAGGGGGTCCACTCGGTGGGCGTCCTCCAGGGGGTCCTGATGGTCCTCCGCCAGGGGGTCCCGGTGGGTCTCCGCCGGGTCGCCTCGGTGGGTCCCAGGATGGGCGCCTCTTCGTGATGCTGAAGTCCATGTCGTCATCCTCGCCCATGTCGCCCCACCTGGGCGTCTCGGTCTCTGAAGACTCCGAGCTCCGGTAGGGAGGAGGGAGATCCTCATCCTCACCTACCGGTTCCATGGGGACGTCTCCGCCCGTCCAAGCCACCACTTGGCGATGCCGGCGGCCTCGTTCATGCCCGTCACTGGCGGTGAAGAAGGGGTCACTGTCATGGGGGTGTCCACCCACTGCCCTCCGCGGCCTCTCGGGGGTCTTCCCCTTGCCCTTCCTCCGTCGATGGGCGGTGGTGCCACTGCTCCCACTGCTGCCCGTGTCCGCCTCATCCAGCGTCATCCTGGAGGAGGCGTCCCCTTCGAAAAGCTTTCGAAGGGTCTCCACTCGTGATCCTCCCGGGGGAGTCTCGCGGCGGAGTTTGGCCTCTGCCCCCTCCATTGCGGCGGCGGTGGCTGCGGCAGCTCGCGCTTCGGCTTCCTCCCGAGCACGAGCCGCCTCGGCTTCCCGGGCCTGCTGCAGCTGCGCCTTCTGCGCTTCCAACGCTGCCAGCTCGCCTCCGTCTTGGCCTTCTCCTCAGCGACCTTCCGTCGCGCGGCCTCGATGGCTTCCTTCTTGGCGGCGTCCTCCTGGGCCTTAGCCGTTGCTTCGGCGTGGGCCCTTTCCTCCGCCTCCTTCTTCGCCCTCTCTTGGGCAAGCGCCTCTTCCAGCGCCTTCACCTCGGCCTCCTTGCAGGCAATGGCCTCCTGCGTCCGGCGGGCTTCCTCGTCGGTTGCCCTGATCCGGGCAGCCACTGCCTCATGGGCGGCCGCAGCCGTGAGACCGGCCGCGATGGCTGCCACTTTCGAGGCGTGGTAGTCCATGCCTCTGCCCCGCTCGGTGGCCTCCTCATGGGCGATGCCGATGGCGCCCTCCACGGCAGCGTTCTGCTGCGTGGCCCGTTGCCGGGCAACCCGAAGGTTGCAGGGCGCCCCACAGACGCGCTCGCAGGCGCGCGCCACGTCCCTTTGGGCGGGAGCGGCGCTGCTGCTGGAGCTGGCCTGGTCGGCCGGCATCCTCCCGCGGTGGGCCGACTCCACGTCGCTGCTGGGGCCTGCTGAGGCCTGCTGGGGCTTCAGGAGCAGCGGACGGGGCTTGGCCTTGGTCTGCCTGGCGACTTTGATGTAGTCGCCAAGGGTGGTGGAGCCGGGGTGATGACCACCATTGGCCCGTTGGGGACTGGGGGCTGGGGTTCCGCCCTTCGCGCCTTGGGCGGCTTCGGCGGCCAGGGACTCCTGGTACTCCCGCCACTTCCGGTCCCGCTTCCTGTCCCCGGCGGACCGCTTCTCTGTCGCCGGAGAAGCGCTGCTGCTGCCCTGCAGCCTGCGCTCGCTCCCCGGTTCCGGGAAGTTCTTCTCGATCACGTCCCACAGGGAGACGTTGATCGAGGCGCCCGACGGGTAGGCGTTGGGGTCCTCGTCCTCCTCAATCCCGTCGGGGCGCAGCCCTTCGCCGGGCCTGTCCGGCCGGGTCCACGTCCTCCAGCGCTTGCGGCGGAAGCGGTACTCGTACCCTTCCGCCCGCAGCCACTCCTCCACTGCCCGCAGGCGGTCCTCCCCCATGTCCTCCCGGAGCTCGAAGCTCCCGGGCATGCCGCCTTCGCACTGGGGATTGCTGTAGCGGTATTGCTGGTCCCGCAGCAATCCGCGCAGCAGGCGCGCCACATGGGGATGGGGCTGCGGCCACCTCCTACCCGCTTCTTGCCAAATCACCATGGCAGCGGGGGCGTAGTTGGTCTTGAGGTCCTTGATGTGCACTCGTTCAACTCAACGAACTGGTTGTGGTTGTTGAGGAGGGTGCTGCAGCACTGGGCTGGGTGTGCGGCTGGTGCTGGTCAGCCGGTGGTTGTGGAGGTGGTTGACGCGGCCTTGCTGGTCGGCCGATGGGACTCCGGGTCGGCCAATGGGGCTGATGCAGGAGTCCTGGTCTGTGCACCTCTTTCACGGTCGCTGCGCGGTCAGGGCGATGCTCTGGTCGGCGCTGCGGGCTCCGTGACGAACTCGGCGCTGTCGCTGAGTGGCGCTGCGAGCCGCTGCGCTGCGCTGCGAGACGCTGCGCTGCGCTGCGAGCTGCGAGCTGCGCCGCGCTGCTGCGACGCGCTGCTCGGGGTTGGTGGCCCCGAGTGGCACGCGAGGGTTGGGTAACCCCGCGGCGGTGAAACGCTTTTGACGCGTTCCCGTGGGGGGCCGGCCACGGGACGCTGCGGGACACGCGCAAGTGAGCAGGCAGGCAAAGCACTACGCTCACAGGGGCATCAATGCGCTCATGTCATGTGACAAAGCGTTTCAGAATCCTTGCCACTCTGCAAAGAGGGAACAAAAGTATGTACAACAACACATCAGGATATGTACACATGGGGTTAAGACTGGACTGGGGTAAGGGCATCACAGGACCATAGACACTCAGTCCCAACTCGTATCCCAATCCCAGGTCCGACCCTCTCAGTGGCTGGTGGGGGCGGGGGCTCAAACACAACCCATGCCCTGCTCAGTCCGGACCCTGAAACCCTGCCAATGGGAGAGGTGTCCCGCCCAGCCACAGGCGAGTTCCTGAGAAGCAAGGGGCTCCAAGGCCAACCGACAGTAGCTCCTCATGCTCCCTTAACGGCAGGTCCCAACTCCCCTCTGAGCCAGAGATGAGGCCCCGCCATTATCCCTCAGGAGTTAGTAGCTGAAAATGGGCTGTTTCAGCCCAAACTGATATTAGCTCCAAATTCTCCAAAATTGACCCCTCGTCCGGACCCGCCAGAGGTAAGGACGAGGCAACGGACCCTATGCCCTTCGAGTACGAACTCCCGGGAGCCCTCACCCAACCTGGTTCCCTCTGAGGTCCCGGCATCAAGGCAACACGGATGAGTCAAGTGGGGTCATGATGCCAAAATCACCAAAATTGGCGTCATTCCCACGCGTGGCTCGCTCGGCCAAGGTAAGGCCAATGGCTCACAGGGTAGGAGGCAGGACCTAGGACTTTTATCTGAGTATACAACTTGAATTTGGGTCCGGTCTCTCTATGGGCTTAGAGATATGGGGCCGCCAATTGACCACACGGAAGGGGGAAATTGGGGTCCCAAAATTGGGTCATTTTGGCTGCTTGAAATGAGCCAAAATTCAGTGTGCTTCCAATAGTATATCTCCACGCCGGCTTGGAGATCGGATCCGCCATTCCATACGCAATCCACTGAGAGTCGAACAGAGACTCCCATGCCCCTGGCTTCCGAAGATCTCCATGCTACTTGGCGTGGTGACGATCCCAACTGGGTCCACAAATACAAAAATGGCAAAATTGCCCACACTCGTTTTGGGCTAGCGCCTTAACGAAGGTGGCCCCGCTTCGCCCACGTGGTGTGTGGACCATGGGGACCATTACCCATAACACCCATGTCATATATGGTCCATTGGTCCATGCGTCCGGCGTGCACGAGGGTTAGAACATAGTGCACGGCGGGCAGCAAAAGTGGAAAATTGCTCAAAATGGCCAAAAATGCGCACACTCATGGTTAGGGCAAATGAGGCACATGCCCGACTTGGACCGGAGTGTGCCATAGGATTGGTATCAAGTCCTATGTGTCCAACATATCCTTTGGGCGTCGCCCAACTCCTCCGGTATTGGGAATGGCAGGGTCGCCAAGTGTGCCCATGATTTGGGATAGTCCCAAATCGCCAACATGGCGGCCACGGTATGCCAAGCCTAAGAGGAGTTATTCGCCGGGTCCAAGATATGTTGGGCACCCAAGTATGTACCCTCAAATCATACTTGGGTCATGATGTCAATAGAGCGCAACGTTGAGATACACGGCCGCCACTTGACATCATGACGAGCCAAAAATGGCAAAATTGGCACAATGACACACAAAAGTGCCTTGAAAGGCGCACAATTATATTATAATATCTTCGGCTTGGATCGTGCAATCAACTAATCCTTCTAAACACAATGACTTGACACCAATGACCTTCGATCCCACATATGTGCTCCACTTGGGGCGCTTTGAAAGGTTACGAGCGCTGCCTTCCAAGTGGGCACATGAAAATATGGAAAATTGCAAAACACACACCTTGCTCCCCACGTATCGCTTCGGGATCACCACACAAGCTTCCCTTCACGAAGGTTAGGCTTGCAATTGATCGTGGGGAGTATGGAGAAGGGGCTTGCACAATATTAGGTCCATTGGCGGGTTTGGTTTGGAGCAATGGACCCGCCAAATGGGCACGCAACACAACACATGGCACATACCACATATTGCCCAAAAAGGTAGCTCCCACCACGATATGTCATGCCCCTCCAAGGGCATAACTTTGTGTCAATCGCTCATAGGAACTCAAGGAGAGTTCCTATGCAACACCAACACTTGCGCGCTACACTCGAAACTTATCTTAACGCACACAATGTTATGGCCAAAGAGTTATAACGCAAACTCTACCCTATTGACCATGATCCATTACACTAGCGCGCACGCGTGGAAACGCAAGGCATATAATGCTTCCTAAATTACGTCGGGAGTATTGTGAATACATCCCACGTTTCCTTATCGTAAATCCTCGCAAGCAACACGAGATATGACCTTCACAAGTGGCCTCACGAATCAACTTTGTTTTGCCCATATCTTTAAGACAAATGGAGGGCAAGAGAAAAGGAAAGTTGATTCGTGCATAGGGAAGCACGTAGGTCCACTCGAAAGAGGTCAAATCAAGTGCGGGGATGTCGAAGTCGAAAATCCGATTTCGACATCCTGAAAAATTCGGATTAAGGTTGCGAGTGTAAGATGTGAAAATTGCGGAAGCGTCCATGCAGTTCCTGAAGGCTTTGGAGCCTTCGTGACGGATAGCGTTAAAATTTCCATTATAAACAGTTAAACTGGCGGTTACGGTAAAGTCGCGATCCAACCGCCAGCAGTCAAAGCAGTGAGTATCAGAACGGAAGCGTAAAAATTGACGGAAACAATATGAAAAAGAAACACTGTTGATTCCTGATATTCTGATACACAAATCTCCGCTGGCGGTGCATCGGTTGCCGATGCGGGGCTTTACGGCACGGAACATAGGGTTAGTGGACCGGAGACCGGTTGTATGCCGTAACCGGGCCATGGGGTTCTGGGTACCGCTTCACCCCCACCTCTCCCTAAACACGCCTTAAAAAAACCGTCCAAGCCAGCGTCAGCCAAAGCACAACCAACCACGCGCCGCGCGCCGAAAAATTCCAAACGCCCGTCCAGCCGCGCATCCGCACCACGCCCCCCCCCCCTGGGCCATTCCCCGCCCTCATCAGCACTCACGCCCACGGCCACCACAAAAACGCCATCGCTCACCACAAACCCACCAGGCCACAATCGCTCTCCCCCTCCCACCCCCAAACTCCAAGACACGCTACCGTCAAACACGCCTACCTCTCCCCTCAAGGCCCACCCTTACCAGGTGCCCAGGCCCGTCTGCCCCTGCCCCCCCCCACTCCAACGCCTCCCGGGACATCCGGAATTTTTTCCGCCCATCCAGCGATTTTCTGTCTCCTCCTCTCGACCCCTTCAGCCCTCCGCCCCTTCCGGAACCCCCCCCTTCATCACAGGGTAAATCAGCGTTCATCTAACCTAACCATCAGAGCAGCCGTGTACATATCTTTATATGTTGATGTAAATACTTTCATTGGGGGACGTCAGCCCCAGAACAAGTTGATGCGGTTAAGAACATTAAAAAAAAAGGACACGCGCGGCAGGCAGCAAGGGCGCAGCAGCGGGGGGGAGCAGAGCGCAGGCAGCGGACGGCGCGACTCAGGGCAGGGGGCCGGGAAGGGACCAGGGCACGGGAAGGGCGCGCAGGGGCACGGGCAGGGAGCCCAGGTGCAGGGGGCAGGGCGAGGGCCGGTGGGTGAGCGGGCGGGCCAGGGCGTGGGGGACGGGGAGCGGGACCCGCGGCACGGGCAGGGGGCTGGAAAGGGGCCCAAGGGCAAGGGCAAGGGCGCCGCGGGCCCCAAGGGACAGGCGGGACGGGGCATGTGAGCCCACGGGGGAGGGCAGGACGAAGGGAGGGGGGCGGGGAGCGGGGCGCCCGAGCAGCCGGACGTGCAGCCGGTGAGGTGCATCCCCCCCGGCATCCAACAGATGCCGGCGCACCACACCCACCACCACCACCACCACCACCACCACCACCTCTACAACATCGACCCTGACGCCGGCGAGCTCGTCCCCCCCCAACCCCCAGGACCCGGCACCAGCCAGCCCCCCCCGCGCCGAGGGCGGAGCCGGCGCGGATGGCCTCGGCGGAGGGGGGGCGGGGCGCGGCATCGGCGCCGCAGGCACAGGGGCAGCGAGGGGAGCCGGCGCGGGGGGCAGAGGGGGCCCGGCCGTGGGGCCGGGACTGGGGCGCGGTCCCGGACCCTCTGGGGGAAGAGGCCCTTCCCCTGGTGGGGGAGGTGTACAGGTGGTTGTGCTCGGCCAACCAGGGGACCACCAGGGGGCTTGAGGAACCGGCCCTTCGATGCCGTGCTCCTCCGGAGAGACGGAGGAAACCGAGAGGTACCCCCAGGGGGGTGGGCAGCCCCAGAGGACCATGAGAGGGTCCTCAGGTCAGTGATCCGGGCGGCGTGGCCCGACAGGGAGCCGACGTGGCCGGCCTTCCTGGAAGGGGGAGCGGTGCTCCGCATCACGGATGCGGACGCCAACAACTGGCTCCTCCGGGCTTTGCGCAGCGCCCTCGCCCACTGGCGCTACCGCCGGCGCAACCCGCCGCCACCACAGCCCCAGCCCCCACACAAGCGGCGGCGCAGGTGATGGCCCAGACGGCGGATGCGAGAGAGTGGGGGGGGGGGCTGGGCCCCCCGACCCACGCCCCCCCCACGGTACGGCACAACGCATGAGAGCGTGCCACCTCCCGTGGGAGGGAGGGCGGAGACAACGAGCGCGGGGGGGAACCTGCTGCCCCGCAGCCCGCTAACCGCTGACCGCTAACCCTCACGGCCGCCCCCGGCCGGCCAGCGCCGCGCGACGACGGCCGGGGGGATGAGGGGCCCCAGCGAGGACCTGCACGAGGGTCCGGCTCTAGGTGGAGGGGGGCGGAGGAAGGGCGCGACCCCCAGGCCGATGGCTTGCCCCCGGGGCCGGGACTGCCATGCCGCCCCCCCCCCCGGCCGTCAGGAGGCGTCACCAGGGGACCAGAGGGCCCCCCCCAATCCCCCCCCCCCCACCCACTCAGGCCCGAGAGCGGGCGGGGGGGCGGCCCCCCCACCCCCCCCCCCGCACCCCCCCCGGCAGGGGAGCCACAGGCGCGGCCCTCCGCCCCCCCTGGAGCCGAGGGGACGCCCCCCCCCCCAAGAAGGGACGGCGACGCGGTGGGGGGAGCGGCGGCTGGACCTGCTCCCGCGAGCCCACACTAGCGTGCCGGAGCAACGCGCACAACAGAACAATATGGAGGCCGCGCCCCACATGACCCTCCCGTGACCACAGTGCACTCAGGGAGGGCAGAGGGGGGGTTCAGGTCTGCAAGGGCCCCCGGGGGAGCGGTCCACGGGCCGCCCCTCACCCCCCCCCACCCCGGGGCGGCACTTCGACCCCGACCGCACGCGCACGCCGGAAGGGAGCGCGCCGACGACACGAGGGGGGCCAGGATTGAGTACCGCAGGCCGCCGCCCAGAAGGGGAGCGGGGAGGCCGCGGCGCGACACCCCCCCCCCCCCCGCTCCCCCACCGGCCCGCAAGCCGCGGGGGCCCCGGCCCCCACCCCCCGAGGCGGGGGGGATGGTCCCCCCCCCGCCCGAGACAGGGGCCGGAGCGCGACCCGCCCCCCCGCCCCAGCCGCCGGGTCCCACGGGGGCCGCAAAGAACAAGCGAGCCCGCGCCAACGCGCCAGGACGCCGCACAGATCGCACCCAGAGAAGCCTGGTGAGCACGAACCGGAGGGATATGGGGGGCCACACCCCCCATGGACAGCACAACGCCAGTTACACCCGCTTTGTTGCCTGCCCAGGGAAGGCAGAGGGACGGAAAGAGGCAGAGCGACCCCCCGCCCTACAGGCCCCCTCCCGGCTGCACAAACGGGGGGTACGGCGCACGCCCCCCCCCCCCCCCAGCCCGCCCCCCGGCACACGAACGCCACGGACCCGCCCCGCGGCGCGCAGCCCCCACAGGGCGTGCCGGCCGAGGGGACAGAGAAGGGCCCCCACACCCGCACGCCCGCGCCCACAACACGTGGATCGCGGACCCCGACAGCCCGCCCAGTGGGCGGGCAGTCGGGGGAGGGGGAGCGCCTGACCCCAGGCGCCCCCCGCAACAGTAGAAGGCACCCCCCCCTGGGACGCCCTACCGCCACCCCCACAACCCCAAGCCAAGTAGGGGGGAACCGGGACCGGACCGCCCCCCCCCAAGCACGCCAGACGGAGCAAGGGACCGGGGCCGGACACGCGGAGGGGCACGGACCACGTGGAACGGCCCTACCAGCGCCCAGTGCCGGGACCACGCGAGGTGCGCACGCCACACCACCCAGGTGGGGGGGAGGGGACGCTGCGGGAGCGCGAGCGCACACACACGAAAAGGACACGCGGGGACTACCAGAAGGGCAACCGGACCGAGCGCGCGGAACGCACAGACCGCGTGGAATGGCGTACCAGCGAGCGAGGGTAAGGGACACCCGGACAGGACGGCCCGCCACACGCAGCGCGGAACACGCGGGGCGGGGAGGGGGAATGGAGAGAGACACAACACCAGGTACCGGCCCGAACCCCCGGAACCGGCCGCGAGCGCCGCGCACACACAGACGGGGCACTGCACCCGCCAAGGCAGTAGTGGCGCACAGCGCCACGCCCCAACCCCTAGGCTAGTCAGCCTCCGCGCCAGCCCAATGGGGTCCCACTGGCGACAAGCCAGTAGCACGGGCCCGGCGGCGCCGGCGGCCCGGGCCACCACGCATTAGGGGGGCGACGCAGTGGGTAACCGCCCGCAGCCACGGCTGCGAATTGATGCACTGACCGGGGAGTGGCGAAATGGGGAAGCCGGGGAAGGACGGGGCTCCGAGCTCTGTGAACCCGGGGGACTCCGCCACCAGGCAGGAGGTGCGTCTTGGAGGGCCCCCCACTAGGACCCGGTGGGGAGGATATCACCTGGCCCGACCAGGTGGCCCCCTGGGGCTGAAAGGCGTCTAGTACCCACAAAATCAAACCTCAAACCTCGAACCTATTCGTGGGCATGGTCGTCGGCGGGCGCGGCGCACCACTGTGTCACCAACCCTTTGGACGCCGTTCCTGTTTCGACCCGTGCACGCCTGGCTGGTTTGGTGTTGGCCGGCTTGCGTGTGGTCTGTTTACGGTCAAGTGGCGGCTGCAGCTGCGGTGTTGTTGGTTTGCGGTCGTCTTGGCCGCCTCATGGTCGGCTTGGTTTGCGTGGGTTCCATTGCGCTGCTGCCGGTGGTCGTTCCGCCGCATGTTGTTAATGCAGCTGGCATGTCCGTGTCGGTGCTGGTCAGTGGCGTCCTGGTTTGTCCAAGTGTAGTGTTGTGTAGTTTGTTACCATTGGTTGGTCGCGTTTGTATTGGCAGCGTTCTGGTGTTCTGCTGTGTTCGTGGGTACGATCGTCGGTGGGCGTGGCGCACCACGATGTTGCCAACCTGTTGGGCGCCGGCCCCGTTTCAACCCGTCCGCGCCTGGCTGGTTTGGTGTTGGCCGGCTTGCGTGTGGTCTGTTTACGGTCAAGTGGCGGCTGCAGCTGCGGTGTTGTTGGTTTGCGGTCGCCTTGGCCGCCTTATGGTCGGCTCGGTTTGCGTGGGTTCCATTGCGCTGCTGCCAGTGGTCGTTCCGCCGCATGTTGTTTATGCAGCTGGCATGTCCGTGTCGGTGCTGGTCAGTGGCGTCGTGGTTTGTCCAAGTGTAGTGTTGTGTAGTTTGTTACTGTTGGTTGGTCGCGTTTGTATTGGCAGCGTTTTGGTGTTCTGCTGTGTTCGTGGGTACGATCGTCGGTGGGCGTGGCGCACCACGGTGTTGCCAACCCGTTGGGCGCCGTTTCCGTTTCAACCCGTCCGCGCCTGGCTGGTTTGGTGTTGGCCGGCTTGCGTGTGGTCTGCTTACGGTCAAGTGGTGGCTGCAGCTGTGGTGTGGTTGGTGCGTGGTTGTCGTGGCCGCCTCATTGTCGGCCGGGTTAGTGTGGGTTCCGTTGCGCTGCTGCCGGTGGTCTTATCGTCCAATCCTGCCCGTTTAGCCAGGACGTTCCTGTCTGCGTCGGTTTGTGGCATCTTGGTTTGTACAAGTGTCGTGTAGTTAAGTTTGGGAACGTACGTGGGCCGCGTCCGCAGCGGTAGAGTCGCAGTGTTCCTCTGTGCTTGTGGCCATGGTGGTCGGGGGGCGCGGCTCGCTACGGTGTCGCTAGCTCGTTGGTCGTCGCTCTCGCACCGGCGCATGCACGCCCGGCCAGCTTGGCGCTGGTAGGTGCGCGCGCGGTCTGTTCACAGTCACATTGCGTCCGCTGTAGTGGTTCTGGCGGTGTGTGGTCGTGTTAGTCGCCTCTTGGTTGGTGTGTTTGGCGTTCGTTCCTTGTCGTCGCAGCGGGCGTTCGCGCAGTCGGATTTGTTGTGTGCGGGTGTGCCGCTTGTTGCGATGTTGGTCGGTGCCAGGTTTTTGGGGCCGGCACGGTACGTTTGTACTGTGCGCCGCCCGCCCGCCGCGGGGGAGAAAAGCCATGACAAGTGGTCGGACCGCTGTAAAAAAGTTTTTTCCCCCTGTCGGTGCCCTATTCCCTGCCCCGCCCTGGCAGTGTTGCATGCACAATCCATTATCCGGTATTTCGCGGTGCTCCGTAGCCGTACTTCCAGTTTTGCTTGTGCCACTCATATGTATACTCCCGTCGGTGGCAAGCCCCTGCCGGTCCCCCTCGGTGTGTCCCTGTGCTCCCCATGGGACTCCCAGGGCGTTGCTCCAGCTCGGTGGTGCTGTGCTCGTGCTCGTGCCTGTCTGTCTGCCGTGCGCCTTTTCGTGTCGTGCGTTGCGGGTCATTCGGGTGGCGTGTCTGTGTCATGGTGCCGGGTGTGGTGGCTAGGATGGTTAGGGTGGTTCCGCTTGTGCTGTGGTGTCGGGACGCTCTGTCCGACGTGGCGGGTTGGGCTCGGTGTAACACACCCGTGCCTGTTGGCAGGGGGGTCGGCGCGGCCCCGTGTGGTGAGCTTGTGGCCCCCCGCATGCCCCAGGTAGGGTTGTGGAGGACAGGAGTACCGGGTAGTGTTGCAGCTGCCCTCCCTCTCATGGACGCTGTTAACTGTCTGCGGGGGGTGTGCCCCTCGTACCATTCGCATAGGTTATACGTGTCGTAACCTTACGCGTCCCAGGCGCTCAACTCCCCGGCGGAGGTGCGCGCTGGTCCCTGCAGTGCACTTATGTCCGGATGCTCGCCCTGGACGGTAATACTCTGGCCGGTGGTTCGTTAACATTCTTGTGGTTATCGGGCCGGCCGCGGGTTCTGCGTATTTGGCCGGGCCCTTTGCCCGGCCCCTTGTGGATTCGGCTTGCGGGAGAGGAGGGTGAGGCGGGTGGACGGGTCCGGGCGTGGCGCCGCCCCGTTCCCTGCTGCAGGTGGGTCGCGGGGTCCGAGAAGCGTGGCCCTCGCCCGGGGGGTTGTAGGAGGAAGTCGTGGAGTTCCCGTGCGTGCTTGACACCACGGATTGCGAAGGCTGGCCTCCACTCTCCGGGCATCTGTTGCATGTGTCGGGCATGTTGACGTCCGTCTCGTCGGTTTGTCGGACCGTCAGGTGTTGCTGGGGTGTGTTGCGCGGCTGTGTGCCACCGGGTCGTTGCGGTAGGACCTGTCGCCAGGCGCGGCTCAGGGTTCTGGGGGGACGTCCCATGCGTCGCACCGGGGCGCCGTGGGGGTTACTGAAGTTTGCGTGCACAAGGGCTGGGGGTGCCGTCCGGGTCTCCGCCTCAGCGCGGACGGCGGGTTGCCGTCAATCGCCCAGCGCCAGTGCCTGGATCCGGTGGCGTGCGCTGTTCGACAACACCCCCGTGGTCATCGGTTCGCCCGCGGGCTCCGCGTGTGTGGCTGGCCCCTTTGCCCGGCCCCTCGGGGACCCGTTACGTTGGAGAGGAGGGTCAGGTGGGATGGCGGTCCCGAGTGTGGCGCTGCCCCTTTCCTTATTGCAGGCGGGTCGCTGAGGTCCGGGAAGTCCGGCCCTCGTCCGGGGGATGTGGGAAGAGGTCGCTTGGGTCGTATTTGTGTCCGACACCGTGGGCTGCTAAGGCTAGCCTCCACTCCTTGGGTGTCCGTTGTGCGTGCTGGGCAGGTGGAGGCTGTCCCGGCTGGTGTGTCCGGCCGACGGGTGGTGCCGTAGCATGTTGCGTGGCTGCGCGTTGCTGGGTTGTACGAGGGGTCGTGTTGGGCGAGGTCTGCCCGGTCGGGGTCGTTGTGGTTCGTGGCCGACCCCGCTGCCGCTGGCGCGACGGTCATCGTCTGGCCCTCTGGTGGGAGGAGGCGGTCCTGGGTCCGCCGCGCCGTTTCTTCCCTGCGCGTGGCTGGTGTGGGACTCGTGCCGTGCGCGTGCGGCCGTGCGTTGTTGCTGCAGGTCCTGTGGTTGGTCGCGGGTCAGGGCCCTGGGGGGTTACCCGTACGTCGTACAAGGGCGCTGCGGAGGGCACTGAAGATCTCGTGCACCAGGGCCGCGTGCGCCGCCCGGGCCTCCGTCTCAGTGCGGATGGCGGGCTGCAGCTGCCCAGCCAGCGCCAGTGCCCGGACCTGGTGGATCGCGAAGACGGGCCATAGGTTGGGCTCAGTGGGGGTTTCCGCCGTCGGCTCGGGATGGCCTCCATCTGCTGCCGGCCGTCGAGGTAGAATCTCCACGCCGTTGACCACGCCCTGGTGTGCGGCCAGCGGCGCCGCGCCCACCGCCAGAGGCAGTAGAGGGCGTGGCCTGGGTGCCAGGTGCCTGCCGCCCCCGACACAATGGCCGTCAGGGGGTCCGGGGGTTGGTTTGGGAGCAGGGGGGTAGGGTTGTCCGGCAGGCCCGTGGTCGCCCGGAGCATGGAGTCGACGGCCTCCTGGCTCCAATGGTTGTCCTGCGGGTGTGGGATGATCCGCACCTGATAGTAGTGGCCATTCTCCAACACGATCATGGCGATGGTACTGGGGTCACGTTCGCGCGGCGGGGGTGCTGCGCACGTCGTCTCCGGGTAGTGCGCCGTCAGGTTCGTGAGGTTGTGCCCCCTGCTACGGGCGGTCCCGCTTTCCCATGCCTCCAGGCCCTCGTGCGGTGGGATACGGAAGTTGTCGGGTCTCGGTGGTGGGGCGGCCCGCTCCCGGCCTCCAGTGGTGGGTGCGGGTCTGGTGAAGCCGGTTCGGACCCCCGTGGCCATCTTGGGGTCACTTGGGGTGTGTATCTATGTGCCGGCAAGCCGCCATTGGCTGATATCATACTCTCCCATCCACCTGATCTAACCCGATGTGATAGTGTGATAGGTTTGGCCATTCCGGCTATGAGCGGCCATATTCAGAACCGAGGCGTCGCCAGCGGAGATTTATATATCGGAATATCAGGAATCAACAGGGTTTTATTATCATAATGTTTCCGTAATTTTTCAGCCTTTCGTTATGATGGTCAATGTATCGGCGACTGTCAGTTGGCTCGCGATTTTCCGTTAACTGATTGGTTAACTGTTTTTTCCAGATATTTTGACGGATATTCCGTTGAAGGGTCAGATCTCATCAGCAAAGGGTTCGTTGCTTCCGCAATTCTATAAATAAGCACTCGAAATTTTAATCAGAATTTTTCGCGATGTCAAAATCGGATTTTCGACTTCGACATCGCCGCACTTGATTTGGACTTCGTCGAGTGGTCATACTCTTTTCCCTATGCCCGAATCAGGTTTCCCTTATACTTGCCACCCATTTGACTTGGAGATATAAGAGAAACAAAAGCGAATCGTGGGACCACTTTGAAGGACCATATCTACGCGCGAGTGTGAGGAAAGAGAATAAGGAAGGTTGGGTAGCAAGCGCTTTAGTCTCAAGTTAATTTAGGAAGCATCAAACGCCTTTGGTGAGCACACATGCCCGGTGTAGCAAGGGAAAAGGGTCAAGAGGGTATAAAGCGTCATATAACTCTTGGACCGTGCAACCGAATATTTTAATGCGACTTTCGAGTGTGCCGCATGAGTGTTGGGGTTGCATAGCAACTTTCCTTGGGTTCCTACGTATTTTTAACGTGAAGTTATGTCCATGGAGGGTCATGACATATCATGGTGGGAGCCACTTTTGAGGGTATGTTTTATATGCATGGTATATGTCTTGATATGCTCACGCCCATGTTATATATCTTCGTGTGGCCGAAGAGATGGGGAGCCATACGTGACAAGGGCTTTGCCCATGTCCCAATTGTGGAATTCAAAGCGCTAGATCAAGTCTACCGCGTATGTATTGCTCATGGTATGTTTGACAAAGAGATCCATGGGTGCACTCCCATTTTCATGGGGCATGAAGATATTAGTGGCGAAGGTATCTCCATGCGCCTGATTGGGGATCCAAGTGGGGGAATTGTTCGCAAATGGTTCCAATCATTTGTGTATTGAACCATGAGCGGATATTATGGGTGAGCATAGAGATATACTATCATGACAACTTTGTATTTTGACATATTTTCGTGTTTTTGACCTCATTTTATGCTCATTTTTGTGTTTTATGTGCTCAACTGGTTGGCTAACAGCAAAGTGCCTAGAGATCCCTGAACTATGGTATGTTGCTTATATGTTGGCAGATGCTTCGGTGTTGCATCTCACCATATGCCGGATCACGTAGTCACTTTGGCTTGGCACACGAGGCCTCACAAAATTAGGTCTCAAATTCATGAGTTGACTTGTGAAGCATGTCATGTACATAACCGGAGGAGTTTCGGGGCCAATGATGGGATATTCTTGGGCATGGACCTTTGGTCTATATCACCCTTGTATATTACTTTCCGGTTTGACACATGCATGGAGCATTTGGATATTTGCCGTATGCATTTTTGAGTATATAATTGACTTTTGGGCATAATGGTGTGATTTGCCTGATTTTGCCATGTTGTGAGGTCAACATCATGGGGCAGTTCTCCAAGCCCATTCGAATCCAAGTTCAACCAAGGTTATGTCAGAGTAGGGCATGGTCCTGAGTGCGACTCTAGGCCATGACACGCCACCCCCCCTATTGGGCTAGGATTTATAGGCTTGGGAGTGAACACATTTTTGGGGTTTGTGTAGTGACTTGTGACACATGGCATTCAGCCATCTCATTTGACCTGGTTCAGGGCAATATGTTGGTGAGTCAAGGGAAGGTCTTGAGTCCAGGGAATGAGGGGTTTATGGCTGTGAATGTGTATGTTTACCTCTTTCCCCAACTTTGCTTTATTTGTGTTCATATGCCAATTTCAGGGCTTTCTTCCTTGGTGCAATTCTTGTACATGCCCGCCATCGTGAGACAATCGATGTGCTGAACGAAGGCCCGCAGCCTGATTTGGATTGTGAATTGGGTTATTGCTGTACTTGTGGGATCTGGTTGCCATTCAGGGTTGAAGGAGGATTTTATTTTCTATATTTTTGGATTTGGACCCTGGAAATTGAGGAATGCAATCGTTGATCCGGAGTAAATCAGCAGGGGTTACAGGCGGGAGGGGTACAGCGGGGGCCGGTCCTGGTAGGGACCTTCTTTATGGTAGCAGAGGCTTACCTGCTGCCCCTACCAACCGCCGACCCGGGGACTTGGGCCCTTATGAGCCCTGCCCAAGTACGCCCCGGGTGCGTATTGTGGACTCGGTGGAGACCACGCCGGAGATTGGAGCCATAGACGAGCGGAGACGTTCAAGAGCATGGAGAACTCCGGAGGTTGAAGCCCGAAGAGAAGAACGACATTCGGGAAGAGGAGGACGTGACATGGAGGACTTGGTCTCCATGTGTGAGCGTCGCTGCCGGAAGGCATGCAACCTCCGCTCCGCCGCGGAGGACTCTGATGAGGCTTGCCATTCAGGCAGCAGTGGAGGACGGGCCCGGCGCTACCGGAAGCGCGGGTCACCCAAGTCCGCGGCAAGGGACGCCGGGGCTATGGACACGGACCCCAGCCCGGTCAGGCTGTGGGAATCCGAGGGGCACTCCGAGGGCTATCGGACAGCCTACGAGCCACCTTCGGAGCCGGAGATGTCCGCGCCGATCGCCAGGGCGCATAGGACCCCCGAGCCCGCCCTGCAGCACGACGCCGAGGGCTTGGAGAGGCCAGCCAGGGCCTGGACGGCACCTGTGCCCCGGCACACGGGACCAGAGACGGACGCCATAGGCGATACGCCTATGGGTGATGCGTCTGAGGTGCCGGGAACCGCGGGATGCGCTGAATCCGGCATACAGCACGCCGCGTGCCACTGTGAGCACGTGTCCTTCCTCATGGGCAAGTACCCGAAGATGGGGATGGACGCCATCGTGCGTCACCTTGACCGCCTGGACAACGCCAAGGACGCTCTAGAGGAGGACGTCGCGGGGATCCTGGACGACCAGTCGGCCGCGGAGAACCACATGGAGGAGCTGCGAGCGGATCAGGCCCGGTACCGGGAGAATCTGGAGCTGGCCCTGCAGAAGCAGCAGCAAGTGGTGGACAGCCTCCTCCACTTAGTGGAGGACATGTCGGGACGCCTGAGAAGGCTAGAGGAGCGACAGCCCCTCGCCTCGGGTCCGGAGCTCCCGGCAAAGCCGGCCGCGGTAGAGCTGGTGGAGCGGGTTAAGACCCTCAGGAGCGCCATGGAGAAACCCATGGGCGGCCCTGCAGAGGCACCATACGCGCCTCCGCGTGTTGACCCGGGTGCGCTGCCGTATGTTCCCCTGTTCAGCGAATCCACAATGCTCGGGGAACACACGGCACCTGCTGAGTCCATGCGGGAAGGGCACGTGACCACGGACCCGAGGAGCCTGACGGTACAGATGTCCCATGCCGCCCAGGATGTACTGCTCACGACGAATATGGCAGTCTATGCGGAAGAGAAGATCGAGATCCAGAACCAGACCATGCAGGGGCGAACCATGGGAAGCGCCGACGGACATGGTCGAGGCCATCCAAGCGGAAACCTGTGGGCGAAGGACCCCAATACGGGGATATGGACGGCCGATGGAGCAAGTCCTTCCCGCATTCCAAACCCCATGGGTTCAGGCCCAACTGGACCGCACTCCATGGAGGAAAGTGATGTACGGGGAGTGTACTCACACCCCCCGGCCACAGGTGGTATCCGTCTCGGTGGAGTGGTGGCTGGAGACGTCGGAGACGCCATCAGGATTGACGACCTCAGGGGAATCAAAATCCCCTACTACGATGGTAACCCCTCCAACCTGGATGACTTCATCCTGGATTGGGAGGATTTCGCCGAGGAGGTTGTCGGCGAGATGCGGGGAGCGCCGCGGGACAAGTGGGTATGCCGGACATTCCCACACCGGTTGGCGCAGGACCTGAAGGAGGAGCTGCCAATCAGATCCGGGAAGGATTGATCCGCACGGAGCAGGCCTGCCTCCAGTGGCTGGAGGATGAGGAGCGGGTGGACGCTCCTAACCAGAAGCTGGAGGACCTGTGGTCCATTCCACTGCCGCTGGACCGCGGTGAGTTGCGGGTCCGGGAGTGGAACCGGTATCTGCGGAAGTACCGCAGATGCCTCAAGCTGGTGGAAGACTGGAATGAGGCCAGTGAAATCCGCCACTTGCTGAAGGACGTCCTCCCCAGCAACTGGAAGAGGCGAGTGGAGGACGAGGAGAAGAAGCGCGCCAAGAAGCGGGTGGCGGTGCGGATCATGGCGGCGGAGGATACCCATTCGGGTATCATGGAGTTCTTCAGGAGGAACCTGGGCGAACCCAACCGGATGTTGGGACTGAAGAACGCGGTGTACGTGGAGGTATTCGGGGACTCCATGGGGCAAAGGTTGCTGCGCCTCAACAACGTGGAGTGGAGGCGCGGGGAGCCGCTGAGGATGCAAGTCATCTTCGCCCGCATGAGCCTGGACAAGATCGTGAAGTACATCACGGTGGAGTTGAAGCTCAATGCGAAGAACGAGGCCCACGTGCAGGATCGACATGGTCATGGACAACGAGGCCACCGAGAAGACCGCCATCATCGGGAGATCCAGGAGGACATGGCCAATTCTGCGCAGGATGGTAGTGGAAGTCGCCAAGACCACTGGTCCCGGGAAGATCACGAGGAGGCCCATTTCTTCGCGTTCGTGGCGCACAACGTGAAGAACCATGGGCAGGATCGGTCCAGATGGAGCCAGGTGGGACCCAAGAAGGGCAAAGAGCCAAGGAGGATCGGGAACCCACCGCTCTCGTTCCGAGAGTACAGGTCTCAGCACGACGGGTGCTGGGTCTGTTATGGCAAGGGAAACAACCATGCACATGACCACCGCCAGTGCAAGGTGTATGAGGCGGACAAGAAGGCCTACTTCGCGGCTCACCCCGAGAAGAAGCCCAAGGAGCAGCGGATTTCCGATTGGAAGGCGAAGGGCGGAGACGGGGGAAAAGGCCAAGGCAAAGGCCAAGGAAAAGGCGGAGGAAGAGGCTATGGTGGTGGACCGGGCCAAGACCGACGAGTGAGGTCGATCGAGGAGGTTGCTGAGGACATGTTGAGGACGCTGGAGGAACTCAAAGCCCAGCAACGTGGTGGACAAAGTCCTGGCGGATCGCAGCCGGAAGGGGCTGCGGGAAGCCAAGTCTAGAGGAGCCCCTACGGGAGTGGGACCTCGGAGGTCTCTCCTCCGAAAATCAGTGGAATCCCAGAGAAAGCGAAGGCACATCGGGTGCCGAGGAAGGCTCCAGAAGAGCCAAAACCACTGAGTTTCGCCACTCCCAACCCCTGGAGCGCCCTGCCAAGGGAAGTACATGTGGGTACGGGACATGGCAAGAAGGAAGGAGCGACCACGGAGAGCCCCGTGGACGGGCAGGACCAACCCAAGATCTACACCATCCGTGACCATACCCTTGAAGTCCTGATGCACCCGGACGTGCTAGAGTTGCATGCCGTGAGAGTCGTCCATACACCTCATGGCGACGAGCGGCAGTTGCACTTGAAAGTGCGAGTACGGTGCGGACGAGAGGAGAAGGTGGTGGATGTGTTAGTGGATACGGGTGCCCAGGTGAGCCTGGTCCGGAGAGGGTTGTTCAAGGAGGAACTCCTGCAGCCCAGCCGGAGACCGGTCCGCCTGAAGGTCGCCAACGGAGAGATTATGGGTGGCGGCACCCATGAGGCCACCATCAGTATGGAATTCTGGGAACATGAGCGCTTGAACCGCCCTGATTAGGCGAAGAGAAGCACTCTATCCGGGAACTTCTATGTGGCCGACATTACAGATTGGGATATGATCATGGGGTACGACTTCATGGTGGCCAACGCCATTGGAGCCCTTCCCCATCGTGCAACGCTGGTCCGGGAGGACGATGAATGCCTCACATGGCTGTCCACGGACTATGCATGCGGATCATCCCAATGGAATGCTGAGGAAGAGGATCGGATCGTCCAAGCGGTGCAAGCTGTGGGTGCCAAGTCCAGAGGAGACCGTGGAGTTCAGCTCACGGAGTATGGAATGGCGCCGCAAGTGTACGCCAGGATGATCCAGACGCTGGGAGCCGAAGCGCCCGAGACGGACGTCTTTGCTTCCCGGGATGCCCCACTTCTGAGGAAGTGTAGGCGGCATTGGCATCGAGGAGACTCAGCCTGGCACAGGCATTGGGGTTTGAAGGAGTGGGGGCCCATGTATTGGCATGGCTCCCTGGATAACACCAGGCGTACGGTGGAGAAGATCATCGCGGATAGGGCAAAGGGGATCCTGGTCATAACCGGCATAGGATCCAACCCATGTCCGCTGGAGGGTCTCAAGTCGAGGCTGGACTCCATCACCCTGAACGAGATGTCATTCGGGCCAGAGGAGGAGCTGTTCATCGACGCCAAGGGTGTATCAATGCCCTCCCCGGGTCAAGCGTGGGGTACCAGGGCTTTCCTGGTGGATGGGGCGCAAGCCCAGCCAACGGGTGATGAAGCATTCATCCGTAGGGTGGAGGCGGTGCCCATGAAGGTCATGTTTGAGCCCAAGGAGGGGACGGATCAGCCTATAGATGGCATTGACATCCTGTCCCACGCCGAGATCGACGACGTCGTCAACTACATGCGAATGGGGATGCACGACCGTGTGGCAGCCAAGAAGAGGCGGGCCATGGTCACATCTCCGCATTGGTGGGATGACAAGATGTTGGTCACCGGCAATTACGAGAAGGATGAGTTCGTGGCGAAGGTCATGGATCACATCGCGGACCAATACGATGGTCCGGCTGGGTCGGACCCACCAACATGGGATTTTCCAAGAATGGGTGTCGATAGCGACAGTCACCAGCCCGAGGCCGCAAATTTTCGAAGATTATCGGTGGGAAGTGCACCCCACGACGATGAAGACGGCATATCGGACGAGGAGAAGTCGGATTCGGACCCGGAAGAGGCCTATACCGCAGTGCGTTCGGTTGTATCGATACCGAAGCAAGCGGCTGAAGAGGCCCAGGAGAACCCGAAGGTCGCCGAGCTGAAGGAAAGGCTGATCAAGGCCTATCCGCGGCTATTCAGTGGCGTCGCCAACAAGAACCCTCCAGATCGCGGGAGGTTTGGTACAGCGAGGATCAAGCTGAAGCCGAACCCGAAGATCTATCGTCATCGGGAGTACGAACTTCAGGGCGATCGGGCCGAGGCCATGAAGAAGCTGTTGGCCGAGTTCATTGAGCGGGGATGGATCGAACCCTCCGACAGTGAGTGGGCCAGCCCAGCCTTCATCGTGCCCAAGAAGGAGAAGGGCGAGTGGAGGTTGGTGGTTGATTACAGAGGTTTGAACGAGCAGACCGAGCACGACTCGTACTCGCTTCCCCTGATCGACTCCATCCTCCAAAAGCAACAGAAAAAGCGGATTTTCACGGTGTTGGACCTGAAACACGGTTATCACCAGATGCCGCTACACCCGGACTCCAGGCCCTGCACAGTGATGTCGACGCCGCTGGGGCCCATGCAGTGGAAAGTGGTGCCCATGGGCGCCAAGAATGGCAACGCCGCTTTCCAGCGCATGATGGAGGACCTACTCGGTCCTGTCCGGGACTGTGCCGACCCCTTCGTGGATGACATCATCATCGGGTCCGGCACGGAGAACATGACTGAGGACGAGCTCATCGACGCGCATGAGAAGGATCTGCGCCGAGTGCTCAGCGAGTTGGACAAGCACAACATGGTGTGCAAGCCCACCAAAGCCTCACTCTTCGTGAAGGAAGTGGAGTTCGCGGGTCACGTGGTTGGTCACGGGCAACGCCGTCCCATGCCTGGGAAGCTGGCGTCCCTGCACCACTGGGAGAAGCCCCAGACCATCAGCGAACTCCGATCCTTCATGGGGTTCTGCAACTACTATTCGGGCTATGTCCGGATGTATGCAGAACTCTCGGGGCCGCTGCACAAGATGCTGCAAGTGGGCAAGTTCGATGGCCGGAAGGGGAGCAAGAAGAAGCTTGCCTGGACCCCTGAGGCTGAGGATGCGTTCAACAGCCTGAAGGAGCGACTCCTGGGGCAGTTGGGGCTGTTCCTAGTGGACCCGGACAAGGGATTCGTGCTACGGACAGACGCCTCGGACTATGCCGTGGGGGCAGTCCTCGAGCAAGTCCGGGACGACGGGACTCATGTTCCCGTGGCGTTTTGGAGCAGGATCCGGGCCGAGGGCCAACGCCGAACATGGACCGCGAGGGAGAAGGAGACATACGCCATTGTATGTGCGCTCAGGAAGTGGTCTGGCCACATCGGACTGCAGCCGGTGGTGGTTTGCACGGACCACCAATCCCTACAGAGCTGGCACAAGGAGCATGTCGACACCCCCTCAGGACCAGCGGGTAGGAGGGCCCGATGGCACGAGAGGTTCGCCAAGTTCGACCTCAGCGTCGTGTATGTCCCGGGGAAGGACAACACTGTGGCAGATTGCCTCAGTCGCTGGGCCTACCCCGCGGGCAAGGCGTGGATGGACATATCCAGCCATGGCGACGCCGAGGAGACCGAGGAGGCCAAGCGTATCATCGAGATGGAGAAGGTCATGGAGCAAGAGGGGGTCAAGTGTTTTGTGGTGATGGCAAACCGTACAGACCTGGCCAAGTTCCGGGGCGCCCGCGTCCAAGCTATTCGAGAGGAAACCCTCGAGCAATGGATGGTGGCCCCTGTAGAGCTAGTCAGGTCGGTGCTCACAGAGGACTGGTCGGATGACTACGCGGCATCCGAGCACTGGAGCAAGTACTGGAATGCCGTGAGCGCCCCGTCGGACGACGAATGGCCCGAGGGCTTGACCGAGGATGGCGACAAGTTGTTCCTCAAGGACAAGCTGCTGGTGCCCGAGAACCGTGTGGAGGAGCTCATTGACCATTGGCACAACGCCCAGCTCATGCATCCTGGCCGAGACAAGATGCAGCAGGACCTGGAGTGGCGTTTCAAGTTCTCTCCAGGGTACTACGCCATCCTGGATAGGTACTGCAGCGACTGTGCCGTGTGTCGGGCCACGAAGAGCCCTAACCACTCCACAGCGGGCAACCCGGTGTATACGGCTATACCGGAAGCCCCTATGCGGTCCGTGGCCATGGATGTATTCGCCATGCCTGAGGTCACCGTGGAAGGAGAGACCTACGACTGTGTCATCCTGGCGGTGGATAGGCACAGTGGGTATATCGTGGCGGTCCCGGGCAAGAAGTCCAAGAAGAAGGACAAGAAGGACAAGCATGGAGTGGGGCTGCAGGCCAAGACCGTCGCTAATGCCATGATCAGGCATTGGCTGACGATTTTCGATGTCCCAGCTGTCATCTGCAGCGATCGGGGCAGTCAATTCGTGGGGACGTGGTTCAAGACGATGTGCAAGCACATGGGGATTCGGCATGCCAAGACAGTGGCATACCACAGCCGGTCGAATGGCCGGGCTGAGGTGGCCGGGCGGCAGATGTTCGAGAAGTTCCGCCAGTTGCACATCGACGAACCGGGCCGGAACTGGTACAATTCGCTGTGGAGAGTGCTCCAAGCGTACCATGACCTTCCGGGACCCACTGGACTGTCGCCCCATCGCATCCTGTTCCTACGGGATCGAGTGTCACGCACTCTCCCGTGGTTGAACCATGGCAAAGTGGCCCGGGATGCGAATGCTATGATGGCTGAGGCGGACGACACGGCGGCCAAAGTGTGCAAGGCACTTCACGACGAGCATGACAAGAGGGCCAAGTACTTCAAGCAAGGAAAAGTCCAGAAGTATGCTCTTCAAGACACCGTGTGGGTGGAGCAGCACCACAAGGATGTCCTGTCCAGGCATCGGCAGGCATCTTGGTATGTGCCGGGGGTAATCGTGCGGAAGGTCGGGCAGGATGTGTATGCGGTTCGTGTGGGGGATAACAAGATCCTGGACCGCGACCATACCCAGCTTTGTCCCCGAGCACCAGACCCCAGCGGACGTCCCGTCACCTTCGAGTTCACGGCCGGCGATGTGGACTCGGACGACGAGGGTGAGGACGACGACTTCACTGCTGAGAAGATCCTGGCGGACAAGCCGGACCCGGGGACGCCTGGGGGTAGGCTTTATAAAGTCCGTTGGAAAGGATTCGCCGCATCCAGGGACTCGTGGGAACCTCCGAGCAGTTTTGTGCCGAGGTACACCACGGTCTGGATGGACTACCTAAAGAAAAAGGGTATTTCTTTGGATGTCAAGGACGTATTGGTCCATTTGGTTGCTGCTGTAGCACCGTAATGGATCCCCCTTGGCATTTTGTTTGTTTCTGTGAATGGGGAGACAAGTGAGGGCGTTCATCCGGGGATTCTTCGGCCTTGATCGGCCATATACCCCCTTCACTCGATCTCCACATATATATTGCATTGTGGTATACTTATTTAGGTCGACCGACGACGTTTTTCTATCTTTGATCCCCTTGGTCCATGTTGTAGATCAAGAGGAGACCGGATATGGCGTAGGGCGCTGATTATCAGTGTCCTCACCCCTCCCTTGGGGCATGGGGGACGCCTACGGCGTGTGTGGGGCCTCCATGTGTCCTTGGGACATGGAGGGGGGGGTTGGAGCCCATTGGGGTCCTCCCGTCCTCTCTTCAATGACTTCCGAGCGGTAACAACGCTCTGAGAAGGGGGGTGAAGCCGGTTCGGACCCCCGTGGCCATCTTGGGGTCACTTGGGGTGTGTATCTATGTGCCGGCAAGCCGCCATTGGCTGATATCATACTGTCCCATCCACCTGATCTAACCCGATGTGATAGTGTGATAGGTTTGGCCATTCCGGCTATGAGCGGCCATATTCAGAACCGAGGCGCCGCCAGCGGAGATTTATATATCGGAATATCAGGAATCAACAGGGTTTTATTATCATAATGTTTCCGTAATTTTTCAGCCTTTCGTTATGATGGTCAATGTATCGGCGACTGTCAGTTGGCTCGCGATTTTGCGTTAACCGATTGGTTAACTGTTATTTCCAGATATTTTGACGGATATTCCGTTGAAGGGTCAGATCTCATCAGCAAAGGGTTCGTTGCTTCCGCAATTCTATAAATAAGGACTCGAAATTTTAATCAGAATTTTTCGCGATGTCGAAATCGGATTTTCGACTTCGACATCGCCGCACTTGATTTGGACCTCGTCGAGTGGTCATACTCTTTTCCCTATGCTCGAATCAGGTTTCCCTTATACTTGCCACCCATTTGACTTGGAGATATAAGGGAAACAAAAGCGAATCGTGGGACCACTTTGAAGGACCATATCTACGCGCGAGTGTGAGGAAAGAGAATAAGGAAGGTTGGGTAGCAAGCGCTTTAGTCTCAAGTTAATTTAGGAAGCATCAAACGCCTTTGGTGAGCACACATGCCCGGTGTAGCAAGGGAAAAGGGTCAAGAGGGTATAAAGCGTCATATAACTCTTGGACCGTGCAACCGAATATTTTAATGCGACTTCCGAGTGTGCCGCATGAGTGTTGGGGTTGCATAGCAACTTTCCTTGGGTTCCTACGTATTTTTAACGTGAAGTTATGTCCATGGAGGGTCATGACATATCATGGTGGGAGCCACTTTTGAGGGTATGTTTTATATGCATGGTATATGTCTTGATATGCTCACGCCTATGTTATATATCTTCGTGTGGCCGAAGAGATGGGAAGTCATACGTGACAAGGGCTTTGCCCATGTCCCAATTGTGGAATCCAAAGCGCTAGATCAAGTCTACCGCGTATGTATTACTCATGGTATGTTTGACAAAGAGATCCATGGGTGCACTCCCATTTTCATGGGGCATGAAGATATTAGTGGCGAAGGTATCTCCATGCGCCTGATTGGGGATCCAAGTGGGGGAATTGTTCGCAAATGGTTCCAATCATTTGTGTATTGAACCATGAGCGGATATCATTGGTGAGCATAGAGATATACTATCATGACAACTTTGTATTTGGACATATTTTCGTGTTTTTGACCTCATTTTATGCTCATTTTTGTGTTTTATGTGCTCAACTGGTCGGCTAACAGCAAAGTGCCTAGAGATCCCTGAACTATGGTATGTTGCTTATATGTTGGCATATGCTTCGGTGTTGCACCTCACCATATGCCGGATCACGTAGTCACTTTGGCTTGGCACACGAGGCCTCACAAAATTAGGTCTCAAATTCATGAGTTGACTTGTGAAGCATGTCATGTACATAACTGGAGGAGTTTCGGGGCCAATGATGGGATATTCTTGGGCATGGACCTTTGGTCTATATCACCCTTGTATATTACTTTCCGGTTTGACACATGCATGGAGCATTTGGATATTTGCCGTATGCATTTTTGAGTATATAATTGACTTTTGGGCATAATGGTGTGATTTGCCTGATTTTGCCATGTTGTGAGGTCAACATCATGGGGCAGTTCTCCAAGCCCATTCGAATCCAAGTTCAACCAAGGTTATGTCAGGGTAGGGCATGGTCCTGAGTGCCACTCTAGGCCATGACACGCCACCTCCCCTATTGGGCTAGGATTTATAGGCTTGGGAGTGAACACATTTTTGGGGTTTGTGTAGTGACTTGTGACACATGGCATTCAGCCATCTCATTTGACCTGGTTCAGGGCAATATGTTGGTGAGTCAAGAGAAGGTCTTGAGTCCAGGGAATGAGGGGTTTATGGCTGTGAATGTGTATGTTTACCTCTTTCCCCAACTTTGCTTTATTTGTGTTCATATGCCAATTTCAGGGCTTTCTTCCTTGGTGCAATTCTTGTACATGCCCGCCATCGTGAGACAATCGATGTGCTGAACGAAAGCCCGCAGCCTGATTTGGATTGTGAATTCGGTTATTGCTGTACTTGTGGGATCTGGTTGCCATTCAGGGTTGAAGGAGGATTTTATTTTCTATATTTTTGGATTTGGACCCTGGAAATTGAGGAATGCAATCGTTGATCCGGAGTAAATCAGCAGGGGTTACAGGCGGAAGGGGTACAGCGGGGGCCGGTCCTGGTAGGGACCTTCTTTACTGGGGTCCGTCGGTGGCGCTATGAGCGTGTGTACCCAGCCTAGGTGTGGGACCCAGACGCCCCCTTGGGCCGGTTGGTGGGTGTTGAACCACCAGATCCATGCTTCAATGAGGTCGTCAGAGATCTGTGTCCCGGGGGTGACGAGCGCCTGGAGCTGTCGCACAAAGATTTGGGTTGTCGGGGCATGTGGCAGGGGGACTACGGCGAAAAGCCTGTTTGGGTCGACGTTACGGAGGTTTTCCCGGAGGGTGGCCACCAGCTCGCTCGAGGGCGTGGAAGCGTGGATGTCGTAGAGCGCTTTCAGTTCCGCGTCGTCGAAGGGATCCGTGCCCCGTTGCTGTGGCGGTCGGGGGGGCGGGGGGGCATGGCCACCCGGTCTTGGTCAAGTGCCGCGTCAGCCGGGGAGGGGTGCCGTGAGGTGGCGCCCGGTTGTCCCCCAGGCACGTACTCCGTGGGGGGTTCCCGTTGCCGGGGCATCGAGCAGGGCGTGGCGGCCGGGCACCG
Source organism: Eutreptiella sp. 'Long Island Sound 2002' (assembly GCA_964036045.1). Taxonomy (NCBI): domain Eukaryota; phylum Euglenozoa; class Euglenophyceae; order Eutreptiales; family Eutreptiaceae; genus Eutreptiella; species Eutreptiella sp. 'Long Island Sound 2002'. The sequence goes on along the minus strand of OZ038388.1, from coordinate 63,672,764 downwards.
GGCCAGCGGGCTCCTGGGGGCTGGAGGTCCCCGTCATCTCTGTGTCCGCCCTTGGTCCGCCCGCGTCGTGTCCCGGCTGCCGCGACGTGCCCTCCGTGGCCTGGCGGCTTCTGGACTGCGGGGAAGGCTGCCCCCCCGCCCCTTGCGTAGGGCTGGGGTCGGGCGCGGGCTCCCTTGGTCGCGTGTCCGTGGCGTGTGGTCCTCTCGGTAGCGGATCGGCCGCTGACCCCGGGAGGGAGGCGGCAGATGAGCTGGACGTTTCGCTCGCCGTCTGGCGAGGGTCCGCTTGAAGCGTTGCTTGCCGCTCGCGCTCGGCCGGCGTGAGAATGGTGGGGATGTGCGTCCGCTCGGTGCGGGACCTCTTGGACCGGCGTCTGGGGTCGGAGGTCGATGATGTTCGCCGAGCTTGGGGGTCGCGGGGGCCCCCGTGGTCCCTGTCCATATCCTCATTGAAGACAACTCGTCGCGCTGCGGGGGGCGGCGTGCGGCTGCGGCGACGGGATCGGCCAGGGTGCCTCGTCTCTTGGCGCTGCTCCGGCGTGTCGCCTTGCACCCTCGAGGCGTGGGGACTGCCCGGGCTCCTCTGTGGGGCGAACGGCCGCAGGGGGCTGCTGTATGTGCCAGAGGGGGAACCCCCACCAGGTGGTGGACCCCATGGGTGTTCCGGTGAGTTTCGGCGCGCCGCCTGTCTGGGGGGCCCCGGGACGTCTTGGGACCGCGGCCGCCGGTGGCCTGAGGCGTGTCCCTGGTGGCCCGGTGATCCAGGGATGTTCCAGATATTATGGTCCTGCATGGCCGCACGGATGCGCAGGGCGGCGCGCTGGTGCCACCGCCAGTGCAGTCTGTTCATTTCATCTGGGCTGTAGGCTCCCATATGCGCCATGAGCCGGGTGGCCACATAGCGCCATTGGTCGGGGCGGTCAATGGTGGCGGGGGGCGTGTGCCCTGTCTGATGACCAAACGTGACGTCTGCCATGGTGTCTGTTCCCTCCGCGAGGTGGCGGGACCACGAAGAAAGTACCCATCGTATGCGGACCGCCAGTTCGAGCTGCTCCCCTGTGACAAGCCTGGGGATCCAGAAGCTTAGGTCTTGGGTCGCTTCTTGCTCTGCTTGTTCGCTGGGGTGGCCGGCGTCACCCTCCAAGCGTGCATAGTCCAGGTGTCCCCGCCCCCAGGGCGGGGCGGCCCCCGGCGGTGGGGCGACAGGCTCACTCGCGGTGTTGCAGGCCGCTTCGACGCGCGTGCCCTCACCCGGGGCGTTGCGCTGCTCGCGGTCGTCTGCCCCTCGCCCGTAGCGGCAATCTGCCCCAGGGTGGTGTAGTCGCGCTGGAGGTGCGCTTGTCGTGGCACCGTGAGGGGTCTATCGTCCGCCTGGTCGCGTTGCGGTTCCGGGTGGACGCGTGGCATCTCCGGTGCTGGGACCGCCCGGGGGTCATCCCTGCAGGAGTCCATGAAGGCATCGAAGGAGTCGTCGTCGCGGTTGTGCCCGCTGGGTGACGTTCCTCCTTCGTCCGCGCGCTGGGGCGTGTCGGGTGTGGTTTCCCGGGCCTCTGACCCCGCGCTGGTTTCCGGTGGATCTCGGGGGAGCGCCTCCCCTGGCGTGCTTGTGTCTGCGCGGGCCGCCAGGTGTGCCCGGGGGGTGGCGCCCGCGTGATTCGTGGTCGAGGGCCAGTGGGGGCCGTCCGCACACCCGGTGCCCGGAGCTGGCCCCTCGGGTTCCGTGTCAGGCTGGCCATCTGCCAATGCCTCGTCTACTCCGTGTGCCGTGTCGTTCGTCAGGTCGGCACTCCGCACTGATGTCGGGTCCGTTCCCCCGCCAGGTTCCCCCATTGGTGCTGGTGTCGGCGTTCGTTGCGGGGGTCTCTGCAGTCCTTTTGCGTCCACCGCGGGCGCGTCGCGCTGCGGTTGGGTCGGCGGTGTAGGCGGTTCGGCGCCATCGTCCGCCGGCGGTGGTGCCCCCCGGGCGTGGCGTCCCGCCACGGGTGGCGGCTCGGGTAGGCCCCCCGGGTCCGCGGGCTGCGGGGCGTCAGCCGGGGCGGTGGTGCGTGGTGGATCCGGGCCGGGGCCTGGGCCGGGGGCCGGGCAGCCGGGAGATGACGGTTCTGCCGGTCGTGCCGGTGGTCTGGTTGGTGGGGCGTGGTGCTGCTGGGGCACCGACCCGCCGTGCGTTGTGGCCGATAGGTCCTCCGTGCCGGACGTTGCTGAAGCCCGGGGGGTTAGGCCCCCGGTGGGGCCGTGGGTGTGGGGGTGCCCGGCGTCGGAGGGCCGGGCGGTGGTGGCGTCGGTTGGGGTAGCGGTGTGTGTCCGTGTGGGGAGGTTGTCGGTCGGCGTGTACGTTGGGTCCGCTGCCGGCCGGTCAGGTGCGCCATGGTGCGGGCGGGGTTCCGGGTGGGCCTGTGTTGTTGCCGCTTGGCTGGCCGCCGGCTGTGGGCCGTGCGCAGGCGCGACGGGTGGTGTTAGGGGTTGAGGGCTCCCTGTGGGGCTCGGGGCCGCTACCCTGTGCGGGTGTGCGGTGCCGGGGGGCTGCCCGGGCTGGGCACCCACCGCCCCCGTATTTGTGGGGCCGGGTAGGGCTCCGCTCCTGGCAGGTGATGCTAGGTGTCCCCGGCTCCCTGTGGCCGCGTGGTGTTGTGTTGGTTGTCGTTGCGCCGCCCGTTTGGACACACGCTCTTGTCGGGGGCTCTGTGGTGTGCCGGCCCTAGATGGTGCCGGAGCGCCTGTAGTCCGCGTGGCGTCGGCGGCGTGTTGTTGTTGTGGTTCGGCGGCGGGTGTGGGGGGGGCGGAGGTGGATGGGTCGGGGGATGTGGAGGACGTCGCACACGACGTTCGGGCCTGTACGTTCGTGGCCCTAGTCGCTGTGGTGGCGCGGGATCGGGGCGGGGGGGTGGTGATGGTTGCGGTGGTTTCCCGCGGGGAGTAGGATGACCCGTCGAGCCGGGTACCTCTGGCCATCATCCTGGCCACCGCTGCATTGCCGTATGTGCCTGGTTGTGGTGGCGGGACGTGCGGCTGCAGGGTGCGCTGTATCAGCGATTCGAGGCTGCGTGGAGGGGGTATGCCCCTCCACGTGAGGTAGGCCGCCATCAGCCTCTCGGTCGCCCCCGGGGTCATGGCTCCACTGCGGTGGAAGAAATCCCCCCACTCGGCGCCATGGGCGCCGCGGGCGATGCCCATCGCCCATTCCGCGTCCCCCACCAGCCAGCCGAAGGCGATCGGGAGGCGGGTGGTGAGGGTGACGACGATGTTGCGGTAGTTGTTGTGGTTCGTGGGGCTGACGTAGCCCCAACTGCCGGGCAGGTTGCCAATGGGGGGCAGACTGCCCCGTGGCGCGTCGTTGTAGTCCTCGTGGTCGGGGACGTAAACTGTGGGGTCCGCGCCCGGGTCTGGCAGCGCCCAGGTTGGTGCGCGCCAGGGGGGGCGAGGGGGGGGTGTCGCTGGGTCCTCGTCGGTGAGGACGTCCAACCACTCGGCGTCGGGGCTGTCCTCCCCCGCGCCGTCGTTCCAGACGTTTTGCCGGATCAGAGTCCGCAGCGTCTGGAGTGTGAGGTCTTCGTCTTGCGTTTCGTGCGGCGGCGGAGCCGTGCAGAGTCGGTGCGGTCGCCGGCAGAGTGGGCACGACCACAAGTTCGCGATGCACGGGCTGCAGAACCAGTGCAGCTGCTCCGTGCCGCCGCAGCTGAGGTCATGCCCGCGAATGGGGTTGCCGTCGTCGTCGTTCACCTCCATGCAGACCCCCCATGGGTTCCCCGGCCGTGGATGCGGTGCTTCACCTTCGGGCATCCTCTTGCCCTTGGTGTCGGCGTCTCCGGGATCTTGTTTGCCTGCTGTATTGCACGGTACAAATGGCGCCCTTTATCGTCGGTCAGCAGCAGCCATGTGGAGGTGCTGCGGCACATAAGATGTGGGGTCAGGTCACGTCGGGTCGCGGCCTTTTTCTTTGTGGTTTGTGGCGCGGCGTTGCGTATTCGTGTTGCCTTGTCGCGCCGTGTTGGCCGGCGTTGGGTTGTGCGGCGTAGTGTGGTCGTGGCGTTGCGTCGTGTCGTAGTGTGTGCTGTGCTGTTTCGTTGTGTCGCGTTAGGTGGTGTCCTGTTATGCCGGGCGCTGGCTGTGCCATGCCGCGGTTTAAGCTGTTTTTGTTGCTGGTCGTATTGTGTAGCATTGCGCTGTGTTGTGTGGTGTCGTGTGGCTGCCGTTGGGTTGTTGTGTCGTGTGTTGTGTGCCGTTGTTGGGTAACGCCGGTGTCTGTCGAGTGCCGTCTTGTGGTACGGTACCGCGTGTTGCCGTGGTATTGTGTGGCGCGTCACAGTGTGTTGCGCTGTGCCGGGTCATGTCGTGGTGTTGGTATATGGTTGTGTCCCGTTGTTGCTGGTGGTGGTGTTAACGTTGTGTGTAGTAGTGTGCGGTTGTGGTGCGTGGTGGCGCGTCGTGTTTTGTGTTGGTTTCAGGTGGGTTCCCCGTGTTGCGGCCACCTTTGCGTTGCTCCGTTGTGCCGTGTGCCGTTGCGTGCGCGTATTGGGTTGTGTGTTTCGTGGTTTCCGTTTTCGGGTGTCGCGTTGGGGTTGTTTTGGTGTCGGGTTTCGTCTTGTTGCGTTATGAGACTTGGCGTGCGTTGCGTTGTGGTGTGCTGTGTTGTCGCGTTGTGTTTTGGTGCCTTGGGTTGGATGTTGGTGTGTGGAGTCAGGTACCGTTGTTCGACGTTGTGTGTTGTTGTTTGTCGGTTGGTTGCGTTGTATAACACGTTGTGTTGCGCACCGTTGTTTTGCCGTTGGTTGTGGTGTTGTGTTCCGTGTTGTCGGGTTTGTTGTCGTGTGTTGTGTCTCGGCGCTGCGTGGTGTTGTGGTTTTTTTCTTGTTGGTTGCGCTACGTAGCTCCAATATGGTGCCATGTAGCTCCGATGGGTGATGTCGTGTGGCGTGGTTTGTCGCGGTTTTCCCGCGTTTTTGTGGTGGCGTGTTCGTTGTGGTGTTTTGTTGTGCCGCGTTGTGTTGTTGTGATCGGTGTTGTGTGGTGTTTGGGTATGTGTTTCGTCTCGGTACATGGTGTTGTTGCGTTGTTGTTTGGCGTTGTACGGTGGTGTGAGCCGTGTATGTGTATTCGTGATACCCAGCGTCATGTCTTGTTGTCGTGCGTTGACTCACGGCGTGTTGTGCCATTGGTTCTCTGCCATGTTCGGCGCGTGCTCCATTCCGTGATGCCGGTCACTTCGGTTGGCTCTGCGGGTTGTGCCATACCATTTGGTATGTTGGCCATGGATATGGGATCGAGAGGTTGCACCGGTAGTTAATGTGTTACACTTTACACTTGGCGTTTTCATTCTTTGATTGTTGGCGGCACTCCCGTGCATGCGCTTTCATGTGTGGTTGTTTGGTGTTAGTTTGCCTTGTGCCTCCTTGCCGGTGTCGTAGCGTGGCCTTGTACTCGTCCTTTAGTCGTTTTCCGCGGTGTTCTCGTGTTTCTTTGGTGTTGTGTCGTTGCCGCGTGTTGTTTAGCGGAGTGTTGTTTCGTCGGTTCTTCGTCATGTACGGTGTTTGCTCCGCTCCGTGGTGTTGGTCATGTCGGTTGGCTCCGTGTTCAAGGTAGGCACCATGTGGCATAAATAGACAAGGGGAGAGGAGAGGCTCCTTCGGTTGTTAGCGTGCTATGCTTTATATTCGGTGACTCCACTCATTGGTTTTGGCGACGCCCAAGAGCAAGCGCATTTACTTGTGTTTGTTTGGCGTTTACTTTGTTTGTCCTTGCCGCACCCTAGTCTAGTCTAGTCTTGAGTTCGTCTTTTCATTTGGTGACTCCACTCTTTGGTTTTGGCGGCGCCCAAGAGTAAGCGCTTATACTTGTGTTTGTTTACCATGTTTATCCGTGCCGTACCCGTAGTTGAGTCACGAGGTCTTCACTTTGTCTTTCTCCGCGTTGTCCCCGTGCTGCTTTGGTTTGGTAGTTGTTTGGGGCGCGGCCTTCTTTCGGCGGCTCCATACCTCGCCGCGTCGGAACATACCTTTTGTCTTCTTCGTCGTTGCTCTTCGTATCCATGCTCCATTGGACTAGTCCTACGACACGCACTTTGCTAGGTGTTTTGGGGCACGCACGGGTTGCACTGTCTTGTCTGTTTCTCCCCTCTGTTCTCGTTGTGGTCTGGTTGTATGGATTTCTCTGCTGACCTCGCCAAACAGCGGCGCAAAAATTCATGGGGGGAATTTGAGGTCAGTAAAAACGATTTCTGCGTTTTTTTTTTCTTTTGGTGCGTCGTTTTCTTTGTTCCAATTTATTCTTTCCACGCTGTCCAGCGACGCGCGCGACCAAAGAAGGTCACTGGAGCCGTAGGGCTCCACATCCACCATTGCCCTCAGGGCTGTCAGCCCCAGCCGGTCCAGCTCGGCTCTCGTGGAATTCACCACATGGCTGTAGGGTGGCTGGGCCGTTCTCGGTACGAAAAGGCTTCCAGGTATCGCTGCAGGGGTCGGCATCGGTCGGCTCCTCAGGCTCCCCAGGGTGTTCGTCAGCCCTGCCACCAGGTGGTTGGCCTGTACTCGATGGGGTGACATTCCCACCGTGGTAGGTGACGCTTGGGGCGGTATCAGGGGCTCCAGTTTATCTCGAATCTCTTGAGTGAGGTCGCCAACAATTTTAGAGGTGTCTCTCCAGAGCACTTCGTTGATCTCCGACCGCGTCAGGGACCTGTTGGAGGATCTCCCCGACCCTCTACTCCTGCTCCCACATGACTCAGGTCCTCTCCTCAACCCACTCAAGGTTGCATACCCAGGAACATCCACATAGGCTACCGTAGCGGGTAGAGGATGGTGATAGTCAGCCGCATACCATCGCGGCGCAGAACTGGAGGTCACCAGCTCACTGGTAGTAGTTGCCTCTGGAAACGCAGTGGTAGGTGGGTTCACACCATAGGCAGGGTAGGTAGGCATACCAGTAAAGCCTATGCCCTCAGCCATAGGCGGGTTGGTTATGGGTGTGGATGTTGCAGCGGCTGGGTCTGGAGTTGGGAGTGTGGTGCTTATAGGAGAGGGTGATGCGTGGAGGCCAGAAGCGCTTGGTGCGCCCTCGAAGGTAGGATCATTCACCGGGTTGTGCCCTTGGTCTGCTCCTTCGTCTGCTATGCTTTCTCCAGCATCCTTCTCTCTCTCTCTCTTTCTCTTCGCAGGACGGGTGTCCACCTCCTCGACTGAGAGGGCCCGGAAGGCTGACTGAAGTCCTTCCATCGAATCCTCCGCCACGTCCACTGGCCCATGTAAGGGCTCCGAAGGTACAGCGCTAGGTCCAGGTCCAGGTTCACCAGGTGCTGGCATTGCTGGTGCCTCAGGCGCCGTCTTCACGTCGGTGTCCTCTCTCTTGGTGTCCATATTCGTTCGCCCTTCTTGCTTATATATGACTGATCTCGGCGCACTGGATGTACGGCACGGGGTTGCTGCCGGTACGCAGAGACAGTCTGCCTCTTGCTACCAGAAGGTTTTATAGTGATTTCAACACTGTGTGTTTGTTGTGCCTCTCCTGCTGCTTGCTGCTGGCGTAGGGTTTCCTGCTGCTTGTTTTTGATTAAGAAAATGTTTTTATTTGCTGAAATACAACCAATCCAGGATAAACCAAGCCAGAGATAAGCAAGTAGAAGAGAGTCAAGATCAAAGCATGAAGGGCTGCAGTCACAAAGAGTTAGATATAGAAAACTATCAACAATAGACCACAGCAATTAGCATACACTGCAACTCAGGATGAAATATTTTACATGTTTGAGAAAAACTGATGGGAAAACTGCCCCAAGGGCTCACTCTCATACACAGTGCCGTCCTGAGATGTGCACTCTTTGTTTCTGGGTCCCATATGTGCTGAGGTGGCATGGCATGTGGCGATGAGGTCACTGCCATGTCATATGGGATATTCCTACTTAGCTAGGCTGACTGGGTATTGAACCCAGGACCTCTCAAAAAGAGGTGCCCCAGCCCCCTAGGGTGCATACCACTAGGATAGCCAAGAATTCATGAGAAAACATAGATGAATTCATAGGCTCTGCCTTCAGTATATCAGTGCCTCAGCAACCCAGGAAAAGATGTTTTAGTGCCTATAGCTTGGGGATAAAGGGGTCCACACCACATCCTAATTTAGTGTTTGGTTCCATAGGTCAAAATGTGTTATCACCCTTTTTGGTTGGGACAATACCAAGATAGAAATGCCTTTGTGCTTAGAGCACCTCTAATACAACTAAAGTATACCCTAAAGCATTGGAAAAGCAGTTTTTCTTACTTAAACTGCCCCCCATCAACATGGGTCACGGTGGCCTGGCTGGGGTAGGTCACCTTAAAAAAAAAAAACTGGCGACCCACCACGGACCCGTCATCAGCATACAGTTACCCTGCAGGCAGGGCAGAGGCGCTGGGAAGAATGTTCTGGGTGGTTAGAACTGGCTGGTTGGAACCTTCTGCAGCAGGTTCATCAGGGTCAGCAGCATCAGCGAGCCGAGGCGAAGGGGGCAACGGCTAATCTACGCCATAGAACATGGCCAGCTCGGTACCCGCTTTCACCTCCCGCCGGGTATAAACCCTGGGGGTACTGTCATCCAGGTGGATGATCACGTCGCAATCCTCCAGGCGAGGGCGAGCGTTGATACGGCTCAGAGAATTCCCTCTTTTACCCCCGTCCACCCAAACCCCCCTCCCAGTCTTTGAATCTGCCGCCGCGCCCTTGATGCACAAAACCTTATCCCCCCTACCCGTCAGGCAATCCGGTGCCGTCCCTTCAATCCTTTCCCCCTTGTACTCCCCCAGGCAGGTGTCCGCCTCAATATCCACCTTCGTTTTCACCCCCCGGCCTTCCCCAATCGTGGACTCCACGATCTGGAGGTGCTTCCCCATAACAAAATGCGGCCGCTCCACCACCGCCCGTTGCCCCCCCTCCTCCCCCGCCCCCGTGTCCCTCACTCGGCGTTTCCTTGTGCTTCGGCTCCTCGTTGTGACCCCCTCCGGTTGCTTGGCAACCCCCCCGCCTCCCGCTTCTGCCCCCTTCCGCCCACCCTCCGCCTCCGCAGTGTCGGTGTCCTTCTCTTTCCCCTTCTCCTCCTCCGTTTTCTTTGCCTCCTCCTCTTCCTCCTCCTCCATCAACACGTCGGTCGGGGTTGGGGTGACCACCGGCGACTGGGGCTGGGGGCTCGGCGAGCCTTCTCCAAGAAGCTGGCGTTCAGGGCTTGGGCTGCAGCTTCGCTCCTTCTCATGGGCCCACTTCTCCGCGGGCTCCTCTCTCCTTTCCCTCTTGCGGAGAACTGAATACAAACAGCAAGGATCAGAGTTAAATTCTCAAGAAGCACAGCAGCAGAAGACAACACTTACGCATGCAATTACATACCCAGGGCTCTCACATCCCCTCGGTGCAGGTCCCAGGACGCCCTCCTCTTCTTCTCCCGCTGCGGCTTCTCCCTCCGCCCCGCCGTCCTCCACCAATCTTCCCCCTCGTCCGACTCCCACCCGGCCAGCAGCTCGGCCGCCAGGTCCTTCGTCGTCTCCGACACTGGACTCGCAGGACCTATAGGTGCAGGCATATGGTTTCGTTTATGAGGCTCTTTGTGAATCAGTAACTAGGGGGTAGCCTATCGAGGTTGATCATCAGTGGTGTTGTGCAATCAGTGGCAAACCTGCTTCTGCCCCTTCACCCTCCGCTTCTGCTCCTTCTTCGCCCTCCTCCGCTGCTTCCTCCACTTCGGCTTCAGCTGCACCTGGATCAGAGGATGTGCGTTCTATTGCAAGGACCAGCCTAGCAATGTTGTGCATCAGGGGCGGTAAATCAAAAGTCAGGGGGTAGCCTATGAAGTTTGTGCATCAGAGTCCCCCGGTAAATCAATAATCAGGGGGTAGCCTATCAAGTTCGTGCATCAGAGGCCGCTGGCAAAGCAATAGTCAGGGGGTAGCCTATCAAGTTCGTGCATCAGAGGCCCCCGGTAAGTCAATAGTCAAGGGGTAGCCTATCAAGTTCGTGCATCAGAAGTGCCTTTGGAACTGTTGATGTGTTGACCAGGATCGCGGTGGTGGTAATGGGTGGTGACTGTGGGACTCGTCAGATGGCGGGTGCCAGAGGGGCTAGGATGGGTCGCGGTGTGTTGATTGGGCAATGGCCTGTGCCGCCCGAGGGGTGAAGCACCTGCAGCAGCTTTCCTCTTCGCCTCGAACTTGGCTGCCTCGTCTGCAGCGGCTTTCTTCTCGGCCTCCAGCTTGGCTGCCTTGTCTGCAGCGGCTTTCTTCTCGGACTCCAACTTGGCGGCCTTGTCTGCAGCGGCTTTCTTCTCGGCCTCCAGCTTGGCTGCCTTGTCTGCAGCATGAGGAACAGATGGATGGGGCAGGGGGTTGCATGGGTGATGGCACAGCAAGCGGAGGAGGAGGGCGGACCGGGGTCGGGGAGTATACAACGCAGAGAGTAAACCAATAGTCAGGGGGTAGCCTATGAAGTTCGTGCATCAGAGGCCCTTGGTGAATCAATAGTCAGGGGGTAGCCTATCAAGTTCGTGCATCAGAGGCCCCCGGTAAATCAATAGTCAGGGCGTAGCCTATCAAGTTCGTGCATCAGAGGCCCTGGGTAAGCCAATAGTCAGGGGGTAGCCTATCAAGTTCGTGCATCAGAGGCCCCCGGTAAATCAAAAGTTACGGGCAGGCCTATCAAGTTCGTGCATCAGAGGCCCCTGGCAAATCAATAGTCAGGGGGTAGCCTATCAAGTTCGTGCATCAGAAGTGCCTTTGGAACTGTTGATGTGTTGACCAGGATCGCGGTGGTGGTAATGGGTGGTGACTGTGGGACTCGTCAGATGGCGGGTGCCAGAGGGGCTAGGATGGGTCGCGGTGTGTTGATTGGGCAATGGCCTGTGCCGCCCGAGGGGTGAAGCACCTGCAGCAGCTTTCCTCTTCGCCTCGAACTTGGCTGCCTCGTCTGCAGCGGCTTTCTTCTCGGCCTCCAGCTTGGCTGCCTTGTCTGCAGCGGCTTTCTTCTCGGACTCCAACTTGGCGGCCTTGTCTGCAGCGGCTTTCTTCTCGGCCTCCAGCTTGGCTGCCTTGTCTGCAGCATGAGGAACAGATGGATGGGGCAGGGGGTTGCATGGGTGATGGCACAGCAAGCGGAGGAGGAGGGCGGACCGGGGTCGGGGAGTATACAACGCAGAGAGTAAACCAATAGTCAGGGGGTAGCCTATGAAGTTCGTGCATCAGAGGCCCTTGGTGAATCAATAGTCAGGGGGTAGCCTATCAAGTTCGTGCATCAGAGGCCCCCGGTAAATCAATAGTCAGGGCGTAGCCTATCAAGTTCGTGCATCAGAGGCCCTGGGTAAGCCAATAGTCAGGGGGTAGCCTATCAAGTTCGTGCATCAGAGGCCCCCGGTAAATCAAAAGTTACGGGCAGGCCTATCAAGTTCGTGCATCAGAGGCCCCTGGCAAATCAATAGTCAGGGGGTAGCCTATCAAATTCATGCATCAGAGGCCGCTGGCAAATCAATAGTCAGGGGGAACCCAATAGGTTCGTGCATCAGAGGCCCCCGGTAAATCAATGGACAGAGAGTAGCCTATCAAGTTCGTGCATCAGAGGCCCCCGGTAAATCAATAGTCAGTGGGTAGCCTATCAAGTTCGTGCATCAGAGGCCCTGGGTAAAGCAATAATCAGGGCCTCTGATGCAGGAACCTGATAGGCTACCCCCTGACTATTGATTTGCCAGCGGCCTCTGATGCACGAACTTGATAGGCTACCCCCTGACTATTGATTTGCCAGGGGCCTCTGATGCACGAACTTGATAGGCTACCCACTGACTATTGATTTACCAAGGGCCTCTGATGCACGAACTTGATAGGCGATTCCCTGACTATTGACTTACCCAGGGCCTCTGATGCACGAGCTTGATAGGCTGTCCCCTGACTATTGATTTACTGGGGGCCTCTGATGCGCGAACTTGATAGGCTCCCATGGTGAGGCATAGTAATGTAGTGTCACAATGTAGTGTCGTGCAATTCCTGACAAACCTGCAGGGAGTTCTTCTGGCAATTCCTGCTCCGTGTCTTCTCCTCTTGCTTCCTCTCCGGCTGCTGCTGGTGCTCCTTCTGCCGCTTCTCCTCCCGCTTCTTCCGCGGCGGCGACCTCCTCCGCTGCTCCTCCTTCCGCTCCTTCTTCTGCGTCCGCTGCTGCCTCCGCCGCTGCTTCGCCCGCTTCCTCTGCGGCTTGCTCCGCTTGCCCCGCACCTGTATCAAGGGATGTGCGTTGTATTGTTGGGCCAAGCCTATCAGCCTCGTGCATCCGAGGTGTTTGAAATCAGTAGCACACCTTCCGGTGCTGCCTCCACACCTTCCACGTTGCCTGCTTCCGGCTCCTTTGGCTCCTCTGTCTTTGGCACTGTAGGCGACGATAGGAGGACTGCTGCTGGCATGCATCGGCGAGACGCTCGCCCAACAGTGATATATCATACCTTCCTCTTCTGCCATCTTCATCTGTTCCTCACGACGGGCAGGCATTGTGGATACTGAAGAAAGTGTTCTAGAATCCGGGAAGAGCGGATGATCGGGAACTACATCCGTATGCAGCAGGCGTACTGTCCGGTGCCAATTATGTAAAATATTCTTAAGATCTAAGTAGCTTAGTTCTAGCGATAGCGGTGTCAAATCAACCTCGCTACCGCCTAAAACAAGGGAAACGACGCACTCTGCACCACTGCACGCAAACACTGCACACGACCAACCATCTGGCTGATGTACACAGTGAAAGTTCTTAAGGTTCACGTCGGTAGAGAATGGCCATGGCTGGTGCTGGTTATGAACCTGCCAATGCCGCTTAAGGAGGTCCCACAGAACGGTTCCACGCTGTTGCTGTTGGGCAGAATCCGGACACAGAGAATCCAGAATCCACACTTCAGGGGACGAGAGCAGATGAAGAACAACTGCCACCCACGAGTGCCTCTGCTCGCCACAGACCAAAATAAGCCAATCGAGGTCAAAGCAGTTTTTCTTTCTGTGGCAAGCTCTTTTTCCGCCAAAGGGTAACAGGCCAGACCCTTCGCTGGAGGCCGAGTTTCCGATGTAGCAGGAATTTCATGAGTTGCACTCGAATTTCAATCGAATTATCCCCGATCCAACGATCACCCCCCAATTGTTCCGTTATTTCACGATTTGTCAAGAAAATGCCTAGGACTCTGATGCCATCTACCCCAGATGCAGGGCCCTTGGCAGAAGATGGGGTGTCGTCGGCATCAATATATTCCGGGTGAACGGTTACTGAGGAGGTTGAAGTTGGCTCAGGGCTAATGGATCTATGCAGCGCAGTGGTGCCGGGGTTAGCAGCTTGCATGGGCTGCGGAGATTCCATGTCGGCCATTAAAGGCCACCAAACGTGTTCACGCGGCCAAAGAGCAGGGTCATCTCCTAAATCTCCCCCCCGTGGTGCAACGAGGCTGCTCAATTGAGCCTCGTACAGCCGTCGGCTATCCCCACAAGGTATGTCTTTCGCCCCATTGATTCTTTGAATGACACTGATGTCAAACCTCTGAGCCCACAGCACCAGTTTCCGATACCGTTTTTTAACGACCGCCTCATCAGCCCCACGCGGTAGACCTAGCAGTTCATGAGCCCACGGACGGCTCATGTCAAGCTGCTCCAAAACGGGCTGGCGGGCATCGTGGGTATCCTCCCATCCTACTTGTGCCTGCACTCGGGCCCAAAGATCGGCCTTGTTTTGCAGGGAGAGGAAAGAGATTGCTGTCTGGGAGAGCTCGCCCCGCTCTTCGGCCTCCTGGAGGAAAAAGTCCTGCACCTTTTTTCGAAAAGGAGAGTCCCCTAAGGATGGGACCCACGTTTCCAATTTTTGGATACAGTCACGGAGTTCCATTTTCTCCGTGCACTTGTGGATCTGTCTCTTTACCTCATCCTAATCTTGGGACAGATCTACATCACCAATACTAGACGGCCCCGATGAAGCCGTCAAAGATTGAGAAGGTTGTGAGGTTTGTTGGTTTGAGGTAGGCGTCAAAGTAAGAGGGGTAGAAGGGCTGGGGAGCTCTGGTGAAGAGGACGTTTGGGAGGTGAACTCGCCTAGATCTGGCATGTCCAGACTTGGGGGTGTTTGCGGAATCTCTTCGTCTTCCGCGTCGTCCACGATCACCTCTGCTTCTGGGTCAGGTATGGCCTCGGCTGCAACCGGTTGGTCTGACGTCTGGGATGGGTTAGGCTTCGGGTCAGGCTTTGGGTCAGGCTTCGCGCTTTGGGACTCATGTTTGGGTGTGGAGATGGGCGCAGAGGTTAGTACTTGGTGCCCACCCTCGGGCGTGAGTGTTTGTACCTCGGCTTGCGAGGCAAAGGAAACGCTCCGCTTCTTATGCTTTTGTGGGCCAGGCACGCTCCCCATTAATCCCATCAGCGATGGCCCTTCCGCTGCCATGGCTGCAGCATATGCCGTTGCCTTGGCCTTCTTTTCATCGGAGATTGGTGTCTTCGGTGGCATTCTAGAAGTGCACGTCATGATCCAGGCGATTGGGGTTGAAAGCTGGTGCGTGCATCTCAACTGAGGGCTTGGGTTGTCACACACGGAACGCAAAACGTGTCAACCTGTACCAACTCCCTTCAAGCGGAAGTCCACACCCTCCTTCTCAATACGTACACACATACACACACACACACATATATATGTGTATGTATGTATACAGATATATATACATATATGTGTGTATGTGTGTGTGTGTGTGTAATATATATGTATATATATGTATGTGTGTGTGTGTGTGTGTGTCTGTATATATCTATATACATATGCACCCATATATATATATATATATATAGATGTACATACATGTATTTGTATATATATGTATATATTTCACTTGGAGGGAGTAGAAATTGAGTAGGAGGGAGTGGATATTCGCTTGGAGGAAATGGATTTTCACTCGGAGGGAGTGGAAACTGAGCAGGAGGGAGTTGACATTGAGTAGGAAGGAGTGGATATTCACTTGGAGGGAGTTGAAATTGAGGGGAAGGGAGCGGACTTTCACTTGGAGGGAGTATACATACATACATACATACATACATACATACATACATACATATATATATATATATATATATATATATAGATACATAGATGTACATACATGTATTTGTATATATAGGTATATATTTCACTTGGAGGGAGTGGAAATTGCGTAGGAGGGAGTGGATTTTCGCTTGGAGGGAGTGGATTTTCACTCGGAGGGAGTATACATACATACATATACATATATATATATATATATATATATATATATATATATATAGATACATAGATGTACATACATGTATTTGTATATAGGGAGTAGAAATTAAGCAGGAGGGAGTGGATTTTCGCTTCGAGGGAGTGGATTTTCACTTCGAGGGAGTGGAAACTGAGCAGGAGGGAGGTGAAATTGAGTAGGAAGGAGTGGATATTCACTTGGAGGGAGTTGAAGTTAAGGGGAAGGGAGTGTATTTTCACTTGGAGGGAGTATACAGCAATATATATATATATACACATATGTATCGCCCCCTCAAGGGTGGGGGATGCAGGTAGGGGGGGGCGAAAAGAGCCCCCCCCCCGAGGACAAAGCAGCAGGGTGGGGAGGGAGCGACGAGAGGGTGCGGGACGGACCACACGACCGTGCCCGAAGAGAGCACGCGCCGTGCAAGCCCCAGCGGGGGGACAACCGGGGGTGGGAACGCAGGGTAGGGAGGGCGACGACGGGAGCCACAAGGCATGCCCCCCCCCCTCCCTCCTGCCGTCCCTGGGCGCCGTGGGCGGATGGTCCAGTCCACGACAACACCACCAGTGCCTAGAGCAGTCAGGAGGTGTGGACCCCCCCAGTCGAGCGCCCAGGGAGCGAGCCCCCGTGCCTCATGCAGTCGTGGGGCCGCTGGCAGTATGTCAATGACCGGGAGGCGGCGTGTCCAGTCCGAACACTCCCCCGGCGGGCTCAGCGTCAGGCTCCCATGGCCTCCCTGCCGGGGCCTGGAGCACCAGGCATCACACAACCCCCCACACGCCCCCCTCCCCCCCCACACGCCTCCACCACAATTAGCCAGGGCCCGGTGGTGGCGGACCCTGGTTCACACCCGACGACCACACGAATAGCCGGGACGCCACTACAAGCGGCGACACGGACGGACCAAGCCGCAGCGGGAGAAACCAGAAACACTGGAGCGGCACCGGCGCCAGCGGGCAGGGCCATGCGCGGCGCAGCCGTGTGACCCGTCATGCCCTGCGAGCGCCACCAGCATGCACGCCCCGCCCTCCTGCCCCGCGCGCGCCACACACACAGGCACGGCGGCATCTCCCTCCCGTGTGTGCCACAACGGGGTACGGGGGCGGTCAACAGTCCGGCAGGCCTTGGGACCGGACAACCGCGATTCGCCTAGCCCAGTCGTGTCGGCCCAAAGGCGAGTGCTGACCATGGGCCAGGGCGTCCAGCACAGGCCTTGACCCAAACCAAACCAAACCCCTGCAGAGGGACAGGTGCCGCATCTCGTGCCTGCACCGTGCTTGCGTTGTGCTTGCGACATGCGTGCAACGAAGGGAAGACGACAAGCCCCCCCCCCCCCAGACACCTCCGCCCCCCCAAGGGTGGGGGATGAAGGTAGGGAGGGGCGGACAGCGCCCCCCCCCCCCGAGGACAAAGCGGCAAGGTGGGGAAACAGCGGGGAGAGGGTGCGGGACGGACCACACGACCGTGCCCGTAGGAAGCACGCGCCGTGCAAGCCCCAGCGGGGGGGGCACCAGGGGTGCGAATGCAGGGTAGGAAGGGCGACGACGGGAGCCACACGGCAAGCCCCCCCCCCCCCTGCAGAGGGACAAGTGCCGCGCCTCGTGCCTGCGCCGTGCTTGCGACGTGCTTACGCCAGAGGACGGACAGCGAGGACGCCCGCCCCTCCCCACCCCCTTCTCCCCCACCCACCCAGGAAAGGGGCGAGGACAGCGAGGAGATGGCGAGGGGACATGGGGGGGGGCAGAGGACAGACCGACGCGCCAGGGGGAGAGACGGGCAGCGGGCGGTGGAGACGCAAAAAAAAACAAAGAATAAAGCAAACCAACGGGCCAGGGGAAGAAAGCGAGGAGGCAGGGGCCAATACCGCGACGTACGGGGGGGGGGGGGGGCGACATGGGCCCGCAAGAGACGCTGGTGAGGTACCCGACCTCGGGGGTATGGGGGCCCCAAAGGAGAACCCCCCCCCCCAACTGCAGCCAAGTGCCTCACCCCGTACTTGCGTCGTGCTTGCGTCGTGCCTGCGACATGCGTGCTACAAAGGGAAGACGACAAGGGCGCCCCCCCCCCCCCGACACACCCCCCCCCCAAACACACCTTGAGGGTGGGGGATGACGGTAGCGGAACGCGGACCCCCCCCCCGAGGACAAAGCGGCAGGGTGGGGAGGCAGCGGAGAGAGGGTGCGGGATGGACCACACGACCGTGCCCAAAGGGAGCACGCGCCGTGCAAGCCTCAACGGGGGGACCAGCGGGGGTGCGACCGCAGGGTAGGAAGGGCGACGACGGGAGCCACACGGCAAGCACCCCCCCCATCTGCAGAGAGACAAGTGCCGCGCCTCGTGCCTGCACCGTGCTCGCGACGTGCATACGCCAGAGGACAGGCAGCGAGGATGCCCCCCCCCCCCCACCCCCTTCTCCTCCACCCAGCCAAGAAAGGGGCGAGGACAGCGAGGAGACAGCAAGGGGACATGGGGACGGGCAGAGGACAGACCGAAACGCCGGGGGGAGAGACGAGTGGCGAGCGGTGGAGGTGCAAAAAAAAAAAAAAGGACACCAACGCGCCAGAGCAGGGACAGACAGCAGGGGCAGACGGGACACGGCAGGAGCCAGGAAGCACGGCAAGGGACGCGGGAAAGGGGGACACCCCTGGGGAAGAAAGCTGGGAGGCAGGGACCAACACCGCAGCGAACGGGGGGGGGGGCGGGGTGACAAGAGCCCGCAAAAGACGCTGGTGAGATACGCGACCTCAGGGGTTTTGGGGGCGACCCCGGTGTCCGTATCGGCCCCACCTGAGCGCAGGCAATAAGGTGGGTTACGCCCGGGACCGTTGGCCAGCGGCCCGAGGTGGCACCGGCCTGGGGGGGTGGCCAATGGGCCTGATCAAGAGTACTCCCCACGGCACGTACTGCGGTTCGTGTCCTGTGAGGGGCTGCGGGTAGGGCACACCGTCCATCGGGGTAGGCAAGAGACGCGCCTATCCCGCAAGGACTCCCCAGAGACCCACAGTGTACCCGACCCCGGTGTGGGGAAGGGCTGACGTACCTGGTTACGGCGCAGGTCCATTTGTACGGAGCGGGTACAAATGGACGGCCCGTACAACAGAGTTACACCCTGACGGGGAGCGCATGCATCAGCCCCCCCGTGGGGAAACTCCCGGAGGCAGGGACCAGAGCCAGCGTCGGGCGCCCCCCCCCCCCCCAACCCTGCCCGGCAACACACCCACCAACAACCGGGTAGAACCAAAGAGCACACCAAGGGGGCCACACCGGGGGCAAACGAGCACGAAAGGAAAGGGGGGGGGGCGCGCAAGAGGGGAGGATAACTGTGTCGTGCAATGTGTCGTGCAACATAAGGCCAGCAGCGAGTGGGACGGGCCACAGAGTTAGCCCGTACTGCCATGTCCATAGCTCACACAGCCTTCGTTAGCTAAATGTCGCTATCTGTCCCCACCAATCCCGCGGAGTTGCCAGCCTTCCGGCGACGTGCCCGCTGCCTGGTAGACACGGTGTCTGATCTCGTCAGACACGGGCCGCACACGTATGCGGCGTTCCAGGCGCGCGTGGACGCGGACCGTCCGCCCAGGGACAACGGATGGGACCTCTTCGTCGACGTCTGCTTGCGGCAGATGTTGGCCCGCGATCCCCACCCGTACAACGCGCCTGACGTTCAGGCGCGGTTCGCAGCGGGCACGGTGCGGTTCGGGGTGCACCTGCTCAACTGACTACTCTGATGTCTACAAGATCTCCGACAGCTCGAGGACACGCAGCGCAGGCGGCCCCCAGTGGGACCAGCGGGGCGGCCGGGGTATGCGGCGCCGGATGCGTTTCTGATGCCGCCGCCCCCGGGCCTCGGCCCCCTGCCCTTCCCGCCTTTTGGGGCTCACCACAGCCACCAACTCCATCTCCATCACCTACTTCATCACCCCGTCGGGTTCCCCATGATGCAGCATCACTTCCCACACCAACACGTACACCCGGCGGCTGTGCCACAGCTCCCCGTCCACCTTCACCATCACCATCACCTGGCGGCTGTGCCACAGCACCCCGTCCACCTTCACCATCACCATCACGCTCACCGTCCACACCAGCATGTGGTGTACCCGCATCCCCTGCCCCAGCAGCACCCACGGACGCCTCAGCACACGGTACTGGTGCCGGTACCGGTACCGGTGCCTGCGCCGGGGCGGGGCGCCCAGCAGCTGGGGGTGTCGCAAGGGGAGGCACGTGGCGTGACCCCGGGCAAGGCGGGGGGAATGGGGGCGCCTGCGGCTGCGCCACCCCTGGCGGTGCCCCAGCCGGGGCATACCGCGGCGGGGTCTCCACCGCGGACGGTCCCGGTGCCGGATCCAGCCGTGCCGCGCGGAGCCCCGCCCATGGTGCTGACGGGGCCTGAGCCGGTGGTGCCGGGTGGTGGTCCACCCCCGACGCATGGGATGCAGGGAGCAGCCCCTATGGGGAGGCCTACGGCGGGGGAACAGGCGGGGGATGCGGCGCAGGAGGCGGCAGCGGCCGGCCCACGAGCCATCAGCGAGCTGCTCGCGCAGGCCCTGGAGGCGTACCGGCGGACAGCCGCGGGGGGCGATGGAGCCGCGCCGGAAGCGACGGGGAGGGGGGCTGACGCCGGCCAGCTGATCGCGCAGGCGCTTGCGGCTGTCGCCCCGAGGGCGGAAGGGGCCAAGGAGAAGCCGTCGGAGGTGGTTGCTTCGGGGGGACAGGACGTGGGTAGAGGTGTGCCGGAGACGCAGGCACCGGCGGAGGGCGGCGGGGTCGTGGAGCCCAGTGGGAGGCGTGCCAAGGGGGAAGGAGTGAAGGACTGGATGTGGGAGTGGCGGGAGTGGCGCCAGGTAGCACCCGGTGAGCCGTGTCCGGCGGGGCTGGCGTACAGCATGGACCTCCATGCGGGCACCAGCTGGCCCCGGCTGCCCGACAATCTGCGGGCACGGCTGGGCGCGGCGGAGGCGGCAAGGGGCGTAGGCGCTGATGAGCGGCCTCTGGCGCCCTTCCCGCCGCGGCCGGACACGCCGCCGGCGATGGTTGCGGCTGGGGAAGGGGCGGAGGAAGAGCAGGAGGCGGAGGAAGTGGAGGACGAAGAGGCGTACGGGCCCGGTGAGTTGGCACTGGCCCTCATGTATGAGGACGACGCCGGGCATGACGTCTACGCCGGCATGGATGTGGACCCGGCCCACGCGCCGCTGCGGCCCATGCCCACCGCGGTGCCGCCCCCTCCCCTGGGGAGCTGTGAGCAGCGGCACTGCAGGTACCATGCGGCCGAGGGTGCCCACAGGCACCGTCTCGTGGGTACGGGGCGGCGGGAGGCAGGGATGCTGGCGAGCGCCCTGGAGCGCTACGAGCTCCAGCGCCCAGGGCAGGTCGCCCGGGAGAGTGCCCTAGTGGCCGCGTCCCCGGACAACGGCCAGGTCCGCTGTGTCCAGCTGGGGGACGCGGCGGTCCTGGGTCACCACCCCGGTGATGTCCGGGCGGCCGAGCCCCAGGAAGGCCTCCTCCTGTCGGTGCGCCTGTCCGTGGGGCGCCTGCTGGACGAGGCAGGGCTGGAGGACGTGAGGCGGGACGAAGGCCTGTACGTGGCCTTGTGGCGAGCCGGGGCTGACGCTTGGCGTCGCGAGCAGGCCGTGCGGCCCCTCAGCCCCCAGGCGCTGGGATCCCATGCACTCCTGGTGGCGATGCACCCCGAGGGTGCAGAGGTCGTGTTCGGCGCGGACCGCCTGCTGCTGACCGGGGATGGGGTGGTCCTCGTCCCAACCTCCAGCAGCTACCGCCTTGAGAGCCGCGGCGGTGACCTCAAGCTGCTGGTGGTGGTGGGCACGCGCCTCGATGAGAGCGCCGCCCCCCAGGGGTCCGAACACGCGGTCCCGGTGGGGAGTGATGAGGACGCAGGCCGCGACGGTGACGAGGTGGGGCAGGAGCAGCCCACGTGGGAGGAGCAGCAGCAGGGTCAGCCGGAGGTGGCCAGGGAGGAGGTGGATGTGCAAGCCATTGTGGCGGCGGCCCTGACGAGGTTCACGGCTGCAGCCAGCCCGCCGCCGACGATGGAGGCACTGGAGGTGGAGGACCAACGCAGGAGGAGTGAACAGGCGCAGGTCGCCATGGAGCAGGACGAGGAGCCAGAGTTCATGGGGACGCGGGAAGCGCAGCGTGAGGTGGGCTCACGGGGGCTGGGAGTGGCGGACAAGGCTGGGCCAAAGACGGGGGAGGTGGAAACCTGCAGGCACTGGGCCAAGGGTTGGTGCATGCGGGCAGATGCCTGCCGGTTCGCCCACCCCCAGCCGCCGGTGCCGCGGGGAGTACCCCAGGAATTGCTCCTGATCCTCCAGGCCATGGCCCGTGTGGGGGCCCTCAGCCTGGACCGCAGCCAGGGCCACGGCCGGGGCCACGGAACGTTGCTGCGGGAAGTGGTGCTAAAGGCGCAAGGAGGAGGACTCCGAGCGGTGGCGTATGCGGTGGAGAGTGGGGGCCTGACCGAGTGGGCAGTGGCGTTGCCATGTGGCATGGCGGCCCTGCTCACTCTGTTCCCGGTGGTCCCGTGGAGGGACATGGTCACCGTCCAGGAGGCCAACCTGGGGTGGGTGTGCACGTGGCACACACATCCTGCCGGCATGGACCCTCGCGACTGGCAGGCTAAGGCGGTCATGACGTACCTGTCCTTGTTGTTGCCGGCAGCACCGTGTGCGTGGGCGTAGTGGTGGGATAGAGCGCTCAGCTGGGCGAGGGATGGCAGTGCTGTGGCGCCCTGCCCTGACCTCCCGCGCGAGCCCGTCTCAGTACAGCCGTGGACTGTCCCCCTGCATCTCCCCACGGTGGCGGCTCGCCTTGCGGCCACGGACCCGGAGGTCTTGCTGCTGGGAGACCGAGAGGGGCCAGGGTTTCGCCTGGGCCGGGGGCTGGAGGTTCGCACTGCCCGCCTCCCCAGCCCTGTGGACAGGAACATCCTGGAGGGACTCCAGTTCACGCGGGCTGACGGGGCTGATGTGTGGACCGCCGTCCATCGCCGGCTCCCGGACGCAGGGCCCCAGGTGTTCCGGCTCCCTGGTCACGAGCGTCTGGTGGGAGTGGAATGGCGCGTGTGGGCCACCAACAGCCCGTGCCCGCCGGTAGTGGTCCTGCCCAGGAGAACCAGCCACCCGAGCTGGGAGACAGTGGCGGTCTTGTTGGGATGGGTGGCGGTCCGTGGGACTGGTGGCCACGTCTTCACTGCCCCACAGTACACGGTGATCGAGACCGACGGGGGGACGGCGTTGCAGCTCGCGGCAGAGCCCCTGACCACGCATGTGGTGGTGGCTGTCCTCCAATGGGGAGCCGACAGGCCACAGCCCTGGCGCGATCCGGTCGCTGGGGCTGTCTGGCGCGACCTGCCGGTCCTTATGGCCGCCGTCTGGCCAGGAGGAGCAGGGCGGCATCTCCTGGGCGCACTCCCCTGGCTGCGAGACTGCGGAAACGCCTCTCCCCTGCCAGCTGAGTTGCGGGGCGCCCTGGAGCACCTGTACTCCAAGCCCAGGCACCACTTCCTGGTGGCCGCGGCCCATCGGGTGGAGCGCAGCGACGACGTGGTCGCGCTGGCAGCCGACGTGGTGCAGTGCCTGGCCCCCCACGCCATGATGCTCCCGAGGGAGGGGTGGGAGGGCCAGCGGCACGACCAAACCCCGGCTGCCCTCCTCATTGCGAGGTACGTCGAGCTGGAGGGCTCAGAGGCGGTGTACCTCGACCGGTCGGAGACGCCCAGCATGCGGCACTGGACGTCTCACCACCTCCTGGCCCCTGCCACGCAGTTGACGTCGGAGCCGCTAGGCCAGCCTGCGGTGTCTGAAGCCAAGCCCGAGTGGCCACACACATGGGACATGGCAGTCCGGACGATGCGCATGGCGCCCAGGGGTCAAAAGGCGGGGTGGCCGGGCGCGGAGCATCTGCTGGCAACGGCCAGGGCGGCACAGGTGCAGCAGCCAGCTAGCAACAACATGGACTGTGGCGTGTGCGCCCTCATGTCCACCGTCGGCACGCTTCTTCGGGTGCCCAGACCGAGCAACCTCCTGTCCGCGCTGGACAGGCGCTGGGTGGCGGCGGTGGTCCTCAACAGGGACATGGGGCCCATCGCGCGTCTGCCGTCCCTAGCAGAGCTGCCTGCAGCGGTGCTGGATGCCCTGCCGGCGCCCCGCACACCCTTGGACGTGGCGGACGTCCAGCACAGCGTGGGGTTGCCCGGGGCGCGCATGCAACATGCCCTGCTGTGTATGGCGGCGGCAGCGGACGGGGGGATGTCCATGCTGATGACGGTGTCCCTGCAGAACGTGCAGGACGCGATGCAGCAGCAGCGGATGCATGCCCCCCAGCCCTGGGAAGAAAGCGCCAAGCGGTGGCTGCGGGTGGAGAGCGTGCCTCCCATCCATACGGTTGGCGTGGCGGATATGGGGCGGCTGGTGGTGTTGGAAGGGGCGGAGTATTGGGCCTGTGTTCGGGTGGAAACAGGGGGACTGGAGTGGGTTGTCGTCACCGCATGCCGGCTCAGGAGGCAGCAGTTCAGGGGCCCAGCCTGCTACAGGGTGTTCCAGGACTGCCTCAGGGAGCTGGGGCCGGTGCGCAGGGCACACAGGTGCACGGCTGAGGACATCTCGCCGGCGCTGGCGGTCTTCGTGGAGGTCACGCGACCGCTGGCGATCCAGGGGCAGGTCGTCTGGCCCATAGCCCCGTGCAACATGTGGCAGGCTGAGCATGCAGCTGTCATGTGCAGGGCGCTGCAGGGTCACGCAGCTGCCCTCCCCAGGGCCCCGGCAGCGCAGTCCTCCAGCAACAGGCCGGCAGCCTCACTGGCACTGCTGCATAGCGTGTCGCGGGCGTGGTGCTGGGTTGTGGCGGCATTGGAGCCCCACTCCTCGGCACTGCGCGTGTACGATCGCGGAGAGGGCACGGTGCTCACGGTCCGCCCCGCCGACCTGGAGGCCCTGCACCCTAGTGCACTGAGTGGCGACGGGGGCGAGGCGCTGTACCTCCAAGGGACCGTGGCAGGCGCGGCCGCGACACGCTTCCGCCGGCAGAGCGAAGGAGATGCCCTCCGCCTGGTCATGGCGGAGAACGTGGGGCCGTGGCTCAAGGCGTTCTCCACGTCCAGGTGGAAGGTCGAGGGCAACCTGGAGAAGTTCGCCGACGCGTGGCGCCGCTGGGTGGAGGAGCAGTTTCCCGTGGGGGGAATGCTGCACCTGCCGCAGCCACCAAGCGTGCCACCAGTACGGCCTGCGGCATCCCCCGCCGCGGCAGCGAGGCCGGCCCCAAAAGCAGCGCCCAAGCCGCCGCCCAAGAGGAGCCCCCCGCCTCAGTATGGCGCCTATGCCAACATTCGGTACGTGCTGCAGCACTTCGGCGGTGACTTGGCCACGGAGCAGCGTGGGTCGAAAACGATCAATGTCTGCCCCTGGTCTCGGCTGGATGGTGCTGGTCACTGCACATGGAGAGCTGGCAAGCACTGCCGGCCCACCCAACTCCACCCCAAGGACCTGCTGGACCACATCCAGCGGGACCATGCGGCTGATCCGGCGCAACGAAAACCAGGCACTGGCCATGCTGGCTGGCGTTATGCCGGGGGGCCAGGCCGGGCCTTTCGCGTTGGCCCAGGCGAGGCCCAGAGCGCTCATGCTGCCCAAGGGTGCCCGCCCTGCGGCGGAGCGTGAGGCGTTGCCGTCGGCGGCGCGATCTGGAGCGATTGGGTCTGCAGCACGGCTTGGGGCGGTGACTTCTACGGGTAGTACGGCGGCAAGTACATCCGGCGGACAGGCAGAGGGGGAGCCCGCCGCATCTGCCGGGTCTCAGCAGACAACGGCCGCCTCGGGCGGAGGCCCACGGCGACAGGGGCCACCTCGCCAGCCACCCGCGCCGGGTGCGGGTGGTCCCCCTGGACCTGCTGGTGGCCCCCCTCCGTCCAGTGATCCGGATCCGGCAGGGGGCCCCGGTCCGCACGTGCAGCCATGAAGGGGCCCCGGCTCCGACACCCGAGCGGCGGTGTCCTGGAACGTCCAGGGCTCAATACGGGGGGACGGCGTACCACTGGCCCCAAGTATGCTCGACGGTGAGGCGGTGGCGGAGGGCGTCATGAAGGCCGAGGGTGCCATCCTGGGCCTCTTCCAGGAGACTGGCCTGCAGGACCCTCAGGGTGTGGTGCACTTGGAGAATCAGTGGCCTCAGCACGGGTGTCATGCGTACCCAGGAGTGGATGCCCAGGCGGCGTCGGCGGCAGAGGTGCTCGGCGGGTTCTTGATTGCCATTTGGGCGGACGTGTTCGCCGCGGAGGAAGTTCGAGACGTCGTGGGCATTATGCCGGGCAAGGCCATGGCCCTCCATGTGGTGACCGCAGGTGGCACCCTCACGGTCATCAACGTCCACGGCCCGGGCAGCGGCGGCGACTCCTGGGCGTCTAACGCGTCCTTCTGGGCTGAGGTCGCCATGTACGCGGCGGCGCAGAGCGCGGGTGGCACCAGGGCCGTGCTCCTCGGAGGGGACTTCAACGTGTGGCTGGACTCATCGTGGCACCCCACCACAAGGAGGTTCCAAGCCCTGTGGGAACAGTGTGAGGTTTGAGGTTTGAGGTTTGATTTTGCGGGTACTAGACGCCTTTCGGCCCCGGGGGGCCACCTGGTCGGGCCAGGTGATATCCTCCCCACCGGGTCCTAGTGGGGGGCCCTCCAAGACGCACCTCCTGCCTGGTGGCGGAGTCCCCCGGGTTCACAGAGCTCGGAGCCCCGTCCTTCCCCGGCGTCCCCGTTTCGCCACTCCCCGGTCAGTGCATCAATTCGCAGCCGTGGCTGCGGGCGCTTACCCACTGCGTCGCCCCCCTAATGCGTGGTCGCCCGGGGCGCCGGCGCCGCCGGGCCCGTGCTACTGGCTTGTCGCCAGTGGGACCCCCTTGGGCTGGCGCGGAGGCTGCCTAGCCTAGGGGTTGGGGCGTGGCGCTGTGCGCCACTACTACCTTGGCGGGCGCAGTGCCCCGTCTGTGTGTGCGCGGCGCTCGCGGCCGGTTCGGGGGGGTTCGGGCCGGCACCTGGCGTCCTGTCTCTTTCGTTTCCCCCTCCCCGCCCCGCGTGTTCCGCGCTGCGTGTGGCGGGCTGTCCCGTCCGGGTGTCCCTTACCCTCGCTCGCTGGTACGCCATTCCATGCGGTCTGTGCGTTCCGCGCGCTCGGTCCGGTTGCCCTTCCGGTAGTCCCCGCGTGTCCCTTTCACGTGTGTGCGCTCGCGCTCTCGTGGTGTCCGCCCCCCCCCCGCTGGGTGGTGTGGCGCGCGCATCTCGCGTGGTCCCGGCACTGGGCGCTGGTAGGGCCGTTCCACGTGGTCCGTGCCCCTCCGCGTGTCCTGCTCCGGTCCCTTGCTCCGTCTGGCGTGCTTGGGGGGGGGGGCGGTCCGGTCCCGGTTCCCCCCTGCTTGGCTTGGGGTTGTGGGGGCGGCGGTAGGGCGTCCCCGGGGGGGTGCCTTCGACCGTTGCGTGGGACGTCTGGGGTCTTGCGCTCCTCCTCCCCCGACTGCCCGTCCACTGGGTGGGCTGTCGGGGTCCGCGTTGTGGGCGCGGGCGTGCGGGTGTGGGGGCCCTGCTCTGTCCCTGTGGGGGCTGCGCGCCGCGGCACGGGTCCCTGGCGTTCTTATGCTGGGGGGCGGGCTGGGGGGGGGGGGGGGGGGCGTGCGCCGTTTCCTCCGGCTGTGCGGCCGGGGCGGGGCCCGTAGGGCGGGGGGTCGCTCTGCCTCTTTCCGTCCCTCTGCCTTCCCTGGACAGGCAACAAAGCGGGCGTCACTGGTGTTGTGCTGTCCATGGGGGGCGTGGCCCCCCATACCACTCCGGTTCGTGCTCACCCGGCTTCTCTGGGTACGATCTTTGCGGCGTCCCGGTGCGCAGGCGTGGGCCCGCTTGTTCTTCGCGGCCCCCATGTGAGCCGGCGGCTGGGGCGGGGGGGCGGGTCACACTCCGGCTCCCCTCTCGGGCGGGGGGGGCCCATCCCCCCTGCCTTGGGGGGTGGGGGCCGGGGCCCCCGCGGCTGGCGGGCTGGTGGGGGGGCGGGGGGGGGGGGGGTGTTGCGCCGCGGCCTCCCTGCTCTCGCTCCGGGCGGCGGCCTGCGGTACTTCTTTCTGGCCCTCTCCGTGTCGCCGGCGCGCTCCCTTCCGGCGCGCGCGTGCGGTCGGGGCTGAAGTGCCGCCCCGGGGCGGGGGGGGGTGAGGGGCGGCCCGTGGACTGCCCCCCCGGGGGCCCCAGCTGGCCTGAGCCCCCCCTCTGTCACCTCGGAGTGGGCTGTGGTTACGGGAGGGTCATGTGGGGCGCGGCCTCCGTCCCGTTCCGTTGTGCGCGTTGCTCCTGCACGCCGGTGTGGGTTCGCGGGAGCAGGCCCAGCCGCCGTTGCCCTTACCGCGTCGCCGTTCCTCCTGAGGGGGGGGGTGCCCCCCCGGCCCTGGGGGGGCGGAGGGCCGCGCCCGTGGCTCCCCAGCTGATGTGGTTGCGGGGGGTGGGGGGGGTGGGGGGGCCGCCCCCCCGCCCGCTCTCGGGCCTGTGTGGGAGGGGGGGGGGGAGGGGGGGCGCACGATGGATGTGTGCTGGGGTTGCGTGGCTGAAACCCAAAGGCTTTGCAAAGCTCTGGGTGCACGGGCTGCCACTGGGTATGGGTTGGTGGTCCAGGGGGATTATGGCAGCGATAAAAAAAAAAAAGCCAGGGTGGGGGCCAGTGAGTGTGTTCGTCAGGGTCAATTAAGTGTAAGGAAGAAGCATGGGTATCTCACAGGGCTAGCATGGGTCAGGGGGGCCAGAGTGGCAATCCAGAGTCTCCTGTCTTATCCAGGGTGGGTGGTGTGGGAGTGTGTGCCATAAAAGCTGAGTGAGGGGGCTGGGGAGGGGGGGGGTTTTGGCTTGACGCCATGGTGTGATGATCTCGTCTGCAGCTGGCGGCGCCTACTGGCCGATCGCCATTCGCTGCCCTTCCCTTGGACCCTTCCCCTCCATAGGCGGTGGTGCCCATCAGCTTCTCACCACCCTTTGACCTTCCTCTTCCTCCTTGCCCTAACTTTCCCTCTCCCCTCCCCTTTCCCTTCCCTTGGCCTTTCTCTCTGTAGGCCACCGTGCCCATTGGCCTCACCACACTCCTTCCCTTCCCTGTCCCTTGGTCGGTTGTGCCAACGGACCAAGGGGGGGGGGGGAGTGGGGGGGGCCCTTTGGTCCCCTGGCGATGCCTCATGTCGGCCGGGGGGGGGGGGGGCGGCATGGCAGTCCTGGCCCCGGGGGCCAGCCATCGGCCGGGGGGTCGCGCCCTTTCCCCGCCCCCCTCTACCGAGAGCCGGATTCTCGCGTAGGCCCTCGCTGGGGCCCCTCATCCCCCGGCCGTTGTCGCGCGGCGCCGGCCGGTCGGGGGTTGCCGTGAGGGTCAGCGGTCAGTGGTTAGCGGGCTGCGAGGCAGCAGGTTCCCCCCCGCGCTCGTTGTCTCCGCACTCCCTCCCGCGGGAGGTGGCGCGCCCTCTTGCGTCGTGCCGTACCGTGGGGGGGGCGTGGGTCGGGGGGCCCAGCCCCCCCCCCCAGCTCTCCCGTACCCGCCTTTTGGGGTTTGAGGTTTGAGGTTTGATTTTGCGGGTACTAGACGCCTTTCGGCCCCGGGGGGCCACCTGATCGGGCCAGGTGATATCCTCCCCACCGGGTCCTAGTGGGGGGCCCTCCAAGACGCGCCTCCTGCCTGGTGGCGGAGTCCCCCGGGTTCACAGAGCTCGGAGCCCCGTCCTTCCCCGGCGTCCCCGTTTCGCCACTCCTCGGTCAGTGCATCAATTCGCAGCCGTGGCTGCGGGCGCTTACCCACTGCGTCGCCCCCCTAATGCGTGGTCGCCCGGGGCGCCGGCGCCGCCGGGCCCGTGCTACTGGCTTGTCGCCAGTGGGACCCCCTTGGGCTGGCGCGGAGGCTGCCTAGCCTAGGGGTTGGGGCGTGGCGCTGTGCGCCACTACTGCCTTGGCGGGTGCAGTGTCCCTGTCTGTGTGTGCGCGGCACTCGCGGCCGGTTCGGGGGGGGTTCGGGCCGGTACCTGGTGTTGTGTCTCTCCTGTTTCCCCCTTCCCGCCCCGCGTGTTCCGCGCTGCGTGTGGCGGGCCGTCCCGTCCGGGTGTCCCTTACCCTCGCTCGCTGGTACGCCATTCCATGCGGTCTGTGCGTTCCGCGCGCTCGGTTCGGTTGCCCTTCCGGTAGTCCCCGCGTGTCCTTTTCGTGTGTGTGCGCTCGCGCTCTCGCGGTGTCCGCTCCCCCCCCCGCTGGGTGGTGTGGCGCGCGCATCTCGCGTGGTCCCGGCACTGGGCGCTGGTAGGGCCGTTCCACGTGGTCCGTGCCCCTCCGCGTGTCCTGCCCCGGTCCCGTGCTCCGTCTGGCGTGCTTGGGGGGAGGCGGTCCGGTCCCGGTTCCCCCCTACTTGGCTTGGGGTTGTGGGGGCGGCGGCCCCTGGCCGCCCGTCCTCTGGAGCGGGCAGCCAGGGTTCCGCGTCCCGCGTGTCCTGGGTGCGGTCGGTGCGGGCGTGGGGTCTCAGCACCGGCCCCACAGCGTGCGTCCTTGCGGGCCGGCGTTGCTCGCTGTGGGTGTGGCGGAAGGCCTCCCTGGGGGGGTGCCTTCCACCGCTGTGAGGGGCGCCTGGTGTCAGGTGCTGTCCCTCCCTCGGCCGCCTGTCCTCTGGAGCGGGCAGCCAGGGTTCCGCGTCCCGTGTGTCCTGGGTGCGGTCGGTGCGGGCGTGGGGACCCATCACCGGCCCCCCAGCGTGAGCCCTTGCGGGCCGGCGTTGCTCGCTGTGGGGGTGGCGGAAGGGCGTCCCCGGGGGGGGTCCTTTCCACCGTTGTGAGGGGCGCCTGGCGTCAGGCGCTGTCCCTCCCCCGGCCGCCCGTCCTCTGGGGCGGGCTGCCAGGGTTCCGCGTACCCGCCGTTTGGGCCTTCACCTGCGCCGCCGCTTGTGTGGGGGCTGGGGCTGCGGCGGCGGCGGGCTGTGCCGGCGGTAGCGCCAGTGGGCGAGGGCGCTGCGCAAAGCCCGGGGGAGCCAATTGTTGGCGTCCACATCCGTGATGCGGAGCACCGCTCCCCCTTCCAGGAAGGCCGGCCACGTCGGCTCCCTGTCGGGCCACGCCGCCCGGATCACTGACCTGAGGACCCTCTCATGGTCCTCTGGGGCTGCCCACCCCCCCGAAGGTACCTCTCGGTTTCCTCCGTCCCTCCAGAGGAGCACGGCATCGAAGGGCCGGGTCCTCGATTTCCTGGAGGTCCCCTGGTTGGCCCAGCACAACCACCCGTACACCTCCCCCACCAGGGGGAGGGTCTCCTCCCCCAGAGGGTCCGGGACCGCGCCCCAGTCCCGGTCTCATGGCCGGCCCTCCTCCGCCCCCCGTGCCGGCCCCCCTCGCTGCCCCTGCGCCTGCGGCGCCGATGCCGCGCCCCGTCCCCCCTCCGCCGAGGCCATCCACGCCGGCTCCGCCCTCAGCGCGGGGGGGGCGTGATGGTGCTGGTGTCGCGGGGGTTGGGGGGGGACGAGCTCGCCGGCCTCAGGGTCGATGTTGTACAGGTGGTGGTGGTGGTGGTGGTGGTGGTGGTGGGTGTGGTGTGCCGGCATCTGTTGGATGCCGGGGGTGATGCACCTCACCGGCTGCACGTCCGGCTGCGGGGGCACCCCCCCCTCTGCCCCCCTCCCTTCGCCCCGTCCTCCCCCCTGGGCTCCCATGCCTCCTCCCGCCTGTCCCTTGGGGCCCGCGGCGCCCTTGCCCTTGCCCTTTGGCCCCTTTCCAGCCCCCTGCCCGTGTCGCGGGTCCCGCCTCCCGTCCCCCACGCCCTGGCCTGCTCGCTCTCCCACCTCCCCTCGCCCTGCCCCCTGCACCTGAGCTCCCTGCCCGCGCCCCTGCGCGCCCTTCCCGTGCCCTGGCCCCTTCCCGGCCCCCTGCCCCCCCCTGCTGCTGCGCCCTTCCTGGACCACCCGCCGGGCGTCCCGCTGCCTTTGCAGCTGCGGCAGCGTGACACCCGGCGGCGAGCGCTCGCGCGTCAGGGGGGCGGACGTGCCGCTCCCGCCCCGGGGGGAAGGGCTTGGGGGGGAACGGC
Source organism: Eutreptiella sp. 'Long Island Sound 2002' (assembly GCA_964036045.1). NCBI lineage: Eukaryota > Euglenozoa > Euglenophyceae > Eutreptiales > Eutreptiaceae > Eutreptiella > Eutreptiella sp. 'Long Island Sound 2002'. Next base: position 63,641,483 of record OZ038388.1, on the reverse strand, counting down.
TTGGGGGGGCTGGTGCGGGTGTGGGTGGGGTTGGCGTGGGCGCGGTACTTCGCGCTCTCCCTGCCCACTGCTGCTGCTGCGGCGGCCGCCGGCGAGGCATCCGCGGCCCGTGCGGGGTTCTTCCCCCGCTTGCGCGGCGTGCTGGGGGCCGCGGCGTGGCCGGCCGAGGCGGTGTCGCGGCCCGCCGGGGTCGCGGCCGCAGCCCCTCGCGCGCCCTCCTCGCTCTCCTTCGCTGCCCTGGCGGCCGCCGACGAGACGCCCGTGGCCGCGGTCGCAACCCCTCGCACGCCCTCCTCGTTCTCCTCTGCTGCCGCGGCGGCCGCCGGCGGGGCGCCCGCGGCCCGTGCGGGGTCCGTCCCCCGCGTTCGCGGCGTGCTGGAGGTCGCGGCCGCAGCCCCTCGCGCGCCCTCCCCGCTCTCCTTCGCTGCCGCGGCGGCCGCCGACGAGGCGCCCGTGGCCCGTGCGATTGCAACCCCTCGCACGTCCTTCTTGCTCTCCTCTGCGGCTGCGGCGGCCCTCGGCGATGCGCCCGGTTCCTGCGCCGGGGCCGCCCCCCGTGTCGGCGGCGTGCCGCGGGCCGCGGTCGGGGCCGCGGCGTGGCTCGCCGCGGTCTCCGCTTCCTGCGCGTCAGGGCGGGGCGGGGCGGCGGCACTGGCTGCTTGGGCGGCGGGGGCGGCCGTCCCGGCTGGCCCAGGCTCCCGGGCCGGCGGCGGCGGCCCGACCAGCACCGCCGCCTCCGCCAGCCTCCGCTCCTCGCGCTCCGCGAGGGTCTCCCCCGTCCACTCCGGGGAGGAGACGGGGGAGCGGGAGCGGGACCGGCGGTGGTGGCGGTCGTCCCGCTGGAGGGACCCATCGGAGTCTGCCATCACTGTTACCCTGGTAGGCATGCGTGGTGGCAGGCGCGCCCTTCCCACTACCTCCTGGTGCATCAGTGCCGTGCCGTGGGCAGTGCCGTGTGGTGCTCTGCGGGGGGGAGGGGGGGAGGGGGTGGGGGGCCGGCTGTGGCGTCAGCCCCGCGCGGCCGGGGGCCTGCGGCCATCCACCGGCATTGGGAGGGGAGACGGGGGAGCCACGCGGCCCACGCGTCGCACCACAGCTCCCAGTCTGGGGCGGGGCCCAGGGCCCTGGGCCCCCGGGGGTCGTCGAGCGGTGTCGGGGGCAGCCGCACCAGGTGGACCCCCGTAACGGCGGTGACCTCCTGTGTTCGCAGGAAGGTGTGTACTCCGTCCCGCGCCGCGGGCGCCGGGAGGGGGGGGCGGGGTACGGGTGTTGCCCCATAGAGGTGGGTGGGGGTGATCCCCAGGATCCGCCCCGGGTCCCCGCGGGTCGCGACGACGAGGAGGAGCAGGGGGGTGACAGGGCACTCCTGCCAGAGGACCTGCCCCGTGTGGTGGGCACCCCTGGTCCTGGAGAGGGGGGGGGGACAGGTCTGGGTTAGCCCAGCCGCGGGGCGCGTGCGTCGCCGGCGGGAGGGCGGGGCACCAAGTGGGCCCCCTGGGGAACGCCTCGTAGACGACGGCGTACGGGGGGGTAGGCCTGGTGCTGTCGTACACCGGGTTGGTCGGCCGGGGGCGGGCGGACGCCTCGTCCGCGCCTTCCACGAACACCGTAATTTCGCCCACCTCCAGGTCCTCGTCCGGCGGGTGTAGAAGGTGGAGCGCCGCATCCAGCTCGGACACTCCTTCCGGTAACGTGGCCCGCGCCTGGTTCGGGTACGGGGCCGCGTCCCCGGGGTAGCGCGTCCTGAGGGCGTGCAGCAGGGCTGGGGCGCTACTGCGGAGGGACATGGCAGACCCTGCTCCCGTCAGCCGCAGGGTGTCCCCCATGGACAGGGGCCGGCCCAACCGATTGGACTCGCGCCACTCCATCCAGTGCCCGTAGAGGGCCGCCTCCGGGCTGATGAGCCCCGGCCGGACAGCGTTCACGATCCGGTGCATTGCCGGGAGTAGCGTAGGGGCCCCCGCTCCGTTCAGCGCGCGGACGGCCGGGAGGGCGGTCTCGTTGAGGAAAGCCCTCGCACTGCCCTCGAGGTCACACCGTGCGGCAGCGTGCGCTTCGTGTGCCTCCGCCACGGCGTCCGCCACCAGGCCCCAGACAGCCGCCTCCTGCGCTCTGCGGCGGGCCCTGGTGTGCCCCGGCCCATCCCCCCGTCAGCGTGGCATGGTGTTGCGGGCTCTGCAAAGGGCGGCGGCGGGTGGGGGCTAGGGGGCGAACACGTGCGACAGGTGCGCAACGGATGTGCGGTCCCGCAGGTGCACGTGGATCCACAGAAGGGCAGCGCCTGCGGGGCCCGCTTGTTCGTGCGAGGGGGTGTATGCCCCCTCGATGCGCCGGCGCAAGGCCTCCTCCTCTCTGCGCCTGCGCGGGCCTGCGAGAGGTTCGGGCCAGGGGCACGCGGCCACCTGGGCGCACCGCGCGCACCTGTTGGCGCCTGTCGACGCTGCGGAGGACACCGTGGCACATTCTCCGCAGAGTCGGCAGGTGTGTTGGAGGTGGGAGGGCGGCGACCAGGGGTCGAGATGGCGGAGCCAGAGATTGTCCCACCTCTGTCGGAGGGGGTCCCGGATCTCTAGCAGGCGGGCGCGGACGCGGCGCCGGTAGTCCTTGCCAAGCGTCTTCCGCTGGACCTCCTGCCACGTGTCGTCGGGGAGGATCCCGTGGTCGTGGAAGGCGGCGATGAGGTCGTCCCACGCCGGGCGGGGCTGCCCCTGGGGGGGGCTCGCCATGTACACGTGGCGCCCGGTGAGGTGGGGCGTCAGCGCATCCCATTGGCATCCGTTCGCGGTGTCTCTGTGGAGGAGGGCCAGCAGGGTGCCGTCCGCGACTGCCTCCCGGCCCACTCGCAGCCCTTCGCAGCCGTCTAGCTCCTGGCGTAGCGCGGCTGCAATGCCGGTGGGGAGCATGAGGAGCAAGGGCCCCTGGGTGTCGCCCAGCCGGGACAGGGCGTCGTCGTATACCGGCCCCCCAGCTTTGAAGTGCGCCACGGTGAGTTGGGTGGCCCCGTCCTCCGGGGGGTGCCACCGGACGGTGGCCGCAGCGTATCCCCACGTGCGTATCTCCGTAGCCCGGAGCACGTTGGCGGCGTGAAGGGCGATGCGGGGCGGGACGGGTGTCCTGACGAGGGAGGACACGTCCCCAGTTCATCCCGTTTGCGGCCCTGGGGCCGCCTGCAGCCATGCCCCCGCCGCCGCGTCCCACGGGTGGTCAGGCCCCGCCCCGCGGATCATGGTGGGTCTCGGCCGGGTGTCCGGCCCCCGCCACCGGAGCAGGATGGCGGCGTATCGTTGCGCAGGGGTCTCCGGGGCGCGCGTGGCGGCGCACCACCGGCTCCACTCCCGCGCCCACTCCTCCCCCACGATGCGCGCCTCCCATGCGGTCATGGAGCCGCGCCCGATGATCCACGGTGGGAAGAGGGCGTCCTGTAGGTGCCTCGGCAGGTCCTAGTACGGGTGGGGGCTCTCTTGGGGCGGGCACTCCAGAGTGCCATTCACAACACGGAGGGAGGCTACGAAGTCCCTGTCAGGGCGCGGGGGAGGGGGAGGGTGGTTGCCCTCCGCCGCAGTGAGCCACCGGTGCGCCCGGGCCGCCGCGCTCTGGGGCTCGCGGAGGAGTTGCTCCAGCCGGTGGTTGCGAAGCTCCCACGCGAAGTCCCCCAGCCTGAGCATGTGGTGGAGGAAATCGTCCACTGAGGTTCCTCCCGGCGGGTCGTATCGGGCTAAGGCGCGGAGCTGCGCCTCCGCGTCCTCGGGCACCAGTCCGGAGCAGAACACCTCCGTCCACGTGGCGCCTGCGGAGCGCCACGAGGCCACCCACAGGGCCTTGTCTCCAGGTGGGAGGTGGCGGGCCGCCTCGTGTACCGCCTGGCGGTAGTGGGGCCAGAGGAGCCGTGAGTGGGTGCATCCCACGTGCATGTGCACCGGGGTCTCCTCCGGGCCGATGGCGACGCCAGAGAGACGCCCCTTCCGGACGCGGAGCCTGCGCTGCACCGGCGTGTGGCCGTCTCGGGCCCGCAGCGCCCGGCAGTGGGTGGCCGCCGCCCCGAGGTCCCGGGCGTGGACGTAGGCCGTGGCATGGGCCGCGCCCAAAGGTGTGTGTCCCCGGTGCGTCAGCGCATGGTCCGTCTGCGCCCGTTGCGCGACCTCGCCGAGCACCCGCATCGTGGGGGGCCGTAGATCGAGATGGCCGTCACGGCCGGCGACAATGAGTTGGGCGTGGCCAGGGTCCGGGGGCGTGTTCTGCAGGACGGTGTCCTGGGACGCCGCCCAGTCCGCCTTGTGCAGTAGGGCGTCACTGTGGTGCGAGGTGGCTCGGACGTACCAGAACAGGTGCCCGGCGTGTTGCCCTCGCGCGCACAGGCCGTCCTAGAGCCACCTCAGGGGCATCTGGTTGACGACCTTCGCTGCGCCCGCGGGGACCCCCGTGGTTCGTTCGCGAGCTGCGTGCCGCAGGAGGTGGAGGATGACTTCGGCGTCCACCGTGTGAACCCATGGTCTGTGGGCACCGTATTGTAGGGGGAGGGAGGCGGCCACCCCCTCCCCGTCGGGCACCCTGCCCGAGATGGCCACCGCCCACGTGCGGGTGAGGTCGGCGGCAAGAGCGACGCTGGTGGCGTGTTTGCAGGGTCCGCCCCCGGACGCGTCAGAGGAGGTGTGTCCCCAGGCCTCCGGGATCCAGTAGTATCCGGTGGGGCTGAGCCACCCCGCGTTGAGGTCGGCGGAGTGCCACCGGACGTCGGGGTGGCTGGGGGTCAGTTGGTCCACGCTCAGCGCCCTGGTGTCGCCTGGGCTGATCGCCGGGTGGTCGTGCAGCCGGATCTCCGCTCCGGCGACCGTGCTTGCCCAGGACCGTAGCGCCGTCACATGTTCCTTGAGCCACGCCGGGCCCCCACGCTGGTGCACCACCAGGTGTCCCGTGTCCTCCGGCTGGTCCTCCAGCGCGTGTACCGCCATGTGTGGGTCGTGCGGCACCCCCGTAGCCACCAGTAGGGCGGTGCCACGGGGGAGCCCACGGGGTTCGGGCTGGCCTGCTCCCACTTGCACTATTACCAACTCGGCCCGGAGCTGCGCTTGCCCCGTCGCTTGGGTGCATTGGTCGTCCGTGGTCACCAACCACAACGGCGTCGGCGCGTGGGGCCGGGGGCGCAAGGGCTCTGGCCACGCCACGTCCGCGTTAGGCTCTTGGTGCTCGCTTTCCGCGAGTACGTCGCGGAGGATGTACATGAGGGCTGCTGGCAGGTGGTACGCCGCTCCCCGCGTGGGGGGGGATAGGCCGTCCCGGCGGCGGTAGCCCCCGACGTGGAGGTGCAGGCCGTCCGGGGTCACCCGTGGGCCGGTGTGGGCGTCCTGCTTAACCCTCGTGGGGTGGACGAGTCTCAGGCGGGGGTCCCGTAGATCGAGATGGCCGTCACGGCCGGCGACAATGAGTTTGGCGTGGCCAGGGTCCGGGGGCGTGTTCTGCAGGACGGTGTCCTGGGACGCCGCCCAGTCCGCCTTGTGCAGTAGGGCGTCACTGTGGTGCGAGGTGGCTCGGACGTACCAGAACGGGTGCCCCGCGTGTTGCCCTCGCGCGCACAGGCCGTCCTGGAGCCACCTCAGGGGCATCTGGTTGACCACCTTCGCTGCGCCCGCGGGGACCCCCGTGGTTCGTTCGCGAGCTGCGTGCCGCAGGAGGTGGAGGATGACTTCGGCGTCCACCGTGTGAACCCATGGTCTGTGGGCACCGTATTGTAGGGGGAGGGAGGCGGCCACCCCCTCCCCGTCGGGCACCGTGCCCGAGATGGCCACCGCCCACGTGCGGGTGAGGTCGGCGGCGAGAGCGACGCTGGTGGCGTGTTTGCAGGGTCCGCCCCCGGACGCGTCAGAGGAGGTGTGTCCCCAGGCCTCCGGGATCCAGTAGTATCCGGTGGGGCTGAGCCACCCCGCGTTGAGGTCGGCGGAGTGCCACCGGACGTCGGGGTGGCTGGGGGTCAGTTGGTCCACGCTCAGCGCCCTGGTGTCGCCTGGGCTGATCGCCGGGTGGTCGTGCAGCCGGATCTCCGCTCCGGCGACCGTGCTTGCCCAGGACCGTAGCGCCGTCACATGTTCCTTGAGCCACGCCGGGCCCCCACGCTGGTGCACCACCAGGTGTCCCGTGTCCTCCAGCTGGTCCTCCAGCGCGTGTACCGCCATGTGTGGGTCGTGCGGCACCCCCGTAGCCACCAGTAGGGCGGTGCCACGGGGGAGCCCACGGGGTTCGGGCTGGCCTGCCCCCACTTGCACTATTACCAACTCGGCCCGGAGCTGCGCTTGCCCCGTCGCTTGGGTGCATTGGTCGTCCGTGGTCACCAACCACAACGGCGTCGGCGCGTGGGGCCGGGGGCGCAAGGGCTCTGGCCACGCCACGTCCGCGTTAGGCTCTTGGTGCTCGCTTTCCGCGAGTACGTCGCGGAGGATGTACATGAGGGCTGCTGGCAGGTGGTACGCCGCTCCCCGCGTGGGGGGGGATAGGCCGTCCCGGCGGCGGTAGCCCCCGACGTGGAGGTGCAGGCCGTACGGGGTCACCCGTGGGCCGGTGTGGGCGTCCTGCTTAGCCCTCGTGGGGTGGACTAGTCTCAGGCGGGGGTCCCGTGTGCCGGTGGTGTGGAAGAGGTGGGCCAGGGCGTCGCGCCACCGGGGTGGTTGGTGGGCTCCTGCTCACGGCGGCAATAGTGGAGGTGTTCATCGGCGCATTGGTTGACGCACTCCCGCACCGCCGCCGGCCACGGATCGTCGTTGTCGGGGAAGGGGTGGCGTGGCCCGTGGTGCCCGTGCCACGGCGATGTGTGTGGCACCGTCAGGCGGCATGTGTCGCGGTGTCGCAGCTTGGCGGTGCGCAGCGTGACGATGTTGCCCGGCGGGGACTGTAGTTGGACATGGGCCGCCCTGGGGCACGCGATGGGGTCGTACATCCCCACTCCCAGGGCGGCCAGGGCCCGGGTTATGCGGTGGACCCAGTCGCCTCCCGCCAGAGTTGCGAACTCTGGGACGGGGTAGTGCACCTCGGGACATATTCCGTGCGAGCCGGCTATCTCTCAGAACATCTTGGTGACCTCGGCGCGCACGGAGGTTGCGCGGTGGTGGACGAGTGTACCCACGAGGGCCACTGCTGCCTGCTGGCACCGCGTGGGCACCCGTGTGAGCCCCAGGGTCCGGTCATCCTGCAGGCTGTCCCGCGAGGCGTCGAAGGCGTACCGCGCTCTGTCCTTCGCGACCTGGAACGTGATGTGGTCCAGGTGGCGTGCAGTGTCGGAGTCGTCGGCGATGAAAGGGGCGACGTACTGCGTCACCCCCCCGAGGATCGCCAGGATGACGTCCTGCACCACTTTCGGTGGCGCGAGGGTGTTAAGGCACCAGTGGTGCACCGCCCCCAGGCGTAGCCGGTGCTTGCGCTGCAGGGAGAACTCCCCGTCCGGGTGCAGCTGGAGTCCCAGGTAGGGGACGGAGTACGCCGCTGGTACCCAGTACCACGGGTTTTCCAGGTGGGGACAGAGGCGCAGCTGCAGGCCCGGGACCCCCTCCGTGGTGGCCATGGCGCACTTGCGGGGGTTGAGCTCCATGCCCATCATCCCCAGGTATGCGGCTACTGCCTCCACGCCCTCGACGAAGTGCTGCAGCGTGTGGGCCACCACCAGCAGGTCGTCGATATAAGCCGGGATGAGGCCATGCTCGGCCCCTCCCGGCGGGCGCAGGCGGTGCCCCTGTGCCCTGAGCAGGGGCTCCAGGAGGAGCGCGTACAGCAGGGGGCTCTCGGGGTTGCCCTGCCGGACGCCGCGTAGCATGTAGACGGGCTGCGTTAGCCCGTGTGCTGTGACGATGCGCAGCCTGGCGCACGTGTGGAGGAAGAGCAGGAGGTCGATGACGTCCGGCGGCACGGAGAGGTGGCGCAGGATGAGGTGGAGGGCGCCGTGTGGGGCGGTGTCGAAGGCCTTGCGGGCGTCAAAGGAGAAGACGCAGTTGGGCCTTCCCCGCTGGAGCTGCCGCTGCGCCATGAACAGCGGGGGGCCTGTGTTGGAGCCGGGGAGGGCCCCCTGCTGCCAGTCGCTGACCACTCCGTGCCGTGTGAGCACTTCCGTGATGCGCTAGGTGAGGGGGCCCGTGAGCAGCTTCATGTCCAGCTGGCCCAGGGCTATGGGCCTGTAGTCGTCCAGCCTGGCAGGGCCCGGTACCTTGGGGCTGAGCCAGATGTGCGCGTCCCTCCAGTGCATCGGCGGCGGGGCGCCGCGGAGGATGGCCCGGTAGGAATGGACCAGGAGCCACTGTACGGGTGCTGGGAGGGCCTTGATGAAACGGGCCTCCACGTGGTTAGGACCTGGGGCCTTGCCATCGGCCTTGTCCAGGGCGGACTTCAGGTCCTGCATGGAGTACTGCTGGACCTGTGTCCAGGCCCCCTCAGGGACCCGGGGGACGTGGCGGCCGAGGACTGCCTGGAAGCCCGGGAGGTCCACCGGGCGTTTGTCATACAGTTCTCGCCAGAAGGCGCGAATTGCGAACATCACGTCGTGGGCCTCCGTGAGGAGCGTTTGGGTGTTGGGAACCCGCACGTTCCAGAGGCCTGACGGGCCTGGGGCCTCTACCTCTATGGCCCCCCGCACGGCTTTCCATTGCTGGGCGATGTCGGGGCGTGGCGGCGCCAGAAGTCCTTGATGGCGCGCTTGCGGTTTGCTGCCAGAAAGGGCACGGAGCTGGCGAATGTCCTCCTCGAGGGCGGCTGCTTGCCTCTCCAGCTCCTCCTGTAGCTGGCCCTGCGTGGTCGGGCGGAACCCGGGCGACACACCCTGCAGCTCCTCCGTGAGCCGGAGCGCCGCCTCGGACCGGATGCCATGCCTGGCCGCGTCCGCCTGGTACGCTGCCGGCGCGCGCGCTGCCAGGGTGTCATAGCGGAGCACCGCTGCCTGGAGCTGCTTTCCGCTCTCCGGGAGGTCCCCCTCCGCCGGGTACGATCCCGCCGGAGACGGCTGCCGGCGTCCCACCACGCGCGCCAGGGCGTCATGCGTAGCGTGGAGGTGTTCGAACACCTTGTCCACCGCGGCCGCGGGCATGGACCCGTAGTCATGCTGCTCTGCGGGACCCAGCCAGGGCGCAAGGGAGGGTTCATCCTGCGCGGCGGTGACCGCCGCCCACAGGCAGTGTTGGACGGGCGCGGTCTCGGCGTCGTACGGGAGGAGGCAGCCCTCCGTGTGGCTGTAGGGGGTGGGCATCGCCGCGCGCCCCGCTGCGCTGAGGAGACCCGGCAGGGCCAGGCGGACCGGGAGGTGGTCCGAGCCGACCACCTGGGGGTGTGCCATGCCGCGAGCCCAGCTGCTCTCCCGCAGGGACCACGGCAGGAGGGGCTCGTTGACCAGGAAGGTGTCCACCCTGTGCCGGGACGGGTGGAGCGTGGGGGTCATGTCCTCCTCGCCGCCTGCCGCAGCCCTTCGGAAACCGCAGGCCTCCCAGCCCGCTCGGAAATGCTCCGTGGCCGGGTTGGCGGGGACATCCATGTAGATGTTGGTGTCGCCGGCGATGACCACCGGGTGCCTCCCGCCGAGGCTGCGTGCCGTGGCATACATTTGTATGTCGGCCCAGAACGCCGCCCGTCCCGCCCACGGGGAGCAGCCCGCTTGCGGCCCGTGGACGTTGATGAGGGTGAGGCCTCCCCCGTCCGTGCGGATCTGACCTGAGCACCTCGTGCTCCGCCACGTACTTGCTGCTGACCGCGGTGAGGAGGCCCTCCCCTCTCGAGGTGGAGGTGGCTCCCGTCTCCGCCAGCCGGCTGCTGAAGAAGGCGGTGTACCCCTTGTCCCGGAGCGCCGCGGCCACGTGCATCTCCTGCGCCCTGGTGGCGATCCCCGTTTCCTGGAGCATGATGGCAAAGCCCTCCTCCTGGGGCAGCATGCCAGTGATGAGGTGCTCCTTGTTGGTGCAGGCCGCAGGCCCCCGGCTCCGCCGGAGTGTGTCCCGGAGAGAGCGGTCTGGCGGCACGAGGCCGTTGCGCAGGTTCCACGAGAGGAGCCACAGGGCATCGCCCGTCATGTCCTCCTGGAGTCAGCTATCCCGCATCGGCATCGCTGCGGGGTTCGCCGGCGCAGCCAGGGTATCTGGGTGCGCCGCATCTGCTGAGCCCGTTCCCAGCGGGGCCCACAGGGGGGCCCGGGGGACCGGGGGAGCCAGGGGGGCCAGGGGGGCCAGCCCCGCGGGGATGGACATGGACCCTGGTGGGGCCGCACCGCCGGCCCCCGGGGCCGCTCCGGGTGCCTCCTCATCTCCATCTGCGTGGTCGGCTGCCTGGGGCGGGGGGCGCCGGGTGTACGGGGCGTGCCATGGGGACCTCCGTGCTCTCCCCTGCAGGATGTTGGTGGCCGCCTCCTTGTCGTCCGCCGGGGCCGCAGCGTGCACCGCGTTCCACGCCAGGTGTTCCAGCATTGCCCCGCCGGTGTAGTACTTGTCCGCACACAGGGGGCATTTCGTCGGCTCCGTGGCCCCTCGCGCCGGGGGGAGCGGCACCGACTTCCGAATGGCGCCCTCCGCCGCTGGTTCGAAGGGCAGGTTGGCCAGCGGCACCGTGTGTGGTGCCAGCGTGCGGCCCGGGGCCGTCGCATCGAGGGCTCGCGTCGCGGGCGCGGGCCCCAGACCTCGGATGGCATCGCGCTGCGCGTCTGCTTGCAGCCACGTTTGCCAGTGCGTGGAGCCGATTCGGCGGTCAGGCTTGCCCCTCCATCGCAGGTCGTGGAAGGCCTGTAGCCAGTGGTACACCGCGGTCGGGACCGCCAGCTGGAGCTCCAGGTCGGCGGGGTGCACCGCTGCCGGCCACACTCCCGGCCTCGTCGCCCGGGCGTTGTCCTTCAGCCTGACCTGGAGCAGGAGGGCGTGGTGTTCGCCCTCCCGCAGCGCCTTGATGATCATGCAAGTGCAGTCTGCCACGCGGATCACGGCTTCGGGCCCCGGCAGGCGTTCGGGGTCGCAGACGACGATGTGCGCGTCCGCCGGGCTGAACATGCAGACCACCCACTGCGGGTTCTGCTGTCCCCGTTGGGCCACCGCCAGGGTAGCCGCTGGGCGGGCGTGCGTGATTGGCCCCGCGTGGAGGTCCGGGAGGTCCGTGGCCCTGATGGCGTCTCCCTGCCACGCGGCCCGTAGATGCTCCTCCTGGTCGGGGCTCCACACCAGTGTGGGGGGGTGGACCCCCCCCGGTTCCTGCCTCTTGTTCGGGGCGCTGATAGTGTGTAGCAGGACCGCCAGCGGCCAGGGGTCCGCCGACATATAGTAGGCCTGGGTGGGCCCCTGTCGCCAGTCGATGTGGGGCAGGGGCGGGAAAGCCCCTTGCCTGGCGGTGCTGTACCAGACCGTCCATCGGCCTCCGGCCAGGACTTGCGACCGGTACCCTCCGGCGTGGCCGTGTATGATGGCCTGGTAGCCTGCCGTCTGCAGTACCAGTGCCTCCCCCTGCTTAGGCCCGGGCGGGGGTGTGCCATCGCCCGCATCCCAGACGCGGGTGCGCCCGCGGAGCGTGGCGTGCCACGGGTCTGGTGCATCGCGCTGAGGCCCTTGTATGCATCCCGCAATCTGCGCCGGGCCGTGGTGGTGGACGAAGCTCTCCCCGCCGTCTGCTAGGAACGCCGCCGCGACAACGTATAGTTGCTCCGCCGTGAGGGGTGCCGTCGGCGCGTGCGTCGCGGCCGGCCGTCGGGGCCGCCTGTCGCGGCAGGAGACGTGAGGCAGCAGCTGCGCTGTCCACGCCGCCACGGGACCCATGGTGACGGCCGCGACCGCGGACACCAGCGCCGTGCGGTTCGTGGGTCTGTACTGCCGGAGCCCCGTGGTATCTCGGGCGAGGTGCCTGCAGGCTGCCATCCAGGCCACCGCTCCGCAGTTCGTGCAGTCCGGTTCGGCACCACCCGCTTCGTCGCTTCCCCTTTGCTGTACCGTGGTGGCGGTATCGAGCGGGGTGCCCTGCTGTAGCGCCTCCGGGTCCTGCCCCGGCGGGAGGGCGGGCGGGACTGGCTGCGGGTAGTTTTGTGTGCCTCGGCGCTCCGGGTGCGTGTGGTACGGGTTTTGCCGGCGGTGTTCCGGGGCTGCCCGTGGTTGGAAGAGGAGTTGGTGCAGGTACCAGTGGCCCTCCGCGGTGGACGGGTTGCGGAGCGTTAGCCACTGTTCCACCACGCCTCCTGGGTGCGCGGCCTCGACGCGGCGCTGCAACCCCAGGCGGCCTAGGCGGTTGGACGTGCCCGCGGGTGGGATGTGGGCTTGCGGGTAGAGCACCCGCAGCGGCTCCAGCGCCAGGTCCAGCACTTCGTCCTTGAGCTGCTTCGTGAGGGCCGACGCCCTGTGTAAGGCGTGGAGGACCCCGGGTGTGGGGGCCGTGAGCTGTTCGAGCACCGGTCCCGGCGGGTACCACGCACCCGGGTTCGTTAGCCACTCCCTGGTGTGGCTCAGTACGGCCTTCCACACGTCCCTTGTAAAGGCGTGCTGGGGGGCCAAAGAGGGGACCATCCGTAGGAGGCGGTGGCACGCCGGCGGCGATCGCATGGGCTGTGGGGCGGTCGCCGTGATCCACCTGCACGCCGTGCCGGGCACGATCGCCCCCCATTCCACGGTCCCCATGCCCTCGGCGTGGATCAGCGCCTGGCCCTGGGCCATGGGGAAATAGGGGCTCGAGCGCCCCTTTCCTTCCGTCCACCGTACCCAGGCGGCCCCCGCCTGCAGGCTGCGGAGCAGGGCCACGCCGGGGAGGAGCGGCTGCCGGAAAGTCCCCTTGACGGCCTGGGTGGCGTTGGCCAAGGTGCCCATGGGCAAGTACCACAACGGGAGGGTCCAGGGGCCCGGCAACGGTTGCGCCCCCCCTGCGTCCCATCGCCACTCGGAGTCTGGCGGGGTGGCCGGGACCGTGCCCGTCTGCAGGAAGTGGCGTGCCTGCTTGTCGGGGTGCCGTTGGAGGGTTGCCGCGAGGCTGAGCCCCTCTGCCGCTGCTGCCACCGGGAGGCCGCCCCGGGGCCTGCGCCAGGGGTAATCCTGGTCGGCCGGCCAGGTGTGGAGGTCCCGGGCGATGTCCTCCGCGGTCCCTGTGGGGGCGTCCTCTGGTGCCAGGTGCCACATGACGGCGAGCACCGCCCACGCGGAAAAGGGCCACGCCCGCGGGGGGGTGTACACCTGGATGGTCCACTGTGGGCACGCCCGCCGCACGCGGGACGCGTGGAGCACCTCTCGGACCATGTCCGCCGCCAGGACCAGCACCATTCCCGAGGGTTCCACAATGATTCCCTCTGCGGGTCCGCCGTGGCGGCCTTGGGTGTGCAAGGCCACTGCCGCCTGTCCCGTGTGGGTGACTCGGTCGACGGCCTCCTGGATGTTCACGCTGCCGCGCGCGGTCTCATCCAGGATCCAGCCCTGCGCCACCCCGTAGCGTAGGGCGGCGCGTGCGGCCGTGGGCTTCACCTCGGGCAACGCTCCGTCATCAGGGCCGGGCTGGGGGTGCTGTTTGGGGCACCAGCCTTCGCCGGTGCAGTGGCCCCGTTTCCACGCGGTGCAGATCGCGGGTACGCCGCCCGCTGGCGGCGCAGGTTCCGTGGGCGCGCCTCCCGTGGGGGGCTCCGGCAATGCCTCCAGGTCGGAGTCCGTGCCCGCGTCCCCTTGTGGGGTGTCTCCTTCGCCGTCTCTGAGTCCCAGCGCCCTGATGACCTGGTGTGCTTCGTCCAGCGTCGGAGATCGGGTGCGTGTCTTGCGTGGTGCCGCGGGTTCCGCCATTGCTGTGTCGCTGTGTCTAAGAGCAGGGGGTGGGGTGCGGATGTCCCGTGGCTGGTGCGTTGGTGCGCTGGTGCGTTGTTCGGTGTGGGGGTGGTGGATGGGCATCCCCGGGGGGGCGCTTTCCGGCGTTGCGAGGGGCGTCTGGTGTTAGGCGCTGTCCCTCTCCCGGTCGCCCGTCCTCCGGAGCGGGCAGCCGGGGTTCCGCGACCCGTGTGTCCCGGGTGCGGTCGATGCGGGCGTGTGGGCCCAGCACCTGCCCCACAGCGTACGCCCTTGCGGGCCGGCGTTGCTCGCTGTGGGGGTGGCGGAAGGGCGTCCCCGGGGGGGGTGCCTTCCACCGTTGTGAGGGGCGCCTGGTGTCAGGCGCTGTCCCTCCCCCGACCGCCCGTCCTCTTGAGCGGGCCGCCAGGGTTCCGCGACCCGTGTGTCCCGGGTGCGGTCGATGCGGGCGTGTGGACCCAGCACCGGCCCCACAGCGTGCGCCCATGCGGGCCGGCGTTGCTCGCTGTGGGGGTGGCGGAAGGGTGTCCGCGGGGGGGGTGTCTTCCACCGTTGTGAGGGGCGTCCGGCGTCAGGCGCTGTCCCTCCCCCGGCCGTCCGTCCTCTGGAGCGGGCAGTCAGGGTTCCGCGTCCCGTGTGTCCCGGGTGCGGTCGGTGCGGGCGTGGGGACCCAGCAGCGGCCCCACAGCGTGCGCCCTGCGAACTGGCGTCGCTCGCCGTGGGGATGGCAGAAGGGCGTCCCCGGGGGGCGCCTTCCACCATTGTGAGGGGCGCCTGGTGTCAGGCGCTGTCCCTCCCCCGGCCATCCGTCCTCTGGAGCGGGCAGCCAGTGTTCCGCGTCCCGGGTGTCCCGGGTGCGGTCGGTGCGGGCGTGGGGACCCAGCACCGGCCCCACAACGTGCGCCCTTGCGGGCCGGCGTTGCTCGTTGTGGGGGTGGCGGAGGGGCATCCCCGGGGGGGGTGCTTTCCACCGTTGCGAGGGGCGCCTGGTGTCAGGCGCTGTCCCTCCCCCGGCCGCCCGTCCTCTGGAGCGGGCAGCCAGGGTTCCGCGTCCGTGTGTCCCGGGTGCGGTCGGTGCGGGTGTGGGGACCCAGCACCGGCCCCGCAGCGTGCGCCCGTGCGGGCCGGCGTTGCTCGCTGCGGGGGTGGCGGAGGGGCGTCCCCGGGGGGGGGTGCTCCCCACCGTTGTGAGGGGCGCATGGTGTCAGGCGCTGTCCCTCCCCTGGCCGCCCGTCCTCTGGAGCGGGCAGCAAGGGTTCCGCGTCCCGCGTGTCCCGGGTGCGGTCGGTGCGGGCGTGGGGACTCAGCACCGGCCCCACAGCGTGCGCCCTTGCGGGTCGGCGTTGCTCGCTGTGGGGGTGGCGGAGGGGCGTCCCCGGGGGGGGTGTCTTCAACCTTTGTGAGGGGCGCCTGGTGTCAGGCGCTGTCCCTCCCTCGGCGGCCCGTCCTCTGGAGCGGGCAGCCAGGGTTCCGCGTCCCGTGTGTCCCGGGTGCGGTCGGTGCGGGCGTGGGGACCCAGCATCGGTCTCACAGCGTGCGCCCTTGCGGGCCGGCGTTGCTCGCTGTGAGGGTGGCGGAAGGGCGTCCCCGGGGGGGTGCTTTCCACCGTTGTGAGGGGCGCCCGGTGTCAGGCGCTGTCCCTCCCCCGGCCGCCCGTCCTCTGGAGCGGGCAGCCAGGGTCCCGCGACCCGTGTGTCCCGGGTGCGGTCGATACGGGCCTGTGAACCCAGCACCGGCTCCCCAGCATGCGCCCTTGCGGGCCGGCGTTGCTCGCTGTGGGGGTGGCGGAAGGGCGTCCCCGGGGGGGGTGCCTTCCACCGTTGTGAGGGGCGCCTGGTGTTGAAGCGGTACCCAGAACCCCATGGCTAGGTTACGGCACACAACCGGTCTCCGGTCCACCAACCCCAAGTACGGAAGGGAAGACCGGTCTCCGGTCCACTAACCCCATGTACGGAAGGCGCCCGTTGACGCCCGGTGCGAGCCCGGCGGGAGCGTGTTCCGTGCCGTAAAGCTCCGCATCGGCAACCGATGCACCGCCAGCGGAGATTTGTATGTCAGAATATCAGGAATCAACAGGGTTTTATTTTCACATTGTTTCCGTCAATTTTTACGCTTCCGTTCTGATATTCACTGTTTTGACTGCTGGCGGTTGGATCGCGACTTTACCGTAACCGCCAGTTTAACTGTTTATAATGAAAATTTTAACGCTATCCGTGACGAAGGCTCTAAAGTCTTCAGGAACTGCATTGATGCATCCGCAATTTTCACATTCTACACTCGCAACCTTAATCCGAATTTTTCAGGATGTCGAAATCGGATTTTCGACTTCGACATCCCCGCACTTGATTTGACCTCTTTCGAGTGGACCTACGTGCTTCCCTATGCACGAATCAACTTTTCTTTTTATCTTGCCCTCCATTTGTCTTAGAGATATGGGCAAAACAAAGTTGATTCGTGAGGCCACTTGTAAGGGTCATATCTCGTGCCGCTTGCGAGGAATGACAATAAAGAAAAGGGGGGATGTATTCACAATACTCCCGACGTAATTTAGGAAGCTTTATATGCCTTGCGTTTCCACACGTGCGCGCCAGTGTAATGGATCATGGTCAAGAGGGTAGAGTTTGCGTTATAACTCTTTGGCCATGACATTGCGTGCGTTAAGATAACTTTCGAGTGTAGCGCGCAAGTGTTGGTGTTGCATAGGAACTCTCCTTGAGTTCCTATGAGCGATTGACACAAAGTTATGCCCTTGGAGGGGCATGACATATCGTGGGGGGAGCTACCTTTTTGGGCAATATGGAGTATGTGCCTTGTGTTGTGTTGCGTGCCCATTTCGCGGGTCCATCGCTCCAAGCCAAGCCCGCAAATGGACCTCATATTGTGCAAGCCCCTTCTCCATGCTCCCCACGATCAATTGCGAGCCTAACTGTCGTGAAGGGAAGCTTGTGTGGCGATCCCGAAGCGATGCGTTGGGAGCTAGGTGTGCGTTTTGCAATTTTCCATATTTTCATGTGCCCACTTGGGAAGTAGCGCTCGTAACCTTTCAAAGCGCCCCAAGTGGAGCACATGCGTGGAATCGAAGGTCATTGGTGTCAAGTCACTATGTTTAGAGAGATTAGTTGATTGCACGATCCAAGCCGAAGATATTATAATATAATTGTGCACCTTTCAAGGCACTTTTGTGTGTCTTTGTACCAATTTTGCCGTTTTTGGCCCGTCATGATGTCAAGTGGCGACCGTGTATCTCAACGTTGCGCTCAATTGACATCATGAATCAAGTATGTTATGAGGGTACATACTTGGGTGCCCAACATATCTTGGACCCGGCGAATAACTCCTCTTGGGCTTGGCACACCGTGGCCGCCATGTTGGCGATTTGGGACTATCCCAAATCATGGGCTCACTTGGCGACCCTGCCATTCCCGAAACCGGAGGAGTTGGGCGACGCCCAAAAGATATGTTGGACACACATGACTTGATACCAATCCTATGGCACACTCCGGCAGCCAAAATGACCCCATTTTGGGACCCCAATTTCCCCCTTCCCTGTGGTCAATTGGCGGCCCCATTCCTCCATGCCCACAGGGAGCCCGGACCTAATCCCAAGTTGTACACTCAGATATGAGTCCCAGGTCCTGCCTCCTACCCTGTGGGTCATTGGCCTTACCTTGGCCGGGCGAGCCATGCATGGGAATGACGCCAATTTTGGTGATTTTGGCATCATGACCCCACTTGACTTATTCGTGTTGCCCTGATGCCGGGACCTCAGAGGGAACCAGGTTGGGTGAGGGCTCCGAGGAGTTAGTACTCGAAGGGCATAGGGTCAGTTGCCTCGTCCCTACCTCTGGCGGGTCCGGACGAGGGGTCAATTTTGGAGTTTTTCAAGCTAATATCAGTTTGGGCTGAAACAGCCCATTTTCAGCTACCAACTCCTGAGGGATAATGACGGGCCCATATCTCTGGCTCAGAGTGGAGTTAGGACTTGCTGTTAATGGAGCATAGGGAGCCACTGTCGGTTGGCCTTGGAGTTTCTTGGTTCGCAGAAAATCGCCTGTGGCTGGGCAGGACACCTCCCCTATTGGCAGGATTTCAGGGTCCGGACTGAGCAGGGCATGGGTTGTGTTTGAGCCCCCGCCCCCACCAGCCACTGAGAGGGTCGGACCTGGGATTGGGATATGAGTTGGGACTGAGTGTCTATTGTCCTGTAATGCCCTTACCCCAGTCCAGTCTTAACCCCATGTGTACATATCCTGATGTGTTGCTGTACATACTTTCGTTCCCTTGTTGCAGAGTGGCAAGGATCCTGAAACGCTTTGTCACATGACATGAGCGCATTGATGCCCCTGTGAGCGTAGTGCTTTGCCTGCCTGCTCACTTGCGCGTGTCCACCGCAGCGTCCCGTGGCCGGCCCCCCACGGGAACGCGTCAAAAGCGTTTCACCGCCGCGGGGTTACCCAGCCCTCGCGTGCCACTCGGGGCCACCAACCCCGAGCAGCGCGGCGCAGCAGCTCGCAGCTCGCAGCTCGCAGCGCAGCGCAGCACCTCGCAGCGCAGCGCAGCGGCTCGCAGCGCCGCCCAGCGACAGCGCCGAGTTCGTCACAGAGCCCGCAGCGCCGTTTCGAGCATCGCCCTGACCGCGCCGCGACCGTGAAGGAGGTTCCCAGACCAGACCCATCGGCCGACCAGCAGGGCCGCGTCAACCACCTCCACAACCACCGGCTGACCAGCACCAGCCGCACTCCCAATCCAGTGCTGCAGCACCCGCCTCAACAACCACCACCAGTTCGTTGAGTAGAACGAGTGCACACCAAGGACCTCAAGACCAAGTACGCCCCCCGCTGCCATGGTAAACTGGCAAGAAGCGGGCAGGACGTGGCCGCGGCCCCACCACCATGCAGCGCGCCTGCTGCGTGGGTCTGCGTGCGAAGGCGGCATGCCCGGGAGCTTCGAGCTCCGCGAGGACATGGGGGAGGACCGCCTGCGGGCAGTGGAGGAGTGGCTGCGGGCGGAAGGGTACGAGTACCGCTTCCGCCGCAAGCGCTGGAGGACCTGGACCCGGCCGGACAGGCCCGGTGAAGGGCTGCGCCCCGACGGGATTGAGGAGGACGAGAACTCCAACGAGTACCCGTCGGGCGCCACGATCAATGTCTCCATGTGGGACATGATCGAAAAGAACTTCCTGGAACCGGGGAGCGAGCGCAGGCTGCAGGGCAGCAGCAGCGCGTCTCCGGGGAAGGAGAAGCGGTCTGCCGGGGACAGGAAGCGGGACCGGAAGTGGCGGGAGTACCAGGAGTCCCTGGCCGCCGAAGCCGCCCAAGGCGCCAAGGGCGGAACCCCAGCCCCCAGTCCCCAACGGGCCAATGGTGGTCACCACCCCGGCCACACCACCCTTGGTGACTTCATGGAAGTCGCCAAGCAGACCAGGGCCAAGCCCCGTCCGCTGCTCCTGAGGCCCCAGCAGGCCCCAGCAGGCCCCAGCAGCGACGTGGAGTAGGCCCACCGCGGGAGGATGCCGGCCGACCAGGCCAGCTCCAGCAGCAGCGCCGCTCCCGCTCAAAGGGACGTGGCGCGCGCCTGTGAGCGCGTCTGTGGGGTGCCCTGCAACCTTCGGGTTGCCCGGCAACGGGCCACGCAGCGGAACGCTGCCGTGGAGGGCGCCGTCGGCATCGCCCATGAGGAGGCCACCGAGTGGGGCAGAGGCATGGACTACCACGCCTCGAAAGTGGCAGCCATCGCGGCCGGTCTCACGGCTGCGGCCGCCCATGAGGCAGTGGCTGCCCGAATCAGGGCAACCGACGAGGAAGCCCGCCGGACGCAGGAGGCCATTGCCTGCAAGGAGGCCGAGGTGAAGGCGCTGGAAGAGGCGCTTGCCCAAGGGAGGGCAAAGAAGGAGGCGGAGGAAAGGGCCCACGCCGAAGCGACGGCTAAGGCCCAGGAGGACGCTGCCAAGAAGGACGCCATCGAGGCCGCGCGACGGAAGGTCGCTGAGGAGAGGGCCAAGACGGAGGCGGAGGTGGCGACGTTGGAAGCGGAGAAGGCTCGGCTGCAGCGGGCCCGGGAAGCCGAAGCGGCTCTTGCCCGGGAGGAAGCTGAAGCGCGAGCTGCCGCAGCCACGGCCGCCGCAATGGAGGAGGCAGAGGCCAAACTCCGCCGCGAGACTTTCTCGGGAGGATCACGAGTGGAGACCCTTCGAAAGCTTTTCGAAGAAGACGCCTCCTCCAAGATGACGCTGGACGAGGCCGACACGGGCAGCAGTGGGAGCAGTGGCCCCACTGCCCATCAACGGAGGAAGGGCAAGGGGAAGACCCCCGAGGGGGCGCGGAGGCCAGCGGGTGGACACCCCCACGACAGTGACCCCTTCTTCACCGCCAGCGACGGGGATGAACGAGGCCGCCGACATCGCCAAGTGGTGGCTTGGACGGGCGGAGGAGGCGGAGACGTCCCCATGGAATCGGAAGGTGAGGATGAAGATCTCCTTGCTCCCTACCGGAGCTCGGAGTCTTACGAGACCGGGAAGCCCAGGTGGGGCGACATGGACGAGGATGACGACATGGACTTCGGCATCACGAAGAAGCGCCCATCCTCGGACCCACCGAGGCGACCCGGCGGAGACCCGCCGGGACCCCCTGGCGGAGGACCATCAGGACCCCCTGGAGGACGCCCACCGAGTGGACCCCCTGGAGGCGGACCACCGGGCGGGGGAGGACACCCTGGACCGGGCAGACCCGGCGGAGGCCCTCCTGGAGGACCCCCTGGGGACCCCGACGACCCACCAGGGAACGGCGACCCGGATACCACCTGTCGGTGGATTGTCTACCTCCGCAGGAGGGTCTTTTCCCGCGAGTGCGAGGTAGACACGGGCAAGGGCGAGATGACTCGCATCTCCAAGGTCGCCGCGCGCGCGCAGACAGAGCTGGACATCGCCAGGGCCGAGATCAGACGGCTGAACACGGTCATCAGCGGCCTGCAGCAGAGGCTGGACGCGCTGGAAGCCCGTGGGAGCGTCGGCAGCGACCGCCCACCCCTGGAGTCTGGCTCGTCGGACGACGGCTGGGGACCCGGACCAGGTCCAGGCAGACCCCACGCCCTCGGCGGAGCCCCCAGGAGTCGCCCCAGCGCCAGTGCCCCTCCTCTCACCGCCCCCTCTCACCACAGCGCGGGCCGCCGCAACGAGCGCGTGCCGCCCGGCAGTGGCAGTGAGAATTGGCGTGATGAGTGGCTCAGCGCGGAGTACCGCAACCGCCGTGCTCCACCGCGGACACCGGTATGCCCCCGGCGCCCCGCACCAGCCCTGGAGCCAATCCCAATGGCTGGTGGACGTTATGGTGGACTCAGGGATGAGGTCCCCAGAGGAGACGTGGAGTGGGATGTCGGTGAAGGTGAGGATCTGGACCTGGACCTGGAGGAGTTCGACATCAGCCCGCCACGTGGTGTACGACGGGAGGCCGCTGAACGCAGCCGCCGGCGCCGTGATGAGGATGCGTACATGGAAGGAGTACGGCGTGAACATCTAGGTTCAGCGTACATGGAGGAACCGCGGCGTAGCCACAGGGATTCCATGGAGGAGATGGACGTGGCGGCCGTGGGAGTCCGTGGGCGAGGCCGATGGGAACCTCGGTCGACCTCGCGGCCGGCGTTCATGGTCTCTAAGGCCGCGGATGCCGCCGTGTCGGAAGACTTGAAGGACATCAAGCCCCCCATGTACGATGGCAACCCCCTCAACCTCGACCGCTTCTTGGAGAAGCTGGACAATTGGGGGCTGACCGTCACTGAAGACCTGCCTCCCGCGGATGCGGAGAGATATGTCTTCAGACGGTTCAGGTACCGCCTGCCGGAAGTGCTCGGCGAGCTATACTTCGTGGCGACCAAGGAGGGGAGAATCAAGACCCTCAAGGAAGCCAAGAAGTGGCTCAACGAGCAGGAGCGGATGGACGCTCCGCAGGTGGCTGCCAAGCGCTGGAAGTCCATCAAGCTTGAGCATGATGGACGGGAGATCCGCCTACGAGATTGGCGAGACTTCCGAGGGAAATACACCCTCTCCCGCCGCAACGTGGAGGATTGGAACGAGGGTGACGAGCAGGCTCGCCTGCTCTCCATGCTGCCGGAAGCATGGATCAAGAGGGTCACCAAGGAGGAATCCAAGAGGGCCAAGTCCAACCACACGGTCAAGATGATGCTCCCCAAAGAGTATCATACAAACGTGGTGGCTTGGACGAAGAAGAACGTGGCCCGGGATGTCAAACGGCACTCCCTGCGGAACGCTGTCCTCATCACCGTCTCGGGCGATCGCGAGAAGACCGCGATGTGGCGCCTTGACGAGTGTGAGTTGAGCGGCCAGACCATCCGTCTGCAGCCCATCCCGGCGCGGATGAGCTGCGACGAGATCCTGGAGTGGGTTGGCAAGGAAGTACTCAAGGAGTACCGAAACCTCCACCACACCCGCGGGTTGAGGCCCGGCAACCGCGACGTCAACTACGTTGGCGAGGGACCTGGCGGGGAAGCTGCCATGGACCCAGCGGGAGCCGGCGGCGATGAGACTCTCGTCGACGACGACGACGACGATGAGCCCGCCGAAGTGGCCGTTTGTGCCTTCGTGGCCAAAAACCTGAGCGCGGGGAGCAAACCGGGAAACTGGAAGCCCCTGCAGCAGGATTGGAGGAAGCAGGAGAAGAGGGACCCTCGCCGCATTGGCGACCCTCCGCTGTCCTTTGGGGAGTTCATACGAGCTCACCCTCAGGGCTGTTTCGTGTGTTATGGGAGGAAGCGAGGCTTCAACCATGACCACCGAACATGCCCCGTCCACAAGGCCGACACGGAGGCTTACAAGAAGGCGCACGGGTCGAAGAAGCGTGCGCCCGCGGGTATCCCGGAAGCCAAAGTGGAGGTCGACAAGGACGAGCTGGCCAAGCTGATGTTGTCGGTGGGGACCGAGTTGGCCAAAGAGATCCAGGAGATCAAGCGGAACTGGGTCCCCAGGTCGGACAACAAGAACAAGGAGAACAACCAGAATGACCAGAACAAGGACAAGGACAAGAAGGGTAAGAAAGGTGGAAGGAAGAAGGGCGTCAACGAGGTTGATGCGGAGGAGAACACCCCTTCCTCCACAACCGACGCCCCCTAGCGGAGCCCCTGCAGCCAAGGGCCCCAGCCAGGGCGGTCGCAGGATGGTGACGTGGGAAGCGCCGAACCATCCCAGTCGGGAGTCGATAAGCACAAAGGGACTGCCGCGGGCGGAAGGCCCGGTCCGGCACCCAGTCGCGGAGGCGGGGTGAGGGCAAGTGAAGGCACGAACCCTTGCACCCGTCCGTCCTTCGCGACCAAGAATGTGTTTGATGTACTACAGGATCTTTCCGAGAGTATCGGAGGATCACCCGGACCGCAGCTGGATGCTGCAGATGGGCAGCCTGAGCCCACTGTCCACGACCTGCACCAGTCGCTTGTTGAGCTTCTGGAACGGCCGGAGATCCTGAGTTTGCACGCCGTGCGCCGTGTCGGTCGCGAGCGGCAGTTGCATCTTAAGGTCCGTGCCTTATGCGGGGAAGTGGAAAAGGTTTTCGACGTGTTGGTCGACACGGGAGCTCAAGTCAGCTTGGTCAAGGCTGGCCTACTTCCACCAGAGTGTCTGACCGACAGTCGGAGACCTGTCAGGCTGAAGGTGGCGAACGGCCAGTACATGGTGGGAGGCACGAAGGAAGCGGCCATCGGGCTGCAGTTCGTGAACCATCGTGAGCTGAGACGCCCAGACCTCGGCAAGGAAATCCTCCTGCACGGTCGCTTCTACGAGGCCGAAATGGACTGGGACAATATCGTCGGGTACGACTTCATGATGGACACGGACTCCGGCGTCCTCCCAACCCAGGCCTCCATGACCCTGTACCAGGACGACCAGCTCTCGTGGCTTTTGTCACCTGAGCACCATGTGGAATGCCAATGGATCCACCCCGAACGCAATCAGCTCGAAGTGGCCGCGCTGGACACTGAGCCCACTGGGCCAGCAAACCAGGAGTACGGCGTAAGGCCGGAAGTGGCGAACCGAGTGGTCGCGGACCTGGGAGCGTCGGATCTGGCCCTGGATGCATTCTCTTCAGGAACCTCCGCCCATCTTCGGGTTTGTGAGAAGTACTGGAGCGCCCAGGACTCTGCGTGGAAGAAGCACTGGGGTCCGCATCAGGGATTGATGTGGATCCATTGCCCCCGTTGGGACACTCCAAGAGCGATAGCGAAGATTCGCAAGGACCGCTCCAAGGCAGTGCTGGTTGTTCCTATGGGATGCACCGAGGAGAAAAGTACCCGACATTGGGTAGCCTCATTGACCAACATGACCTTAAACAAGGTCGTCCTACCGGCTGGAGAGAGTGTCTATCAGGACGCTAAGGGACAGCCCATGCCACCCCAGAGATGGCCAACGGAATTCCACTATGTGGATGGGGGCATTAATCAGGCCGACACCACGGACTTCGTGTGTGTCAACCGCATCATAGCGGAGCCATGGCGGCAATGCTTTGCGGTTCCCCCTGTTGACATCGAAGAATCGGAATCGGAAGACCCCCTCACTGAAGAGGAGTGGGATCTGGTTCAGGGGTATATGGATCAGCCCTTTCACGACTGGGGAAACCAGCGTGAGGGCAAGGGCCAGGACAGAGCCTGGTGGGAAGTGGACTCGATCGTCTCTGGTTCCTATGACGGGAACACCTTCGTGCAGAGGGTGCTGGACCACCTATCAAGCCAGGACGAGCCAATCGGGGGTAACCCACCCACCTACGGCGATCTATTCCGAGGCAAGACCAGAGATGGCCCTTTGGGCCACCTGGGAAGACCGCCTGAGCTGAAGACGAGCGGAGTAGCTACCCCTCAAGTAAGCTCCGTGGTTCAAGTGCCCGGAAAAGCCAAGGCGGAGTCCGACGATTGCCCCAAGATTCAGGCATTGAGGGCCAGGCTGAAGCAGAAGTATGGGGATACCTTCTTCAGCGTAAAGCCTGTGTTTCCTCCACCGGTACGTGGACCGTATGGCGAGGCCAAGATACGACTGAAGCAGGACCCCCGTGTGTGACGGCACCGGGAGTTTGCCCTGAGGGGCGAGAGGAAAGAGGCCATGGAGAAGATCCTCCGTGACTTCATTCAGAGAGGCTGGCTCGAGCCGTGCCACTCCGAATAGGCCTCTCCGTGCTTCGTCGTCCCCAAGAAGGTTGCCGGTGAGTGGCTGCTCGTGGTTGACTACCGCGGCCTGAACACCCAAACGCAGCACGACAGCTATACGCTGCCCCTCATTGAGGACATGCTGCAAAAGCAACACCGGCGGAGGATCTTCACGGTGATTGACCTGAAACATGGTTATCATCAGATGCCTCTCGCCGAGGAGTCCCGTGCCTGCACAGCCATGAGCACCCCACTTGGACCTCTCCAGTGGAAGGTGATGCCCATGGGCGTTACCAACGGCAATGCGGCTTTTCAGCGGATGCTGGAGAACCTGCTTGAGCCGATGCGCGACTGTGCGGACCCCTTCGTGGACGACGTGATCATCGCGTCCGGGGACCCCAGTATGAGCTACGAGGAGCTCCTGGAGGCACACGAGAGGGACGTCACTCGAGTGCTGGACCTTCTGGTTCGGCACAAACTCACGGGCAGCAGTGACAAGGCCACCATTGCGGTAAGCGAGGTGGTCTTCGCTGGCCACGTAGTCGGGAACGGGCAGCGAAAGCCCATACCTGGCAAGGTGGCTGCGATTGAGCACTGGGAAAAGCCCAAAACGGTCTCTGAGCTACGGGCGTATCTGGGGTTCTGCAATTACTACTCGGGGTATATCAAAATGTATGCCGAGTATGCAGCCCCCATGACGACCATGCTCAAGGGCAACCGAGAGGAGACCAAGAAGGGGTCCAAGAAGGCTCTGGTCTGGACAGCTGAGTCCGACCGTGCCTTTGAGGGGATGAAGCAGGCGCTGCTATCCGCAGTGGGTCTGCACCTCGTGGATCCCGACCGAGGGTTCGTCCTGCGCACCGACGCTTCCGACTACGCCATTGGCGCTGTGTTGGAGCAAGTGCTTGACGACGGGAGGCACGTGCCCGTGGCCTTCTGGAGCCGAGTCCTGGCGGAAGGCCAGAGACGGACGTGGACGCCCCGTGAAAAGGAGGCGTATGCCATCGTCATGGCTCTCAGGAAATGGGCTGGGTACATAGCCCTCCATCCCGTCACCGTCTGCACCGACCATCAGAGTCTGCAGTCGTGGCACAAGGAGCACGTGGACACCCCCTCAGGTCCCGCCTCCCGACGGGCAAGATGGCATGAGACCTTGGCCAAGTTCGACCTCACGGTTGTGTATATTCCTGGAAAGGATAACACTGTGGCGGACTGTCTCAGTAGGTGGGCCTATCCCGCCAGCAAGGGCATGACGGATATCTCTGCCCATGGCGATGAGGCTGAGACCGCTGAAGCCAAGAGGATCATAGAAATGGAGCGCCTGATGGAGGAGGAGGGTGCAAAATGCTTCGTCGTCATGGCTGCGGATGCCCCCCTCGCGTCGAGGGTGAGCAGAGCGGTCAGTGTACTCGCCCCTGAGGGAGCTGAGTCCGACAAGCACCTCTTCCCGGAGTCTTGCCTCCAGGACGACTGGACCGACGACTACGCCAAGTCTGAGGCCTTTGCGGCCGAGTATAGGGCTGTGACCGACCCTGATGACGGGCAGAAGTGGCCAAAGGGGCTGACCGAGGAAGATGGCAAGCTCTACCAGAATGGTAAGCTGCTAGTACCGGAGTCCCGGGTGCTCGAGCTTTGTGAAGCTTGGCACCACCACATGCTGCACCCAGGGGTCAAGAAGCAGGCTCTTGACATGCAGCGTTGGTTCGAGATCGACCATATCGTTCTCTACACCGCCATCAAGAAGGTCAGGAAGGGTTGCTCGGTCTGTCAGGCCTGCAATCCCGACAACCGGAACGTCAAAGGGGAAGCCCAGTGGACCCCGGTTCCTGACCAGCCCATGGAGAGCGTGGCCGTGGACGTCTTCTCCATGCCTGAAGTGCACATTGGCAAGGAGACCTTTGACTGTGTGGTTCTCTGTGTGGACCGCCACAGCGGCTACGTAGTGGCCGTTCCGGCACGCAAAAAGGGGTTGCTTGCCAAAGAAGTGGCAGTCATGATGATTCGTCATTGGCTGACCGTCTTTGACATCCCCCGCACCATTTGCAGTGACCGAGGGCCCCAGTTTACTGGTGGCTGGTTCAAGGCTATGTGTTCCCTCATGGGAATACGTCACGCCAAGAGCTTCGCCTATCTCAGCCGGTCTAACGGCCGTGCTGAAGTGGCTGGACGGCAGCTGTTCGAGAAGCTGCACAAGATCCACATCACCAATCCACGTCGGAACTGGTTTGAGGAGATGTGGCCTGCTCTGAAGGCCCATCATGACACCCCCACTCCGGGCGGTTTGTCCCCTCACCAGATTCTGTTTGGCAGGGACCCCCTGGGTAGGGGACTTCCCTTGTCTGGTGATGGCATGGCTATGGATGCCAAGGAATTCTTCGCGCGGCAAGAGCAAACGGCGCGGGACATCCGCCAGCAGCTCGAGAAGGAGCATGCTGAGCGTCAGAAGTCCGCCCCGAGCTCGACAGCGCAGAAGTTCAGGGAGGGAGACCCGGTGTGGGTGATCAGACCCCGCCCCATGGGCACCCACCGCACCAAGACCTGGTTCACACCCGGCGAGGTTGTCCGCAGGATTGGTGAGGACACCTACCGCATCAAGGTGGGTCACGGACAGTTCCGGGAGCGCCACGACCCGACCTCCGTGGCCAACATGTGTCCCTGAGCTATGCCGCACATGAGGCTGACTCGGACGACGATTATGCGGACCAGGACGACTATACAGTCGAGAAGATCCTGGCTCAGCGTCCGAAAGCCCCGGCACCCGGAGGTCTGGAGTTCAAGGTTCGTTGGCGAGGCTATGGGCCGTCCCACGATACCTGGGAACCCGTCTCCTCGTTCGTGCCGCGGGTCAATACTCCCTTCATGGAGTACATCCGCAAGCACAAGACCAAGATCCACGTTTCGGACTTGGCAGCACTCACCCGGGCGATTGCAGCCAGGGGCGCCTGATCGGTGCCCTGAGCTCTCCCCTGATGTGTTATGAGCGCTTGTGAGGTCGACGGATCGTCCCTTACTTGCTTGCTCTCTTCTATCTTCCGGTGACCTGCCTTCGGAATGGCCATAAACCCCCCCCTGCTGTATCCAGAGGAGGATGGCCCCTCTCTTCTTCTCTTTGTCACTCCCCCCCCTGCTGAATCCTCGGGAAACCAGGTAGGGCGACTGACCTTCATATTTCTGAGCTCTTGGGGCCTTGAAGCCCATACGACGTTGCGCAACGGATGCCGCTGTCATCGGCATTGCGATTTTTGGTGTGTGGTCTGGTTCCATGGCACTTGCGGAATCCAGACCAGTCGACGTGTGTCTCCAGACTATATATGGCCTGCATTCAGGCGTTTTCCTGTCCACCCTCCTGCATTGCCTTATCCTAACCGGGGCGTGGTTTGGCGCTCTGTCCAGAGTGTGTTTACGCGCCTATTTACCCCATTTATTGCTCATTTTCTCTGCCCCTCCAGGATATGTGCATCTGTATGTTGAGTCTTGTCGGCCCATCACTGAGATGTGGACTGTTTTTCCTCCGAAGGGATGCGAATCGTATACGAAGGCGCCTTGAGTCGCCGTGTACATGTACATACAGCCTCGTCCAGCCTGGACCAGTACCTAAGTACAGATTCTACTGTTTGAGTGCCCGTGATACCGTGTTGCCCTATTCACTGTGATGTGGAGATCCTGATGGCGCCAAGCGGGAAGCCCAGTTGCCTGACTACACTCCCAGCGGTCCGCCACTGTCAGTCCCAGTGTGAGCCTACCGACTCGCAGACGCACTTGCAGTCGGATGGCGGCCTCCGGTGCTCCTGACCTCGGTCAGTCTGCCTGGGAAACTGGTGGTTTGAGGAGTCGACGCCTCCGCCCACACTGCATGAGGACTCCCTCATGTATGGCCTTCGTGGTAATAGGGCGAGGGAAAAGACGGCCTTGATCCCCGATCCCTTAAGGAGGAGCTCCCTTAAGATCCCTTAAGGAGTTCGGCTGTATCACTCTGGACTCGCGTCGTATGGATATGGACATGGTGCGCCCGAGGAAGGACCCGTGGGGAATCTCCCCAGTCGACGGGCCTTGGGAAGCTTCGGGTAGCCTGATGGATCTTTGTGGTCGCTCTCGACTTGTGAGACCACCTCGGTCGTCGTGTGACGCCTATGTTGGCTGTGTATGCCACTGCCACTGTGGTGGTGACCGTAGCAGCCGGCACCCGGTGCGCCTGGTATGGGTTAACGGGTCCTTTGGATGCCGAACAATCGCCGCCAGGACCCGGGACTTGATACTTGATACTATACTTGAAGTTACAAGGCCATCACCGCCGCGGACGAGCAGCATGGTATGAAGGGACAAACAGGGAGGAACAAAAAGACCACCGAGGTAAAGCACAACACAACAAAAAAAAAAAAAGTAAAAAAAAAAAAAAAAAAAAAAAAAAAAAAAAAAAAAAAACCAAGCATACACACGTGACTAGTGGGGTCCAAGTATGTTGCCACGCTACGCTACGGAACCGAGACGTGCCCACCGCCCACCCGCACGCCCGCTCATGTAGGAGGCGAAGGGGAGCGAAAGGGAACAAAAGGTATGCCGCCGCATGCAAACGAATAGTAGACAAGCCACACACCGCCACCAAGAACGCAAGTATGTTACCATGTCGTGCCACGTCGCCAACCGCGGAGTTGCGTGGGTTAGAACACACAAATAGCCAGGGAGGGGGACAGGAAGAGCAAACACACAAATAGCATAGCGCCGGCGAGTGCCGGGTCCCAACAAACACACGTGCACGCACCCATGTTCTATCCTCACAGGTCCCGAAGAGAAGCGTATGCTCGTGTCGTCCGGGCGTCCGGGCGTTAAAGTAGGGTTGTCTTAGACGCTTAGGCAAGTATTGCGTCGTGCCGTCGTCACACATAAGCGAACGCCCGACAAGGCGGGAGGACTAGAACACGTTAAGGTAGTGGGGAAAGAGGCAGGTATGTTGAATGTCACGCCGCGCACGCGGAACGGGCGACGAGAAAAGGTAGCGACCAAAGGGGGGTGGAAACAAGCCGGGAGCAAATGGGGCGATAAACCTACACGCAAGCCGGTCGCACACGAATGTCACATGACGTACCAGCCAGATCGAGGTGCCGTGTCGCGACAAAACCGCCGCCGCCGCACGCTTGCTTACGCACCCTTCTCTCCCTACGCAGGTTCAAAAGAGGAAGCCCGGGCCGACAAGAAAAAAGACAGAGACACGCAACAAAGCGGAGGCAGGGAAAAAGTGCATGCCGGGGAGAGGGGTAGAGGAAAGGGTAAAGAGCAACGAAGCCGCGAAAGGAACAAGGGGAAGCCAGCGAACGAGCAAGGGGCGTACACAGAGGAGGGGGCACGGCGGGCGCACGGCGAGCACAACACCGCACCGGAGAGGGGAGCACCGGAGGACCAAGGAAAGAGCAGCACCACGCACCACGACACGCACGGCACAGGCACCACACACACCGCACACACCCAACGAACCCCGGCAACCCACCCGGCAGTGGGCGGGCAGACGGGAGAGGGACAGCGCCTGACCCCAAGCGCCCCTCACCATGGTGGAAGGCACCCCCCCCGGGGACGCCTTTCCGCCACCCCCACAGCGAGCAACGCCGGCCCGCAAGGGCGCACGCTGTGGGGCCGGTGCCGGGCCCCCACGCCCACACCGACCGCACCCGGGACACGCGGGTCGCGGAACCCTGGCTGCACGCTCCGGAGGACGGGCAGCCGGGGGAGGGACAGCGCCTGGCACCAGGCGCCCCTCACAACGGTGGAAGACAGCCCCCCCCGGGGACGCCCTTCCGCCACCCCCACAGCGAGCAACGCCGGCCCGCAAGGACGCACGCTGTGGGGCCGGTGCTGGGTCCACACGCCCGCATCGACCGCACCCGGGACACACGGGTCGCGGAACCCTGGCTGCACGCTCCGGAAGACGAGCGGCCGGGGGAGGGACAGCGCCTGGCACCAAGCGCCCCTCACAACGGTGGAAGGCAGCCCCCCCCGGGGACGCCCTTCCGCCACCCCCGCAGCGAGCAACGCCGGCCCGCAAGGGCGCACGCTGTGGGGCCGGTGCTGGGTCCACACGCCCGCATCGACCGCACCCGGGACACACGGGTCGCGGAACCCTGGCTGCACGCTCCGGAGGACGAGCGGCCGGGGGAGGGGCAGCGCCTGACACCAGGCGCCCCTCACAACGGTGGAAGGCACCCCCCCCGGGGACGCCCTTCCGCCACCCCCACAGCGAGCAACGCCGGCCCGCAAGGGCGCACGCTGTGGGGCCGGTGCTGGGTCCACACGCCCGCATCGACCGCACCCGGGACACACGGGTCGCGGAACCCTGGCTGCGCGCTCCGGAGGACGGGCAGCCGGGGGAGGGACAGCGCCTGACACCAGGCGCCCCTCACAACGGTGGAAGGCAGCCCCCCCCGGGGACGCCCTTCCGCCACCCCCACAGCGAGCAACGCCGGCCCGCAAGGGCGCACGCTGTGGGGCCGGTGCTGGGTCCACACGCCCGCATCGACCGCACCCGGGACACACGGGCCGCGGAACCCTGGCTGCACGCTCCGGAGGACGAGCGGCCGGGGGAGGGGCAGCGCCTGACACCAGGCGCCCCTCGCAACGGCCGAAGGCACCCCCCCCGGGGACGCCCTTCCGCCACCCCAACAGCGAGCAACGCCGGCCCGCAAGTGGGGCTGGTGCTGGGTCCACACGCCCGCATCGACCGCACCCGGGACACACGGGTCGCGGAACCCTGGCTGCGCGCTCCGGAGGACGAGCAGCCGGGGGAGGGACAGCGCCTGACACCAGGCGCCCCTCACAACGGTGGAAGGCACCCCCCCCGGGGACGCCCTTCTGCCGCCCCCACAGCGAGCAACGCCGGCCCGCAAGGGCGCACGCTGTGGGGCCGGTGCTGGGTCCACACGCCCGCATCGACCGCACCCGGGACACACGGGTCGCGGAACCCTGACTTCACGCTCCGGAGGACGGGCAGCCGGGGGAGTGACAGCGCCTGACACCAGGCGCCCCTCACAACGGTGGAAGGCACCCCCCCCGGGGACGCCCTTCCGCCACCCCCATAGCGAGCAACGCCAGCCCGCAAGGGCGCACGCTGTGGGGCCGGTGCTGGGTCCACACGCCCGCATCGACCGCAGCCGGGACACGCGGGTCGCGGAACCCTAGCTGCACGCTCCGGAGGACGGGCGGCCGGGGGAGGGACAGCGCCTGACACCAGGCGCCCCTCACAACGGCGGAAGGCAGCCCCCCCCGGGGACGCCCTTCCGCCACCCCCACAGCGAGCAACGCCGGCCCGCAAGGGCGCACGCTGTGGGGCTGGTGCTGGGTCCACACGCCCACATCAACCGCGCCCGGGACACGCGGGTCGCGGAGCCCTGGCTGCACGCTCCAGAGGACGAGCGGCCGGGGGAGGGACAGCGCCTGACACCAGGCGCCCCACACAACGGTGTAAGGCACCCCCCCCGGGGACGCCCTTCCGCCACCCCCACAGCGAGCAACGCCAGCCCACAAGGGCGCACGCTGTGGGGCCGCTGCTGGGTCCACACGCCCGCACCGACCGCACCCGGGACACACGGGTCGCGGAACCCTGGCTGCACGCTCCGGAGGACGAGCGGCCGGGGAAGGGACAGCGCCTGACACCAGGCGCCCCTCACAACGGTGGAAGGCACCCCCCCCGGGGGCGCCCCTCCACCACCCCCACAGCGAGCAACGCCGGCCCGCAAGGGCGCACGCTGTGGGGCCGGTGCCGGGTCCACACGCCCGCACCGACCGCGCCCGGGACACGCGGGTCGCGGAACCCTGGCTGCACGCTCCGGAGGACGAGCGGCCGGGGGAGGGACAGCGCCTGACACCAGGCGCCCCTCACAACGGTGGAAGGCACCCCCCCCGGGGACGCCATTCCGCCACTCCCACAGCGAGCAACGCCGGCCCGCAAGGGCGCACGCTGTGAGGCCGGTGCTGGGTCCACACGCCCGCATCGACCGCACCCGGGACACGCGGGTCACGGAACCCTGGCTGCACGCTCCGGAGGACGAGCGGCCGGGGGAGGGACAGCGCCTGACACCAGGCGCCCCTCACAACGGTGGAAGGCACCCCCCCCGGGGACGCCCTTCCGCCACCCCCACAGCGAGCAACACCGGCCCGCAAGGGCGCACGCTGTGGGGCCGGTGCTGGGTCCACACGCCCGCATCGACCGCCCCCGGGACACGCGGGTCGCGGAACCCTGGCTGCACGCTCCGGAAGACGAGTGGCCGGGGGAGGGACAGCGCCTGACACCAGGCGCCCCTCACGACGGTGGAAGGCACCCCCCCCGGGGACGCCCTTCCGCCACCCCCACAGCGAGCAGCGTCGGCCCGCAAGGGCGCACGCTGTGGGGCCGGTGCTGGGTCCACTGCCCGCATCGACCGCGCCCGGGACACGCGGGTCGCGGAACCTGGCTGCACGCTCCGGAGGACGAGCGGCCGAGGGAGGGACAGTGCCTGACACCAGACGCCCCTCACAACGGTGGAAGGCAGCCCCCCCCGGGGACGCCCTTCCGCCACCCCCACGGCGAACAACGCCGGCCCGCAAGGGCGCACGCCGTGGGGCCGGTACTGGGTCCACACGCCCACACCGACCGCGCCCGGGACACGCGGGTCGCGGAACCCTGGCAGCGCGCTCCGGAGGACGAGTGGCCAGGGAAGGGACAGCGCCTGGCACCAGGCGCCCCTCACAACGGTGGAAAGCACCCCCCCCGAGGACGCCATTCCGCCAGCCCCACAGAGAGCAGCGTCGGCCCGCGAGGGCGCACGCTGTGGGACCGGTGCTGGGTCCACACGCCCGCATCGACCGCGCCCGGGACACACGGGTCGCGGAACCCTGGCTGCACGCTCCGGAGGACGAGCGGCCGGGGAAGGGACGGCGCCTGACACCAGGCGCCCCTCACAACGGTGGAAGGCACCCCCCCCGGGGGCGCCCTCCCGCCACCCCCACAGCGAGCACCGCACCAACGCACCAACGCACCAGCCACGGGACATCCGCACCCCGCCCCCTGCTCTTAGACACAGCGACATAGCAATGGCGGAACCCGCGGCACCACGCAAGACACGCCCCCGATCTCCGACGCTGGACGAAGCACACGAGGTCATCAGGGCGCTGGGACTCAGAGACGGCGAAGGAGACCCCCCACAAGAGGACACGGGCACAGACTCCGACCTGGAGGCATTGCCGGAGCCCCCCGCGGGGGGCGCGCCCGCGGAACCTGCGCCGCCGGCGGGCAGCGTATCCGCGATCTGCCCCGCGTGGAAACGGGGCCATTGCACCGGCGAAGGCTGGTGCCCCAGACAGCACCCCCAGCCCGATGCCGACGACGGAGCGTTGCCCGAGGTGAAACCCGCGGCCGCACGCGCCGCCCTACGCTACGGGGTGACGCAGGGTTGGATCCTGGATGAGACCGCGCGCGGCAGCGTGAACATCCAGGAGGCTGTCGACCGCGTCACCCACGCGGGACAGGCGGCGGTGGCCCTGCACACCCGGGGCCGCCACGGAGGACCCGCAGAGGGGATCATTGTGGATCCCTCGGGAATGGTGCTGGTCCTGGCGGCGGACATGGCCCGAGGGGTGCTCCACGTGTCCCGCGTGCGGCGGGCGTGCCCACAGTGGACCATCCAGGTGTACACCCCCCCGCGGGCGTGGCCCTTTTCCACATGGGCGGTGCTCGCCGTCATGTGGCACCTGGCACCAGAGGACGCCCCCACAGGGACCGCGGAGGACATCGCCCGGGACCTCCACACCTGGCCGGCCGACCAGGAATACCCCTGGCGCAGGCCCCGGGGCGGCCTCCCGGTGGCACCAGCGGCGGAGGGGCTCAGCCTCGCGGCAACCCTCCAACGGCACCCCGACAAGTATGCACGCCACTTCCTGCAGACGGGCACGGTCCCGGCCGCCCCGCCAGACTCCGAGTGGCGATGGGACGCAGGGGTGGCGCAACCACTGCCGGGCCCCTGGACCCTCCCGTTGTGGTACTTACCAATGGGCACCTTGGCCCACGCCACCCAGGCCGTCAAGGGGGCTTTCCCGCAGCCGCCCCTCCCCGGCGTGGCCCTGCTCCGCGGCCTGCAGGCGGGGGCCGCCTGGGTACGGTGGAGGGAAGGGAAGGGGCGCTCGAGCCCCTACTTCCCCATGGTCCAAGGCCAGGCACTGATTCATGCCGAGGGCATGGGGACCGTGGAATGGGGGGCGATCGTGCCCGGCACGGCGTGCAGGTGGGTCACGGCGGCCGCCCCACAGCCCATGCGGTCGCCGCCGGCGTGCCACCGCCTCCTACGGATGGTCCCCTCATTGGCCCCCCGGCACGCCTTTACAAGGGACGTGTGGAAAGCCGTACTGAGCCACACCAGGGAGTGGCTGACGAACCCGGGTACGCGGTACCCGCCCGGACCGGTGCTCGAACAGCTCACGGCCCCCACACCCGGGGTCCTCCACGCCCTACACAGGGCGTCGGCCCTCACGAAGCAGCTCAACGACGAAGTGCTGGACCTGGCGCTGGAGCCGCTGCGGGTGCTCTATTCGCAGGCACACATCCCACCCGCGGGCACGTCCAACCGCCTAGGCCGCCTGGGGTTGCAGCGCCGCGTCGAGGCCGCGCACCCAGGAGGCGTGGTGGAACAGTGGCTAACGCTCCGCAATCCGTCCGCCGCGGAGGGCCACTGGTACCTGCACCAGCTCCTCTTCCAGCCACGGGCAGCCCCGGAACACCGCCGGCAGGACCCGTACCACACGCACCCGGAGCGCCGAGGCGCGCAAAACTACCCGCAGCCAATCCCGCCCGCCCTCCCGCCGGGGCAGGGCCCGGAGGCGCTACAGCGGGGCCCCCCGCTCGACACCGCCACCACGGTACAGCAGTGGGGAGGCGACGATGCGAGCGGTGCCGAACCGGACTGCACGAACTGCGGAGCGGTGGCCTGGATGGCAGCCTGCAGGCACCTCACCCGAGATACCACGGGGCTCCGGCAGTACAGACCCACGGACCGCACGGCACTGGCGTCCGCGGTCGCGGCCGTCACCATGGGTCCAGTGGCGGCGTGGCCGGCGCAGCTGCTGCCCCACGTCCCCTGCCGCGACACGCGGCCCCGACGGCCGGCCGCGACACACGAGCCGACGGCGCCCCTCACGGCGGAGCAACTATACGTCGTCGCGGCGGCTTTGCTAGCAGACGGCGGGGAGAGCTTCGTCCACCACCACGGCCCGGCGCAAATTGCGGGATGCATACAAGGGCCCCAGCGCGATGCACCAGACCCGTGGCATGCCACACTCCGCGGGCGCACCCGCGTCTGGGGTGCGGGCGATGGCGCACCCCCGCCCGGGCCTAAGCAGGGGGAGGCGCTGGTACTGCAGACGGCAGGATACCAAGCCATCGTACACGGCCACGCCGGAGGGTACCGGTCGCACGTCCTGGCCGGAGGCCGATGGGCGGTCTGGCACAGCACCGCCAGGCAAGGGGCATTCCCGCCCCTGTCCCACGTCGACTGGCGACAGGGGCCCACCCAGGCCTACTACATGTCGGCGGACCCCTGGCCGCTGGCGGTCCTGCTGCACACGGTCAGCGCCCCCAACAAGAGGCAGGAACCGGGGTGGGTCAACCCCCCCGCACTGGTGTGGAGCCCCGACCAGGAGGAGCATCTACGGGCTGCGTGGCAGGGAGACGCCATCAGGGCCACGGACGTCCCGGACCTCCACGCGGGGCCCATCACGCACGCCCGCCCAGCGGCCACCCTGGCGGTGGCCCAACGGGGGCAGCAGAACCCACAGTGGGTGGTCCGCATGTTCAGCCCGGCGGACGCGCACGTCGTCGTCTGCGACCCTGAACGCCTGCCGGGGCCCGAAGCCGTGATCCGCGTGGCAGACTGCACACGCATGATCATCAAGGCGCTGCGGGAGGGCGAACACCACGCCCTCCTGCTCCAGGTCAGGCTGAAGGACAACGCCCGGGCGGCGGGGCCGGGAGTGTGGCCGGCAGCGGCGCACCCCGCCGACCTGGAGCTCCAGCTGGCGGTCCCGACCACGGTGTACCACTGGCTACAGGCCTTCCACGACCTGCGGTGGAGGAGCAAACCCGACCGCCAAATCGGCTCCACGCACTGGCAAACGTGGCTGCAAGCAGACGTGCAGCGCGATGCCATCCGAGGCCTCGGGCCCGCGCCCGCGACGCGAGCCCTCGATGCGGCGGCCCCGGGCC
Organism: Eutreptiella sp. 'Long Island Sound 2002'; assembly: GCA_964036045.1. Taxonomy (NCBI): domain Eukaryota; phylum Euglenozoa; class Euglenophyceae; order Eutreptiales; family Eutreptiaceae; genus Eutreptiella; species Eutreptiella sp. 'Long Island Sound 2002'. The sequence goes on along the minus strand of OZ038388.1, from coordinate 63,604,397 downwards.
GCACGCTGGCACCACACACGGTGCCGCTGGCCAACCTGCCCTTCGAACCGGCGGCGGAGGGCGCCATTCGGAAGTCGGTGCAGCTCCCCCCGGCGCGAGGGGCCACGGAGCCGACGAAATGCCCCCTGTGTGCGGACAAGTACTACACCAGCGGGGCGATGCTGGAACACCTGGCGTGGCACGCGGTGCACGCTGCGGCCCCGGCGGACGGCAAGGAGGCGGCCGCCAACATCCTGCAGGGGAGAGCACGGAGGTCCCCGTGGCACGCCCCGTACACCCGGCGCCCCCCGCCCCAGGCAGCCGACCACGCAGATGGAGGTGAGGAGGCACCCGGAGCGGCCCCGGGGGCCGGCGGTGCGGCCCCACCAGGGCCCATGTCCATCCCCGCGGGGCTGGCCCCCCTGGCCCCCCTGACTCCCCCGGTCCCCCGGGCCCCCTTGTGGGCCCCGCTGGGAACGGGCTCAGCGGATGCGGCGCACCCAGATGCCCTGGCGGCACCAGCGAACCCGGCGGCGATGCCGACGCGGGATAGCTGACTCCAGGAGGACACGACGGGCGACGCCCTGTGGCTCCTCTCGTGGAACCTGCGCAACGGCCTCGTGCCGCCAGACCGGTCCCTCCGGGACACACTCCGGCGGCGCAGGGGGCCGGCGGCCTGCACCGACAAGGAGCACCTCGTCACCGGCATGCTGCCCCAGGAGGGGGGCTTTGCCATCATGCTCCAGGAAACGGGGATCGCCACCAGGGCGCAGGAGATGCACGTGGCCGCGGCGCTCCGGGACAAGGGGTACACCGCCTACTTCAGCAGCCGGCTGGCGGAGACGGGGGCCACCTCCACCTCGAGAGGGGGGGGCCTCCTCACCGCGGTCAGCAGCAAGTACGTGGCGGAGCACGAGGGGCTCAGCTTCACGGAAATTGTCCCCGGGAAAGCCGCGGCCCTGGAGATCCGCACGGACGGGGGAGGCCTCACCCTCATCAACGTCCACGGGCCGCAAGCAGGTTGCTCCCCGTGGGCGGGACGGGCGGCGTTCTGGGCCGACATACAAATGTATGCCACGGCACGCAGCCTCGGCGGGAGACACCCGGTGATCATCGCCGGTGACACCAACATCTACATGGATGTCCCCGCCAACCCGGCCACGGAGCATTTCCGAGCGGGCTGGGAAGCCTGCGGCTTCCGAAGAGCCGCGGCGGGCGGAGAGGAGGACATGACCCCCACGCTCCACCCGTCCCAGCACAGGGTGGACACTTTCCTGGTCAACGAGCCCCTCCTGCCGTGGTCCCTGCGGGAGAGCGTCTGGGCTCGCGGCATGGCACACCCCCAGGTGGTCGGCTCGGACCACCTCCCGGTCCGCCTGGCCCTGCCGGGCCTCCTCAGCGCAGCGGGGCACGCGGCGATGCCCACCCCCTACAGCCACACGGAAGGCCGCCTCCTCCCGTACGACGCCGAGGCCGCGCCCGTCCAACACTGCCTGTGGGCGGCGGTCACCGCCGCGCAGGATGAACCCTCACTGGCGCCCTGGCTAGGTCCCGCAGAACAGCACGACTACGGGTCCATGCCCGCGGCTGCGGTGGGCAAGGTGTTCGAACACCTCCACGCGACGCATGACGCCCTGGCGCGCGTGGTGGGACGCCGGCAGCCGTCTCCGGCGGGAACGGACCCGGCGGAGGGGGACCCCCCGGAGAGCGGAAAGCAGCTCCAGGCAGCGGTCCTCCGCTATGACACCCTGGCAGCGCGCGCCCCGGCAGCGTACCAGGCGGACGCGGCCAGGCATGGCATCCGGTCCGAGGCGGCGCTCCGGCTCACGGAGGAACTGCAGAGTGTGTCGCCCGGGTTCCGCCCGACCACGCAGGGCCAGCTGCAGGAGGAGCTGGAGAGGCAAGCAGCCGCCCTCGAGGAGGACATTCGCCAGCTCCGCGCCCTCCTGGCGGCAGACCGCAAGCGCGCCATCAAGGAATTCTGGCGCCGCCACGCCCCCGACATCGCCCAGCGGTGGAAAGCCGTGCGGGGAGCCATAGAGGTAGAGGCCCCAGGCCCGTCAGGCCTCTGGAACGTGCGGGTTCCCAACACCCAAACGCTCCTCACGGAGGCCCACGACGTGATGTTCGCAGTTCGCGCCTTCTGGCGAGAACTGTATGACAAACGCCCGGTGGACCTCCCGGGTTTCCAGGCGGTCCTCGGCCGCCACGTCCCCCGGGTCCCTGAGGGAGCCTGGACACAGGTCCAGCAGTACTCCATGCAGGACCTGAAGTCCGCCCTGGACAAGGCCGATGGCAAGGCCCCAGGCCCCAACCACGTGGAGGCCCGCTTCATCAAGGCCCTCCCGGCACCCGTCCAGTGGCTCCTGGTCCACTCCTACCGGGCCATCCTCCGCGGCGCCCCGCCACCGATGCACTGGAGGGACGCGCACATCTGGCTCAGCCGGAAGGTACCGGGCTCTGCCAGACTGGACGACTACAGGCCCATAGCCCTGGGCCAGCTGGACATGAAGCTGCTCACGGGCCCCCTCACCCAGCGCATCACGGAGGTGCTCACACGGCACGGGGTGGTCAGCGACTGGCAGCAGGGGGCCCTCCCTGGCTCCAACACAGGCCCCCCGCTGTTCATGGCGCAGCGGCAGCTCCAGCGGGGAAGGCCCAACTACGTCTTCTCCTTCGACGCCCGCAAGGCCTTCGACACCGCCCCACACGGCGCCCTCCACCTCATCCTGCGCCACCTCTCCGTCCCGCCGGACGTCATTGACCTCCTGCTCTTCCTCCACACGTGCGCCAGGCTGCGCATCGTCACAGCACACGGGCTAACGCAGCCCGTCTACATGCTACGCGGCGTCCGGCAGGGCAACCCCGAGAGCCCCCTGCTGTACGCGCTCCTCCTGGAGCCTCTACTCAGGGCACAGGGGCACCGCCTGCGCCCGCCGGGAGGAGCCGAGCACGGCCTCATCCAGGCCTATATCGACGACTTGCTGGTGGTGGCCCACACGCTGCAGCACTTCGTCGAGGGCGTGGAGGCGGTGGCCGCGTACCTGGGGATGATGGGCATGGTGCTCAACCCCCGCAAGTGCGCCATGGCCACCACGGAGGGGGTCCCGGGCCTGCAGCTACGCCTCTGCCCCCACCTGGAAAACCCGTGGTACTGGGTACCAGCGGCGGACTCCGTCCCCTACCTGGGACTCCAGCTGCAGCCGGACGGGGAGTTCTCCCTGCAGCGCAAGCACCGGCTGCGCCTGGCGGCAGTGCACCACTGGTGCCTTAACACCCTCGCGCCACCGAAAGTGGTGCAGGACGTCATCCTGGCGATCCTCGGAGGGGTGACGCAGTACGTCGCCCCTTTCATCGCCGACGACTCCGACACTGCACGCCACCTGGACCACATCACGGTCCAGGTCGCGAAGGACAGGGCACGATACGCCTTCGACGCCTCGCGGGACAGCCTGCAGGATGACCGGACCCTGGGGCTTACACGGGTGCCCACGCGGTGCCAGCAGGCAGCGGTGGCCCTCGTGGGTACACTCGTCCACCACCGCGCAACCTCCGTGCGCGCGGAGGTCACCAAGATGTTCTGGGAGATAGCCGGCGCGCACGGAATATGCCCTGAGGTGCACTACCCCGTCCCGGAGTTCGCAACTCTGGCGGGAGGCGACTGGGTCCAGCGCGTACCCCGGGCCCTGGCCGCCCTGGGAGTGGGGATGTACAACCCCATCGAGTGCCCCAGGGCGGCTCATGTCCAACTACAGTCCCCGCCGGGCAAAATCGTCACGCTGCGCACCGCCAAGCTGCGACACCGCGACACGTGCCGCCTGACGGTGCCACACGCAACGCCGTGGCATGGGCACCACGGGCCACGCCACCCCTTCCCCGACAACGACGATCCGTGGCCGACGGCGGTGCGGGAGTGCCTCGACCAATGCGCCGATGAACACCTCCATTATTGCCGCCATGAGCAAGGGCCCACCAACCACCCCGGGTGGCGCGATGCCCTGGCCCACCTCTTCCACACCACCGGCACGCGGGACCCCCGCCTGAGACTCGTCCACCCCACGAGGGCTAAGCAGGACGCCCACACCGGCCCACGGGTGACCCCAGACGGCCTGCACCTCCACGTCGGGGGCTACCGCCGCCGGAACGGCCTGTCCCCCCCCACGCAGGGGGCGGCGTACCACCCGCCGGCGGCCCTCATGTACATCCTCCGCGACGTACTCGCGGAAAGCGAGCACCAAGAGCCCAACGCGGACGTGGCGTGGCCAGAGCCCTTACGCCCCCGGCCCCACGCGCCGATGCCGTTGTGGCTGGTGACCACAGACGACCAGTGCACCCAAGCGGCGGGACAAGCGCAGCTCCGGGCCGAGTGGGTGATAGTGCAAGTGGGGGCAGGCCAGCCCGAACCCCGTGGACTCCCCCGTGGCACCGCCCTACTGGTGGCTACAGGGGTGCCGCACGACCCACACATGGCGGTGCACGCGCTGGAGGACCGTCCGGAGGACACAGGACACTTGGTGGTACACCAGCGCGGAGGCCTGGCGTGGCTCAAGGAACATGTGACGGCGCTACGGTCCTGGGCAAGCACGGTCGCCGGAGCGGAGATCCGGCTGCACGACCACCCGGCGATCAGCCCAGGCGACACCAGGGCGCTGAGCATGGACCAACTGACCCACAGCCACCCCGACGTCCGGTGGCACTCCACCGACCTCAACGCGGGGTGGCTCAGCCCCACCGGATACTACTGGATCCCGGAGGCCTGGGGACACACCTCCTCTGACGCATCCGGGGGCGGACCCTGCAAACACGCCACCAGCGTCGCTCTCGCCGCCGACCTCACCCGCACGTGGGCGGTGGCCATCTCGGGCACGGTGCCTGACGGAGAAGGGGTGGCCGCCTCCCTCCCCCTACATTACGGTGCACACAGACCATGGGTCCACACGGTGGACGCCGAGGTCATCCTCCACCTCCTACGGCACGCAGATCGCGAGCGAACCACGGGGGTCCCCGCGGGCGCAGCGAAGGTGGTCAACCAGATGCCCCTGAGGTGGCTCCGGGACGGCCTGCGCGCGCGGGGGCAACACGCCGGGCACCCGTTCTGGTACGTCCGAGCCACCTCGCACCACAGTGACGCCCTACTGCACAAGGCGGACTGGGCGGCGTCCCAGGACACCGTCTTGCAGAACACGCCCCCGGACCCTGGCCACGCCCAACTCATCGTCGCCGGCCGTGGCGGCCATCTCGATCTACGGCCCCCCACGATGCGGGTGCTCGGCGAGGTCGCACAACGGGCGCAGACGGACCATGCGCTGACGCACCGGGGACACACACCTCTGGGCGCGGCCCACGCCACGGCCTACGTCCACGCCCGGGACCTCACCGCGGCGGCCACCAACCGCCGGGCGCTGCGGGCCCGAGACGGCCACACGCCGGTGCAGCGCAGGCTCCGCGTCCGGAAGGAGCGGCTCTCCGGCGTCGCCATCGTCCCGCAGCCGTGCCTTTTCTGCGGCGGCCCGGAAGAGACCCCGGTGCACATGCACGTGGGCTGCACCCACTCGCGGCTCCTCTGGCCCCACTACCGCCAGGCGGTGCACGAGGCGGCCCGCCACCTCCCACCTGGGGACAAGGCCCTGTGGGTGGCCTCGTGGCGCTCCGCAGGCGCCACGTGGACGGAGGTGTTCTGCTCCGGACTGGTGCCCGAGGACGCGGAGGCGCAGCTCCGCGCCAATCACCCGATACGACCCGCCGGGAGGGACCTCGGTGGACGACTTCCTCCACCACATGCTCCGGCTAGGGGACTTCGCGTGGGAGCTTCGCAACCACCGGCTGGAGCAACTCCTCCACGACCCCCTAAGCGCGGCGGCCCGGGCGCACCGGTGGCTCACTGCGGCGGAGGGCGACCACCCTCCCCCTCCCCCGCGCCCTGACAAGGACTTCGTAGCCTCCCTCCGTGTTGTGAATGGCACTCTGGAGTGCCCACCCCAAGAGGGCCCACACCCGTATCAGGACCTGCCGGGGGGGTTCTCGAGGCACCTGCAAGACGCCCTTTTCCCACCGTGGATCATCGGGCGCGGCTCCATGACCGCATGGGAGGCGCGCATCGTGGGAGAGGAGTGGGCGCGGGAGTGGGACCGGTGGTGCGCCGCCACGCGCGCCCCGGAGACCCCTGCGCAACGATACGCCGCCATCCCGCTCCGGGGGTGGGGGCCGGACACCCGGCCGAGACCCACCATGGTCCGAGGGGCGGGACCTGACCACCCGTGGGACGCGGCGACAGGGGAATGGCTGCAGGCGGCCCCGGGGCCGCAAACGGCATGGACTGGGGACGTATCCTCACTCGTCAGGACGCCCGTCCCGCCCCGCATCGTCCTTCACACCGCCAACGTGCTCCGGGCCACGGAGATACGCACGTGGGGACACGCTGCGGCCACCGTCCGGTGGCAACCCCCAGAGGACGGGGCCACCCAACTCACCGTGGCGCACTTCAAAGCGGGGGGGCCGGTATACGACGACGCCCTGTCCCGGCTGGGCGACACCCAGGGGCCCTTACTCCTCATGCTCCCCACCGGTATCGCAGCCGCGCTGCGCCAGGAACTGGACGGCTGCGAAGGGCTGCGAGTGGGGTGGGAAGCGGTCGCGGACGGCACCCTACTGGCCCTCCTCCACAGGGACACCGCGAACGGGCGCCAATGGGACGCGCTGACGCCCCACCTCACCGGGCGCCACGTGTACATGGCGAGCCCCCCCCAGGGGCACCCCCGCCCGTCGTGGGGCGACCTCATCGCCGCCTTCCACGACCACGGGATCCTCCCCGGCGACACGTGGCAGGAGGTCCAGCGGAAGACGCTTGGCAAGGACTACCGGCGCCGCGTCCGCGCCCGCTTGCTGGAGATCCGGGACCCCCTCCGACAGAGGTGGGACGACCTCTGGCTCCGCCATCTCGACCCTTGGTCGCCGCCCTCCCACCTCCCGCACACCTGCCGACTCTGCGGAGAGTGTGACACGGTGTCCTCCGCAGCAGCGGCAGGCGCCAACAGGTGCGAGCGGTGCACCCAGGTAGCCGCGTGCCCCTGGCCCGAACCTCCCGCAGGTCCGCGCAGGCGCACAGAGGAGGAGGCCTTGCGCCGGCGCATCGAGGGGGCACGCACCCCCTCACACGAACAGGCGGGCCCCGCGGGCGCTGCCCTTTTGTGGATCCACGTGCACCTGCGGGACCCCACATCCATTGCGCACCTGTCGCACGTGTTCGCCCCCTAACCCCCACCCGCCGCCGCCCTTTGCAGAGCCTGCAGCACCATGCCACGCCGACGGGGGGATGGGCCGGGGCACACCAGGGCCCGCCGCAGGGCGCAGGAGGCGGCCGTCCGGGGCCTGGTGGCGGACGCGGTGGCGGAGGCAAAAAGAAGCGCACGCTGCCGCACGGTGCGACCTGGAGGGCAGTGCGAGGGCCTTCCTCAACGAGACCGCCCTCCCGGCCGTCCGCGCCCTGAACGGAGCGGGAGCCCCTACGTTGCTCCCGGCAATGCACCGGATCGTGAACGCCGTCCGGCCGGGGCTCATCAGCCCGGAGGCGGCCCTCTACGGGCACTGGATGGAGTGGCGCGAGTCCAATCGGTCGGGCCGGCCCCTGTCCATGGGGGACGCTCTCCGGCTGACGGGAGCGGGGTCTGCCATGTCCCTCCGCAGTAGCGCCCCAGCCCTGCTGCACGCCCTCAGGACGCGCTACCCCGGGGACGCGGCCCCGTACCTGAACCAGGCGCGGGCCACGTACCCGGGGGGAGTGTCCGAACTGGATGCGGCGCTCCACCTTCTACACCCGCCGGACGAGGACCTGGAGGTGGGCGAGGTCACGGTGTTCGTGGAAGGCGCGGACGAGGCGTCCGCCCGCCCCCGGCCGACCAACCCGGTGTATGACGGCACCGGGCCTACCCCCCCGTACGCCGTCGTCTACGAGGCGTTCCCCAGGGAGCCCACTTGGTGCCCCGCCCTCCCACCGGCGACGCACGCGCCCCGCGGCTGGGCTAACCCAGACCTGTCCCCCCCCCTCTCCAGGACCAGGGGTGCCCACCACAGGGGGCAGGTCCTCTGGCAAGAGTGCCCTGGCACCCCCCTCCTCCTCCTCGTCGTCGCGTCCCGCGGGGGCTCGGGGCGGATCCTGGGGATCACCCCCACCCACCTCTATGGGGCCACACCTGTACCCCGCCCCCCCCTCCTGGCGCCCGCGGCGCGGGACGGAGTACACACCTTCCTGCGCACACAGGAGGTCACCGCCGTTACGGGGGTCCATCTGGTGCGGCTGCCCCCGGCACCGCTCGACGACCCCCGGGGGCCCAGGGCCCTGAGCCCCGTCCCAGACTGGGAGCTGTGGCGCGACGCGTGGGCCGCGTGGCTCCCCCGCCTCCCCTCCCAATGCCGGTGGATGGCCGCGGACCCCCGGCCGTGCGGGGCTGGCGCCACAGCCGGCCCCCCACCCCCTCCCCCCCCCCCCCCCCCGCAGAGCACCACACGGCACTGCCCACGGCACGGCACTGATGCACCAGGAGGTAGTGGGAAGGGCGCGCCTGCCACCACGCATGCCTACCAGAGTGACAGTAATGGCAGACTCCGATGGGTCCCTCGGGCGGGACGACCGCCACCACCGCCGGTCCCGCTCCCGCTCCCCCGTCTCCTCCCCAGAGTGGACGGGGGAGACCCTCGCGGAGCGCGAGGAGCGGAGGCTGGCGGAGGCGGCGGTGGTCGGACCGCCGCCGCCGGCCCGGGAACCTGGGCCAGCCGAGACGGCCGCCCCCGCCGCCCAAGCGGCCAGCCCCGCCGCCCCGCCCCGCCCTGACGCGCAGGAGGCGGAGACCGCGGCGAGCCACGCCGCGGCCCCGGCCGCGGCCCCCGGCACACCGCCGGCCGCGGCCGCGCGGGAGAGCAAGCAGGGCGCAAGAGGGGTTGCGACGGGCCCTGCACGGGCCGTGGGCGCCTCGCCGACGGCCGCCGCGGCAGCAGCGAAGACCGAGAAGGATGTGCGAGAGTCTGCGACCGCGGCCACGGGCGCCTCGTCGGCGGCCGCCGCGGCAGCGAAGGAGAGTGCGGAGGGCGCGAGAGGGGCTGCGGCCCCTGGCACGCCGCGCAAGCGGGGGAAGAACCCCGCACGGGCCGCGGACGCCTCGCCGGCGGCCGCCGCAGCAGCAGCAGTGGGCAGGGAGAGCGCGAAGTACCGCGCCCACGCCAACCCCGCCCACACCCACACCAGCCCCCCCAAGCCGTACCCCCCCAAGCCCTTCCCCCCGGGGCGGGAGCGGCACGACCGCCCCCCGAAGCGCGAGCGCTCACCGCCGGGCGTCACGCTGCCGCAACTGCAAAGGCAGCGGGACGCCCGGCGAGTGGTCCAGGAAGGGCGCGGCGGTGAGGGGGAGGGGAGCGGCGGACGGCGTGACAGGCAGGGGGCAGGGGAGGGGTCGGGGCACGGGAAGGGCGCGCGGGAGCGCGGGCAGGAGGCCCAGGTGCAGGGGACGGAGCGAGGGGTGGTGGGAGAGCGGGCGGGCCGGGGCGTGGTGGACGAGAGGCGGGACCCGCGACTCGGGCAGGGGGTCGGGGAGGGGCCAGGGCACGGGAAGGGTGTTCAGGGGCGCGGGCAGGGTACCCAGGCGCAGGGGGCTGGACAAGGGGGGATGGGAGAGCGAGCGGGCCGGGGTGTGGGGGACGAGAGGCGGGACCCGCGACATGGGCACGGGACCGGAAAGGGGCCCAAGGGCAAGGGCAAGTGCAAGGGCAAGGGCCCCAAGGGACAGGAGGGACGGGGCACGGGAGCCCAGGGGGGAGGGCGGGGTGAGGGGAGGGGGGCAGAGGGCGGGGCACCCCCGCAGCCGGAAGTGCAGCCGGTGAGGTGCATCCCCCCCGGCATCCAACAGATGCCGGCACACCACACCTACCACCACCACCACCACCACCACCACCACCTCTACAACATCGACCCTGACGCCGGCGAGCTCATCCCCCCCCAACCCCCACGACACCAGCACCAGCAAGCCCCCCCCGCGCCGAGGGCGGAGCCGGCGCGGTTGGCCTCGGCGGAGGGGGGACGGGGCGTGGCATCGGCGCCGCAGGTGCAGGAGCAGCGAGAGGGGCCGGCACAGGGGGCGGAGGAGAGCCGGCCGTGGAACGTGGACTGGGGCGCAGTCCCGGACCCGCTGGGGGGGGAGACCCTCCCCCTGGTGGGAGAAGTGTACGGGTGGTTGTGCTGGGCCAACCAGGGGACCTCCAGGAGGTCGCGGAACCGGCCCTTCGATGCCGTGCTCCTCCGGAGGGACGGAGGACACCGAGAGGCACCCCCGGGGGGGTGGGCGGCACCAGAGGACCACGAGAGGGTCCTCAGGTCAGTGATCCGGGCGGCGTGGCCCGACAGGGAGCCGACGTGGCCGGCCTTCCTGGAGGGGGGAGCGGTGCTCCGCATCACGGATGCGGACGCCAACAACTGGCTCCCCCGGGCTTTGCGTAGCGCCCTCTCCCACTGGCGCTACCGCCGGCACAACCCGCCGCCGCCGCAGCCCCAGCCCCCACACAAGCGGCGGCGCAAGTGAAGGCCCAGACGGCGGGCACGGGAGGGGGGGATGGGCCCCCTGACCCACGCCCCCCCCACGGTACGGCACGACGTGCGGGGACGCGCCGCCACCCGCGGGAGGGAGTGCGGGGGCGCCAAGCGCGGGGAGGAACCGGCTGCCCCGCAACCTGCTGACCACTGACCGCTAACCATCAGCCACCCCCGGCCGGCCGGCGCCGCGCGGCAACGGCCGGGGAGGTGAGGGCCCCGGCGAGGGCCTGCGCGGGCGTCCAGCTCTCGGTAGGGGGGGCGGATGACGGGCGCGACCCCCAGGCCGATGGCTGGCCCCCGGGACCAGGGCAGCCATGCCGCCCCCGCCCCCCCCCAACGCGCACGACGGAGCAGGAAGGAGGCCGCGCCCCACATGACCCTCCCGTAACCGCAGCCCGCTCCGAGGTGACGGAGGGAGGGTGTCAAGTCAGATGAGGCCCCCAGGGGGGCGGTCCACGGGCCGCCCCTCACCCCCCCCACCACGGGGCGGCACTTCAGCCCCGACCGCAAGCGCGCGCCGGAAGGGAGAGCACCGGCGACGCGGAGAGAGCCGGGAAGGAGTACCACAGGCCGCCGCCTGGAACGAGAGCAGGGAGGCCGCGGCGCGACACCCCCCCCCCCCCCCGCCCCCCCGCCGGCCCGCCGGCCGCAGGGGCCCCGGCCCCCACCCCCCGAGGCTGAAGGGACGGACCCCCCCGCCCGAGAGGGGAGCCGGAGTGTGACCCGCCCCGACGCCCCAGCCGCCGGCTCCAATGGGGGCCGCGAAGAGCAAGTGGGCCCGCGCCTGCGCACCGGGACGCCGCGCAGATCGTGCCCAGAGAAGCCGGGTGGGCGCGAACCGGAATGGTATGGGTGGCCACGCCCCCCATGGACAGCACGACGCCAAGGGACGCCCGCTTTGTTGCCTACCCAGGGAAAGCGGCCCCGCAACCCGCTAACCACTGACCGCTGACCCTCACGGCCACCCCCGGCCGGCCAGCGCCGCGCGGCAACGGCCGGGAGATGAGGGGCCCCAGGGAGGGACTGCGTGAGGATCCGGCACTCGGTAGAGGGGGGCGGGGGAAGGGCGCGACCCCCCTGGCCGATGGCTGGCCCCCGGGGCTGGGACCGCCAAGCCGCCCTCCCCCCCCCTTTTTTTTGGCCGACAGGGGGCATCGCCAGGGAACCGAAGGACCCCCCCCACTCCCCCCCCCCCCCCCTCCCACACAGGCCCGAGAGCGGGCGGGGTGCCCCCCCCCCCCCCCCGCACCCACCCCAGCTGGGGAGCCACAGGCGCGGCCCTCCGCCCCCCCAGGGCCGGGGGGGCGCCCCCACCCACGGGAGGAACGGCGACACGGTAAGGGCAGCGGCGGCTGGACCTGCCCCCACGAACCCACACCGGCGTGCCGGAGCACGAAGGAGTCCGCGCCCCACATGACCCTCCCGTGACCACAGCCCACTCCGAGGGGAATGGGGGGGGGTTTGCAGGTCAGCCGGGGCCCCCAGGGGAGCGGTCCACGGGCCGCCCCTCACCCCCCCCCGCCCCGGGGCGGCACGTCAGCCCCGACCGCACGCGCACGCCGGAGGGGAGGGCCAGAAAGGGGTACCACAGGCCGCCGCCCGGAACGAGAGCGGGGAGGCCGCAGCGCGACACCCCCCCCGAGGCAAGGGGAATGGACCCCCCCCACCCGAGAGGGGGGCCGGAGTGTGACCCGCCCCCCCGCTCCGGCCGCCGGCCCACAAGGGGGCCGCGAAGAACAAACGGGCCCACGCCTGCGCACCGGGACGCCGCACAGATCGTACCCGGAGAGGCTGGGTGAACACGAACCGGAGTGGTATGGGGGGCCACGCCCCCCATGGACAGCGCAACGCCAGTGACGCCCGCTTTGTTGCCTGCCCAGGGAAGGCAGAGGGACGGAAAGAGGCAGAGCGACCCCCCGCCCTACAGTCAGTCGGCGACCCGGTGGTGCTACTGCCCGCCTCTTACCCCAGTGCACGTCAGTCGGCGGTCCAACGCACCCCACCCAGCCCCCTCCCCAGTCCCGACCCCGTGCGCGTGGACTGCGCGTGGACGGCGCACAGCCCCACCCTCAGGGCAGGATTCATAGCCGACGACACCCCTCAGTGGCGTAAGAGACTCCCGCGGACGAGGGCACCCCCCCGGGGACGCCCAGCCGCCGCCCCCACAACCCCAAGCCAAGTAGGGGGGAACCGGGACCGGACCGCCCCCCCCCAAGCACGCCAGACGGAGCACGGGACCGGGGCAGGACACGCGGAGGGGCACGGACCACATGGAACGGCCCTACCAGCGCCCAGTGCCGGGACCACGCGAGATGCGCGCGCCACACCACCCAGCGGGGAGCGGACACCGCGAGAGCGCGAGCGCACACACACGAAAAGGACACGGGGGGACCACCAGAAGGGCAACCGGACCGAGCGCGCGGAACGCACAGACCACCTGGAATGGCGTACCAGCGAGCGAGGGTAAGGGACACCCGGACGGGACGGCCCGCCACACGCAACGCGGGATACGCGGGGCGGGAAGGGGGAAGAAGGGGAAACACAACACCAGGAACCGGCCCGAACCCCCCCGAACCGGCCGCGAGCGCCGCGCACACACAGACGGGACACTGCACCCGCCAAGGCAGTAGTGGCGCACAGCGCCACGCCCCAACCCCTAGGCTAGGCAGCCACCGCGCCAGCCCAAGGGGGTCCCACTGGCGACAAGCCAGTAGCACGGGCCCGGCGGCGCCGGTGCCCCGGGCGACCACGCATTAGGGGGGCGACGCAGTGGGTAAGCGCCCGCGGCCACGGCGGCGAATTGAAGCACTGACCGGGGAGTGGCGAAACGGGGACGCCGGGGAAGGACGGGGCTCCGAGCTCTGTGAACCCGGGGGACTCCGCCACCAGGCAGGAGGTGCGTCTTGGAGGGCCCCCCACTAGGACCCGGCGGGGAGGATATCACCTGGCCCGACCAGGTGGCCCCCCGGGGCCGAAAGGCGTCTAGTACCCGCAAAATCAAACCTCAAACCTCAAACCTCAAACCTGAAGTTACAAGACCCTACAGCACTATACCTGTCTTACTGTGGAGTTTGGAGCCTAACCTGCGAATCAGCCTGAAGTGAGGATGTGACACCCCCCCTTCAGGATATGGTCCTGGGTACCCGCTGCCATGCTTGGGTGTTATCGAGCCCCCCCGAGGGTTTGCTCTAAGGAGGGGGGTGAAGCGGTACCCAGAACCCCATGGCTAGGTTACGGCACACAACCGGTCTCCGGTCCACTAACCCCAAGTACGGAAGGGAAGACCGGTCTCCGGTCCACTAACCCCATGTACGGAAGGCGCCCGTTGACGCCCAGTGCGAGCCCGGCAGGAGCGTGTTCCGTGCCGTAAAGCTCTGCATCGGCAACCGATGCACCGCCAGCGGAGATTTGTATATCAGAATATCAGGAATCAACAGGGTCTTTTTTTCACATTGTCTCCGTCAATTTTTACGCTTCTGTTCTGATATTCACTGTTTTGACTGCTGGCGGTTGGATCGCGACTTTACCGTAACCGCCAGTTTAACTGTTTATAATGGAAATTTTAACGCTATCCGTGACGGAGGCTCTAAAGTCTTCAGGAACTGCATTGATGCATCCGCAATTTTCACATTCTACAGTCGCAACCTTAATCCGAATTTTTCAGGATGTCGAAATCGGATTTTCGACTTCGACATCCCCGCACTTGATTTGACCTCTTTCGAGTGGACCTACGTGCTTCCCTATGCACGAATCAACTTTCCTTTTATCTTGCCCTCCATTTGTCTTAGAGATATGGGCAAAACAAAGTTGATTCGTGAGGCCACTTGTAAGGGTCATATCTCGTGCCGCTTGCGAGGAATGACAATAAGGAAACGTGGGATGTATTCACAATACTCCTGACGTAATTTAGGAAGCTTTATATGCCTTGCGTTTCCACACGTGCGCGCTAGTGTAATGGATCATGGTCAAGAGGGTAGAGTTTGCGTTATAACTCTTTGGCCATGACATTGCGTGCGTTAAGATAACTTTCGAGTGTAGCGCGCAAGTGTTGGTGTTGCATAGGAACTCTCCTTGAGTTCCTATGAGCGATTGACACAAAGTTATGCCCTTGGAGGGGCATGACATATCGTGGGGGGAGCTACCTTTTTGGGCAATATGGAGTATGTGCCTTGTGTTGTGTTGCGTGCCCATTTGGCGGGTCCATCGCTCCAAGCCAAGCCCGCCAATGGACCTCATATTGTGCAAGCTCCTTCTCCGTACTCCGCACGATCAATTGCAAGACTAACCTTCGTGAAAGGAAGCTTGTGTGGCGATCCCGAAGCGATGCGTTGGGAGCTAGGTGTGTGTTTTGCAATTTTCCATATTTTCATGTGCCCACTTGGGAAGTAGCGCTCGTAACCTTTCAAAGCGCCCCAAGTGGAGCACATGCGTGGAATCGGAGGTCATTGGTGTCAAGTCACTATGTTTAGAAGGATTAGTTGATTGCACGATCCAAGCCGAAGATATTATAATATAATTGTGCACCTTTCAAGGCACTTTTGTGTGTCTTTGTACCAATTTTGCCGTTTTTGGCCCGTCATGATGTCAAGTGGCGACCGTGTATCTCAACGTTGCGCTCAATTGACATCATGACTCAAGTATGTTATGAGGGTACATACTTCGGTGCCCAACATATCTTGGACCCGGCGATTAACTCCTCTTGGGCTTGGCACACCGTGGCCGCCATGTTGGCAATTTGGGACTATCCCAAATCATGGGCTCACTTGGCGACCCTGCCATTCCGAAAACCGGAGGAGTTGGGCGACGCCCAAAAGATATGTTGGACACACATGACTTGATACCAATCCTACAGCACACTCAGGTCCGAATCAGGCATGTGCCTCATTTGCCCCAACCATGAGTGTGCGCATTTTTGGCCATTTTGAGCAATTTTCCACTTTTGTTGCCCGCCGTGCACTATGTTCAGCCCACCCGTGCACGCCGAACGCATGGACTAATGGACCATATATGACATGGGTGTTATGCATAATGGTCTCCATGGTTCACACACCACGTGGGCGAAGCGGAGCAACCTTCGTTAAGGCGCTAGCCCAAAGTGAGTGTGGGCAATTATACCATTTTGGCATTTGTGGACCCAATTGGGATCGTCACCACGCCGAGTGGCACGGAGATATCTGAGAGCCAAATGCATGGTAGTCTTCGTTGGACTCCTGGTGGATCGCGTATGGAATGGCGGATCCGATCTCCAAGCCGGCGTGGAGATATACTATTGGGAGCACCCCGAATTTTGGCTCATTTCGAGCAGCCAAAATGACCCCATTTTGGGACCCCAATTTCCCCCTTCCGTGTGGTCAATTGGCGGCCCCATTCCTGTGTGCCCACAGGGGGCCCGGACCTAATCTCAAGTTGTACATTCAGATATGAGTCCCAGGTCCTGCCTCCTACCCTGTGGGCCATTGGCCTTACCTTGGCGGGGCGAGCCACGCGTGGGAATGACGCCAATTTTGGTGAT
Source organism: Eutreptiella sp. 'Long Island Sound 2002' (assembly GCA_964036045.1). Lineage (NCBI taxonomy): Eukaryota > Euglenozoa > Euglenophyceae > Eutreptiales > Eutreptiaceae > Eutreptiella > Eutreptiella sp. 'Long Island Sound 2002'. The sequence continues at coordinate 63,588,330 of OZ038388.1, read as the reverse complement.
TTTGGCATCATGACCCCACTTGACTCATCCGTGTTGCCCTGATGCCGGGACCTCAGAGGGAACCAGGCTGGGTGAGGGCTCCAGGGAGTGCGTACTCGAGGAGCATTGGGTCAGTTGCCTCGTCCCTACCTCTGGCGGGTCCGGACGAGGGGTCAATTTTGGAGTTTTTCAAGCTAATATCAATTTGGGCTGAAACAGCCCATTTTCAGCTACCAACTCCTGAGGGATAATGGCGGGCCCATATCTCTGGCTCAAAGTGGAGTTGGGACCTGCCGTCAAGGGAGCATAGGGAGCTACCGTCAGTTGGCCTTGGATTTGCTTGGTTTCCAGGTACTCGCCTGTGGCTGGGCGGGACACCTCCCCTTTTGGCAGGATTTCAGGGTCCGGACTGAGCAGGGCATGGGTTGTGTTTGAGCCCCCGCCCCCACCAGCCACTGAGAGGGTCGGACCTGGGATTGGGATATGAGTTGGGACTGAGTGTCTATTGTCTTGTAATGCCCTTACCCCAGTCCAGTCTTAACCCCATGTGTACATATCCTGATGTGTTGCTGTACATACTTTCGTTGCCTTGTTGCAGAGTGGCAAGGATCCTGAAACGCTTTGTCACATGACATGAGCGCATTGATGCCCCTGTGAGCGTAGTGCTTTGCCTGCCTGCTCAGTTGCGCGTGTCCGCCGCAGCGTCCCGTGGCCGGCCCCCCACGGGAACGCTTCAGTGTCAGGCGCTGTCTCTCCCCCGGCCGCCCGTCCTCTGAAGCGGGCAGCCACAGTTCCGCGACCCGTGTGTCCCGGGTGCAGTCGATGCGGGCGTGTGGACCCAGCACCGGCCCCACAGCTTGCGCCCTTGCGGGCCAGCGTTGCTCGCTGTGGGGGTGGCGGAAGGGCGTCCCCGGGGGGGTGCCTTCCACCGTTGTGAGGAGCGCCTGGTGTCAGGCGCTGTCCCTCCTCCGGCCGCCCGTCCTCTGGAGCGGGCAGCCAGGGTTCCGCGACCCGTGTGTCTTGGGTGCGGTCGATGCGGGCGTGTGGACCCAGCACCGGCCCCACAGCGTGCGCCCTTGCAGGCCGGCGTTGCTCGCTGTGGGGGTGGCGGAAGGGCGTCCCCGGGGGGGGAGGGTGCCTTCCACCGTTGTGAGGGGCGCCTGGTGTCAGGCGCTGTCCCTCCCCCGGCCGCCCGTCCTCTGGAGCGGGCAGCCAGGGTTCCGCGACCCGTGTGTCCCGGGTGCGGTCGATGCGGGCGTGTGAACCCAGCACCGGCCCCCCAGCGTGCGCCTTTGCGGGCCGGCGTTGCTCGCTGTGGGGGTGGCGGAAGGGCGTCCCCGGGGGGGGTGCCTTCCACCGTTGTGAGGGGCGCCTGGTGTCAGGCGCTGTCCCTCCTCCGGCTGCCCGTCCTCTGGAGCGGGCAGCCAGGGTTTCGGCGACCCGTGTGTCCCGGGTGCGGTCGATGCGGGCGTGTGGACCCAGCACCGGCCCCACAGCGTGCGCCCTTGCGGGCCGGCGTTGCTTGCTGTGGGGGTGGCGGAAGGGCGTCCCCGGGGGGGGTGCCTTGCACCGTTGTGAGGGGCGCCTGGTGTCAGGCGCTGTCCCTCCCCCGGCCGCCCGTCCTCTGGAGCGGGCAGCAAGGGTTCCGCGACCCGTGTGTCCCGGGTGCGGTCGATGCGGGCGTTTGGACCCATCACTGGCCCCACAGCGTGCGCCCTTGCGGGCCGGCGTTGCTCGCTGTGGGGGTGGCGGAAGGGCGTCCCCGGGGGGGGTGCCTTCCACCGTTGTGAGGGGCGCCTGGTGTCAGGCGCTGTCTCTCCCCCGGCTGCCCGTCCTCTGGAGCGGGCAGCCAGGGTTCCGCGACCCGTGTGTCCCGGGTGCGGTCGATGCGGGCGTGTGAACCCAGCACCGGCCCCCCAGCGTGCGCCCTTGCGGGCCGGCGTTGCTCGCTGTGGGGGTGGCGGAAGGGTGTCCCCGGGGGGGGTGCCTTCCACCGTTGTGAGGGGCGCCTGGTGTCAGGCGCTGTCCCTCTCCCGGCTGCCCGTCCTCTGGAGCGGGCAGCCAGGGTTCGGCGACCCGTGTGTCCCGGGTGCGGTCGATGCTGGCGTGTGGACCCAGCACCGGCCCCACAGCGTGCGCCTCTGCGGGCCGGCGTTGCTCGCTGTGGGGGTGGCGGAAGGGCGTCCCCGGGGGGGTGCCTTCCACCGTTGTGAGGAGCGCCTGGTGTCAGGCGCTGTCCCTCCTCCGGCCGCCCGTCCTCTGGAGCGGGCAGCCAGGGTTCCGCGACCCGTGTGTCTTGGGTGCGGTCGATGCGGGCGTGTGGACCCAGCACCGGCCCCACAGCGTGCGCCCTTGCAGGCCGGCGTTGCTCGCTGTGGGGGTGGCGGAAGGGCGTCCCCCGGGGGGGGGGTGCCTTCCACCGTTGTGAGGGGCGCCTGGTGTCAGGCGCTGTCCCTCCCCCGGCCGCCTGTCCTCTGGAGCGGGCAGCCAGGGTTCCGCGACCCGTGTGTCCCGGGTGCGGTCGATGCGGGCGTGTGAACCCAGCACCGGCCCCCCAGCGTGCGCCCTTGCGGGCCGGCGTTGCTCGCTGTGGGGGTGGCGGAAGGGCGTCCCCGGGGGGGGTGCCTTCCACCGTTGTGAGGGGCGCCTGGTGTCAGGCGCTGTCCCTCCTCCGGCTGCCCGTCCTCTGGAGCGGGCAGCCAGGGTTTCGGCGACCCGTGTGTCCCGGGTGCGGTCGATGCGGGCGTGTGGACCCAGCACCGGCCCCACAGCGTGCGCCCTTGCGGGCCGGCGTTGCTCGCTGTGGGGGTGGCGGAAGGGCGTCCCCGGGCGGGGTGCCTTCCACTGTTGTTAGGGGCGCCTGGTGTCAGGCGCTGTCCCTCTTCCGGCCGCCCGTCCTCTGGAGCGGGCAGCCAGGGTTCCGCGACCCGTGTGTCCCGGGTGCGGTCGATGCGGGCGTGTGGACCCAGCACCGGCCCCACAGCGTGCGCCCTTGCGGGCCGGCGTTGCTCGCTGTGGGGGTGGCGGAAGGGCGTCCCCGGGGGGGGTGCCTTGCACCGTTGTGAGGGGCGCCTGGTGTCAGGCGCTGTCCCTCCCCCGGCCGCCCGTCCTCTGGAGCGGGCAGCCAGGGTTCTGCGCCCCGGGTGTCCCGGGTGCGGTCGATGCGGGCGTTTGGACCCATCACTGGCCCCACAGCGTGCGCCCTTGCGGGCCGGCGTTGCTCGCTGTGGGGGTGGCGGAAGGGCGTCCCCGGGGGGGGTGCCTTCCACCGTTGTGAAGGGCGCCTGGTGTCAGGCGCTGTCTCTCCCCCGGCTGCCCGTCCTCTGGAGCGGGCAGCCAGGGTTCCGCGACCCGTGTGTCCCGGGTGCGGTCGATGCGGGCGTGTGAACCCAGCACCGGCCCCCCAGCGTGCGCCCTTGCGGGCCGGCATTGCTCGCTGTGGGGGTGGCGGAAGGGCGTCCCCGGGGGGGGGTGCCTTCCACCGTTGTGAGGGGCGCCTGGTGTCAGGCGCTGTCCCTCCCCCGACCGCCCGTCCTCTGGAGCGGGCAACCAGGGTTCCGCGACCCGTGTGTCCCGGGTGCGGTCGATGCGGGCGTGTGGACCCAGCACCGGCCCCACAGCGTGCGCCCTTGCGGGCCGGCGTTGCTCGCTGTGGGGGTGGCGGAAGGGCGTCTTCGGGGGGGGTGCCTTCCACCGTTGTGAGGGGCGCCTGGTGTCAGGCGCTGTCCCTCCCCCGGCTGCCCGTCCTCTGGAGCGGGCAGCCAGGGTTCCGCGACCCGTGTGTCCCGGGTGCGGTCGATGCTGGCGTGTGGACCCAGCACCGGCCCCACAGCGTGCGCCTCTGCGGGCCGGCGTTGCTCGCTGTGGGGGTGGCGGAAGGGCGTCCCCGGGGGGGGCGCCTGGTGTCAGGCGCTGTCCCTCCCCCGGCCGCCCGTCCTCTGGAGCGGGCAGCCAGTGTTCCGCGACCCGTGTGTCCCGGGTGCGGTCGATGCGGGCGTGTGGACCCAGCACCGGCCCCACAGCGTGCGCCCTTGCGGGCCGGCGTTGCTCGCTGTGGGGATTGGCGGAAGGGCGTCCCCGGGATGGGGTGCCTTCCACCGTTGTGAGGGGCGCCTGGTGTCAGGCGCTGTCCCTCCCCCGGCCGCCCGTCCTCTGGAGCGGGCAGCCAGGGTTCCGCGACCCGCGTGTCCCGGGCGCGGTCGGTGCGGGCGTGGGGACCCAGCACCGGCCCCACAGCGTGCGCCCCTGCGGGCCGGCGTTGCTCGCTGTGGGGGTGGCGGAAGGGCGTCCCCGGGGGGGGTGCCTTCCACTATTGTGGAGGGGCGCCTGGGGTCAGGCGCTGTCCCTCTCCCGACTGCCCGCCCACTCCTGGGCGGGTTGCCGGGGTTCGTTGGGTGTGTGCGGTGTGTGTGGTGTCTGTGCCGTGCGTGTCGTGGTGCGTGGTGCCGCTCTTCCCTTGGTCCTCCGGTGCTCCCCTCTCCGGTGTCTCGGTGCGGTGTTGTGCTCGCCGTGTGTCCGCCGTGTCCCCTCCCCTGGGCGCGCCCCTTGCTCGTCCGCTGGCTACCCCTTGTTCCTGTCGCGGCTTCGTTGCTCTTTACCCTTTCCTCTACCCTTCTCCCTGACATGCACTTTTTTCCTGCCTCCGCTTTGTTGTGTGTCTTTGTCTTTTTCCTTGTCGGCCCGGGCTTCCTCCTTTGAACCTGCGTAGAGAGAGGAGAGGGCGTAAACGGGCGTGCGGCGGCGGCGGTTTTGTCGCGACACGGCACCTCGAGCTGGCTGGTACGTCATGCGACATGTGTGTGCGACCGGCGTGTGCGTAGGTTTATTGTCCCACTTGCTCCCGCCTTGACTCCACCCCCCTTTGGCCGCTACTTTTGCTCGTTGCCCGTTCCGCGCGCGCGGCGTGACATGCAACATACCTGTTTCTTTCCCAACTACCTTGACGTGTCCTAGTCCTCCCGCCTTGCCGGGCGTTCGCTAATGTGAGACGACGGCACGACGCAATACTTGCCTAAGCGTCCAGGACAACCCTACTTTAACGCCCGGACGACGCAAACACGAGCATACGTTTCTCCTTGGGACCTGTGAGGGGAAGAGAACGTGGGTGCATGCACGTGTGTTTGTCGGGACCCGGCACACGACGGCGCTATGCTATTTGTGTGTATGCTCCCCGTGTCTCCCTCCCTGGCTATTTGTGTGTTCTAATCAGCGCAACAAAAAAGGTGGTTGTGCTGTAAGAGCAGTTGTCACGGTTGCCCCGCATTGCACCACAGGGCAGGACCGTTAGCCCCCCGTGACAACCATCCCCTGGCCGAAGGCCATTTCTTTTTTTCCCCGTCTCGGTTGGTGGCGCGGGCCGGGCGGTTGGCGACGTGGCACGACATGGTAACATACTTGCGTTCTTGGTGGCGGTGTGTGGCTTGCCTACTAGTTGTTTCCATGCGGCGGCATACCTTTTGTCCCCTTTCGCTCCCTTTCGCCTCCTACATAAGCGGGCGTGCGGGTGGGCGGTGGGCACGTCTCGGTTACGCCTCGTGGTCACCTTTTACTTTTGTTGGCGTGGTTGCCGTTCTCGTCTCGTGTTTGTTGCGTAGCATAACGTGGCATGCAACATACTTGGACCCGACTAGCCACGTGTGTATGTTTAGTTTTTGTTTGTGTGTTTTTTTTTGTTTTTTTTTGTGTTGTGCTTCACCTCGGTGGCGCGTGTCCTCCTTCGCGCGTTCTTCTCTCCTTTGTCGGTTGTTTGTTCCCCCTTGTTTGTCCCTTCATACCATTTTGCTCGTCCGTGGCGGTGATGACCTTGCGGCGTTCCGGGCACGCACGTACGGGCATACCTTTCTTTCCCTATGTGAGCGGGGGTGAGCATAAGCATTCATTCGGTGCCACCTCTTGTTGGTTTTCCTTGCCGGTGCGGTTTTCGTTGCGCTTTTCATGGCGGCGCACTTTGGCGTTGCGACACGTAACTCCCTTGTATCGCGTTTGTTACGGCGTTATGCATACAATATATGGCATATAACATACTTGCTTTTCGGCGGCCGGTGGCGTTGTTGTTGCTTGTGTGTATTATTCATGCATGACATGCAACATACTTGTGTACTTGTGCGGCTTCTTTTTTCTTTTGTTGTGATCCCCTTCGCGTGTTACGGCGTCGTCGTATTCCCTACGTGAGCGGGCTTGCATTGCTTGTCGTGTACTTGTGGTATATCTCCACCGTGGTGCGGTTCGTTACATACTTGTTCTCTCCTTGTCTATCTCTTACCGCGTTGTGCTTGTTTCGTTGGTTTCTAGCGTTGCGCGGCATATAACATACTTGCTTGTCGGCGGCCGGTGGCGTTGTTGTTGTCTATGTGTGGCTTGTTTTGGGGCGCGCACAAGTCCCTAGTGCCTAGGGCACGCACCTTGCTAGGTGGTTTGGGGCACTGTGGGTCTGTGGGAACAGTGTGGTTTCCGCAGGGCAGGCCTGGAACGGGAGGAGGACAGGAGGCCCACGAGGGCAGGGCACCGACTGGACTCGTTCCTTCTGAACTCGCCTCTGGTCCAATGGGTGGCGCTTGAGCGCCCACACTTGGCGTCGGGGCGGTCTCCAGCGTCGCTGGGGTCGGATCATGGCCCTGTGGTCCTGGACCTCCCGCTGGCGGTGGCCGGCAAAGAGAGGGTCACCAGGATGGCCTACTCGCACGCCCAAGGCAGGCTGCATGCCATACGCCCGGACTCCCCGGGGGTTCGTGAGGCGGCGCCGGCAGTACTGCAGAAGGCCTGCGGGGATCGGCGGCGATGACGTGTCCAGGGTCACGGGAGTGCGCATGCCATCGGGCGTGGACCCGCAGTACCCGTACGGGCAGGCGGAGACGGAGGCGTCTCTGGCCCAGGTCCTCTCGGATCAGCAGACCCTGGCCTGGCGCGCCCATGAGCTGTGGCAACGGGACGCGGCGGCGGCCGGACTCCACCCCCAGGAAGCAACTGCCTTGCTACAGCACCTCCGGTGGGTGGACCCCGACCTATCCCCCGCTTCCGTGGAGGACCTACGTGCCGCGTTGGACCAACAGCTCCACCAGCTAGAGACACGCGTGGAGGAGCTGCGGGGTGTCCTCAGGAGCAACAGGCGCTGGTCCATCAAGGACCTTTGGCGGGGCAGGGTGCGGGATCTGCAGCTCCGATGGACGGCGATACGGGGGGCCATCAACATGGTGAACTATGCCCCGTCGGGCCTGTGGTTCGTACGCGTCCGTGAGTCGGAGAAGGTGCTCTTGGAGGCCTCGGACGTCATTGGCGAGGTCCAGAGGTACTAGGAGTTGCTGTACGCCAAGCGGCCAGTGAACCTGCCGGCCTTCGAGCGGCTGGTCCGGGCCCACATTCCCAGGTGGGTGCCTGAGGAATGGAGATCGGTGCAGGACTACACCCTGCGGGACCTTAAAGACGCCGTGAGGCAGGCCGTGGCGGACGACAAAGCTCCGGGGTCCAACCGGGTCACGGCTGCCCTCATAGCAGAGCTGCCTGAACCGGTGCAGGGGCTCCTGGTGCACGCGTACAGGTCTATCCTGCGGGGTGCGAACGTCCCGGAGTCCTGGCACCAGGCCATTATCTGGCTGATGCCCAACGGCACAGCCACGGGCAACCTGGATGAGTACAGGCTGATAGCGCTCGGGCAGCAAGACATGCGAATGCTCATGACTCCCCTCATGCGGAGGTTCACAGCTGTCCTGGCACGCAAAAAGACTGGCTGCGGACTGGCAGTTCGGGGCCATGCCGGGCTCCACGGCGGCTGCCCCGGTGTTCCTGGCCCAGCGCAGGCTGCAGCGTGGGCAGGAGGAAAACCAGGTCCTGGCCTCCGATGTGTCAAAAGCTATTGACACAGCGCCGCACGGGGCGCTGTCGCTCCTCCTGCGCCACATGGGAGTCCCGGAAGAGCTCATCAGGCTCTTCCACACCCTCAGCTGCGGGTCTCTGGTGCGCATCGTCACTGCGCATGGCCCGACGCCGAGCATTCGGCTCCACAGGGGCCTGCGGCAGGGCAGTGCGGAGAGCGCTGTGCTCTACCTCCTCCTCTTAGAACCTCTCCTGCGGAGCCTTGTCTTCAAGGCACGGGGAGATGCTCGCCATGCGATGCCGCCCCTGGTGCAAGCGTACTGTGATGACCTCCTGTTGATAGCGCACTCCCTGCCGCAATTCCTGGAGTATGCAGCGGCAATAGCGCAATATCTCACGGACATGGGCATGTCCCTCAACGTCGGCAAATGCGCCTATGCCAATACTGCTCGCATCCATTCGATCATGGTGTGCCTCAGCCCAGGGAACACGGCGGCCCCATGGGTATGCTTACGTGCCAAGGGCACGGTACCATACTTGGGCCTGCAACTCGATCCTAGGGGGGTGGCTACCATGAAGGATGTCCTGGGAACCAAGGGGCTCCAAGGCCAACGGAGAGTGGCTCCCTATGCTCCCTTAACGGCAGGTCCCAACTCCCCCCTTAGCCGGAGATAAGGCCCCGCCATTATCCCCTAGGAGTTGGTAGCTGAAAATGGGCTGTTCCAGCCCAGACTGATATTAGCTCAGAAAACTCCAAAATTGACCTCTCGTCTGGACCCGCAAGAGGTAGGGACGGGGCAATTGACCCTATGCCCTTCGAGTACAAACTCCCTGGAGCCCTCACTCAACCTGGTTCCCTCTGAGATTCTGGCATCAGGGCACCACGGGTTCGTCAAGTGGGGTCATGATGCCAAAATCACCAAAATTGGCGTCATTCCCACGCGTGACACGCCCGACCAGGGCAAGGCCAATTGCCCACAGGATGGGAGGCAGGACCTGGGACCCATATCTGAGTGCCCGACTTGGAATTCGGTCCGGACTTTCCATGGGCACAGAGATTTGGGGCCGCCAATCGACCACACAGGGGGCTGAAATTGGGGTCCCAAAAGGGGGTCATTTTGGCTGCTCAAAATGAGCCAAAATTGAAGTTGTCCCCGATAGTATATCTCCACGCCGGCTTGGAGCTCGGATCCGCCATTCCATATGCGATCCACCGGGAGTCCAATGAAGACTCCTATGCCCTTGGCCCTCAAATATCCCCATGCCACTCGGTGTGGTGACAATCCTAATTGGGTCCACAATTGCCAAAATGGCGAAATCAGTCGTCTCGGTCCACCGTCCAGGGTAGGAAACCTTGGCGATATTGACGCGCCAAGCCTTGATTCACAACCCTTGATATCCCCTTTGGTCCCATGCCCTGGGTTATGGCTTGCTGTCACACTGGCTGCTTGCTGTTCATCGAGGGGATGAACACGCGGATGGGGCAGAAAGCAGCATGCGGTGCAACGGGGGAGATCATGGATCGCACCAAAAGTTGAATAACTCCGGATGAGCCAGAGGAGCAAATACGAAACCCAATGGTGTTCAATCCTTGCTCATATGCTACAACATTTGCCCCTCCTTTCTGGCTAGATCCCTTGCCCCATGGAGATATGGTAGCACCAACATGGCATACAATGGGAAAAACAGCGAAATTTGGTCAAAATGGCCCGCACTCATGATTCCATATCTCCATGGCCACGGCGAAGATCTTTCCAACCAAAGGTGCTATAGACACATGGGACCTAGGTCCCAATATATGCCGCTTGCCAACCGTCATGGTCGCCTCTAGCCATTTTCCCCATTGGAGGGAAAATGACACACAAATGGGGCAGGATGGCAACATACCCCAAATTGGGTGACTCACAACTCTCCCTTCGAGAGGAGAGGCCACATGGGGAAACACCAAATTTGATGCGGGTTTATGTGCCCTCTCCGAATTGCCCTTACCCTTTGTCAAGTGGCGCACACAACCTTGGCGGTGAAATCAGGGGGAGAAGGGGGTTGTGGCCATTCTGGGTAAAACGGCCAAAATCCACCCAAAAGTGGTCACACGAAAAATCGTATCTCCGTATCACAAGAGAAAGGAGCCTCGGGCTTTTGCATGGATGCAAAACGAAGCTTTGCTTCCCTCTTGCAACAAGGGTTGAGGTTCAAAGCATAATGGAAACATTTTTAACACCTCAACCCTTGAAGCACACTTTTTATGGGAAAAAGTGCATATATCGGCGATATTCGTATGTACATATCTTTGGGTCATTGAGGAACAAAAATATGAGCAAACAGTTTTGGAGTAGGCCCATAGTAGGTGCATTCAAATATGCCCACTATGGTTAGATCGTCTCGGCCCACTCATGTCATTAGTGCTTGCATATGAGCGCGTGTGCCAAGAGGCAGTATGGCACGCGTGCTCACAAGGCGACATTATATAAAATAGGAAACAAGGTATTGAAAATCAACCAAGCCATCCACGATGTCCTGCATGGTCTCTACTTTACATATTGTCTTAGTTCAAGGCTCAACTTCCCATAGGCTTCGAGCACGAGCCTCGGGGGTTTGGCCATTTTGGCCTAATTTTCGACCAAAATTTGCCCTTTCTCAAAAAACGAGTTTTGGTACGCATTGAATTGCGTGGAGCCATCGTTGAGTTGGCTCGAAAAACGAAAAATGGCCTAAGGCTGTTGGTCTTGTGAGCATGGTGTCCGGCTATTAACGTTCATGCTCACAAGGCCACAAAGCTAGCGTTTGCGCACGCAAACGACTTGGGTTTGCGAAACCCATAGGCTGCCTAAAACATCCCTATTGCCCTCTTCCCTATTCAACGTGATATGCCCATGTGAAAGGGGCATGGATGAAAGGCATAGGGGGGGAATGTAGGGTTCCCTCCGAACTCATGGTCCTTGAGAACCATGATTTTGAGCGATCGACGAAAAAGCTTGCGCCCTGATTTTCTCTCAGACGCAACAGCGAAAAATTCTGGTGAACACACCAGATGTAAGTACAAGAAAAACCCTCTAGATCCAGCCCTTAATTTCTCTTAGAACCTCAAAGGTACTCAGGAAAAATCCCTCACAAAACTCGCCACGGAGAAGCGACGAAAGCGCGCAAACAGGCGACAACAGGCGTCGATTTCACGACAATTAGAAATCGCGGTAGAAATCGGGTATTTTACCGATTTCCGACCAAAAATCGCCCAAGACAATAAAATTATGGTAACCCTACATTGATTTATTGGTTAGAAATCGGATTCCAGATTTCGCGGATTAGAGAACAGGGATATCCTGCTGACAGCCGGTGTCAACGGCTTCCACACGGGTGTGACGGCTCACAGGCCTCCGGGCCATGGGCCATAGGTTCTGGGTACCGCTTCACCCCCCTCCTTAGAGCAAACCCTGGGGGGGGGCTCGATAACACCCAAGCAAGGCAGCGGGTACCCAGGACCATCATCCGAAGGGGGGGGTGTCGCATCCTCACTTCAGGCCCATTTGCGGGTCAGGTTGCCCATTACAATCCCACGGTAAGACAGGTATGATGCTGTAGTTGTTAGTAACTGCAAGTATAGTATCAAGTATCAAGCCCCGGGTCCTGGCGGCGATTGTTTGGCATCCAAATGACCCGTTAACCCATACCAGGCGCACCGGGTGCCGGCTGCGACAATCACTACCACAGTGGCAGTGGCATACACGGCCAACATAGGCGTCACACGACGACCGAGGTGGTCCCACGAGTTGAAAGCAACCACAAAGATCCATCAGGCTACCCCAGGCTTCCCAAGGCCGCAGTCTGGGGGAGAGTCCCCACGGGTCCTTCCTTGGGCGCACCATGTCCATATCCACGCCGCGAGTCCAGAGTGGTAAAGCCGAACGAGCTCCTCGATAAGGGATCGGGCATCAAGGCCGTCTTTTTCCTCGCCCCATTACCACGAAGGCCATGCATTGGGGAGTTCCCATGCAGTCCCGGCGGAGGTGTCGACTCCTCAAACCACCAGTTTCCCAGGCAGACTGACCGAGGTCAGGACACCGGAGGTCGCCACCCGACTGCAAGTGCGTCTGTGAGTCGGTAGGCTCACACTGGGACTGATAGTGGCGGACCGCTGGGAGTGTAGTCAGGCAACTGGGCTTCCCGCCTGGTGCCATCAGGATCTCAGCACATCACGGCCACTAGGGCACACGGTATCACGGGCACTCAAACATGACAATCTGTACTTGGGTACTGGTCCAGGCTGGACCTTATGTAAGAGCATGTGCACGGCGACTCAGGGCGCCTTCGTATTCCGATTCGTGTCCCTTCGGGGGGAAAAACAGTCCATATCTCGGTGATGGGCTGACAACACTTAACATACAGATGCACATATCCTGGGGGGCGGAAAAGTGAGCAAGAAACAGGTAAATAGGCGTGTAAACACACTCTGGACAGAGCGCCAAACCACGCCCCGGTCAGGATAAGGAATATGCAGGAGGGTGGACAGAAGGACGCGTGAGTTCAGGCTATATATGGTCTGCAGACACTCAGAGACTGATCTGGATCCCGCAAGTGCCATGGGACCAGACCACACACTCAAAAATTGCAATGCCGATGGCAGCGGCATCCGTTGCGCAACGTCGTATGGGCTTCAAGGCCCTAAGAGCTCAGAAAAAATGAAGGTCAGTCGCCCTGCCTGGTTTCCCAAGGATTCAGCAGGCGGGGAGTGACGCATAGGAGTGGAAGAGAGGGGCCATCCTCCCCTGGATTCAGCAGGGGGGGGTATATGGCCACTCAGATGGCATGTCACCGGAAGATCGAAGAGAGCAAGCAAGTGAGGGACGATCCGTCGACCAAACAAGTGCTCAAACTGCATCAGGGGAGACCTCGGGGCCGTGATCAGGCGCCCCTGGCTGCAATCACCCGGCTGAGTGCCTCCAAGTCCGAGACGTGGAGCTTGGTCTTGTGCTTGCGGATGTAGTCCATGAAGGGGGTGTTAATCCGCGGCAAGAACGAGGAGACGGGTTCCCAGGTGTCATGGGACGGCCCAGAGCCCCGCCACTGAACCTTGAACTCCAGGCCTCCGGGTGCCGAGGCGTTCTAACGCTGGGCCAGGATCTTCTCGACGGTATAGTCCTCCTGCGCCGCGTAGTCGTCATCCGTATCAGCCTCATGTGCGGCGTAGTCCAGGGACACATGTTGGCCACGGATGTCGGGTTCCCGCACACGGAGTTGACACACGTGGCGCTCCCGGAACTGTCCGTGACCCACCTTGATGCGGTAGGTGTCGTCACCAATCCTGCGGACCACCTCTCTGGGTGTGAACCAGGTTTTGGTGCGGTGGGTGCCCATAGGGCGGGGTCTGATCACCCACACCGGGTCTCCCACCCTGAACCTTTGCGCTGTCGAGCTTGGGGCGGACTTCTGACGCTCAGCATGCTCCTTCTCGAGCTGCTGGCGGATGTCCCGCGCTGTTGACTCTTGCCGCGCGAAGAATTCCTTGGCGTCCATGGCCATACCATCACCAGACAAGGGAAGTCCCCGACCAAGGGGGTCCCTGCCGAACAGAATCTGGTGAGGGGACAGACCACCCGGAGTGGGGGTGTCATGATGGGCCTTTAGCGCAGGCCACATCTCCTCAAAACAATTCCGACGTGGATTGGTGATGTGAATTGTGCGTAGCTTCTCGAACAGCTGCCTTCCAGCCACTTCAGCACGGCCGTTGGACCGGCTGAGATAGGCGACGCTCTTGGCATGACGTATTCCCATGAGGGAACACATGGCCTTGAACCAGCCACCAGTCAACTGGGGTCCTCGGTCACTGCAAATGGTGCGGGGGATGTCAAAGATGGTCAGCCAATGACGAATCATCATGACTGCCACTTCCTTTGCAAGCAACCCCCTTTTGCGTGCCGGAACGGCTACTACGTAGCCGCTGTGCCGGTCCACACAAAGGACCAAACAGTCAAAGGTCTCCTTGCCTATGTGAACTTCGGGCACGGAGAAGACGTCCATGGCCACGCTCTCCATGGGCTGGTCAGGCACCGGAGTCCATTGGGCTTCCCCCTTGACGTTCTGGTTATCGAGATTGCAGGCCTGACAGACCGAGCAAGCCTTCCTGACCTTCTTGATGGCGTTGTAGAGACGGATCTGGTGGATCTCAAACCGGCGCTGCATGCCAGGGCTTGCTTCTTGACCCCTGGGTGCATCATGTGGTGGTGCCAAGCCTCACACAGCTCCAGCACTCGGGACTCTGGGACCAGCAGCTTACCATTTCGGTAGAGCTTGCCATCCTCCTCACTCAGCCCCTTTGGTCACTTCTGCCCGTCATCAGGGTCGGTCACAGCCCTATATTCGGCCTCAAAGGCCTGAGACTTGGCGTAGTCGTCGGTCCAGTCGTCCTGGAGGCAAGATTCAGGGAAGAGGTGCTTGTCAGACTCAGCTCCCTCAGGGGCGAGTACTCTGACCGCTCTGCCCATCCTCGTTCCGAGGGGGGCATCCGCAGCCATGACGACGAAGCATTTAACACCCTCCTCCTCCATCAGGCGCTCCATTTCTATGATCCTCTTGGCCTCAGCGGTCTCAGCCTCATCGCCGTGGGCGGAGACATCCGTCTTGCCCTTGCTGGCGGGGTAGGCCCACCTACTGAGACAGTCCGCCACGGTGTTGTCCTTGCCAGGAACATACACAACCGTGAGGTCGAACTTGGCCAAGGTCTCATGCCTTCTTGCCCGTCGGGAGGCGGGATCAGAGGGGGTGTCCACGTGCTCTTTGTGCCACGACTGCAGACTCTGATGGTCGGTGCAGACAGTGACGGGATGGAAGGCTATGTACCCAGCCCATTTCCAGAGAGCCATGACGATGGCATACGCCTCCTTTTCTCGGGGCGTCCACGTCCGTCTCTGGCCTTCCACCAGGACTGGGCTCCAGAAGGCCACGGGCACGTGCCTCCCATCGTCAACCACTTGTTCCAACACAGCGCCAACGGCGTAGTCGGAAGCGTGGGTGCACAGGACGAGCCCTCGGTCAGGATCCATGAGGTGCAGACCCACTGCGGATAGCAGCGCCTGCTTCATCCCCTCAAAGGCACGGTCGGACTCTTCATTCCAGACCAGAGCCTTCTTGGACCCCTTCTTGGTCTCCTCTCGGTTGCCCTTGAGCATGGTCGTCATGGGGGCTGCATACTCGGCATACATCTTGATATACCCCGAGTAGTAGTTGCAGAATCCCAAGTACGCCCGTAGCTCAGAGACCGTTTTGGGCTTTTCCCAGCGCTCAATCGCAGCCACCTTGCCAGGTATGGGCTTCTGCTGCCCGTTCCCAACTACGTGGCCAGCGAAGACCACCTCGCTTACCGCAATGGTGGCCTTGTCACTGCTGCCCGTGAGTTTGTGCCAAACCAGAAGGTCCAGCACTCTGGTGACGTCCCTCTCATGTGCCTCCAGCAGCTCCTCATAGCTAATGCTGGGGTCCCCGGACGCGATGATCACGTCGTAAACGAAGGGGTCTGCACAGTCACGCACCGGCTCAAGCAGGTTCTCCAGCATCCGCTGAAAAGCCGCATTGCCATTGGTAACGCCCATGGGCATCACCTTCCACTGGAGAGGTCCAAGTGGGGTGCTCATTACTGTGCAAGCACGGGATTCCTCGGCCAGACGCATCTGATGATAACCATGTTTCAGGTCAATCACCGTGAAGATCCTCCGCCGGTGTTGTTTTTGCAGCATGTCCTCAAGGAGGGGCAGCGGTCAGCTGTCATGCCGCGTTTGGGCGTTTAGGCCGCGGTAGTCCACCACGAGCTGACACTCACCGGCCACCTTATTGGGGACGACGAAGCACAGGGAGGCCCACTTGGAGTCGCATGGCTCAAGCCAGCCCCTCTCAATGAACCCACGGAGGATCTTCTCCATGGCCTCCTTCCTCTCGCCCCTCAGGGCACACTCCCGGTGCCTGTACACTCGGGGGTCCGGCTTCAGTTGTATCTTGGCCTCACCATACGGTCCACGCACCGGTGGGGGAAACACAGGTTTTCCGCTGAAGAAGGTATCCCCATACTTCTGCTTCACCCTGGCCCTCAATCCCAGGATCTTGGGGCACTCATCGGACTCCGCCTTGGCCTTGTCGGGCACCTGGACCACTGAGCTTACTTGCGGGGTACCAATGGCCGCTTCCCTCGTGCCCCCCACCATGTACTGGCCGTTCGCCACCTTCAGCCTGACAGGCTTCCGACTGTCGGTCAAGCACTCTGGCGGAAGTAAGCCAGCCTTGACCAAGCTGACCTGAGCTCCCGTGTCGACCAACACGTCGAAGACCTTCTCCACTTCCCCGCATAAGGCACGGACCTTAAGGTGCAACTGCCGCTCACGCACCACACGGCACACGGCGTGCAAGCTCAGGATCTCCGGCTGTTCCAGAAGCTCAATAAGTGACTGGTGCAGGTCGTGGACAATGGGCTCAGGCTGCCCATCTGCAGCATCCAGCTGCGGTCCGGGTGATACTCCGATACTCTCGGATAGATCTTGAAGCACATCAAATACATTCTTGGTCGCGAAGGAGGGACGGGTGCAAGGGTTTGTGCCTTCACTTGCCCTCACCCTGCCACTGCGACTGTCTTTTGTTTTGGGTGCCGGACCGGGCCTTTCGCCCGCGGCAACACCTTTGTGCTCATTGTCTCCCGACTGGGATGGTGTGGCGCTTCCCACGACACCATCCTGCGACCGCCCTAGCTGGGGCCCTTGGCTGCAGGGGCTCCGCTAAGGGGCGTCGGTTGTGGTAGTAGGGGTACTCTCCTCCGCATCAACCTCGTTGACACCCTTCTTCTTTCCCCCTTTCTTACCCTTCTTGTCCTTGTCCTTCTCTTTGCTCTCCTTGTTCTTGTCGTCCGACTTGGGGACCCAGGACTTCTTGATCTCCTGAATCTCCTTGGCCAACTCGGTCCCCACCGACATCAGCTTGGAGAGCTCGTCCTTGGTGACCTCCACCTTGGTCTCCCGGATACCCGCGGGTGAACGCTTCTTCGACCCGTGCACCTTCTTGTAGGCCTCCATGTCGGCCTTGTGGATGGGGCATGTCCGGTGGTCATGGTTGAACCCTTTGTTCCTCCCATAACAGACGAAACAGCCCTGAGGGTGAGCTTGTATGAACTCCCCAAAGGACAGCAGAGGGTCGCCCATGCGGCGCGGCTCCTTCTTCTCCTTCTTCTTCCAACCCTTCCGCAAGGGCTTCCAGCTTCCCCGGTTGCTCCCCGCGTTCAGGTTGCTGGCCACGAAGGCACAAACGGCTGTTTCGGCGGGCTCATCGTCGTCGTCATCGTCGTCGAGAGCCTCATCGCCATCGGCTCCCGCTGGGTCCATGGCAGATTCCCCGCCCGACCCTTCGCCAACATAGTTGACGTCACGGTCACCGGCCTTCAAGCCGCGGGTGTGGTGGAGATTCCTGTACTCCTTGAGTACCTCCTCTCCGAGCAACTCCAGGACCTCGTTGCAGGTCATCCCCGCCGGGATGGCTTGCAGACGGAGGGTCTGGCCGCCCAGTTCACACTCGTCAAGGCGCAACATTGCGGTCTTCTCGAGATCGCCCGTGACGGTGATGAGGAGGGCGTTCCGCAGCTCTCGCTGCTTGACATCCCGCGCCACATGCTTCTTTGTCCAAGCCAACACGTTTGGATGATACTCCTTGGGGAGCATCATCTTGAACGTGTGGTTGAACTTGGCTCTCTTGGCTTCCTCCTTGGTGACTCTCTTGAACCATGCCTCCAGCAGCATGGAGAGCAGGCGGGCCTGCTCGTCACCCTCATTCCAGTCCTCCACGTTGCGGCGGAAGAGGGTGTATTGCCCCCGGGAAGTCTCGCCAATCCCGTGGGCGGATCTCCCGACCATCATGCTGAAGCTTGATGGCCTTTCACCACTTGGCAGCCACCTGCGGAGCGCCCACCCGCTCCTGCTCGTGGAGCCACTTCTTGGATTCCTTGAGGGTCTTGATTTTCCCCTCCTTGGTCGCCACGAAGTATAGCTCTTGGAGCACTTCCGGCAGGCGCCACCTGAACCGTTTGAAGACATATTTCTCCGCATCTGGGAGATCCATGTCTTCAGTGACGGTCATCCCCCAATCGTCCAGTTTCTCCAAGAAGCGGTGGAGGTTGAGGGGGTTGCCACCGTACGTGGGGGGCTTGATGTCCTTCAGGTCTTCCCACACGGCGGCATCCGCGGCCTTAGAGACCATGAACACTGGCCGCGAGGTCGACCGAGGTTCCCATCGGCGTCATCCACGGACTCCCACGGCCGCCACTTCCATCTCCTCCACGGTATCCATGTGGCTACGCCGTGGTTCCTCCATGTACGCTGAACCTAGATGTTCACGCCGTACTCCTTCCATGCATGCCTCCTCATCACGGCGCTGGCGCTTGCCTTCAGCGGCCTCCCGTCATCCACCACGCGGCGGGGTAATGCCGAACTCCTCCAGGTCTTCCTCGCCTCCGCCGACATCCCGGTCCACCTCCCTTCCGCGACGTCAGCTCTGAGTCCACCATAACGCCCGCCAGCCATTGGGATTGGCTCCTGGGCTGGTGCGGGGCGTCGGCGGCGTACCGGTGTCCGCGGTGGAGCATGGCGGTTGTGGTACTCCGCACTGAGCCACTCATCACACCACTCCTCACTGCCACTGCCGGGCGGCACGCGCTCGTTACGACGGCCCGCGCTGTGATGAGAGGGGGCGCCGAGAGAGGGGGCACTGGCGCTGGGGCGACTCCTGGGGGCTCTGCCGGGGGCGTGGGCTCTGCCCCGACCTGGTCCAGGTCCCCAGCCGTCGTCCGAGGAGCCGGATTCCAGGGGTGGGGAGTAGCTGCCTACGCTCCGCCGGCTTTCCAGCCTGTCCAACCTCTGCTGCAGGCCGTTGATGACCTTGTTCAGCAGCCTGGTCTCGCCCCTGGCGATGTCCAGCTCCCTCTGGGCGGTGGTGGTGACGTTGGCGATCTTGACCATCTCCGTCTTGGCGATGTCCAGTTCCCTCTGTGCGCCTGCGGAGACCCTGGCGATGCGGATCATCTCGCCTTTGCCCGTGTCTACCTCGCGCTCGAGGGACTGGACCCTCCTGCGGAGGTAGACGATCCACCGCCAAGTGGCCTCCGGGCCACCATCTTCCGGTGGACCGTCAGGGTCCCCAGGGGGTCCTCCAGGAGGGCCTCTGCCGGGTCCGCCCGGTCCAGGGTGTCCTCCCCCTCCCGGAGGTCCGCCTCCGGGTGGTCCACCTGGTGGGCGTCCTCCAGGGGGTCCTCATGGTCCTCCGCCAGGGGGTCCCGGTGGGTCTCCGCCGGGTCGCCTCGGTGGGTCGGGGGATGGGGGCTTCTCCGTGTAACCGAAGTCCATGTCTTCATCCTCGTCCATGTCGCCCCACCTGGTCGTCTCGGTCTCGCACGCGGAAGACTCCGAGCTCCGGTAGGGAGGAGGGAGATCCTCACCCTCACCCTCCGGCTCCTTCGGGACATCTCTGCCTCCTCCTCCAGCCACTCCTTGGCGATGTCGGCGGTCTCATCCACCCCCGTCGCTGGCGGTGAAGAAGGGGTCGGAATCGTGAGGGTGTCCGCCCGCTGGCCTCTGTGACCTCTCGGGGGTCTTCCCCTTACCCCTCCTTCGTCGGTAGGCGGTGGGGCCACTGTCCCCACTGCTGCCCGTGTCGACCTCCTCCAGATCCAGCGTCACCTTGGAGGAGGCCTCCCCTTCGAAGAGCTTTCGAAGGGTCTCCACTCGGGATCCTCCCGGGGGAGTTCCGCGCTGGAGCTTGGCCTCCGCCTCCTCCATTGCGGCGGCCGTGGCTGCGGCAGCTCGCCTTTCGGCCTCCTCCCGAGCACGGGCAGCCTCGGCTTCCCGAGCCCACTGCAGCCGAGCCTTCTCCGCTTCCAACGCTGCCAGCTCTGCCTCCGTCTTGGCCCTCCCCTCAGCGACCTTCCGTCGCGCGGCCTTGATGGCGTCCTTCCTGGCGGCGTCCGCTTGGGCCTTGGCCGTCGCTTCGGCGTGAGCCCTTTCCTCCGCCTCCTTCCTTGCCCTCTCTTGGGCCAGCGCCTCTTCCAACGCCTTCACCTCGGCTTCCTTACGGACAATGGCCTCCTGGGCCAGGCGGGCTTCCTGGGCGGCTGCGGCCACCTCACCCCTGACACGGGCAGTTGCTACCTCCTGGGCGGCTGCAGCCGTCCAACCGGCCGCGATGGCGGCCACGGTCGAGGCATGGAGGGTCATGCCTCTGCCCCAATTTGCAGCCTCATCCTGGGCGATGCCCATGGCGCCCTCCACAGCAGCTTTCTGCTGCATGGCCCGTTGCCGGGCAACCCGAAGGTTGCAGGGCACCCCACAGGCGCGCTCGCAGGCGCGGGCCACGTCCCCTTGGCTGGGAGCGACGCTGCTTGCTGGAGCTGGCCTGGTCGGCCGGCATCCTCCCACGGTCTGCCGACTCCACATCGCTGCTGGGTCCTGACTTCCTCAGGTGCAGCTGACGGGGCTTGGCCTTGGCCTTCTTGGCGACTTCGAGGAAGTCGCCAAGGGTGGTGTGGCCGGGGTGGTGACCGCCACTGGCCCGTTGGGGGCTGGGGGCTGGGGTTCCGCCCTTGGTCTCGTTCTCCGCGGCTTGGGGGCTTCGGCGGCCAGGGATTCCTGGTACTCCCGACGTTTCCTGTCCCGCTTCTTGTCCCCGGCGGAGCGCTTCTCCTTCCCCGGGGACGCGCTGCTGTTGCTGGCCTGCAGCGTCCGCTCGTTCCCCGGTTCCGGGAACTTCTTCTCGATCATGTCCCATATAGAGACGTTGATCGTGGCGCCCGACGGGTACTCGTTGGGGTTCTCGTCCTCCTCAATCCCGTTGGGGCGCAGCCCTTCGCCGGGCCTGTCCGGGCGGGTCCAGATCCTCCAGCGCTTCTGTCGGAAGCGGTAGGCGTATCGTTCCACCCGCAGCCAGTCTTCCACTGCCTGCAGGCGGTCGGCGCCCATGTCCTCGGGGAGCTCGAAGCTCCCAGGCATGCTGCCTTCGCACTGGGGGTTGCTGTGGCGGTAATGCTGCCCCCACACTAACCCACGCAGTAGGTGCACCTCATGGGGGTGGGGCAGCGGCCACGTCTTGCCCGCCTCCTGCCAGTTCACCATCGGCGCTCGTTTCCCTCGACGGACCGGTCTTGGGGGTGGCTGTTGAAGCGGTTGCTGTGGTCCACTCTATCTACAGGGCTGGGACCAAGACGCCCGATGGTGGTTGTGGAGGTGGGTGATGCAGCTGGGAGTGCGGCCGGTACTGGTCGGCCGAAGGGATTCGCTCATGTCGGAGTTCGGGTCGCTACACCTCCTTCACGGACTCGGCGCTGTTGCTTACGCTCGGGGCGATGCTCCGGGCGGCGCTGCGAAGCCCGTGGTGCTCGGGGTTCAGGCGGCCCCGAGTGGCACGCGAGGGATGGGTAACCCCGCGGCGGTGAAACACTTTTGACGCGTTCCCGGGGGGGGCCTGGCCACGGGACGCTGCGGCGGACACGCACAAGCAAGCAGGCAGGCAAGGCACTGCGCTCACAAGGGCATCCCCATGCTCGTGTCATGTGACAAAGCGTTTCAGGATCCTTGCCACTCTCAAACAAGGGAACAAAAGTATGTACAGAAACACATCAGGATATGTACACATGGGGTTAAGACTGGACTGAGGTAAGGGCATCACAGGACAATAGACACTCAGTCCCAGCTCATATCCCAATCCCAGGTCCGACCCTCTCAGTGGCTGGCAGGGGCGGGGGCTCAAACACAACCCATGCGCTGCCCAGTCCGGACCCTGAAAGGCTGCGAATAGGGGAGGGTCTCCCGTCGAGCCACAGGCGAGTGCCTGGGAACCAACTCTAAGGCCAATTGACAATAGCTCCCTATGCTCCCTTAACTGCAGGTCCCAACTCCCCCCTGAGCTGGAGAGAGGGCCCCGCCATTATCCCCTAGGAGTTGGTAGCTGAAAATGGGCTGTTTCAGCCCAGACTGATATTAGCTCAAAAATCTCCAAAATTGACCTCTCGTTTGGACCTGCCAGAGGTAGAGACGGGGCAATTGACCCTATGCCCTTCGAGTACAAGCTCCCTGGAGCCCTCACCCAACCTGGTTCCCCCTGAGACGTGCCCAGCCAGGGCAAGGCCAATGGCTCACAGGATAGTAGGCAGGACCTAGGACCTATTACTGAGTGCCCGACGTGGAATTAGGTCCGGACTCCCCATGGGCACAGAGATATGGGGCCGCCAATCCACCACACAGGGGGCTGAAATTGGGGTCCCAAAAGGGGGTCATTTTGGCTGCTCAAAATGAGCCAAATTCGAAGGTGTCCCTGATAGTGTATCTGCACCCCGGCTTGGAGATCGGATCCGCCATTCCATATGCGATCCACCAGGAATCCAATGGAGACTCCCATGCACTTGGCTCTCAAATAGTCCCATGCCACTCGGCGTGGTGACAATCCAAATTGGGTCCACAATTGCCAAAATTGCGAAATCGGTCGTCTCGGTCCACCGTCCAGGGTAGGAAACCCTGGCGATATTGACGCGCCAAGCCTTGATTCACAACCCTTGATATCCCCTTTGGTCCCATGCCCCGGGGTATGGCTTGCTGTCACACTGGCTGCTTGCTGTTCATCGAGGGGATGAACACGCGGATGGGGCAGAAAGCAGCATGCGGTGCAACGGGGGAGATCATGGATCGCACCAAAAGTTGAAAAACTCCGGATGAGCCGGAGGCACAAATACGAAACCCAATGGTGTTCAACCCTTCGTCATATGCTACAACATTTGCCCCTCCTTCCTGGCTAGATCCCTTGCCCCATGGAGATATGGTGGCACCGACATGGCATACAATGGGAAAAACAGCGAAATTTGGCCAAAATGGCCCGCACTCATGATTCCATATCTCCATGGCCACGGCGAAGATCCTTCCAACCAAAGATGCTATGGACACATTGGACCTAGGTTCCAATATATGCCGCCTGCCAACCGTCATGGTCGCCTCTAGCTATTTTCTCCATTGGGGGGAAAATGACACACAAATGGGGCAGAATGGCAAATTACCCCAAATTGGGTGACTCACAACTCTCCCTTCGAGAGGAGAGGCCACATGGGGAAACACCACATTTGATGCGGGTTTATGTGCCCTCTCTGAATTGCCCTTACCCTTGGTCACGTGGCGCACACAACCTCGGCGGTGAAATCAGGGGGAGAAGGGGGTTGTGGCCATTCTGGGTAAAACGGCCAAAATTCACCCAAAAGTGGTCACACGAAAAATCGTATCTCCGTATCACAAGAGAAAGGAGCCTCGGGCTTTTGCATGGATGCAAACCGAAGCTTTGCTTCCCTTTTGCAACAAGGGTTCAGGTTCAAAGCATAATGGAAACATTTTTAACACCTCAATCCTTGAAGCACACTATTTATGGGAAAAAGTGCATATATCGGCGATATTGGTATGTACATATCTTTGGGTCATTGAGGAAGAAAAGAATGAGCAAACATTTTTGGAGTAGGCCCATAGTAGGTGCCCTCAAAGATGCCCACTATGGTTAGATCGTCTCCGCCCACTCATGTCATTAGTGCTTGCATATGAGCGCGTGTGCCAAGAGGCAGTATGGCACGTGTGCTCACAAGGCGACATTATATAAAATGGAAGACAAGGTTGTAAAAATCAACCAAGCCATCCACCATGTCCTTCGTGGTCTCTACTTTACATATTGTCTTAGTTCAAGGCTCAACTCCCCATAGGCTTCGAGCACGAGCCTCGGGGTTTGGCCATTTTGGCCTAATTTTCGACCAAAATTTGCCCTTTCTCACAAAACGAGTTTGGGTACGCATAGATTTGCGTGGAGCCATCGTTGAGTTGGCTCGAAAAACGGAAAATGGCCTAGGGCTGTTGGTCTTGTGAGCATTGTGTTCGGCTTTTAATGTTCATGCTCACAAGGCCACAAAGTTAGCGTTTGCGCACGCAAACGACTTGGGTTTGCGAAACCCATAGGCTGCCTAAAACATCCCTACTGCCCTCTTCCCTATTCAAAGTGGTATGCCCATGTGAAAGGGGCATGGATGAAAGGCATAGGGGGGGAATGTAGGGTTCCGTCCGAACTCATGGTCGTTGAGAACCATGAGTTCGAGCGATCGACGGAAAGGCTTGCGCGCTGATTTTCTCTCAGACGCAACGGCGAAAAATTCTGGTGAACACACCAGATGAAAGTACAAGAAAAACCCCCTAGATCCAGCCCTTAATTTCTCTTAGAACCTCAAAGGTACTCGAGAGAAATCCCTCACAAAACTCGCCACGAAGAAGCGACGAAAGCGCGCGAACAGGTGACAACAGGCGGCGATTTCACGACAATTAGAAATCGCGGTAGGAATCGGGTATTTCACCGATTTCCGACCAAAAATCGCCCAAGACAATAAAATTATGGTAATTCTAGATTGACTTATTAGTTAGAAATCGGATTCCAGATTTCCGGGATTAGAGAACAGGGATATCCTGCTGACAGCCGGTGTCAACGGCTTCCACACGGGTGTGACGGCTCACAGGCCTCCGGGCCATGGGCCATAGGTTCTGGGTACCGCTTCAGAAACATGTACTCCGGTGTGAAGCTCTGCTGGGCTGGTGCAAGAACACGTTGGGGCCGGCGGGGGGCCACCTGGTCCCGCCAGGTGATATCCTCCCCACCGGGTCCTAGTGGGGGGCCCTCCAAGACGCACCTCCTGCCTGGTGGCGGAGTCCCCTGGGTTCACAGGGCTCGGAGCCCAGTCCCTCCCCGGCTTCCCCGTTTCGCCACTCCCCGGTCAGTGCATCAATTTGCAGCCGTGGCTGCTGGCGCTTACCCTCCGCGTCGCCCCCCCAATGCGCGGTCGCCCAGGGGCGCCGGCCCTGCCGGGCCCGTGCTACTGGCTTGTCGCCAGTTGGACCCCCTTGGGCTGGCGCGGAGGCTGCCTAGCCTAGGGGCTGGGGCGTGGCGCAGTGCGCCACTACTGGCTTGGCGGGTGCAGTGCCCCGTCCGTGTGTGCGTGGCGCTCGCGGCTGGTTAGGGGGGTTCGGGCCGGTACCTGGTGTTGTGTCTCTCCCGTTTCCCCCTTCCCGCCCCGCGTGTCTTGCGCTGCGTGTGGCGGGCAGTCCCGTCCGGGTGTCCCTTACCCTCGCTCGCTGGTACGCCATTCCACGCGGTCTGTGCGTTCCGCGAGCTCGGTCCGGTTGCCCTTCTGGTAGTCCCTGCGTGCCCTTTGCGTGTGTGTGCGCTCGCGCTCCCGCGGCGTCCGCTACCCCTTTCCTTGGTGGTGTGGCGTGCGCACCTCGCGCGGTCCCGGCACTGGGCGCTGGTAGGGCCGTTCCACGTTGTCCGTGCCCCTCCGCGTGTCCTGCCCCGGTCCCTTGCTCCGTCTGGCGTGCTTCGGGGGGGGGCGGTCCGGTTCCGGTTCCCCCCTACTTGGCTTGGGGTTGTGGGGGTGGCGGAAGGGCGTCCCCGCGGGGGGGTGCCTTCCACTGTTTCAAGGTGCGTCTGGGGTCAGGCGCTCCCCCTTCCCCGTCTGCCCGCCCACTGGGCGGGCTGTTGGGGTCCGCTACCCACGTGCTGTGGGCGCGGGCGTTTGGGTGTGGGGGCCCTACACTGTCCCCTTGGCCTGCATGCCCTGTGGGGGCTGCGTGCCGCGGCGGTGGTTGGGGGCCGTCCCCCTACCTGGCTTGGGGCTGTGCGCCCCCCGTGGGGCGGGTCCGTGGCAATCCTGTGCCGGGGGGCGGGCTGGGGGGGGGGGGGCGGCCCGTGCGCCGTGCCCCCCGTTTGTGCAGCCGGGGGGGGGCTGTAGGGCGGGGGGTCGCTCTGCCTCGTTCCGTCCCTCTGCCTTCCCTGGGCAGGCAACAAAGCGGGTGTCACTGGTGTCGTTGTGTCTGTGGGGTGCGTGGCCCCCCATACCACTCCGGTTCGGGCTCGCTCGCCTTTCCTGGGCGCGATCTGTGCGGCGTCCTCGCGCCTTGGCGCGGGCTCGCTTGTTCCCCGCGGTTCCTCTGGGAGCCCGCGGCTGGGGCAGGGGGGGCGGGCCGCGCTCCGGCTCCTCTCTCGGGCGGGGTGAGGGGACCATCCCCCCTGCCTCAGGGGGTGGGGGCCGGGGGCCCCGCGGCTTGCGGGCCGGTGGGGGGGGTGGGGGGGGGGCAGGGTCGCGCCGCGGCCTCCCTGCTCCCCCTCTGGTTGGCGGCCGGCGGTTCCCCACCCTGGCCCCCATCTTGCCGGCGGCGCACTCCCCCCCGGCGTGCGCGTGCGGTCGGGTTCGCGGGGCCGCCCCGGGGTGGGGGGAGATGAGGGGCGGCCCGTGGACCGCTCTCCGGGGGCCCCTGCAGACCTGAACCCCCCCTCTGCCCTCCCTGAGTGGGCTGTGGTCATGGGAGGGTCATGGGGGGCGCGGCCTCCATACTGTTCTAGTGCGCCGCCGTTCGCCGCCCCCAGGCTTCGTCCGCGCGCTGCTCCGGTGCGCTGGTGTGGGCTCGCCTGTCAGCTGCGACCCCCGCGGGAGCAGGCGGCTGGGGGCGCCGGGGTGCGCGGTGTGCAGGTCTAGCCGCATCCCCCCCCCCCGCGTCGCGGTCCCTTCTGGGGGAGGGGGGGCGTCCCCTCGGCTCCGGGGGGGCAGAGGGTCGCTCCTGTGGCCCTCAAGCTGGGGGGGGGGAGCGGGGGGGGGGTGGGGGGGCCGCCCCCCCGCCCCCCTGCCCCGTCGGGCTTGCCATCCGTTGTCTCTGGCGTGCCCCCCCGGGGTATACTCGTGCCGTGGCGCTCGGGCGCGGTCCGGTCGGCCGCCAATGGGTCAGTGCGGTGCGGGGGGGGGGGGGGGGGACCACCCCGCCCTGGTTCGCGCCCCCGTCTTCCCCGGGCCGGCCTCTGAAGGGGCCGCTCCGTTTGCGCCGTCCTGGGCGCCGCCGGTCCGCCGTCGGCCGGCAGCGGGCAGGGCGTACGGGCGCTTTCCTCGGCCGTGGTGCTCCCTCAGCCCGGTTGCAGCGGCCTCTTTGTGGAGGTGCGGGGCCGCCGTTTCTTCGGTCTGCCTCCGTCTGCTCTCGGGCCTGAGGGGGAGGGGGGGGGGGGAGTGGGGGGGGGACTCTGGTCCCCTGGCGCGCCCCCTGACGGCCGAGGGGGGGCGGCCTGGCGGTCCCGTCCCCGGGGGCCAGCCGTCGGCTGGGGGGTCGCACTCTTCCCCCGCCCCCCTCTACCTACCCTACGTGCTCATTTGGATCAGGTACCCTTGAATTACCCAAGTGAAACCGTGGTTCAACCGAGTTCAACCGCGCACTTTCATTACGGCTTCCCCACGGTTGAACCCCTATCGAGGTACAGCAACAAATTGCTAAGTAGCAACATGAAAACTGCTATTTTTCAGCCCTGCAAGAGATGCCACACCCCCTAAAAAGAATGTTTTTGAAGACCCTCTTACCTCATTGCTGCAAAACACTGGAGACATATTTCTCTTGGATCATATTTCACGGCGGTGGTGTTGTAGGTGCCAGTGGCGGCGGCTGTATTGGTGAAACCGCACGGCTTCACCATCAACTTTTCGTTGGGCGTGGTGACATACACCCCTGCGCCTTGTTTGGATTTCCCTTAGGACTTTGGACCCTTTTTAGTGAACAACAATTACATGCAAGCCTACACTTGATTGTCAGAAGCTTGTTTCCTCATAGATTGCACTAAAATGTAACCGGCTTTCGAGGTAGTTCAACCGCTGGACAGGCGCGCGGTTGCACCGGCTTCACCGGTTCAACCGCTGTTGCACGAAGCGCTACACAAAAAACACATCTTCACCTTGGGAAGCCAAACGTGACCCGTTCATTCTGCATCGCCACAGGCAGACGTCCCCATGCAATGCCTGTGTACGGTACGAGCACAATGCGCTGTCCAGACCACGCCAGAGGCACGTGGGGCCTAAGAGCGTTAAACATGACCCCATATCGAGGATCCACAATGTGTCCCCATAATAAATCACGCCCCCAACGTATCTATGCAGGACGAGAAGGCCCATTTGCACAAAGTAGGGCACTGGTAAACAGTTCCCCCCCCACAAAATCACCCAGGGCTATTTCCCCTGTAAGGGGACTGTCATCCTTTGGATGCGTATGTACAAGCATGGGATGATCGCCGACCCCATGGACCACTGCGAGCGCAGTGTAGGTTAGTTGGGGGAGTACACTTCGGATGTGTGCGTTCACGCGCCGCACCAGTTCCGGATATCTCCTTTTTTTTTTTTTTTTTATAAACACAAGGCCAAGGTCCAAGAGTCCACGTCCAAACTCAGGAAGGGTGAGCCCATCATACAGAAGTGACCCCATCCCATTGGGTCAGGGTCAGGCATGTGGGACGCGGACAGGGAAGAGGAAAATGGGCACAAGCAGATTTTTACGTAAAAGAATACATGGATGGCAACATGCGAGCAAACGCCCCTTCTCAGGGCCCCGGGGGACCAAGAATCACGCGGGGGTGCCAGGCATGTGGGCTACAGCCTGAGGAGAAGCCCTGGGAGAGAGGACAGTGCAAAAGACACGCACTGTCTGGGCAAGGTATGCTGGGGGAGGGGGGGGGCAGCGCTGATGGCGTATGTCGCGTGGACTGTATGGGGCTGCGGGTGGGGACAGTGCAGAAAACTGATTTAACGTGGGTAGCTGTGACACTATTGGGCTGGGGGGAGGGGGGGGGGCTGGGTGTGCGCCACCGCCACAGGGCTCCGGCAGGCCCCAGCGTCAGACACGGGGGAGTCACAGCCACAGGCTAGGTCCATTCAAAAGCGCAACCAGGGGGTACATCTGTCATGTGTCATCCATCGGCGGCGTGCAGAACGAAAGCAGCGTGAGCATCACTGTGATGACAAAGCATGTACAGTCGCGGCGGAAACTGAGTAAAGTACAGCGCCCTGGCGGCATGAGCACCACTTAGTTTAAGAGAGGGCAGCCAATGCAGCTTCAGGTGGTTGCCTGTGAAGAGAGGGGGGAAGGGGGGCAGGGGGGCAAGGAGGACCATTACAGGGTAGTGACACCGTGCGGTTTGAGCACACACGCATGCAGAGGGCGAGAGGGGGTCAGCATAGGCTCAGGGGCTGGGACCAATCAGCGGGGCTGAAGGGATCGGGCCGTGCCTGGGGCTTGGTGGGGACCGAATCGGCCAGAACCGCGGTGACATTATCCAGCACATGCTGCTGAAGGTGCCTGACGGTCTTCCGCGCCTCGCGCAGTCCCCCAAGTCTGGTCTTAAGGAAGCGGTACAGGGACTGAGGGATGGCCAGTCTGCCAACGATGCGAAGGTCCTTGCGCTGGGCGGACCGGCGCCACGTCAGGACCTCTGATCTTACCGTCCAAGAGGAGAGCCAAGCAGCAACCAGTGGGTGGGTCTGTGTGCAGAAGGCCAGTGTGCCGTGTAGGCTCTGGTTGTGGAAGCGGTGGCAGTGGGGGCAAGGGTGCTTGACGGGTGCGTCGGTCCAGAAGGTGGCATAGTGCGCGTACCCCAGGCGGGACTGCAGGCCAAAGAGCCACTTGTGCCATGCCAGCCTCCCGAAACGCAGGGGCTGCCAGGACAAGGGGTGGAAGCATTCGTGGGCGTGTGTGGGGAACAGACCATGGGTCCACACTTTATGGGGGGGCGCCATGCGTTCGCCGTGTCGGACCACATCCCAGGGGGTCACCCTTGTCTGTGGGGGGGGCAGGGGGAGGGCCGTACCGACTTTGGCATACTTGTCCGACATTTCATTGTGGACTTCCCCAGTGTGCCCTTCAACCCACTCCAGACCTTGGCATTTAGCCAGGATGGAAGTGCGCACTTCCTGCACCCAAAATGCCTGCCTGACTTGCCGGCGCGCGCTCTGCGCAGATGCAATGGCGCCCTGGCAATCCAGTCGGATGGTGTCCCCTACTTCCGAAAAATGGGAGCCCAGGAGCATTCCTACTAACTCCGCTTTATAGGAATTTGGGTCACCAGGCACTCTGCACACGGCAATGCGGCCATCTTTCAGCACAGCGGACGCCCCAGGTGAGGGCGGTTGACCCATCTTGCTGCCGTCCGTGTAGGTGGCTGGCGGCTGGCATTGCGGGGGTAAAAGGTACACTGTAAGCCCGGCTACGTGGGCCACCTCGACGGCGTCGCGCTGTAGTTGTTGAGCTGCCCACGTAGTGTGTACGGGTGGCTGGCGAGGGTCGGGGTCAGGGTTGAGGAGGGAGACAGCGGTGATGAAGGCATTGGATGGGGAGACAGTGGTGTGGGGGGACGTGTAGAGTGTATGTAGTCGCTGATTGCGGTGCAGCGAGTCCAGTACCCTAGTGGGGTGCAGGATTGGAAAGTATCCGAGGCCAAGGCCACGACTACGATGCGTGTAGAGTGTTTTCTTGGCGACGAGGGACGGAAGACCCGTGACGCCGAAGATAAACTTTTCCAACAGGGAAGTGATGGACATTAGCTGCGAGGCGCGGAGTGGGATGCACTCTGTGCGATAGAGGAGCCTCGGTAACACCATAGTGTTGACTAAGAGGACCCGGTCAATCACTTGAATGGGTTGGGAGTGCAGCTCATTTAACTGGGCTTTCAGCTCTTGCAGCACAACCTCAACGCAGGCGTCAGGGCAGAGGCAGGGGGAGAGAGGGTGGCCCAAATGCATGAGGTAGGGGGCACGTGCAAAGGTGTGCAGTACCTGTACACTCCACTCTGGCGGGTACGGCGCAGAGACGGTGTACCATGGCGACGGACTGGCAGCCTGAACGGGGGAGGGTGGGTGCAGATACTTGGGGAGGGTGGGCAGGACAGGGGGCAGGGGTTGCATGTGAAGAGATTCGCTTTTGGTGACGTTCACCTGGCAAGCAATCAGACTGAGGGCGGTCTGTACGACCTCGGCAACGTGCTGGCTCTGGCCATACGGCGCGGGGGAGCATATGTCGTCGACATAAGCCGAGAAAAGGATGCCGTGTTGGTCTAGCACTCGCAGGGGGATTTCAAAAACAACGACAAACAAAAAACAGGAAAGGGGGCAGCCCTGCTTGACGCCATGTGTCGTCCTAAACACTGTCTCCTCCGCTCCTCGTAAGAATGTGGACCCTTGCTCCATTACCAGGGAGATTATTTGCAGTAATTTGGAGGGGGTCCCCATTCGGTCGAGCACACCAAGGATAAGAGCTTTGGGTGGACTGTCAAAAGCGTGATAGAGGTCGAAGGCGAGTAGGGCTTCCTTGTCCCGTATGGAGTCGATGGCATCCAGAAAAATTTGTGTGGCATGTGCTGTGGACGTGCCCTGTCTGCCGCCGAATTGGTTGGGGTGCAGGTGGGGGGACACTAAGGGGTAGAGCTTGGAGTAAACCCAGCGCATAAAAAGGCGGTAGATAGAATTGCTCATGGCAATTGGTCTCCACCGATCGGGTCTTGCCACTGGCCCTTTCCTTTAAACAAACAAAATGTCTCTGAGACCAGCCAGGGCTGTGGTAAAAAACCTTCAGAGTAACAAAGGGAGATGCAGCTGTGAACTAACTTGAAGACGGGGTCGGGGAGAATGTGCAGTAGGTACGGCGGGACTCCGTCCGGTCCGGGAGATTTTTTCCTAGACGCACGGGCAAGGGCACGCAGTTCACTGAAGGTGGGGGGGGGGGGTCGCACAGTCGTGCTCTTTGGGGTATGAGGTCTAAAGCGTGAGAGGACCACGGCGTGTTCCGTTGCAATATGCGTTGTATTTTCCTGGTGGGGGTGGGGAGTGTAGACTGGGCGGGGGGGGTGAGGAGGGT
Organism: Eutreptiella sp. 'Long Island Sound 2002'; assembly: GCA_964036045.1. Taxonomy (NCBI): domain Eukaryota; phylum Euglenozoa; class Euglenophyceae; order Eutreptiales; family Eutreptiaceae; genus Eutreptiella; species Eutreptiella sp. 'Long Island Sound 2002'. The sequence goes on along the minus strand of OZ038388.1, from coordinate 63,556,816 downwards.
ATGCTTGATGCGGCGGTAGAAGGTCTTGGACCTTCGCTTGGCTTCCGGATCTCTCCTCGTTTGCACTGCAACTTGCACACGGTGATGTCCCTGCACCATTACGGCCCCCCACAACTGCCTACGGTACCGTGCTCCATGTCCTTCCCGCCACTGCCACCCCCTCATTCCCTTGAGGCACGTAAAAAGTCAGTCGTTTGGGAGTGGCTCTTCCTTCACGTGAGGCACTGGTGCACCAACCTCTGGGGCTGCCTCTTCGTTATCTTCCTGCTTACATGCAGGCATTTCCTCGTCCTTCGGCGCTTCACCAACCTCCTCAATCTCCTCTTGCCCAACCGGGGCTGCAGGCGAGTCCTCCCAACTGTGCTGGTGCTCCTGCACCCCTGGACCAGCAGACTCCACCTTTTCCTATTTGACCACCTGTTCTTCACTCTCCTTTGGCTCTGGCACCTCCGGCGGACTAGGCACAGGAATGTGCTTCTCAGTGTCCTTTGGCTCTGGAATCACGGGCGGCGTCGTCACAGGAACCCCATTGTCACTGTCCTTTTCCGCTTCAGCTTCCGGCGCGGGAGTGACCTCCTTCTCCTCGAGTGGACTGTACGAGGGGGACTTCTCCTCGAGTGGACTGTACGAGGGGGAGTCCTCCATTGTCTTCTTGCCCTCCTCATCGATCGCTTCCTGTTTCTGGGCGCGGCGCTCTTTCAACGCCTCCTCGGCAGCGTGGGGGTTACTGAAACTTGTGCTGTCCTTGACTGCAATAACTGGCCACGTTGTCCCAGCTGCATCGCCGTCCTCCTCCCACTGTGGGGGAAGGAAGACCAATTCTTCCCCCTTTTTGGGCCGGGGGGTCCCCTTCGTGGCTTTCCCCGGGGTACCCACGGCCAGACGTGGCTCGCCATCAGGACCGTCCACAATGACCCATCGAATCGGCGTGTTGGCCGCCCATCCGAACCGCTGTCGCAGCTGTTTGCGCGTGTCCTCAACCGCCAGTCGTCGTTGTTGGGCTTGATACAGGCTCTGCAAAAAGGAAAAAAAAGTGAAACCGTGGTTCAGGCGGTTCAAGCGTGCGGTTGAACTACACTTCACCGGTTCAACCGCGCACACCTCGAGAGCTGACGCATGCGCCGATTCTGCCCTGATCGCTTTCTCCTCGTCGCCATCCTTCGATCCCGCAGCCAACTCTGTTGCCAGGGCCTTTATATCCTGCGCCGTGTCGCTGGGGAGCTTGCCGGAGTCACTGTCGGAACTGGGGGCCGGAACTACCTTCTTCTTCTTCTTCTTTGGGATATGCTTTGCGGCTGGGACCCATTCGTGCTCTTCAAAAAGGGGGTCTGACTCGTCCGTCTCACTGTTGTCCGGGGCGATTTTCCGCTTTTTCGAGGAAGCACCGCTGCCAGTTTTGGCTTTCTTTTTCGGCTTCTTGTCGCCAGAGACTTGGGCCTTCGCGGGCGGTGCTTCACCCTTTGCACTTGTCCGCTTCTCCTTCCGGAGCTCCTTCCGGGCGGACTGAAACAGGGACTTCGGAACCACTTTGCTGCCGGGGGTGCTCGTCTCTTCGGGTGGCGGTGGTGCTGGAAGACGTGCAGGCTTGGGGGCCTTTCCACTGCTCTCGGATGCTGCACCTGCTCCAAGTGGGCGGTCCCAAACACTCTTGTAGAACTCCTCAAAGCTCTCTCCCACACGACTTGGTTGGGGCGCGGTGGTGACGGCTGGACTGGACTCCAGAGGCGTTGACCTCTGCCGTTCTGGCGCAGGACTGCCTTGCCCGGCATTGCCCAATTCCCGCAAGCCCCGCTGCACGCCACGACTCATGCGGTCGACCACTTGAGCGGCGCCAGGGATCTCCCGATACCACACGTCCCACCACTCCACGATGGGCATGGGTGGCCATCGCCCGCGGACGACAATGCGAGGGCCACGCCGATCCACCACGAACATGTGCTCAGGCACATCACTGGCGGTCAACTGCAGAGAAAGCAAGGAGGCCGGTAAACCGCAGAAGTGGGGGAACGCGATTCAGTGTGTAGGAAGGTGACGCTCAAAAGTGCACGGTTGAAGACGGTGAAGGCAGTTCAGCCGCACGGTTGAACCCGCTGAAACGACGGTTGAACTACTGCACACCTGTTGCACCCCTTGGATCGCTTGAACCACACTTGGCTGCACGAATGGCGATGGTGCCATTGCCGGTGGCGCCGCTGCTGCCGTCGCGGCGCTTGCCTTGGCCTTCTTGTGCTTTCCCCCACCTGAGATGGTGGCGCCCATAGCCAGCATGCTGCTCGGAGTCGCCGTGTACCGCTGGACCTCCGATTCTTCGAACCAGCCTGGTGGCAACTCCACCGGGGCCTTGAAGAAGAAGCGCGGACCGTGTCCTGCGCTGTGACCACCGCCGCGGCCCACGGAGTCCGCGCCAAACCAGGACGCGCTCCTGGCAACACCGCACCCCGCGGTGGCCCATATCCTGAACAGGGAATCCAGCCCTGGTTCGTCCAGGGACATGTGGCCCTGGGGGTCGCTCGACAGACCCACACGGAGCACCTACAATCAGAAAAACGCACATCAGAACATTCATAAACAGAAAAACACACAGCAACGAAACGCAGCATGCGCCATATCAAAACATCTACCAAAGGACCGAAAAACACCAGCACAATCAACTGGCAAACAACAAGACAACAGCAGACCTTCCACTCCGAAAACTCCCCGGCGCTCAGGCACTTCGTCTCCCAGGGGTACGACTGTACCCCATCTTTGTCTTCTTGGCGGTGCTTCTTCATCCACAGCGTCATGGCACGGCGGAACACGTACTTCGGCGTCACGTCAGCCAGCAACCGCCACTCAGGCGTCTCGGGCGCCAGGATGGTGTCGGGGTTGCAGGTGTTGTGGACCACCACTTCTTCCTTCAGCGGGAACTTGTCGGCCAGGTGGGGGGCTGGAGGCGCTGCCGCTGCTTGTGGCGCTGGCGCGGCAGGGAGATCGGCGCCTTGGCCCGTACCCAGTGCCCGCAGGCAGTCCTGCAAGGCCTTCCCCAAAGACTCGGGGTCCATGGTGCAAACGCACCTGAGAGAAGCAGGGGTGAAACCGTGGGGAAGCCGGTTCAACCGCACGGATGAACCTCCTGAACCACGGTTGAACCACACACAAACCTCCTAGTTGCCAACTTCCAATTGAGCGTGCACTACGTGCTCATCTTCCCGTCGCCGCCGCCCGTCCCATCGAGGCATCTCCTTGTAGAGGAAGGTGCGCTCGTGCGCATGGCGGAGCATTGCCTCATCCTTTTCCTCCTTGGTAGCCTTACGACCACCACCCCGGGAACTTGTGGTTAGAAAGTTGTCTTTAAAGACATAGTTAAGCGACTCAACAATGTCGCCACAAAACATGGCCCCCCCCCAAGGTTGCAAATTACCCAATACGATGGCCCCCTCGTTGCGGAGCCACAGCAAGTAGGGGGATCGTTTATGGGGACATATAGTGTTTTGAAACCTCTTTGCAATTTGTGCACACCCTTGGACGAATGGATCATATGTCCACCGATAGATAGCGGTTAGCAATTTCCCCATGTCCTCAACGGTAGTGGTGACATGTGGTGTCAGACGCAAACTCTTTGCAATGGGCAACCAATTGGCAAACAAGTGCCATGTCTCTTCCCCATCGGGGAAGGACCGGCCTTTCAAAGAAACATTGGTCTTAGCGTCCTTTAGGAGGCTTTGAACCTTGGATCGTTGTGGTACCGTCAACATTCTGGCTCGTGTGCGCACAAACGTTGTTAAGTATTCACCACATCGTATCACAAGATGAAGAACACACATGATGACACACCCTATACGGTCATCCACTTTCAATAATGGACTTTCGATGCACCCTTTTGCGCCAACACAACTAACTCCTTGTTTCCTATACTTTAGGAATTTTGCTTCAAGTCTTGTACTTCGTCGCCATTCACACCCTACCCATCTTTCTTTCTCCCTAGACCATGTCGCAAAAGAATAAATTGAACCAATTTCATAAAATGTTGATAGACCAAGCATATGACGAAGCCAAGGGCTATCGCCTCCAATAATGACAACCGCTCGCACCCAAACCCCTCGGAGCAACATGTAGCCACGGTCAATAATTTGTTGTATTTTTTTTAGTGTCTCTCCAAAGAGGACACGCACAAGATCCGTTTCATGCTCACTTACGAGAGCAAGATCAAGGGTCCAATTGTAGAGCAAAGTTCGTGCTTTTGCATGTGGTTTGCAAAACTACATGCAATTTGGCACCATGACCTTGCTCCACATGGAAACCCATCACCACGCACTATAAGTACATAGGGGTGATCATCCCTAAATCTTGGGAAGTGCATTTCGTCTAGCACATCCCTTTGATCACCTATATATTGTATCCAATCATCCACATCCCAACGAACCCCAACTCTTCCATCCTTTATGGTCGTTTTTAGTACTTGTCTCTTACTTAACCTGGACCAAGCTTTATCCATCGTTGCATACGACGGAAAGCAATGTGTCCATGGGACGGTGCTTGCACGGGTTTTCTTCCCTTTGGCATCGGCCCACGAAATAAGCTTCTTGTACCTAGGCACGGTTGAACCGAGAAATTGGGATAAAGTGCGCGGTTGAACCGGCGGTTGAGTGGGTTGCCGTCATGGCACCAAAAAGCGTGCAATGGTACAAACCACAAAGTATTCACATTTGTGACGCGGGCAACACGTTGCAACTCATATGTTCATGCTTTGGGCAACATTAAGCGATTATTTTGCCGTGCATACGTTGTCATGAAGCACAATCACAATTGTTCATTTGTGATAAGGGTTCAACCGCACCGTTGAACCCCGTTGAACCCCGTTGAACCACTTGTAGGCATGTGTGCATTATGCCACATACCTTCGCTTCGGCATCCCAAGGTCCAAAATGAGGCGCACAGCGTCGGATCCTGTGAAAGCTTTTTTTGTATCCCTTTTTGTCTGTTTGGAAGCCCTCTGTGTGTTACCAATTCGGTCAGCAAGTTGTTTCCATAGGCGTTTTGTCGTGCCGTTTGTGCAAAAAAAGGTGAACAAGTCGTCCACCAGCTGTTGGTCCCCCCACCCGCTGTAGTGGTCGTTCACCACTTGCAGCCAGTGGTGGGACGTTCTTCAATTTTTTTTAAAAAAGCTTTGTCACGCGTCAGTTTCAGGCGGTTATGCAAATATTTTGTTCAGAAACGCGCGCGCCGCTGGCGCAGCCGCCACCGCCAGCGCTGGCGGTGGTTCAACCGCGGTTCAACCGCGGTTCAGCGGTTCAAGCGCGCCCCTTCCGAGTTCAACCGGGTTAAACCGGGTAAAACCACTGTGTGAAGTACCTGATCCAAATGAGCACGTAGGGTAGAGTCGGACCCTCGTGCAGGCCCTCGCTGGGGCCCCTCGTCCCCCCCGCCGTCGTCGCGCGGCGCTGGCCGGCCGGGGGCGGCTGTGAGGGTTAGCGGTCAGCGGTTAGCGGGCTGCGGGGCAGTAGGTTCCCCCTCGCGCTCGTTGTCTCCGCCCTCCCTCCCGCGGGAGGTGGCGCGCGCTCCTCCGTTACGCCGTATCGTGGGGGGGGCGTGGGTCGGGCGGCCCAGCTCCCCCCCCCCCCTTTCTCGCGTCCGCCGTCTGGGCTGTCACCTGCGCCGCCGCTTGTGTGGGGGCCGGGGCTGTGGCGGCGGCAGGTTGCGCCGGCGGTAGCGCCAGTGAGCGAGGGCGCTGTGCAAGGCCCGGGGGAGCCAGTTGTTGGCGTCCGCGTCCGTGATGCGGAGTACCGCTCCCCCTTCCAGGAAGGCCGGCCACGTCGGCCCCCTGTCCGGCCACGCCGCCCGGGTCACTGACCTGAGGACCCTTTCGTGGTCCTCTGGGGCTGCCCATCCCCCCGGGGGTACCTCCCGGCTTCCTCCGTCCCTCCGGAGGAGCATGGCATCAAAGGGCCGGTTCCTCAACCCCCTGGTGGTCCCCTGGTTGGCCCAGCTCAACCACCCGTACACCTCCCCCACCAGGGGGAGGGCCTCATCCCCAAGAGGGTCAGGGACCGTGCCCTAGTCCCGGTCCCAGGGCCGCGCGCCCTCCACCTTTGATTTTACCGGGCACAAAATGGCCAAAACCCGGATTCTATCCATATGGTTGACAAAATTGACACATCTTTGTTGTGTATTAAGCTTGTTGTGAGACTTTTGTGGTTTTTCCCTATCATTCATAATAACAGTTGACGCATGGCTCATTTTGAGTGCCAAGATGTCATGCACATCCAATATTTCGGGCAAAACAAAAACTCAATTTGTGTGGAGAAATGAATTACTTACTTGTCCAACACAATACAAAGTGGAAACCATTGCAATGTATGTAGACAACATAGATTGACCCTGATCTACACACGATTCACATTGTCTTTGTGCTTTTTGTCTTGCACCATGCAGTTATAATGTGATATGCTCGTCAATACGCCAACTTTTCATAACAAACATTTCACTCAAAAAATCATACAAATGCCCAATCATTTGCTTCACCCAATGTCTAGCAGCCGATCACTGCACCTACCAACTGTCGTCAACCTTGTACGCCGCCCTAAACTCTGACCAAAACTGATCATCTTGCAGTCTCTGCCTCACATGCGTTTTATTACTTCAAATGTTGCAAAATCAATCCTTGCCAAGCATGCAATGGGTTGTTGCACTTCACAGGGTTGCGTAATCGTAATATGCAAAATGAGTCTCGCACATGCAAAATCGCTCGCTGTATGTCAGCATGGCAGCAACAACTAATGGATGCAGGAAATGCCTGTGCTGCCATCAATCCTTGCCAAGCATGCAGTGGGTTGTTGCACTTCAGCGGGTTGCTGATAAATATTAAGTGGTGAAGCAACAGAAAAATTGTCATCGCTGTGTGTTGTACCTTCAGCAGATGGTTCAAAAACAGCTGTAATCAATTAACTTACAAATTCAGAAGAGGCCACTGGCTGAACTGTAACTCTGACTACCATCAACGAATCGTAATATGCAAAATGAGTCTTGCAGCTGCAAAGTCGCTGCATTTCAGCAACAGCTAATGGATGGAGGAACACAAAAAAACATGCAGTGCGCTCCATGCCTCTGGTGTCAGCAAACCTGGCACAATGTGCAGTGGGTTGTTGTGCAGCAATGGTTTGCTGAGAAATAATCACTGATCAAGAAACAGAGAAGTAGCTCAAGTTAAGCAATCAAACATTGTGACTGTCCCTGCTGGCCTTGCAGAAGCTGCTGCTGCTGCTGCCCCTGCAGGAGTTGCTGCAACAGCTGCCCCTGCTGCCCCTGCAGAAAATGCTGCTGCTGCCCCTGCAGAAAATGCTGCTGCCCCTGGAGATGCTGCCCTTGCAGAAATTGCTGCCCTTGCAGAAGTTGCTGCCCTTGCAGAAGTTGCTGCAGCGTGTTATGGTTCTGTGCTTGTGCTGGCAGCAATGCCAAACCTTGTGGAGGCAACGCTGTCAGGACACTCTGCAATGGGTGCACTGTGTGCTGTGCTGGTGGTGGCATCAAACTTTGCAATACCTGTGTTACCAACTGTGTCGGAATCTGCGGCATCTGTGTTGGCAACTGTGTCTGCTGTGAAACTGAGCCCTGATTACCTGCCTCCTGATCCTGCCCTTGATTTCGCAGCAACTCCAGAATGGACTCGAGCTTGGAGGAAACGTCATCCCGTGCTTGGATTGTAGTGTCTGCTTTGTCCTCTGCCTCGACACCCTGCTCCGCATGCGCTGCTGCTGCTGCTTCCTTCTGCGCCTGGGCTGCCACCGTTTTTTTCGCCTTGTCCTCTGCCGCTTTTTTCGCCTTGTCCGCTGCTCGCTTCTCCGCTGCCGCGCGTTTCTGCTCCTTTTTTGCTGCTGCAGCCTCCTTCTGAGCATTGGCCGCTGCTGCCTTTTTTGCTCTGTCGGCGGCCTGCTTCTCTGCTGCGGCCTGTTTCTTCGCCTGCTCCTTTGCTGCTGCTGCTGCTTCCTTCTGTGCCCGATCTGCCGCCGCCTTTTTCGCTTTGTCGGCTGCCTCCTTCTCTGCTGCGGCGCGCTTCCTCTCCGTCGCTGTTGCTGCTGCATCCTTCTTCGGCACCACCATGCTCCCGTCATCGCCCCCATCTCCGCTGTTGCTGCTCACATGGATGTCCGCAGCACCATCGAGCCTCCGATTGCCCTTGGTCTGAAGACAACACAAAGCGAACAATGAACATCGCATGAAGACAGGGTGGCAGGCACTGTGGTAGGGTAAGAATTAGGTAAAGTAAGGTGAGGAGCAGGGTGCGCGATATGAGAAACCAGGGGGGGGGTGCGACCAATTGTCCGGGTGTCATAAAAAACGGGCAGGGCGCAATTTGTGTGTCGTGTATGAAAATGGATAGGCGGGCGAACACCAAGCAATGTATGTAGTGCGTGTGATGAGAAAAAAGGGGGAGCTCGTGCTGGTGTGGGGGGTGAGACCTAATGCTAGTGTGGGGGGGGGGGGGGGGGGATGGGCTTGTGTTTGTGTGTGCAGGGGGGGGGGGGTTCAAAGGGTTGCCTGTGTGTCTGAGGAGAGACAATTTTTGTAAAGCATAGGGCAAATACCTCCGCATGAATGACACTAGGTAGCATCAACCCAGGGTCACCGTATTGCAGTACTACTAAGTAGCCTGGTTCATGTGGCTGTTTGAGCGTTTGACGCTCATCCATGGCTGGCACTTGCAGGATCTCACCGTTCCGGATTGCAATGTCAGCTCCAGCAACCTTCATGCTCCACAATGTAGGTTTCAAGGGCACAAAAATAGTGTATCCCACACGTAGCTCAGCCCATGCACTTGTGTACCCTGTACCAGAACTAATTTTGGCTAAATAGCCTCCGCCATATGGGTAGTCTCCAGTCGTCCCTAGCTTCTGCATGATGGCCGCAAAGTCATTTGACAAAGAGGCTCCATCCCGCCCTGCATGCAGGGGCAACAATTTCAGATTGACTGCTGCCTCATCATGCGCCCAGTCACCACGCCCAACATGCCCAAAAGCATGTTGCGCCTTTTGCAGCACAATCTTTGCCAATGGCAATTTACGAACACATACTCCTAAACCCTCTTGTGGGAGTGGACGCATGGTACCCAGCATTCCTCCTCCCACCACTGGGGACCTGGTAACCCCTGAATCTGCCACACTACCGCCCGAGCCCCGGGTGTCATCCTCTGGTTCGGGTGCTGGAGGCTCTGTGGCCTTGGAATCCTCCGTTGGTACTGCAGGTCCACTACTGGGCTGAGAAGACGCATTCAGCAACTCATCAAAATCCAGATATGGGAACCAAGTATCGGCAGAATTCAATGCTCCATCCAAAGCACGTGCAACCTCAGGAGTGCGTGGTGTGGCTGATTCGTCATCATGCTCTAGCCGCACAGGGGACTCAGGCAGTCCTGTACCATGTTGGTCCCGCACTGGGCTTTGCTTTTGCTGTCCTACATGGTCATGCACCCCCATGTTGGCCACATCCTGTGCCTTGTCCTCAGGGTGTGCAATGTCCACGTTGGTGCCATCCACTGCCTGCTCTTGAAATCTGCTGTACCCGTATGCCCCTGCAGGCATCTCTGGTGGCACCAAACGGGGACGGTTCTTGCCAGCCTCCACTGCCTGCTTCAGGCGTAGCACCAACATGTCGTGCTTTGCACTTTGTGGAAAGTACAACTCAAATTGTTCCAACAGGGCATGGAGGGAAGCCTTTGAATATGTTTTGAGTACGTCCATTGGTACATTCCGGGTTTCCTCTATTTGAGCAGCCATCCGTAATATCTCCTCTCGTTCAACACAACGACCAGGGGCTTTTTTGGCCTTCTTGGCTGCCGGTTTGGCCTTCTGCTTGGCCTTGTGACCACTACCAGGGGTACCCTGCGCTGTGCGCTTGCAGCTTGCTGCCTCCTCATCGGATTCTGCAGCATAAGAAGTGTCTGACCCACTGGTATCCGTTTCCTCTGCTTGTTCAAATTCTATAATCACGTCCGGGTGAAACTCCCTGCAGCCTGGTGGTAATTGTTCCATGGGGAGGATGTCTCTCAGTGGGTGCCAAAATGTCTTGCCCTTCTCCTGCTTGTATCTCACCTCTACCAGGCCTGGGTTGGCCTTGGTTCCAGGCCAAGTAACAACTTCACCACGAGCCGCCAGCAGGGTCACAGGTATGGTGGTACTGGGTGTACCAAGTGGATGCATAGAACCCCACAGGGCCCACACTGGCTCACGCAGTTTTACGCCCAGAGTGGCAGCAGTAATCACTGCATCAGGGCGGACTTGTCGGAGGATGACATCGCTACAGATAAACTGCCCTTCTATGTCCTTTGGGGTTAACATTGTCAGTCTAGGGAGGAAATTGATGATAGGTAAGAGGCAAAAGTGTGCAGAGCCCCCGGGTGGGGGGGGGATCCTTGGGGTTGTACACAACACCTCAACTGAGCGGGGGGGGGGGGGGGGCAGATTTTTGGGTGTGTGCACAATGAAGAAACTGCGACATACTGGAGTGTGGCAACACAAAACACACTTGCTGCAAATCCACCACCAGCAGCACAGATCTCCAGTTGCAGTTCAAGAATGACGAAGTCAACTGAAATCCACCAAAATCAGCAGCCCCAGGTCACGGAAATCAGAGTGAAGCCCAACCAGGATGCCCAAAACGACCTCGGAGGTCACGAAACCCAGAGTGAAATTGAAAAAGCAGGCCCAAAAGGACCTTCAGTGAAGCCTGTTGCCCAGCGCCAGAGTGCAGCAGCCCATTGCAGAGCACCACGGTGCAGAAGTGGAGGGCAACGCGAAGCAGGTGAAGAATGCCCGTAGGTGGAAGGTCCTCGAAATCAGGCCCATGCCCAAAGTCAACTGGAAGTATACTGTGCACGGAAGTGGAAAACCAGGAGTGACACAAAACAGGCAGCAGCAAGCAGCAGCAGCAGCAGCATGCCGTTCACCGGCAGTACACATCCAGTTCCTTACAGCAGTTCTCAACCATTCAAGACAGCTGGAACCACCACTGCACCACAAACCGAGTTCTCAGTTACCCACTCACCTCAATTCTCAACTTTATTTCAAAAACCTGGGCCAACCTTTGTGACACGAAGTTCTTTAGCGCCTTGTACGCTGCGACCAGTTCAAACCTGCGACCAGTTCAAACCGAGTTCTCAGTTAACCACACACCTTAGTTCTCATCGTCATTTCAAAAACCTGGGCCAGCCTTTGTGACGCGAAGTTCTTTAGCGCCTCGTACGGTGCGACCAGTTCAAAACGGGTTCTCAGTTAACCACACACCTCAGTTCTCATGGTCATTTCAAAAGCCTGTGGCAACCTTTGTGAAGCGAAGTTCTTTGGAGCCTCGTACGCTGCAACCAGTTCAAGCCGAGTTCTGAGTTACCTGCACACCTCAGTTCTCAAAGTCAGGTCAAAAACCTGTGCCAACCTTTGTGAGGCAACGTTCTTTTGAGCATCGTAGGGTGGGACCAGTTCAAACTGACTTCTCAGTTAACCACACACCTCAGTTCTCATTGTCATTTCAAACACCTGCCAACCTTTGAGAAGCCTAGTTCTTTTGAGCATTGTGCGGTGCAAAGGGCCCGTGCCTGCAAGTTTGAGATATTTGCCAAAGATGAGCTACAAAGCCTGACCGTTGGAATGGGTACTTCTGCACCACAGGAGATCCCTTTTCAGGGAGAGTCAAGGGTTGCAGAACAGGCTTTGCAACAAATCAGGCAAATAGTATTCTCACAGAGCCAAGACCGGGCAAAGAAGGCACAACACAAGCAAGTGCACAGCACGTCAACTGTCAACTGTTCCGAAACCTTTACAAGCAACACAAATCAAGTCCCAGGGACCTCAGTTCTCAACAGTTCTCACCAGTTCAACGTTTTGTTTGCAAGCAAGGCAAAACAAAGGCAATTAGTACTTAGCGTTAGTCAGAAATGTTGTGTCAAAATTTAGCAGTCAATAGCCAGAAATGTCCGGATCGATCTGCACTACAGCTGAGCTGCACAAAAACAGCAGAACAACAATATTAAAACGACTTTTGGCAGGGATCTTTAGATTCAACCACAGCATTGTAATGTTCTGACACATCCACAATTTTGTGCCAAGGAATCAAATGTATTCAAGCAATGGATTTTGCAAAAATTCATGTTTGAACGACAAATTTTTGGCACCGCGGCCGTTTCAGATCCAGTAAGTCGTTTCAGATCCAGTGCTGTGGCGTATATGCGGTTTTAGCCGCAGAATGCCCCACAAAATCATAGGTGCTGCCCCTCGCGCCGGCTCCCCCTGCTGCCCCTGTGCCTGCGGCGCCGGTGCCGCGCCCCGCCCCCCCCCCCGCCGAGGCCATCCGCGCCGGCTCCGCTCTCGGCCCGGGGGGGGCTGGCTGGTGCCGGGGTCGTGGGGGCTGGGGGGGGATGAGCTCGCCGGCGTCGGGGTCGATGTTGTAGAGGTGGTGGTGTTGGTGGTGGTGGTGGTGGGTGTGGTGCGCCGGAATCTGTTGGATGCCGGGGGGGATGCACCTCACCGGCTGCACGTCCAGCTGCGGGGGCGCCCCGCCCCCCGTCCCCCTCCCTTCGACCCGCCGTCCCCCCCGGGCTCCCATGCCCCGTCCCGCCTGTCCCTTGGGGCCTGTGGCGCCCTTGCCCTTGCCCTCCGGCCCCCTTCCGGCCCTCTGCCCGTGCCGTGGGTCCCGCCCCCTGTCACCCACGCCCTGGCCTGCCCGCTCGCCCACCGTCCCTCGCTCCGCTCCCTGCACCTGGGCGCCCTGCCCGCGCCCCTGCGCGCCCTTCCCGTGCCCTGGCCCCTTCCCGGCCCCCTGCCCTGAGTCGCGCCATCCGCTGCCCGCGCTCTGTCCTCCTCTGCTGCTGCGCCCTTGCTCCCTGCCGCGCGTGCCCTGGCCCGCTCTTTGCGTGTGCTCCTGGGCACTTCCCCTGTCGCCTCCTGTCCCCCGCTCTGTGCTCCCGTGGCTGGCACGCAGCTCTGCCTGCGCGCCGTCCCCTCCTTCCTGGACACGCGCCGGGCGTCCCGCTGCCTTTGCAGCTGCGGCAGCGTGACGCCCGGCGGCGAGCGCTCGGGCGTCGGGGGGAGGACGTGCCGCGTCCGCCCCGGGGGGAAGGGCTTGGGGGGGAACGGCTTGGGGGGCCTGGTGTGGGTGTGGGTGGGGTTGGCGTGGGCGCGGTACTTCGCGCCCTCCCTGCCCACTGCTGCTGCTGCGGCGGCCGCCGGCGAGGCGCCCGTGGCCCGTGCGGGGTCCTTCCCCCGCTTTTGTGGCATGGCCGCGGTTGCAACCCCTCGCGCGCCCTCCCCGCTCCCCTCTGCGGCTGCGGCAGCCCTCGGCAATGCGCCCGGTTCCTGCGCTGGGGCTACCTCCCGTGTCGGTGGCGTGCCCGGGGCCGCGGTCGGGGCCGCGGCGTGGCTCGCTGGGGCCCCCTCCCGGGGTTGGGCGGCAGGGCTTGCTGCTTGGGCGGCGGGGGCGGTCGCCTCGGCTGACTGAGTCCCCTGGGTCGACGGACCGGTGTCGGCAGAGGCCGCCCGGGGCTGCCCAGCCGGCCCCCCGACCAGCACCGCCGCCTCCGCCGGCCTCCGCTCCTCGCGCTCCGCAGGGGTTTTCCCCTGTCCACTCCGGGGAGACGGGACAGCGGGAGCGGGACCGGCGGTGGTGGCGGTCGGCCCGCTGGGCGGAGCCATCGGAGTCTGCCATCACTGTTATCCTGGTAGGCATGCGTGGTGGCAGGTGCGCCCTTCCCACTACCTCCCGGTGCATCAGTGTCGTGCCGTGGGCAATGCCGTGCGGTGCTCTGCGGGGGGGAGGGGGGGAGGGGGTGGGGGGCCGGCTGTGGCGTCAGCCCCGTACGGGGGGGGGCCGGCGGCCATCCATCGGCATTGGGAGGGGAGGCGGGGGAGCCACGCGGCCCACGCGTCGCGCCACAGCTCCCAGTCTGGGGCGGGGCTCAGGGCCCTGGGCCCCCGGGGGTCGTCTGTTGGTGCCGGGGGGAGCCGCACTAGGTGGACCCCCATAACGGCGGTGACCTCCTGTGTTGGCAGGAAGGTGTGTACCCCGTCCCACGCCGCGGGCGCCGGGAGGGGGGGGCGGGGTACGGGTGCTGCCCCATAGAGGTGGGTGGGGGTGATCCCCAGGGACCCGTTCCGGGTCCCCGCGGGTCGCGACGACGAGGAGGAGCAGGGGGGTGCCAGGGCACTCTTGCCAGAGGACCTGCCCCTGTGCTGGGCACCCCTGGTTCTGGAGAGGGGGGGGGACAGGTCTGGGTTGGCCCAGCCGCGGGGCGCGTGCGTCGCCGGCGGGAGGGCAGGGCACCAGCTGGGCTCCCTGGGGAACGCCTCGCATACGATGGCGTACGGGGGGGTCGGCCCGGTGCCGTCGTACACCGGGTTGGTCATCCTGGGGCGGGCGGGCGCCTCGTCCGCGCCTTCCACGAACACCGTGATTTTGCCAACCTCCAGGTCCTCGTCCGGTGGGTGTAGAAGGTGGAGCGCCGCATCCAGCTCGGACACTCCCCCCGGGTATGTGGTCCGCGCCTTGTTCAGGTACGGGGCCGTGTCCCCGGGGTAGCGCGTCCTGAGGGCGTGCAGCAGGGCTGGGGCGCTGCTGCGGAGGCACATGGCAGAACCCGCTCCCGTCAGCCGCAGGGTGTCCCCCATGGACAGGGGCCGGCCTGACCGGTTGGACTCGTGCCACTCCATCCAGTGCCCGTAGAGGGCCGCCTCCGGGCTGATGAGCCCCAGCTGGACGGCGTTCACGATCCGGTGCATCGCCGGGAGCAGCGTAGGGGCCCCTGCTCCGTTCAGGGCGCGGACGGCTGGGAGGGCGGTCTCGTTGAGGAAAGCCCTTGCACTGCCCGTCAGGTCACGCCATGCGGCAGCGTGCGCCTTGTGCGCCTCCGCCACCGTGTCCGCCACCAGGCCCTGGACGGTCGCCTCCTGCGCTTTGCAGCGGGCCCTGGCGTGTCCCGGCCCATCCCCCCGTCAGCGTGGCATGGTACTGTGGTCTCTGCAAAGGGCGGCGGCGGGTGGGGGTCAGGGCGCGAACACGTGCGACAGGTGCACAACGGATGTGGGGTCCCGCAGGTGCACGTGGATCCACAGAAGGGCAGCGCCCGCGGGGCCCGCGCGTTCGTGTTAGGGGGCGTGTGCCCCCTCGATGCGCCGGTGCAGGGCCTCCTCCTCCGTGCGCCTGCGCGGGCCTGCGGGAGGTTCGGGCCAGGGGCACGCGGCAACCTGGGCGCACCGCGCGCACCTGTTGGCGCCTGTCGACGCTGCCGAGGACACCGTGTCACATTATCCGCAGAGCCGGCAGGTGTGTGGGAGGTTTGAGGGCGGCGACCAAGGGTAGAGATGGCGGAGCCACAGGTCGTCCCACCTCTGTCAGAGGGGGTCCCGGATCTCCAGCAGGCGGGCGCGGACGCGGCGCCGGTAGTCCCTGCCGAGCGTCTTCCGCTGGACCTCCCGCCATGTGTCGTCGGGGAGAATCCCGTGGTCGTGGAAGGCGGCGATGAGGTCATCCCACGCCGGGCGGGGGTGCCCCTTGGGGGGGGTTGCCATGTACAAGTGGCGCCCGGTGAGGTGGGGCGCCAGCGTATCCCATTGGCA
The DNA here is from genome assembly GCA_964036045.1 of Eutreptiella sp. 'Long Island Sound 2002'. Lineage (NCBI taxonomy): Eukaryota > Euglenozoa > Euglenophyceae > Eutreptiales > Eutreptiaceae > Eutreptiella > Eutreptiella sp. 'Long Island Sound 2002'. Next base: position 63,541,241 of record OZ038388.1, on the reverse strand, counting down.
CCCGTTTGCGGCGTCCCGGTGGAGGAGGGCCAGTAGGGTGCCGTCCGCGACTGCCTCCCATCCCACTCGCAGCCCTTTGCAGTCGTCCAGCTCCTGCGGCAGCGCGTCTGCAATGTCGGTGGGGAGCATGAGGAGCAAGGGCCCCTGGGTGTCGCCAAGCCGGGACAGGGCGTTGTCGTTTTACCGGCCCCCCAGCTTTGAAGTGGGCCACGGCGAGCTGGGCGGCCCCGTCCTCTGGAAGGGTCATCGGACGGTGGCCGTGGCGTGTCCCCATTTGCGTATCTCTGTAGCCCGGAGTACGTTGGCGGCGTGAAGGACGATGCGGGGGGGGACGGGCGTCCTGACGAGTGAGGACACGTCCCTGGTCTATCCTGTTTGCGGCCCCGAGGCCACTTGCAGCCATTCCCCCGTCGCCGCGTCCCACGGGTGGTCAGGTCCCGCCCCGCGGATCACGGTTGGTCTCAGCCGGGTGTCCGGCCCCCATCCCTCGAGCGGGATGGCGGCGTATCCTCGCGCAGGGGTCTCCGGGCCGTGCGTGGCGGCGCACCACCGGCTCCAATCGCGCGCCCACTCCTCGCCCACTATGCGTGCCTCCCACGCGGTCATGGAGCCGCGCCCGATGATCCACCAAGGGAAGAGGGCGTCTTGTAGGTGCCTCGAGAACCCCCCCGGCAGGTCCTGGTACGGGTGGGGGTCCTCTTGTGGCGGGCACTCCAGAGTGCCATTCAGGACACGGAGGGAGGCTACGAAGTCCTTGTTAGGGCGCGGGGGAGGGGGGGGGGGTGGTCGCCCTCCGCCGCGGTGAGCCATCGGTGCGCCCGGGCCGCCGCGCTTAGGGGCTCGCGGAGGAGTTGCTCCAGCCGGTGGTTGCGAAGCTCCCATGCGAAGTCCCCCAGCCGGAGCATATGGTGGAGGAAATCGTCCATAGAGGTCCCTCCCGGCGGGTCATAGCGGGCTATGGCGCGGAGCTGCGCCTCTGCGTCCTTGGGCACCAGTCCGGAGCAGAAGACTTCCGTCCATGTGGCGCCTGCGGAGCGCCACGAGGCCACCCACAGGGCTTTGTCCCCGGGTGGGAGGTGGCGGGCCGCCTCGTGTACCGCCTGGCAGTAGTGGGGCCAGAGGAGCCGTGAGTGGCCGCACGCCACGTGCATGTGCACCGGAGTCTCCTCTGGGCCGCCGCATAGGAGGCACGGTTGTGGGAGGACGGCGACGCCGGAGAGCCGCTCCTTACGGACGCCGAGCCTGCGCTGCACCGGCGTGTGGCCGTCTCTGGCCCGCAGCGCCCGGCGGTTGGTGGCCGTCGCGGTGAGGTCCCGGGCGTGGATATAGGCTGTAGCGTGGGCCGCGCCCAAAGGTGTGTGTCCTCGGCACATCAGCGCATGGTCCGTCTGCGCCCGCTGCGCGACCTCTCTGAGCGCCCGCATCATGGGGGGCCGTAGGTCGAGATGGCTGTCACGGCCGGCGACAATGAGTTGGGCGTGGCCAGGGTCCGGGGGCGTGTTCTGCAGGACGGTGTCCTGGGACGCCGCCCAGTATGCCTTGTGCAGTAGGGCGTCACTGTGGTGCGAGGTGGCTCGGACGTACGAGAACGGGTGCCCGGCGTGTCGCCCTCGCGCGCACAGGCCGTCCCAGAGCCACCATAGGGGCATCTGGTTGACCACCTTTGCCGCGCCCAAGGGGACCCCCGTGGTCTGCTCGCGATCTGCGTGTGGCAGGAGTTGGAGGATGACTTCAGCGTCCACCGTGTAGACCCATGGTCGGTGGGCTCCGTGTTGTAGGGGGAGGGAGGCGGCCACCCCCTCCCCGTCGGGCACCGTGCCCGAGATGGCCACCGCCCACGTGCGGGTGAGGTCGGCGGCGAGAGCGACGCTGGTGGCGTGTTTGCAGGGTCCGCCCCCTGACGCGTCGGAAGAGGTGTGTCCCCAGGCCTCCGGGATCCAGTAGTACCTGGTGCGGCTGAGCCACCCCGCGTTGAGGTTGGCGGAGTGCCACCGGACGTTAGGTTGGCTGGGGGTCAGTTGGTCCACGCTCAGCGCCCTGGTGTCGCCGAGGCTGATGGCCGGGTGGTCGTGCAGCCGGATTTCCGCGCCGGCGATCGTGCTTGCCCAGGACCCAAGTGCCGTCACATGTTCCTTGAGCCACGCCGGGCCTCCGCGCTGGTGCACCACCCGGTGTCCTGTCTCCTCCGGCTGGTCCTCCAGCGCGTGCACTGCCATGTGTGGGTCGTGCCGCACCCCCGTAGCTACCAGCAGGGCGGTGCCACGGGGGAGTCCACGGGGCTTGGGCTGGCCTGCCCCCACCTGCAGTATTACCCACTTGGCCTGGAGCTGCGCTTGCCCCGCCGCTCGGGTGCATTGGTCGTCCGTGGTCACCAACCACAGCGGCGTCGGCGCGTGGGGCCGGGGCGCAGGGGCTCAGGCCACGCCACATCCGCGTTAGGCTCTCGGTGCTCGCTTTCCGCGAGTACGTCCTGGAGGATGTACATGAGGGCTGCCGGCGGGTGGTACGCCGCCCCCCGCGTGGGGGGTGATAGGCCGCCCCGGCGGCAGTAGCCCCAGACGTGGAGGTGCAGGCCGTCCAGGGTCACCTTTTGGCCGGTGTGGGCGTCCTGCTTAGCCCTCGTGGGGTGGACGAGTCTCAGGCGGGGGTCCCGTGTGCCGGTGGTGTGGAAGAGGTGGACCAAGCGGTCGCGCCACCCAGGGTGGTTGGTGGGCTCCTGCTCGCAGCGGCAATGGTGGAGGTGTTCATCGGCGCATTGGTTGAGGCATTCCCGCACCGCCGTCAGCCACGGGTCGTCCTTGTCGGGGAAGGGGTGGCGTGGCCCGTGGTGCCCATGCCACGGCGTTGTGTGCGGCACTGTCAGGCGGCACGTGTCCCGGTGTCGTAGCTTGGCGGTGCGCAGCGTGACGATGCTGCCCGGTGGGGACTGTAGTTGGACGTGGGCCGCCCTGGGGCACGCGATGGGGTTGTGCAGCCCCACTCCCAGGGCGGCCAGGGCCCAGGGTATGCGGTGGACCCAGTCACCCCCCGCTGGAGTTGCGAACTCCGGGACGGGGTAGTGCACCTCGGGACATATTCCGTGCGCGCCGGCTATTTCCCAGAACATCTTGGTGACCTCGGCGCGCACGAAGGTTGAGCGGTGGTGGACGAGTGTACCCACGAGAACCACCGCTGCCTGCTGGCACCACGTTGGCACCAGTAAGAAAAAGTGCTTTTCCAATGCTTTGAGGCATACTCTAGTTGTATTAGAGATGCACTGAGAATCCAGGCATTTCTATCTTAGTATTGGTCCCACCAAAAGTGGTGATAACACATTTTGACCTATGGAACCAAACACCCAATCAGGAAATGGAGTGGACCCCTTAATCCCCTTGCAATGTGAGGCAAATCATCGTTTCCTGAGTTGACTGAGAACAGACATATCCAGGGCAGAGCCTATGAATTTATCTATGTTTTTCCATGAATACTTAGCTGTCCTAGTGGTATGCACCCTAGGGGGCTGGGTACCTCTTTTTGAGAGGTCCTGGTTTCAATTCCCGGTCAGCCTAGCCAAGTAGGAAGATCCCATGTGACATGGCAGTGACCTCATCGCCACATGCCCTGCGACCTCAGCACATATCGGACCCAAAACAAGGAGTGCACATCTCCTGAGATGGCACTATGGAGATAGAGTGACCATGGGGCAGTTTTCCAACTCTTTTCCAAAGCATTTCAGCTATCTTTGTGAATATGCAATCCGATTTGACCTGAGTTGCAGTTTCTGTGAATATCCTTTCATCTTTCACTGTTTACACTGCAGCCCTTCATGCTTTGATCCTGATTCTCTTCTCCTTGCATACCTCTGGCTTGGGCTATCCTGGATTGACTGTATTTCAGCAAACAAAAGCTTTTCATCTTCAGAAACAAGCAGCAGGAAACCCTACACCAGCAGCAAGCAGCAGGAGAGGCAAAAACACAGTGTTGAAACCACTCTAAACGTTTCTGGTAGCAAGAGGCAGACTGTCTCTGCGCACCGGCAGCAACCCCGCGCCGTACATCCAGTGCGCCGAGCAGTCACATATAAGCAGAAGGGCGAACGAAGATAGATACAAGGAAAGAGGACGCCGACGTGAAGACAGCGCCTGAGGCACCGGCAAGGGCAGCACCTGGTGAACCTGGACCGGGACCTAGCGCTGTACCTTCGGAGCCCTTACATGGGCCAGTGGACGTGGCTGAGGACTCGTTGGATGGACTCCAGACGGCCTTCAGGGCCCTCTCAGTCGAGGAGGTGGTCACTCAGCCTGTGAAGAGGAAGAGAGGGAGCGAGAAGGATGCTGGAGACGAAGCAGACGAAGGAGAGGAACAAGGGCAAGACCTGACGAATGACCCTACCTTCGAAGGCGCACCAAGCGCTTCTGGCCTCCACGCATCACCCTCTCCTATAACCACCACACTCGCAATTCCAGACCCAGCCGCTGCAACATCCACTCCCATAACCAACCCGCCTATGGCAGAGGGCACAGGCTTTACTGGCATGCCTCCCTACCCCGCCTATGGTATGGGCCCACCTACCACTGCGCTCCCTGAGGCAACTACTGCCAGTGAGCCGCTGGCTTCCAGCTCTGCGCCGCGATGGTATGCGGCTGAATATCACCATCCACTACCCGCTACTGGAACCTATGTGGATGTTCCTGGGTATGCACCTGGGTATGCAACCTTGAGTGGGTTGAGGAGAGGACCTGAGTCTCTTGGAGGCAGGAGTAGACGATCGGGGAGATCCTCCAACAGGTCCCTGACGCGGTCGGAGATCAACGAGGTGCTCCGAGGTGCCACTTCAAAAATCGTGGGCGACCTCACTCAAGATATCCGAGAGAAACTGGAGCCCCTGATGATACCGCCCCAAGAGTCACCTAACACGGTGGGAATGTCACCCCACCAAGTACAGGCCAACCACCTGGCGGCAGGGTTGACAAACACCCCACATAGGTTTTTAATTTCCAATTTGTCTGTAAGTTCAGAAATGTAGCATTTTCGTTTTCAAGTTATCAGTCCTGAGGTGATTGTCGAGAAAATCGGGAAACGAATCGTCAATTTCTTATTTCCTAAATCACTGTGGTTTGAGTTCCATCGCCAGAGCCGGACTGTACCCGCATGCAACTGCCGCGGCACCGATCGCCGCAAAATGAAAGTCAAAGAAATGCCATTTTCGCAAAATCTGCCACTGGGAGAGCAGCAGTAAATTGCTGAGTAGTATTGATCGTAGCGCATCTATAGATCTGAGTATTCACTTTCCCCTGAATCCAACCTCCCAGTGGATTTTTGACGAAGATAAGCCCTTTTTGAGCCTTTTTGGCCTTCCTCTTTGCATAGAGGGGTCACATTAAGCCACCCAGCACCTTGGAAGAGGTGGCCATGTAGTCCTTATGTGGGACACATTAAGTGAGATGACTTTGTTGCACTTCTTGGCTATACAATTGACGGAACTAAACACGACCGAGACTCTACATTGGGCACGAAATGGCCATTTTTGGAGCCTTATTCTCGGAGAAAGGCGAAGTACGATGTTGGTGTTACTAGTGTTAACCCTATCCGGTAGCACTCTTTGATTCCAATTTAACGATTCCAACACGAAGGTGATTCCGGTGGAAAATAATGTGTATCCCAAGGTAGCCCATTTGCATTCGCAACTATTGTGAGGTGGAGCGAGGGCTGGCGCTCTCCTGATGACGCCCGGTAGTAGGATACTAAACCCAGAGTGGGATATCTAGCTGGGGAGCCTGAGGAGTCGACCGATGCCCACCCCTGCAGCGATAGCGAGAAGTCCTTTTGTACCAAGAACGCCTACAGCCACGTGACAAACTCTACGAGGGCCGAGCTAGACCGGCTGGGGCTGACAGCCTTGAGGGCAATGGTGGACTTGGAGCCTTATGGCTCTAGTGATCTAGGCGGATACCCCTCCGATGATGAGCCGCCGTCGATGACTTCTGCTTCGCCCTCAGAGGACGATGACCCGGAGGACCCCGAGGACCCAAGGGGGAAGAAGAAGAAGAAGAAGAAGAAGAAGACCCGACGCCCTGAGGGACGCAGGTCTCAGGAGGCGAAGGCTATTGCCACCTCAAAGATCGTGGTGAACCTGCCTGAGTTCACAGGCAAGGACCTCAGCGAGTTCGCTGAGAATTTTGGCCCGTTTGTCCGATTGACCGGCCAAACCCACGCTAGTGGACGAGTCAAGTGCGATCTGCTCCTGCAGTGCTGCAAGACCAAGTACCTGGAGAAGCAGGTCAGGCAGATCGTGACTAACTCCGCCACCTTTGCCGATGTGTTGGTTGCCCTGGAGAGGCAGTACCCGACCTACGAAACCGACCTCTCCATCAGGGCCGAGATCCAGAACCTGCCCGTGCTGCCCAACAACCCCAAATCTGGCAGGGTCTCTGAGCTGTTGGCTGACCTGGATCACTGGGCTGGACGACTGACGCCCGGTTCCTACAGCAGCGACGACCTGCTGTTCTGGTTGGTGGCCAAGCTCCCTCGAGAGCTATGGGACGAGTGCCGTTCGACGGCGGAGCGCAAGGCTAGATCCCTCCGCTACGAGGATCTATGCGTGCTACTCCTGGAGCTGGCGCTGGACAAGGAGAGCGACCAGCACTTGAACAACTACCGTCCCGGTGGTGGAGGTTCTGGAGGCCATGGCAAAGGGTACCAAGGGTCCCGACCTGGGCAGGGGACTACCCCCAAACACGCCCACGCCCGTATCATGGAGAACCTTAAGGAGCTATTCTGGTGTGATGCCAGGGACGAGCAGGGCCACCTGCAGCACGCCCCTGACTGCGAGCAGCGAGACTGCTTCGTAGTCCAGGGGAAGCAGCAGGAGAAGAACACCGGCGCCAAAGCGAAGCCTCCGGATCATTACAGGTGCACCATCACGTGTGCATTCTGCGGGAAGCGGAAGCACTACGAGGATGAGTGCTACCATACGCAACGCCTATCGGCGAAGCTTAAGGGTGAAGATCCTGGCAAAGGCTCAGGCAAAGGTGGAGGCAAAGGCAAAGGCAACGACTCCGGCAAGGGCAGGTGGAAAGGACGTGGTCAAGGGCAAGACAAGGGTCAAGGTGGACGAGGAGGAGGCGCTAACCGCCAGCCAGACAAGGACAACAAGAACAAGGACAAGAACGGAGGCAACCCCAACCCTAATCCAGGGGGGAACTCCGAGCCCTCGGGAGGGCAGTCTGGTCCTACCACACGCTCACAAACGCAGGCCCAGCAAGAACAAGGAGCCAAGCGTGAGGATGAAGGTGGTGATGACGGCAACGCTAAGAAGAGGAGCCGCTTCATGAGGATGGCCCGCAAATTGCGGAACAAGGGGTTCGAGGTGACCTGTCCTGCGGAGTTCTGACGAGGACGCTCTGGTGGCACCCAAGACCTGGTGTTTCCGGTACGTATCCGACTAGGGGGACGCGAATACCTGGGGGTATTGGATACTGGCGCCACAATATCTATAGTGGCCAAGAAAATTTTACCTTGTGGGAGCCTGAAGAACACCATGACCACCCCTGCTATACGTATGGGGGATGGACATGTAGTGCACAGCTGCGGGGACTGTGAAGTGGAGGTACCTATGGGCTCTTGGACTATCGCCCATCGGTTCTATGTGATGGACACTGAGGCCTTCGACTTTGTACTGGGGACTGACTTCTTCGTACAGCACTCCCAGATACAATCCCTGACGCTGCAAGCGCCCTACCTCCTCTACGTGGACCACGGCAGTGGCAGAGAGTCTCTGCCACTGGAGCAGTCGGAACATACCTTGAGTTACCTGAGGCTATCGAAGGAGGAGCCCTCGAACATGATGGCGGCCTCCAAAACTGAGGACTATCAACTATTGGGGGAAGTCCTAGACCAAGGTCTGAAGGAGTTAGGTTAATTCTAGAGAAGACCTGAGTGTGGAGTTGTTCGCCAGGGACAAGCAGCATGTACTGGACCTTTACTGCAGCAAGGGGAAGAACTGCAGCTACTAATTTTACTGGTCCTCTTTCGGGATGGCCTACGGGAACCCCAGGTTCAGTGGACTGGGGAAGGTGCTGACCAAGGTGGCCTTGGAACGTTCCCGTATGGTCCTGTGTTCCCCCGATTCGGGAGCCCATGGGGGCAACGAATACTGGCGAAACCTCCTGGACAGGCTGAATATCAGCTCTGTTCGTTTGCCTGATGAGGCCATCTACGTGCCTCTGGGACGCAAGACGCCTATTGGGAAGCCCGGATGGGGGAGTATGCTCAGCGTGGTGGACAGAAGTCTTACCTCCATTCCCTGGGAGGATCTGGACCCGACTCTGGTCCAGGCTATACAACGAGAAAGCGATGGACTCGCCTTGGGTGACTTGAAGGATCGCCTACGACCTCAAGATGCTATTGACACTACACCCGGAGGAGATGAGTACGTTGTGACTGACACCAAAGCCCCCAACTCTCCCTGCCATGTATCTGTTCCTGATGGAGTCTCTGAGTGTCGACTATCCGAGCTACCAGCTCTATCCACTCGGATGACGAAACTGAGCACGACGCCTTCTTCGTGCAGACCTGTGTGGAGGAAGTGGAGAACGCCGAGTAGGTCGCCCCAGTGAAACCCCTACTCTCCATGAGGGTGGAAGACCCCGTGGACGAGGAGCTGGACCCTCGATCCAGGCTCAGGGGGTATGTGGATTCCAAGAGGAAGTTGGTGGCGAAAAAGCTATGCTACGCGAAGCCTACCCGCAGCTCATGGCCACTGAAGCAGGGACGTATGGGAGACCTATCCGAATTGAAGGAGGACCTCGAACAGAAGATCACCACCTGGCAAAGGGAGGTAGATCTTAAGCTCATGAAGAGCGTGTGGGGCGCCCATGTGAGGACCCCAGAGGAGGACGACCTCTCGGATGAATGTGTATGTGAACCCCCTCGAGCGTGCCTATGTTGCCATCGTCCACCGGAGATGGTTGAACAAGACCTTCTATATGCCTACCAAGGGCTGAAGGACACTACCACAGGCGAAGAGTCGGTGGAGGACCACCTCCCGACGTCTATTACTCAGGGGGCAAGCAACTTACACTCTGACGAGGACATGGAGGACAAGATCAAGGTATTGGACCCGCGGGTACAGAAGCTTATAAGGACCTATCTGGAGGTGTTCGGAGAACTACCCCCTCCAGCCTCATGTGACAAGCTAGTACAGATGGACCTCAAGCTGAAACCCGAGTTCGTGGGTCACAGGATCCGGAGGAGACCCTATCCAGCTCCTAAAGAGCAGGCCGACGAGATCGAGCGACAGATACAAGAATGTATCGACGCTGGCCTAGTCCTGGAGTACAAGGACGGGGACTACCCCCTATACTGCAGTCCCTGTTTCCTGTTGGCTAAACCTGGGTCTACAGCCAAACGGCTGGTAGTGGACTACAGAGAGCTGAACAAGAAGACGCTGAACCACTCAGGGTCCATTCCCAATATGGAGTCTACCATGGAGAAGATAGCCTCCTGCCGCTACAAGACCAAGATGGACAAGAGGAGCGGATTCTGGCAAGTGGACCTGACGCCCAACGCACAGGAACTACTGGCCTTCATCACCTCTCAGGGTAGGGTGTTCAAGTGGAAGGTCATGCCGTTTGGCGTGGCTAACGCACCCGCTCTATTCCAAGAGCTGATGAACAAGATCTTGTCCATCCGACGAAGGAGACCTAAGGTGCAGGAGCTTATATCCCGTGGGGCCCACACATGGACGATGTATGCCTCGGGACCAATACCCAGGAGGATCACCTAATCCTCTTGGGTGAGTTCTTTGCGGTCTGCCAGGAGAACCACACACCACTCAAGCTGGAGAAGTGTCAGTTCATGCAGGAGACCATGCAGTACCTGGGGTTTGATGTTGGCTATGGGTGGTGGACCCCAGCGGCCGCTAAGGCCAAACCCCTGATGGATGCCAAGGTACGACACGAAGACCCCAAGAAAGGACTTCATGATGTACGCAGTTTCATTGGGGCGTGCAACTTCTATCGCCGCCACATCAAGAACTTCACCTACACCAGCGCCGTTCTGACGGACTTGATCAAGAAGAGTACTACTTGGCGCTGGGGCCCACAAGAGCAACAAGCGTTTGAGGAGCTCAAAGACAAGGTAGCCAACGCTAAGTGCTTGGGCGTGCCTAGGGCACAAGGGGGGATTATCCTGGTGACCGACGCCAGCAATGTGGGCGGTGGTGGAACGTTGTTCCAATGGCAAGCACTAGAGAAGGAGGAGTTCGACTCGGCCATTTCCCAATGGGGGACAGAAGGTCTCAACCGAGATGGAACCCTCAAGCTCAGCTACCCTGACGACAAGTGGGTCCTAGTACCTCTGGGCCACTGGAACTGGAAGTGGAACCAGGCCAGGGGGAACTATTCCACCTATGAGGAGGAATTGCTCGCGGGTATGCTGGTGCTATCCTCACAAGCACGACTGTTGGGGAGTAACCCTGTGGTCTGGCTGTGCGACCAAGAACCGGTCCGCAGTTTCCAGAAGGGTCCCCCACCTGAGAAGGCCAAGCTACGGCGCTGGTGGACCTACCTCAGTCAACTACGGCTGACAGTACACCATATGCAGGGAGTGAAGAACGAGTGTGCCGACTACATCAGCCGCAACAACCTCGACGCCCTGATTGGTGCCCGGTCTGAAGCGCTGGCTAAGGAGGCGTTTAGCCGTATGGACGTCCAATTGGACCTCAACATGACGATGATACGCCCCCTGGATGGACTCCAACAATCGGAGTACCTGAAGGAGTTTGGGGATATCTACAAGCGCCTGGAGAAACGCCTTGAACCCCTCCTGGTCAACCAAGACCAGTGGAAGAGGGACAAGAGCTACCTCTGGCACGAGGACCGCATTGTGGTGCCTAGTGACAGAGTCCCAGCGCTGCTGAAGTGGACCCATGAGTCCAGCGGTCATGTGGGTGCTGACCGTACCCTGAGGCTGTTCAAGCAGTGGTTCCACACTACGTGGACTGACGACCAGTTGCGGAAAACCCTCCAGCCTATCGTGGACAAGTGCCCGTGCAGGTCCTGTAAACCAGGGGATATCAGGGACAGAGGTCTCTACTCGACCCTGCCCATCCCTCACTGTGCTAACAGTGTTCTATATGTGGACTACACGGAGATGCCGAAGTTTTGGGGGCTATGACTTCGCCCTCGTGGTAACCTGTGGGTTGACCAGGTTTGCCAGGGTGTTCCCATGTACCAAGCACATTACAGGGGAGGAGACTATCAAGATACTCCTGGAGGAGTGGTTTTGTGTCTATGGGGCGCCCAAGGAGATCAACTCCGATGAGGACGTACGAGTACGCTCAGATACTGCCTGGTACAAGAGGGTCCTGAGATCCCTCAATGTCCAGGTGTCTAGTGGGATTCCCTACTCTCACACGAGCAACCCCCTATGTGAGCGACAGATCCGTGTCCTCAAGGAGAATGTAAGGATATGGTGCAAAACGGAACGCACCAGAGACTGGGTGAGACTACTCCCCGTCATATCCTTGATGATGAACTCCCAAGAGAGTTCAGCTACTGGCTACTCGCCCCATGAGCTATTCCAAGGGCGCCCGGCATGGTTCTCACATGCCCCCTATCCAGACGACCCCCATTCTTCTGTGGGTGAATGGGTCCAAGAGCAACAAGCGAAGGTGGACAAGGCCAAGGCAATGCTCCAGAGAGTGAGGGAGCGTCAGTGGAACAAGAAGAACAAGCACCGAGTACCGGTCACCTACCAAGAGGGGGACTGGGTGCTGGTGCACCACAGTCGACTACCCGCCTGGCCACGCTCTACCAGTGATGACCCATACTTCGGGCCGTACAAGATTCTATCAGTGGATGGACACCGTATCACCGTGCGGTGTTCTCCCCGTCTAGGGGGGACCCTGGTGTGCGCTGCTCAACACCTGAAGCGCTACTATGATCCTGAAGACCTCTGTGGGGAGGAGTGGGAGCTGAACGACGAGGAAATCGCCGCTCTGGACCTACAAGGGGCTGCCAGCCCTATGGAAGTTGAGGGTGAACTCCCCGACATGAACGCCGAGGAGATGGCTAAGGAGGGCTTCTACCTGGTGAAGTCTGTCCTACGCCACCGCTATTGCCAGGGTTGGCGCTTCCTCACCCTCTGGGAAGGGTTTGGAGTCGAAGAGGCCACCTGGGAGCCCTTCTCTGCGTTTGTTCTACCTGAGGGACGCCTCAACTCAGTTCTGGTTGACTACTTGTCCCAGAACAACCTCAGTGAGTTGCTGAGGCTCGCTGAGACGCTGGCCTCGAAGACTAAAGCTAGGGACTGAACCTTACCCTTACCTGCCAAAGCGTATGTGTGAGTGTGCTATTCCTAAGGTCCTGAGAGCAAGCCGCAGAAGTGGTGTCCTAATTATACCCAGGTCTGCACGCTTGCTAAACCTGGAGGGTTGGCTTATTGATGCCACGGGGTACGCCCCGGGTCTCCCCTCCCCTAAGCGCCCAATTTCTGTGCTGGCGCAAAACCTTTGGGGAATACCCAGCGTACTAATCCAGGTATTGTTTTCCCTACCTATCTGTCTACTACAGGGAGGGGTGGCCAAAAGCTATGAAGGCATGAAAACGCCGTTTTGCTAAGTGGCCAAAACACTGACCTAACCACTGCCACAGCCCACCAACCCTGCTAAAATTGCAGGAAACGGGTGGGACAGTGACACACGCACTACAGGTCCTACACACCCTACAGTGGCACCATCCTGGTGGGCGAGCACTGCTGCAACTGGCTTAAGCCCCCACTCAGGACTACCACTCCTACACGCACACTCTACTGGGTGTTGTTGAAGAACATGTCGTGGGTCCTAACGACCCTCCTGTGAAGAAGACAAGAGAACACAGCGCTGCCAAGCAACTGTGGCCTAACAGGGGACGCCACAACGCGTTTCCCCTGCTAGGGCTTGGAGGGAAGAGGTGCTCTTTTTGCGTGCACGGCGCTGATGTCGATGAAGTCGGACTCCCTGCTCTGCCACAGGCAGAGGCGGAGTTACTTGTTTGTGTGATCTGCGCCCTTGTTTAGCAGGGCATGAAAAAAATGGTATGCTGCTGCACCAATCACCCTGCCTGCCCACCTGTAAAGCAAAGGCAAATGAAGGGGTGTTTGCGGCGGAGGAACCAAGCCACACTCCACGTATTATACGCTTCTCAGTGTGACCTATAATACACTGTCCGCAAACACGCTGAAGGATCAGCTCCCCTGTCAAGCAAGCAAGCATTAAGGGACTCCTCAGGTTCTCTTAAAGAACGTACCGAGGAGACCCTGGGTAGCCTAAACAAGGTTTACCGTGCGCGCTTCGCGTGGCCTACCCTGTAATGCGTGTGTGAATGCACGAGCATGCAAAACCGTTTTGGGCAAACCTGCCCATCTTAACCGCAATCACGAGCCCCACCTTGGCTTACTCACCTTACCTACCGCTGGAGAGAGAGAGAGTAGGTGGGTACGTGAGGGGCGGAAGCGAAGAACGTCGCTATGCACTTGTGTGTATGTCTAATCACCCTGATCTGACCTCTAATCATCTGCAATATTTCTAATCAATCCCTCTATCGCGTTCTATCGTTGTTAGCGCTGCCACAAGGCTTGTTCACGGAGACACGAGACGAGCAATGTGTATGCGGCATACGAGACGAGCATACCTGTAGTTCATACTTGACTCATTGAAGTCTTTTCGTTCATTTTCGAATTCTTGGATTTTTGATCCTTCTATTAGTGTGGGTGGAATCTGTATGTTTTTTTATTAATGTGTGTCTCGTCATTTTCAAGACTACGTGAGACATACATTTATAATGCCATTATTTCTGCATTTTCTGGCGCTTCGCTAGGAGCCGCTCCTGCGCGCCGCCTTTTTATGCGTAGGAATTTCTTGATTTAAAAAATCTAGAGATGACTATAATTTTTATAAAAATGTGCTTCTGAGGCACAATTGGATTCTGCTCAGGTGTGTTGTCTTAGAAAAATTCTAGGCCGTCATTTGACGGATTTTGGTGTCGTCGCTTCGCTTTTGCGTGGATTCGTCCATAATTCTCCCATTCCTGCCTCTGCAGATACCCACGCGCAGCCTCGCTGAGTAGGCCGTGTTCGGGCCGAAACGCAGCAGCCTGGAGAGACTGAGCAGAACCCAAGACCCCACAAAGGGGCAATTTAATTTTTTTTTACGACTCCCTTCACCCTAAGACAGGTCACAGGTCGCCAGCAGGTTTACGAGAACCCATGCGAGTGTGTATATTGTGTCTTGCGTTGGGTTTGTGTCGCGCTGCGTCTTGGAGGGAGGGATGCACATGCACATGTTTTGGCATGCTCCCAAACTAACCCAACCAAGCCACAGGAGCCCCGGCAGCGCCATGAGCGCTGAGTCTTCTGTAGGAAATGTTACAAACAGAGCAGCAAAAGAGCGCCAGCCATGGTGAGCGCCCATTTTTCTGTGTGGAGGAAACTATAGGTATTTTAAAGTAGATGTGGAAACCAAGGAAAGGCCAAGAAAAAAGTCCCTTTTTCCTAAAATGCGACAGTGGCCACCACAGCACAAGGGAGGAGTAAGAAAAAGTGCTTTTCCAATGCTTTGAGGCAGACTCTAGTTGTATTAGAGATGCACCGAGCATCCAGGCATTTCTATCTCAGTATTGGTCCCACCAAAAGTGGTGATAACACATTTTGACCTATGGAACCAAACACCCAATCAGAAAATGAAGTGGACCCCTTAATCCCCTTTCAATGTGAGGCAAATCATCTTCTCCTGAGTTGACTGAGAACTGACATATCCAGGGCAGAGCCTATGAATTTATCTATGTTTTTCCATGAATACTTAGCTGTCCTAGTGGTATGCACCCTAGGGGGCTGGGCACCTCTTTTTGAGAGGTCCTGGGTTCAATTCCCGGTCAGCCTAGCTAAGTAGGAAGATCCCATGTGACATGGCAGTGACCTCATCGCCACATGCCCTGCCACCTCAGCACATACGGGAGCCAGAACAAGGAGTGCACACCTCCTGAGATGGCACTATGGAGATAGAGTGACCATGGGGCAGTTTTCCAACTCTTTTCCAAAGCATTTCAGCTATCTTTCTGAATATGCAATCCGATTTGACCTGAGTTGCAGTTTCTGTGAATATCCTTTCATCTCTCACTGTTTACACTGCAGCCCTTCATGCTTTGATCCTGATTCTCTACTCCTTGCATACCTCTGGCTTGGGCTATCCTGGATTGACTGTATTTCAGCAAACAAAAGCTTTTCATCTTCAAAAACAAGCAGCAGGAAACCCTACACCAGCAGCAAGCAGCGGGAGAGGCATAAACACAGTGTTGAAACCACTATAAACTTTTCTGCACCCATGTGAGCCCCAGGGTCCGGTCATCCTGCAGGCTGTCCCGGGAGGCGTCGAAGGCGTACCGCGCCCTGTCCTTCGCGACCCGGACCGTGATGTGGTCCAGGTGGCGCGCAGTGTCAGAGTCGTCGGCGATGAAAGGGGCGATGTACTGTGTCACCCCCCCCAGGATTGCCAGAATGACGTCCTGCACCACTTTCGGTGGCGCGAGGGTGTTGAGGCACCAGTGGTGCACCGCCGCCAGGCGTAGCCGGTGCTTGCGCTGCAGGGAGAACTCCCCGTCCGGCTGCAGCTAGAGTCCCAGGTAGGGGACGGAGTCGCCCGCTGGTACCCAGTGCCATGGGTTTTCCAGGTGGGGACAGAGGCGCAGCTGCAGGCCCGGGACCCCCTCCGTGGTGGCCATGGCGCACTTGCGGGGCTTGAGCTCCATGCCCATCATCCCCAGGTACGCGGCCACCGTCTCCACGCCCTCGACGAAGTGCTGCAGCGTGTGGGCCACTACCAGCAGGTCGTCGATGTAGGCCTGGATGAGGCCTTGCTCGGCCCCTCCCGGCGGGCGCAGGCGGTGCCCCTGCGCCCTGAGCAGGGGCTCCAGGAGGAGCGCGTACAGCAGGGGGCTCTCAGGGTTGCCCTGCTGGACGCCGCACAGCATGTGGACGGGCTGCGTTAGCCTGTGTGCGGTGACGATGCACAGGCTGGCCACGTGTGGAGGAAGAGCAGGAGGTCGATGACCTCCGGCGGCACGGAGAGGTGGCGCAGGATGAGGTGGAGGGCGCCGTGCGGGGCGGTGTCGAAGGCCTTGCGGGCGTCGAAGGAGAAAACGTAGTTTCCCTCCCCCGCTGGAGCTGCCGCTGCGCCATGAACAGTGGGGGGACAGTGTTGGAGCCAGGGAGGGCCCCTTGCTGCCAGTCGCTGACCACTCCGTGCCGTGTGAGCACTTCCGTGATGCGCTGGGTGAGGGGGCCCGTGAGCAGCTTCATGTCCAGCTGGCCCAGGGCTATGGGCCCGTAGTCGTCCAGTCTGGCGGAGCCCGGAACCCTTGGGCTCAGCCAGATGGGCGCGTTCCCCAGGTGCATCGGCGGCGGGGCGCCGCGGAGGATGGCCCGGTAGGAGTGGACCAGGAGCCACTGCCGGGAGGGCCTTGATGAAACGGGCTTCCACATGGTTGGGACCTGGGGCCTTGCCATCGGCCTTGTCCAGGGCGGACTGCAGGTCCTGCATGGAGTACTGCTGGACCTGTGTCCAGGCCCTGTCAGGGACCCGGGGGACATGGCGGCCGAGGACTGCCTTGAAGCCTGGGAGATCATACAGTTTCCGCCAGAAGGCGCGAACTGCGAACATCACGTCGTGGGCCTCCGTGAGGAGCGCTTGGGTGTTGGGGACCCGCACGTTCCAGAGGCCTGACGGGTCTGGGGCCTCTACCTCTATGGCTCCCCGCACGGCTTTCCATCGCTGGGCGATGTCGGGGGCGTGGCGGCGCCAGAAGTCCTTGCTGGCGCGCTTGCGGTCTGCCGCCAGGAGTGCGCGGGGTTGGCGAATGTCCTCCTCGACGGCGGCTGCTTGCCTTTCCAGCTCCTCCTGTTGCTGGCCCTTTGTGGTCGGGCGAAACCCGGGCGTTGCACCCTGCAGCTCCTCCGCGAGCTGGAGCGCCGCCTCAGACCGGATGCCATGCCGTGCCGCGTCCGCCTGGTACGCCGCTGGCGCGCACGCTGCCAGGGTGTCATAGCGGAGGACCGCCGCCTGGAGCCGCTTTCCGCTCTCCAGGGGGTCCCCCTCCGCCGGGTCCGTCCCCGCCCGGGACTGCTGCCGGCGTCCCACCACACGCGCTAGGGCGTCATGCGCCGCGTGGCGGTGTGCGAGCACCTTGTCCACCGCGGCCGCGGGCATGGACCCGTAGGCGTGCTGCTCTGCGGGACCCAGCCAGGGCGCCAGGGAGGGTTCATCCTGCGCGGCGGTGACCGCCGCCAACAGGCAGTGTTGGACGGGCGCGGCCTCGACGTTGTAAGGGAGGAGGCCGCCCTCCGTGTGGCTTTAGGGGGTGGGCACCGCCCCGCGCCCCGCTGCGCTGAGGAAGCCCGGCAAGGCCAGGCGGACCGGGAGGTGGTCCGAGCCGATCACCTGGGGGTGTGCCATGCCGCGAGCCCAGACGCTTTCCCGCAGGGACCACGGCAGGAGGAACTCGTTTACCAGGAAGGTGTCCACCCTGTGCCGGGACGAGTGGAGCGTGGGGGTCATGTCCTCCTCGCCGCCTGCCGTGGCCCTCCGGAAACTGCAGGCCTCCCAGCCCACGCGGGAGTGCTCCGTGGCCGGGTTGGTGGTGGCATCCATGTAGATGTTGGTGTCGCCGGCAATGACCACCGGGTGTCTCCCACCGAGGCTGCGTGCCGTGGCATACATTTGTATGTCGGCCCAGAACGCCGCCCGTCCCGCCCACGGGGAGCAGCCTGCTTGCGGCCCGTGGACGTTGATGAGGGTGAGGCCTCCCCCATCCATGCGGATCTCCAGGGCCGCGGCCTTCCCGGGGACGATTTCCGTGAGAATGAGCACCTCGTGCTCCGCCACGTACTTGCTGCTGACCGCAGTGAGGAGGCCCCCCCCTCTCGAGGTGGAAGTGGCTCCCGTCTCCGCCTGCCGGCTGCTGAAGAAGGGATGTACCCCTTGTCCCGGAGCGCCGCAGCCACGTGCATCTCCTGCGCCCGGGTGGCGATCCCTGTTTCCTGGAGCATGATGGCAAAGCCCCCCTCCCGGGGTAGCATGCCGGTGATGAGGTGCTCCTTGTCGGTACAGGCCGCGGGCCCCCGGCGCCACCGGAGCGTGTCCCGAAGGGACCGGTCCGGCGGTACGAGGCCGTTGCGCAGGTTCCACGAGAGGAGCCATAGGGCGTCGTCCGCCGTGTCCTCCCGGAGTCAGCTATCCTGCATCGGCATCGCCGCTGGGTCCGCCGGTGCAGCCAGGGCATCCGGGTGCGCCGGGGCCATGGGGTGCGAGCCCGTTCCCAGCGGGGCCCACAGGGGGGCCAGGGGGGCCAGCTCCGCGGGGATGGACCCTTGTTGGGCCGCACCGCCGGCCCCTGGGGCCGCTCCAGGTGCCTCCTTATCGCGGTCTCCGTGGTCGGCCGCCTGGGGCGGGGGGCGCCGGGCGTACGGGGCGTGCCATGGTGACCTCCGTGCCCTCCCTTGCAGGATGTTGGAGGCCGCCTCCTTGTCCTCCACCGGGGCTGCAGCGTGCACCGCGTGCCACGCCAGGTGTTCCAGCATTGCCCCGCTTGTGTAGTACTTGTCTGCACACAGGGGGCATTTCGTTGGTTCCGTGGCCCCTCGCGCCGGGGGGAGCGGCACCGACTTCCGGATGGCACCCTCCGTCGCTGGTTCGGGGGGCAGGTTGGCCAGTGGAACCGTGTGTGGCGCCAGCGCGCGGCCCGGGGCCGCCGCATCGAGGGCTCGTGTCGCACGCGCGGGCCCGAGACTCTGGATGGCATCGCGCTGCGCGTCTGCTTGCAGCCACGTTTGCCAGTGCGTGGAGCCGATTTGGCGGTTGGGTTCGCCCCTCCATCGCAGGTCGTGAAAGCCTTGTAGCCAGTGGTACACTGTGGTCGGGACCGCCAACTGGAGCTCTAGGTCGGCAGGGTGCGCCGCTGCCGGCCACACCCCCGGCCTCGCCGCCCGGGCGTTGTCCTTCAGCCTGACCTGGAGCAGGAGGGCGTGGTGTTTGCCCTCCCGTAGCGCCTTGACGATCATGCGGGTACAGTCTGCCACGCAGACCACGGCTTCCGGCCCCGGCAGGCGCTCGGGGTCGCAGACGACGATGTGCGCGTCCACCAGGCTGAACATGCAGACCACCCACTGTGGGTTCTGCTGTCCCCGTTGGGCCACCGCCAGGGTAGCCGCCGGGCGCGCATGCGTGATTGGCCCCGCGTGGAGGTCCGGGACATCCGTGGCCCTGATGGTGTCTCCCTGCCACGCGGCCCATAGATGCTCCTCCTGGTCGGGGCTCCACACCAGTGCGGGGCGGTTGACCCACCCCGGTTCCTGCCTCTTGTTGGGGGCGCTGACGGTGTGTAGCAGGACTGCCAGCGGCCAGGGGTCCGCCGACATATAGTAGGCCTGGGTGGGCCCCTGCTGCCAGTCGACGTGCCTGGCGGTGCTGTGCCAGACAGTCCAGCGGCCCCCGGCTAGGGCTTGTGACCGGTACCCTCCGGCGTGGCCGTGCAGGATGGCCTGGTAGCCTGCCGTCTGCAGCACCAGTGCCTCCCCCTGCTGAGCCCCGGGAGGGGGTGTGCCGTCGCCCGCATCCCAGACGCGGGTGCGCCCGCGGAGTGTGGCGTGCCACGGGTGGGGTGCATCGTGCTGCGGCCCTTGTATGCTTCCCGCAATCTGCGCCGGGCCGTGGTGGTGGACGAAGCTCTTCCCGCCGTCCGCCAGCAGCGCCGCCGCGACGACGTATAGCTGCTCCGCCGTCAGGGGTGCCGTCAGCGCGTGCGTTGCGGCCGGCTGGCGGGGCTGCGTGGCGCGGCTGGGGACGTGGGGCAGCAGTTGCGCCGGCCTCGCCGCCACGGGACCCATGGTGACGGCCGCGACCCTGGACGCCAGCGCCGTGCGGTCCGCTGGTCTGTACTGCCTGAGCCCCGTGGTATCTCGGGCGAGGTGCCTGCAGGCCGCCGTCCAGGCCACCGCTCCGCAGTTCGTGACGTCCGGTTCGGCACCATCCGCGCCGTCCCTTCTCCTTTGTTGTACTGTGGTGGCGGTGTCGAGCGGGGGGCCCTGCTGCAGCGCCTCCGGGCCCTGCCCTGGCGAGAGGGCCGGCGGGACTGGCTGCGGGAAGCTCTGCGCGCCTCGGCGATCCGGGTGCGTGTGGTACGGGTTTTGCTGGCGGTGCTCCGGGACCGCCCGTGGTAGGAAGAGGAGTTGGTGTAGGTACCAGTGGCCTTGCGCGGCGGACGGGTTGCGGAGCGTTAGCCACTGTTCCACGGCGCCTCCCGGGTGCGCGGCCTCCACGCGGCGCTGCAAACCCAGGCGGCCCAGGCGGTTGGACGTGCCCGCGGGTGGGATGTGGGTCTGCGGGTAAAGCACCCGCAGCGGCTCCAGCGCCAGATCTAGCACCTCGTCGTTGAGCTGCTCCGTGAGAGCGGACGCCCTGTGCAGGGCGTGGCGGACCCCGGGTGTGGGGGCCGTGAGCTGTTCGAGCACCGGCCCCGGCGGGTACTGTGCACCCGGGTTCGTTAGCCACTCCCTGGTGTGGCTCAGTATGGCCCTCCATACGTCCCTCGTAAAGGCGTGTTTGGGGGCCAAAGAGGGGACCATCCGTAGGAGGCGGTGGCACGCCGGCAGCGATCGCATGGGCTGTGGGGCAGCCGCGTTGATCCACCTGCCCGCCGTGCCGGGCACGATCACCCCGCAGGTCATGGTCCCCATGCCCTCGGCGTGGAGTAGCGCCTGGCCCTGGACCAGAGGGAAATAGGGGCTCGAGCGCCCGCCTCCTTCCCTCCACCGTACCCAGGCCGCCCCCGCCTTCAGGCTGCAGAGCAGAGCCACGCCGGGGAGGAGCGGCTGCGGGAAAGCCCCCTTGACGGCTTGAGTGGCGTGGGCCAGGGTGCCCATGGGCAAATACCACAACGGGAGGACCCAGGGGCCCGGCAGCGGTTGCGCCTCCCCTGCGTCCCATCGCCACTCGGAGTCCGGCGGGGCGGCCGGGACCCTGCCCGTCTGCAGGAAGTGGCGTGCCCTCTTGTCGGGGTGCCGTTGGAGGTTTGCCGCGAGGCTGAGCCCCTCTGCCGCGGGTGCCACTGGGAGGCCGCCCCGGGGCCTGCGCCAGGGGTAATCCTGGTCGGCCGGCCAGGTGTGGAGGTCCCGGGCGATTTCCTCCGCGGTCCCTGTGGGGGCGTCCTCCGGTGCCAGGTGCCACATGACGGCGAGCACCGCCCACGTGGAGAAGGGCCACGCCCTTGGGGGGTTGTTCACCTGAATGGTCCACTGTGGGCGCGCCCGCCGCACACGGGATGCTTGGAGCACCCCTCGGACCATGTCCGCCGCCAGGACCTGCACCATACCCGAGGGCTCCACAATGATCCCCTCTGCGGGTCCACCGTGGCGGCCCCGGGTGTGCAAGGCCACTGCCGCCTGTCCCGCGTGGGTGACTCGGTTGACGGCCTCCTGGATGTTCACGCTGCCGCGTGCGGTCTCATCCAGGATCCAGCCCTGCGCCACCCCGTAGCGTAGGGCGGCGCATGCGGCCGCGGGTCCCACCTCGGGCAGCGCTCCGTCATCGGGGCCGGGCTGAGGGTGATGTTTGGGGCACCAGCCCTCGCCGGTGCAGTGGCCCCGTTTCCACGCGGGGCAGAGGGTGGGCACGCTGCCCGCCGGCGGCGCAGGTTCCGCGGGCGCGCTTCTCGTGGAGGGCTCCGGTATTGCCTCCAGGTCGGAGTCCGTGCCCGCGTCCCCTTGTGGGGGGTCTCCTTTGCCGTCTCTGAGTCCCAGCGCCCTGATGACCTCGTGTGCTGCGTCCAGCGTCGGAGATCGGGGGCGTGTTTTGCGTGGGGCCGCGGGTTCTGCCATTGTTGTGTCGCTGTGCCTAAGAGCAGGGGTTGGGGTGCGGATGTCCCGTGGCTGGTGCGTTGGTGCGTTGGTGCTTTGCTCGTTGTGGGGGTGGCGGAAGGGCGTCCCCGGGGGGGATGCCTTCCACCATTGCGAGGGGCGTCTGGTGTCAGGCGCTGTCCCTCCCCCGGCTGCCCGTCCTCTGGAGCGGGTAGCCGGGGTTCTGCGACCCGTGTGTCCCGGGTGCGGTCGGTGCGAGCGTGGGGACCCAGCACCTACCCCACAGCGTGCGCCCTTGCGGGCCGGCGTTGCTCGCTGTGGGGGTGGCGGAAGGGCGTCCCCGGGGGGGGGTGCCTTCCACCAGTGTGTCAGGGGCGACGGAGGTCAGGCGCTGCCCTCCCCCGACTGCCCGCCCATTGGGCGGGCTGTTGGGGTCCACTACCCACGTGCTGTGGGCGCGGGTGTGTGGGTGTGGGGGCCCAACACTGTCCCCCTGGCCTGCAAGCCCTGCGGGGGCTGCGTGCCGCAGGGGTGGTGGGGGGCCGTCCCCGGGGGGGCTGGCCTGCCACCGTTGTGAGGGGCGTCTGGTGTCAGGCGCTGTCCCTCCCCCGGCCGCCCGTCCTCTGGAGCGGGCAGCCAGCGTTCCGCGACCCGTGTGTCCCGGGTGCAGTCGGTGCGGGCGTGGGGACCCAGCACCGGCCTCACAGCGTGCGCCCTTGCAGGCCGGCGTTGCTCGCTGTAGGGGTGGCGGAGGGGCGTCCCCGGGGGGGGTGCCTTCCACCATTGTGAGGGGCGTCTGAGGTCAGGCGCTGTCCCTCCCTCGACCGCCCGCCCAATGGGCGGGCTGTTGGGGTACGCCACCCACGTGCTGTGGGCGCGGGTGTGTGGATGTGGGGGCCCAACATTTGTCCCCTTGGCCTGCATGCCCTGTGGGGGCTGCGTGCCGCGGGGATGGGGGGGGGCCGTCCCCGGGGGGCTGGCCTGCCACCGCTGTGAGGGGCGTCTGGTGTCAGGCGCTGTCCCTCCCCCGGCCGCCCGTCCTCTGGAGCGGGCAGCCAGGGTGCCGCTACCCGTGTGTCCCGGGTGCCGTCGGTGCGGGCGTGGGGACCCAGCACCGGCCCCACAGCGTGCGCCCTTGGGGGCCGGCGTTGCTCGCTGTGGGGGTGGCGGAAGGGCGTCCCCCGGGGGGGTGCCTTCCACCATTGTGAGGGGCGTCTGAGGTCAGGCGCCGTCCCTCCCCTGACTGCCCGCTCACAGGGCGGGCTGTTGGGGTCCGCCACCCACGTGCTGTGGGCGCGGGTGTGTGGGTGTGGGGGCCGAACACTGTCCCCTTGGCCTGCATGCCCTGCGGGGGCGGCGTGCCGCGGGGGTGGTGGGGGGCCGTCCCCGGGGGGGGTGGCCTGCCACCGTTGTGAGGGGCGCCTGGTGTCAGGCGCTGTCCCTCCCCCGGCCGCCCGTCCTCTGGAGCGGGCAGCGGGGGTTCCGCGACCCGTGTGTCCCGGGTGCGGTCGGTGCGGGCGTGGGGACCCAGCACCGGCCCCACAGCGTGCGCCCTTGCGTGCCGGCATTGCTCGCAGAAAGATGTCCTTGATTAATGCCCTAGATATTCTGATGAAATCCTGCACGTTTTGACGTTGAAAACTCAAACCAAAGCAGCAAGTAGAGCAAGAACAGGATGTGGATCGAATCAATGAATGGTTTTTGATTCCAGTGTAACACAGAAGGGCTGCAGATAGACAATGCAGGTATAAACACAAAGGTTCAATCACAATTGGATAATACAAAAGATTTCATATGTAAATTGGACTGACTCTGGCCTCCAAGATAGCATCAGGCACTTCATGTGCACTATTTTGGGTGAAATGGTGCTGGTTAGGAATGTCGGGCATAGATGTCAGGCCAACACAGAAAATGACTTGGCCAAGCAACTGAATTCAGAAACAGCTAAAACGTAGAACCACAATGAATGGTAGAAACAATTGAGTATAGGGGTCTTCGGGTGGGAGACCACTAGGCCTAAACTTCCAAGGCCTAAAGCATGAAATGCCTATTTTATTTGGGTATATCCTCCATGAAGGAAGGTACCTCCGCTCAGTTGAGTGGTAGGGGTGAACTTCATGGGGGGCTAGGATTACAACCCTAGTAACTTTGAGAAAGTGTACCAAAAGCTTCAAAAGAGTGATAAAAATACTTAAGTTAGTCTTAGCATCAATAAAAGGGTTTTAAGGGGGCCGTGGCCTGGATCAAGCCCTCCAAGAAAGACATGGCAGTGACTTTTTGTTACTCCCCCCTGGAGTACTGGTTAGCTAAGCTAGTAGGACCAAGAATAAAGGCTCAAATATTCCCAAAATTACCTCAGAAAATGCGTTAAACTTACCAAAAACATCCTCATCAGTTCATAGAAGCCTATCACACTGTAGGTACCCTCGAAAAACAGTGTAATGTACCGTGAATGATGTCCCTTCGATCAGGCATTCCTCAAAAGTCGCCGGCGTGCGTCGAAAACCTTCGGTACAAATTTGGGGGTAGTGGGGTTTGAACCCAGGACTCCATCTCTAGAGCACATGTGTTTGCCCTCTAGGGTACAGTCGAACGCTCCGATGCGGACGGCGATCGCTGTATAAACAGCGTTTTGGTAAATGTCCTGACCAAGGGCCAGGGCGGAGCAATAGGCCCAATGGAGGACACAAACCTCCAGGAGCTGAAGGAAATAGAAAATGTAACCAACAGGGAGTGATTCCTGCGGTTTAGCGAAAGGGGTAGCGATTTAGCAAGTCAAATCGCTAAAAATTGACGAAAATCACCCGAGAAATCGTCATTTTTACACATAACTCAAGGTCGCAGACAAGCGCAAAGGACGTCGACTTCAAAAACAAGGTTGCGCAAGCATAAACGGCTTTTGAAAAAGAAGGTATGAGCCGTAGTTTTTAAAGTTCTGAAGGAAATTTTTGCACAGTTGCGTCAAAATTTTTATAAACTTTAGGGAAAAGTATTCAAACTGAACCCACACCACAGAGCAGGTGAACAACCCACCTCTCAGGTATGCCAGTGTCATCTCACACGCATGCATTGCGTTCGTGTTGGTTGCTTCGTTAAAACGTTAGGGCTGTCAACGCTGTGTTCGTTGGGGGTTAGAGCGCTCATCTCCTTTGCTCTGCACAGGTCAAGACAGGAAAGAAAGGTATGCGATGCGAATGGAGCGCGCAGCGCGCACGTAGGGTTGGAATATGCGCTGTGCTCGCGATGCATGTGCCTAATTTAGGCATTCACATGCTGTGACGCTTTCCCTGTACGCCAATTGATCCTTGCTCTCTCTTCACAGGTAAGAAATGTAAGTGTTTGTTCGTGTGTAGACGTAGCGTTAAAGTAGGGTTGCTTAGAACGCTTAGGCTTGTTAATAACTCGCAATAGGGTTGTTTTGCGTTCGCTTCACTTCGGCATTCACACGATGCATGGTGAGTAAGGTAGGTAAGCCCAGGAGGAGCTCACCTCCTGGTTGAGTCAATGTGGTAATGGTTCGGCCTCCCTTCCCTGCATGCGTGCACACGATGCATTAAAGGGTACGCCACGCGAAATGCGCACGGTAAACCTTGTTTAGGTTACCCAGGGGCTCCTCGGTACGTTCTTTAAGAGAACCTGAGGAGTCTCTTAACGCTTGCTTGCTTGACAGGGCGTGTTTGAGGTCAGCTTATTATAGGTCACACTGAGAAGCGTAAAATATGTGGAGAGTGGCGTGGGCAGTTCGACTTCATCCACATCTGCGCTGTGCACGCAACAAGAGCACCCCTTCCCTCCAAGCCCTAGCAGGGAAACGTGTTGTGACGTCCCTGTTAGGCCACAGTTGCTCAGCAGCGCTGTGTTCTCTTGTCTTCTTCACAGGGGGGTCATTAGGACCCGAGACATCATTGCGAGCAACACCAAGTAGCTTGTGTAGGGGTTAGGGTCAGCAGGTCTGGCAGGAGTTGAGTGCAGGTGATGAGTGCTCACCCTGCCTTCGAAGGCCGGTGCTGGCGTTAGTGAGTGTAGTGTAGTGGTGTCTCCTGTCCCGCGTGCTTTTCCTCGTTGGCAGGGGAGTGCGTCAGCTTTTGGCCCTTAGCAAAAATGGGCGTTTTGTATGCCCTTAGCACACTTGGCCACCCCTCCCCCCTAGTAGGTAGGGCTTTTGCCGTCCTCCCCCAAGGATAGGCACCAGCACAGAGATTTGGCGCCATAGAAGTGGTAATAGTACCTGATTAGGACCTTCGGTCCGACGTCAGCGAAGCCCGGTCTCCGGGAGCCACGCCGGGGAGAGAAGGGAGACACACACAGACATACGTAGCACACATAGGGGTATGGTAAACCCTGTAGGGAAGGGTAGAACCCCATGGGTCTGGACCAGTCAGGGGTCCTAACTGTGGGCTTGCTTGTCCCCAAGGAGGGAAGACACACCTTGCCTCATAACACCTTGCTTGTCATTCCCCCCTGGTGTAGTAAGCCACCGTTCTTCGTTGGCTCCCCAAGGTCATTACATCAGGGCAGTCCCCATACAACACATGGTCAACAAGGCATACACTCGCTGGGTGGCTGCGATGCTGATAAGCGGCCACCTGGCCCACGCCGGAAACCATAGGCATGGGTCTGCAGGGCACATACAGGGTCAGTGCAGTGCTCAGTACACCTGTCAGTAGACTGACACAGGGAAATTAGTTTCGCTTTTTACGCTGGGACATAGTCTCAGCACGGGTTAGGAGCTGCCCCTCGTTGTTCTCAACGAGGTAGGTGCGAAGAATGGGGTGGATACTCCCGTCTGGTTGTATGAAGGCTGACATAGGTTCCCAGGTCGCCTCAGATAACCCATAGCCATCCCACAGAGTTAGGAATTTCCAGCCCTGTTTATACTCGTGGCGAGCAATACCTGCAACCACGTAGTAACCATTGACTGCCATCTCATCGGCAGTCATCTCTTCGAGTTTGTCTGCCTCCTCTGGACTGGCAGCGTTATCTAGGTCTATACGCTCGACCTCACTGTCGCTGAGGCGCCACTCATCCCAAGACAATCGTCAGGGGAGTGATAGTGGCTCAACTGTTTAGGTGCACACAGCAGTTCACCACCTAGACGTGGACTGCACCTGACATGGATCCTGGATCCATCTATCCTGATGATACGATAGGGTCCAAAATAAGGGTCCTGTAGGCAGTTACGTGGCCAGGAGGGTAGGCGTGAATGGTGTACCAAAACAAGGTCACCAACCTTGAAGCTGGCAGGTCGCCGTAGGCGGTTCTGTCGGTTCAGTTCACGGTCACGAATGTGTCTCAGATTAGTCCCAGCCTGGTTAGCCAGAGACTGCTTGTGTTCCAGCCAATCTCCCACAGGGCTCTTGAAGTCCTCAGGAAAGGGGGTTTTGAAGAACCAAGCAGGTCGTCCTCCATGGAACAGTTCGTGGGGGGTGAAACCCGTAGAGGAGCTCCGCTGTGAGTTCATGGTCAGCACTGCCCAGGGCACTAGGCGTACCCAGTCCTTGGTACGCTCCTGTTTCATCAGGATTCTTAAGTTTTGCTCCACCACACAGTTCTGTCTCTCACAGAGAGGGTTAAACGTGTGGGTATAAGGCACACCTGTGGTTACCTCCACGTTGAGGGCATTTAGCACTCGTTTGTACCACCCAGTGTCACTGCGGATGCGTACATCCTCATCAGAGTGCACCTGCTTAGGTGCTCCATAGGGTTTGAACCATTGTTCGACCAACATTTTTACAGCCTGCTCACCTGTGATTTTCTTATTGCAAGGGGACACACGGGTGAAGCGAGATAGGCCACAGGTGACCACTAGGCAACTATCATAGCCGCAGAAGCGTGGTACGCCGTAGATGAAATCCACGTAGAGAAGAGAGTTAGCACAATAGGGTATGGGTAAGCTGGAGATCAGGCCCCTATCCCTACTGTCGCTCTGCTTGCTGGCATGACAGCCACAAGCATCCACAATGGTCTGCATACGCGACCTCAGTTCAGTCAGGGTTAGACTAGAGTAGAAACACTCACGGAAGAAGTCCACTGAGCGATTAGCGCCAGTGTGACCAGAACTGAGATGGGACCACTGTAGGCACCCATCCAGTCGTGCCTCAGGCACCACAAGTTGGTCCTCGTGGAAGAGGTACTGACTGTTCTTATACCACTGGTGCCCGTCAATGACACGGGGTTCGAGACCAGTGCTGAGGGTTTGGAGAATTTCTTTATACTCTGACTGATAGTCGTTTAGACTCCAACCCTCCAGGATTCCAGCAGTGCGCATCGACAGGTCGAGCTGGACATCCATACGCTGGAAAGCCTCTCTGGCGAGCGCCTCAGAGCTCTCACCTATAAGCGCATCGAAGTTGTTGCGCGATATATAGTCAGATAGTTCATTCTTTATTCCGGGGATATGATGCACTGTCAGCCTGAACTGGCTCAGGTAAGTCCACCACCGTTTTAGCTTTGCTTTCTCTTGTGGTGGGCCCTTCTGAAAAGACTTCACAGGCTCCTGGTCACACAGCCAGACAATAGGGTTAGATCCCAGGAGTCGGGATTGTGACAAAAGCACCAACATACCGGCCAGGAGTATCTGGTCATAGGTGCTGTAATTGGAACGCGCTTGGTTCCATTTCGAATTCCAGTGTCCCAGTGGCACCAGTCGCCACTCACTGGTGGGATAGTCATGTTTCAACGAACCATCCCGGTTCAGTCCACTAGTACGATAATGGCAGTGGGTTAGTTCAGCAGGGTTAAGCTCCTGCCATTGGTAGATCGTACCGGCCCCCCGTACATCACTGGCATCAGTGATCAGGACTACCCCGCCCTCAGGGCGGGGCACTCCCAGGCAGTTGGAGGAGGCAATCTTCTTCTTCAACTCCTGGAAACACTCTTCCTCTCTGGCGGTCCACCTCCAGTGAGTAGTTTTCTTGATTAGGTCAGTGTGGGGGGCAGAGGAGTAAGTAAAATTGTGGATGTGATGCCGATAGAAATTACAGGCGCCCACAAAACTCCTCACGTCGTGTAGACCCTTCTTAGGGTCATCACGAGTCTGCATGTCCTGTAGGGGCTGCATCTTAGACGCGGCTGGTTTCCACCAACCATACCCCAGGTCGAAACCCAAATACTCCATCTCCTCTTTCATAAACTCACATTTTTCGAGTTTGATTCGGAGATGGTTTTCTTGACAGACAATGAAAAATTCACGGAGGAGAAGGACATGGTCCTCTTTGATATTAGTACCCGAACTCACGTCGTCGATGTGAGCCTCCATTTCTGCACCCCGAGAAATCAACTCCTGTACTAGAGGCCTGCGCCTCAGTATGTACAAAATTTTGTTCATTAGCTCCTGGAAGAGCGCTGGGGCATTAGCCACCCCAAAAGGCATAACCTTCCACTTATAGACAAGGCCCTTAGGGGTTATAAAAGCCAGCAGCTCCTGAGCTGCGGCGGTCAGGTCCACCTGCCAGAAACCAGAGCGTTTGTCCATTTTGGTCTTGTACCTGCATTTGGCAATACGCTCCAGGGTATTTTCCATGTTAGGAATACTCCCTGAATGGTTCTGGGTTTTCTGGTTGACCTCACCATAGTCTACAACCAGCTGTAGGGCAGTCGACCCTGGTTTGGCAACCACCAAACAGGGACTGCAGTGATGGGGGTAGTCTCCCTGCTTATATTCTTCAACGAGGCCAGCATCTATACATTCCTTGATCTGGCGCTCGATTTCTTCATCGTGTTCCTGTGGAGCGGGATAGGGACGACGCCTCACTTGCGTCTTTTCAAATTCACGTTTCAGTTTCAGGTCCATCTGGACCAGTTTTTTACAAGAGAGGGGAGGCGGCAAGGCGCCGAACACCTCCTCATAGGTTATCAGCAGTTTCTGCAGGCGGGGGTCAAGGTTAAGACTCTCGAGTTTCTGAAGGAAATCCTCCTCAGCATGGAGGTTGCTCTTTCCATGTTCTTTCTTTTTCTGCCGATCAGCAGTTTCGGCAGGCACAGAACCATCGTCCCACTCAGGGGGACATTGCTGCCCATAGTGCAGAGAATACACTAGCGGTATCTCAGGATCAGGCAGCGTATAGGAATCATCGTCCTCCTCAGACCAGATGGAGGATTTCCAGGTCTGTCTGAGGTATTGCAGCCGCTCTTGGCGCTCAATACCTTCAGCCTTCAGGTACAACAGCCGCCGGAGTTCCTGAGTGTCATGCTCAGACAATGGCATGTTATTAGCAGCAGGCCGCGCCAGAGCATCAGCACTCCGGGCCACGGGTTCACCTGTGTGCATAGGCTGCATGTGTAGCACTGGCTTCCCAACAGGGGAAGCGGGTTCAGGGGTTGACTCCAGATCTACCTCCTCTAGCGACCGCTGGGCGGGGAAGGCACTGTGTTTTAGGTCAACACAGCTGGGATCAACAGGAGGGATAGTGCTGGCGATCTCAGACAGCTGGTCGTCAGCATCCTCCCTTACAGCTGCAGGTTCCAGATAATCATCGGGAAACTCACACCCTGTAAGTGTGGAAGATAGGTGCTCAGGAGATCGATTCTTGAGATCAGAAAGGGTCAGGCCACGATTTGCGGCCACGACCTCTTTCAGTAGCACCTGGTGTAGGTCACACAGGGGTACAGGATTGAGAGGTCCATCAACAATGGACAGGAAACTGGCCCACTCAGGGGCCTGCATAGCTGTGTCTGAGTCCTCAGGCACATAGATGGGGCCGTCGGAGAGTTGCACTCTTCCCACGGTCATTCGATCTAGCATACGGCGCCACTAAGCATGTTCACCAGAGCAGCCCCAGTCAGGGGTGCACATGACAACCCTTCCTCCCTCATAAGCGATTTTGGTTAGAACCTTCGCGGGCAGGGAGAAGGGAGGGTTAGCATAGCTAGGCCCATTGCTTTCCAGAAGAAACGGAAAGCATTGTTCAATTGTTTCGAGGAGTACAACTGCATGATGTGCTGTTGCTGGCTCGCAAACAATTCCGCCTGGATCTCATCAGGGTTTACCTGAAGGGCCGCCAGTCCATTTTCAAGAACGTGAAGGGCCAATTGGTAGTTTTCAGTACGATAGTTAGCTTAGATGAGTAGCGCAGCCCAGACTCTTTTCGTCCTGACAGCTCCAAAGGTACGGAGAATAGCCCACTGCCAAAGTCGCAGTGCAAAGAATAGGGGCGCTGGAGAGACAGCATTTTTACCTGGGGGTTTCTTCGTAGGAAGTCTGTATCAATGACGATGTCAAAGGCGTCGGTGTCCAGCACTCTGCAGTGTTGGGTCACGGTTTCGTGGCCCAGGCATATAGTCACATCGACCCCCCCCAAGGAATGGATGGTACGCCCATCCCCTACTCTTATGGCCACGGTCTTAGTTTTCTTGAAAGTCTTTAGCAGGCGCCGGGCCACTATGGAAAGTGTTGCACCGGTGTCAAGGACTGCTCGAAGAACTTGATCCCCGATTTTCACGAGGATCCAGAAAACCAAGTCCTCCTCTTCGGAGCCGCCCCCCTACTCTTCATCAGGGAACTTGACATCCACCCCTGCAGCAATGAGGGACCTGGCCATCCAGGCCAAGCGCCTCTTCTTGGAGTTATTCCCCTCAGGGGTAGCGTTATCCCCTTGGGGGCGCTTCTTGGGATCATCTGCGGCAGGAGCGGCCGTAGCAGCAGGAGTGGGTGTAGCAACGGGCGCTGATGAGCGCCTCTGGGGGTTAGGGGGTCCATTTTTGCAACCCCCTTGCCACATCCTTTACCACCTTTATCCCCATTCTGGGGGTTTTTGGTGGGTGTTTGGGTCTTCTGGCGTTCGACCTCCTGACGCTTGAGATTATCACTCTCGCGTTTCTTTATGTGACATTCGTCTTCGTAATGACGACGTTTGCCACAATACCCACAGGTGATAGTACACCTAAAATGATCCTGATGGGTCACAGGTTTCCCATCCTTGGTATGCTGCTGTCGTTTCATCTGCAGCATACAGGTACTGCGGTGATCGCAGTCAGAGGCATGACAAGGCCCCCCTTTGTCATTGACAGGTTTGCAGTAGAGGAGAGGGGGTGTACTTGCATCAGGTTTAACCTCATTCATGACACGTAGGTTACCCGTCCCTTTACCACCTCCCTGGTTGGTGTTAGTGGGATTTTTAGGCCCTTTCCCTTCGCAGCGTTTGCGGGTAGGGGTACCACCTCGACCCAAATGCTTCTTGAGGAATTTCTCCATGTGGGAGTCATTCTCTCTCTCAAGAGCTAGCTCAATCAGGAGGTCCACCAGTTCATCGTACGAGTGGGTCCGACTCTTCCTCTCAGAGGTAGAGCGGCAATCATCCCACGTACGTTGGGGGATCCTACTCATGAGCCACAGGTGCAGCTCAGTGGCTCGGTAGGAGCCCACGTTCATCCGCAAAAACAGATACTCCGAGTCGGACACGTATTCAGAGATTGGCGCAGCGGAAGGAAACTCAGGGTGCATAGGTAGCTCCTCTATCTGTGTGCGAGCACTGAGGTCAGTCTCATACACTGGGAACGTTTTCTTCAACCTCTGGAGTACCTCTGCCCAGGTGGAACAGCTTTTCACAATCTGTTTCAGCTGTTTTTGCAAAAGTTTCTTTTTGCATGAGCGTTTCAGCAGTGAGCATTTGGTGGCCACATCCACATGGGATTGGCCAGTCAGCAAAAGAAACTCAGCAAATTCTTCTGCCCATTCGGGCAGATTTTTGGGGTCGAACTCCGGCAGTTCCAGCTGGATGTTCTCCTGGGCAATACGTCTGCCCGTCTTCCCACCCCCCGGAGTTAGACAAGAGGGCGATACGCCGGCGAGAGTTGCCAGGGCTGACAGCCGTCTTTTCTCAGTCTCTGTCACAGGCACGTCCTGTATATCAGCCATGGGCACTGTCCTGTCACGGGGGTGAAAGGGGCTGGGGCAGGTGACCTTAGGCAACAGCCTTGAAACCCTTGATCTCTTAAGATCTTTGGCCAGGGTACTCAGTCCGGGAGAGGGGGAGGACAACTCTGGCTTGGGTAAGGGTTCTGCAATACCCAGTTTCGCCTTAATGGCCTCCGATAGGGCCGTCACATCTGGATCTTCTGATCCAGACAGTAGTTTGGCCAGCAGTTCGGCCGTATGATCCAGGGCACCGTAGGTTGGCCTTGGATGATGTTGTTCGTCAACTCGTGTCGGGCGCACTTCGGGTGCCCTTGGGGTTGGAAAACATGTTCTTGGATACTCGGTTCTCGGTCGTCTTGACAGGGATGCTGTCTCGGCTCTGTCGGACAGCGGGCCAGAGTGCGTGTAAGACCCTAGGTCTGTACGTGGTCTGGATCCGTGTACTGCCAATGGCTCCTCCCCATCTTCTCCACGAATGGATTTGTAGTACTCCTCCTTGAGGATGTATTCATCCATTTTCTTCCTCAGCTCCTCGTATTCCTCAGGGCCTCCAATCGCTGTTGAGGATGAAGCCGGACAGGCGGATCGGGAGACTGAGGCTGCTACACGCCTGTGGAGATGATGCGGGCTGTCTCCACCGTGGGCCGCTAAGGCCTCGGTGGTAAGGATTTTATTTTCTTCCGCCCTTCTGCGATCTGGATCTCCTTGGGACCCAGATGCGCCACTGAGATGTTGTGGCGCTCGGTAAGGTGGTTCACTCATAGGGTGGGCCATGCTGCCCATTTGTACTTGGACAGTTCTTATGGGCCAGGTCCTGACGCTTGGCGTGGACATGATGAACTTGTTGTTGAGCTTTGTGTGCTGCACTTCTTCTCAGGGTCGGTTCAAAAGGTCACAAGGGACTGTCTCTGCTACCGGAAAGATGTCCTTGATTAATGCCCTAGATATTTTGATGAAATCCTGCAGCTTTTGAAGTTGAAAACCGAAACCAAAGCAGCAAGTAGAGCAAGAACAGGATGTGGATCGAATCAATGAATGTTTTTGGAATCCAGTGTAACACAGAAGGGCTGCAGATAGACAATGCAGGTATAAACACAAAGATTCAATCACAATTGGATAATACAAAAGATTTTATATGAAAATTGGACTGACTCTGGCCTCCAAGATAGCATCAGGCACTTCATGTGCACTCTTTTTGGTGAAATGGTGCTGGTTAGGAATGTGGGGCATATATGTCAGGCCACCACAGAAAATGACTTGGCCAAGCAACTGAATTCAGAAACAGTTAAAAGGTAGAACCACAATAAGTGGTAGAAACAATTGAGTATAGGGGTCCTGGGGTGGGAGACCACTAGGCTTAACCTCCAAGGCCTAAAGCATGAAATGCCTATTTTATTTCGGTATATCCTCCATGAAGGAAGGTACCTGCGCTCAGCTGAGTGGTAGGGGTGAACTTCATGGGGGGCTAGGGTTACAACCCTAGTAACTTTGAGAAAGTGTACCAAAAGCTTCAAAAGAGTGATAAAAATATTTCAGTTAGTCTTAGCATCAACAAAAGGGTTTTGAGGGGGGCTTGGCCTGGATCAAGCCCTCCAAGAAAGACATGGCAGTGACGTTTTCTTACTCTCGCTGTGGGGGTGGCGGAAGGGTGTCCCCGGGGGGGGTGGCCTGCCACCGTTGCGAGGGGCGCCTGGTGTCAGGCGCTGTCCCTCCCCCGGCCGCCCGTCCTCTGGAGCAAGCAGCCAGGGTTCCGCGACCCGTGTGTCCCGGCTGCGGTCGGTGCGGGCGTGGGGACCCAGCACCGGTCCCAGAGCGTGCGCCCTTGCGGGCCGGCGTTGCTCGCTGTGGGGGTGGCGGAAGGGCGTCCCCGGGGGGGGTGCCTTCCACCATTGTGAGGGGCGTCTGAGGTCAGGCGCTGTCCCTCCCCCGACTGCCCGCCCACAGGGCGGGCTGTTGGGGTCCACCACCCACGTGCTGTGGGCGCGGGTGTGTGGGTGTGGGGGCCCAACACTGTCCCCCTGGCCTGCATGCCCTGTGGGGGCTGCGTGCCGCGGCGGTGGTGGGGGGCCGTCCCCCGGGGGGGTGGCCTGCCACTGTTGTGAGGGGCGACTGGTGTCACGCGCTGTCCCTCTCCCGGTCGCCCTTCCTCTGGAGCGGGCAGCCAGCGTTCCGCGACCCGTGTGTCCCGGTTGCGGTCGGTGCGGGCGTGGGGACCCAGCACCGGCCCCACAGCGTGCGCCCTTGCGGGCCGGCGTTGCTCGCTGTGGGGTTGGCGGAAGGGTGTCCCCGGGGGGGGGTGCCTTCCACCATTGTGAGGGGCGTCTGAGGTCAGTCGCTGTCCCTCCCCCGACTGCCCGCCCACTGGGCGCGCTGCCGGGGTCCGCCACCCACGTGCTGTGGGCGCGGGTGTGTGGGTGTGGGGGCCCAACACTGTCCCCTTGTCCTGCATGCTCTGTGGGGGCTGTGTGCCACGAGGGTGGTGGGTGGCCGTCTCCGGGGGGGGTGGCCTGCCAGGGTTGTGAGGGGCGTCTGGTGTCAGGCGCTGTCCTTCCCCCGGCCGCCCGTCCTCTGGAGCGGGCAGCCAGGGTTCCGCGACCCGTGTGTCCCGGGTGCGGTCGGTGCGGGCGTGGGGACCCAGCACCGGCCCCACAGCGTGCGCCCTTGCGGGCCGGCGTTGCTCGCTGTGGGGGTGGCGGAAGGGCGTCCCCGGGGGGGCTGCCTTCCACCATTGTGAGGGGCGTCTGAGGTCAGGCGCTGTCCCTCCCCCGACTGCCCGCCCACTGGGCGGGCTGTTGGGGTCCGCCACCCACGTGCTGTGGGCGCGGGTGTGTGGGTGTGGGGGCCCAACACTGTCCCCTTGGCCTGCATGCCCTGTGGGGGCTGCGTGCCGCTACAGTGGAGGGGGGCCGTCCCCGGGGGGGGTGGCCTGCCACCGTTGTGGGGGGCGTCCCGTGTCAGGCGCTGTCCCTCTCCCGGTCGCCCGTCCTCTGGAGCGGGCAGCCAGGGTTCCGTAACCCGCGTGTCCCGGGTGCGGTCGGTGCGGGCATGGGGACCCAGCACCGGCCCCACAGCGTGCGCCCTTGTGGGCCGGCGTTGCTCGCTTTGGGGGTGGCGGAAGGGCGTCCCCGGGGGGGGTGCCTTCCACCATTGTGAGGGGCGTCTGAGGTCAGGCGCTGTCCCTCCGCCGACTGCC
Source organism: Eutreptiella sp. 'Long Island Sound 2002' (assembly GCA_964036045.1). Lineage (NCBI taxonomy): Eukaryota > Euglenozoa > Euglenophyceae > Eutreptiales > Eutreptiaceae > Eutreptiella > Eutreptiella sp. 'Long Island Sound 2002'. The sequence goes on along the minus strand of OZ038388.1, from coordinate 63,505,329 downwards.
CGCCCACAGGGCGGGCTGATGGGGTCCGCCACCCGCGTGCTGTGGGCGCTGGTGTGTGGGTGTGGGGGCCCAATACTGTCCCCTTGGCCTGCATGCCCTGTGGGGGCTGCGTGCCGCGGCAGTGGTGGGAGGCGGTCCCCGGGGGGGCTGGCCTGCCAGGGTTGTGAGGGGCGTCTGGTGTCAGGCGCTGTCCCTCTCCCGGCCGCCCGTCCTCTGGAGCGGGCAGCCAGGGTTCCGCGACCCGTGTGTCCCGGGTGCGGTCGGTGCGGGCGTGGGGACCCAGCACCGGCCCCACAGCGTGCGCCCTTGCGGACCGGCGTTGCTCGCTGTGGGGGTGGCGGAAGGGCGTCCCCGGGGGGGGTGCCTTCCACCGTTGTGAGGGGCGTCTGAGGTCAGGCGCTGTCCCTCTCCCGACTGCCCGCCCACTGGGCGGGCTGTCGGGGTCCGCCACCCACGTGCTGTGGGCGCGGGTGTGTGGGTTCGGGGGCCCAACACTGTTTCCTTTGCCTGCATGCCCTGTGGGGGCTGTGTGCCACGAGGCTGGTGGGGGGCCGTCCCCCGGGGGGGTGGCCTGCCACCGTTGTGAGGGGCGTCTGGTGTCAGGTGCTGTCCCTCCCCCGGCCGCCCGTCCTCTGGAGCGGGCAGCCAGGGTTCCGCGACCCGTGTGTCCCGGGTGCGGTCGGTGCGGGCGTGGGGACCCAGCACCGGCCCCACAGCGTGTGCCCTTGCGGGCCGGCGTTGCTCGCTGCGGGGGTGGCAGAAGGGCGTCCCCGGAGAAGGTGCCTTCCACCATTGTGAGGGGCGTCCGAGGTCAGGCGCTGTCCCTCCCCTGACTGCGCGCCCACTGGGCGGGCTGTTGGGGTCCGCCCCCCACGTGCTGTGGGCGCTGGTGTGTGGGTGTGGGGGCCCAGCACTGTCCCCTTGGCCTGCATGCCCTGTTGGGGCTGCGTGCCGCGGAGGTGGTGGGGGGCCGTCCCCCGGGGGGGGTGGCCTGCCACCGTTGTGAGGGGCGTCTGGTGTCAGGCGCTGTCCCTCTCCCAGCCGCCCGTCTTCTGGAGCAGGCAGCCAAGGTTCCGCGACCCGTGGGTCCCGGGTGCGGTCGGTGCGGGCATGGGGACCCAGCACCGGCCCCACAGCGTGCGCCCCTGCGGGCCGGCGTTGCTCGCTGCGGGGGTGGCGGAAGGGCGTCCCCGGGGTGGGTGCCTTCCACCATTGTGAGGGGCGTCTGAGGTCAGGCGCTGTCCCTCCCCCGACTGCCCGCCCACTGGGCGGGCTGTTGGGGTCCGCCACCCACGTGCTGTGGGAGCGGGTGTGTGGGTGTGGGGGCCCAACACTGTCCCCTTGGCCTGCATGCCCTGTGGGGGCTGCGTGCCGCGGGGGTGGTGGGGGGCCGTCCCCGGGGGGGGTGGCCTGCCACCGTTGTGAGGGGCGTCTGGTGTCAGGCGCTGTCCCTCCCCCGGCTGCCCGTCTTCTGGAGCGGGCAGCCGGGGTTCCGCGACCCGTGTGTCCCGGGTGCGGTCGGTGCGGGCGTGGGGACCCTGCACCGGCCCCACAGTGTGCGCCCTTGCAGGCCGGCGTTGCTCGCTGTTTGGGTGGCGGAAGGGCGTCCCCGGGGGGGGTGCCTTCCACCATTGTGAGGGGCATCTGAAATCAGGCGCTGTCCCTCCCCCGACTGCCCGCCCACTGGGCAGGCTGTTGGGGCCCGCCACTCACGTGCTGTGGGTGCGGGTGTGTGGGTGTGGGGGCCCAACAATGTCCCCTTGGCCTGCGTGCCGCGGGGGTGGTGGGAGGGCGTTCCCGGGGGGGGTGGCCTGCCACTGCTGTGAGGGGCGTCTGGTTTCAGGCGCTGTCTCTCCCCCGGCCGCCCGTCCTCTGGAGCGGGCAGCCAGGGTTCCGCGACCCGTGTGTCCCGGGTTCGGTCGGTGCGGGCGTGGGGAACCTGCACCGGCCCCACGGCGCGCGCCCTTGCAGGCTGGCGTTGCGCGCCGTGGAAGTGGCGGTAGGGCGTCCCCGGGGGGGTTGCAGTCCGCCGTTGTGAGGAACGTCTGGGGTCAGACGCTCCCCCTCCCCCGGCTGCCCGCCCTCTGGGCGGGCTGCCGGGGCTCGCTGACCACGTGCTGTGGGCGCGGGTATGGGTGTGTGCGGTGTGTGTGGTGTCTGTGCGGTGCGTGTCGTGGTGCGCGGTGCCGCTTTTCTCTTCTCCCTCTGGTACTCCCCTCTCCGGTGCTTTGGTGCGGTGTTGTGCTCGCCCGTGCCTGCCGTGCCCCCTTCCCTGCGCACGTCCCTTGCTCGGCTGCTGGCTACCCCCTGTTTCTTTCGTGGCTTCGTTGCTCTTTACCCTTTCCTCTACCCTTCTCCCTGGCATGCGCGTTTTCCCTGCCTCCGCTCTGGTGCGTGTCTCGGTCTTCTTCCTTGCCGGCTGGTCGTTCTCTCTCGTTGGGCCTTCTCCTTTGGACCTGTGAAAAGTAAGGATGCAAACGGGCGTGCGGCGGCGGGGGTTTTGTCGCGGCATGGCACCTTGTCTTTGCCATCCTCGGTTGGTCTCTTACTCTTGCGCTGGTGTGGTGTGTTACCTACTTATGCCTCGTACGTGTTCTCCCCTCTCCAATTTCTTACCGTGTTGTGCTTGTTACCGCGTATTTTAGCGTGCCTTGCTTGGTGTAGGGGTATATCCTACTTGCACTCGACACGGCTCCACACACCTCTTTGGCCACCTTTGTTCGTTGTCCGTCCTGCGTGCGCGGCGTGACATGCAACATACTTGTGAGGGAGACAAATTTTGATCAATCTTGCTTTTTCCTCCTAATCCTAGAGTCCTAATTCTCTTAATCTTAGAGTGAAGCAAGGTGTGGGAAGAAGCGAAGCACAAGCGAGACACAACGCTATGCATAAGTGTGTATGTTCTAATCAGTGCAACTAAAAGGGTGGTTGTGCTGTAAGAGAGAGTTGTCACGGTTGCCCCGCATTGCACCGCAGGGCAGGACCGTTAGCCCCCCGTGACAACCACTCCCTGGCCGAAGGCCATCTGTTTTTTCTGGTCTCGGTTGGTGGCGCGGGCCGGGCGCTCGTTGCTTCTCTCCTGTCCGCGGCGTGGCACAACATGGTAACATACTTGCTCCTTGCTCCTTGCTCCTTTCCCTCCTTATCTTTTCGTGTGATGCGTGTCTTGTCGCGGTTATGCTCCTTGCTTGGGTGTAACATACTTATCTCACCGACATCGTTGCGTGTTCCGTGTGTCGCGGCGGCGTTGTGCTCCCTATGCAAACGGGCGTGCGGCGGCGGGATTTTTGTCGTGCCATGGCGTCTTGCCATTCCCATCCTCGGTTGGTCCCTTACTCTTGCGGTGGTGTGGTATGTTACCTACTTATGCCTCGTACGTGTTCTCCCCTCTCCTATTTCTCACCGTGTTGTGCTTGCTACGGCGTATTTTAGCATGCGTGGTTTGGCGTAGGTTTATATCCTACTTGCACTCGACACGGCTCCACACACCTCTTTGGCCACCTTTGTTCGTTGTCCTTCCCGCGTGCGCGGCGTGACATGTAACATACTTGCGTGGCTCCCTCTTTACCCACCTCTTTTCATGTTTGGCTTGTTCCGGCCCCGTCGTACCCCCTATGCGAGTGGGCGTGTTGGGGCGGGGCTTTCGCACGCATGTGTGCACACTTGCGGTATGCCTCGACAATGGCGCGGTTTATACCGTACACTTGCCTCCTTGCCATCTTTTGGTGTATTGTGTTTGGTACAGCGTTATGTATGGCGATATGCGCTATGGCGATATGCATGGCGTGGCATATAACATACTTGTTTTTCGGCGGCCGGTGGCGTTGTTGTTGCTTGTGTGTGTTATTCTTGCACCCGCACCTCTTTGGTCACCTTTGTTCGTTGTCCTTCCCGCGTGCGTGGCATGACATGCAACATACTTGTGCGGTTTTTTTTTTCCAACCTCTTTTCGTGTTTTGCGTGTTACGGCGCCCTCGTACTCCCTATGCAAGTGGGCTTGCAATGCATGGTCTCATACTTGCGGTACATCCCCACCGTGGCGCGGTTTGTTACATACTTGTTCTCTCCTTGTCTACATCTTACCGTGTTGTGCTTGTTACGTCGTTTTTTAGCGTTGCGCGGCATATAACATACTTGTTTTTCGGCGGCCGATGGCGTTGTTGTTGTTTGTGTGTGTTTTGTTTTGGGGCGCGCACAAGTCTCTAGCGCCTAGGGCACGCACTTTGCTAGGTGGTTTGGGGCAAGCAACGCTCAGCTTCTTCGCTGTCGTGACTCTATTGTTCTTCTTTTTTTTGTGAGTGTCCTAAATTTTGCGACCTCGCCAAACAGCGGCGTAAAATTTTTGGGGCTGTTTCTGAGGTCGGAAAAAACGATTTTTCGCCTTTTTTTATCTGGCTGCGCGTCTTTTTCTTGGTTTTTTTTTCTTCAGCTGCGCGCGCGCGTCCGCAGTGGGAGATGGACCTTTCTCACGCACCACAGATCGACGACAGTCCGGGATGAGCGGCGGGCCATGCTCCGGGACATGCAGGTGCGGTACGGAGTGTGCGGGCAGTTCCTGTTGCCCTCTGCGTCATTCGCCACGCACGCTGGCAATACGTGGGTGGACAGGGTACTCCGGGCACGTTGCGCGTAGGACTTCTCACGCCCTCGTCAGTGTACTCGTGTATATAAGCCCATCTGCCGCAAGTGCAGTGGGCGGGGCGGAAGTGGGTGTCCCAATCCTATTCCTTCAAGGGTAGAGACATATGCGTTCTCTCGGGGCCCCGCACAGATGCGGCGGTACAGTCCCTGACTGATCCCACAAATGACCTCCTGCATGCGCGGCTCCCCTGTCCTGCGCCTCGGCACAGGGCTGTCCAGCTCCAGGAGTGTCATGAAGACCACCTGCACGTTCTGCACGCAGGAGTAGGGCCCCATCAGCTGGACCACGTGTGGTTCACGGGGCTCCGCGACGTCTTCCGGCTGCCGCTGCCTAGTCCGTTGACTCACCGGCTAATTCACCTGGTGCGCTGAAAGAAGACCAGCAAACGCAATAGACAGTCCACTGCGGGGGACGTGTATGTGGTGGGCCGGTACAGTGAGGAAGGATGGGACCCGGCCAACCCGGGGCTATCCATGCCGTTCGTCCCGCTAGCGGCCCTCCTGTTTCTGTTGGGGGACGTCTATGAGGGTTACCAGCAGCAAGACGATCCGGCGTCCGTCCCCCTACTCACTCCACATGCCGGGGGCGGCATAAACCCGTCACCACTGTGGGTTGTGCATGGGCGGCCAGCATTTTGGAGGGCATGCGCGGCGGTGCACGGGTGCAGCGAGTGGGCAATTGTCCTTCTGCTACCAGCAGGCCCTGTCCCGGATCCGGATGAGTACTTGGTCCCGGAAGTAGTTCGGATGTCCAAGGTGCCGCACGATCCGCACGTTGCCGTCACGTTGTTGCGTGATGGCGGCGCGGTGGAACAGGGATCTGTGGTGGTGTACCAGCCCTCCTGCTCCGCATTCTTTTCGGGGGCGGAGTATACCACCGCCCTGGACGCCATCAAGTCAGTCTGTGGATGTGACCTGGCCTGGAGACCACATGCGGTGTATCGGCCGAAGGTAGTCCTGTCCCCGGAGCTCACGGCCTCCAGTGCGGCGTTCCTTGGAAGGATGGTGCAGAGCCCCCACTCCGACGTGGCGTGGCTGGAACCCCAGCGGTACTGCTTGGTGCCGGTGGCGACTAAAGTCACATCGTCTGACGCGTCGCCCCAGGGAGACGACGCCACAAACGTGGCGGTGGCCAGCCACGGAATCCCCACGTGGACTGGTGCCATCTATAGCACGGTCCCGGAGGCAGAGATCATCGGCGCGGCGGCATACCTGTTGCACACCCCCCTGTTAGCGTGCACGGTGCACGTGGTGGATGCATCCATCATAGGAGCGCATCTCCGCAGGGCGCAGGAGGCCCTGTACCGTGGCATCCAGGCGCCGACATCACATCTGGTCAACCAGCACACACTGAGCTGGTTAGTGCAGGGGCTGCGGCGGCTGCCACGCCGAGTTGGGGGGCCGCACCACTGGGTGGTGAGGCAGAGCTCGCACTTGGCGGCGGTCCCGCTCGACGGCCCGTGCAATGGCCCCGCCTGTCCATCTCGTCCTACCAAAGGAGCATGCCATCCTCTTGGTGCCGGGGGATAATGGAGAGCTCGAGCCGCGTGTGCCATCCATGCAAGACCTTCAGCAAGTCCGGGAGATGGAGTGGCGTTCGCTAGCGGCACGCACCAGGGCGCACACGCCACTGGCTGGCGCCTGCGAGGCGGTGCACCAGGGAGCTGTACACTACGGCCCAACGCACAGAAATATGCTGCGGGCACGTGACAGTCGCTTGTCCACAATGCAGGTCATGCAACCGTGGAGACAGAAGCTCACGCGAATCGCAATACCGGCCCACCCCTGTATCTTCTGTGGGGGGCAGGAGGAGGACATTGGCCACATGCGCCTGCTGTGTCCGGGAGACGAGGAGGTGGCAGGGCTCCTGTGGAGGCGTCTGGAGGAGTTCACGGCGGAGCTACCCCTGACAGACAGGGCGGTGGAGTTCGTGGCGTGGAGGGAGCACGGCTGCAGGTGGACTGAATCCCTGATGGCGGGTGTCGTCCCTGGGGACCTGAAGCGGCTGCTCGCTGCTGTGCGAGCGGCGTCGACCCGGGGCCCTGCCACACCTAGGATTTTATGGGGTTCAATTATGCCGAACCTCATTGAGACACAAGTTGAGTGTCTCAACGTGTGTCTCAACTTAAGCACAACTTGAGTTTTGACAATTTGTTGTGCACCTTGACTATAAGTATTGAAAGAAAAAAGGTGTGATGTGCAGTATGTAAGTGCGGCTAACCCCCATCTGCTCAGATTTTAGCAGATCTGCCCCAGATTGGCTACATTTTGGTCATTTTCTTTGCTTCGGCGGAATCGCCGCCTCGCAGCTCAGTCTCAGGATCAGACCTATATATTTCTGATGTGCCAGATCTGATTCCGCGGTCCATTCTCCGTAAATCCGCCGCGTTCCGATCATTTACCTGGAATTGCCATTTGCCGCTGACGCGCGCTCGCGGGCCAGATCGGCCAAATATTTTTCACAATCGGATTTATTTAAATCTTTTCAGATAGTTTTGGACACTCAGATGTATTTAGAATAATCCGCATCAATTTTCTTCATCGACTGGGATTTTCTGCCGGATAACAATCAACATGGATCTTGCTTCGGTTGTTGCTGCTCTCGCCTCCGTTGGTGTCCGTGTATCCGGTTCTACCCCCAACAGCAGCGTTCAGGTCGACTCCTCGCGTGCCTGCCCCACTGGTCTTGCCGGCCCCGAGCCCTCCGGCACCATCAACGACCCAGGGCAGCACTTTCATGGTAGCAGAGGCTACCTGAATGTTGTTCCTTTGGTGTCCCAACCACAGCCCGCTCCCCAGTACGGCCCCGTAGACCCCGCCGCTTCTGGAGAAGTAACGATTACACTGCCTTGGTGCTGCGCGAACGAGGCCTTGAGAGGAATGCCTTGCGCGAGTCCAAGCTGCCCAAGAAGGGCACAAATCAGCAGCTGTGGGGACCCAGATTACCACAATCCCAGTCGAAATTGGCCATCGAGTAGCTGGAATCAGCCGGCCTACGACGATGGCAACGCTCCGGTAGACCTTACGGAGCTGGCAGGTACCAACATTCCTTACCAATGTCCAACATTTGAGACCACGGACGCCGACATCGACGACATTGAGATGGGTGGTCCAGGTGAGGTACCTAGCTATAATCGACCAGCCTCTTGGGCACAATGGGGTGACCATTTATCCCCAGAAGTGACCCGTAACCTTGAGGCCCTTGAGGCCCTTTGTCTCTTAGCCACGTCTAAGCTGATCGGACAAGAAAGAATCGCCTCTGATTTTTTAATGGAATATTTTTTCCTCCTTCAAGATGAAATTAATACCAGGATGTGGTGGCGTTCTCAAGAAGATGACTCTTTTGCCATTTTTTTGCAGATCTGGGAGGCAAGCCCCTTCCCGAAGGAGAAGACCAAGGCACCTGTTGCCGGGCCCTCCGCCCCTCATCCCCCTGTTTCCATCCGCGACGATCTAGCCGCCGCGGTTGAGGAAGGAATTTTAGAGGCGGCCAGGCAGGCAAGCCTGGAAATTAGGGCTGAAGGAGCTCCCCAAGTGGACTCCTGGCTGCGGACCACTGAGATTAGCGGTCCGACAGCCTGCTCAGGCCCTTCAGGGCACGGTATGTACTGTCCTGCCGACTGCTCCTGCAGATTCCAGCGAGATGCTGAGCTCCAAACGCTCAAAGATCAAATGCACCTCATCATTGAAACGCTGGGAATAAAAAATCTTTTCAAGACGCACATGCGGTCTGAGGGCGCATCATCGGTGGAACAAGTAACAGAACCGTCGGAGGAGGGGACAGAAATTTTTCCAATTGCTCCTTCGGTGGACTCCAAGACCACCGATGCAAGGATCAGCAGGACCAAGCTAAAGGAAAGGGTTACAATCTCTGGATCTCAGAGTAGGACGGCGAAGGCTGGGACTGAGGCTCAGAATGCCAAGCGAACTGCTCCCCGTACTGCCCCTCCTGCTGCTGATTCCAATGCCTTAGCCCAGCTGTTGCTCGCCCAGACCCTCGCCGGAGCAGGTGTGGCGAATGATGCCGCCAAGGTGTCTGCCATTACGGCCGGTGTTGGGCTGGATTCACTTCTAAATCCTACTTCATTGCGACTTCGTCAGGTTGCCAAGCAACCGAAGTATAATGGGAACCCCCGACGTTGGCCTCAGTTCCAACGGGAATTCAAACTGTGGGTTAAGACTCAAAAACTTCAAGATGATCAGTTCCTGATGGCCCTCTTGGATTGCCTTGAGGGAGCGCCGGCCAACACTTGGCTCAGGACTTGGAGTGATCGTGAGGATACAAGTTTTCCCCTTACCTTTGATGAGGTGTGGGAACAGTTGGAGGTACGTGGATCCCGGCTGCCAGAGGACCATTACCACCAAATGTTGAGGAATTTTCCTTCATTCTCGAAGTGCAAGACAAGAGACAGCGCTTCTGGAACTTAGTGGAAGAAGCTGAACATTCAGGCGAAAAATTTTCTAGTGCCGAGCTGAAAAATCTGATTTTTGACAAGATCCCCTCAGAAACTGCCGCCACCCTTCGGAATAAACAGTCCGAAGAAAAGGTCAAGACCTGGTGGGCGGAGGTGGAAGGCTTCGATGCCTCGGCCAACAGGTTCTCCGTCAGGGAATCACTTCAAAAGTGTTCCCCCACGTCGTTTTCCAAAGTGAAATTCACTGAAAACACGTGGAAAATCAAGTTTAATGAACACGAGGATCGGGACTTGTTTGTCCAAGTCCTCAACAGGGGAGTAAGCTTCCATGGCCATCGCCTGAAGGCCAAGAACTGGGTGTTTTCGTTCACCCCGAAAGAACTCTGGGAAGAGGTTGAGCGGCTCGCCGACGCCGCCAATCAGAATTTCCATGAGGGTCTTGGGGGAAACAAGAATACCCAGCAAAACACCCAAAATGGGGCCCAAAAGGGCAACAAAAAGGTGAATGACACCCGGAATGTTCAGGATCACTGTAGCATCTGCCTTCTTTTAGGTTCTACGAACCGAGCTAAGACGCATTCTACTGGTAATCACCGATGGTCTCCTTACGATCACAAGGTGATTGGTGAAAATATCAGTAATCCGCAGAATTCAGACAGGAATGACAGACAGGTGCATGGTGGGAAGGCTGGAAAAGGGAATCCGACCCCCTCCGGTGGAAACAAAAATACCGGAGGCCCTGGCGGGTCCCAAGGCACAGGAAATCGGACTCCATCCGGCTCCGGTGGGCAGCCGAACGGCCAGAAAAATCCCAATAGCAACGCCGGAGGCGGAAATCGAAATCCAGGCCAAATCCCTCAATCCGGTACAAACAAGGGAAATGCTCCAGGATTCCAGGGTAAAGGTAAGGGAAATCCTTCGGGAACCCCCTTCTCTGGTAAGGGCAGAGGGCGTGGCGACAGTGGAGGTCCATCATCCGGCGGCCGTGGCCGTGGACGTGGAGAGGGCAACCATCGTGTGGATCAGGTCTCAGGTGCAGATCAGGTGTCCGATGCGGATCGAGATTACGTTGAAAATGCCTTGAATCCAGCAGATGATCCGCTCCAAGATGAGTGGGTCGACGAATTAGGGTGTGTTCACAATGTTAACGCAGCCACTGGAGGTCAGAACGCCTAGGGGAGCCACGAAAATCGCCCCTCCCCAGGCGATTTCAGGCAAGATCCCCAGATTCCATCTCGACCACTACTTGATGTAGGGTCGCTTGTCTCCTCTCCCCTGGATCCGGCAGCGGATCCTTCTGTTGTAGTGGACGAGGTTGGTGTACAGTCCAAGCACGGGGCCCGTCAGTTTGTCACAAAGCTGTGGGTCTCTGATCGCAAGGGAAATTTCCACCTCGCCACTTGTTTGTGTGACAATGGATCAGAGGTAAATCTCCAATCCAATTCTTTCTTACCCGACGACTGCGTGTTTGAATCGCCTCATCCTGTTACCCTCGAGGGAGTTTCTGGACATTCTCTCGCAGGTGGGCAACGCGGTTGTTCTATATCTACTCATTTGGTCGCTCAAGACCTTTGGGAAGAAGGTAATGTGGAGGAAGTTGTCCTTAAGGATGACTACTTCTATCGTGCCGACATAAAGTATGACCTTTACTTGGGCCATCCTTGGCTTAGCAAGAACAGGGTGGCGCCCGTAGGTCATCGGCGTTGTTTTTTGCTGGAGTCAGGTCCCTTGGAGCGTCCTGAATTTCGTTTTTTGCACGCAGGGTTTAAAAGTGCAGAAGAATTTTTGAAGCGAAAGGTTACACCAAAGTTTGGTGAAGATGTCACCATTGCAGAGGTGAATGGGAGTGCCGATTGCTCCCGAGAGTTAGAATGTCTTCGTAGGGACTCCCAGCCACGACGTCCTTCGCGCTGGCACTCCTCATCCTACAGAGTTGTCGACAAATGGCGCGATACAATTTGTGAATATTTTTATGAACACCATTCCTTTTGGCCACAGTATGATGCCTTTGCTAACCGCGAGAACAAGCGCTTTGACAAGCATTTTCGCGACGCTTGGACCCATAAATGGGACACGAAGTTGTGGATTAATCCTCCGTTTCACTTAATCCAGCAGGTCATCCACAAAATCAAGCAAGATAAAACCCAGGCGATTTTAGTTGTGCCCTTGTGGGACGACAAGCCTTGGTTTCAGGAATTACAAGACATTTGTGTAGATTACATCGAACTTCCCAGGAAGATTAAGCTGTATGCCAGGGACGACACAGGTCCCCTGCCACAGCGGTCCTGGAGTTCGCTTGCATTCCTGGTGGATGGAAAGCTTTCTGACTCTAATTCTGCTGATTCCCGTACTGATTCTTGTGTTGGGTCTGAATCTGAGGTTGAGCGTGGTACTGATGATGAATCTATTTTTTCTGATTTTTGTCCGTCAGATACCCAAGGTGATCCAACGTCAAATGGATCCGCCTCGTCTCCCTCTTCCCCAATACGATCGACATCGAAAAGAATCTTCAGTGCACGGGCGAAGAAAAATTTTAAATCGCGCCGCAAATTCAGAGTTTTTTATGAAAAACCCCGTATGGAAGCTTTCATAGATCCTTTCGAGGAGCTGGATCACGAAGAGAATCTCTGGAATGTCGACACTCGACCCACCTATCTTCAAGAGGCAGTTGATACGGACCTTTTTAGGAACATCCGTAAGAAGATTCTTCCTGCCAAGGCCGAAGAAGTCGCCAAAGTTTTTTCGACAGTGATTCCTGGCGATCAGGTGGACACTGAATTGTGTTCCAAGAAAAGAGACAAGATTTCTGAGGAACGGAAGGACACAACCCTTTCGGGGAAGTTGATCAAAGACCCCCCCGTCCGTGGGCAGTTCGGTGAAGCCTTCATCGAGCTTCGTGAAGGGTACAAGGCGAAGAAACAGCGTCCTTATGAGAACCATGGACATAAACATGAGATCCTCAGAAAAATAATTGAGAGAAATCTCAGGGAATTTGGTTGGCTTGAGTGTTGTATGACCAGCGAATGGTGCTGTGCACCCTTCACAGTCCCGAAGCCGCCGCCTGCAGACCAGAACACTATTGATGGTTGGCGAATGGTTGTTGATTTTCGCAATCTCAACGCCGAAACCAAGGCGGATTCACACCCCCTGCCCCTCATTGAGGAGGAAATCGCCAAGAGGGCAAGAGGTCGTTTGTTTTCTGTGCTGGATCTCCGTCACGGCTTTCACCAAATGCCGTTGAGGAAGGACAGCCGACCTCTCACCCCTATGTGCACGCCATGTGGCCCAGTCCAGTGGACGGTCATGCCCATGGGCCTGAAGAACGCCCCTTCCTTTTTTCAAAGAATGATGGAGGATGTCCTTTTTACAGCTCATCCCGAGCTTCGTGCCTTCGTGAGTGTGTACATAGATGACATAATCATCGCGACAGAGGGGGAGGGACTGACCGAAGCCGAGCTGGTGGCCCTACATGAAAAGCAGCTGAACCAGGTTTTGGACATTCTTGATGCCAATCAGCTGATTTGTGGGCCAAAGAAGGGAAAATTATTTCTAAAATCAGTCGAATTTTGTGGTTCTCTCCTTGAGAATGGCACCCGACGACCCAGTCCAGGGAAGCTCGTCGCTATTCAGAAGTGGAAGCGCCCTGAGACGATCACGGAGTTGAGAGGATTCCTGGGTTGTTGCAATTTTTACCACACTTTTGTGCCGAACTATGCCAAATTTGCTGCCCCCCTCACTGAATTATTGAAGGTAGGGAGAGATGCAGGCAAGGCAGGTTCAAAAGTTCGTGTCAAGTGGACTGACGAGTGCGAGGAGGCCTTCCATTACTTGAAGGCGGCCCTCTGCGAAGTCGCCACGTTGCATGTGCCGCAATTTGACCGACCCTTCTACATAAGAACCGACGCTTCTAGGTACGCGATCGGAGCTGTTCTTGAACAGGTTGATGAAGCCACCGGCGATCATTACCCTCTTGCATTTTGGTCTCGGAAGCTAGCCCCACGCCAAATGCAATGGTCGCCGCGTGAGCAAGAAACCTACGCCATAATCTGTGCTTTGAAAAAGTACCAATCGTGGGTTGGCACCAATCGAGTCGAGGTCCTGACGGATCATCGATCTCTGGAGTATTGGGCCACCGAACACATTGATACTGTCGCGAGCCCAGCTGGTCGACGGGCCAGATGGCACGAATTTCTCAGTCTGTTTGACCTCCATGTGTCGTATTTGCCTGGAAAACACAACACGATAGCGGATGCTCTGAGCCGATGGGCTTACCCCGCTTCAGAGGGGCTGCAAAGTACCAACATCCATGGTACGGAGCAGGACCGCCACGTCGTGATTGAGTGGGATCAAGAAGAAAAAAGGCTAATCCGACGTGAATGCATGCAATGCGCAGTTAAACAGCATGCATTGCCGTGTCACGACATCACGGCCTTTTCAGATCCGGCGCATGCTCACGAGATCTGCACCAAATCACTGAAAGTCGTGGAGAAAGTCACCGATCCCTCCTCAGGGAGTGTGAAACGGTTTGACTATACCCGACGTGTAAGTGGATTTCGGTTGATCCAGGGCATTAAGCGTCGAGATCCGGCCAAAACTCCACCCCTGCCGAAAGATTCCCTGATCATCCGTGACTGGACGTCCGATTATCTGCATGATTCCATGTTTCAAGAGGTCTTTGAGAATCTCAAATCCAAAGATGCTCACAAGGATGAAATATATGCTGAGTACTCGTTGGATGGGGGGAAGCTGTGGATGGAGGGTAAATTGTGCGTACCAGACGCCCTGGCCCCCCGAGTGTTAAACTGGTGGCACAAATGGGAGTCCCCCCACGCACATGGCCGTAGATTGTGGTCGATGATTAAACATAGGTTGTTCGGCTCACGGCTATATACTCATTGCATGAAAGTAGCCGCCGGATGTGCCCAATGTGCTGTCTCGACGTCCCCCAGCGCAAAGAAGCACGGCCATCTGAGGCCACATCCTATTCCGGAGTGCCTCTTTAACAGAGTCACCAGTGATTTTTTCTATCTTGGTGAACTCGGCGACGAAGAGTGCCATTGGACCAACAGAAAAGTCAATGGTGTGCTCCTTTTTCAGTGCCGTCATTCCGGCTACATTCAAGTGTTGCCTTGCAACATTGAGTCGATGACTGGCAAGGCTGCCGCCAAATGGAGCGCGCAGACCTGGATGGGAGGTTGGGACGTCCCATCCGAGGTGGTTACGGACTCAGGCGAAGAATACACCTCCGAATGGTGGAGGGAATTATGTGCTCGCCTTGGAATCCACCACCTCAGGTGTGAAATCCACTCGCATCGAGCGCTGCCTGGCGAAAGAGCCGGCCGCTCAATTATAAATATGCTTCATAAGGAGCTCGCGAGTGAGAAGGATTTCCATTGGCTTGAAGTTCTCTTCGCATTGCTTCGCCGTTACCACAACACGCCTTTGTACCATGGCCTTTCTCCAAATGAAATTGTCTTTGGACGAAAGAAGTGTTGGTGGAACATGCCGTCGAATAATCCTCGCCCTTGTAAAGATGCTTCGTTGTTTTTGGATGACGTCCAACGAGCAGATAAAACTGTCTCGAAATTAATCGAGAAGCATCAAGCTGACTGGCTTTGGGTCCAGAATCAAGGTCGAAAAAACCCCCACAATTTTGAAGTCGATGATCGAGTTTGGCTTCGAAAATCCGAAACCACCCTGGACGGAGATGACAAGCTTCTTCCCTTGTGGGAGGGGCCATTCGCTGTTACAGCGCGTCTAGGTGAGAACAGGTGGAGGATTCGTGTGGATGTCAGCAGGGAAATTGACGTTTCGGGCGATCGCCTCAAGAGAGAGATCCCCTCCCCCAAGGATCGGGTTAAACCCCTTTTTTGGACTTCGAAATTTTTGGCCGATCGGGTCATCGAAGGGGGGAAGTACGAACTCAAGAGGATTGTAGAGGCAAGACGTGACGCGAAGGGCGAATGGGAATTTCTATGTGAGTGGAGGGGCTTTGATTCCAGTCACAACAACTGGGAACCAGCCCATTCTTTTGTCCATGGGTACACCAAGGGGTTCATCGACTTCCTCAAGAAGCACCCCGAAATTGGCGTACTCCTGACAGACTGTCTGTCGAAACCAGACAGACAAGTGGAGAGCGACGGAAAAAGACCTGTGGTGAATCGAGATCCAGCCTTTTACGGCCCTCAGCAGCCACATTCCAGGGCTGATCCGTCGATCCCCCTCTCCTGCGGTCAGGCCAGCCCAGGAACCAAATGAGGACCAAGCTTCGAGTTCGGCCGCTGATTTGCAGCGCCCAAGCCGTACGAGGGCCCCACCAGACAGGTTGGTGGTCACATGTATTCGTGCTTGGCCGAATTGAGGGAGATCCGTCGTGACTTGAGTCGCCGACGCCCTAATCTGGGTAACAGTCGTCTAGTCCAGGGCGTCATGGCACTCGTCGCTAGGGCTCAAGGGTGTAGGTTCGAAACCCTTGCATGTCCAACTCCTACAAAAGCTCCAGCCTCGCCCCGTCGACCACTTATTCCAATGTGAGTGTTCTGACGACTTGAAAAAACCACATTCTGCTCAATCCACTGTTCATTCTTTCTGATTACATCATGATGTGGAGAACTGCGAATGTTTGATAATTTGACGTCAATCAACTTTTCTTTGGTCTCCGTTCGGCAGACAAGGCGTAGATACGCTGCCGAAAGCCACGGAGTGTGCTGCTGTGTTCAGAAAAAACCAAACTCAGGCTTAATTCAGGCAGATTCGGGGTAATTTTGTCTCTGTTGGTCTGCGTATCTTTTGAATTTGGCTACTCGTGCAGATGGAAGCAAATGTACATAGTGTCAACGCCGGCCGGCGACATTCACCCCTACAGGTACCCCCTGTAGTTCTGGCGGCACCAGTTGCAACGCCAGGAACTCAGATCTTACCTTCATTTGCAGTGATGCTGAAGTCAAAGTCCAGAGTCAGATCCAGATTCCTTGAATTTACCTTGAAATCCTCAGGTTTGTCCATCATTCTAGCACTGTTGCACGAAACCCAGACGTCAATTGTTCTGACAACCTTCAGATAGGAGCTCTAGGGACTTCTAACAGCAACCTCTGAATTCCGTAAGCTTCGTTGTATTTTTGGCACACGCCAATGTGAGCTCAATCCGACCTGAAACTGTCGAGAATGGTGAATCCAAGTGTCTTGTGGGACTCCATCGAAAGATTGGCCTTGTGCAAGTCGATTGACACCACCGTCACTGTAAATAAAGGACTATTCGGTGTCTTTCAGCTATATACTGTCAGTAAAGCGCCTTCAGCGATCCTTCGGCGCGTTACATGCCAAGGATCCAGGGCTATCATGTCCCATCATGATGCATCATCACATGATCCACATTTTGATGGAATCTGTTGGATGCTCGCGAACCAACGTGCCGGAAAGCACAATTGAGCTGAATAAACGACAATATATATTAACTTCAGTCTAAACGAAGGTGTTAGTAGTTTCAGTTGTAGACATTCCGCTTCATTTCACCTCCATCTCATGAATTTGCCTCATTTCAGGACAATTTAGGTTGATTTCCTTGTCATCTCCTCTCATTCCTCGAAGATCTGTGCCTAACTAAGTGAACAGAAAAACATCCCTACCTTATGTGGTTCACTTAGGGCCTGCAGACTACATTTGTATTTGTTTTACCTCTCTGTTATTGTTTCATCTCCTTCATCTCTGCCCAAATTGATTCTTAATCTTGCTGAATCTTGTGATCATCCACCAGATGCGCCAAATCTGAAGCACATGCTGCACTTTTCAGAACGAGAAAAGCGGGAGTAACATGATGTAGAGTTCGGCGAGGACACCGTAGCGTGCCCGCGACAGCGAAACTGTGCCAGAGCGCTGAGATGTCACTCCATTTCTTGATTCCCCCACTCAATCCGCCAATAATCTACCTCATTCTCAACCAATGCATGGTTTGGTATCGATTCTCGATACGTTTACATGCTTTTTAGCCCTTAACCTAATGTTTTACTGCACGGAGGACTGTTCCTCACTCCTCATTCTGTCTCATTTCAGGTTCATCCCTCCTGATTCAGTGCCAATTCAGCCCAAATCAGGTCGGATCAAGCAGATTTCGCCCCATCGAGGCTACATCTCTATTCTTTTCTGGGACTTACCCGCACTACGTTCTTCGTTGACGTAGCGACACACCCCAGTGTGTTTTTGGAGGGGGAGTGTAAGTGCGGCTAACCCCCATCTGCTCAGATTTTAGCAGATCTGCCCCAGATTGGCTACATTTTGGTCATTTTCTTTGCTTCGGCGGAATCGCCGCCTCGCAGCTCAGTCTGAGGATCAGACCTATATATTTCTGATGTGCCGGATCTGATTCCGCGGTCCATTCTCCGTAAATTCGCCGCGTTCCGATCATTTACCTGGAATTGCCATTTGCCGCTGACGCGCGCTCGCGGGCCAGATCGGCCAAATATTTTTCACAATCGGATTTATTTAAATCTTTTCAGATAGTTTTGGACACTCAGATGTATTTAGAATAATCCTCATCAATTTTCTTCATAGACTGGGATTTTCTGCCGGATAACAATCAACATGGATCTTGCTTCAGTTGTTGCTGCTCTCGCCTCCGTTGGTGTCCGTGTATCCGGTTCTACCCCCAACAGCAGCGTTCAGGTCGACTCCTCGCGTGCCTGCCCCACTGGTGTTGCCGGCCCCGAGCCCTCCGGCACCATCAACGACCCAGGGCAGCACTTTCACAGTAACCCTGCCATAGACTGTCAAAATCAATTTCGAGCTCAAATTCCTATGTTTTGCAGTGAATCTTGCCAAAACATTGAGACACAAGTTGAGTGTCTCAACGTGTCTCTCAACTTAACCTCAGAAAAAGATGCGTTTCAAAAATGTATCCTCAAAGCAAATGCACGCGGGCACCACTCTGCTCACTGTTCACTTCACTGTTCAATACCCAGGTGCTCCATTATAGCGTCCAGCTTGCGCTCAACTCGCCTGAGCGCATCCTAAGCTGGACCGCGGTCACTTGGGTTCAAAGAGTCCCTGAAACTGTTTGTGTGGCATAAAAGCTTCATATTCTCTTCACAGTCAAAGAGTAACAGGTATATGTGCCCTCTGGCATTCGGGATGCACTGGAATGTACCAAACGGCCGCATGGTTTGGAAGAGGTAGTGGCCCTCAGGAACCTTTGTACCCTTCGTACCAGTGGCATAAGAGTGAAAGGTCAGTGGTTTTTTCGGGCCTACTGCAATCATTGCAACCAGGTGGGAGGTGTCTGCCTCAATCTGAAAGCCAAGTGAAGCACCCCCCTCTTCAATGCAATAGATGTACTTTCCGTTCGTTGGGAGTTGCGAGTGTACTTTTATCACGGCCGCCAGCGCCTCCATTGCCTCACGGATTTTTTTGCCATCTGTTTTTGTCAATGCAGCAACACCAGTGCACACTTCTGACCAGGAGTGACTTTTTTGTTTCCAAATTACCCCGCAGAGGGAGGAGACTAGTTCTTCTGCCCGTTCTCGTGTTACCGTGAACTGCACTCGCTTCTTCTGCGTTGAGTCTTCATCCTCTGATGACACCTCCCCATCACTGTTCGCAAACGTTGGACCTGCAGGAGTAAGTGACAGAGATTCACAGTAATAATCACAGTGGAGATTGAGACGCAAATTGAGAGGCACAAATTGCATGTCAACTTTCAACACACTTTCAACTCACTTTCGGTACGCTCGCTGGTCTTGTCAAAGGCTGTTGCCCCTCCCTTTTATACACTGTCCATTCACTGTTCCCTGTTAACTGCGCACTGTTCGCTGATCGCTGTCTGTCACAGTAATAATCACTGTCGGCATTGAGACGCAAATTGAGGAGCACAACGTGCGCGTCAATTGTGAACACACTGTCAACACACTTTCAACACACTTTCAGTATGTACTGGAGCTTCGGCTTCGGCTTCAGCTTCGCTGTCATCGCTGTCGCTGTCGCTTTCGTTGTCGCTCGGTGCTCGCTTGCTTCCTTCCTTGCGGGGTGGCCCTTGCTTGCGGCTCGCTTGCTTCCTTGCTTGCGGCTCGCTTGTTGATGAATGTGATGCGCTTGACTTGCATGGAGACTTACCTAAATCCAATATATTTGTGACTGCCGCCGTTCACAACAGAGCGCATGTCCGTTCACTCACACACCTTCGGCCATGACCCGGCCTAGACTCTGACTCTGTTCACGCTCGGAATCGTCCAGCACACTGTCATTGTCACTGTCAGGTCGCTGAGATGAGTGGAACGCAGCGAAAAAGACGGTACGGAAGATGCCAGTTGCGAAGGAAAAATTATTGCAAACATACTTTTCTATTTGACACGTTTCAAAAGGCGTAAAAAGACTCCATTGGAGTGTCAATCTTCATTTCTCCAGGTGCCCGCGGCGAAATCTGGCGACGCTACCAGTGCCGGCGGTTGGTTGCTGTCCCGAATTAACGTGAAATGAACCACAAACCATGCTGATTGGGCGAAGATGACACGCGAAAAATTGGAATTTGAGTTTTGAATTGATTTTGACAGTCTATGGCAGTGTTACTGCGCATCAACCCAGTTTCTTATAGTCAAGGTGCTCCTCAAATTGTCAAACTGAGGTTGTGGTTAAGTTGAGACACACATTGAGACCCTCAACTTGTGTCTCAATGAGTTAGGGGATAATTGGACCTCATAAAACCCTAGGTGAAGGCCAGGCTCTTTGTGGAGGACATGGTCCGGATTGGGGATAATGTGTATGCCCGCAGGAACCATCGGCTCACCCAGATCATGCAGCTGCCGATGCAAGATCGAAGGAGGGCGGTATACGCGTTCCTGCGAGGTGACACACCATTCTGCCCGCCGGCAGGGAGGATCCAACGGCGTCCGCCGTGGAACCCGTTTGCCGGCCTCCCCGGCGACCTGCGGGCAACCTTTCAGAGGGCACCGCTGCACGTACTGCTGGTGCCACGGTCGTGCATCGCGCACGAAGAGGCCATGTGCTTGTTCCCTCACTGGATGGCGGGGGTGGCGCAGGCCTTCAGCCAGTGGATCGGTTCCTGGGTGGCACGGGACATCACGGCATTCAGGGAGTGGTCCCGCGTGGCGTCGGCGCAATCGTGGGCCCTTGTGCGTGGTACCATGGTGAGAAGCCCTGACGGCCAGAGTGATCCCTGGCTCCAGGTGTACGCCAACCATCTAGCTGTGGGGAACGTTATGGGCTGGCCTCGCGAGGTGCTGCCGGTTCTTCAGCAAACTCTGTGCAGTCTCCCAATCCTGGCGGTGGCTGTTGTACTTGACGCCGGTACGTTGTGGCCGTATGATCGGCAGCTGCGACGAGCCATACCAGCGGTCACGGAGCGGCGGTCCATGGCAGTGTTAGTGGGCTCCAAGCAGCTGGCACGGGTACAGGGCAACGACGCGCAAGGCCACGTCACAGAGGCCATGTTTTCTCTGCCAGAGGGGGACGACCACGTGGCTGCCGATGCCCGTCACAGCCTTGACACCCTGGCCCTCGCGGCGGTCATTGAGGCTCGGGCGGGAGGACAACGCTTGGTTCTAGCATCCGCCAGAAGCCCGGGGCAAGACGGGGTTGATGTCATCGGGGAGGTCTTACGGGACCACAGTTGGGGGCTCCTGGCGCATAGCACAAACAGCCCCAAAGTTGCGCGGTGGCCCCTGGCTGATTGCGGGCCTGCCGGTGATGCCCAACGGGCGACCGATACTCCGCCCGGTGTCCACGTGGGAGGAAGCGAGGCGCAGCCTACTCAGTTGTGCCACAGCACGCACGCTGGCAGGTGCTTTGCTCGGACTCCAGGACGCGTCCTGCGATGTATGGCAGGACCTGTGGTCGCGGTGTTGTGATAGTAGCTGCGTTCCGTCGCGGTCTGTGCTTCCGCAGCGATGCCACGGGTGCGGGGAGACAGCGTCAGTTTGGGTTCCTCAATGTGCCTCCGTCCCACTATGCGGGACATGTAAGGAGCGTGCCGATAGGGGTTGGCCTAAGGCGAGGTGGGCACTGCGCCACTCTGGGCAGATGTCCTCAAGTGCCTGGAAGACAATCCAGGGTGACCTGAAGAGCATCCGATTCGAGGGGGTACGGTGCCCTGGTGCGCCGTCGGCAGCCCTGCCCCTGCTGCTATGGTGGGCGGCTCTGGAGGGCGACTCGCGGAGACTCTGGTTGTGGCATCACGGAGGAAATGGCGACGGCGTGGTGGGGGCCGGAAGTGATGCGGATTGATGGGGTTACGAATTGTGGGTGCACGCGCTACCGTCCCTACGCTGGACGCAGCGAAGGGGGTAGCGCCTGAGAAGCAGTGCCCTCACGGCCTGATTGTGCAGTACTGGCAGGCGGCGTATGAGGGCCAACGCAGTTTGACAGGTCGTGCCGGCCTGATGGTGAGCCGTACTGCCCCCGTGCATGAGGGTCGGACAGGGATGCTTCACCCGCCTGCCCCGGGTCGCCGCATACAACAGTGAGGTGTCATGGGTCGTCCCGACCAGGGTAATAAGGCCCAAACCCCTGTAGGGTATTCCCATGGCACCGGGGTCTCTACTGGCGGCCTGGCTACGGCAGTATTGGGAGTGGTTGCTCGGGATACACCGGGGCTGCATGGAGTTGTCTGGGGGCGGGCGACATCGTTGCCGGCGCTACGGTGCATGCGTTGCGGCGCCCCCTGGGAGTGTTACACGGGGTTGCGGGGACAGCCTGCAGGCCCCGGGAGCGGCAACGAAGTGGTGATGTGTGCATAGAGGGATGTGACGGCGAGGTCGTCAGGTGGACTGTATGGCGGGCGCACTTGAGACGGCGTGGCAGCCTGGGAGGAGCACTCACGCGCGGCACGCGGAGTTCAAGGTGACGGTGTACTGGCGTCCTGGGGGTATACGCGGCGGTACTGGGGTCCGTACAGTGGGGGTACGCGGCGGTACTGGGGAACAATACAGTGGGGGAGCTGCGGGGATGCATGGCGGTACTGGGGTGTCCCCCTGACCCCTCTAACAGCTCAGGGGGCGCGTAGGGGCATACCCTGGCCCGTTAACAAACTAGAGGGACCGTGCCTGCGGGCATGTACATAGTCTAACCTCTGACCATGGCCTGGCGGTTGCGGTGGTGCGTGTGATGGCGGCTCGCAGGTGACATCGGCGTGGTAACAGCGGTACTGCGCGGCGTCGTAGCAAAGGATATGTGGTCGCCTCACCATTTGTATCGACCTACCCCTGGGGGGCGCCAGTCCGGTCGGCTAGAGGCGGTGAGAGAGGACGAGCAGCATGCTGAGTAGTCCGGGGGGTGACGCGCGGGCCAATGCTATAAGTAGGCTCGCCACGTCGTCGGTGTGGGCCGAACCTGCGGCCTGGCCGCTGCTGTGGCAGAAGAGGCGCAACCACGGGAGCTGGCCAATCAGTGCAGGTAAGGGTCAAGGGTGAGCGCCAGGGCAAAGTATGTGGGCCAGATGAGGTGCACCTGGTTACCACAGCCCGGGGCGAGCCTCTGATGGGTACCCCTACAGGGGGTCGATAATCAAGCTACGGCACCCACCAGCCCGAATCCCAGCCAGCGATATTCACGGGTTGCGCCACTCCCGTCGCGTAGCGGCCAGCGTCCCCCCCTGTAGACCCTCAGGTTTTATTTTACGTGGGCAAGAGGATGCCCCGAAGCTGATTGGGTTCTGGCCCCTGACATGGAGTGCCAGCACAGTATATATATCTGGGGTGTGGGTGCTGCTCAGTCCACGGCGACGTGCAGTTGACACCGTGTTTCTGTACTATACTAAGGGACTGATGCGGTGGGTCGGCAGCGTACATTGTGGGGACACGCGGGCGATGAAGGCTGAGGGCCAGGCTAGGCTGGAGCCTCCCAGAAATCCTGGCTGTGCATAAAAGGGTTATTGCGTGCTGGCAGTGGGATATGAGGAGTCAGGGGTGGTGGGTTTTTACGAGTACGCAACTGACAGTGGATTACGTGGGGTCACTGGTACTGGACGTCTCCACGGTGGCGGGGGTACGCGAACAACGGTGAGTCCGCTCTTGCTTCGCCGCATGCGTGCTGCTTTGTGCCTTGGTTGCCGCTTTGCGCCGGACGGAGAAGCCTTACCTTTCTGCTTGTGGCGACGCTGCTGCATTGCTGTGCCTTGCCCCCTTACCCCCCGCCAACAAACGGGCCAGCGTCCGTCGCCGTTGCTAATGCTAACGCTTTGCAGTCGCCACTACCCCCAAAGCCTGGTTGACCGGTATCCCCAGTCCTCTGGGTCCTCGGTCATGCTGTGGGCCACCTCCGGCAGCCCTGGGACCCACGGGATCGAGCAAGGCAGGAACCACCTGTCGGCGGGAGATGCCCGGTAACTCCAGTAGACGGCATGATTGAAGCGTTTCCGTGGACCCCTTGCAAAGCACCGCAATTTCTGCAAGAATCGAACATTTCGTGAGTCGATTTAAGTTGCTTAAACTGTTCTAAGGCGTTAGCCACAGGCCTTCCAAATCTACATAGATGCCTGTGAAAACACGGGAAAACAGTGAAATCTCGCGACTATTTACAAAATGGGGCACAACAACGGAAATTTAGTATAAAAGAACTGCTATTTTCACATAAAAAAGGCAATTCTCGCTGTTGTTCTGTAGCCTTCGTAATCCCATTTTACGTCATAAATTGCGCTATTCAGCGCACGTAAGAGCCACTGCGGGCAGCGGTCGGGAGGCCCTAGACGCGTTCAAAACAGCGAAGCAAAGGGCAACGCGGGCCAATCACACATCGGTCAGTAATTAATAATAATCAGTCAGGCGATTTCACCGAAGAGATTGTAAGAGAAGCTGAACGCTACTATCAGATGTCCACCACATGAGTGACCAGAAGGTGAAATTCGAACCGCTTGCGGTAATTAGAACAACAACATTAAATTCATACCTTTCTGTCAGTTGCGGTGGTTTTTTCAGTTACGCGTGTCGCCTGTTCGTGCGCAGTCTTTCGCAGTCTGCTAGGGCCGCAGTCTGCATACTGTCACCGCTAAGCCCCCAACCGCAAAAATAGGAACCGGTTCTTTTCTTTGACCCAGTTGGTGGCGGTAGCAGGGGGGGTTGTTATTTTTGGGGGCGGTTCCTATTGCGTTTGACACCTCCTCCTGCCTTCAGAAAAAATGGACATTTTTGATGGCTTGCACCCACAGTGTGCGGATTCCATTGACGTGGAAAAATCAGACTCATCTGAGGACTCAGATATGGAGGTGGAGGGCACTCCCATTGAAAAACAGCCAAAGCCCATTGTGATTTTCAATGGTGAAGGGAATGTGTTCAAACACGAAAAACCCCTATACCACCCTGATGTGTCTGTGTATTTCCAGTCCAGTGGTGTGGTGGATGAAGATGTCATGTCTCTTATTTATGCCGAGTGGGACAGATTTCTCAGCGATGTGTCCCGCATGCTGGTTGGGGATGCAGCCAAACCACATTGGACCCCGAAAGCCAAATGGAATGTCTCGGATAAGACGTTGTTTGCCCGTTTGAAGGAATCAACAACATCTGTTGGGCAGTACCTGGACACAGATTTCAACTTCCTGTTCAAAGATAATTATGCTAATATTTTTACCACAGAGGTGGAGCCTAAGCTGAAAGGGCAAGGGTTGTCAGCCAGAGACAGACGGGTGTTGGTGACACGCATTGTCACCAAGGCCCAGAGCTTAACCATCAGTGCTGGCAATGCCAACCGACATCAGGTCTTCAAAAAGTCTGGCTATCTCCCTGCTAACCCATCTGACATCAAGCTGCGGGTTCTGCCCTCTTACACGTTTGTTCCAATGTCTGAGGTAGACCAGCATGTTCAGCAAATGGTAGCTGCAAGGGCTCAGGCAGTGCCTGAACCTGATCCTGTCTGCAACCTGCCACCAGCAAAGCGCCAAGCTACCATCACTTCGTATTTCCGCAAGTAACTGATGCACACAAAACTCTTCAGTGCTCCCCGCTTTTGTCTTGCTTGTGTCCAAGGTGGTTCTTTTTTTTGACCCGCTCGGTGGAAAGCCCCAGGCGGTTCTTATTTTTGGGGCGGTTCTTAGTTTGGGGCCAGTTCTTATTTTTGGGACAGGGGTTTACAAGTTTCCAATTCTGTTGGGCCTGCACCTCTCGTATTTCACCCTCTGTGCGCGCAATGGTGCATTTTTTCCGTAGTGCGCGCATGACCTTTGTAGCGCGCCTATTGCGCGCGCCCCACCGCGCTATATTGTCCCGTTTTTCAAATTTTTCAAAAACCGGAAAATGTTTCAGAACCATGCTTTTTCCAGTGTCCTGTGTTTCTCAAAAACCCCTTGCTTTCTAAAAACATTCCCTGTTGCTCCCCCATCCCGAGACACATGCAAAAACACTTTCTGAAAGGTCTGAAAAGTGTGCAACACTACAGGTCCTCATGGGCAACAACAGTGTAGCGCGCGCAAAATATTTACAGCGCACGCTATGGACCTTACAGCGTGCGCTATACGAGGTATAGCGCGCACTATCATCCAGTGATCTGCTTTATGCTTTCGACCACCACTTCGGCCTCCCACTGGTTCTCCCATTCTGGTCTTTGGTCTTCTGCCCCAGCTGCAGCTGGGGCTGCGTCCCCTTCTTCTTGTGCACTTGGGTCGCCTTCTGGGGTTGCTCCTTCTGGTGCCTCTTCTTCTTTCGGGGCTGCTCCTTCTCCTTCTGGTGGCGCGGCTGCTGGTGCCTCTTCTTCTTGTGGTAGAGCTGGTGCGTCTTCTTCTTGTGCAGCTGCTGCTGGGGCTGGTGCCTCTTCTTCTTGTGCAGCTGCTGCTGGTGCTTCTGCTTCTGCTGCACCTTCGGCAGGTCCCTCATCTTCTTGGGGGGGGGCTGGTGGCTGGGCTGCTGGGTCTCCTTGGGGCTGCTTCTTCTTTGGGGTTGGTGGCTTGGACGAGGACATCCTCATGGTCTTTGAGTCGGGGTTGAGGTCCACAATTTCATCGGGCTCGTACGTCCCCCACCACGACTGCCACTTGTCCAACTCCTCATACGCTTTGCTTTTGGCGGAGAACACCTGGCAGCTGGGCATCAACTCCGACCAGTCGTCCTCTTCTTCCCCCTCCTCTCCTAGTTGGCTGGGGCTCCACTGATCGTTGGGGATGATGACAGCCACGTGGTTCTCAGGGGCCCTCCTGGCCCCTGCTTGCTTGATTTCGGCTCCTTCCACAAGCATCGGCGCGATCGCAGTGGTGCAGTAGATGATCCACCGAGGCTTGTAGCCGTCTTTGTAGGACCAATCGCGGCACTGCATGAGCTCATCTCTTGCCACCTTGTCCGCGTCGGCTTTGCTCTGCTGCTTGGCCTTGGGAGCCGTACTCGGTGGGGTGGAACCGCACGGACCTCCTTGTTCTTGTGGCTGGACTGGGACTGGGACAGGCTGCTGCGGTGCTGGCTTTGATGCTAGCTGCGGCTGGGGTGCCTGCTGCGGTACCTTCTTCACGTTGGGGCCAGTCTAAGGTTTGGAATCAATTTTGGCGATTAATCGATTAATCGATGAATCGCCAATTATCGGCCATCCAAAAAAATTAATTGCAATCGATCGATTATTTTGCTACCCGCCTTGGAATCGAATCGATCATTTTCAGCGGCGCCGCACAGGGGAGTCGCTGCTGCAGACGGCAAGGTTCAAACACACATGGCCAAGGATTAACAGTGCAAATGTGAGGTACTTTATGGAATTTGCAATGACTTGAATTTGAATTTCGTTTCATTAACATTGGTGGTTGAACTTTTCTGCCTGTTCTGCGTTTGCAGGGCGACACAAGAAGCAAGTGAGGAAGAAGGCCAACAAGAACAGGAGGGAAGAATATGAAGAGGCAAAGAACAGAAGAAGGAGGGGAAGAGGCGAAAGAGATCAAAGAGACGTTAAGAAGAAGACAGAAGAAGATCGAGAAGGTAGGTAGGTAGGTATCTTCGGGAGCTCGGGATGCCTCCTTTGACATTGCAGGAAGAAGGTCTTACCAAGGGGACGTCCTGTCCCTCCCACTGCCCTATGTCAGGTGCCTCTTGAGCCGCTCCCGCATGTGCTTGGGAAGGCATTGTCGCGGCCACCCGGTCCATGTGTCCCAGGTGGGTGGGTGTCCCCACATGTGTCCATAGGTAGGGCCACATGCCCCCTCCTTTGGGCGGCAGCTCTGGGGGCTGCCCAGCCGTGTGGAGTATTGCTCCCGCTTGTCTACGGTACAACCGCCTCACCCTTGTGGCTTGAGTTGCGGGGCCACTCTGCTTTGCAGGTGACCCCCTCCTGGACTTTGTACCGGCTCGCCTGTCACCGGTTGCTTCCATGGCTCCGGGTGACGTTTGCCATGGTCCCCGATGCAGCCTGGCCGAGCTCGGACCAGTGGCCTTGGTGTACCGCTCCTGCCACTGGCCCGGTGGGTCGGCTGGGTCGCCCAAGTGCGTCCGACCCATGGGGTATTGGTTCTTTCCTGTCCCTCGGCCGCCCTACGTGTGTGCTGAAGATCGAGAAGCTGCAGAAGGGAAGAGGACTGGGGAGTGAAGACGAGAAGGACGAAGAAGAAGCACAAGAGGAAGAAGGTGCTGTGAGTGCAACTTGAGTGTTCGCGCGTGCTGTGAGTGTCATTTGAGTGTCGGCGCGTGCTGTGAGTGTCATTTGAGTGTCGGCGCGTGTTGTGAGTGTCATTGGAGTGTCGGCTCGTGCTGTGAGTGTCGTTTGAGTGTCGGTGCGCGCTGTGAGTGTCATTTGAGTGTTTGCGCGTGCTGTGAATGTCAATTGAGTGTTTGCGCGTGCTGTGAGTGTTATTTGAGTGTCGGCGCGTGCTGTGAGTGTTATTTGAGTGTCGGCGCGTGCTGTGAGTGTTGTTTGAGTGTTCGTTGCGCTCGCTTCTGTTGTCTCGACAGTTTTGAGTGAGCCTTCGTTGTCCTTTATATGATCCTTTATGGTGGACTGAGTCAGTTTGCTGCTGCATCTCAGTGATGTCATTTGATTCTCAA
The DNA here is from genome assembly GCA_964036045.1 of Eutreptiella sp. 'Long Island Sound 2002'. NCBI lineage: Eukaryota > Euglenozoa > Euglenophyceae > Eutreptiales > Eutreptiaceae > Eutreptiella > Eutreptiella sp. 'Long Island Sound 2002'. The sequence continues at coordinate 63,477,332 of OZ038388.1, read as the reverse complement.
AATTTCACTTCTGCACAGCGGCTTCAAGTGACGCCAGGGACCTGTTATGTGTGCTGCAGCACCTGTACAGAGACATGCGCTTGCTTTTCTTTTTGCTGGTTGCTCACTCTTTGCCATTTGTGGCCATTTGCTGGTCAGCCTGTGGACAGGTGCTTTTGTGAGGCTGGAATTCCTGGGGCCTTGATCTCAAACGCAATGGTTTTCAAAAATATCTGAATCATTCTTTTTTCAAAGAAAACACAATGGTTTTTAAAAAAATCTGAAACATTATTTTTTCAACAAAAACGTTATGAGTCTACTTTTTCTAAAATAGCACTAGGATGGGGCACAATACAAGCAAGTAAACCACTAGAAACAAACCGAAACAACATGAACAAGGAAAAAAATTAACAAACGATGTTCGTTTATTTTTATCGCTCGTTCGTTCGTTCATTAATTTTCCCGAAAAAAATTAACAAGCAACGTTTGTTAATCCCAACCCTGAACACAACAACTCAAAGGTGCAAGGATGAAATCACAGAGATACAAAAATTGATGCAAAATCAAACAAATAATTGGCAATTAATTGGTTATTTTGGGCAAAATAATCGGATTGAATCGGTTATTTTAAAAAAAATAATCGGAAGAAACGATTATTTTTGGTAAAATAATTGTTTAAAACTGGTTATTTTTGGTGCAAGCCAATTCCGAACGCCAGTCTTGCTTGCCTGGAAAGAGTAGCACAGAGGCATAGCACGCGCAACACAGGGCATAGCACACGCGACGAAATGCATAGCACGTGCAATGACACCGATAGCGCGCGCTGCATTGCCTTTTCTGATTCCTCCTCCTCTGCTTTCTTCCGTCCCTTCTCCTCCTCTTCCTTCTCCTTTTTCTTCCTCTTCTCTTCCTCATCCTTCTCCTTCTTCTTCCTCTTTTCCTCCTCTTCCTTCTTCTTCTTCTTTGCTTCGTCCTCTTTCTTCCTCGCCTATTCCGCTTGACGTTGGACTATCTGTGCCGCCTGTGCCATCAGCTGCTGGTTGGCCGTCTTCTGGGCAAGGACCTTGCCAGGCGGGTGTGGGGGCTTAGTGGTGTGGAAGGCGGAGATGGCTGGTGGTAGGTGGCTGGTGGCTGCTGGCTCCTTGGTACGCTTCTTCTTCTGCCTTGGTACTGTCACGGATTCGCTCTCCGGCACGGCAAAGGCGTCGGCCAAGTCTACCTCCAGCTCCTCCATCTGCCGCTTAGCCCGGGCCAGCACCGGGGAGGGGCCTTGCTCCTTTTGTCCATCAAGCCAGTCGGCCGCATGCTACGACTGCCCGGCAATGTCCGCGGGCACGCTGATCATCAACGGCCCTCTGCGGGATCCCAGGCACAGGAGCTGCTTGAAGCTGCCCACCTACCTGACAATAGGACAGACGGTGGGGCCGTAGCGCGCGCAAACAATCAAATCCCGTGTGCTACAGCAAATGGAGCGCGCAACAATGTCGCAGCGCGCGCAATGGCAAACATACCGCGTACCTGTGCCTGTGCCTGTTGTTGTTGTTGTTGTTGTTGTTGTTGCTGTTGCTGGGCCATCTGCACCCGCTGCTGCTGCTAGAGCAGCTGCAGTGTTGCCTGCTGCACGGCTGCCTGCTGTTGGAGCTGCTGCTGTTGCTGCACTTGCTGCTGCTGCGGCTGCTCCTTGTCCTTGACCACTGTGGTTTTGACTTTGGCGCTGGTTGCAAGTGCCCTTGCTGCACTGGCTCCTTTCTTGGTTGACCCCCGCAGCAAACTGGCCCCCGCACTTCTCACCGAGGCACACTCGTTCTTGAAGGCCATTGCTCCCGCGTTGGTTGCATTCATAAAGCTCGGTGGGTCCTTGTTGAAGTGGAAGTGGTGGACGGTCTCCGCGGTGGCTCCCGGAGGCGTGTGAGTCCGAACGTGACCCCACCCGTAACTTGCCCAGCAAGAAAACAGCAGCTCGTACTCCTCCACCTTGCAGTGTCCACAGGCAGCTTGTCCTTGTTGGGTTGGCACAGAGGGGTTCAACAGGTTCGCCAGACTGCACCATAGCCAGTAATGCTCTCGTCATGCCAGCAGGGATTCACAGCTCCGTCTGGGATCTTGGCAATCGCTGTGGCCCTCTGGCGCCAGAACTTGTAGAAGGCCACCTCGAAGAGGTAGGCCGGTTTCACGTCCTTCAGCCATGCCCAGTCGGGCCCTTGGGCGCAGATGGTGCTCTTTTGGTTGGGCCAGACTCGGTTCTTGAAGTCACTGCTGAAGGCGAACCCCGTACGTGGCCCGGGTTGGGGAGACTGAAACTGTGCTTGCACTTGGTGTTGCTGCTGTCTTGGTTGGACTTGCTGCTGCTGCTACTGCTGCTGTTGTGGGCTGCCGACTTGCTGGGCCGTGGCCTGCACTTGCTGCTGCTGCATTTGCCGCTGCTGCTGCACTGGCAGTGCGCCGAGGAGCACTTGCTGCACTTGGCCCACTGGAAGACTGCCGCGCACTGGGGAGCCCATGGTGGGCGACCGGACGGGGAACAGCATGGGAGACAGCTGCTGTGAGGCAGCTCGTAACGGGGACTGCGGCGCGGGCCACCGAGGCTGCGTTCGGGGAGAACCGGGTCAGCGCCTCGGACAGCATCTGCGGAAAACAAGAGAGTAGCATGCGCAACGGAGACAGTAGGGCGCACGGCAAGAACCTGTGGCTGCATGCTCCACGGCGTCGTGGACGGCTGCTGCAGTCCCGGTTGTACAGCTGCATGTGGCGGTGGTTGCGGTGTCGCACCAGCTGCTGTGGCCGCTGCTGCAGTTGTTGGCGGTGCTGCAGGAGGCGGATACCCCCAGCCCACGGGCTGCATAGGCAAGAGGGTTAAATTAAAGTACCCCTGTTCCAGCAGTAATACAAAAAGGAAAATGGCGTAACAAAAAAATAGAAAACAACAAAAAAAACGGACAGAAAGGGAACAAATCGCTGTGTCTGTCAATGCATTTGCAATTGGAGGCACATTTGAAGTGCGTAGTCATAGCACGCTACTTCCAATTGTATATCGCAATTTCAAGGGTTCTGGTGCTGGAAACAGCATAGCGCGCGCGATAGTGGTCATTGCGCGCACGAGATAGCATGTAGCTCGCGCTATAAAACAAATAGCGCGCGCTACCACAGTTCCTCATCCGCAAAAAATGCCCTAACGTCGTCAGCCAACTTTTGTGCATTGCACGGGTTGCTTCTGGAGGTCCCGTTCCACCTTGGTACTTCAAAGTACAGGAACAGATGCTCAGTAACTTGCCTCGGCATCTTAATGCGGCGCGACACGAGGCTTCCTGCCCCCCGACCTCTATCACAAAAGGAGGACCAAATGTCCTTCAGCACCCTGTTGCTTCCTTCAAAAAGATCCCCCGAAAACACTCCTAGGCCATAGGGCCATATGGCCTGAATAGTGATTGTAGCATCGTGCAACATCCAGTTACTATAAGGTGATCTTTTCTCGGGACAAACCCACCTCTGGAAAGCCTGGGCAACCTCTGGAGCCTACAATGCTCCCTCTTCAAACATTGTGCCATACATGTCCCCCAGTAGTATGTACATGGCAACCACTGATCCTTGCATCCTCATGTCACCCCCAAGGAGGGGGGCTAGGTCCTCCCAAACCTTCAGAAGGCACCAAGTCTCTTCCCCATCTGGCTCTGCTGTCCCCTGTAGTGCTATGTGACGACCCGACCTGTGAAGAATAGCCTGAACAGAGACCCTAGTACTGGGACGCACAGACCTGGCCAATCTGCGTACCAACGCAGTGACCTACCTCCCTACAAAAATCAGAAGGTGCAGAACACATGGTATGAGGTGACGCCTCCTCAGAGGCACCTTCAACAACCTGCTCTCGACGACATCAAATATATCCATGGGCCTGCACTTGGCCCAAGGTGCAATAAGCCCTAGCAACTGCTCATCTCGCTCGGTGGTTCTATCCACATCCTGTTGCAACCATGTTGCAGTGGACTTGCACCACGTCATGTAAGTGAACAGACTACCTGCCATCCAATGTGTAGTGACACCCGACGACCGACGCAGCCAAGGGCTATCTCCACCGCAGAAAATCCTGCAGCGTCAGGATGCACCCCGGATGGAAACCACACCACTGTCAATGGTGGTTACACTCCGTAATGCAGGATACTGGTGATCATACGCCGCACTGCAACAAGTTGACTGAACCCCTGTGCGGTCACAGATTGTCGGTCAGTGTATATATATAAAAATGCAAATCGCCAATTTGCACGGAAGAGCAATTTTAGAGAATATCCATGACTATATGCATGAATACTCGGGAATTGGGGATGATAATACACAAAAGCGAAAACGTGGATATGCCAGGTGCAATCGTGACTTTGTTCAGCACTGCATTGCTACACGTGATCGCTTTGGGGGGCCTGATGGTGACTCACTGCAATGCTCTCGCATATGTAGTGAAAGATACACTGAACTACTACATCTGCTAACAAATGCCTTGTCCTTCATGGCCTCCATTCGTGGCTTCTTCAACATCTTCAACATGATTATGCAGGTCGGGAATGAACACATCACAGCTGTGAGGTCGCATACGGTGATGGCCAAATGAAGCCCAATGACGCGGCCGGGGTCCCAACTGTTGACCACACGGTGGTAGGGAAAAGGGCCATAGAAAAACTAGTTCGACGGTTTTTGAATCCAATCGATCCGTTGTCCCCCTCCACGCTGCTTCCCAATGACCGGTTCCGTATCTGCATAGGCGGATCCATTGCACCCCTTTTCGCGGATCAACTGCTAGACCTCATACAAACTGTGGCAGAACACGACCGGCACATTGAGATACCCCGTGGTTGGACAGACAGGTTAGGTGCAATACATTGGGTTGATATTTTCTTCCGAGACAACGGATGGATGCACTGGGATGAGGTTGGTGGATACTGAGACCAAGGGGCAATGGGGTGTTATTGGCACATATCACCTGCAGTAGTCACAGTGCAGGGTCATTCAGTTACAGTCACAGTTCTATTTGTAAGCTAAACATTACAATGCAGGTGGTGATGCAGGTGGTGATGTCAGGAGGGTTGTGCATCATCAACTTGGCTGGGATGAGATATATGTGTATGACATGAACGGAAAGTTAGCTCTTAAGTCGTATATACAGAAAGGGGCCACGCTCAATGGAGATCGACTGGAATCGCATCAATGACGACGAGGGACAACGGCGTCGCGGCTGCACGGCGTTCGACGGTGTGTCGGCGGCGTCGCACAGTATGCAGGATGCGATGCGGGACCCCATCCTCGACATCAGTGACTCCCTCGAGTACATAACCACAGTGCCGAGATCCCCTGTTGGGTGTGCCGCAAAACGCTATAACGTCAAGGTATGCACACACGTCGTCGCCTCGATGCTGGCACAGCGTAACATGGTTGGGTGGATGCAGCATCTGAAGGCCGTCGAGGCGATCATGCGGACCATTGAGACACTGTGTGTCGCCGAAATCCAGATCTGCAAGGCAGGGCTACCTGACCCGATGGCTTGGTTGGTTTGGCGTGGTGGGGTTGGGACCAGGGGAAGGCGGCACCATTACACCTGACGTTTTCATCCGCGTGATGGAACGGCAGCACTGAAGCGGTACCCAGAACCTATGGCCCATGGCCCGGAGGCCTGTAAGCCGTCACACCCGTTATGGCCCATGGCCCGGAGGCCTGTGAGCCGTCACACCCGTGCAGAAGCCGTCGACACCGGCTGTCAGCAGGATATCCCTGTTCTCTAACCCGCGAAATCTGGAATCCGATTTCTAATCATTAAGTCGATGTGGAATTACCATAATTTTACTGTCTTTGTCAATTTGCGGTTAGAAATCGGTGAAATACCCGATTTCTACAGCGATTTCTAATTGTCGTGAAATCGCCACCAGACATCGCCCGTTCCGTGCACTGCATTAGATGACTCTGTAAAACGATCTTTCTTGAAGTTAAGACTGAAACAGTCTTCGAGTGATCCGCAAATTTTTTCTTGATAGAACGCATTGCGTCCCAGACTTTTCCCAGAAAATCTGGGCGGCCGAAGGCGCTTTGAACCCCCAAGTGAAATAACAAGGGTTACGAGCGTTCAAGCACCCAGGGACGAATCAACGTGCCTCGGGGGCACTGTGTATGAGGTTTTGCCCCCCATAGTCATAGGATGAGGCCAAAGGATCCCAACTCCATAGGCCCAAAGGGTTATTTATTTTGAGTGTTTCCAAAGAAATGTGCAATCTCACGTACTTGGCGTCCAAGTGCGTGTAGAAGTATGTTGAGTTGGCGCCTTCTCCCTCTTTGCTTGCCTCTACATCCGGCGCATATCACTTGTCTTCCCGGATAGTACATATATGATCTCCATATATATATTGGCAATATATTTTGCGTGCAGGCTAAAATTCAGGTTTCCGAAAGGAGGTCAATTTTCGACCAAAGCACTTGCATGCGTGTTAAGGGACCAAAGTTACCCTAGAATATGGGCACACTTTGATTCTAGGCCACTAGGTTGGGTGTAGAAGGCGAGGGTAGGGTTGTATGCCATTTTTGGTGTCATTTGGCGGGTGCACCATTCCAAGACTAACCCGCCAATGGACCCCATATCGCACGAAGCTCTTCGTTGTACTCCCAACCAACACTCGCAAGCCTAACCTTCGTGAAGGGACGCTTGTGGGGCGCTCCCGAAGCGATGCGTTGCGAGCAAGGTGTGTTTTTTGCAATATTCCATATTTGCATGTGCCCACTTGAGAGGCAGCGCGCGCGGCCTTCCAAAGCGTCCCAAGTGGAGCACATATGTGGAATCGGAGGTCATTGGTGTCGAGTCATTGTGTTTAGAAGGATTGGTCGATTACTCAATCCAAGCCGAAGATATTATAATATATTTGTGTAGTTTTCAGGGCACTTTTGCGTGTTTTTTCGCCAATATTGCTGTTCTTTGCCCGTCATGATGTCAAGTGGCGACCGTGTATCTCAACGTTGCGCCCAATTGACATCATGACCCAAGTATGTTATGGGGGTACATACTTTGGTGCCGAACATATCTTGGACCCGGCGAACAACTCCCCTTGGGCTTGGCATACCGTGGCCGCCATGTTGGCGATTTGGGACAATCCCAAATCACGGGCTCACTTGGCGACCCTGCCATTCCCAAATCCGGAGGGGTTTGGGCGACGCCCAAAAGATATGTTGGACGCATCTGACTTGATACCAATCCTATGGCACACTCCGGTCCAAGTCGGGCAGGTGCCTCATTTGCCCCAACCATGAGTGTGCGCATTTTCGGCCATTTTGAGCAATTTTCCACATTTTCTGACCGCTGTGCACCATGTTCAGCCCCCTCATGCACGCCGGACGCATGGACCAATGGACCATATATGACATGGGTGTCATGGATATTGGTCACCATGGTTCGCACACCACGTGGGCGAAGCGGAGCAACCTTCGTCAAGGTGCTAGCCCAAAGTGAGTGTGGACGATTTTGCCATTTTGGCAATTGTGGACCCAATTTGGATCGTCACCACGCCGAGTGGCATGGATATCTTTGAGAGCCAAGTGCACGGGAGTCTCTGTTGAACTCCCACTGGATGGCATATGGAACGGCGGATCTGATCTCCAAGCCGGCGTGGTGATATACCATTGGGGGTACCCCGGATTTTGGCTCATTTTGAGCAGCCAAAATGACCCCCTTTTGGGACCCCAATTCCACGCCCCCGTGTGGTCAATTGGTGGCCCCATATCTCTTTGCCCACAGGGTGCCCGGACCCAATTTCAAATTGTGTGCTCAGATAGAGGTCCCAGGTCTCGCCTCCTATCCTGTGAGCCATTGGCCTTGCCCTGGCCGGGCGAGCCACGCGTGAGAATGACGCCAGTTTTGGTAATTTTGGCATCATGACCCCACTTGACAAACCCGTGGTGCCCTGATGCCGAGACCTCAGAGGAAACCAGATGGGTGAGGGCTCCACAGAGTTCGTACTTGAAGGGCATAGGGGGAGTTTCCTCGTCCCTACCTCTGGCGGGTCCAGACCAGGGGTCAATTTTGGAGATTTTTGAGCTAATATCAGTTTGGGCTGAAACAGCCCATTTTCAGCTACCAACTCCTAGGGGATAATGGCGGGGCCATTTCTCCTGCTCAGAGGGGAGTTGTGACCTGCCGTTGAGGGACCATGGGGAGCCATAGTTAGTTGGCCTTGGAGCTCCTTAGTTCCCAGGAACTCGCCTGTGGCTGGGGGGGACACCTCCCCTATTGGCAGGGTTTCAGGGTCCGGAGTGAGCAGGGCATGGGTTGTGTTTGAGCCCCCGCCCCCACCAGCCACTGAGAGCGTCGGACCTGGGATTGGGATATGAGTTGGGACTGAGTGTCATTTGTCCTGCGATGCACTTACCCGAGTCCAGTCTTAACCCCATGTGTACATATCCTGATGTGTTGCTGTACATACTTTTGTTCCCTTGTTTCAGAGTGGCAAGGATCCTGAAACGCTTTGTCACATGACACGAGCGTGATGATGCCCCTGTGAGCGCAGTCCTTTGCCTGCCTGCTTGCTTGTGCGTGTCCAGTGCAGCAACCCGTGGTCAGGCCCCCCACAGGAAGGTGTCAAAAGCGTATCAGCGCCGCAGGGGTTACCCATCCCTCGCGTGCCACTCGGGGCCACCTGAACCCCGAGCGCCATGGGCCTCGCAGCGCCGCCCAGCAACAGCGCCGAGTCCGTGAAGGAGTTGTACTGACCGGAACTCCGACATCAGCGAGTTGCTTCGGCCGACCAGCAAGACCGCACTCCCAGCTACAGCAACCGCCTCACAACCACCCCAAGGACCAGTCCATCGAGGGGAACGATGGTGAATTGGCAGGAGGCGGGCAAGATGTGGCCGCGGCCCCACCCCCATGCGGTGCGCCTACTGCGTGGGTTGGTGTGGGACCAGCACTACCGCCACAGCCATCCCCAGTACGAAGGCGGCATGCCCGGGAGCTTCAAGCTCCGCGAGGATATGGGCGCCAACTGCCTGCAGGCAGTGGAAGACTGGCTGCGGGTGGAAGAATATGCCTACCGCTTCCACACGAGGCGCTGGAGGGTCTGGACTTGGCCAGACAGGCCCGGCGAAGGGCTGCGCCCCGACGGGATTGAGGAGGACGAGAAGCCCAACGAGTACCCGTCGGGCGCCACGATCAACGTCTCCATGTGGGACATGATCGAGAAGAAGTTCCCGGAGGCGGGGAACGAGCGCACGCTGCAGGGCAGCAGCAGCAGCGTGTCTCCTGGGAAGGAGGAGCGTTCTGCCGGGGACAGGAAGCGGGACAAGAGGTGGCGGGAGTATCAGGAATCCCTTGCCGCCGAAGCCGCCCAAGGCGCCAAGGGCGGAACCCCAGCCCCCAGCCGTCAACGAGCCAGTGGCGGTCACCACCCCGGCCACACCACCCTTGGCGACTTCCTCGAAGTCGCCAAGCAGGCCAAGGCCAAGCTCCGTCAGCTGCACCTGAGGAAGTCAGGCCCCAGCAACGACGTGGAGTCGGCCCACCGCGGGGGGATGCCGGCCGACCAGGCCAGCTCCAGCAGCAGCGTCACTCCCGACCAAAGGGACGTGGCGCGCGCCTGTCAGCGCGCCTGTGGGGTGCCCTGCAACCTTCGGTTTGCCCGGCAACGGGCCACGCAGCAGAACGCTGCCGTGGAGGGCGCCGTTAGCATCGCCCAGAAGGAGGCCACAGATTGAGGCAGAGGCATGGCGTTCGACGCCTCAACCGTGGCGGCCATTGCGGCTGGGCTCACGGCCGCAGCCGCCCAGGAGGCAGCGACTGCCCGGGTCAGGGGTGAGGTGGCGGCAGCCGCCAAGGAAGCCCGCCTGACCCAGGAGGCCATTGCCTGCAAGGAGGCCGAGGTGAAGGCGCTGGAAGAGGCGCTTGCCCAAGAGATGGCAGAGAAGGAGGCGGAGGAAAGGGCCCACGCCGAAGCAACGGCCAAGGCCCAGGCGGACGCCGCCAAGAAGGACGCCATCGAGGCCGCGCGACGGAAGGTCGCTGAGGAGAGGGCCAGGATGGAGGCGGAGCTGGCAGTGCTGGAAGCGGAGAAGGCTCGGCTACAGCAAGCCTGGGAAGCCGAGGCCGCTCACGCCCGGGAGGAGGCCGAAAGGGGAGCTGCCGCAGCCACGACCGCCGCAATGGAGGAGGCGGAGGCCAAGCTCTGCCGCGAGACTCCTCCGGGAGGATCCCGAGGGGAGACCCTTCGAAAGCTCTTCGAAGGGGACGCCTCCTCCAAGATGACGCTTGATCTGGAGGAGGTCGACACAGGCAGCAGTGGGAGCAGTGGCCCCACCGCCTACCGACGGAGGAAGGGTAAGGGGAAGACCCCCGAGAGGTCACGGAGGCCAGCGGGCGGTCACCCCCACGACTCCGACCCCTTCTTCACCGCCAGCGACGGGGATGGACGAGGCCGCCGACATCGCCGAGGAGTGGCTGGCGGAGGAGGCGGAGACGTCCCCATGGAGCCGGAGGGTGAGGGTGAGGATCTCCCTCCTCCCTACCGGAGCTCAGGATCGACCGAGTGCGAGACCGAGACGCCTAGGTGGGGCGACCTGGACGAGGAGGAAGAGGTTTGAGGTTTGAGGTTTGATTTTGCGGGTACTAGACGCCTTTCGGCCCCGGGGGGCCACCTGGTCGGGCCAGGTGATATCCTCCCCACCGGGTCCTAGTGGGGGGCCCTCCAAGACGCACCTCCTGCCTGGTGGCGGAGTCCCCCGGGTTCACAGAGCTCGGAGCCCCGTCCTTCCCCGGTTTCCCCGTTTCGCCACTCCCCGGTCAGTGCATCAATTCGCAGCCGTGGCTGCGGGCGCTTACCCACTGCGTCGCCCCCCTAATGCGTGGTCGCCCGGGGCGCCGGCGCCGCCGGGCCCGTGCTACTGGCTTGTCGCCAGTGGGACCCCCTTGGGCTGGCGCGGAGGCTGCCTAGCCTAGGGGTTGGGGCGTGGCGCTGTGCGCCACTACTGCCTTGGCGGGTGCAGTGTCCCGTCTGTGTGTGCGCGGCGCTCGCGGCCGGTTCGGGGGGGGTTCGGGCCGGTACCTGGTGTTGTGTCTCTCCTGTTTCCCCCTTACCGCCCCGCGTGTTCCGCGCTGCGTGTGGCGGGCCGTCCCCTCCGGGTGTCCCTTACCCTCGCCCGCTGGTACGCCATTCCATGCGGTCTGTGCGTTCCGCGCGCTCGGTCCGGTTGCCCTTCCGGTAGTCCCCGCGTGTCCTTTTCGTGTGTGTGCGCTCGCGCTCTCGCGGTGTCCGCTCCCCCCCCCGCTGGGTGGTGTGGCGCGCGCATCTCGCGTGGTCCCGGCACTGGGCGCTGGTAGGGCCGTTCCACTTGGTCCGTGCCCCTCCGCGTGTCCTGCCCCGGTTCCGTGCTCCGTCTGGCGTGCTTGGGGGGGGGCGGTCCGGTCCCGGTTCCCCCCTCCTTGGCTTGGGGTTGCGGGGGCGGCGGCCCCTGGCCGCCCGTCCTCTGGAGCGGGCAGCCAGGGATCCGCGTCCCGCGTGTCCTGGGTGCGGTCGGTGCGGGCGTGGGATCTCCGCACCGGCCCCACAGCGTGAGCCCTCGCGGGCCGGTGTTGCTCGCTGTGGGGGTGGCGGAAGGGTGTCCCCGGGGGGGGTGCTTTCCACCTTTGTGATGGGCGCCTGGTGTCAGGCGCTGTCCCTCCCCCGGCCGCCCGTCCTCTGGAGCGGGCTGCCAGGGTTCCGCGACCCGTGTGTCCCGGGTGCGGTCGATACGGGCGTGTGTACCCAGCACCGGCCCCCCAGCGTGCGCCCTTGCGGGCCGGCGTTGCTCGCTGTGGGGGTGGTGGAAGGGCGTCCCCGGGGGGGGTGCCTTCCACCGTTGTGAGGGGCGCCTGGTGTCAGGCGCTGTCCCTCCCCCGGCCGCCCGTCCTCTGGAGCGGGCAGCCTGGGTTCCGCGACCCGTGTGTCCCGGGTGCGGTCGATGCGGGCGTGTGGACCCAGCACCGGCCCCACAGCGTGCGCCCTTGCGGGCCGGCGTTGCTCGCTGTGGGGGTGGCGGAAGGGCGTCCCCGGGGGGGGTGCCTTCCACCGTTGTGAGGGGCGCCTGGTGTCAGGCGCTGTCCCTCCCCCGAGGAGGAAGAGATGGACTTTGGTTACACGGAGAAGCCCCCATCCTCTGACCCACCGAGGCGACCCGGCGGAGACCCACCGGGACCCCCTGGCAGAGGACCATCAGGACCCCCTGGAGGACGCCCACCAAGTGGACCCCCTGGAGGCGGACCTCCGGGCGGGGGAGGACCCCCTCGACCGGGCGGGCCTGGCGGAGGCCCTCCTGGAGGACCCCCTGGGGACCCCGACGACCCACCAGGGAACGGTGACCCGGATGCCACCTGGCGATGGATTGTCCACCTCCGCAGGAGGGTCCAGTCCCTCGAGCGCGAGGTAGACACGGGCAAGGGCGAGATGATCCGCATCGCCATGGTCGCCGCGGGCGCACAGAAGGAGCTGGACATCGCCAAGACGGAGATGGTCAAGATCGCCAAGGTCGCCACCGCCGCCCAAAGGGAGCTGGAAATCGCCAGGGGCGAGACCAGGCTGCTGAACAAGGTCGTCAACGGCCTGCAGCAGGGGTTGGACGAGCTGGAAGGCCGTGGGAGCATCGGCAGCGACCACCCACCCCTGGAGTCTGGCTCGTCGGACGACGGCTGGGGACCTGGACCAGGTCCAGACAGAGCCCACGCCCCCGGCGGAGCCCCCAGGAGTCGCCCCAGCGCCAGTGCCCCCTCTCTCAGGGCCCCCTCTCACCACAGCGCGTGCCGCCCGGCAGTGGCACTGAGGAGTGGCGTGATGAGTGGCTCAGGGCAGAGTACCACAACCGCCGCGCTCCACAGCGGACACCAGTACGCCCCCGACGCCCCGCACCAGCCCAGCAGCCAATCCCAATGGCTGGCGGACGTTATGGCGGACTCAGGGATGAGGTCCCCGGAGGGGACGTGGAGTGGGACGTCGGCGGAGGTGAGGAAGGCCTGGAAGAGTTCGGCATTACCCTGCCGCGTGGTGTACGACAGGAGGCCGCTGAACGCAGCCGCCAGCGCCGTGATGAGGAGGCATACATGGAAGGAGTACGGCGTGAACATCTAGGCTCAGCGTACATGGAGGAACCACGGCGTAGCCACACGGATACCGTGGAGGAGATGGAAGTGGCGGCCGTGGGAGTCCGTGGGGGACGCCGATGGGAACCTCGGTCGACCTCGCGGCCGGCGTTCATGGTCTCTAAGGCCGCGGATGCCGCCGTGTGGGAAGACCTGAAGGACATCAAGCTCCCGATGTACGATGGCAACCCCCTCAACCTCGACCGCTTCTTGGAGAAGCTGGACGATTCGGGGGTGACCGTCACTGAAGACATGGATCCCGCAGATGCGGAGAGATATGTCTTCAAACGGTTCAGGTACCGCCTGCCGGAAGTGCTCCAAGAGCTATACTTCGTGGCGACCAAGGAGGGGAAAATCAAGACCCTCAAGGAAGCCAAGAAGTGGCTCAACGAGCAGGAGCGGGTGGACGCTCCGCACGTGTCTGCCAAGCGGTGGAAGGCCATCAAGCTTGAGCATGATGGTCAGGAGATCCGCCTACAAAATTGGCGGGACTTCTGGGGGCAATACACCCTCTTCCGCCGCAACGTGGAGGACTGAAATGAGGGTGATGAACAGGCCCGCCTGCTCTCCATGCTGCCGGAAGCATGGATCAAGAGGGTCACCAAGGAGGAAGCCAAGAGGGCCAAGTCCAACCACACGGTCAATATGATGCTCCCCAAAGAGTATCATAGGAACGTGGTGGCTTGGACAAGGAAGAACGTGGCCCGGGACGTCAAACGGCACTCCCTGCGGAACGCCCTCCTCATCACCGTCACGGGCGATCGCGAGAGGACCGCGATGTGGCGCCCTGATGAGTGTGACGTGAGCGGCCAGACCATTCGTCTGCAGGCCATCCGGGCGCGGATGAGTTGCGGCGGGATTCTGGAGTGGGTTGGAGCGGAGGTACTCAAGGAGTACCGGAACCTCCACCACACCCGCGTGTTGAGGCCCGGCGACCGTGACGTCAACTACGTACGCGAGGGGCCTGGCGGGGAAGCTGCCATGGACCCAGCGGGAGCGGATGGCGATGAGGCTCTCAACGACGATGACGACGACGATGAGCCCGCCGAGATGGCCGCTTGTGCCTTCGTGGCCAACAACCTGAACGCAGGGAGCAACCAGGGAAGCTGGAAGCCCCTGCAGAAGGGTTGGAAGAAGCAGGAGAAGAGGGACCCCCGCCGCATTGGCGACCCTCCGCTGTCCTTTGGGGAGTACATACGAGCTCACCCTCAGGGCTGTTTCGTGTGTTATGGGAGGAACAAAGGGTTCAACAATGACCACCGGACATGCCGCATCCACAAGGCCGACACGGAGGCCTACAAGAAGGTGCACGGGTCGAAGAAGCATGCACCCGCGGGTATCCGGGAGACCAAGGTGGAGGTACCAAGGACGAGCTCTCCAAGCTGATGTCAGTGGGGACCGAGTTGGCCAAGGAGATTCAGGAGATCAAGAGGAACTGGGTCCCAAGGTCGGACGACAAGAACAAGGACAAGGACAAGAAGGGTAAGAAAGGGGGAAAGAAGAAGGGTGTCAACGAGGTTGATGCGGAGGAGAGTACCCCTACTACCACAACCGACGCCCCTTAGCAGAGCCCCTGCAGCCAAGGGCCCCAGCTAGGGCGGTCGCAGGATGGTGTCGTGGGAAGCGCCACACCATCCCAGTCGGGAAACGATAAGCACAAAGGGACTGCCGCGGGCGGAAGGCCCGGTCCGGCACCCAACGCAAAAGACAGTCGCGGTGGCGGGGTGAGGGCAAGTGAAGGCACGAACCCTTGCACCCGTCCATCCTTCGCGACCAAGAATGTATTTGATGTGCTTCAAGATCTATCCGAAAGTATCGGAGGATCACCCGGACCGCAGCTGGATGCTGCAGATGGGCAGCCTGAGCCCATTGTCCACGACCTGCACCAGTCGCTTGTCGAGCTTCTGGAACGGCCGGAGATCCTGAGCTTGCACGCCGTGCGCCGGGTTGGGCGTGAGCGGCAGTTGCCGCCTAAGGTCCGTGCCTTATGCGGGGAAGTGGAGAAGGTCCTCGACGTGTTGGTCGACACGGGAGCTCAGGTCAGCTTGGTCAAGGCTGGCCTACTTCCAACAGAGTGTTTGACCGACAGTCGGAAACCTGTCAGTCTGAAGGTGGCGAATGGCCAGTACATGGTGGGAGGCACGAAGGAAGCGGCCGTTGGGCTGCAGTTCGTGAACCACCGTGAGCTGAGCCGCCCGGACCTCGGCAAGGAAATCCTCCTGCAAGGTCGCTTCTACGAGGCCGAGATGGACTGGGACATGATTGTTTGGTACGACTTCATGATGGAGACGGACTCCGGTGTTCTCCCGGCCCAGGCCTCCATGACCCTGTACCAGGACGACCAGCTCTCGTGGCTTTCGTCACCTGAGCACCATGTGGAATGCCAATGGATCCACCCGGAACGCAATCAGCTCGAAGTAGCCGCGCTGGGCACTCAGCCAACTGGGCCAGCAAACCAGGAGTACGGCGTAATGCCGGAAGTGGCGAGCCGAGTGGTCGCGGACCTGGGAGCTTCGGATCTGGCCCTGGATGCGTTCTCTTCAGGAACCACCGCCCATCTTCGGGTCTGTGAGAAGTACTGGAGCGCCTAGGACTCCGTGTGGAAGAAGCACTGGGGTCCGCATCAGGGTTTGATGTGGATCCATTGCCCCCGATGGGACACTCCAAGGGCGGTAGCGCAGATTCGCAAGGACCGCTCCAAGGCAGTGCTGGTTGTTCCTATGGGATGCACCGAGGAGGAAAGCACCCGAGATCGGGTGGTCTCATTGACCAACATGACCTTAAACAAGGTCGTCCTACCGGCTTGAGAGAGTGTCTATCAGGACGCTAAGGGACAGCCCATGCCACCCCAGAGATGGCGGACAGAATTCCACTATGTGGATGGGAGCCTTGATCAGGCCGAAGCCACGGATTTCGTGTGTGTCAACCGCATCAAAGCGGAGCCATGGAGGCAATGCTTTGCGGTTTCCCCTGTTGACGTCCGAGAATCGGAGGACCCCCTCACTGAAGGGGAGTTGGATCTGGTTCAGGGATATATGGATCAGCCCTTTCACGACTGGTGAAGCCAGCGTGAGGGCAAGGGCCAGGACAAAGCCTGGTGGGAAGTGGACTCGATCGTCTCTGGTTCCTATGATGGGAATACTTTCGTAAAGAGGGTGCTGGACCACATGTCCAGCCAGGACGAGCCAATCGGCGGAAACTCACCCACCTACGGCGACCCGTTCGGAGGCAAGACCAGAGATGGCCCTTTGGGCCACCTGGGAAGACCACCTGAGCGTAAACCGAGTGGGGTCGCTACCCCTCAAGTAAGCTCAGTGGTTCAGGTGCTCAGAAAAGCCAAGGCGGAGTCCGATGAGTGTTCCAAGATCCAGGCATTGAGGGCCAGGCTGAAGCAGAAGTATGGTGAAACCTTCTTCAGCGGAAAACCTGTGTTTCCCCCACCGGTGCGTAGACCGTATGGCGAGGCCAAGATACGACTGAAGCAGGACCCCCGTGTGTATCGACACCGGGAGTTTGCCCTGAGGGGCGAGAGGAAAGAAGCCATGGAGAAGATCCTCCGTGATTTCATCGAGAGAGGCTCGCTTGAGCCGTGCCACTCCGAGTGGGCCTCCCCGTGCTTCGTCGTTCCCAAGAAGGTGGCTGGTGAGTGGCGGCTTGTGGACGACTACCGCGGCCTAAACGCCCAAACGCAGCATGACAGCTATACGCTGCCCCTCATTGAGGACATGCTGCAAAAACAACACCGGCGGAGGATCTCCACGGTGATTGACCTGAAACATGGGTATCATCAGATAGCTCTCGCCGAGGAGTCCCGTGCCTGCACAGCCATGAGCACCCCACTTGGACCTCTCCAGTGGAAGGTGATGCCCATGGGCGTTACCAACGGCAATGCGGGTTTTCAGCGGCTGCTGGAGAACCTGCTTGAGCCGCTGCGTGACTGTGCGGACCCCTCTGTGCATGCCGTGATCATCGCGTCCGGGGACCCGAGTATGAGCTATGAGGAGCTCCTGGGGGCACATGAGAGTGACGTCACCCGAGTGCTGGACCTTCTGGTTCGGGACAAACTTACGGGCAGCAGTGACAAGGCCACCATTGCGGTAAGCGAGGTGGTCTTCGCTGGCCACGTAGTTGAAAACGGGCAGCGGAAGCCCATACCTGGCAAGGTGGCTGCGATTGAGCACTGGGAAAAGCCCAAAACGGTCTCTCAGCTACGGGCGTACTTGGGGTTCTGCAACTACTACTCGGGGTATATCAAGATGTATGCCGAGTATGCAGCCCCCATGACGACCATGCTCAAGGGCAACCGAGAGGAGACCAAGAAGGGGTCCAAGAAGGCTCTGGTCTGGAATGCTGAGTCCGACCGTGCCTTTGAGGGGATGAAGCAGGCGCTGCTATCCGCAGTGGGTCTGCACCTCATGGATCCTGACCGAGGGTTCGTCTTGCGCACCGACGCTTCCGACTACGCCGTTGGCGCTGTGTTGGAACAAGTGCTTGACGATGGGAGGCACGTGCCAGTGGCCTTCTGGAGCCGAGTCCTGGCAGAAGGCCAGAGACGGACATGGACGCCCCGAGAGAAGGAGGCGTATGCCATCGTCATGGCTCTCAGGAAATGGGCTGGGTATATAGCCCTCCATCCCGTCACCGTCTGCACCGACCATCAGAGTCTGCAGTCGTGGCACAAGGAGCACGTGGACACCCCCTCTGGTCCCGCCTCCCGACGGGCAAGATGGCATGAGACCTTGGCGGAGTTCGACCTCACGGTTGTGTATGTTCCTGGCAAGGACAACACCGTGGCGGACTGTCTCAGTAGGTGGGCCTATCCCGCCAGCAAGGGTATGACAGACGTGTCTGCCCAAGGCGATGAGGCTGAGACCGCTGAAGCCAAGAGGATCATAGAAATGGAGCGCCTGATGGAGGAGGAGGGTGTTAAATGCTTCGTCGTCATGTCTGCGGATGCCCCCCTCGGAACGAGGATGGGCAGAGCGGTCAGAGTACTCGCCTCTGATGGAGCTGAGTCCGACAAGCACCTCTTCCCTGAATCTTGCCTCCAGGACGACTGGACTGACGACTACGCCAAGTCTGAGGCCTTTGAGGCCGAATATAGGGCTGTGACCGACCCTGATGACGGGCAGAAGTGGCCAAAGGGGCTGACTGAGGAAGATGGCAAGCTCTACCGGAATGGTAAGCTGCTGGTCCCCGAGTCCCGAGTGCTCGAGCTGAGTGAGGCTTGGCACCACCACATGATGCACCCAGGGGTCAAGAAGCAAGCCCTGGATATGCAGCGCCGGTTCGAGATCGACCAGATCAGTCTCTACACCGCCATCAAGAAGGTCAGGAAGGGTTGCTCGGTCTGTCAGGCCTGCAATCCCGATAACCGGAACGTCAAGGGGGAAGCCCAATGAACTCCGCTGCCTGACCAGCCCATGGAGAGCGTGGCCATGGACGTCTTCTCCATGCCCGAAGTTCACATTGGCAAGGAGACCTTTGACTGTGTGGTCCTTTGTGTGGACCGCCACAGAGGCTACGTAGTAGCCGTTCCGGCACGCAAAAAGGGGTTGCTTGCCAAGGAAGTGGCAGTCATGATGATTCGTCATTGGCTGACAGTCTTTGACATCCCCCGCACCATTTGCAGTGATCGAGGGCCCCAGTTTACTGGTGGCTGGTTCAAGGCCATGTGTTCCCTCATGGGAATACGTCATGCCAAGAGCGTCGCCTATCTCAGCTGGTCCAACGGCCGGGCTGAAGTGGCTGGAAGGCAGCTGTTCGCGAAGCTGCGCAAGATTCACATCACCAATCCACGTCGGAACTGGTTTGAGGAGATGTGGCCCGCTCTGAAGGCCCATCATGACACCCCCACTCCGGGTGGTTTGTCCCCTCACCAGATTCTGTTCGGCAGGGACCCCCTTGGTCGGGGACTTCCCTTGTCTGGTGATGGTATGGCCATGGACGCCAAGGAATTCTTCGCGCGGCAAGAGGCAACGGCGCGGGACATCCGCCAGCAGCTCGAGAAGGAGCATGCTGAGCGTCAGAAGTCCGCCCCGAGCTCAACAGCGCAAACGTTCAGGGTGGGAGACCCGGTGTGGGTGATCAGACCCCGCCCTATGGGCACCCACTGCACCAAAACCTGGTTCACACCCGGAGAGGTGGTCCGCAGGATTGGTGAGGACACCTACCTCATCAAAGTGGGTCACGGACAGTTCCGGGAGCGCCACGAGAGTCAGCTCCATGAGCGGGAACCCGACCTCCGTGGCCAACATGTTTCCCTGGACTATGCCGCACATGAGGCTGATTCGGACGACGACTATGCTGAGCAGGACGGCTATACCGTCGAGAAGATCCTGGCCCAGCGTCCGAACGCCTCGGCACCCGGAGTCCTGGAGTTCAAGGTTCGTTGGCGAGGCTATGGGCCGTCCCACGACACCGGGGAACCCGTCTCCTCGTTCGTGCCGCGGATTAACACCCCCTTCATGGACTACATCCGCAAGCACAAGACCAAGATCCATGTCTCGGACTTGGCAGCACTCACCTGGGCGATTGCAGCCAGGGGCGCCTGATCACCGCCCTGAGCTCTCCCCTGATGCAGTTTGAGCGCTTGTTAGGTCGACGGATCGTCCCTCACTTGCTTGCTCTCTTCCATCCTCCGGTGACCTGCCATCAGAGTGGCCATATACCCCCCCCTGCTGAATCCAGAGGAGGATGGCCCCTCTCTTCCACCTTTCGTCACTCCCCGCCTGCTGAATCCTTGGGAAACCAGGCAGGGTACTGACCTTGACATTACCTGAGCTCTTAGGGCCTTGAAGCCCATACGACGTTGCGCAACGGATGCCGCTGTCATCGGCATTGTGATTTTTGGGTGTGTGGTCTGGTCCCATGGCACTTGCGGGATCCAGACCAGTCTACGTGTGTCTGCAGACTATATATGGCCTGAACTCAGGCGTTTTCCTGTCGACCCTCCTGCATATTCCTTATCCTGACCGGGGCGTAGTTTGGCGCTCTGTCCAGAGTGTGTTTACACGCCTATTTACCCCGTTTATTGCTTACTTTTCTGCCCCCCAGGATATGTGCATCTTTATGTTGCGTATTGTCAGCCCATCACCGAAATATGGACTGTTGTTCCCCCCCCCGAGGGGATGCGAATCGGAATACGAAGGCGCCCTGAGTCGCCGTGTACATGCTCTTACATAAGGTTGCCGTGTACATGTACATACAGCCTGGTCCAGCCTGGACCAGTACCTAAGTACAGATTCTTCTGTTTGAGTGCCCGTGATACCGTGTGCCCTAGTGGCTGTGATGTGCTGAGATCCTGATGGCGCCAGGCAGGAAGCCCAGTTGCCTGACTACACTCCCAGCGGTCCGCCACTGTCAGTCCCAGTGTGAGCCTACCGACTCGCAGACGCACTTGCAGTCGGGTGGCGACCTCCGGTGTCCTGACCTCGGTCAGTCTGCCTGGGAAACTGGTGGTTTGAGGAGCCGACGCCTCCGCCCAGACGGCATGAGGACTCCCTCATGCATGGCCTTCGTGGTAGTGGGGCGGGGGAAAAGACGGCCTTGATGCCCGATCCCTTATGGAGGAGCTCGTTCGACTTTACCACTCTGGACTCGCGTCGTGGATATGGACATGGTGCGCCCAAGAAAGGACCCGTGGGGACTCTCCCCCAGTCTGCGGCCTTGGGAAGCCTCGGGTAGCCTGATGGATCCTTGTGCTCGCTTTCGACCTGTGGGACCACCTCGGTCGTCGTGTGACGCCTATGTTGGCCGTGTTGCCACTGCCAATGTGGTAGTGACCGTCACAGCAGGCACCCGGTGCACCTGGTATGGGTTAACGGGTCCTTTGGATGCCGAACAATCGCCGCCAGGACCCGGGACTTGATACTTGATACTATACTTGCAGTTACTAACAGCTACAGCACTGTACCTGTCTTACTGAGGATTGTACTGGGCAGCCTAACCCGCGAATCAGCCTGAAGTGAGGATGTGACACCCCCCCCTCCAGGGGATGGTCCTGGGTACCCGCTGCCATGCTTGGGTGTTATCGAGCCCCCCCCAGGGTTTGCTCTAAGGAGGGGGGTGAAGCGGTACCCAGAACATATGGCCCATGGCCCGGAGGCCTGTAAGCCGTCACACCCGTTATGGCCCATGGCCCGGAGGCCTGTGAGCCGTCACACCCGTGCGGAAGCCGTTGACACCGGCTGTCAGCGGGATATCCCTGTTCTCTAACCCGCGAAATCTGGAATCCGGTTTCTAACCATTAAGTCGATGTGGAATTACCATAATTTTACTGTCTTGGTCGATTTGCGGTTAGAAATCGGTGAAATACCCGATTTCTACCGCGATTTCTAATTGTCGTGAAATCGCCGCCAGACGTCGCCCGTTCCGTGCACTGCATTAGATGACTCTGTAAAACGATCTTTCCCGAAGTTAAGACTGAAACAGTCTTCGAGTGATCCGCAAACTTTTCCTTGATAGAACGCATTGCGTCCCAGATTTTTCCCAGAAAATCTGGGCGGCCGAAGGCGCTTTGAACCCCCAAGTGAAATAACAAGGGTTACGAGCGTTCAAGCACCCAAGGACGAATTGACGTGCCTCGTAGGCACTGTGTATGAGGTTTTGCCCCCCATAATCAAAGGATGAGGCCAAAAGATCCCAACTCCATAGGCCCAAAGGGTTATTTATTGTGAGTGTTTCCCAAGAAATGGGCAATCTCACGTACTTGGCGTCCAAGTACGTGTAGAAGTATGTTGAGTTGGCGTTTTCTCCCTCTTTGCTTGCCTCTACATCCGGGGCATATCACTTGTCTTCCCCGGATAGTACATATATGATCTCCATATATATATTGGCAATATATTTTGCGTGCATGCTAAAATCTGGCTTTCCGAAAGGAGGTCAATTTTCGACCAAAGCACTTGCATGCGTGTTAAGGGACCAAAGTTACTCTAGAATATAGGCACACTTTGATTCTAGGCCACTAGGTTGGGTGTAGAAGGCGAGGGTAGGGATGTATGCCATTTTTGGTGTCATATCACGTGCCCATTTGGCGGTTGCACCATTCCAAGACTAACGCGCCAATTGACCCCATATCGCACGAAGCCCTTCGTTGTACTCCCAACCAACACTCGCAAGCCTAACCTCCGTGAAGGGACGCTTGTGGAGCGCCCCCGAAGCGATGCGTTGCGAGCAAGGTGTGTTTTTTGCAATGTTCCATACTTGCATGTGCCCACTTGGGAGGCAGCGCGCGCGGCCTTCCAAAGTGCCCCAAGCCGAGCACATATGTGGATTCGAAGGTCATTGGTGTCGAGTCATCATGTTTAGAAGGATTGGTTGATTACTCAATCCAAGCCGAAGATATCATAATATATTTGTGTAGTTTTCAGGGCACTTTTGCGTGTTTTTTCGCCAATATTGCTGTTTTTTGCCCGTCATGATGTCAAGTGGCGACCGTGTATCTCAACGTTGCGCCCAATTGACATCATGACCCAAGTATGTTATGAGGGTACATACTTCGATGCCCAACATATCTTGGGCCAGGCGAACAACTCCCCTTGGGCTTGGCATACCGTGGCCGCCATGTTGGCGATTTGGGACAATCGCAAATCATGGGCTCACTTGGCGACCCTGCCATTCCCAAAACCGGAGGGGTTTGGGCGACGCCCAAAAGATATGTTGGACGCATCCGACTTGATACCAGTCCTATGGCACACTCCGGTCCAAGTCGGGCATGTGCCTCATTTGCCCCAACCATGAGTGTGCGCATTTTCGGCCATTTTGAGCAATTTTCCACATTTTCTGACCGCCGTGCACCATGTTCAGCCCCCTCGTGCACGCCGGACGCATGGACCAATGGACCATATATGACATGGGTGTTATGGATATTGGTCACCATGGTTCGCACACCACGTGGGCGAAGCGGAGCAACCTTCGTCAAGCTGCTAGCCCAAAGTGAGTGTTGACGATTTTGCCATCTTGGCAATTGTGGACCCAATTTGGATCATCACCACGCCAAGTGGCATTGAAATCTTTGAGCGCCAAGGGCATGGGAGTCTTCGTTGAACTCCCACTGGATGGCATATGGAATGGCGGATCCGATCTCCAAGCCGGCGTGGAGATATACCATTGAGGGTACCCCGGATTTTGGCTCATTTTGAGCAGCCAAAATGACCCCCTTTTGGGACCCCAATTTCACCCCCCCGTGTGGTCAATTGGCGGCCCCATATCTCTTTGCCCACAAATAGCCTGGACCCAATTTCAAGTTCTACACTCAGATATTGGTCCTAGGTCCTGCCTCCCATCCTGTGAGCCATTGGCCTTGCCCTGGCCGGGTGAGCCACGCGTTGGAATGACGCAAATTTTGGTAATTTTGGCATCAGGACCCCACTTGACGAACCAGTGGTGCCCTGATGCCGAGACCTCAGAGGGAGCCAGGTTGGGTGAGGGCTCCAGGGAGTTCATACTCAAAGGGCATAGGGTCAGTTACCTCGTCCCTACCTCTGGCGGGTCCAGACAAGGGGTCAATTTTGGAGATTTTTGAGCTAATATCAGTTTGGGCTGAAACAGCCCATTTTCAGCTACCAACTCCTAGGGGATAATGGCGGGGCAATATCTCTGGCTCAGAGGGGAGTTGTGACCTGCCGTTGAGGAATCATGGGGAGCCATGGTTGGTTGGCCTTGGAGCCCCTTAGTTCCCAGGAACTCGCGTGTGGCTGGGCGGGACACCTCCCCTAATGGCAGGGTTTCAGGGTCTGGAGTGAGCAGGGCATGGGTTGTGTTTGAGCCCCCGCCCCCAGCAGCTACTGAGAGGGTCGGACCTGGGATTGGGATATGAGTTGGGACTGAGTGTCTATTGTCCTACGATGCCCTTACCCCAGTCCAGTCTTAACCCCATGTGTACATATCCTGATGTGTTGCTGTACATACTTTTGTTCCCTTGTTTCAGAGTGGCAAGGATCCTGAAACGCTTTGTCACATGAAACGACCGTGATGATGCCCCTGTGAGCGCAGTGCTTTGCCTGCCTGCTTGCTTGTGCGTGTCCACCGCAGCGTCCCGTGGCTAGGCCCCCCACGGGAACGCGTCACCACAACATGCTGGTACAACATGCCAATGTCGAACACAACACAATGCAAGCACTCAACGGTATATACAAGCGATGCCAATTGTACATCCAAAAGGTTAAGTCGGCGAATGACGTAACTGCTATGTGGCGCCTTTGTGCGAAGGCGGCGATAGAGTGGCTGCAGTTTGTCGCACTGTGCATCGCATCTGTACCTATATACTGTATATAGTGTGGAGTGGCTTCTATCATGACGTTCATACCGATAATGACGTTCGTACCCGGATTTCAGATTTCAGGTTAGGTCAGTTTGCACAAACAAGAAATCGAGCTCAACAACGCACCGCACGCACCACCAACTACCTGGTCAATTCAGATAACTTTGAGTAGACTGACGATGATGTGAGCAAAATGCTGAACTCATGCAATTATGGATGGATTCCATTCAAAGCAGAATGTCCCTCGTCCCCGTGCGACAAGTCTTTTACTACTTCCACTCCACATCACAGCATCTCATGGTATGGTGCAGGTGCAGGTGCTGAGACTGGCGGGGGGATTCGATACCCATGGCGCTGTGCACGTTTCTGGTGGTGTGGAATGTGCCTGTTTGTGTTCCTTCAGGTGTTGGATGTGATGCGTTCTTCTGTGGTTGTGTGTATTGACACGGGTTGTTGTACCTTCACCTCGAAATTTCATTAATTACATCAGTGTTGCATACACTGCATTGTGATCAGACCACCCACCGGTGATTAAATCTATCACCCCTGTGTCAATCAATTCCACTCCTCTATACCAGATACTGTCTACAGATCCACCATGCACCGAAGTTTTCGAGTTTTCTGGTGTTCCCAGAGCATAGCCATTCGCAATCAAAAGTTTGTAAGGAAGCGAGTTCCACAGTTGTATCTGCTCATCACTCCACCCGCTCTGCCTCAGAAAAACTGCATTTGTTTCAAGCTGATCAGAATTGAAGTCGCCAATTATTATGTCTGATCCTTGGCCTATCATTGTCTGTATGGTGTATGTCTTTATATTTGTGATAAGTTCAGTAGAGTCATTTCGGTGCCGGCTTTCATCCGGCCCACCACCACATAAATGCGCACAACCAATGCTCATTTGTTTACCAGTGTCTCTATGTCGGAGGGTTACAATCACATTAATCCTGTGTGTGAGGCAAGGCGTAGCATCTTTTTCAGTGTCAGTAAAGTTGGTATTCATCAATAACCAAGGTGAGTCTCGCCTCAGTAATACGGATATTGTGTCCCACTTCGAGGTTGCAACATTTACAACCACCTCATGTGGTGTCCGATTCAAACGTGTTTTCAGAAATGCTTCTGTAGGCGACTCCTGCAAAAAGATTGCATCTGCGTTGTTCGCGTTTTTTATCAGATATTCAACCTTTTCGTTTTTCCTTTCTGTATATCCATGTACTTCCCAGGCAAAGTTTGCGCTGATAACGGTAATGGCATCGGATATTGGGATGCGCTTCTGTAGCTTGCGGTGATGATGTTCCGCAAGCACAGGCGGCACAGTTCTGGGCACGCTTGCGTTCCGAGCCGACAGTTTGCTGCCTGTTTTCTTCTTGTATGGTTCGTATTTCACAGCGGTGGATGTCTGTTTTCGTGCCACAGATATTGGGGTCCCAGGTGACGTTTGGAAATGTTTCTCACAGGGATAGGCCATATCTGCATCTGCAGTCCGCAGTAGGTGACATTCTGTGCCATGCTGTTTCATTCGACTGAAATCATACATGTGTGCAAGGTGTGTTCGTTGTTTGCTACTTGTACTCGTGTATCTGGTAGTATCTGCGCCCTCCCGTTTCTTTTTGTTGGCGAAGGTTTCCCGGCAATCCCAATGCCACTTCAGGTTGTTCTTCAGGAAGTCACATGTTGCTTCGGTGTAACCATTCTCATCCCAATTGACGTGCGGCATTTTTTCTACATTACATTACCTTTTTTCTTTTTCAAGTCAAAGAGCTCCGAGATGCACGGAGATTTTGAAGACATTTACCCCACGATTGCATGATGGCGCACGTGTATGCATATCGCGGGAGGTGGAACTGTTGTACACTGCCCGCATGGTTAGGAGGAGAAAGGAATCAACAGAAAGATTGATAGGATTTATTGATTTGGTAATTGGACATGAGCAGTTTGCGTTTAGAGGACGGGAAGTGAGATTGTCAACCAATCCAGTAAAATGGGTCACACCGGCTCACAGTATATAGCAAGTGAACATGATTCCAGCCCTTTTCGCGGATCAACTGCTAGACCTCATACAAACCGTGGCACAAGAAACCCATGCACTGTTGCATTACCGGTGATGAGTGGGTGCCATCGCTGTAGATGACAGTTGACCGTGACCCCCACCAGATGATCCACGGTGCCAGGAGATTTGCATGAATCCATCGCGGTGTAGGGAAACGGGAATATACAGTAGTGTTAATCGATAAAATGACCACACAAAAGATTCGTTTTCCATACTATGATGAACGTCTGGGAAATGTCTTTTGTACAGAACAAATTTCTCAAATTGTACCAGACATCCGAAACACATTTTGAGCTGTATGTGAGACACCCACCGGAGCAGACAGAGGCAATACCTGGTCATGTATACCCTGTGATTCAGTCACTTGTGTGGCAAGCAGCTAGTGCACTTTTTGGGGGGGCACGTGAAGGGTCTTGAAAATGCAAATGTCAGGGGATAGCAGCTTACCACCAGAGCAGCTTATGCCACGGCACGAAAGTGCTATGTTCATTAAACTGATTGATCGACGGGTTCACCATCTTCTGCCTCGTGTCACCACGCACGTAAGTTGCAGGGTACCACAAAGCTAACCAAGTAGGCGAAATCTACCTTACTGACTCACAATTCCAACGTTTCCGAATTGACAGCGTTTCCCATACCCCATAAATTTTCCCAGATTGGACCCTTTCCAAATTGACAGCGTTTCCCATATCCCGTAAAATTTCCTAGATTGGACCGTTTCCAAATTGACAGTGTTTCCTGTATCCCATAAAATTTCCCTGATATGGAATCATACAACGTTACAGCGAATAATTGGGTGGACTATCGGGGTCCGATACCCTGCAGACCCGAACAACTTGCCGTTACAATGTCGATTCATGTTCATCGGGTATTTTGATGCCACACTGGGTGTAGATGCTGACTACCGGAGGCATCGATTGGGCTCCATATTATTGTCAAAGCTTCAACAAAATTTTGATGAGTACGTGTACAACCGTAAAAACAGGGGGAAGACCTTGCATTGAAATCAACCACACCACACCACATCGAAGGGCCAACAGAGTCCGGTTTGCCCGTAAAAAAAGGCTACTTCCTTACTATCCCTGCTCAGCCCCCCCACGCCCGGCCCGGGACGTCTATGCCTGTGTGCAGAGACACTCTCGATTACACTGTTCGAGTATGATATCAGACGTTGTTTGACATGAACCTGGTTCCGATTAAGGAAAAAATGGCACCCAGGTATTAGGGAGTGTTTGACTGACAGGGATACTCGTCTGGTATCTTCAGACTTCTGGAGTCTTTGTACCCTCAAGACAGGAACCAACAGAGGTGCTCGACCGCGCGATCCTGAAGCTATTTGGTGTAACATTTGTGGTTGTTCGGGTCATTTTGATCCTGCCACCAAACTCTCGTATGTCACAATTTCAATACTGCGATCTGACGCGCCACGATCTTCCAGAGCTCCGTGCATTACAAGGACGGTTGTTCCCTGTCAATCATACAACGGAGTTTAATGCGAGTCTTTTATCGGTTGATGTGATCTCCATTTTGGCTTTTCACAATGACAAAATGGTCGGTGTTGCAACCGGGCGGGTCAGACCTTGCAAATTTCGCCTGAACAAATACCATGGTTACATCACCACACTGGGTGTGGATGCTGACTACCGCAGGCATTGATTGGGCTCCGTATTAGTGTCAAAGCTTCAACGAAATTTGGAAACGAGGGATTGTGAGTACGTGTATCTGCACTGCAAGGCGGATAATGACACGGCACTTGCATTCTACACAAGCCAGGGGTACAGAGTTGTGCGACGCCTGCGCGGGTATTATATTATCAACCACACCGTGCACGCCGCATATGTTGTCAGGAAGGAACTACCACTATCACTTTGGAGGGTGTTGTATTCTCCATAGAAGGAACGGTTAGGAAAACAACCTGGTGCGGTAAAATCAAAAAGGATGAGTGGGAGTGCTACCCGGTTGTAACCACGCAGACCAAGGAAATACATAAAAAAATGCCTCACGTGTGGTCATATTGGGACGGGCCAGGATCACAGCTGATTGACGATTGTGTGCAAAGTTGGTTTCAACACCTACCTGGATGGCAAGTGTCTCTGCTGGACAAGCAGGACTGCCTGGGTTTGGGTTTGGGTTTGGGTGAGTGGTTTGACAATTTGACGGCGACGACCCGATCGGACGTTGTTTGACTGTCTCTGTTGTATCAGTTTGGTGGCCTGTGGTCGGATGGCAGCACCTTGCTTCTGCGCGATTTCAGGTGGCTGGCCAATTGTGTTCATTGCCAATTGCTGGCTCATAGAACTGCGGGTCGCCCGTACATCGAAAGTTGGTTTCTGTATGCACCGCACGTACACGATCCGTTGATCAAGTTTGGGTTGCGCACACTCCTCTCGATTCTGAAAACTGTGCCACATACAAATCAGATTGCCTATGCCCGTGGTGCATGCACAGGCAACAACCATTATTTTATGATTTATCAGGCATTCTGTCACTCAGTTCATACCAACAAGGCCTTTAGGGACATGTTTTGTTGTGTGCGCTGGTTCAATACAACCGGCTGCTTCTACAATCCTCTGATACCGTTGACGAAACACAACGGGCTAACAAAATTTACAAAAATGCATCGTCCACTGTATAAATGGGTTCCGTTCCCAGTTGCATATTACATATTGGTCGTTATACTTTCGGTTGTCGTCATACTCGGACAGAAATACTGACATCAAACAGGCAACGAGGAATGGAAAAACCTTCTTTGTGACCGTGCATTCTGGGCGCAAGCTTATACTTACCTGAAGTCACATAGTATTGCAGTGGATCCCCTTGTCTCTCCACCGTAAAGAAGGTCCCTACCAGGACCGGCCCCCCCTGTGCCCCTTCCGCCTGTCACCCCTGCTGACTTGCTCCTGATCAACGATTGCATTTATCAAAATCGAGGGTCCAAAAACCAAAAATGTAGAAAATCCAATCCTCCTTCAACCCTGAACAGCAATCAGATCCCACAAATACAGCAATAACCCGATCCACATTCCAATACACACTGCGGGCTTCCATTCAGCACACCGGTCGTCCCACGGTGGCGGGCATGTACAAGAATTGCACCACAGAGGAAAGCCCTGAAATTGGCATATGAACACAAATAAAGCAAAGTTGGGGAAGGATGGAAACGTACACAATCACAGCCATAGACCCCTCATTCCCTGGACTCAAGACCTTCCCTTGACTCACCAACATGATGCCCTGAACCCAGTCAAATAAGATGGCTAAATGCCATGTGTCAAAAGTCACTACACAAACCCCAAAAATGTGTTCGGCCCGGAGCCTATATATCCTGCCCAATAGGGGAGGTGGCGTGTCATGGCCTAGAGTGGCACTCAGGACCATGCCCTACCCTGACATAACCTTGGTTGGACTTGGGGTCGATTGGGCTCGGAGATATGCCCCATGAGTTTGAACTCATAAGATGCCAAAAACTTCCAATTCACACCATATTGGCCACATATCAAATATATGCTCAAAATTGAAGTTACCACTTATCCGAAGGCTCAAAGTATGCATGGAATCGAAGTCTAGTATTCTTGGAGGATAGAGACCAAAGGTCAATGCCCATGTATATCCCCACTTTACCCTCGAAACTCCTTCCGATATGGGCGCACCGCACCGCCCAAGTCAGCCCATGATCTTGAGATCAATTCTTGTTATCCTTCGAGCGCCAAGCCAAATGGAGTACGCGATCCGGCATATGGTGCTGTTGAAGCGGTACCCAGAACCCCCTGGCTAGGGTAGGGCATACAACCGGTCTCCGGTCCACTAACCCCATGTACGGAAGGGAAGACGCCCGTTGACGCCCGATGCGAGCCCGGCGGGAGCGTGTTCCGTGCAGTAAAGCCCCGCATCGGCAACGGATGCACCGCCAGCGGAGATTTATATATCAGAATATCAGGAATCAACAGGGTTTTATTTTCATATTGTTTCCGTCAATTTTTACGCTTCCG
The DNA here is from genome assembly GCA_964036045.1 of Eutreptiella sp. 'Long Island Sound 2002'. Taxonomy (NCBI): domain Eukaryota; phylum Euglenozoa; class Euglenophyceae; order Eutreptiales; family Eutreptiaceae; genus Eutreptiella; species Eutreptiella sp. 'Long Island Sound 2002'. Next base: position 63,446,937 of record OZ038388.1, on the reverse strand, counting down.
TTCTGATATTCACTGTTTTGACAGCTGGCGGTTAGTTCGCGAATTTAGCGTAACCGCCAGATTAACTATTATATACAGATATTTTAGCGCAATCCGTGACGAAGACTCTAAAGTCTTCAGGAATTGCATTGATGCATCCGCAATTTTCAAATTGTACACTCGCAACCTTAATCCGAATTTTTCAGGATGTCGAAATCGGATTTTCGACTTCGACATCCCCGCACTTGATATGACCTCTTTCAAGTGGACCTACGTGCTTCCCTATGCACGAATCAACTTTCCTTTTGTCTTGCCCTCGATTTGTCTTAGAGATATGGGCAAAACAAAGTTGATTCCTGAGGCCACTTGTGAGGGTCATATCTCGTGCCGATTGCGAGGAATGACAATAAGGAAACGTGGGATGTATTGACAATACTCCCGACGTAATTTGAGAAGCTTTATATGCCTTGCGTCCCCACACGTGCGCGCTAGCGTAATGGATCATGGTCAAGAGGGTAGAGTTTGCGTTATAACTCTTTGGCATTGTTATTGCGTGCGTTAAGATAACTTTCGAGTGTAGCGCGCGAGTGTTGGTGTTGCATAGGAAACTTCCTTGAGTTCCTATGAGCCATTGACACAAAGTTATGCCCTTGGAGGGGCATGACATATCGTGGGGGGAGCTACCTTTTTGGGCAATATGTGGTATGTGCCATGTGTTGTATTGCGTGCCCATTTGGCGGGTTTGGCTAAGAGCGATACACCCACCAATGGACCTCATATTGCACGAGGCCCTTCCTTACACTCCTCACCATAAATTGCAAGCCTAACCTTCGTGGAGGAAAGCTTGTGTGGCGATCCCAAAGCGATGCGTTGGGAGCAAGGTGTGTATTTTGCAATTTTCCGTATTTTCATGTGCCCACTTGGGAAGTGGCGCTCGTGACCTTGCAACGCGCCCCAAGTGGAGCACATATGTGGTATCGAAGGTCATTGGTGTCAAGTCATTGTGTTTAAAAGGATTGGTTGATAACTCAATCCAAGCCGAAGATATTATAATATATTTGTGTAGCTTTCAAGGCACTTTTGCGTGTCTTTTCGCCAATATTGCTGTTTTTTGCCCGTCATGATGTCAAGTGGCGACCGTGTATCTCAACGTTGCGCACAATTGACATCATGCCTCAAGTATGTTATGAGGGTACATACTTCGGTGCCCAACATATCCCCGACCCGGCGAATAACTCCTCTTGGGCTTGGCATACCGTGGCCGCCATGCTGGCGATTTGGGACTATCCAAAATCATGGGCTCACTTGGCGACCCTGCCATTCCCAATACCGGAGGAGTTGGGCGACGCCCAAAAGATATGTTGGACACATATGACTTGATACCAATCCTATGGCACACTGCGGTCCAAGTCGGGCATGTGCCTCATTTGTCCCAACCATGAGTGTGCGCATTTTCGGCCATTTTGAGCAATTTTCCACATTCTCTGCCCGCCGTGCACCATGTTCAGCGGCCTCGTGCACGCCGGACGCATGGACCAATGGACCAGACAAGACATGGGTGATATGGACATTGGTCCCCATGGCTCGCACACAACGTGGGCTAAGCGGAGCAAACTTCGTTAAGGTGCTAGCCCAAAGTGAGTGTGGACAATCTTGCCATTTTGGAACTTGTGGACCCAATTGGGATTGTCACCACGCCAGGTGGCATGGAGATCCTTGAAAGCCAAGGTCATGGGAGTCTCGGTTGGACTCCCGGTGGATCTCGAATGGAATGGCAGATCCGATCTCCAAGCCGGCGTGGAGATATAATATTTGGGAGCAACCCCAAATTTTGGCTCATTTCGAGCAGCCAAAATGACCCCCTTTTGGGACCCCAATTTCACCTCCCCGTGTGGTCGATTGGCGGCCCCATATCTCTATGCCCACAGGGAGCCCGGACCGAATTCCACGTTGTACACTCAGATAGAGTTCCTACGTCCTGCCTTCTGTCCTGTGAGCCATTGGCCTTGCCCTGGCCGGGCGAGCCACGCGTGGGAATGACGCCAATTTTGGTAATTTTGGCATCATGACCCCACTTGACGAACCCTTGGTGCCCTGATGCCGGGACCTCAGAGGGAACCAGGTTGGGTGAGGGCTCCGTAGAATTCGTACTCAAAGGGCATAGGGTCAGTTACCTCGTCCCTACCTCTGGCGGGTCCAGACAAGGGGTCAATTTTGGAGATTTTTGAGCTAATATCAGTTTGGGCTGAAACAGCCCATTTTCAGCTACCAACTCCTAGGGGATAATGGCAGGGCCATATCTCTCGCTCAGAGGGGAGTTCAGACTTGCAGTTAAGGGAGCATAGGGAGCTATTGTCAGTTGGCCTTGGAGCATCTTGGTTCCCAGGAACTCGCCTGTGGCCGGGCGGGACACCCCCCCTTTTGGCAGGGTTTCAGGGTCCGGACTGAGCAGGGCATGGGGTGTGTTTGAGCCCCCGCCCCCACCAGCCACTGGGAGGGTCGGACCTGGGATTGGGATATGAGATGGGACTGAGTGTCTTTTGTCCTGTGATGCCCTTACACCAGTCCAATCTTAACCCCATGTGTACATATCTTGATGTGTTGCTGTACATACTTTTGTTCCCTTGTTTCAGAGTGGCAAGGATCCTGAAACGCTTTGTCACATGACACGAGCATAATGATGCCCTTGTGAGCGTAGTGCTTTGCCTGCCTGCTCACCTGTGCTTGTCCACCGCAGCGTCCCGTGGCCAGGCCCCCCACGGGAACGCGTCCAAAGCGTTTCACCGCCGCGGGGTTACCTCTCCCTCGCGTGCCACTCGGGGCCACCAACCCCGAGCAGCGCGGCGCAGCAGCTCGCAGCTCGCAGCTCGCAGCGCAGCGCAGCGGCCCGCAGCGTCGCCCAGAACATCTGAGCGACCACGGAAGCGCCGCGACCGTGAAGGAGGTGCACAGACCAGGACTCCTGCATCAGCGAGTCCCATCGCCCGACCAGCAAGGTTGCGTCAACCACCTCCACAACCACCGGCTGACCAGCACCAGCCGCACTCCCAGTCCAGTGCTACATCACCCACCTCAACAACCACCCCAGGACCACCCCATCGAGAGCACCGATGGTGAACTGGGACGAGGCGGGCAAGACGTGGCCGCAGCCCCATCCCCATGCAGCGCGCCTACTGCGTGGGTTGCTGTGGGGGCAGCAATACCGCCACAGCAATCCCCAGTGCGAAGGCGGCATGCCCGGGAGCTTCGAGCTCCGTGACGACATGGGCGAGGACCGCCTCAGGGCAGTGGAGGAATGGCTGCGGGCGGAAGGGTATGAGTACCGCTTCCGCCGCAAGCGCTGGAGGACCTGGACCCGCCCGGACAGGCCCGGAGAAGGGCTGCGCCCCTACGGGGTTGAGGAGGACGAGAAGCCCAACGAGTACCCGTCGGGCGCCTTGATCAACGTCTCCATGTGGGACATGATCGAGAAGGAGTTCCCGGAGCTGGGGAACGAGCGCCGGCTGCAGGGCAGCAGCAGCAGCGGCGCGTCTCCTGGGAAGGAGAAGCGTTCCGCCGGGGACAGGAGGCGGGACAGGAAGTGGCGGGAGTACCAGGAGTCCCTGGCCGCCGAAGCCGCCCAAGGCGCCAGGGGCGGAACCCCAGCCCACAGTCCCCAACGGGCCAATGGTGGTCACCACCCCGGCCACACCACCCTTGGTGACTTCCTGGAAGTCGCCAAGCAGACCAAGGCCAAGCCCCGTCAGCTGCTCCTGAGGAAGTCAGGCCCCAGCAGCGACCTGGAGTCGGCCCACCGTGGAGGATGCCGGCCGACCAGGCCAGCTCCAGCGGCAGCGTCGCTCCCCACGAAAGGGATGTGGCGCGCGCTTGCGAGCGCACCTGTGGGGTGCCCTGCAACCTTCCGGTTGCCCGGCAACAGGCCACGCAGCAGAACGCTGCCGTGGAGGGCGCCGTCGGCATCGCCCATGAGGAGGCCACCGAGCCGGGCAGAGGCATGGACTACCACGCCTCGACTGTGGCAGCCATTGCGGCCGGTCTCACGGCTGCGGCCGCGCACGAGGCAGTGGCTGCTCGGATCAGGGGTGAGGTGGCGGCAACCGCCGAGGAAGCCCGCCTGACGCAGGAGGCCATTGCCTGCAAGGAGGCCGAGGTGAAGGCGCTGGAAGAGGCGCTTGCCCAAGAGAGGGCAAAGAAGGAGGCGGAGGAAAGGGCCCACGCCGAAGCAACGGCTAAGGCCCAGGCGGACGCCGCCAAGAAGGACGCCATCGAGGCCGCGCGACGGAAGGTCGCTGAGGAGGGGGCCAAGACGGAGGCGAAAGTTGGCGGCGTTGGAAGCGGAGAAGGCGCTGCTGCAGCAGACCTGGGAAGCCGAGGCGGCTCGTGCCCGGGAGGAGGCCGAAAGGCGAGCTGCCGCAGCCACCTCCGCCGCAATGGAGGAGGCAGAGGCCAAACTCCGCCGCGAGACTCCCCCGGGAGGATCACGAGTGGAGACCCTTCGAAATCTTTTCGAAGGGGACGCCTCTTCCAAGATGACGCTGGATGAGGCGGACACGGGCAGCAGTGGGAGCAGTGGCCCCACTGCCCATCGACGGAGGAAGGGCAAGGAGAAGACCCCCGAGAGGCCGCGGGGGCCAGCGGGTGGACACCCCCACGACAGTGACCCCTCCTTCACCGCCAGCGACGGGCATGAACGAGGCCGCCGACATCGCCGAGTGGTGATTTGGACGGGCGGAGGAGGCAGAGACGTCCCCATGGAGCCGGAAGGTGAGGATGAGGATCACCCTCCTCCCTACCGGAGCTCGGAGTCTTCCGAGACCGAGACGCCCAGGTGGGGCGACATGGACGAGGATGACGACATGGACTTCGACATCACGAAGAAGCGCCCATCCTCGGACCCACCGAGGCGACCCGGCGGAGACCCACCGGGACCCCCTGGCGGAGGACCATCAGGACGCCCTGGGGGACGCCCACCAAGTGGACCCCCTGGAGGCGGACCACCGGGCGGGGGAGGACCCCCTGGACCGGGCGGACCCGGCGGAGGCCCTCCTGGAGGACCCCCTGGGGACCCCGACGACCCACCAGGGGACGGCGACCCGGATGCCACCTGGCGGTGGATTGTCTACCTCCGCAGGAGGGTCCAGTTCCTCGAGCGCGAGGTAGACACGGGCAAGGGCGAGATGACTCGCATCGCCAGGGTCGCCGCGCGCGCTCAGAGGGAGCTGGACATCGCCAAGATCGAGATGGTCAAGAGCGCCGGGGTCGCCACTGCCAGCCAGAAGCTGCTGGACATCGCCAGGGGCGAGACCAGGTCGCTGAACACCGTCATCAGCGGCCTGCAGCAGAGGCTGGACGCGCTGGAAGCCCGTGGGAGCGTCGGTAGCGACCACCCACCCCTGGAGTCTGGCTCGTCGGACGACGGCTGGGGACCCGGACCAGGTCCAGGCAGACCCCACGCCCCCGGCGGAGCCCCCAGAAGTCGCCCCAGCGCCAGTGCCCCCTCCCTCAGCGCCCCCTCTCACCACAGCGCGGGCCGCCGCAAGGAACGCGTGCCGCCCGGCAGTGGCAGTGAGGATTGGCGTGACGAGTGGCTCAGCGCGGACTACCACAACGCCGTGCCGCACCGCGGACGCCGGTACGCCCCCGACGCCCCGCACCAGCCCCGGAGCCAATCCCAATGGCTGGCGGACGTTATGGTGGACTCAGGGATGAGGTCCCCGGAGGAGACGTGGAATGGGACGTCGGTGGAGGTGAGAACCTGGACCTCGACCTGGAGGAGTTCCACATCAGCCCGCCGCGTGGTGTACGACGGGAGGCCGCTGAACGCAGCCGCCGGCGCCGTGATGAGGAGACATACATGGAAGGTGTACGGCGTGAACATCTGGGTTCAGCGTACATGGAGGAACCGCGGCGTAGCCACAGGGATTCCATGGAGGAGATTGACGTGGCGGCCGTGGGAGTCCGTGGGCGAGGCCGATGGAAACCTCGGTCGACCTCGCGGCCGGCGTTCATGATCTCTGAGGCCGCGGATGCCGCCGTGTGGGAAGACTTGAAGGACATCAAGCCCCCCATGTATGATGGCAACCCCCTCAACCTCGACCGCTTCTTGGAGAAGCTGGACGATTGGGGGGTGACCGTCACTGAAGACATGGATCCCGCAGATGCGGAGAAATATGTCTTCAGACGGTTCAGGTACCGCCTGCTGGAACTGCTCCAAGAGCTATACTTCGTGGCGACCAAGGAGGGGAAAATCAAGACCCTCAAGGAAGCCAAGAAGTGGCTCAACGAGCAGGAGCGGGTGGACGCTCCGCAGGTGGCTGCCAAGCGGTGGAAGTCCATCAAGCTTCAGCATGATGGACGGGAGATCCGCCTACGGGACTGGCGGGACTTCCGAGGGCAATACACCCTCTTCCGCCGCAACGTGGAGGACTGGAACGAGGGTGACGAGCAGGCTCGCCTGCTCTCCATGCTACCGGAAGCATGGATCAAGAGGGTCACCAAGGAGGAAGCCAAGCGGGCTAAGTCCAACCACACGGTCAAGATGATGCTCCCCAAAGAGTATCATACGAACGTGGTGGCTTTGACGAGGAAGAACGTGGCCCGGGATGTCAAACGGCACTCCCTGCGGAACGCTCTCCTCATCACCGTCTCGGGCGATCGCGAGAAGACCGCGATGTGGCGCCTTGACGAGTGTGACGTGAGCGGCCAGACCATCCGTCTGCAGGCCATCCCGGCGCGGATGAGCTGCGACGAGATCCTGGAGTGGGTTGGAGAGGAAGTACTCAAGGAGTACCGGAACCTCCACCACACCCGCGGGTTGAGGCCCGGCGACCGCGACGTCAACTACGTTGGCGAGGGGCCTGGCGGGGAAGCTGCCATGGACCCAGCGGGAGCCGATGGCAATGAAGCTCTCGTCGACGATGACGACAATGATGAGCCCGCCGAGATGGCCGTTTGTGCCTTCGTGGCCCACGACGGCGCGGGGAACAACCAGGGAAGCTGAAAGCCCCTGCAGCCGGGTTGGAAGAAGAAGGAGAAGAGGGACTTTCGCCGCATTGGCGACCCTCCGCTGTCCTTTGGGGAGTTCATACGAGCTCATCCGCAGGGCTGTTTCGTGTGTTATGGGAGGAAGAAAGGCTTCAACCATGACCACCGAACATGCCCCACCCACCAGGCCGACACGGAGGCTTACAAGAAGGCGCACGGGTCGAAGAAGCGTGCGCCCGCGGGTATTCGGGAAGCCAAGGTGGAGGTGGACAAGGACGAGCTCTCCAAACTGATGTCGCAGGGGACCGAGTTGGCAAAGGAGATCCAGGAGATCAAGAGGAACTGGGTCCCCAGGTCGGACAACAAGAACAAGGAGAACAACCAGAATGACCAGAACAAGGACAAGGACAAGAAGACTAGAAGGGGAAGGAAGAAGGGCGTCAACGAGGTTGATGCGGAGGAGAACACCCCTACTTCCACAACCGACGCCCCCTAGTCGAGCCCCTGCAGCCAAGGGCCCCAGCTAGGGCGGTCGCTGATTGGTGTCCTGGGAAGCGCCACACCATCCCAGTCGGGAGTCGGTAAGCACAGAGGGATTGCCGCGGGCGGAAGGCCCGGTCCGGCACCCAGTCGCGGTGGCGGGGTGAGGGCAAGTGAAGGCACGAACCCTTGCACCCGTCCATCCTTCGCGACCAAGAATGTGTTTGATGTACTTCAAGATCTATCCGAGAGTATCGGAGGATCACCCGGACCGCAGCTGGACGCTGCAGATGGGCAGCCTGAGCCCATTGTCCACGACCTGCACCAGTCGCTTGTTGAGCTTCTGGAACGGCCGGAGATCCTGAGCTTGCACGCCGTGCGCCGAGTTGGGCGTGAGCGGCAGTTGCACCTTAAGGTCCGTGCCTTATGCGGGGAAGTGGAAAAGGTCTTCGGCGTGTTGGTGGACGCGGGCGCTCAGGTCAGCTTGGTCAAGGCTGGCCTACTTCCGCCAGAGTATTTGACCGCCAGTCGGAAACCTGTCAGGCTGAAGGTGGCGAACGGCCAGTACATGGTGGGAGGCACGAAGGAAGCGGCCATTGGGCTGCAGTTCGTGAACCATCGTGAGCTGAGCCGCCCAGACCTCGGCAAGGAAATCCTCCTGCACGGTCGCTTCTACGAGGCCGAGATGGACTGGGACATGATTGTTGGGTACGACTTCATGATGGTGAAGGACTCCGGCGTTCTCCCGGCCCAGGCCTCGATGACCCTGTACCAGGACAACCAGCTCTCGTGGCTATCGTCACCTGAGCACCATGTGGATTGCCAATGGATCCACCCGGAACGCAATCAGCTCAAAGTGGCCGCGCTGGACACTGAGCCAACTGGTCCTGCAAACCAGGAGTACGGCGTAAGGCCGGAAGTGGCGAACCGAGTGGTCGCGGACCTGGGAGCGTCGGATCTGGCCCTGGATGCGTTCTCTTCAGGAACCTCCGCCCATCTGCGGGTTTGTGAGAAGTACTGGAGCGCACAGGACTCCGCGTGGAAGAAGCACTGGGGTCCGCATCAGGGTTTGATGTGGATCCGTTGCCCCCGTTGGGACATTCCCAGAGCGATAGCGAAGATTCGCAAGGACCGCTCCAAGGCAGTGCTGGTTATTCCTATGGGATGCACCGAGGATGAAAGTACCCGACATTGGGTAGTCTCATTGACCAACATGACCTTAAACAAGGTCGTCCTACCGGCTGGAGAGAGTGTCTATCAGGACGCTAAGGGACAGCCCATGCCCCCCCAGAGATGGCCAACGGAATTCCACTATGTGGATGGGGGCCTTGATCAGGCCGAAGCCACGGATTTCGTGTGTGTCAACCGCATCATAGCGGAGCCATGGAGGCAATGCTTTGCGGTTCCCCCTGTTGACATCGGGGAATAGGAAGACCCCCTCACAGAAGAGGAGTTGGATCTGGTTCAGGGGTATATGGATCAGCCCTTTCACGACTGGGGAAGCCAGCGTGAGGGCAAGGGCCAGGATAAAGCCTGGTGGGAAGTGGACTCGATCGTCTCTGGTTCCTATGATGGGAACACCTTCGTTCAGAGGATGCTTGACCACCTGTCCAGCCAGGACGAGCCAATCGGGGGTAACCCACCCACCTACGGCGATCTATTCCGAGGCAAGACCAGAGATGGCCTTTTGGGCCACCTGAAAAGACCGCCCGAGCCGAAGCCGAGCGGGGTCGCTACCCCTCAAGTAAGCTCAGTGGTCCAGGTGCCCGGAAAAGCCAAGGCGGAGTCCGATGACTGCCCATAGATCCAGGCATTGAGGGCCAGGCTGACGCAGAAGTATGGTGATACCTTCTTCAGCGGAAAGCCTGTGTTTCCCCCACCGGTGCGTGGACCGTATGGCGAGGCCAAGATACGACTGAAGCAGGACCCCCGTGTGTACCGGCACCGGGAGTTTGCCCTGAGGGGCGAGAGGAAAGAGGCCATGGAGAAGATCCTCCGTGACTTCATCGAGAGAGGCTCGCTTGAGCCGTGCCACTCCGAGTGGGCCTCTCCGTGCTTCGTCGTCCCCAAGAAGGTGGCCGGTGAGTGGCGGCTCGTGGTCGACTACCGCGGCCTAAACGCCCAAACGCAGCATGATAGCTATGCGCTTCCCCTCATTGAGGACATGCTGCAAAAACAACACCGGCGGTGGATCTTCACGGTGATTGACCTGAAACATGGTTATCATCAGATGCCTCTCACCGAGAAGTCCCGTGCCTGCACAGCCATGAGCACCCCACTTGGACCTCTCCAGTGGAAGGTGATGCCCATGGGCGTTACCAACGGCAATGCGGCTTTTCAGCGGATGCTGGAGAACCTGCTTGAGCCGGTGCGTGACTGTGCGGACCCCTTCGTGGACGACGTGATCATCGCATCCGGTGACCCCAGTATGAGCTACGAGGAGCTCCTGGAGGCACATGAGAGGGACGTCACTCGAGTGCTGGACCTTCTGGTTCGGCACAAGCTCTAGGGCAGCAGTGACAAGGCCACCATTGCGGTAAGCAAGGTGGTCTTCGCTGGCCACGTAGTCGGGAACGGGCAGCGAAAGCCCATACCTGGCAAGGTGGCTGCGATTGAGCACTGGGAAAAGCCCAAGACGGTCTCTGAGCTACGGGCGTATCTGGGGTTCTGCAACTACTACTCGGGGTATATCAAAATGTATGCCGAGTATGCAGCCCCCATGACGACCGTGCTCAAGGGCAACCGAGAGGAGACCAAGAAGGCGTCCAAGAAGGCTCTGGTCTGCAATGCTGATTCCGACCGTGCCTTTGAGGCGATGAAGCAGGCGCTGCTATCCGCAGTGGGTCTGCACCTCGTGGATCCCGACCGAGGGTTCGTCCTGCGCACCGACGCTTCCGACTACGCCGTTGGCGCTGTGTTGGAGCAAGTGCTTGACGATGGGAGGCACGTGCCCGTGGCCTTCTGGTGCCGAGTCCTGGCGGAAGGCCAGTGACAGACATGGACGCCCCGAGAAAAGGAGGTGTATGCCATCGTCATGGCTCTCAGGAGTGGGCTGGGTACATAGCCCTCCATCCCATCACCGTCTGCACCGACCATCAGAGTCTGCAGACGTGGCACAAGGAGCACGTGGACACCCCCTCTGGTCCCGCCTCCCGACGGGCAAGATGGCATGAGACCTTGGCCAAGTTCGACCTCACGGTTGTGTATATTCCTGGGAAGAATAACACCGTGGCGGACTGTCTCAGCAGGTGGGCCTATCCCGCCAGCAAGGGCATGACGGATATCTCTGCCCATGGCGATGAGGCTGAGACCGCTGAAGCCAAGAGGATCATTGAGATGGAGCGCCTGATGGAGGAGGAGGGTGTAAAATGCTTCGTCGTCATGGCTGCGGATGCCCCCCTCGGAACGAGGATGGGCAGAGCGGTCAGAGTACTCGCCCCTGATGGAGCTGAGTCCGACAAGCACCTCTTCCCTGAGTCTTGCCTCCAGGACGACTGGACCGACAACTACGCCAAGTCTGAGGCCTTTGCGGCCGAGTATAGGGCTGTGACCGACCCCCACGACGGGCAGAAGTGACCAAAGGGGCTGACTGAGGAAGATGGCAAGCTCTACCGGAACGGTAAGCTGCTAGTACCGGAGTCCCGGGTGCTCGAGCTGTGCGAGGCTTGGCACCACCACATGCTGCACCCAGGGGTCAAGAAGCAAGCCCTTGACATGCAGCGCCGGTTCGAGATCGACCATATCGCTCTCTACACCGCCATCAAGAAGGTCAGGAAGGGTTGCTCGGTCTGTCAGGCCTGCGATCCCGATAACCGGAACGTCAAGGGGGAAGCCCAATGGACCCCGGTTCCTGACCAGCCCATGGAGAGCGTGGCCATGGACGTCTTCTCCATGCCCGAAGTGCACATTGGCAAGGAGACCTTTTACTGTGTGGTTCTTTGTGTGGATTGCCACAGTGGCTACGTAGTAGCCGTTCCGGCACGGAAAAAGGGGTTGCTTGCCAAGGAAGTGGCAGTCATGATGATTCGTCATTGGCTGAGCTGGGGGTAGCCTCATTGATCCTTGTGGTCGCTCTCGACCTGTGGGACCACCTCGGTCGTCGTGTGACGCCTATGTTGGCCGTGTATGCCACTGCCACTGTGGTGGTGACCGTAGCAGCCGGCACCCGGTGCGCCTGGTATGGGTTAACGGGTCCTTTGGATGCCGAACAATCGCCGCCAGGACCCAGGACTTGATACTTGATACTATACTTGCAGTTACTAACAGCTACAGCACCGTACTTGTCTTACTGTGGGATTTGGGCAGCCTAACCTGCGAATCAGCCTGAAGTGAGGATGTGACACCCGCCCCCTTCAGGAAATGGTCCTTGGTACCCGCTGCCATGCGTGGGTGTTATGGAGCCCCCCCCAGGGTTTGCTCTAAGGAGGGGGGTGAAGCAGTACTCAGAACCCCATGGCTAGGGTAGGGCATACAACCGGTCTCCGGTCCACTAACCCCATGTACGGAAGGGAAGACGCCCTACGCACCCACCGGCGCGGAACACGAACCCGTCCCCCCGGTGATGGGCCCAGTCCCACCACTAACCCTACTACTGGCCCCGAATGAAGCCAAACCCACGCAGACCACCGTCATCCACCACGGGGCAAAATGGCGCATACCGAAACACCACATGACCGCCCGAGACCTACCAGGGGTCCCCCATGACTCCCAGAGCATGCCACGCACATGTTGGGCCTGTGACCCCGAGGCAACAACCACACCATGGCCCGTACTACACCTCATAGCACGCCACCACACCCACCCCACAACCCACCTACCACCACAGGCCTACGCATGGGTAGCCCCATGGTTCCACCGCATCGACACTAACCCCACGGTAGCATGGAACCCCGACCACGCGCCCAAATGTCTCTTCACCACTACACCCCGGTGCGAGCCCGGCGGGAGCGTGTTCCATGCCGTAAAGCCCCGCATCGGCAACCGATGCACCGCCAGCGGAGATTTATATATCAGAATATCAGGAATCAACAGGGTTTTATTTTCATATTGTTTCCGTCAATTTTTACGCTTCCGTTCTGATATTCACTGTTTTGACAGCTGGCGGTTAGTTCGCGACTTTAGCGTAACCGCCAGATTAACTGTGATATACAGATATTTTAGCGCAATCCGTGACGAAGACTCTAAAGTCTTCAGGAATTGCATTGATGCATCCGCAATTTTCAAATCGTACACTCGCAACCTTAATCCGAATTTTTCAGGATGTCGAAATCGGATTTTCGACTTCGACATCCCCGCACTTGATTTGACCTCTTTCGAGTGGACCTACGTGCTTCCCTATGCACGAATCAACTTTCCTTTTGTCTTGCCCTCGATTTGTCTTAGAGATATGGGCAAAACAAAGTTGATTCGTGAGGCCACTTGTGAGGGTCATATCTCGTGCCGCTTGCGAGGAATGACAACAAAGAAAACGTGGGATGTATTCACAATACTCCCGACGTAATTTAGGAAGCTTTATATGCCTTGCGTCTCCACACGTGCGCGCTAGCGTAATGGATCATGGTTAAGAGGGTAGAGTTTGCGTTATAACTCTTTGGCCATGTTATTGCGTGCGTTAAGATAACTTTCGAGTGTAGCGCGCCAGTGTTGGTGTTGCATAGGTACTTTCCTTGAGTTCCTATGAGCCATTGACACAAAGTTATGCCCTTGGAGGGGCATGACATATCGTGGGGGGAGCTACCTTTTTGGGCAAAATGTGGTATGTGCCATGTGTTGTATTGCGTGCCCATTTGGCGGGTTTGGCTAAGAGCGATACACCCACCAATGGACCTCATATTGCACGAGGCCCTTCCTTACACTCCCCACGATCAATTGCAAGCCTAACCTTCGTGGAGGGAAGCTTGTGTGGCGATCCCAAAGCGATGCGTTGGGAGCAAGGTGTGTATTTTGCAATTTTCCATATTTTCATGTGCCCACTTGGGAAGTGGCGCTCGTGACCTTTCAACGCGCCCCAAGTGGAGCACATATGTGGTATCGAAGGTCATTGGTGTCAAGTGATTGTGTTTAAAAGGATTGGTTGATAACTCAATCCAAGCCGAAGATATTATAATATATTTGTGTAGCTTTCAAGGCACTTTTGCGTGTCTTTTCGCCAATATTGCTGTTTTTTGCCCGTCATGATGTCAAGTGGCGACCGTGTATCTCAACGTTGCGCTCAATTGACATCATGACCCAAGTATGTTTTGAGGGTACATACTTCGGTGCCCAACATATCCCCGACCCGGCGAATAACTCCTCTTGGGCTTGGCATACCGTGGCCGCCATGTTGGCAATTTGCAACTATCCAAAATCATGGGCTCACTTCGTGACCCTGCCATTCCCAATACCGGAGGAGTTGGGCGACGCCCAGGAGATATGTTGGACACATATGACTTGATACCAATCCTATGGCACACTCCGGTCCAAGTCGGGTATGTGCCTCACTTGCCCCAACCATGAGTGTGCGCATTTTCGGCCATTTTGAGCAATTTCTCACATTTCCTGCCCGCCGTGCACCATGTTCAGCACCCTCGTGCACGCCGGACGCATGGACCAATGGACCAGACAAGACATGGGTGATATGGACATTGGTCCCCATGGCTCGCACACCACGTGGGCGAAGCGGAGCAACCTTCGTTAAGGTGCTAGCCCAAAGTGAGTGTGGACAATTTTGCCATTTTGGCACTTGTGGACCCAATTGGGATTGTCACCACGCCAGGTGGCATGGAGACCCTTGAGAGCCAAGGGCATGGGAGTCTCTGTTGGACTCCCGGTGGATCGCGAATGGAATGGCGGATCCCATCTCCAAGCCGGCATGGAGATATAATATTTGGGAGCAACCCCAAATTTTGGCTCATTTCGAGCAGCCAAAATGACCCCCTTTTGGGACCCCAATTTCACCCCCCCGTGTGGTCAATTGGCGGCCCCATATCTCTCCGCCCACAGAGAGCCCGGACCTAATTCTACGTTGTACACTCAGATATGAGTCCTACGTCCTGCCTTCTTTCCTGTGAGCCATTGGCCTTGCCCTGGCCGGGCGAGCCACGCGTGGGAATGACGCCAATTTTGGTAATTTTGGCATCAGGACCCCACTTGACGAACCCTTGGTGCCCTGATGCCGGGACCTCAGAGGGAACCAGGTTGGGTGAGGGCTCCAGGGAGGTTGTACTCGAAGGGCATAGGGTCAGTTACCTCGTCCCTAACTCTGGCGGGTCCGGACGAGGTGTCAATTTTGGAGATTTTTGATTTAATATCAGTTTGGGCTGAAACAGCCCATTTTCAGCTACCAACTCCTAGGGGATAATGGCGGGGCCATATCTCTAACTCAGAGGGGACTTGGGACCTGCCGTTGAGGGAGCATGGGGAGCCACTGTTGATTGGCCTTGGAGCTCCTTAGTTCCCAGGAACTCGCCTGTGGCTGGGCGGGACACCTCCCCTAATGGCAGGGTTTCAGGGTCCGGACTGAGCAGGGCATGGGGTGTGTTTGAGCCCCCGCCCCCACGAGCCACTGTGAGGGTCGGACCTGGGATGGGGATATGAGATGGGACTGAGTGTCCATTGTCCTGTGATGCCCTTACACCAGTCCAGTCTCAAACCCATGTGTACATATCCTGATGTGTTGCTGTACATACTTTTGTTCCCTTGTTTCAGAGTGGCAAGGATCCTGAAACGCTTTGTCACATGACACGAGCGTAATGATGCCCTTGTGAGCGTAGTGCTTTGCCTGCCTGCTCACCTGTGCGTGTCCACCGCAGCGTCCCGTGGCCAGGCCCCCCACGGGAACGGGTCAGTGTTCAACTCGAAAGCATATGCCAACATATGAACAACATACCATGGTTCGACTCTCCATAGGCTTCTTGCTGTTTGCCGACCAGGTAAGTACACAAAACGCAAAAATGAGCAACAATTGAGGTCAAAAACATGAAAATATGTCCAAATACAAAGTTGTCATGATAGTATATCTCTATGCTCACCCATGATATCCGCGCATGGTTCGATATACAAATGATCGGAACCATTTGCGAACAATTCCCCCACTTGGATCCCCAGTCAGGCGCATGAAGATACCTTCGTCACTCGTATCTACATGCCCCATGAAAATGGGAGTGCACTCATGGATCTCTTTGCCAAACATACCATGAGCAATGCATACGCGGTAGACTTAGTCTAGCGCTTTGAATTCCACAATTGGGACATGGGCAAAGCCCTTGTCATGTGTGGCTCCCCATCTCTTCGGCCACACGAAGATATATAACATGGGCGTGAGCATATCAAGACATATACTACCAATATCAAACATAGCCCTTAAAATAGGCTCCCACCATGGTATGCCATGCCCCTCCATGGTCATAACGTTGGGTTAAATGGACGTGGGAACCTAAGGAAAGATGCTATGCAACCGCAAGACTCATGCGCTACACTCGAAAGTCATAATATCAAGTCCGGACACATGGTCAACAAGTTATAAACAAGTTTCTACCATGTTGACCACGATCCTATGATACAACGAGTGTGTGTGCCGACTTAAGGTGTTGGATCCTACCAAAAATAAGTTGAGACTAAGGCGCTTGCAACGCAACCTTCCTTATTCTCTTTCCTCACACTCGCGCGTAGATATGGCCCTTCAAAGTGGTCCCACGATTCAATTTTGTTTCCCTTATATCTCCAAGTCAAATGGGTGGCAAGTACAAGGGAAACCTGATTCGGGCATAGGGGAAAGAGTATGACCACTCGAAGAAGACCAAATCAAGTGCGGCGATGTCGAAGTCGAAAATCCGATTTCAACATCGCGAAAAATTCAGATTAAAATTTCGAGTGCATATTTAGAAAATTGCGGAAGCAACGAACCCTTTACTGATGAAATCTGACCCTTCATCGGGGTTTCTGCCAAAATATCTGGAAGTAACAGTTAACCAATCGGTTACCGCAAAATCGCGAGCCAACTGACAGTCGCCGATACATTGACCATCAGAACAGAAGGCTGAAAAATTACGGAAACATTATGATAAAAAAACCCTGTTGATTCCTGATATTCTGATATATAAATCTCCGCTGGCGGCGCCTCGGTACTGAGTAGGGCCGCTCAAAGCCGGAATGGCCAAACCTATCACACTATCACATCAGGTTAGGTCAGGTGGATGGGAGAGTATGATATCAGCCAATGGCGGCTTGCCGGCACATAGATACACACCCGAAGTGACCCCAACATGGCCACCGGGGTCCGAACCGGCTTCACCCCCCTTCTCGGAGCGTTGTTACCGCTCGGAAGTCATTGAAGAAAGGACGGGAGGGCCCCAATGGGCTCCACCCCCCCCCCCATGTCCCAAGGACACATGGAGGCCCCACAAACGTCGTAGGCGTCCCCCACGCCTCAAGGGAGGGGTGAGGACACTGATAATCGGTTTTCTACACCATATCCGGTCTCCCCTTGATCTACAACATGGACCAAGGGGATCAAAGATAGAGAAACGTCGTCGGTCGACCTAAAAAAGTATACCACAATGAAATATATATGTGGAGATCGAGTGAAGGGGGTAGATGGCCAATCAAGGCCCAAAAAACCCCGGATGAACGCCCTCACCCGTCTCCCAAGCACAGAAACAAACAAAAATGCCAAGGGGGATCCATTACGGTGCTACAGCAGCAACCAAATGGACCAACACGTCCTTGACATCCATTCTTTTTCTTCAGATAGTCCATCCAGACCGTGGTATACCTCGGCACAAAACTGCTCGGAGGCTCCCACGAATTCCTGGATGCGGCGAATCCCTTCCAACGGACTTTATAAAGCCTCCCCCCAGGCGTCCCCGGGTCCGGCTTGTCCGCCAGGATCTTCTCAGCGGTGAAGTCGTCGTCCTCACCCTCGTCGTCCGAGTCCACATCGCCGGCCGTGAACTCGAAGGTGACGGGACGTCCGCTGGGGTCTGGTGCTCGGAGACAAAGCTGGGTATGGTCGCGGTCCAGGATCTTGCTATCCCCCACACGAACCGCATACACATCCTGCCCGACCTTCCGCACGATTACCCCCGGCACATACCAAGATGCCTGCCGATGCCTGGACAGGACATCCTTGTGGTGCCGCTCCACCCACACGGTGTCTTGGAGAGCATACTTCTGGACCTTTCCCTGCTTGAAGTACTTGGCCCTCTTGTCATGCTCGTCCTGAAGTGCCTTGCACACCTTGGTCGCCGTGTCGTCCGCCTCAGCCATCATAGCGTTCGCATCCCGGACCACTTTGCCATGGTTCAACCACGGGAGAGTGCGTGACACTCGATCCCGTAGGAACAGGATACGATGGGGCGACAGTCCAGTGGGTCCCGGAAGGTCGTGATACGCTTGCAGTACTCTCCACAGCGAATTATACCAATTCCGGCCCGGTTCGTCGATGTGCAGCTGGCGGAACTTCTGGAACATCTGCCGCCCGGCCACCTCAGCTCAGCCATTCGACCGGCTGTGGTACGCCACGGTCTTGGCGTGCCGAATACCCATGTGCTTGCACATCGTCTTGAACCACGTCCCAACAAACTGACTGCCCCGATCGCTGCAGATGACAGCCGGGACATCAAAAATCGTCAGCCAATGCCTGATCATGGCATTAGCGACGGTCTTGGCCTGCAGCCCCACTCCATGCTTGTCCTTCTTGTCCTTCTTCTTGGACTTCTAGCCAGAGACCGCCACGATATACCCACTCTGCCTATCCACCGCCAGGATGACACAGTCCTAGGTCTCTCCTTCCACGGTGACCTCAGGCATGGCGAATACATCCATGGCCACGGACCGCATAGGGACCTCCGGTATAGCCGTGTACACCGGGTTGCCCGCTGTGGAGTGGTTGGGGCTCTTCGTGGCCCGACACACGGCGCAGTCGCTGCAGTACTTGTCCAGGATGGCGTAGTACCCCGGTGGGAACTTGAAGCGCCACTCCAGGTCCTGCTGCATCTTGTCCCGAGCAGGATGCATGAGCTGGGCAATGTGCCAGTGGTCAATGAGCTCCTCCACTAGGTTCTCAGGGACCAGTAGCTTGTCCTTGAGGAACAGTTTGTCCCCATCCTCGGTCAAGCCCTCAGGCCACTCGTCGTCCGACGGGGCGCTCACGGCATTCCAGTACTTGCTCCAGTGCGCGGATGCCGCGTAGTCATCCGACCAGTCCTCTGTGAGCACCGACCTGACTAGCTCTACAGGGGCCACCATCCATTGCTCGAGGGTTTCCTCTCGAATAGCTTGGACGCGGGCACCCCGGAACTTGGCCAGGTCCGTACGGTTTGCCATCACCACAAAGCACTTGACCCCCTCTTGCTCCATGGCCTTCTCCATCTCGATGATACGCTTGGCCTCCTCGGTTTCCTCGGCGTCCCCATGGCTGGATATGTCCATCCAAGCCTTGCCCGCGGGGTAGGCCCATCGACTGAGGCAATCTGCCACAATGTTGTCCTTCCCCGGGACGTATACGACGCTGAGGTCGAACTTGGCGAACGTCCCATGCCATCGGGCCCTCCCTGCCGCCGGTCCCGAGGAAGTATCGACGTGCTCCTTGTGCCAGCTCTGCAAGGACTGATGGTCCGTGCAAACCACCACCGGTTGCAATCCGATGTGGCCAGACCACTTCCTGAGCGCACAAACAATGGCGTACGTCTCCTTCTCCCTCGCGGTCCAGGTGCGGCGTTGGCCCTCGGCCAGGATCCGACTCCAAAACGCCACGGGTACGTGGGACCCGTCGTCCCGGATCTGCTCGAGGACTGCCCCTACGGCATAGTCCGAGGCGTCCGTCCGTAGCACGAATCCCTTGTCCGGGTCCACCAAGAATAGTCCCAGCTGCCCCAGGAGTCGCTCCTTCAGGCGGCTGAACGCATCTTCGGCCTCAGGGGTCCATGCAAGCTTCTTCTTGCTCCCCTTCGGGCCATCGAACTTGCCCACTTGCAGCATCTTGTGCAGCGGCCCCGACAGTTCTGCATACATTCGGACATAGCCCGAATAGTAGTTGCAGAACCCCATGAAGGATCGGTGTTCGCTGATGGTCTGGGGCTTTTCCCAGTGGTGCAGGGACGCCAGCTTCCCAGGCATGGGATGGCGTTGCCCGTGACCAACCACGTGACCCGCGAACTCCACTTCCTTCACGAAGAGTGAGGGTTTGGTGGGCTTGCACACCATGTTGTGCTTGTCCAGCTCACTGAGCACTCGGCGCAGATCCTTCTCATGCGCTTCGATGAGCTCATCCTCAGTCATGTTCTCCGTGCCAGACCCGATAATGATGTCATCCACGAGGGGATCGGCACACTCCCGGACTGGACCGAGTAGGTCCTCCATCATGCGCTGGAAAGCGGCGTTGCCATTCTTCGCGCCCATGGGCACCACTTTCCACTGCATGGGCCCCAGCGGCGTCGACATCGCTGTACAGGGCCTGGAGTCCGGGTGTAGCGGCATCTGGTGATAACCGTGTTTCAGGTCCAACACCGTGAAGAACCGCTTTTTCTGTTGTTTTTGGAGGATGGAGTCGATCAGGGGAAGCGAGTACGAGTCGTGCTCGGTTTGCTCGTTCAAACCCCTGCAATCCACCACCAACCTCCACTCGCCCTTCTCCTTCTTGGGCACGATAAGGGATGGGCTGGCCCACTCACTGTCGGAGGTTTCGATCCATCCCCGCTCAATGAACTCGGCCAACAACTTGATCGCCCTGAAGTTGGTACTCCCGATGACGATGGATCTTGGGGTTCGGCTTCAGCTTGATCTTCGCTGTGCCAAACCTCCCACGATCTGGAGGGTTCTTGTTGGCGACGCCAATGAATAGCCGCGGATAGGCATTGATCAGCCTCTCCTTCACCTCGGCGACCTTCGGGTTCTCCTGGGGCTCTTCAGCCGCTTGTTTCGGTATCGGTACAACCGACCGCACTGCGGTATAGGCCTCTTCCGGGTCCGAATCCGACTTCTGCTCGTCCGATATGCCGTCTTCATCGTCGTGGGGTGCACTTCCAACCGATAATCTTCGGAAATTTGCGGCGTTGGGCTGGTTACTGTCGCTATCGGCCCCCATTCTTGGAAAATCCCACGTCGGCGGGTCCGACCCAACCGGACCATCGTATTGGTCCGCGATGTGATCCATGACCCTCGCCACGAACTCATCCTTCTCGTACTTGCCGGTGACCAACATCTTGTCATCCCACCAATGCGGAGATGTGACCATGGCAAGCCTCTTCTTGGCTGCCACACGGTCGTGCATCCCCATCCGCATGTAGTTGACGACGTCGTCGATCTCGGCGTGGGACAGGACGTCAATGCCATCAATTGGCTGATCCGTCCCCTCCTTGGGCTCAAACATGACCTTCATGGGCACCGCCTCCACCCTACGGTTGAATGTTTCATCACCCGTGGGGTGGGCTTGCGCCCCATCTACCAGGAAAGCCTTGGTACCCCACGCTTGACCCGGGGAGGGCATCGATACACCCTTGGCGTCGATGAACAGCTCCTCCTCTGGCCCGAATGACATCTCGTTCAGTGCGATGGAGTCCAGCGTCGACTTGAGACCTTCCAGCGGATATGGGGTGGATCCTATGCCGGTTATGACCAGGACCCCCTTCGCCCTATCCGCGACAATCTTTTCCACCGTACGTCTGGTATTGTCCAAGGAGCCATGCCAATACATCGGCCCCCACTCCTTCAAACCCCAATGCCTGTGCCAGGCTGAGTCTCCTCGATGCCAATGCCTCCTACACTTCCGCAAAAGTGGGGCATCCCGGGAAGCGAAGACGTCCGTCTCGGGCGCTTCGGCTCCCAGCGTCTGGATCATCCTGGCGTACACCTGCGGCGCCATTCCATACTCCGTGAGCAGAACTCCTGGTCTCCTCTGGACTTGGCACCCACAGCTTGCACCGCTTGGACGATCCGATCCTCTTCCTCAGCATTCCATTGGGATGATCCGCATGCATAATCCGTGGACAGCCATGTGAGGCATTCATCATCCTCCCGGACCAGCGTTGCGCGATGGGGAAGGGCTCCAATGGCATTTGCCACCATGAAGTCATACCCCATGATCATATCCCAATCTGTAATGTCGGCCACATAGAAGTTCCCGGATAGAGTGCTTCTCCTCGCCAGATCAGGGCGGTTCAAGCGCTCAAGCTCCCAGAATTCCATACTGATAGTGGCCTCATGGGTACCACCACCCATGATCTCTCCATTGGCCACCTTCAGGCGCACCGGTCTACGGCTGGGCTGCAGGGATTCCTCCTTGAACAACCCTCTCCGGACCAGGCTCACCTGGGCACCCGTATCCACCAGAACATCCACCACCAACTCCTCTTGTCCGCACCGTACACGCACCTTCAAGTGCAACTGCCGCTCGTCGCCATGCGGTGTATGGACGACTCTCACGGCATGCAACTCTAGCACATCCGGGTGCATCAGGACTTCGAGGGTATGGTCACGGATGGTGTAGATCTTCGGCTGGTCCTGCCCGTCCACGGGGCTCTCCGTGGTCGATCCTTCTTGCCACGTCCCTTGCCCACATAAACTTCCCTTGGCAGGGCGCTCCAGGGGTTGGGAGTGGCAAAACTCAGTGGTTTTTGCTCTTCCGGAGCCTTCTTCGGCACCCGATGTGCCTCGAATTCCTTAGGGATTCCACTGATTTTTGGAGGAGAGACCTCCGAGGTCCCACTCCCGTGGGGGCTCCTCTAGACTTGACTTCCCGCAGCCCCTTCCGGCTGCGATCCGCCAGGACTTTGTCCACCACGTTGCTGGGCTTTGAGTTCCTCCAACGTCCTCAACATGTCCTCAGCAACCTCCTCGATCAACCTCACTCGTCGGTCTTGGCCAGGTCCACCACCATAGCCTCTTCCTCCGCCTTTCCCTTGGCCTTTGCCTTGGCCCTTTCCCCCGTCTCCGCCCTTCGCCTTCCAATCGGCAATCCGCTGCTCCTTGGGCTTCTTCTCGGGGTGGGCGGCGAAGTAGGCCTTCTTGTCCGCCTCATACACCTTGCACTGATGGTGGTCGTGTGCATCGTTGTTTCCCTTGCCATAACAGACCCAGCACCCGTCGTGCTGAGACCTGTACTCCCGGAACGAGAGCAGTGGGTTCCCGATCCTCCTTGGCTCATTACCCTCCTTGGGTCCCACCCGGCTCCATCTGGACCGATCCTGCCCATTGTCCCTCACGTTGTGCGCCACAAGCGCGAAGAAATGGGCCTCCTCGTGATCCTCCCGGGACTAGGTCCAGTGGTCTTGGCCACTTCCACTTCCATTCTCCGCGGAGTTGGCCGTGTCCTCCTGGATCTTCCGATGATGGCGGTCTTCCCGGTGGCCTCGTTGTCCATGACCATGTCGATCCTGCACGTGGGTCTCGTTCTTCGCATTGAGCTTCAACTCCACCGTGATGTACTTCACTATCCCGTAGAGGCTCATGCGGGCGAAGATGACCTGCATCCTCAGCGGCTCCCCGCGCCTCCACTCCACGTTGTTGAGGCGCAGCAACCTTTGCCCCATGGAGTCCCCAAATACCTCCAGGTACACGGCGTTCTTCAGTCCCAACATCCGGTTGGGCTCGCCCAGGTTCCTCCTGAAGAACTCCATGATACGCGCATGGGTATCCTCCGCCGCCATGATCCTCAGCGCCACGTGCTTCTTCGCTCTCTTCTTTTCCTCGTCCTCCACTCTCCTCTTCCATTGGCCGGGGAGGACGTCCTTCAGCAGGTGGCGGATCTCGCTGGACTCGTTCCAGTCCTCAACCAGCTTGAGGCTCCGTCGGTACTTCCGCAGATACCGGTTCCACTCCCGGACCCGCAACTCACCGCGGTCCAGCTGCAGCGGGATGGACCACAAGTCCTCCAGCTTCTGGTTCGGAGCGTCCACCCGCTCCTCATCCTCCAACCACTGGAGGCAGGCCTGCTCGGTACGGATCAGTCCTTGCCGGATCTGATCCCGCAGCTCCTCCTTCAGGTCCTGCGCCAGCCGGTGTGGGAATGTCCGGCATACCCACTTGTCCCGCGGCGCTCCCCGCATCTCACCGACGACCTCCTCGGCAAAGTCCTCCCAATCCAGGATGAAGTCATCCAGGTTGGAGGGGTTGCCATCGTAGTAGGGGATTTTGATTCCCCTGAGGTCGTCAATCCTGATGGCGTCTCCGACGTCCCCAGCCACCACTCCACCGAGACGGATACCACCTGTGGCCGGGGGGTGCGAGTACACTCCCCGTACATCCCTCTCCTCCATGGAGTGCGGTCCAGTAGGGCCTGAACCCATAGGGTTTGGAATGCGGGAAGGACTTGCTCCATCGGCCGTCCATATCCCCGTATTGGGGTCCTTCGCCCACAGGTTTCCGCCTGGATGACCTCGACCATGTTCGTCGGCGCTTCCCATCGCTCGCCCCTGCATGGTCTGGCTCTGGATCTCCTCTTCCGCATAAACTGCATGGGCAGCCGTAGTGGTCGGTGGATCCTGGGCGGCATGGGACATCTGTACCGTCAGGCTCCTCGGGTCCGTGATTACGTGCCCTTCCCGCATGGACCCAGCCGGTGCCGTTTGTTCCCCGAGCATTGTGGATTCGCTGAACATGGGAACAAAAGGCAGCGCACCCGGGTCAACACGCGGAGGCGCGTATGGTGCCTCTGCAGGGCCGCCCATGGGTTTCTGCATGGCGCTCCTGAGGGTCTTAACCCGCTCCAGCAGCTCTACCGCGGCCAGCTTTGCCGGGAGCTCCAGACCCGAGGCGAGGGGCTGTACCTCCTCTAACCTTTTCAGGCGTCCCGACATGTCCTGCACCAGGTGGAGGACGCTGTCCATCACTCGCTGCTGCTTCTGCAGGGCCAGCTCCAGATTCTCCCGTTACCGGGCCTGATCCGCTCGCAGCTCCGCCATGTCTCTCTCCGCTGCCAACTGGTCATCCAGGATCCCCGCGACGTCCTCCTCTAGGCCGTCCTTCGCGTTGTCCAGGCTGTCGAGGCGATGCACGATGGCGTCCATCCCCATCTTTGGGTACTTGCCCATGAGGAAGGACACGTGCTTGCAATGGCACTCAGCGTGCTTCCCACCTGATCCAGCGCATCCCGCGATTCCCGGCGCCTCAGACTCATCTCCCATGGGCGTATCGCCTATGGCGTCCATCTCTGGTCCCGTGTGCCGGGGCACCGGTGTCGTCCAGGCCCTGGCTGGCCTCTCCGAGCCCTCGGCGTCGTGCTCCAGGGCACGCTCGGGGGCCGTATGCGCCCTGGCGGTCGGCGCGGACATCTCCTCCGACTCCGAGGGGAAGCAAGTCCGATAACCATCGGAGTGCCCCTCGGATTCCCACAGCCTGACCGGGCTGGGGTCCGTATCCATAGCCCCGGCGTCCCCTGCCGCGGGCTTGGGTGACCCGCGCTTCCGGTAGCGCCGGGCCTGTCCTCCACTGCTGCCTGAATGGCAGGCCTCCTCAGAATCCTCCGCGGCGGAGCGGAGGTTGCATGCCTTTCGGCAGCGACGCTCACACATGGAGACCAGGTCCTCCATGTCAAGTCCTCCTCTTCCCAAACGTCGTACTTCTCTTCGGGCTTCCACTTCGGGCGTGGTCTCCACCGAGTCCACAATACGCACCCGGGTGGTACTTGGGCAGGGCTCATAGGGGCCCAAGTCCCCGGGTCGGCGGTAGGTAGGGGCAGCAGGTACGCCTCTGCTACCATAAAGAAGGTCCCTACCAGGACCGGCCCCCGCTGTGCCCCTTCCGCCTGTCACCCCTGCTGACTTGCTCCTGATCAACGATTGCATTTATCAAAATCCAGGGTCCAAAAACCAAAAATATAGAAAATCCAATCCTCCTTCAACCCTGAACAGCAATCAGATCCCACAAATACAGCAATAACCCGATCCACAATCCAATCCACACTGCGGGATTCCGTTCAGCACACCGGTCGTCCCACGGTGGCGGGCATGTACAAGAATTGCACCAAAGAGGAAAGCCCTGAAATTGGCATATGAACACAAATAAAGCAAAGTTGGAGAAAGATGGAAACGTACACAATCACAGCCATAGACCCCTCATTCCCTGGACTCAAGACCTTCCCTTGACTCACCAACATGACTCCCTGAACCCAGTCAAATAAGATGGCTAAATGCCATGTGTCAAAAGTCACTACACAAACCCCAAAAATGTGTTCACTCCCAAGCCTATATATCCTAGCCCAATAGGGAAGGTGGCGTGTCATGGCCTAGAGTGGCACTCAGGACCATGCCCTACCCTGACAGAAACTTGGTTGGACTTGGAGTCGATTGGGCTTGGAGATATGCCCCATGAGTGTGAACTCATAACATGCCAAAAACTGCCAATTCACACCATATTGGCCATATATCAAATATATGCTCAATATTCAAGGTAGGTAGGTAGGTGCACTCGGTCGTGGAGAGGCGCCCCATGGTTCCCCCTGGCGTCGCCCCTGTGACGAACAGGAAGAGGCTTCGCGCGTGAAGAGGGGAGGCGGCTTACTTCCCGCTAGACCCGACTGTTGGCCCCCAGCAAAGCAGCCCCGGGCTACGCCGGGAGGGCTGATCGCCGCCAGCGTGACATGCTTGTCTCGCCGGGAGGGTGTGCCCCCGTGCTTGCGCACGTCCCCTCCTTTGGGCGGAACCCTAGGGGTTCACCGGACTTCCTGGCGTATCCCGTTCCCAAGGCGTGCATGCACGTTCTTGGTACTAGGGTTCCGAGGCGCTTGGGTGTCGCACGCTCCGCCTCGAGTCCCAAAGCAGCGCAGGCCTTAGGATGCAGCCTTACCCCCGGTCTCCGGATCTCGTTTGGCCGGGTCACCTGCATGGCACGGGCTGCCTCAGTGCCCGGGTTGTGGACACTGCGTTTCCTACTGTTGTGTGGCGTTTGTGTTTGGGTCCGGTTGGCGGTTGGGTATGGGTTTTGTTAACCCCGCCAGTCCTGGCTGGGGTCTTGGGTGGGTGTGTTTGGGCACGGTTTGTGGTGTTGTCCCTCTAGTGTCGGCTGTTTGTGGTGTTCGTGGTTGGGCTTCGGTTTCGGCCTGCTTTTGGGACGTGTGTGGTTTCGTGGGCGCCCCGCTTGCCCCCCGCCGTTTCCGGTTCCGGCGTGTGGTGTGGGCGTGTGTGCTGGGCCCGGGTCTCGCCTGTGCCCAGCCCTTCTTGGCTGGGTTGTCGGGGTGTGTTTTTTGCGCTTTGGTTTTTTCTTTTCTTTTTTTTTTCTTCCGGGCTTTGTGGTCCCTGTCCCTCCATCCCCTTTCTTTCGGGCTGGGCTGGTGGCTCTCTTTTTTTTTTTTTTCGTGTCCCTTTTCCCCGTGGTCCGCTCTCACTGGCTTGGTGTTGCCGGTTTTGGGTGGATGGTCCCCCTGTGCCTCTGTGGGGGTCCTGTCTTCGGTGCCTTCTGGGGGGGGGCTTGGCCGCCTGTGGTGGTGTTGGCGGGCGGTTTGGCGGCTGTGGGCTGTTTTCGTGCCTTTTCCCCCTCCCCCCTCCTTTTTATTTGGGGGGGGGGGGCTTGCCTGTTCCTCCCTCTGCCTTCCCTGGGCTGGCGCACGCACTGGCCTGCATTCAGTGTTGTCTTCCGGGCTGCTGTCTTCAGTTGCGTTCTGTGTGGCCGCGTTCCGGCCCTATGGGTCGGGTGGGCTTTGTACACGATGGGCTCGGCGCCCCTTCTTGCCGGGTTAGGTCCTGGCTTTGCCGGCTGGGCGGCTGCGCCAGGCGGCTGCTTGTGGTTGTTCGTGTCCTTTCCCCTCTGCGGTGCCGGCTGTAATCTTCTGGGTGGTCCGCCACCGTTGTCGCCTGGCGCGCTGTGGCCCCGTGTGTGGCCTGCGGTGCTGGTGTGTGGCGTGGTGGCGCGGCGTCTTCCAGGGTGTGCGGTGGCTGGCTTCGGTTAGTCCCTCAGGTTAGGGTCAGTTGTGTCGTGCTGTGCCGCTCTGTGCCGCGTTGCGTCGCGTCGTGCTGTGGTGCGTTGCACTGTGGCGCGCTGTGGTGCGGTGTGCCGTGGTCTCGCGTGGTGCCGCGGTGGGTCAGTGGAAGTCAGCCTGGCCTGTGTCGTGGTGCGGAGTGCGGGCCGGAGTGTGGCCGGCTGGTGGTTGGGGGGTGCGGTTAGGTGTGGGTGGCTCGCTGGGTCCGTGCTGTGGGGGCTTGGGCGTGCCGCTCGGGCTGGTGGGTCGGGTAGGTCTTCGGGAAAATCTGCTGAATGATCACGGTGTCCTTGGGGCGTGCACGCTGACTCTCACCCATGGACTCAATCTTCACCGGGCCTCGCAGACAGGCAGGCGTACTGGGGGTGTAGGAAAGGCGTTCCTTCTCCAAGGCAGACAAACAGAAATCAGGAGTCGGACGGTGGAGGTGGCTTCCGAACGCCGTTTGAGTGGCGAAAGGCTTGCACTGCAGCTCGGCTGCGCTGGCAGGGACATGAGGGTCCAGGTCGGTGCCGCCGGCAGGCATCAGCTCATACTTCAGGGTCAGGGGGATGTCCATATCTCCGGTGCTGAACTGCAGGGGTCCGGGGCACCGGTAGTAATCTTGGCACTTCCAGTCTTCACGGCGCTCGGAGAAGGCCTTGAAGGGGGCACCGTCCAGCAGCACCAAGGCCTTCGCGATCGATCACAGCCTTTCACTTCCCCTTGCGGCGTTTGAAATTCATCATGGACGGGATCGGCGTGCCGCCGCAGTGCCATTCCTACACTGGACGCAACAGGTTGGTGACGGACGCCCTCACGGACGTGAGACCAGCTGAGATCAAGCCCCCGGCCGTCAATGCAAGTGCATAGCAATACTCTGCGTCAAACCGCAACGGTAACGCAGCCCGGCCCTTATAGCCAAGGCGTGGTCGCGTGACGGTCCGTGGGGCTGCCCTCCCTGGGGGCCTGTGCCTTGGTCCTGTGTCCTCTCGGGGTTTCGGTCCCTAGTCGTTGGTGCCGCGGCCGTGCCTTTGTCCTCTTCCGGTGCCTGTGAGGTGGCCTTTGTGGTGGCCGGGGTCGTCGCCTGGCGGTGAGGGCGTGGTGGTGCGCCGTGCGGCGGCGTTCCCTGCGGCTTCCTCTGTGGGTGTGGCCCGTTCTGCCCGTGTAGGTGTGCCCTCCGTTCTCCGTGTGGTTTCCGGTGGCCGGTGGGCGTACGCTGGTGTGATCCGCATGGCGTCCGATGTTTGCTTCGGTGGTGTGTGTTGGGATGTTTGGTGGGGCTGGGGCGGCGCTGGTCTCCCCGTCGTGGTGTGCCCTTCCTGGGTATGGGTCGTGGTGCCTGCCGTGGTGCCCTTTTCCTCCGTGTCTTGGTCCCCGTTCCCGCCCCTTCCTGGTTCTTGGGTGGTTTCCTGCCCCCATGTAGTGTCGCTTCCGCCGCCCTGTCCCTGCGTGTGCCTGCCCTCACTTGGGGCCCTTCCGTGCCCTCTTGCCTGAGTGCTCCTTGGTGCCCCTTGCCCTTCCCTTGCCCTTGTCCTGCCCCTTCCTGGTGTGGTGGTGGCGGGAGGGGCGGGGTGGGGAGGGGGCGCCGGCGGCCCAGGCCTGGGGGTGGGTGGCCTGGAGCCACTGGCGGAGGGCTTGGGGGGTGTAGGGGGGGCGGAGGCCCTGGACCGCATCGCGGAGGAGGGCCTCCCATGCCGCTTGCGGCATGATGGCCTCCGGGGCGGCCTCGTTGGGGTTTGCGGGGGTGCGGGTGCGCACCTCCTCGAAGGTATGCACCATGTGCACCCCTTCGTGCCTTCCCGCTCCTCCGGCCCACTTCACCCAGCGGCGTATTCAAGTTACCACTTATCAGAAGGCTCAAAGTATGCATGGAATCGAAGTCTAGTATTCATGGAGGATAGAGACCAAAGGTCAATGCCCATGTATATCCCCAGTTTACCCTCGAAACCCCTCCGGATATGGGCGCCACGCACCGCCCAAGTCAGCCCATGATCTTGAGATCAATTCTTGTTATCCTTTGTGCGCCAAGCCAAATGGAGTACGCGATCCAGCATATGGTGGTGTTCAACTCCAAAGCATATGCCAACATATGAACAACATACCATGGTTCGACTCTCCATAGGCTTCTTGCTGTTAGCCGACCAGCTAAGTACACAAAACGCAAAAATGAGCAAAAATTGAGGTCAAAAACATGAAAATATGTCCAAATACAAAGTTGTCATGATAGTATATCTCTATGCTCACCCATGATATCCGCACATGGTTCGATATACAAATGATCGGAACCATTTGCGAACAATTCCCCCACTTGGATCCCCAGTCGGGCGCATGGAGATACCTTCGCCACTCGTATCTACATGCCCCATGAAAATGGGAGTGCACTCATGGATCTCTTTGCCAAACATACCATGAGCAATACATACGCGGTAGACTTAGTCTAGCGCTTTGAATTCCACAATTGGGACATGGGCAAGGCCCTTGTCACGTGTGGCTCCCCATCTCTTCGGCCACACGAAGATATATAACATGGGCGTGAGCATATCAAGACATATACTACCAATATCACACATAGCCCTTAAAATAGGCTCCCACCATGGTATGCCATGCCCCTCCATGGTCATAACTTTGGGTTAAATGGACGTGGGAACCTAAGGAAAGATGCTATGCAACCGCAAGACTCATGCGCTACACTCGAAAGTCATAATATCAAGTCCGGACACATGGTCAACAAGTTATAAACAAGTTTCTACCATGTTGACCACGATCCTATGATACAACGATTGTGTGTGCCGACTTAAGGTGTTGGATCCTACTAAAAATAAGTTGAGACTAAGGCGCTTGCAACGCAAACTTCCTTATTCTCTTTCCTCACACTCGCGCGTAGATATGGCCCTTCAAAGTGGTCCCACGATTCACTTTTGTTTCCCTTATATCTCCAAGTCAAATGGGTGGCAAGTACAAGGGAAACCTGATTCGGGCATAGGGAAAAGAGTATGACCACTCGAAGAAGACCAAATCAAGTGCGGCGATGTCGAAGTCGAAAATCCGATTTCAACATCGCGAAAAATTCAGATTAAAATTTTGAGTGCATATTTAGAAAATTGCGGAAGCAACGAACCCTTTACTGATGAAATCTGACCCTTCATCGGGGTTTCTGCCAAAATATCTGGAAATAACAGTTAACCAATCGGTTACCGCAAAATCGCGAGCCAACTGACAGTCGCCGATACATTGACCATCAGAACGGAAGGCTGAAAAATTACGGAAACATTATGATAAAAAAGCCCTGTTGATTCCTGATATTCTGATGTATAAATATCCGCTGGCGGCGCCTCGGTACTGAGTAGGGCCGCTCATAGCCGGAATGGCCAAACCTATCACACTATCACATCAGGTTAGGTCAGGTGGATGGGAGAGTATGATATCAGCCTATGGCGGCTTGCCGGCACATAGATACACACCCCAAGTGACCCCAAGATGGCCACGGGGGTCCGAACCGGCTTCAACCGTCATTCCCAACGACCTGCATGCAATCAGGTACATGATCTCCATAGTGGTTCGTGTTCCATGTCAACGTCGCCATCTATATCATATATAGGGATTGTTGTTATTGCTTTCCTTAGTGGGTAGTCAGTAATCAGTATGCTTACGGATGCTGGGGTTGACACGTCATAGACGTAGAGGTTTCTCATCAGTTGTGGTCTGCAGAATGCATGCTGCAACGCCCTGTGTAGGCCGGATATGTCAAATCCCCCAGGCTCTAACCGAATGGTGAGTTGGAGCTTGAATGGCTCTTTGTCTTCCGTGTTGGCATTTGTAGTTCTTTTCAGTGCTTTACTGGGTATCTTGCTGAAATAGTCAGTTATCATCTGCTTGTAGTAGTCTTCCGGGACCAGTGCAAGGTCATTCAGAAACAGATACATGTCCCTTTCGTGTAAAAACAAATCCACGTTAGGTGTCCACCAAAACAGCAGCCTCGAACCCATTTCAAACTGAACGATCATGTTGTGATAGGCATCCGTCATTCCATGCAAAAACCACAAAAAGTTCTCCGGTAGTTCGCTAGTAGTAGACCAAAAAGTGTCACATCTTTCCGAACACAATGTTGGCCTCCAAACACACTCCCACGGTGTACACACAGGTTTTCGAGGTACGCTCTTAGCAATAGTCCGCCTTGTTTGGTGCATAGCAATCTGATTGCCCGTATTCAGGTACGGAACAATATCATGCTGCCAGATTTTGGCGGGCAACTGCATACCTTTTTTTGTTTGTTGTTTTTTTTTTTTTTTTTTGTGATTTGTTTTTTTCGTTTATTGTGATTCGTTGTGATTTGATTTTTTTGTTCCACGAATTGCTCCACCA
This sequence comes from Eutreptiella sp. 'Long Island Sound 2002', assembly GCA_964036045.1. Taxonomy (NCBI): domain Eukaryota; phylum Euglenozoa; class Euglenophyceae; order Eutreptiales; family Eutreptiaceae; genus Eutreptiella; species Eutreptiella sp. 'Long Island Sound 2002'. The sequence goes on along the minus strand of OZ038388.1, from coordinate 63,415,262 downwards.
GGTGGCACCAGTTGGTTTGGTCAATCAATCAAATATTGTGGTGCACCATGGATTGTTGGGTGGATGCCGTCCACCTATGTATGGCAGTGCTAGACTGTGGTTCACAAGAATCTGAGACAGAAGGCTATCTGTAGCCGCAAAGTATAGGTCTCCCAGTACCCGTCCACCGTATTTATCCCATTTTCTGATGATTGCGTGTTTCTCACACCATTATTTGCGGATAGCAGATCCTGCACAAAGGCTGTTGCTCTATCAGCCTGGGCACGTTCGTATTCGCAATCAGCTCACCACCCCCTCTCAGGTGTATCGATCCCGCAGATGCGCAGTAACAGCTCCGGGCGCAGGGGGGGTGGTAGGTACGTGGCACTGATTACCAGTGTGTCCCCATCAATCACACGGAGTACACTATGTTTGTATTGAGCCATTGTCACCCCACCATTCACCGAACAGTGGCCCCTGGTTTGATCCAAATGTCCCCCGCATGGATACAGTAAAAGCATTGCCACAGCACCGACAAACAAAAGCCCTGCCAGAGTTCTCATTGGCATTCTTCTCCTTGTTACTTACATATATGCTTATACATACATGCTTACATTATAACCTATGATCGAGGTGTCACTCCCCACCTTGTCATGAGTTGGTTGCTGAGAATGGTGAGATCGTTTGCCTCGAACGCTTTGTTGTACACCCAAAGCTCCAGCATGTCACCATACCACCCATCAGGGGATGATTGGTCGTCTGCCAACGTGTAGTATCTATTGTCGAAATCGGTGCTGCATGTTTCCACCGAGTCTTCCACCTGTTTCCCGTTTATCCACGTAGATGTATTCTGTGAGGAATCACCCGCTACAACCACGTATAGAACGGGAACGTCTGCGCTCTGGTGCATCAGTGGCCGCGCATATAACGATTTTCTTTGATCATAGCCGAACCATTCTGCCATCCGTCCATCTCCGTCTATGATGGTCGGACCCGGGTTCTTACCCCGTGGTGTCAATGGGTGTCGAATGTATTTCTAATTGGTACCGCGAAATTGGGCATACGGTGGGAACTTCATGACCAAGACCATTGTGGCGCCCGATTGGGTGATACCATTGAGGAATCGCGGTATGGTGTATTCAAACCCAGCGGAGTGGGTTGTGCTACTCTTACCACGTATAGCACCGGTCACAGAATCCGTTGCAGCTTGATCCTTACTGCATACGATGGCCCCGTCATCCACGAAAGCGTTGACTCCGCGTGTCCCGTGGTTTCCGTTGCCACTCTTGTCGGCGATGAACCGGATAGGGTCACCTTCCGTGGCAACTGCTTGGGTGCCTGCTTCGTCCTTGTACAGGGTGTTTGTGTCCGAGGCGTCTAGATGGAGCCAGAGGGGCGTGTTGGTGGGCTGTTGCCCGAGTTTGTTGATATCCGACCAGCCCCTTTTTTGGGTCAGATATACACCCAGTCGCCGGATCGACTCCTGGTAGAGTGCGGTTGACCAATACATGACCTCTGCAAGACACCATTCGGTGGGTGTGTCATGTGTCGTTTGAATCCCACACCGCAGATAGTCACCTGGTCGGAACCAATCCGTGGTACCCTTCTTCTGTACCGCAATGGTTTCCAGTGTGTTCATGTGATTGGTTGCACGATTGTATTTCCCTGTGCGTCTTGGTCGTACAACGCGTATGACGCCGCCAGGTTTCCATTCAGTGGTTCGTCATACAGCACCGTCACCTCGCTTTCCGGGGGGAGGTTGCGGGCAAACACGTCCCGCGTTCTTCCACTCTCGTTCAACAGATGACTGCCGGCATTCGTCGTCGATGGGTGTACAGAGTAGGACAAACCGCGGGCTTGGGTCCGAAACACCAGGAGGCGTGACATCTGGTTTGGTGGGTTGTTTGTTAGTTGGTACTGCAACGATTCGGTTACAGAAGTTCCAACCTGTAACCGGAGGACGCCTTTGTTGTTGATGGCCATGGGGTGTCCTCCGTCCACATGGGATGCGTGTCCAATGACGTTCGACATGTCCCTGTTATTCCCCGACTTGTCTTTGACATACTGAACGTTGTCATTGTGATTTACACCCATGCTGACCCCAGAATGATCAAAGGACATCAGTGTTGGATCGGCGAAGTCATACCACGCCCACATAAGGTCCCTATTTGGCATAAACATTTCAGGTGTTGACCATTTGGTCTGCAGGTGTGTCATTGTCATCGCTATGTCGTTCCTTTGCATGGAACCGGGGTGGACCCGTAGTTCGTGGATGCTCACACCCGCGGCGCCGATCACTAAGTGGGTTATCCACTCCTGGGCAGTCTGCGCAATGTCCGGAGATGTTGCAGTGTATACTGCTGGCCCAGATGTATCATGGTAATAGAGGGAGAGTGTTAGGCTTCCCGTGTGCTCAATAACGCGAAACGCGATGACCATTGTGGTATTATGGGCAGTGTAGGTCATGGTGGTCGTGATCGTGTCGCCTGCTGTGGGGTCGTTGATATGGTACTGGTACGGGTACTGGTACAGGTGCAGCATTTGATCCTTTCTCACCTCAAGCTGAATTGAACCCGCCGTCGTCGTCGTCTGATTTGAACCAAGTGACCGGAGAACGACACCGCTGTTGAAAAGGTTCGATATTTCGATTACCAAGAATACGGTGGTGTTGACCATGCGGGGAGTATTGTTGCCACGTAGGTCGACCGATAGCCGTTCCGCATCATCCGTAAACAACACGGCGGGTAACCCGTATTCGTTGGGTTGGTACGTGGGTTTCACCGCACCTGCCACCGCTGCACGCGTACGTCCATAGATTAACGGGGTCACCACAGGCGACGTCCGTGGTATACAAGCCTTCGCGGTGCATGCTGCCGGTACTGGACGCGTCAAACCAGTGGATGGGTACCAACGGGTTGGTGTCAACCGGGAATGGCCGTAGTGAGAGGGGTGCGAACTGTGGGACCAGGGCGGCATCGGTGCGGCGGACCAGACTTCCCCCCCATGTCGCTGACAGTCGAGGATAAGTGCAGTGACACCCCACAACACGGATTTGAATTGCCAGTCGTGTACAGGGACACACTGCGACAAAAGGGCACGTACACGGAACCGACGACCCGTGGGTCCAGGTACCTGCACCACCCGGGTGAAGGTAGTTCAATGGTCTCCCCGGTAATGGTCTCCCGCGGTACAGCACCACCACCTCCGAGGCTGCACCCTACTGCACCATTATAGAGTAGCGGATATTACCCTGTGTTTTGGTATCACCGGTGTCGACTGCCAGGAACACTCGCCCGTCATGTGCCTGGTACATGTCCACCGCAACCGCGAGCTGGGTGTGCATTGCAGCGCGTGGGGGTGTGTTCTTCCACCGTCACACGGAACCGGCTACCAGCGAGTGCCTGTACCAAACTGCTGCCATGCATCTGTAATAGGTCAACGAACGCGCGGCCCTCAAATAATGGCGTCTCACCCGTTGTGAAGGTTGCCAGTGATCGGTTGATAGTCTGTTGCCGTTTTGCCAATAGTGTCAACAGAGGAATGAGCTCGTCATAGACGGTGCCATCGCCTTCAATGTACCTCAGTTCCTCATCCGCGCTCACTGCATATCGCATGGGGTCCGTATCCGATCGGCAAAACTGTATGACATTCAGACGCGTGGCAACTGCATCCAGCAGGTCCTCGGTATCCGGTTCCCCGAGCCGCATTGGACTCACGATACCCATGTCACTCCATATCTGCTGTGACGCCAAAGATGTGCCATTCCTAGATAACCGCAGACCGCCACGTCCGCCACATCTTATAATCAGGCTATGCGTGTCGCTCTGTATGCACTCTGGAGAAAAGCAAGATTGTTAGCTCAGACCTGGGACAACACAGACGTGGACTTCTCACCACAAAGGGCGACGTTAATAGTCCAGTGGTAGGACAATCTCCTTGCCAAGTGACCATGGTTGGCAAAAGAAAAGGACATTTGGCACCACGATTCCCCCCCACAAGGCAACCCATCGCCCCTCACAATGATCCACAGCTCTGCTTGGCACTCCCTGGGGTATTGGAGGTTAGAAACAATGGAATCAAAGGAAAATATATAGTCAAAAAAGTGCTGCAGGGGCCACTGCGAAATAACTGTGACCCCATCTGTGTGCACGGCAACCTGTAAATGTTTCCTACTTGCAAGCTGGTTCCATTCTTTGGCAAAACTAGCATAGGACGGGAGAGAAAAAAGGTGTGTGGGGACCTTACTTCTCGTTCAAGTAATCAAATCTTTGTACCTGAGGAGTATAGCGCGCGCAAAATGAGAATATAGAGCGCGCAGAAGTCAACGAAGCGCATGCTATGAGCGGATGTGCGCGCAATGGCACATGCAAAGCGCGCAATAATACCTTCTTCTCGGAATCTTCAGGAGCAGGACCAAGTCCACCACCGACATTGGTGTGACGGCGTTGGCAGCCTCGGTCCTACGACGCTTCTTCTCTGCTTCAGACACGGGGACCCTTTTTTTCCACCTGGCCCACTGTAAGACCTGGGGCATAGCCATGTGAAGAATCCATGTTTGTTGCCCACTTCTCCTTTGCACACTCATGTTGCTTCTTGTGTGCCATCTCAGGTGTAAATTATTATGCGATCTCAGCATTTGATTCCAATCCCAGATTTCGATCTCAGAATTAATTCCGATTGCAGATTTCAGTTCTGTCTTTGCATTTTTGATATTGCATTGATTTTTTTCAATTCTGCGGTTGGCCAGCAATTGTTCTAACATTATTTGGATTTCTGATTCGTCGATTGGCTGCTGCTGTGTGTGCGCGCGCGCCGTCTTTGGTCGCGCCCTAATGCAGGCCAGCCAAACGAATACCCTTGCAGTTTGGTGCTAATAGTGTTAGATCTATCATGTGGAAATTGGAATCACTTATCCAACCGGAGGAAGACTATGTGACAGCCATAGTACGTACGTTGATCGCTTCTGTGGGCAGTGTTGAGGGAGTACCTCCCGGGAAACCAAGACCGTCCTTATCTCTGCTATGGTGGTATTAGTAGTCACGGCAAAACCTACCAGTCACATGGGGTGTCTTCCGAAGGGGACGAGAGGTGAGACCAAGGGAAGCATAGGTAGGCGCACCGCTGGTTGTGGGATACATTGGTTGTTGCCTTGCAATTGGATTCCATTGAGGTGCCATACCATATTTGGTTTTGAGGTCTCATGCATTCATTCTAAGAGTTGACATTGCATTTGTCATTCATGCATGGTTCATTTGTGTCCTCATGGTGTGACTCAAGCTTGGTGGTGCCCACAATTCCATGGTCAAGATGAATATGGTGTCTCCTCTCCCCAAGGTGGATTTGGTGCTTTCCCTCACTCTCCCTCTCTCTCCCAATTCGTCATACTCCTCAAGAGGTAAATTGAGCAATTAATGCCATGTGACCGTTGTCTTTGATCCTTTGAGACTCTTGGGCTCTTTCATTTTTTTCAAGTGCCCGTGACTTGGGAGTTATCCAATTAAGACATGCCGTGGTTTTGCCGTCTTATGATTTGACTCAAGGCTAGGCGAAACTCTCTCCATATGCATGCTCTCTTGGGTCAAGGCTAGGCGAAACTCTCTCCCCATGCATGCCTTCTCTCATGGTGGATAGGTAAATCTCTCTCAAGGGATTTGGTTGGGGAATATCTCTTCTCGGGCATGATTAGGCGATGCATGTACTCTCTCCGGCTCTCCGGGATGAGACCATCTCTCCATGCACGTGCTCTCGTTGGGTGGGATCATCTCTCCATGCACGTGCTCTCTTTGGGTGGAGGTTAGGTCCCATGAGTAGCCCGGGAGGCCATTGGCCTATTGTGTGCTTCTTTGCCAAGAGGTGGATCTCCATGTCAATGGTGTATTGCTCATTTGCTAATTTTGCTTTAGATTAGTCGTTGATCCTAAGAGCTAACCAGGTCATGGTTTGGTGCCTTTGTTGGTGCGTTTACATGCCCCATGTGACCATGTATGTGCATGTGCACTTCCTTCCCTCATGTTGGTGTAGTCAAGACGTCCGGAGACTCAAGTGTGACTCATTTGCTCTTTGGGGATGGCCCAACGGTGGTGTCAATCATTTCTTTCCTCTCCTCCACCCCCGGTGAGACCATCCATGTCGACGGGTAGATGTAGTGTGAATTTTGGTTTACACTTTTGCATGCATGACTCAAGTCCATAGGATAATGCCCGTGCCCATGAACTTCGTCTTTGCATTGCATGTGGTCCGACCGGAAGAGTAGGTTGAGTCTTACTCGCGCTTGTGAATTCTTTTCTTTTTCTTAAGGGTGGACCTTTCAGGAACCATTTGGATGGGATCCCAGACCTTTGCCCGTGCTCATCCCGTGTGGACTAGTGGCCCATTCGTACCTCATTTGTGGACCCGTGTTTGACCATTGTTGGACCGTGGCTCATTTGTGGCTCATTTGTGGGTTTTTGTGGACCATTGGTGAACTCTTGGTTGGATCATTGTTGGACCGTATTGGATTCTTGGGTCATTTCGTCATTGGGCTTTCAATTGGAATTGTTTGTGTCATTGCCGAGCTCTGAGGGACTTGAGTGGGTTGTGAGCTTGGAAATCTCTGCTGGTGTTATTGGTTGGAAATTTGGTTGGTTGGAAATTGGGAAAAATGGAAGATTCACTCAGTTCAAGTCACCTTGAGGGCGAATTGTTGGTAGCAGAGGCTTACCCAGGCGGGGGTTTAGCCTACGGCTCTGACACGGGCAGCGGGATGACGCTCGGAGAGGTTACGGCCATGATCGGGATGATCACAGCACGGCCAGAGGAATCGGGTTCCGACTATGCGACAGGGCATGAGTCGACCGTTGAATCTCCTTTAGACTTGGCAGTTGGGCTTAGGCAGGGCCAGCCAGCCTACCCAGTTTCGGAAGACACCAACATGGAATCCGCACCATGGGGATACCGATCCTTTGAGAGGATTCGGATGGTGAATCAATTCGGTGAGGCAGCCGAAAGGATTCTGATTCATGAGTGGGCACCGGAGACTCATGATTTAGCAACCTTGCCGGCGCAGGTTGAGCAGCTAACGGGTGCGTTGAACTATCTCCAAACCTTTTGGGATGCAGCGTTCTAGGGCGTGGTGCGGAACCCCCCCAATTTTGGGTGTTGTTAATATTCCTTTATCTAGGGCGGTAACAGGGTCAAATTTGGGGTAACAGGTCATTTTTTTCAAGTTGGGTTATATGGGGGTTTTTCTGAGGTGCCTGACCTTGGTAACATAGTGTCACCCTCTCATTCAACACATGTGACAGGAAGAATTGCAAAGTTTGCCTTTTTGTGCTTGTTGTTACCGCAAATGTGTTACCTGCCTGTCGTGTGTTCTGCTGCAAGCCTTGAGTTTCGCGGTAACAGGTAGACGGGGTAACACCATAGCGGTTACATCAGCGGTAACAACAACCAAATGGGCAGAGGTGCAATAATAATTGAAAACAAAATTCCCTCAAGAAAACGCGACCTTCACGACCCTGTCAGTTTGATCTTAACACCCTTGCACTCCACAATGAATTTTTTTGTCTTGATTTGACGTGCCTATTTCTTGCAAACCTAAAATTGTGCTCAATAGAGCTGCAGAGGCATCTCTCCCTCTGGGTAACAACTTTCCTGGGTAACAGGTCAGCGGTTACTGTAACACCTGTGGTAACACTACACATGTGCCCAATAGATCTGCAGAGGTATCTCTCACTCTGGATAACATTTTTCCTGGGTAACAGGTCAGCGGTTACACATGCGGTAACACTACACATGCCAATCATGTCCCATTAGGGCCCTGTTTTTCCTCATTATGCCCCTTCCACCGGTTCCCAAGAAGTTTCACAAGGAGCTGACTGCCGGATCGACGTTGTACAGTGTCCGCTGGGGTGATGTTGCCCGTGCCGGGGCTCCTGTGGTCCTTCAGGTATCCCCTTTGCACCATTGCTTGGTGTGCCCTGTTTTCAGCGGGTTGGGTAACACGTACCTGTTACCGGTTACACACGTGGTAACACCCCCCATTTCCACTGCACTTACTTTCCTGGCAGTTGAAGGCCAAGAAACAAGGCCAGCCCAACTTTGTTTGCGGCTGGGTTTCCAAGGGCAGCCATTCGGCCCTGACCATGAAGACGGCGTTGGCCTACGACGTTGATGAGGGGGAATGTCTGGACATCCAGACCCTCCACGGGCGAGTGACTTTTCAGGCAAAGGAGTGTGGGAACACCTGGGGATTTTACAAAGGGGGGCAAGAGAAGGGCAAGGGCAAGGAGGTGCAGGCAACAGGCAGTGGCAGTCATTCAGCAGCAGCCAGCAAAGCCCCCACCAAATCAGCCTTGAAGCCCCCAAAACAGACCCGAACACTCACCCCAGCTTCAGTTGCAGCCAAGGCAGTCCGGCAGGGGTCCCAAATGGATGTTGACAAGGAGGTGGACAGTGATGATGATGATGATGACCAGGGACCAGGTGAAAATCCTGACGAGGAGGTGGTGGTCCAGGAGGAAGGAACCCCTGAGGAGGAAGAACCAGTACCACAAACCAAGGGGAAAACAAAAAAGGCGAAAGGGAAGACGGCACACCCCTGTTTTATGTTTACCGGGCCGGCTTCTGGTGGGGCAAAGTCCATCTCTGCCCGCCCCACAAGGGCAGAAAAAACTCTTACTTCAACAACCTACCTACAACACCTTGAACGGGCGAAGTCCCATGTCAGGGAAGAGTTGGGGTCCAGCCTCAAACAGGTTGCAACCCACTACCAGCTGTGTCTGGGGGTGACAGGTGCGGCCATTGTGGCTGAAGATGGGACCCCCCTCAATGCGGCCGAAGACCCCAGAGCCAGAAGTGCAAGAAGAAGAGAAAGCTTTGGATGGGCACTGACTGGAAGGTGTGTGGTTCGTGTTACCCTGGTAACGGGTCAACGGTTACACACGTGGTAACAGCACATTGGTATGTTTAACTGCCATCTCACTGTTCCCCACTGTGTTCCCATGTAGGTTGGGAATCGCCATCCCTGTCATGGTGAACCGAATTGGGGCTCGAGGGGCACACACCGGAGCTTCCCCGACGTGCCTGGATCGGCTGAAGCACAAGTGGCGGGACGAGATGGGGACCGAGGGGTTGCTCAATGATGATGAAGCGCGAACTGAAGCATGTATGTTGTCTTTTCCTGCTGGGTAACGTAAATCGCGGGTAACTGTGTGTCAGGTTTTTGTGTCCGGGTAACACTTTTCCCGGGTAACAGGTCATGGGTTACATGGGTGGTAACACTGTGTGTCAGGTTTTTGTTTCCGGGTAACACTTTTCCCGGGTAACAGGTCATGGGTTACATGGGTGGTAACACTGTGTGTCAGGTTTCTGTGTCCGGGTAACACTTTTCCCGGGTAACAGGTCATGGGTTACATGGGTGGTAACACTGTGTGTGAGGTTTTTGCTCCCGGGTAACACCGGGTAACACCCATTTTATGTCCCTGGTAACATGCTTTGCACTCTTTGTCACAGTGAATCTGCTGCTGGTGGAGCTCAGCTGCGACGGGTGCTCTGCCCTCAAGGACGTGGAGGATGATGATGCTGAAGCCCCGAAGAGGCAGCCGGAGAGGCTGGGGGAGGGCCCCACAGCAGCGCGGCTCAGGGGAGGCCCCGAGAAAGCCCACAAAACTAAAAGTGCATACTCAGGTATGGTGTTGCAATCTTGGGGTGTTGAACTAACTGACCTACTTACATACAAATGTAATTGTCTGTAATGATATTCTCTGTCTGCAGGTTTGTCCCACCTGGAGAAACTCCGTGCAGGCCTGCAGAGTGGTACCAGTATCCCCGGGTCACTGCAGCTGAGGACCCAGGACCTGGCGGAACTCAGCCAGGAAGACCTGGATGCCAGGATTGTTCAAACCTGGCGCCACATTGGGGTCATGCTGCATCTGAGGTCAACCCACAAGAGCCCACCCCCACTGGAACTGCCTGGCCAATGGCTTCCATGTCTGGTTGGGACCCTCCAGGAACAGCAGGAGAGGCTGCAGAGGTACAAGCGGAAGTACTACAAGGTCAGGAATATGCACCCAGGTGATGAGTTTGGCAGTGCAACCAGCAGCAGTGACAGCCAGGAGAGTGAGGGGGCCAAGATGCGGAGGAAGCAGCGGAACAAGTCAGTGGTGAATGTTACCACCCTTGTATCCCAGTTGCCAGTTACCCAGTTACCAGGGGTGTTACCTGGACGTTCTCATTCTTTCCTTCTAGCTTTGCCTCAGGGTTCAGGGGTAATTTGTGAACGATGTGCACGTGTGCAAGGGGGGGGGTGTTTTCCTGTCCACCCATTTTCACTTTAGCCACCATGCCCATCCGACCCAGCCGGCGTCCATTGCGGAGAGCAATGGTGTTCGAACGAAGGGGACTACCCCCCAAGCATGTGAGAGGGGCCCTATCAGCAGCTACCCTTGGGGGACATCCTAAAAAGAAGTATGCCACCATTACCGAGGCCATGGATGACATGTTCCACCCAATCCTGCGCTGCCTGAGTGAGGCGTTGGAAAAGAATGGAGCCAGCGATTTGATACCGAAGCTCACCAACTACATCCTATTCAGGGTTATGCTGGGGATGTGGCGACCAAGACGAGTCGATGATGTATGGCATCCCACAGCTTTGTGTGCACACAAAGGCTTGGCCTCCCTATTAACCAGGGAGGAGTATTATAAAATACACCGCCTGTCCAATTGTGGTACTGCAGAGCTCCTTGAGGCTATTAATGCCCATTGGTCCAGCCTCTGGGTATGGGGGTGGGCTGCCGCAGGGGATGAATCCATTGTCCCCCACAAGGGGAAAAGGGCTGGACCCATGTGGCAGTTCATCCCCAGAAAACCGCATAGCACAGGCATTAAATTGTATGTCCTGGGTGACTCAGTGCACCCTTTTATAACTGATATTTTTTTGTATGCAGGCAAAAGGGTCAGGGTCTTCCGGGATCACCCCCAGGTGGCTGGACCTCGGACTGCCCGGGAGATGGTACACCGATGGGCTGAGCTACTCCCTACTCGCACTGCAATTGTGTGCGACTCATACTTTGGAAGCCACCTAGTGGCAAACCAAATGGCACAGCGTCAGCAACCCTTCTTGTTCCTATGCAAAAGGGATCAGGGAGGGGTTTCCCTGGCTGGGGATAGTATGCGACCCTCCATTGCAGCAGAAACGTATGTCAAAGGAGGCAAGTATAGCCTCCACGTCTACAAAAACCCAAAAGTGGGTAGCAAACCACCACGTGTGGTTCCATTTCTGTCAAACTGTGTGTTCGACAATGAGTGGGTGCGCCACAGAGGTGGTTATGAGCTCCCACCTGTTGTGGCTGCATACAGGCAGCTAGCCAACGGTGTTGACAGTGCCAATCAAATGGCACTAGAACACCGTGAGACAGGCAGATTCAAGAGTTGGACCCGTGCCTTGAAGGCTTTCTTGTTTAGGTACGCGATTGTAAATACCTTTACAGTCTGCCGACTCCAAGGTTTGATACCCAAAAAGAAATCCCTTTGGGACTTCCAATGGGATATTTTGGAAAAGTTTGTCTCCCCTGGGCACGCTGTGCACACGCCGGTGCTTGTAGATACCCGAGGCACTTGCAAAGTATGCAAGGGGCGCACTTGGTTCAAGTGTGCTCATTGCGATGTGCATTTGCACTCCTACAGTGGTTGTTTCCAGAAGTGGCATTCAGAACTGAAAGTTTGAACTCAGAAGAAACAGCAGTCCTACGGCGCAGTGATACTTCTTGCAGGGCAGGGAGGGAAGGGACTATGTGTGCATGACGTTGTGCCCAGCCACCATGGGGTAACTAAAACAAAGTGTGATGAAGGGGTTACATGAAAGGTAACACAGGGGGTATCTAATAGGGACAAAGTGGGATTGGAAGGGGGCATGGTTACCCGTGTAACACCCAAAGGGTTACAGCGGTGGTAACAAAAGCAATTAACAACCAGAGCGCTCGGGTAACACATACATGTTACCGGTAACATAGGAAGTCCCTCGGGAAACACATTGGTAACACCGTCGGTAACATGTGTTACCCAGGTAACAAGCATGTTACCCCGTTCGAAAAATAAAAAAGGTCAAATATCTTCACCTGTTTTCTGGGGCAGAAATGGGTTACCCAGACCACATGTATCCCTGAGTACTAACCCTAGATAAAGGAATATGGTTGGAACCCGGAATTTCACATGTTACATGGGTGCACTATGATGCAACAATGTGCCTTCCATGTTTCGTTTGCTCGATATTGCCTGTTTTGCATTTTTTGCGATTTGATCTTTGTGTGCTCTAACTAGTTATCGCGGGGTTAGAACGGGGTTAGAGCACTAGTTATCGCGTGGGTTATCGCGCGATAACCTAGTTATCGCGGGGGTTATCGCGGGGGTTATCGCGCGATAACCTAGTTTCCGCGTGGGTTATCGCGTGGGTTATCGCGCTTCATTTTATGTTTCCCCTTTTCGCTGTAGCTCTCAAAGCCTTCGTATTCTTTGATAATGGCCCTTGCTGCTACCCACGCTTGGTGCGAGCACCATCAAAAGCTCCTTGGGGTCCGTCGCCTTGGCGGTCCTGAGGGGTTTACGATGGGTGATGCCAATGTGAGGCGCCCTGTGGCGACCCGCTTTGAACATGGTGTGGACTTTGGACTCCTTGTCCATAAGTCCCCCTTCATGGCGGACAAGCGAGACCCCCTGGTTCTCAGCAACTACATCTCCGAGTTGCTAGAGGTAAATCCAGGGGTTGCTGGATTTTTGATCCAGCTTCATACCGAGGATGTGGATGCGGTGGTGGAGTCCGTCACCGCTCATGCCGAGAAGGGTGCGGGGACGAAGACGACCCTCTATGTGGGTCAGGTCCAGGAGGAGGAGGAGGAGGAAGTGGAGGAGGAGGAGGAGGATGCGGGGGGGGTGGGGGCTGGGGGGCGGAAGGAGAAGCCCCACCACCCCCTCATGATTAGTGGCCAGAAGGTAAGGATTCGACCGGGTAAGGGGAAGGGGAAGTCGGATGGTTGGTACCCCCAACCCCTCACCCACAACACCCGCCGGGTCTGCACTGACGACCCCGAAAACAAGCTCCCCATGCACTCCCTTTGCCCCACAAGGGAGTGGGAGCGTGAGTGGTATGGGGTCACCACTCCCAACATTATTTCGGGGCAGGGGGTGATTCTTTTTCCATTTGGGGCAACACCCCCCCTTATTGGGGAGGCGGAGGAGGTGGTTGCCGCCGAGCCCTTGGGGGCCTTTAATAGGGACCCCAATGACCTTGTGCTCACGGTGGGGGGAAAGCTGGTGGTCAACCACCTCCTGGAGCACGATTTTTTGAGTGACATTCAGCTGCAAAGTCTTTTGGATGATTTGGATAGGGTGCCTCTCTCACAGAAGGCACCCATTTTCAATGAGAACCCCCCCATTGTCGGCAGGCCCCAAGATTCTGGGACCCGCCGCACATTGTATGGCAACTATGGGGGTGCCAACCACCACAAGCACAACCCCCACAAGCTCCATGATCTGCCAGTCCTCAAAAGGGTGGCAGATCGTGTGCTTGAGACCGCAAAGAAGACTGTGGTGGGGGGGGTCGGATGGAGCTGCACCATCCTTGACATGGCCGAAATTTCGAGCTATGACCACACCCCCCAGCACCTCCATCGCGACGCCCCCCCCTACACCATTCCTGAAGGCACATTGATTGTCAATTGCCTTATTATGCTAACCCATAATCACGAGGAAGAGGATGGGTCACATTTTCTTTTTGTGCCCTCCAGCAGTTCGAGCTACTATCTTGTTTTCCTAGATTCTATGTCACACAATTTTTTCTGCCAATCACATTGCAGACACATCTTTGAAATGGATTTTATTTAATGCTAAACATAAAAAACATATTTTGCTTGTGTCCCCAACATGCACAATGGCCCAACACGGAGAAACTCACGGTGTTCATTTTCTAAGTTGCATCACCAAAATTTATGTCGAATACCCTATACCATAACACCAACGCAACAACAGCTCTCACTCTCTGAGGAAGGTAGGGCGGGTTTTCAGGAAAGCTGCATATACAAAATACACACTTACGAGACTTGTTACAATCACCCATACCTTCGCCGAATATGGGTTGGTCGCTGAGGTTTCTATCATAACGGCAAATATGACCATGGTTTCAAATGGTTGCTCAAATGGTACACCCATTTTCCCCTCTCTGTGCTTTTAGTAAGAAAAAGTCACTGCCATGTCTTTCTTGGGGGACTTGATCCAGGCTACAACTCCCTTTTTTGCCTAAGGAAGTAATAAAGACTAACACTTAAACATTTTTGTCTCTCTTTGGAAGTTTGAAGTACACTTTTTCAACTAACTAGGGTTATGACCCTAGCTCCCCCATGAACTTCACCCGTACCACTCAAGTGAGCGGAGGTACCTTCCTTCTTGGAGGTTATACCGAAATAAAGTAGGCACTTCATGCCTAGGGCCTTGTAGGTTAAGCCTAGTGGTCTCCCACCTCAGGACCCCTATACTGAAAAGTTTCTACTACTTATTGTGGTTCTACTTTTTAACTGATTTTGAATTCAGTTGCTTGGCCAAGCTGGCCAAGCCATATCGTGTGTTTGGCCCAACACCCATGCCCCTGATTCCTAACCTACTCCATCGCAACCAAAAGAGTGCACATGAAGTGCTTTGGAGTACCTTTAGGACATGAGCCATGCCAGTTTTCACTGAGAAACATGTATTTTGTTTATAAATCATTTGGAGTGTTGTATTTAGATTTCCATCTATCTATCTGCAGCCCCTCTTTGCTAGTCATGCTTTGATTGGGAAGAACTACATTTGTTCTGACTTTGATCCTGGTATTCTGTGTGCTTCGCCAGTGGACTTGTTCATTTTACATTTTGGGAAATCCAGCAAAAGGTTTTCATCACCCAAAAGCAGAAGGCAAGACAAGGAACACAAGCAAGGCATACCAAATTATCTTTCTGGTAGCAGAGGCTGACCCACGTGCAGCTAAAGCAAATCAACATCCACAATGTCTCAATCACTTCACTCGGTGCAGCTGAGTTCAAGGACCCTGCCAATCAGGTCCCGACCCATGGTGGAACCTGTGGCAGGGCCTTCCAAGGCGATGTCCCTCAGTGGGGTATGTACAACAAGAAACCAAGGAGTACCTCGATCTTCTGGCTCACGTGGAGAGCATAATACAGCAAGAGGGGTGAAAGAAGATACAAGGGGAATCCCTGAGGCGCCTGTTTTAACTCAGGAACGCCTCCAACGCCTCAAAGGGAGGGAACCCATGGCGGCAGCCTTATTGTCTGTCGTCTCCTCTCTTCCCCCATCCGAAGCAGCGCCCATTCCTGACTCCAAGTCGAACATGGAGAAGATTGCCAATGCAAAGGTGAAGGCCACCCGGTATTACTCCGGATGCGTACATCTTCGTTGGAGTGGATCTCCTTACGTGCCCCATAGGGCTCAAACCACTCTTCAACCAGGATTTTCACCGTATGCTCTCCTTTGATCTTTTTTTTGCAGGGGAACGCACGAGTGAAACGGGTTGGACCACAGGTGACCACCAGACAACTGTCATAGCTACCAGACTTAGGCAAGCCGTGGATGAAATCCACGTACAACAGAGAGTTAGCACAGTAGGGTATAGGAAGACTGGAGACCAGTCCCCTGTCACGTCAGTCACTCTATTTGCTGGCGTGACAGTCACAGGAGTCCACTATGGACTGCATACGGGCACGTTGTTCGGCAAGGGTTAGTGGGGAGTAGAAACGCTCCCTGAAAAAGTCAACAGACCGGATGCACCCTGTGTGCCCTGAACTGTGGTGGGCCCACTGCAGGCAACTGTCCAGTCGGGCCTCAGGCACAACTATACGATCCTCATAGTACAGATATAGGTTATCTTTATACCAGCGGTCGCCATCTATCAGGTACTCAATCAAACTCCAGCCCTCCAGTACACCTGCCGTACGCATGGATAGGTCCAGCTGGACATCCATACGTTGGAACGCCTCTTTGGTCAACGCTTCTGCGCTCTCACCTAAGAGGGCATCGAAGTTATTACGAGATATATATTCAGCCATCTCGTTCTTTATACCTGGTATGTGGTGGACGGTCAACTTGAACTGACTGAGGTAACTCCACCACCGTTTTATTTTCGCTTTTTCAGGAGGAGGGCCCTTCTGAAAGGTCTTCATAGGCTCTGGGTCACAGTGCCGTACGAGTAAGAATAAGTGCTTTTCCAATGCTTTAGGGTATACTTTAGTTGTATTAGAGGTGCTCTAAGCACTCATGCATTTTTATCTTAGTATTGGCCCTACCAAAATGGGTGATAACACATTTTGACCTATGGAACCAAACACTAAATCAGGATGTTGTGTGGACCCCTTAATCCCCAAGCTAGAGGCACCAAAACATCTTTTCCTGGGTGACTGAGGCACTGATATACTGAGGGCAGAGCCTATGAATTTATCTATGTTTTCTCATGAAATCTTAGCTATCCTAGTGGTATGCACCCTAGGGGGCTGGGGCACCTCTTTTTGAGAGGTCCCGGGTTCCATACCCAGTCCGCCTAGCTGAGTAGGATTATCCCATGTGACATGGCAGTGACCTCAGCGCCACAAGCCATGCACCCTCAGCACCTATGGGACCCAAAAACAAGGAGTGCACATCTCAAGATGGCACTGTGGATGAGAGCCCTTGGGGCAGTTTTTCAATCAGTTTTTCTCAAACATGAAAAAAAATGTCATCCTGAGTTGCAATGTATGCTAATTGCTGTGGTCCATTTTTGCTAGTTGTCTTTATCTAACTCTTTGTGACTGCAGCCCTTCATGGTTTGATCCTGTTTATCTTCTACTTGCTTATCTCTGGCTTGGGTTATCCTGGATTGGTTGTATTTCAACAATAAAACATTTTCCTCATCAAAAAAAAGCAGCAGGAACCCTACACCAGCAGCAAGCAGCAGGAGAGGCACAACAAAAACACAGTGTTGAAATCACTATAAAACTTTCTGGTAGCAAGAGGCAGACAGTCTCTGCATACCGGCAGCAACCCCGTGCCGTACATCCAGTGCGCCGAGATCTGTCATATGTAAGCAAGAAGGGCGAATATGGACACAAAGAAGGAGCACACAGACGTGAGGACGGCGCCTGAGGCACCAGCAATGCCAGCACCTGGTGAACCTGGACCTGGACCTAGCGCTATACCTTCGCTGCCCTTACATGGGCCAGTGCACGTGGCTGATGACTCGCTGGAAGGACTACAGTCGGCCTTCCGGGCCCTCTCAGTCCAGGAGGTGGACACCAACCCTGTGAAGAGAAAGAGGGAGAGAGAGAAGGATGCAGGAGAAAGCATGGCAGACGAAGGAGTAGACCATGGGCACGACCCGACGAGTGAGTCGACCTTCGAGGGCGCACCAAGCGCCTCTGGCCTCCGCGCATCACCCTCTCCTACTACCACCACACTACCAACTTTAGACCCAGCCGCTACAACATCCACACCCATAACCAACCCGCCTATGGCTGAGGGCACAGGCTTTACTGGTATGCCTACCTACCCTGCCTATGGTGTGAACCCACCTACCACTGCGTTTCCGGAGGCAACTACTTCCAGTGAGCCAATGGCCTCCAGTTCTGCGCCACGATGGTATGCGGCTGACTATCACCATCCTCTACCCGCTACGGGAGCCTATGTGGATGTTCCTGGGTATGCAACCCTGAGCGGGCTGAGGAGAGGACCTGAGTCATGCGGGAGCAGGAGTAGAGGATCGGGGAGATCCTCCAACAGGTCCCTGACGCGGTCGGAGATAAAAGAGGCTCTCCGAGGAGCCACCTCTGAACTTGTTGCCGATCTCACTCAAGAGATTCGGGCTAAACTAGAGCCCCTGATTCCGCCCCAAGCGTCACCTATCATCGTGGGAGTTTCACCCCATCGAGTACAGGCTAATCACTTGGTGGCAGGGTTGACAAACACCCTAGGGAGCCTGAGGAGCCGACCGATGCCGACCCCTGCAGTAATACCGAGAAGCCCTTTCGTACCGAGAAAGGCCCAGCCACCCTACAGCCATGTGGCGAATTCCACGAGAGCCGAGCTGGACCGGCTGGGGCTGACAGCCCTGGGGGCAATGGTGGACGTGGAGCCCTATGGCTCCAGTGACCTAGGCGGAGACCCCTCTGATGATGAGCCGCCGTCCATGACTTCTGCTTCGCCCTCGGAGGACGACGACCCTGAGGACCCTAACAACCCAAGTGGGCGGAAGAAGAAGAAGAAGAGGAAGACAAGGCGCCCTGAGGGACGTAGGTCTCAGGACGCTAAGGCTATTGCCACCTCCAAGATCGTGGTGAACTTGCCTGAGTTCAAAGGCAAGGATCTCAGCGAGTTCGCTGAGAATTTTGGCCGGTTCCTCCGAATGACCGGCCAAACCCATGCTAGTGGGCGGGTCAAGTGCGATCTGCTCCTGCAGTGTTGCAAGACCAAGTACCTGGAGAAGCAAGTCAAGTAGATCGTGACTAAGTCCGCCACCCTTGCCGACGTGTTGGTTGCCTTGGAGAGGCAGTATCCAACCTATGAAACCGACCTCTCCATCAGGACCGAGATCCAGAACCTGGCCGTGCTGCCGAACAACCCCAAACCTGGCAGGGTCTCTGAGCTACTGGCTGACGTCGATCATTGGGCTGGACGATTGACGCCCGGTTTCTACGGCAGGGACGACCTGCTTTTCTGGTTGATGGTTAAGCTCCCTCGGGAGCTGTGGGGCGAGTGCCGTTCAACGGCAGAGCGCAGAGCTAAAGCCCTCCACTACGAGGATTTATGCGTGCTACTCTTGGAGCTGGCGCTGGAGAAAGAAAGCGACCAGCACATGAACGCCTACCGTCCCGAAGGGGGAGGCTCTGGAAGCCATGGCAAAGGGTACCAAGGACCCAGACCTGGACGGGGGACTACCCCAAAACACGCCCGTATCATGGAAAACGTCAAGGAGCTCTTCTCGTGTGATGCTAGAGATGAGCAGGGTCACCTGCAGCCTGCCCCTCACTGCGAGCAGCGAGACTGCTTCGTAGTCCAAGGGAAGAAGCAGGAGACCAACACCGGCGCCAAGGCAAAGATGCGGGATCACTACAGGTGTACTATCACCTGTGCCTTCTGTGGGAAGAGGAAGCACTACGAGGATGAGTGCTACCACAAGCAGCGCCTGTCGGCGAAGCTGAAGGGCGAGGATCCTGGCAAAGGCCCTGGCAAGGGTGGTGGCAAAGGCAACGGCAACGACTCCGGCAAGGGCAAGTACGGAAAGGACGTGGAAAAGGACAAGACAAGAACCAAGGCGGACCAGAAGGAGGTGCTAACCGCCAGCCAGACAAGGACAACAAGAACCCGGACAAGAACGGAGGCAACCCCAACCCTAATCCAGGGGGGAACTCCGAGCCCTCTGGAGGGCAGTCTGGTCCCACCACACGCTCGCAAACTCAGGCCCAGCGAGAAAAAGGGGCCAGGGGTGAGCATGAAGGTGGTGATGACGGCAACGCTAAGAAGAGAACCCGTTTCATGAGGATGGCCCGCAAACTGCGGAACAAGGGGTTCGAGGTGACCTGTCCTGCGGAGTTGTGACGGGGACGCTCCAGTGGGGCCCTGGACCTGGTGTTCCGGGTACGTATCCGACTAGGGGGACGTGAATACCTGGGGCTATTGGATACTGGAGCCACCATATCTATAGTGGCCAAGAAAATTTTACCTTGTGGGAGCCTGAAGAACACCATGACCACCGCGGCTATACGAATGGGGGATGGACATGTGGTGCACAGCTGCGGGGACTGTGAAGTGGAGGTACCAATGGGCTCCCGAACTATCGCCCATCGGTTCTATGTGAGGGACACTGAGGCCTTCGACTTTGTATTGGGGACTGACTTCTTCGTGCAGCACTCCCAGATACAATCCCTGACGCTGCAAGCGCCCTACCTCCTCTACGTGGACCACGGCAGTGGCAGAGAGTCCGTGCCACTGAAGCAGTCAGAGCACACCTCGAGCTACTTGAGGGTATCGAAGGAGGAGCCCTCGAACATGATGGTGGCCTCCAAAACTGAGGACTATCAACTGTTGGGGGAAGTCCTAGACCAAGGTCTGAAGGAGTTGGGTTACTCCAGAGAAGACCTGGGTGTGGAGTTGTTCGCCAGCGACAAGCAACATGTCTTGGACCTTTACTGCAGCAAGGGGAAAAACTGCAGCTACAAATTTTACTGGCCCTCTTTCGGGATGGCCTACGGGAACCCCAGGTTCAGCGAACTGGGGAAGGTCTTGACCAAGGTGGCCTTGGAGCGTTCCCGTATGGTCCTGTGTTTCCCCGATTGGGGAGCTAATGGGGGCAACGAGTACTGGCGAACCCTCCTGGACAGGCTGACTATCAGCTCTGTTCGGTTACCTGATGAGGCCATCAACTTGCCTCTGGGGCGTAAGACGCCTATCGGGAATCCCAGATGGGGGAGTATGCTCAGCGTGGTGGACAGAGGTCTTACCTCCATCCCCGGGGAGGACCTGGACTCGACTCTGGTCCAGGCCATACAACGAGAAAGCGATGGACTCGCCTTGGGTGACTTGAAGAATCGACTACGACCTCAAAATGCTATTGAGACTATACCTGGAGGAGATGAATAAGTCCTGACTAATACCAATGCCCCCAACTCTCCCTGCCATGTACCTGTTCCTGATGGAGTCTCTGAGTGTGGACTGTCCGAGCTCCCTAGCTCAATCCACTCAGATGACGAAACTGAGCACGACCCCTTCTTCGTGCAGACCTGTGTGGAGTAAGTGGAGAACGCCGAGTACATCGCCCCACTGAAACCCCTACTCTCCATGAGGGTGGAGAACCCCGTGGACGAGGAGCTGGACCCTCGATCTAGGCTAAGAGAGTACGTGGACTCCAAGAGGAGGTTGGTGGCGAAAAAGCTATGCTACGCTAAGCCTACCCGCAGCTCATGGCCACTGAAGCAAGGACGTATGGGAGATCCATCCCAATTGAAGGAGGACCTCGAACAAAAGATCACCACCTGGCAAAGGGAGGTAGATCATAAGCTCATGAAGAGCGTGTGGGGTGCCCATGTGAGGACCCCAGAGGAGGACGACCTCTCGGAGGAATGTGTATGTGAACCCCCTCGAGCGTGCCTATGTTGCCATTGTCCACCGGAGATGGTTGAACGAGACCTACTTTATGCCTACCAAGGGCTGAAGGACACTACCAAGGGCGAAGAGTCGGTGGAGGATCACCTCCCGCCGTCTATTACTCAGGGGGCAAGCAACTTACACTCCGAAGAGGACATGGAGGACAAGATCAAGCTATTGGACCCGCGGGTGCAGAAACTTATAAGGACCTATCTGGAGGTGTTCTGGGAACTACCACCCCCAGCCTCATGTGACAAGCTGTTACAGATGGACCTCAAGCTTAAACCCGAGTTCGTGGTTCACAAGATCCGGAGGAGACCCTATCCGGCTCCTAAAGAGCAGGCCGACCAGATTGAGCGACAGATACAAGAATGTATCGACGCTGGCCTAGTTCTTGAGTACAAGGACGGGGACTACCCCCAACACTGCAGCCCCTGTTTCCTGGTGGCCAAAACTGGGTCTAGAGCCAAACGGCTGGCAGTGGACTACGGAGAGCTGAACAAGAAAACGCTGAACCACTCAGGGTCCATTCCCAATATGGAGTCTACCCTTGAGAAGATAGCCTCCTGTCGCTACAAGACCAAGATGGACAAGAGGAGCGGATTCTGGCAGGTGGACCTGACGCCCAACGCTCAGGAGCTACTAGCCTTCATCACCCCTCAGGGGAGGGTGTGCAAGTGGAAGGTCATGCCGTTCGGCGTGGCCAACGCACCCGCTCTATTCCAAGAGCTGATGAACAAGATCTTGTCCATCCTACAAAGAAGGCCTAAGGTGCAGGAACTCATATCCCGTGGGGCCCAGATGGAAGCACACATCGACAATGTATGCCTCGGGACCACTACCCAGGAGGATCACCTAATCCTCTTGGGTGAGTTCTTTGCAGTCTGCCAAGAGAACCACACACAACTCAAGCTGGAGAAGTGTGAGTTCATGCAGGAGACCATGCAGTACCTGGGGTTCGACGTTGGCTATGGGTGGTGGACCCAAGCGGCTTCTAAGGCCAAACCCCTGATGGACGCTAAGGTACAACACGAAGACCCCAAGAAAGGACTTCATGATGTACGCAGTTTCATTGGGGCGTGCAACTTCTATCGCCGCCATATCAAAAACTTCACCTACTCCAGCGCCATTCTCACGGACCTGATCAAGAAGAGTACTACTTGGCGCTGGGGCCCACAAGAGCATGAGTTTGACGAGCTCAAAGACAAAGTGGCCAACGCTAAGTGCTTGGGCGTGCCTAGGGCACAAGGGGAGATTATTCTGGTGACCGACGCCAGCAATGTGGGCGGTGGTGAAACGTTGTTCCAATGGCAAGCACTAGAGAAGGAGGAGTTCGACTCGGCTCTTTCCCAATGGGGGACTGAAGGTCTCAACCGAGATGGAACTCTCAAGCACAGCTACCCTGACGACAAGTGGGTCCTAGTACCCCTGGGCCACTGGAACTAGAAATGGAACCAGGCCAGGGGTCTTTTCATTTTTGGAAATGAATGACCTTGAACTTGTTTTCCTTGAAACTTATCCAAGTTTTCCTTCAAATAACCCAAAAATACACCCCAAATGCAACCACAAAAGGCGACGGAAACATACTACATGTTCGACGAAATCACGGGAGTGATTTTGAAACGGTCCCTTTCATGTCCTAAGAAGATATGAACAAAAGGGGACATATAACAATGAAATATGATCAAAACAATGCATAAATGCAACATGAACACGGGTCTCCCCCCAACGCGTGGTGCCGGTGCACCGACGCATTTGGAAACCCAATCAGCATATGCATGCAAAGCCCAACTGATGGGCTTTCATTTGGTGTGCTTACATTCAGGATCTGAGCAACCTGTGTTTTTATAAAAAATCACGAACATGACCTACTTGGGCCAAAAAAACTAGCACGGATCGGCACCGCGATAGTGCCGTAACATTCGCTTATGTCTAAAACTGATATAGAATCAATCTAAACAATAAAACTGATTGAAATATCTTAAAAATCATCAGAAATCGACAATTTCTGGATCGGCGCGCGCGATCTCAGGACTGGCCATCGCCGACCCAAACTCAGTTTTATTGTACAGAAAATGGTGAAAACACCATGAATGTAAAACTACAGAAATTCCTGATCCACTGATACCAACACTGTCCAAAACAGTGCTGGGATCGTGGTTTTCTGTGGGTGTACATAAATCAGGAATTTGCACTGAGAAAAGCGAGAATATAGGTTGCACGAAAACCTTATAGAAATACTCCACCTATGAGCAGGAATTGCTCGTGGGTATGCTGGTGCTATCCTCTCAGGCACGACTGTTGGGGAGTAACCCTGTGGTCTGGCTGTGCGACCAAGAGCCGGTCTGCACTTTCCAGAAGGGTCCCCCACCTGAGAAGGCCAAGCTATGGCGCTGGTGGACCTACCTCAGCCAACTACGGCTGACAGTACACCATATCCAGGGAGTGGAGAACGAGTGTGCAGACTACATCAGCCGCAACAACTTCGACGCCCTGATTGGTGCCCGGTCTGAAGCGCTGGCTGAGGAGGCGTTCAGCCGTATGGACGTGCAATGGGACCTCAACATGACTATGATACGCCCCCTGGATGGACTCCAACAATCGGAGTACCTGAAGGAGTTTGGGGATATCTACAAGAGCCTGGAGAAACGCCTTGAACCCCTCCTGGTCAACCAAGATCAGTGGAAGAGGGACAAGAGCTACCTCTGGCACGAGGACCGCATCGTGGTACCCAGGGACAGACTCCCAGCGCTGCTGAAGTGGACCCATGAATCCAGTGGTCATGCGGGTGCTGACCGTACCCTGAGGCTATTCAAGCAGTGGTTCCACACTACGTGGACTGATGACCAACTGCGGAAGACCCTCCAGCCTATTGTGGACAAGTGCCCGTGTAGGTCCTGCAAACCGGGGGATATTAGGGACAGAGGTCTCTACTCGACCCTGCCCATCCCTCACTGTGCTAACAGTGTTCTCTACGTGGACTACACGGAGATGCCGAAGTTCGGGGGCTATGACTTCGCCCTCGTGGTAACCTGTGGGTTGACCGGGTTTACCAGGGTGTTCCCATGTACCAAGTACATTACCGCGGAGGAGACTATCAAGATACTCCTGGAGGAGTGGTTTTGTGTCTATGGGGCGCCGAAAGTGATCAACTCCGATGAGGACGTACGAGTACGCTCGGATACCGGCTGGTACAAGAGGGTCCTGAGATCCCTCAATGTCCAGGTGTCTGCGGGGATCCCCTACTCTCACACGAGCAACCCCCTATGTGAGCGACAGATTCGTGTCCTCAAGGAGAATGTAAGGATATGGTGCAAAACTGAACGCACCAGAGACTGGGTGAGACTACTCCCCGTCATATCCTTGATGATGAACTCCCTAGAGAGTTCAGCGACTGGCTAATCGCCCCATGAACTATTCCTAGGGCGCCCGGCGTGGTTCCTACATGCCCTCTATCCAGAAGACACCCATTCTTCCGTGGGTGAGTGGGTTAAAGAGCAACAAGCGAAGGTGGACAAGGCCGAGGCTATGCTCCAGAGAGTGAGGGAGCGTCAGTGGAGCAAGAAGAACAAGCACCGAGTACCAGCCACCTACCAAGAAGAAGACTGGGTGCTGGTTCACCACAGCCGACTACCCGCCTGGCCACGCTCTACCAGCGATGACCCATACTTCGGGCCCTACAAGATTCTATCTGTGGATGCACACCGTATAACTGTGCGGTGTTCTCCCCATCTAGGGGGGACCCTGGTGTGCCCTGCTCATCACCTGAAGCGCTACTATGATCCTGAAGACCTCTGTGGGGAAGAGTGGGAGCTGAACGACGAGGAAATCGCCGCCCTAGACCTACAAGGGGCTGCCAGCCCTATGGAAGTTGAAGGGGAACTCCCCGACATGAAGGCCGACGAGATGGTGACGCGTTCCCGTGGGGGGGCCTGGCCACAGGACACTGCGGCGGACACGCACAAGCAAGCAGGCAGGCAAAGCACTGCGCTCACAAGGGTATCCTCATGCTCTGGTCATGTGACAAAGCGTTTCAGGATCCTTGCCACTCTGAACAAAAGGAACGAAAGTATGTACAGCAACACATCAGGATATGTACACATGAGTTAAGACTGGACTGGGGTAAGGGCATCACAGGACAATAGACACTCAGTCTCAACTCACATCCCAATCCCAGGTCCGACCCCCTCAGTGGCTGGCAGGGGCGGGGGCTCAAACACAACCCATGCCCTGCTCAATCCGGACCCTGAAACCCTGCCAATAGGGGAGGGTGTCCCGCCCAGCCAGAGGCGAGTTCCTGCTAATCAAGGAGCTCCAAAGCAGACCAACAGTGGCTCCCCATGATTCCTTAACAGCAGGTCCCAACTCTCCTTTGAGCCAGAGAGAAGGCCCCGCCATTGTCCCCTAGGAGTTGGTAGCTGAAAATGGGCTGTTTCAGCCCAAACTGATATTAGCTCGAAAGACTCTACAATTGACCCCTCGTTCGGACCAGCCAGCGGTAGGGACGAGACTTTCGACCCTATGCCCTTCAGGTACAAACTCCCTGGAGCCCTCACCCAACCTGGTTCCCTCTGAGTCTCCAGCATCAGGGTGCCACGGGCTCGCCATGTGGGGTCATGATGCCTAAATCACCAAAATTGGGGTCATTCCCACGGGTGGCTCACCCGGTCAGGGTAAGGCCAATGGCTCACAGTATAGGAGGCAGGACCTAGGATATGTATCTGAGTGCAAGACCTGAAGTTAGGTCCGGGCTTCACATGGGCATAGAGATATGGGGCCGCCAATAGACCACACGGGGGGCTGAAATTGGGGTCCCAAAAGGGGGTCATTTTGGCTGCTCAAAATGAGCCAAAACTGAGGGTATCCCCGATGATATATCTCCATGCCGGCTTGGAGATCGGATCCGCCGTTCCATATGCGATCCACTAGGAGTCCAACAGGAACTCACATGTACTTGGCCCTCAAGGATCTCCATGGGCCTCGGCATGGTGACGATCCAAACTGGGTCCACGAATGCCAAAATGGCAAAATCGGCCGTCCTGGGCAACCGTCCTGGGTAGGAAACCTTGGCGCTCTTGTTGCGCCAAGCCTTGACTCACTGGCCTTGATATCCCCTTTGGTCCCATGCCTTGGGATTTGGCTTGCTGTCACACTGGCTGCTTACTGTTTACCGAGGGGATGGACACGCGGATGGGGCAGAAAGCAGCATGCGGTGCAGAGGGGAGGATCATGGATCGCACCAAAAGTTGAATAACTCTGGATGAGCCAGAGGAGCAAATACAAAACTCAATGGAGTTCAACCCTTGGTCATATGCTACAATAATCGCCTTTCTCTCCTGGCTAGGTCCCGTGGCCCCATGGAGACATGGGAGTTCCAATATGGCATACAATGGCAAAAACAGCAAAATTTTGCCGAAATGGCCCGCACTCATGATTCCATATCTCCATGGCCACGGCGAGGATCCTTCCAACCAAAGATGCTATGGACACATGGGACTTAGGTCCCAAAATATATGCCACTCGCCAACCCTCGTGGTCGCCTTTAGCTATTTTCCCCCTTGGAGGGAAAATGACACGCAAATGGGGCAGAATGGCAACATACCCCAAATTGGGCAACTCACAATTCTCGCTTCACGAGGAGAGGCCACATGGGGACACACCCCATTCGATGCGGGTTTTTGTTCCCTCTCCGAATCGCCCTTACCCTTGGTCAAGTGGCGCACACAACATTGGGCCGAACATTAAGGGGGAGACGGGGTATGTGGCCATTCTGGGCAAAATGGCCAAAATTCACCCAAAGGTGGTCACTCGCAAAATCGTATCTCCTCATCACAAGAGAGATAGGCCTTGGGCTTTTGAATGCACGCAAACCGAAGCTTTGCTTCCCTTTTGCGACAAGGGTTGGGGTTCAAAGCGTTAGAGAAACATTTTTAACACCTCAATCCTTGAAGCACACTATATATGGGAAAAAGTGCATATATCGGCTATATTGGCAAGCATATATCTATAAGTCATTGAAGAGCAAAAATATGAGCAAACATTTTTGGAGTAGGCCCATAGTAAGTGCATCCAAGTATGCCCACTATAGTTAGATTGTCCTCGTCCACCCATGTCATTAGCATTTGCATATGAGCGCGCGTGCAAAGAGGCAGTTTGGCACGCGCGCTCACAAGTCGACGTCATATCAAAAGGAAGGCAAGGTTGCAAAAATCAACCAAGCCATCCACGATGTCCTTCGTGGTCTCCACTTTACATATTGCTTTGGTTCAAGGCTCAACTCCCCATAGGCTTCGAGCACGAGCCTCGGGGGGTTGGCCATTTTGGCCTAATTTTCGACCAAAATTTGCCCTTTTTCAAAAAATGAGTTTTGGTACGCATTGAATTGCGTGGAGCCATCGTTGAGTTGGCTCCAAAAACGAAAATGGCCTAGGGCTTTTCATCTTGTGAGCATTGTGTTCGAAGATTTACGTGCATGCTCACAAGAACACAAAGTTAGCGTTTGCG
Source organism: Eutreptiella sp. 'Long Island Sound 2002' (assembly GCA_964036045.1). NCBI lineage: Eukaryota > Euglenozoa > Euglenophyceae > Eutreptiales > Eutreptiaceae > Eutreptiella > Eutreptiella sp. 'Long Island Sound 2002'. The sequence continues at coordinate 63,387,650 of OZ038388.1, read as the reverse complement.
CACGCAAACGACTTGGGTTTACGACACCCATATGATACTTCCCTATTGCCCACTTCCCTATACAAAGTGATATGCCCACGTGAAAGGGGCATGGATGAAAGGCATAGGGGGGAGATGTGATGTATTGTCCGAACTCATGGTCCTTGAGAACCATGAGTTCGAGCGATCGACGGAAAACCTTGCGCGCTGATTTTCTCGCAGACGCCACGGCGAAGAATTCTGGTGAACACACCAGATGAAAGTACATTAGAAACCCTCTGGATCCAGCCCTTGACTTCCCTTAGAACCTCAAAGGTACAGGAGAAAAATCCCTCACAAAACTCGCCACGGAGAAGCGACGCAAGCGCGAGAACAGGCGACAACAGGCGGCGATTTCACGGCAATTAGAAATCGCGTTAGAAATTGGGTATTTCACTGATTTCTAACCGAAAATCGATCACGAAGGTAAAATTATGGTAATTCCACATTGATTTAATGGTTAGGGCTCGGATTCCAGATCCCGCGGATCAGAGAAAAGGGATATCCCGCTGACGGACGGTGTTGACGGCGTCCGTGCGGGTATGACGGCTTCCGGGCCTCCGGGCCATGGGCTTTCGGGCCTTCGGGCCATGAACAACGGGTTCTGGGTACCGCTTCACCCCCCTCCTTAGAGCAAACCCTGGGGGGGGGCTCGATATCACCCACGCATGGCAGCGGGTACCCAGGACCATCCCCTGAAGGGGGGGGTGTCACACCTCACACTTCAGGCCGGTTTTCGGGTCAGATTGCCCACGGTAAGACAGGTATGGTGCTGTAGGTGCTTGTAACCGCAAGTATAGTATTAGGTATCAAATCTCGGGTCCTGGTGGCCATCGTTCGGCATCCAAAAGACCCGTTAACCCATACCAGGCGCACCGAGTGCCGGCTGCAACGGTCACCACCACAGTGGCAGTGGCATACACGGCCAACATAGGCGTCACACGACAACCGACGTGGTCCCACAGGTGGAAAGCGACCACAAAGATTAATCAGGCTACCCGAAGCTTCCCAAGGCCGCAGACTGGGGGAGAGCCCCCACGGGTCTTCCCTCGGGTGCACCATGTCCATATCCAAGACGCGAGTCCAGAGTGGTAAAGCCGCACGAGCTCCTCCGTAAGGGATCGGGCATCAAGGCCGTCTTTTCCCTCGCCCCATTACCACGAGGGCCATGCATGGGGGAGTCCCCATGCAGTCTGGGCAGAGGCGTTGACTCCTCAAACCAACAGTTTCCCAGGCAGACTGACCGAGGTCAGGAGACCGAAGGTCGCCACCTGACTGCAAGTGCGTCTCCGAGTCGGTAGGCTCACACTGGGACTGACAGTGGCGGACCGCTGGGAGTGTAGTCAGGCAACTGGGCTTCCCGCCTGGCGCCATCAGGACCTCTGCACATCACAGCCACTAAGGCACACGGTATCACGGGCACTCAAACATGACAATCTGTACTTGGGTACTGGTCCAGGCTGGACCTTATGTAGATGAATGTACACAGCGACTCAGGGTGCTTTCGTATTCGAATCAGTGTCCCCTCGGGGGGGAAAACTGTCATACTTCAGTGATGGGTCGTTAATACTCCACATACAGATGCACATATCCTGGGGGGGCGGAAAAGTGAGCAAAAATCAGGTTAGTAGGCGTGTAAACACGCTCCGGACGGAGCGCCAAACCACGCCCCGGTAAGGATAAGGCATATGCAGGAGGGGTTGACAGAAAAACGCCTGAGTCCAGGCCATATATAGTCTGCAGACACACATAGACTGGTCTGGACCCCGCCAGTGCCATGGGAACAGACCACACACCCAGATTCACAACGCCGATGACAGCGGCGTCCGTTGCGCAACGTCGTATGGGCTTCAAGGCCTCAAGAGCTCAGGAAATGTCAAGGTCAGTCCCCCTGCCCGGTTTCCCAAGGATTCAGCAGGCGGGGAGTGACGAATAGGAGTAGAAGAGAGGGGCCATCCTACCTGGATTCGACAGGGGGTGGGTATATGGCCACTCAGATGGCATGTCACTGGAAGATGGAAGAGAGCAAGCAAGTGAGGGACGATCCGTAGACCAAACAAGCGCTCAAACTGCATCAGGGGAGAGCTCAGGGCGGTGATCAGGCGCGCCTGGCTGCAATCGCCCGGGTGAGTGCCGCCGAGTCCGAAACTTGGAGCTTGGTCTTGTGCTTGCGGATGTAGTCCATGAAGGGGGTGTTATTCCGCGGCACGAACGAAGAGACGGGTTCCCAGGTGTCGTGGGACGGCCCATAGCCTCGCGAACGAACCTTGAACTCCAGGCCTCCGGGTGCCGAGGCGTTCGGACGCTGGGCGAGGATCTTCTCGACGGTATAGTCGTCCTGCTCAGCATAGTCGTCGTCCGAATCGGCCTCCTGTGCTGTGTAGTCCAGGGACACATGTTGGCCACGGAGATCGGGTTCCCGCACACAGAGTTGACTTTCGTGGCGCTCCCGAAACTGTCCGTGACCCACCTTGATGCGGTAGGTGTCCTCACAAATCCTGCGGACCACCTCTCCGGGTGTGAACCAGGTTTTGGTGCGGTGGCTGCCCATGGGGCGGGGTCTGATCACCCACACCGGGTCTCCCACCCTGAACTTTTGCGCTGTCGAGCTCGGGGCGGACTTCTGACGCACGGCATGCTCCTTCTCGAGCTGGTGGCGGATGTCCCGCGCCGTTGCCTCCTGCCGCACAAAGAATTCCTTGGCGTCCATGCCCATACCATCACCCAACAAGCGAAGTCCCCGACCCAGGGGGTCCCTGCCGAACAAAATCTGGTGAGGGGACAGTCCACCCGAAGTGGGGGTGTCATGATGGGCCTTTAGGGCAGGCCACATCTCCTCAACCCACTTTCGACGTTGGTTTGCGAGGTGAATCTTGCGTAGCTTCTCAAACAGCTGCCTTCCAGCCACTTCAGCCCGGCCGTTGGACCGGCTGAGGTAGGCGACGCTCTTGGCATGACGTATCCCCATGAGGGAACACATGGCCTTGAACCAGCCGCCAGTAAACTGGGGTCGTCGGTCACTGCAAATGGTGCGGGGGATGCCAAAAATGGTCAGCCAATGACGGATCATCATGACTGCCAATTCCTTAGCTAGCAACCCCTTTTTGCGTGCCGGAACAGCCACTACGTAGCCGCTGTGGCTCTCCACACAAAGGACCACACAGTCGAAAGTCTCCCTGCCAATCTGGACCTCGGGCATGGAAAAGACGTCCATGGCCACGCTCTCCATGGGCTGGTCAGGTACCAGAGTCCACTGGGCTTCCTCCGTGACGTTCCGGTTGTCGGGGTTGCAGGCCTGACAGACCGAGCAACCCTTCCTGACCTTCTTGATGGCGTTGTAGAGACCGATCTGGTCGATCTCGAACCGGCGCTGCATATCCAGGGCTTGCTTCCTGACCCCTGGGTGCATCATGTGGTGGTGCCAAGCCTCACATAGCTCGAGCACTCGGGACTCCAGGACCAGCAGCTTACCATTCCGGTAGAGCTTGCCATCCTCCTCGGTCAGCCCCTTTGGCCACTTCTGCCCGTCATCAGGGTCGGTCACAGCCCTATACTGAGCCTCAAAGACTTGGACTTGGCGTAGTCATCGGTCCAGTCGTCCTGGAGGCACGATTCAGGGAAGAGGTGCTTGTCGGACTCAGCTCCCTCAGGGGCGAGTACTCTGACCGCTCTGCCCATCCTCCTTCCCAGGGAGGCATCCGCAGCCATGAGAACGAAGCATTTAACACCCTCCTCCTCCATCAGGCGCTCCATTTCTATGATCCTCTTGGCCTCTGAGGTCTCGGCCTCATCGCCATGGGCGGAGACATCGGTCATGCCCTTGCTGGCGGGGTAGGCCCACCTCCTGAGACAGTCCGCCACGGTGTTGTCCTTGCCAGGAACATACACAACCGTGAGGTCGAACTTGGCCAAGGTCTCATGCCATCTTGCCCGTCGGGAGGCCGGACCAGAGGGGGTGTCCACGTGATCTTTGTGCCACGACTGAAGACTCTGATGGTCGGTGCAGACAGTTACAGGATGGAGGGCTATGTACCCAGCCCATTTCCTGAGAGCCATGACGATGGCATACGCCTCCTTTTCTCGGGGCGTCCACGTCCGTCTCTGGCCTTCCGCCAGGACTCGGCTTCAGAAGGCCACAGGCACGTGCCTCCCATCGTCAAGCACTTGTTCCAACACAGCTCCAACGGCGTAGTCGGAAGCGTCGGTGCGCAGGACGAACCCTCGGTCAGGATCCACGAGGTGCAGACCCACTGCGGATAGCAGCGCCTGCTTCATCCCCTCAAAGGCACGGTCGGACTCATCATTTCAGACCAGAGCCTTCTTGGACCCCTTCTTGGTCTCCTCTCGGTTGCCCTTGAGCATGGTCGTCGTGGGGGCTGCATACTCGGCATACATCTTGATGTACCCCGAGTAGTAGTTGCAGAACCCCAAGTATGCCCGTAGCTCAGAGACCGTCTTGGGCTTCTCCCAGTGCTCGATCGCAGCCACCTTGCCAGGTATGGGCTTCCGCTGCCGGTTCCCAACTACGTGGCCAGCGAAGACGACCCCGCTTACCGCAATGGTGGCCTCGTCACTGCTGTCCGTGAGCTTGTGCCGAACCATGAGGTCAAGCACTCTGGTGACGTCCCTCTCATGTGACTCCGGGTGCTCATCATAGCTCATACTGGGGTCCCCGGACGCGATGATCACGTCGTCCACGAAGGGGTCCGCACAGTCACGCACCGGCTCAAGCAGGTTCTCCAGCATCTGCTGAAACGCCGCATTGCCGTTGGTAACGCCCATGGGCATCACCTTCCACTGGAGGGGTCCCAGTGGGGTGCTCATGGTTGTGCAAGCACGGGACTCTTCGGCAAGAGGCATCTGATGATAACCATGTTTCAGGTCAATCACCGTGAAGATCCTTCGCCGGTGTTGCTTTTGCAGCATGTCCTCAATGAGGGGCAGCGTATAGCTGTCATGCTGCGTTTGGGCGTTCAGGCCGCGGTAGTCGACGACGAGTCGCCACTCCCCGGCCACCTTGTTGGAGACGACGAAGCACGGGGAGGACCACTCGGAATGTCATGGCTCAAGCCAGCCCCTCTCAATGAACTCACGAAGGATCTTCTCCATGGCCTCCTTCCTCTCGCCTCTCAGGGCAAACTCCCGGTGCCCGTATCTTGGCCTCACCATACAGTCCATGCACCGGTGGGGGAAACACAGGTTTTCCGCTGAAGAAGGTTTCACCATACTTCTGCTTCAGCCTGGCCCTCAATGCCTGGATCTTCAGGCACTCATCGGACTCCGCCTTGGCCTTTCCGGGCACCTGAACCACTGAGCTTACTTGCGGGGTACCTCGGCATGGCTTCGGCGCTGGTGGTCTTCCCAGGTGGCCCAAAGGGCCATCTCTGGTCTTGCCTCGGAACAAGTCACCGTAGGTGGGTGGGTCCCGCCGATTGGCTCGTCCTGGCTGGACATGTGGTCCAGTACCCTCCTTACGAAGGTATTCCCATCATAGGAACCAGAGACAATGGAGTCCACTTCCCACCAGGCTTTGTCCTGGCTTTTCTCCTCACGCTGGCTTCCCCAGTCGTGGAAGGGCTGATCCATATACCCCTGAACCAGGTCCAGCTCCTCTTCAGTGAGGAGGTCCTCAGATTCTCAGATGTCGACGGGGGAAACCGCAAAGCATTGTCGCCAGGGCTCCGCTATCATGCGCTTGACACACACGAAGTCCGTGGCGTTGGCCTGTTCAAGGCCCCCATCCACATAGTGGAATTCCCCTGGCCATCTCTGGGGTGGCATGGGCTGTCCCTTAGCGTCCTGATAGACACTCTCTCCAGCCGGTAGGACGACCTTGTTTAAGGTCATATTGGTCAGTGAGACCACCCGATCTCGGGTACCTTCCTCCTCGGTGCATCCCATAGGAACGACCAGCACTGCCTTTGGAGCGGTCCTTGCGGATCTTCGCAACCGCCCCTGGGATGTCCCATCGGGGGCAATGGATCCACATCAATCCCTGATGCGGACCCCAGTGCTTCTTCCACGCGGAGTCCTGGGCGCTCCAGTACTTCTCACACACCCGAAGATGGGCGGAGGTTCCTGAGGAGATGGCATCCAGGGCCAGATCCGAAGCTCACAGGTCTGCAACCACTCGGCTCGCCACTTCCAGCATTACGCCGTACTCCTGGGTCACTGGCCGGGCTGGCTCAGTCCCCAGTGCAGCTACTTCAAGCTGATTGTGTTCCGGGTGGATCCATTGGCACCCCACATGGTGCTCAGGTGACGAGAGCCACGAGAGCTGGTCGTCCTGGTACCGGGTCATGGAGGCCTGGGCCGGGAGAACGCCGGAGTCCGTCTCCATCATGAAGTCGTACCCGACGATCATGTCCCAGTCCATCTGGGCCTCGTAGAAGCGGCCTTGCAGGAGGATTTCCTTGCCGAGGTCCGGGCGGCTCGGCTAACGGTGGTTCACAAACTGCAGCCCAATGGCCGCTTCCTTCGTGCCTCCCCGCATTTGTACTGGCCGTTCGCCACCTTCACCCTGACAGGCCTCCAACTGTCGGTCAAGCACTCTGGCAGAAGTAGGCCAGCCTTGACCAGGCTGACCTGAGCGCCCGTGTCGACCAACACGTTGAAGACCTTCTCCACTTCCCCGCATAGGGCGCGGACCTTAAGAAGCAACTGCCGCTCCCGCCCAACACGGCGCACGGAGTGCAAGCTCAGGATCTCCGGCTGTTCCCGGAGCTCAACAAGCAACTGGTGCAGGTCGTGGACAATGGGCTCAGGCTGCTCATCTGCAGCATTCAGCTGCGGTCCGGGTGATCCTCCAATACTCTCGGAAAGATCTTGGAGCACATCAAACACGTTCTTGGTCGTGAAGGATGGCCGGGTGCAAGGGTTCGTGCCTTCACCGGGGACCTTGGTCGGACACGGGGATCCGCCTAGGGCGGTTATCCCTGCTGCATTTGCCCCCAGCCTGCCACTGCGACCGTCTTTCATCTTTGGTGCCAGACCGGGCCTTCCGCCCGCGGCGATCCCATGGTGCTCAGTATCTCCCGAAAGGGTTGGTTTGGCGCTTCCCACAACACCATCCTGCGACCGCCCTAGGTGGGGCCCTTCGCTACAGGGGCTCCGCTAAGCAGCGTCGCTTGTGGGAGTATGGGTACTCTCCTCCGCGTCAACCTCGTTGACACCCTTCTTCTCTCCCCCTTACCTACCCTTCTTCTCCTTGTCCTTGTTCTTGTCGTCCGCCTTGGGGACCCAGGCCCTCCTGATCTCCTGGATCTCCTTCGCCAACTCGGTCCCCACCGACACCAGCTTGGAGAGCTCGTCCTTGGTGATCTCCACCTTGGCCTCCCGCACACTCGCGGGTGCACGCTTCTTGGACCCGTGCACCTTCTTATAAGCCTCCGTGTCCGCCTTGTGGACAGGGCATGTCCGGTGGTCATGGTTGAACGCCTTGTTCCTCCCATAACACACAAAACAGCCCTGGAGGTGAGCTCGTCTGAACTCCCCAAAGGACAGCGGAGGGTCGCCAATGCGGCGGGGTTCCTTCTTCTCCTTCTTCTTCCAACCCTTCTGCAGGGGCTTCCAGCTTCCCCCCGTTGCTCCCCGTGTCCAGGTTGTTGGCCACGAAGGCACAAACAGCCGTCTCAGCGGGCTCATCGTCGTCGTCATCATCGTCGAGAGCCTCATCGCCATCGGCTCCCGCTGGGTCCATGGCAGCATCCCCGCCAGACCCCTCGCCAACGTAGTTGATGTCACGGTCGCCGGGCCTCAACCCGCGGGTGTGGTGGAGGTTCCGGTACTCTTTGAGTATTTCCTCTCGGACCCACTCCAGGACCTCGTCGCAGGTCATCCGCGCCGGAATGGCCTGCAGACGGATGGTCTGGCCGGCCAACTCACACTCATCAAGGCGCCACATCGCGGTCTTCTCGCGATCCCCCGTGACGTTGATGAGGAGAGCGTTCCGCAGGGAGTGCCGCTTGACATCCTGGGCCACGTTCTTCCTTGTCCAAGCCACCACGTTTGTATGATACTCCTTGGGGAGCATCATCTTGACCCCGTGGTTGGACTTGGCTCTCTTGGCTTCCTCCTTGGTGACTCTCTTGATCCATGCTTCCGGAGGCATGGAGAGCACGCGGGCCTGCTCGTCACCCTCATTCCAGTCCTCCACGTTGCGGCGGAAGAGGGTGTATTGCCCCCGGAAGTCCCGCCAATCTTGTAGGCGGATCTCCCGACCATCATGCTGAAGCTTGATGGCCTTCCACCGCTTGGCAGCCACCTGCGGAGCGTCTACCCGCTCCTGCTCGTTGATCCACTTCTTGGCTTCCTTGAGGGTCTTGATTTTCCCCTCCTTGGTCGCCACGAAGTATAGCTCTTGGAGCACCTCCGGCAGGCGCCACCTGAACCGTTTGAAGACATATTTCTCCGCCTCTGCGGGATCCATGCCTTCAGTGACGGTCATCCCCCAATCGTCCACCTTCTCCAAGAAGCGGTCGAGGTTGAGGGGGTTGCCATCGTATGTGGAGGGCTTGATGTCCTTCGGGTCTTCCCACACGGCGGCATCCGCGGCCTTAGAGACCATGAACGCCGGCCGCGAGGTCGACCAAGGTTCCCATCAGCGTCCCCCTCGGACTCCCACGGCTGCCACTTCCATCTCCTCCGCGGTATCCATGTGGCCACGCCGTGGTTCCTCCATGTACGCTGAGCCAAAATGTTCATGCCGTACTCCCTCCATGTATGCCTCCTCATCACGGCGCCGGCGGCTGCGTTCAGCGGCCTCCCGTCGTACACCACCCGGCAGGGCAATGCCGAGCTCCTCCAGGTCTTCCTCGCCTCCGCCGATATCCCACCCCACGTCCCCTCCGGGGACCTCATCTCTGAGTCCGCCATATCGCCCTCCTGCCGTTGGGATTGGTTCTGGGACTGGTGCGGGGCGTCGCGGGTGTACCGGCGTCCGCAGTGGGGCACGGCGGCTGTGGTACTCCGCACTGAGCCACTCCTCACGCCACTCCTCACTGCCACTGCCGGACGGCACACGCTCGCTAAGACGGCCCGCGCTGTGATGAGAGGGGGCGCTGAGAGAGGGGGCACTGGCGCTGGGGCGACCCCTGGGGGCTCCGCCGGGGGCGTGGGCTCTGCCCGGACGTGGTACAGGTCCCCAGCCGTCGTCCGACGAGCCAGACTCCAGGGCTGGGAGGTCGCTGCCGACACTCCCCCGGCCTTCCAGCCTGTCCAACCTCTGCTGCGTCCCGTTGATGACCTTGTTCAGCAGCCTGGTCTCGCCCCCGGCGATGTCCGGCTCCCTCTGGGCGGCGGTTGCAACCTTGGCGATCTTGACCATCTCTGTCTTGGCGATATCCAGCTCCTCACGTTGCCGCGGCGACCCTGGCAATGCGGATCATCTCGCTTTTTCCCGTTTCTACCTCGCGCTCGAGTGTCTGGACCCTCCTGCGGAGGCAGACGATCCACCGCCAGGTGGCCTCCGGGACACCATCTCCCGATGGGCCATCGGGGTCGCCAGGGGGTCTCCCAGGAGGGCCTCCGCTGGGCCCGCCCGGTCCAGGGGGTCCTCCTCCGCCAGGGGGTCCGCCTCCGGGGGGTCCACTTGGTGGACCCCCTCCAGGGGGTCCTGATGGTCCTCCGCTCGGGGGTTCTGGCGGGCCTCCCCAGGGGGTCCTGGTGGGCTTCCGCCGGGTCGCCTCGTTGGGTCCGAGGATGTGAGTTTCTCCGTGTAACCGAAGTCCATGTCATCATCCTCGTCCATGTTGCCCCACCTGGCCGTCTCGGTCTCGCACGCAGTGGGGTCTGAACTCCGGTAGGGAGGAGGGGGATCCCCATCTTCACCTTCAGACTCCATGCAGACATCTCCGCCTCCTGTGTGAATGTACGAGCATGCACGAGTTTACCGTCAACTTCTGTTTTTGTTCCTAATTCTACCCACAAACACGAACCCAACCAGGGCACGTAGGATTTTATGAGGTACCGGAATCCCGTAACTGAACCTTCCAAAAACTGCCGCGATCGCGATTTACGGCCCGCCGCATCCCAATTTTGCCGAGGTTGTGGTGATTTGTGCAAAATCTGTGCGCATCTGCCCCGATTTAGATAGCGCAATCGCTAAAATACGACGTTATCTAGTTGCTGTATTGAAATCACGTCGATTGCATTACCGGATGTCCAGATAAACCCAAAATACGACCATTTTTGCCCATTTTTGCCACTTTTGGGCCTTAAACGGTCATTTCAATGATGTCCTTGTGGTGTCACGAGATTTCAACTGGATCAAGTTTGTCCCTAGTGCCCTGTGAGGCTAGGCAAGCAATGATTTGTGCCCGTGCCTGCCCTTTACCCAAGATAATAATCCGGAGGGTGCCAAAAAACGCCCAAAACAGCTATATTTGCACTTTTGAACACATAAATGTTGATTAAAGTGATACGGCCGTGCTTTCATGTGATTTCAAATTGATCACGTTTGTCGGCTTTGCTACGTGAGGCTTGGCAAGCAATGATTTGTGCCCGTGCATGCCCTTTACCCAAGATAATAATCCGAAGGGTGCCAAAAAACGCGAAAAACAGCTATATTTGCAGTTTTGAACACATAAATGTTGATTAAAGTGATACGGCCATGCTTTCGTGTGATTTCAAATTGATCACGTTTGTCGGCTGTGCTACGTGAGGCTTGGCAAGCAACAATTTGTGACCGTGCATGCCCTTTACTCAAGGTTATGGCCCGGAGGGTGCCAAAAAAGGCCCCAAACAGCTATATTTGCACTTTTGAACACAGCAATGTTGATTAAAGTGATACGGTCGCGCTTTCGTGTGATTTCAAATTGATGAAATGTGTCCCTAGTGCTAGGTGAGGCTTGGCGAGCAATGATTTGTGCCCGTGCATGCCCTTTACCCAAGATAATAATCCGGAGGGTGCCAAAAAACGCCCAAAACAGCTATATTTGCACTTTTGAACACATAAATGTTGATTAAAGTGATACGGTCGTGCTTTCGTGTGATTTCAAATTGATCACGTTTGTCCCCTGTCCTACGCGAGGCTTGGCAAGCAACAATTAGTGACCGTGCATGCCCTTTACTCAAGGTTATGGCCCGGAGGGTGCCAAAAAAGGCCCCAAACAGCTATATTTGCACTTTTGAACACAATAATGTTGATTAAAGTGATACGGTCGCGCTTTCGTGTGATTTCAAATTGATGAAATGTGTCCCTAGTGCTAGGTGAGGCTTGGCAAGCAATGATTTGTGCCCGTGCATGCCCTTTACCCAAGGTTGCGGTCCGGATGGTGCAAAAGAAGGCCGAAAACAGCTATATTTGCACTTTTGAACACAATAATGTTGATTAAAGTGATACGGTCGCGCTTTCGTGTGATTTCAAGTTGATGAAATGTGTCCCGAGTGCTAGGTGAGGCTTGGCAAGCAACAATTTGTGACCCTGCATGCTCTTTACTCAAGGTTAGGGCCCGGAGGGTGCCAAAAAAGGCCCAAAACAGCTACATTTGCACTTTTGAACACATAAATGTTGATTAAAGTGCTATCGCTGCCCGTGTGTGTGATTTCAAGTTGTTCAAGTTGGTCACTAGTGCTAGGTGAGGCTAGACAATGAACAATTTGTGCCCGTGCATGCTCTTTACTCAAGAATATGAACCAGAGGGTGCAAAGAAAGGCTCAAAACAACTGTATTTGCACACACGCCATCATTAGATTTGCAAATGCTGTAATGATCAGAGCCACACTCCCTTGGCACTGCCTGTCAGAAAAAACAAGAAGGAATCCCCCTTGTACGTGAGCGCATACAAGCTGCGTTTGTATGGGTTGTAAGGTGTATCCTTCTCCCTTAAATGACCCACAATGGGGTAACAAAACGCCTCAATAGTAACAACTTGCTGGGCCGCTGTGTGTTTCGGGTCCACATGATCCACGAGGTCACTGAGTGTGTATTTCTGACACTGTGCTCCCTCTGATAGGAAGTACGCGTCTGCAATAGGCGTGATGGTATTATCTTCACTACGAAGACATGCCGTCGGTATGCAAAGGAACCACTGAAAATTGTTACCCTTCCCATGCATTGACACACTGCACCAAACATAAGCAAGCACAAATGAGTTCAAAGATCAAGATAATGTGGCATGTGCATACGTACCTAGGTAGAGTTATTATCTTTCTGCCCGGGTTCCAGTTCATGGGCACAAACCGTGCCTCCGCCCAAAATGCTAGCTTCAAGGCTTAAACCTCGAGAAGCACTTGCAATGGGATAGGACATTTCCAACAGGGTTTACTCCGCCGCATGCTAACCACGCCCTTGACGTCCTGGTGAGTGTGTTCACCACCTTCGCTTGACAGCACCTTGGGAGCGTAGAGAAGGTATAAGAGGTATAATGTATAATAGGTTGCGTATTGCCGCAACGGGAGGACGGGGTCTACAATTATGCTAACAACCCGTAGATTGCCGTGCTTCAACAAGCGTGCTTGATAATGAGCCAAGAAATAATGGATTGCACCGTCAACTGCTCTTTCGGAAGATGCAATACCGAGAATAGCTCGTCCAATCGCCGGTAATCACAGTCTCGTGCCTTGACACGTTTTGGTGCCGTGGCCATTAACTGTAGGGCAAGTCTCCTCAGTTCACGTAGGTAGAACTGTAGTGGCTCCTGCTGAACGGACCTACGATGCGGAGTGACGGAGGTAACCTCTAGCCCATCAGCCTGTTTTGGCAGTAGTTCATAGACCTCTTGCCAAAACACGGGGTTTCTCAACAAATCCCGAATGACAAAACATCGCGGCTTCCATCGATTTGGATGGCTGCCCGGCCCACGCTCTAGTGGTGGCACATACGGCGACTCTTTGGTGTGCTTGTTGCATATCGCTCTGAATTCTTGTATCATTCCCGCGGGCACTAGCCCGGGTGCTTGGCATGTTGGTCTTGTAACCAAAGATCTATGCCATGCAAGCCCATATTGACCACAACCTCCTTTGTACAATGTGACACATCGTACCCCACATCAAGGTGCGACTCAAAGATCTGGAAGTAGTCCGCTAGAGGGGTGGGAAAGAAACTCAAGGGCCGCTCTGGTTGAGGATTGTATCCGAAGAGTTTCCAGTCTTCCCCGGGCACCGGACACACACAAGCATTGGGATGTCCCGGTTGCTCCAATGTACGTAGCTCTCCCAAACAACCCCAATCGGGGTAATCTACAATGCGGTAACGATGTCCATCCAGTTCGCCATCCCTTGCTGCCTTTAAGACTTCTACGAGTCCCAACGGTCTATGTGTAGGTGCAACTGATTGGGATTCTCCTTCCCAATGTACTGCCCAACCCGCAGTATCAAATCCAAGCGACGGGGCTGGCGTGTAAAGGGCAAAGTTAGGCAAATGCTCACACAACCAAGCAGCTCATACGCATCAACCTTCGCCCTGTCAATAAACGCACCAGGTAACGTGGGTAATCACCAGGCAGATGCAATCTGTCTCGGTTTGCTAATTGTAGGTACAAAGCGACAGCTCGCCATGAATCAAGCTGCACCTTTCTTGTCGACAAATGTACCCCATCTACGTTGTTCACCAATTCCTCTTTCAGCTTGGTGACTCTACCGCGGTACGCACCAATGCTCTTCTCCTTGCAAATATCAATAAACTTTGCCCATGTCACTTTTGCTGTACCATGGACAACAGATTCTCCACTACTTTCTCCGACGGCGGATTGCGTGGTGCTCTTAGTCGTGTGACAATCTGGGGTTTACTTTTTTTTCTTGATTTGATGCTTGGGGGTGCCTTCGGATTTGCGTCTCAGGACATTCTGGCGGCTTGCGAGGTCAACGAAAAAGGTGTTGAAGCAATCAACGACACCAAGGATTGGGATCAAGGGTCAATGCGTGCTGTACTACAACGCTTCAGGCTTTGGCATACGAAGAGCAGCACCGCAAAGGAACTGTGGATGCAGTTGAAGCGTGAGATTGCAGCAGGTTTGAGGGAGCCACGCACAGTACCACTGAAGATGCCTCCCAACACCCTTATCTACAAGCCATGTTTGACTGGAGCCAAGGCAAGTTCCATTGGGAATTGTTGGGACTTCGATTGCGACCGTTGGTCTTGATGGAGAACCCAGCTGCGGCAAGGTTGCTTGACAACCTTGTTCGTGAGGTGAAGGCCCAGGCTACCTTCGATTTGCACAAGTTCCCTTTCCAAGGCATGTACTTGAGCAGACTAAAGGCATCCCGGGAAGGGTCTCTTGGACCGTATTGGGCGGAGAAAAGAGGAGGCATCACAGTCCTTTGTAGCGCATTGTTGCAATTCGGAGACCCAGCAATTGTATTGCCAACAGCATCTGATGCACCACGGGAGGTACTGTCACACAAAATGTGTTCTGTTGACATTGCTGACCCCTTGCTCATTTTCTGAGTGTCTATTTTTTTTCGAAAGCTTTCGCTCAGGCCACTTGGCTCTTTTGCATGTGCCTCGTTTGCTTTGCTCTTGAGTCGTGGTAACCAGAGCCTCCGTTGACGCAGAGACGGTAGATAATCCAAGACGGTTTGGTGTTGCTGTGCATTGTGTACACATATGCCCCCAAATGGCTCCGTGACAAGAAGTTTGTGATTGTCCATTGCATGCATGCATACACTTGTGTGCAGAAAATATTTAGTTCCGGGCCCCTGTATTTGTGATGAGTGCTTTGCCAAAAATTGTATGAACCCTAGTGCATTCAACCCATGGGAAAAACGGTAGGAATTCTGATTGGGTCCGGCTTCTTCCAATAAAACCGGTGGTACATGAACTCATTGGTCAGTGTGAAATGCTGCAGTTGTTCTTGCCCAGCCCCTGCACAACCTCCTTCCGCATCCTTCTGCATCCTTCTCTCTGCCCTATATTTTCCAGGGGGGTGGTTGCCGAGCTTCAGCCACCATGTCGTGCCCCTCAAGTGCCGGTGGAGCCGCGGGCACTACAGGCCAGGCCAGAGCCCCCGGCAAAGCTCGATGAGGCCTTCGTGTAGAGCGAGATCCGATGCCGCACAGACGCTGCCGTGAAGGCCGAGCGCAGCCGTGCCAAGACAGACGTGACGGCAGCCCGGACCACACAGAGGAAGGCCGAGCAGACGGCCAAAGAGCTTCGGCGGGTGCAGATTGGGTTGGAGAAGGAGCGCAAGGCACGCAGCGATGAGTTGCGCAAGGTTTGCCTCATTATGTATGGTAACCGCATCACTGACTGACCGCTGCATGGCAGCAAGTTGGCCTGCCGCATGCCAGCCAGTGTTGTCCAGGGCCCTGTTGTCTGTTGACTGTTGTCTGTTGCCTGACGTCAGTTCGAAGTCGTCAACTGTTGTCTGCTATCTGTTGTCTGTTGTTGTCTGTTGTCCGTTGTCTATCGCTCTGTTGCCGGCCGTCATTTGAACATCGTCATCCATTGTCTTTTGTTTGTTGTCTGTTGTCGGTTTTCTGTTGCCTGCAGTTTGTTGAACATCGTCGTCCATTGTCTGTTGTCTGTTGTCTGTTGTCTGTTGCCTGACGTCAGTTTATTTTCAGTGCAGACCCGGAAGGACAAGATGCAGCCCCAGTGAACACATGAAATATGGTACAGGTTGGGTTTGTGTTCTCGCTTCAAATAACATGTTTCGCAGGGTATTGGAGCAAGTTATGAAGTGTTTCCGAGCCGCCAGCACGAAAAAAACTGCATTTTTAGCCCCAAAAATGGCCAAAAAATGCCAGTTTTTGGCCTAAAACAGTGTTTGTGGCGCCTGAGTGGTCGGATGTAGGGCCCCCCAGCCTATTTTGAGGGTGCTGGACTCAAAAAAACGTGTTTAGCCAGGTTTTGTTGCAAGTTGTCCAGTGTTTCGGAGCCGCCATCACCAAAAAACCCCATTTTTTGCCCAAAAATGGCCAAAAGAAGCCATTTTTTGGCCTGAAACAGTGTTTCTGGGGCCTGAGTGCGCAGTTGTAGGGCCCCCCACCCTATTTTCAGGTTGCTGGACTCAAAGAACAGTGTTTTTCAAGGTTTTGGAGCAGGTTATCGAGTTTTTCCGAGCCGCCATCACCAAAAAAACCGCATTTTTTGCCCAAAAATGGAAAAAAAAGCCATTTTTTGGCCTAAAACAGTGTTTCTGGGGCCTGAGTGGTCAGTTGTAGGGCTCCCCACCCTATTTTGAGGGTGCTGGACTCAAAGAAACGTGTTTTGCAAGTTTTTGGAGCAGGTTATCGAGTGTTTCGGAGCCGCCATCACCAAACAACCGCATTTTTTGCCCAAAAATGGCAAAAAAAAAGACATTTTTTGGCCTACAACAGTGTTTTTGGGGCGTGAGTGGTCAGTTGTAGGGCCCCCCACCCTATTTTGAGGGTGCTGGACTCAACGAAACGTGTTTTGCAAGGTTTTGGAGCAAGTTATCGATTGTTTTGGAGCCGCCATCACCAAAAAGCCGCATTTTGTGCCCCAAAATGGCCAAAAAATGCCTTTTTTTGCCCAAAACAGTGGTTTTGGGGCGTGAGTGGTCAGTTGTAGGGCCCCCCATCCTATTTTCAGGGTGCTGGTGTCAAAGAAACGTGTTTTGCAAGGTTTTGGAGCAAGTTATTGAGTGTTTCGGAGCCGCCATCACAAAAAAAAACCGCATTTTTTGCCCAAAAATGGCCAAAAAATGCCATTTTGTAGCCTCAAACAGCGCTTTTGGCGCCTGAGTGGTCAGTTGTAGGTCCCCATACCCTATTTTCAGGGTGTTGGACTCAAACAAAAGTGTTTTGCAAGGTTTCGGAGCAGATAATCAAGGTTTTCAGGGCCGCCATCACCAAAAAAACCGCATTTTTTGGCCAAAAATGGCCAAAAGAAGCCATTTTTTGGCCTCAAACAGTGTTTTTGGGGCCTGAGTGGTCACAGGTAGGGCCCCATACCCTATTTGGAGGGTTCTGGACCCAGAAAAGCGCATTTTGCAGTGTTTTGGAGCAAATGATCAAGGGTTCCGGAGCCACCATCACCAAAAAACCGCTTTTTTTGCCCAAAAAATGCCAATTTTTTGGCTTAAAACAGCATTTTTGGGGCATGAGTGGTCAGTTGTAGGGCCCCATACCCTATTTTGAGTGTGGTGGACTCAGAAAAACGTGTTTTGCAATTTTTTGGAGCAACTTATCGAGTGTTTAGAGCCGCCATCACCAAAAAACCGTATTTTTTGCCAAAAACAAACATGTATGGTTTGAGCTATACAAAAGCTGCTATTCGCAACTAGGTGGTGAATGTCATATTTCTCGGATACGGCCGATTTTAGTTGGAATCAAGACTACATTGTCGGTCTAGGGGCTGGAGGATTTCCAATTTGGAGGGTGGGGGGGGCGGCTAAATCCGGAAAATATGCTCTTTATGGTACAATTTGATAAAAAAAGTAGTATTTCTGACTTTAGCTGGTTTTTTGGGATTTTTGGACCCCATAAAATCCTAGGTAGGGTGGCCCCACCTGGGCTCACCTACCTTACTCACCGCTGGAGAGTGAAGCAAGGTGAAGGAAAAGCGGGACACAAGCGAGAAACGACGCTATGCATATGTGTGTATGTCTAATCACCCTGGACTCACCTCTAATCATCTGCAATCTTTCTAATCTATCCCTCTATCGTTTGTTAGCGCTGCTACAAGGCACGTTCACGGAGACACGAGACGAGCAATGTGCATGCTGTATACGAGACGAGCACACCTGTGGTTTATACCTGATTCATTGAAGTCCTTCTGTTGATTTTTGAAATCTTGAATCTTGAATTCTTACTGTCAATGTGGATGCAATCTTTAGGTTTGTTTATTTATGTGTGTTTCGTCATTTTTGTCAAATTGCGCAACATACGTTTATAATCTTATTAATTCTTTGGTTTCCGGCGCTTCGCTGGGAGCAGCTCCTGCGCGCCGCCTTTTTCTGCGTAAGAATTTCTTGATTAAAAAAATCAAGAGATGACTACATATTCTATAAAAATGTGCATCTGATGCACAATTGGATTCTGTCCAGGTGTGTGCCTTCAGAAAAATTCTAG
The DNA here is from genome assembly GCA_964036045.1 of Eutreptiella sp. 'Long Island Sound 2002'. NCBI lineage: Eukaryota > Euglenozoa > Euglenophyceae > Eutreptiales > Eutreptiaceae > Eutreptiella > Eutreptiella sp. 'Long Island Sound 2002'. The sequence continues at coordinate 63,369,656 of OZ038388.1, read as the reverse complement.
GCCGTTATTTGACGGATTTAGGTGTTGTCGCTTCGCGTTTGCGTGGATGCGTCCCTCATCCTCCCATTTCCCTGTTGTACAGACCTCCTCGCAAAGCCTCGTGGAGTAGGCCGCTGTTTGGGCCCGAAAGCAGCAGCAGGAGACTGAACCAGAATCAAGACCCCTCCAAGGGGCAATTCTAGTTAAATCAGCGCACCCTCGCCCCAGTACCAGGACAGGTGTCTCCATCAGGTTCCATCAGACTTGGGTCGAGCGTCCTGTGAGAGTCTGGCGTTGGGTTGTGTTACGCTGCAGCTTGGAGGGAGGGATGCACATGCATATGGTCTTGGCATGCCCTATTCTAACCCCACCAAGAAACAGGAACCCCGGCAGCGCCAAGAGCGCTGAGTTTTCTGTTGGGGATTGTCATCAACAATGCAGCAGAAGTCGCTGGCCATGGTAAAGCACTCTTTTTCAGTGTTAGGGAAGGTATAGGTATTTTAAAGTAGGTGTGGAAACCAAGGAAAGGCCAAGAAAAATTCCCTTTTTCCTGAAAATGCGACAGTGGTGGCCACCACAGCACAAGGGGGGAGTAAGAAAAAGTGCTTTTCCAATGCTTTAGGGTATACTTTAGTTGTATTAGAGGTGCTCTGAGCAATCATGCATTTTTATCTTAGTATTGGCGCAGTCAAAATAAGTGATAACACATTTTGACCTATGGAACCAAACACTAAATCAGGATGTTGTGTGGACCCCTTAATCCCCAAGCTATAGGCACTAAAACATCTTTTCCTGGGTTGCTGAGGCACTGATATACTGAGGGCTGAGCCTATGAAGTTATTTATGATTTCTCATGAATTCTTAGCTATCCTAGTGGTATGCACCCTAGGGGGCTGGGGCACCTCTTTTTGAGAGGTCCTGGGTTCAATACCCAGTCAGCCTAGCTAAGTAGGAATATACCATGTGACATGGCAATGACCTCAGCGCCACAAGCCATGCCACCTCAGCACCTATGGGACCCAAAAGCAAAGAGTGCACATCTCAAGATGGCACTGTGGATGAGGGTGAGCCCTTGGGGCAGTTTTCCAATCAGTTTTTCTCAAACATGTAAAATATTTCATCCTGAGTTGCAATATATGCTAATTGATGGCAGACATCTCGACTTTGTGTCGCGCGCGATCGCAGCCGAAGAAAAAAAAACCGAGATAAAGACGCACAGCCAGAAAAAAAAAAGCGAAAAATCGTCTCTTCCGACCTCAGAAACCCCCCCAAAAATTTTACGCCGCTGTTTGGCGAGGTCGCAAAATTTAGGACACTCACAAAAAAAGAAGAACAATAGAGTCGCGACGGCGAAGAAGCTGAGCGTTGCTTGCCCCAAACCACCTAGCAAAGTGCGTGCCCTGGGCACTAGGGACTTGTGCGCGCCCCAAGACAAAACACACACAAACAACAACAACGCCATCGGCCGCCGAAAAACAAGTATGTTATATGCCGCGCAACGCTAAATAACGACGTAGCAAGCACAACACGGTAGGATGTAGGCAAGGAGAGAGAAGTATGTAACAAACCGGGCCACGGTGGGGACGTACCGCAAGTATGAGACCATGCATTGCAAGTCCACTTGCATAGGGACTACGACGGCGCCGTAACACGCAAAACACGAAAAGATGTGGGTAAAAAGGGAGCCACACAAGTATGTTACATGTCATGCCGCGCACGCGGGAAGGACAACGAACAAAGGTGACCAAAGAGAATAACACACACAAGCAACAACAACGCCACCGGCTGCCGAAAAACAAGTATGTTATATGCCACGCAACGCTACATAACGCCGTAACAAACACAATACACAATAAGATGGCAAGGAGGCAAGTGTACGTTACAAACCGCGCCATGGTGGAGGCATACCGCAAGTGTGCACACATGCATGCAAAAGCCCCGCCGCAGCACGCCCACACACATAGGGGGTACGACGGTGCCGGAACACGCCAAACATGAAAAGAGGTGGGTAAAGAGGGAGCCACGCAAGTATGTTACATGTCACGCCGCGCACCCGGTAAGGACAACGGACAAAGGTGGCCAAAGAGGTGTGTGGAGCCGTGTCGAGAGCAAGTAGGATATAAACCTACGCCAAACAACGCACGCTAAAATACGCCGTAACAAGCACAACACGGTGAGAAATAGGAGATGGGAGAACAGGTACGAGGCATAAGTAGGTAACATACCACACCACCGCAAGAGTATGAGACCAACCGAGGATCGAAATGGCAAGATGCCATGGCACGACGAAACCCCCGCCGCCGCACGCCCGTTTGCATAGGGAGCACAACGCCGCCGTGACACACGGAACACGCAAAGATGTGGGTGAGATAAGTATGTTACACCCACGCAAGGAGCATAACGGCGACAAGACACGCATCACACGAAAAGATAAGGAGGGAGAGGAGGGAGCCACGCAAGTATGTTACCATGTCGCGCCACGCCGCGCACACGAGAGAAGCAACGAGCGCCCGGCCCGCGCCACCAACCGAGACCAGAAAAAACAGATGGCCTTCGGCCAGGGAGTGGTTGTCACGGGGGGCGGTGCAATGCGGGGCAACCGTGACAACTGCTCTTACAGCACAACCACCCTTTTTGTTGCACTGATTAGAACATACACACTTATGCATAGCAGCGTGTCTCGCTTGTGCTTCGCTTCTTCCCTCACCTTGCTTCACTCTCCAGCGGTAGGTAAGGTAGGTAAGCCCAGGTGGGGCCACCCCCTGGTGGAGTCCGTGATTGTGGGTAAGATTAGGAGGAAAAAGAAAGATTGATCAAAGTTGGTCAGGTTGGAAGGCACGTGCATGCTCGAGCATTCACACAGAAGAGCAAGAGGCCGCCACCGCCGAAGAAAATGTGGACACCGCCAGAGAACACACGAAGAACAAGAGGGCACCAACACGGCGGAACGGAATAAGGATGGTATGAGGGAATACTTAGTGGGCAGCCCACACGGAAAGAAGCAATGGTATGAAGGGAACCCCCGCGAAACCGAGGGAAGGGAGCCACACGCTGCCGGAGAGCACACCACCGCCACCAAACACACAAACCGCAGACCCAAGGGCACAAAAAGAGCAAGAGTGGTATGCCCACGCGCGCAAGCAAACACAAACAAGGTATGGCAAGGAGCACGAGCCCGAACCCGCAGCAGCAATCGCCACAGGTATAGAAGGACCAAGGACGGACTACGAGCACGAAGCACACAACGCCGACCGAGGAAATGCCATGAAAACCACCCCTTACCCTCTCTCCATAGGCCATCAACGCGGGAGGAAGCCGCCAACGCCGGAGAAAATGTTGACGCCGCCAAAGAACACGCAAAGAATAGGAAGCCGCCAACACCGAGGAACGGAACATAAGTGGTATGAGGGAATACCTAACGGGAAGAAGCGATGGTATGAAGGGCGCCCACCCCCGCGAAACCGAGAGACGGGAGCCACACGCCACCAAAGAGGACACCACCGCCACCAAACACACAAACCACAAGCCCGAGGGCACAAAAGGAGCAAGTGGTATGCCCACACACGCAAGCATGCACGAGCAAGGTATGGCGGGGGAGCGCGAGCCCGAACCCGCCGCCGCGAACACCACGGGGATAGAAGGACCCAGGATAGACAAAGAGAACGACGTAAACAACGCTGCCACGCCAGCGCACGCGCCGACCGGGAAACCTCCAAGAAGCCCACCCTCCTCCCTCTCTCTGTAGGCCATCAACACAGCAGGAAGCATAAAACAACAAGCAGGCCTGCCCGCACGAGCCACACGACCGCCACCGCCACGAACAGGCACCAAGGTATGAACACAAATGCAAACACAGGTATGTTATGTGCCACGCGACGGAGAACGCAACAATAATGGCGCCAACATGGGTAAAGAGACAAGCGCAAGTATGTTACCTAGTAGCCTAGTTACGTAGTAGGCCCACACGCCCCAATCCTCCCTCTGTCTCACAGGACCCAAAAGGAGAGAAAGAAGAGGGCCCGAGAACCGGGGCCAAGGAAGCAGGCAAGGGGAAAGACCGAGACACACACCAGGGCGGAGGCAGGGAAAACGTGCATGCCAGGGAGGAGGGCGAGCCAACGGAGGGCAGAGGAAAGGGTAAAGAACGACGAAGCCACGAAGAAAATGGGAGGTAGCCAGCAGACGAGCAAGGGACGCGCGCAGGGAATGGGGCACGGCAAGCACACGGGGAGCACAACACCGCAACAAAGCACCAGAGAGGGGGGCACCAGAGGGACAGGCGAAGGGCAACACCCCGCACCACGGCACGCACCACACAGGCATCACAAACACCGCACACACCCACACCCGCACCCGCGGTACGCGGCCAGCGGGCCCCGGCAGCCCGCCCAGAGGACGGGCAGCAGGGAAGAGGGGGCACCTGAAATCAGACGCCCCCCGCCAACCCCGTGGCGCGCAGCCCCCCACAGGGCACGCGGGCCACGGGACCGCTGCAGGGCCCCCACGTCCGCACACTCGCGCCAACAGCACGTGGGTAGCAGACCCCGACAGCCCGCCCAGAGGGCGGGCGACCGGGGAAGGGGGTGCGCCTGACCCCAGACGCCCCTCACAACGGCGAACGGCAGCCCCCCCGGGGACGCCCTTCCGCCACCCCCACGGCGTGCAACGCCGGCCCGCAAGGGCGCGCGCCATGGCGCCGGTGCTGGGCTCCACGCCCACACCGACCGCACCCAGGACACACGGGTTGCGGAACCCTGGCTGCCCACCCCAGAGGACGGGCGGCTGGGGGAGGGACAGCGCCTGACACCAGACACCCCTCACAACGGTGGCAGGTCACCCCCCCCCCGGGGACGGCCCCCCACCACCCCCGCGGCACGCAGCCCCCACAGGGTATGCAGGCCAAGGGGACAGTGTTCGGCCCCCGCACCCACACACCCGCGCAGACGGCATGTGGGTGGCGGACCCCAACAGCCCGCCCAGAGGGCGGGCAGTCGGGGGAGGGGGAGCGCCTGACCACAGACGCCCCTCACAACGGCGAACGGCACCCCCCCCGGGGACGCCCTTCCGCCACCCCCACGGCGCGCAACGCTGGCCCGCAAGGGCGCGTGCCATGGGGCCGATGCTGGGTCCCCACGCCCGCACCGACCACACCCGGGACACACGGGTCGCGGAACCCCGGCTGCCCGCCCCAGAGGACGGGCGGCCGGGGGAGGGACGGCGCCTGACACCAGACGCCCCTCACAACGGTGGCAGGCCACCCCCCCCGGGGACGGCCCCCCACCACTCCCGCGGCAGGCAGCCCCCACAGGGCATGCACTCCAAGGGGACACCGTTGGGCCCCCACACCGACACACCCGCGCCCACAGCATGTGGGTGGCGGACCCCAACAGCCCGCCCAGAGGGCGGGCAGTCGGGGGAGGGGGAGCGCCTGACCAAAGACGCCCCTCACAACGGTGGAAGGCATCCTGCCCCGGGGACGCCCTTTGGCCACCCCCACAGCGATCAACACCGGCCGGCAAGGGCGCACGCTGTGGGACCGGTGCTGGGTCCCCCCGCCGGCACCGACCGCACCCCGGACCAACCGGGTCGTGGAACCCCGGCTGCCCGCCCCAGAGGACGGGCGGCCGGGGGAGGGACAGCGCCTGACACCAGACGGCCCTCACAACGGTGGCAGGCAACCCCCCCCGGGGACGGCCCCCCACCAGCCCTGCGGCACGCAGCCCCCACAGGGCATGCAGGCCAACAGGACAGTGTTGGACCCCCACACCCACACACCCGCGCCCACAGCACGTCGGTGGCGGACCCCAACGGCCCGCCCAGTGGGCGGGCAGTGGGGGGAGGGGGAGCGCCTGGCCTCAGACGCCCCTCACAACAGTGGAAGGCACCCCCCCCGGGGACGCCCTTCCGCCACCCCCATAGCGAGCAACGCCGGCCCACAAGGGCGCACGCCGTGGGGCCGGTGCTGGGTCCCCACGCCCGCACCGACCGCACCCGGGAAACATGGGTCGCGGAACCCCGGCCGCCCGCCCCAGAGGACGGGCGGCCGGGGGAGGGACAGCGCCTGCCACCAGACGCCCCTCACAACGGTGGCAGGCCATCCACCCCGGGGACGGCCCCCCACAACCCCCGCGGCACGCAGCCCCCACAGGGCATGCAGGCCAAGGGAACCAGTGTTTGGCCCCCATACCCACACACCCGCGCCCACAGCACGGGGGTGGCGGACCCCAAGAGCCCGCCGAGTGGGCGGGCAGTCCGGGGAGGGGGAGCGCCTGGCCTCAGACGCCCCTCACAACGGCGGAGGGCACCCCCCCCCGGGGACGCCCCTCCGCCACCCCCACAGCGAGCAACGCCGGCCCGCAAGGGCGCACGCTGTGGGGCCGGTGCTGGGTCTCCACGCCCGCAGCGACCACACCCGAGACAAACGGGTCGCGGTGACCCGGCTGCCCGCCCCAGAGGACGGGCGGCTGGGGGAGGGACAGCGCCTGACACCAGAAGCCCCTCAGAACGGTGGCAGGCCAGCCCCCCTGGGGACGGCCCCCCACCACCCCCACGGGACGCAGCCCCCACAGGGCATCCAGGCCAAGGGGACAGTGTTGGGCCCCCACACCCAGACACCCGCGCCAACAGCACGTGGGTGGCGGACCCCAACAGCCCGCCCAGTGGGCGGGCAGTTCGGGGAGGGGGAGCGCCTGACCACAGATGCCACTCACAACGGTTGAAGGCACCCCCTCGAGAACGCCCTTCTGCCACCCCCACAGCAGGCAACGCGGGCCCGCAAGGGCGCACGCTGTGTGGCCGGTGCTGGGTCCCCACGCCCGCACCGACTGCACCCGGGACACACGGGTCGCGCAACCCCGGCTGCCCGCTCCAGAGGACGGGCGGTCGGGGGAGGGACAGCGCCTGACACCAGACGCCCCTCACAACAGTGGCAGGCCACCCCCCCCATGGACGGCCCCCCACCAGGCCCACGGCACGCAGCCCCCACAGGGCATGCAGGCCAAGGGGACAGTGTTGGGCCCCCACACCCACACACCCGCTCCCACAGCACGTGGGTGGCGAACCCCAACAGCCCGCCCAGTGGGCGGGCAGTCGGGGGAGGGGGAGCGCCTGACCTCAGACGCCCTTCACAACGGTGGAAGGCAACCCCCCCGGGGACGCCCTTCCACCACCCCCACAGCGAGCAACGCCGGCCCGCAAGGGCGCACGCTGTGGGGCCGGTGCTGGGTCCCCACGCCCGCACCGACCGCACCCGGGACACACGGGTTGCGGAATCCCGGGTGCCCGCCCCAGAGGACGGGCGGCCGGGGGAGGGACAGCGCGTGAAACCAGGCGCCCCTCACAACGGTGGCAGGCCACTCCCCCCGGGGACGGCCCCCCACCACCCCCGCGGCACGCAGCTCCCACAGGGCATGCAGGCCAGGGGACAGTGTTGGGCCCCCACCCACACGCCCGCGCCCACAGCATGTGGGTGGCGGAGCCCAACAGCCCGCCCAGTGGGCGGGCAGTTCGGGGAGGGGAAGCGCCTGACCACAGATGCCCCTCACAACGGTGGAAGGCACCCCCCCGGGAACGTCCTACCGCCAATCCCACAGCGAGCAACGCCGGCCCGCAAGGGCGCATGCTGTGGGGCCGGTGCTTGGTCCCACGCCCGCACCGACCGCACCCGGGACACACGGGTCGCGGAACCCCGGCTGCCCGCCCCAGAGGACGGGCGGTCGGGGGAGGGACAGCGCCTGACACCAGACGCCCCTCACAACGGTGGCGGGCCACCCCCCCCGGGGATGGCCCCCCACCACCCCCGCGGCACGCAGCTGCCACAGGGCATGCAGGCCAAGGAGACAGTGATGGGCCCCAACACCCACACGCCCGCGCCCGCAGCACGCGGGTGACGGACCCCAACAACCCGCCCAGTGGGCGGGCAGTCGGGGGAGGGGGAGCGCCAGACCTCAGACGCCGCTCATGACGGTGGAAGGCACCCCCCGCGGGGACGCCCTTCCACCACTCCTGCAGCGAGCAACGCCGGCCTGCAAGGGCATACGCTGTGGGGCCGATGCTGGGTCCCCGCGCCCGCGCCGACCGCACCTGGGACATACGGGTCGCGGAACGCCGGCTACCCAGGTAGGTAGGTAGGTAGGTGCACTCCGTTGTGGAGAGGCGCCCCATCGTTCCCCCTGGCGTCGCCCCTGTGACGAACAGGAAGAGGCTCCACGCGTGAAGAGGGGAGGCGGCTTACATCCCGCTAGACCTGACTGTTGGCCCCCAACAAAGCGGCCCCGGGCAACACCGGGAGGGCTGATCGCCGCCAGCGTGACGTGCTTGTCTCGCCGGGAGGGTGTGGCCCTGTCCTTGCGCACATTCCCTGCTTTGGGCGGAACCCTAGGGGTTCACCGGACTTTCTGGCGTATTCCGTTCCCAAGGCATGCATGCATGTTCTTGGTACTAGGGTTCCGAGGCGCTTGGGTGTCGCACGCTCCGCCTCGAGTCCCAAAGCAGCGCAGGCCTTAGGATGCAGCCTTACCCCCGGTCCCCGGATTTCGTTTGGCCGGGTCACCTCCATGGCACGGGCTGCCTCAGTGCCCGGGCTGTGGGCACTGGGTTTCCTACTGTTGTGCGGCGTTTGTGTTTGGGTCCGGTTCGCGGTTGGGTGTGGGTTTTGTTAACCCCGCCAGTCCTGGCTGGGGTCTTGGGTTGGTGTGTTTGGGCACGGTTTGTGGTGTTGTCCCTCTAGTGTCGGCTGTCTGTGGTGTTCATGGTTGGGGTCCCGTTCCGGCCTGCTTATGGGACGTGTGTGGTTGCGTGGGCGCCCCGCTTGCCCCCCGCCGTTCCCGGTTCTGGCGTGCGGTGTGGGCGTGTGTGCTGGGCTTGGGTCTCGGCTGTGCCCAGCCCTTCTTGGCTGGGTTGTCGGGGTGCGTTTTTTGCGCTTTTTTTTTTTTTTTGCTGGGTGTCCCTGTCCCGGGCCTTGTGGTCCCTGTCCCCCCATCCCCTTTCTTTCGGGCTGGGTTGCTGGCTCTTTTTTTTTTTTCTTTTTTTTTTCGTGGTGTGTGTCTGCTTGTTTCGGTGTCCCTTTTCCTGGTGGGCCGCTGTTTCTGGCTTGGTGTTGCCGGTTTTGGCTTGGTGGTCCCCCTGTGCCTCTTTGGGGGTCCTGTCTTCGGTGCCTTCTGGGGGGGGGTTTGGCCGCCTCTGGTGGTGTTGGCGGGCGGTTTGGTGGCTGTGGGTTTTTTTCGCGCCCCCCCCCTCCCCCCTCTGTTGTTTTGTTTTTTTTTGGGGGGGGGGGGTTTGCCTGTTCCTCCCTCTGCCTTCCCTGGGCTGGCGCACGCACTGGCCCGCATTCAGTGTTGTCTTCGGGGCTGCTGTTGTCAGTTGCGTTTTCTTTTGCCGTGTTCCGGCCCCATGGGTCGGGTGGGCTATGTACACAGTGGGCTCGGCGCCCCTTCTTGCCGGGTTAGGTCCTGGCTCTGCCGGCTGGGCGGCTGCGCCAGGCGGCTGCTTGTGGCTCTGGGTTAGGGGGCTGGGGTTGTTCGTGTCCTTTCCCCTCTGCGGTGCCGGTTTTAACCTTCTGGGTGGTCCGCCACCGTTGTTGCTAGGCGCGCTGTTGCCCCGTGTGTGGCCTGCGGTGCTGGTGTGTGGCGTGCTGGTGCGGCGCCTTCCAGGGTGTGCGGTGGCTTGCTTCGGTTGGTCCCTCAGGTTAGGGTCAGTTGTGTCGTTGTGTGCCGCTCTGTGCCGCATCGCGTCCCGTCGTGCTGTGGCGCGTTGCACCGTGGCGCGCTGTGGTGCGGTGTGCCGTGGTCTCGCGTTGTGCCGCGGTGGGTCAGTGGAGGTCAGCCTGGCCTGTGTCGTGGTGCGGAGTGCGGGCCAGAGTGTGGCTGGCTGGTGGCTGGGGGGTGCGGTTAGGTGTGGGTGTCTCGCTGGGTCCGTGCCGTGGGGGCTTGGGCGTGCCGCCCGGGCTGGTGGGTTGGGTAGGTCGACCGCGTGACGGTCCCTGGGGTTGCCCTCCCTGAGGGCCTGTGCCTTGGTCCCGTATCCTCTGGAGTTTCGGTCCCCAGTCCTGGTCGCTGTAGCCGTGCCTTCGTCCTCTTCCGGTGCCTGTGAGGTGGCCCTTGTGGCGGCCGGAGTCGTCGCCTGGCGGTGAGGGCGTGGTGGTGCGCCGTGCGGCGGCGTTCCCTGCAGCTTCCTCTGTGGGTGTGGCCCGTTCTCCCCGTGTAGGTGTGCCCTGCATTCCCCGTGTGGTTTCAGGTGGCTGGTGGGTGTGCGCTGGTGTGATCCGTACGGCGTCCGATGCTTGCTTCTGCGGTGTGTGTTGGGGGGTGCGCCCCCGGGAGTCGTGGGGCGTTCGGTGGGGGTGAAGCGGTGCTGGTCGCCCCGTCGTGGTATGCCCTTCCTGGGTGTGGGTCGTGGCGTTTGCCGTGGTGCCCTTTTCCTCCGTGCCTTGGTCCCCGCTCCCGCCCCTTCCTGGCTCTTCGGTGGTTTCCTGCCCCCATGTGGTGTCTCTTCCGGCGTCCTGTCCCTGTGAGTGCCTGCCCTCACTCGGGGCCCCTCCGTGCCTTCTTGCCTGAGTGCCCCTTGGTGTCTCCTGCCCTTCCCTTGCCCTTGTCCTCCCCCTTCCTGGTGTGGTGGTGGCGGGAGGGGCTGGGTGGGGAGGGGGCGCCGGCGGCCCAGGCCTGGAGGTGGGTGGCCTGGAGCCACTGGCGGAGGGCTTGGGGGTTGTCGGGGGGGCGGAGGCCCTGGACCGCATCGCGAAGGAGGGCCTCATATGCCGCTTGTGGCATGCTGGCCTCCGGGGCGGCCTCGTTGGGGTTGGCGGGGGTGCGGGTGCGCACCTCCTCGAAGGTATGCACCATGTGCACCCCATCGTGCCTTCCCGCTCCCCCGGCCCACTTCACCCAGCGGCGGAGCTCCTGCAATGCGGGGGCGGACCACCAGGCGGGGTGGGTGGGGGCCTGGGGGTGGGAGGGGTCCGTGTTCGGGGTCCTGGAGCGGCGGGGGGGGTGCAGACCCCAACAACCCGCCTAGTGGGCGGGCAGTCGGGGGAGGGGGAGCGCCAGACCTCAGACGCCGCTCATGACGGTGGAAGGCACCCCCCGCGGGGACGCCTCTCCGCCGTTCCCGCAGCGAGCAACGCCGGCCCGCAAGGGCGCACGCTGTGGGGCCGGTGCTGGGTCCCCGCGCCCGCGCCGACCGCACCTGGGACATACGGGTCGCGGAACGCCGGCTACCCGGCCCAGAGGACGGGCGGCCGGGGGAGGGACAGCGCCTGACACCACACGCCCCTCACAACGGTGGCAGGCCACCCCTCGCCGGGGACGGCCCCCCACCACCCCCACGGCACGCAGCCCCCACAGGGCATGCAGGCCAAGGGGACCGTGGTGGGCCCCCACACCCACACGCCCGCGCCCGCAGCACGTGGGTGGCGGACCCCAACAGCCCGCCCAATGGGCGGGCAGTCGGGGGAGAGGGAGCGCCAGACCTCAGACGCCCTTCATGACGGTGGAAGGCACCCCCCCCGGGGACGCCCTTCCGCCACTCCCGCAGCGAGCGACGCCGGCCCGCAAGGGCGCACGCTGTGGGGCCGGTGCTGGGTCCCCACGCCCGCACCGACTGCACCCGGGACACACGGGTCGCAGAACCCCGGCTGCCCGCCCGAGAGGACGGGCGGCCGGGGGAGGGACAGCGCCTGGCACCAGACGCCCCTCACAAAGGTGGCAGGCCAGCCCCCCCGGGGACGGCCCCCCACCACCCCCAGGGCACGCAGCCCCCACAGGGCATGCAGGCCAAGGGGACAGTGTTGGACCCCCACACTCACACAGCCGCGCCCACAGCACGTGGGTGGCGGACCCCAACAGCCCGCCCAGTGGGCGGGCAGTCGGGGGAGGGGGAGCGCCTGACCTCAGACGCCCCTCACAACAGTGGAGGGCACCCCCCCCGGGGACGCCCTTCCGCCACCCCCACAGCGAGCAACGCTGGCCCGCAAGGGCGCAAGCTGTGGAACCGGTGCTGGGTCCCCGAGCCTACCCCGACCGCACCCGGAACACACGGGTCGCGGTACCCCGGCTGCCCGCCCCAGAGGACGGGCGGTCGGGGGAGGGACAGCGCCTGACACCAGACGCCCCCCACAACAGTGGCAGGCCACCCCCCCCCCGGGGACGGCCCCCCACCACCCCCGCGTCACGCAGCCCCCACAGGGCGTGCAGGCCAAGCCAGGTAGGGGGGAACCGGGACCGGACCGCCCCCCCCCAAGCAAGCCAGACGGAGCAAGGCACTGGGGCAGGACACGCGGAGGGGCACGGACCACGTGCAGCGGCCCTACCAGCGCCCAGTGCCGGGACCGCGCGAGGTGCGCACGCCACACCACCCGGGGGGGGGGGGGGGGGCGCACGCCACGGGAGCGCGAGCGCACACACACGCACAGGGCACGCGGGGACTACCAGAAGGGCAACCGGACCGAGCTCGCGGAACGCACAGACCGCGTGGAATGGCTTACCAGCGAGCGAGGGTAAGGGACACCCGGACGGGACAGCCCGCCACACGCAGCGCGGGACACGCGGGGCGGGAAGGGGGAAACGGGAAAGACACAACACCAGGTACCGGCCCGAGCCCCCCGAACCGGCCGCGAGTGCCGCGCACACACGGACAGGGCACGGCACCCGCCAAGGCAGTAGTGGCGCACTGCGCCACGCCCCAGCCCCTAGGCTAGGCAGCCTCCGCGCCAGCTCAAGGGAGTCCCACTGGCGACAAGCCAGTAGCACGGGCCCGGCGGCGCCGGTGCCCGGGCGACCACGCATTAGGGGGGCAACGCAGTGGGTAAGCGCCCGCAGCCACGGCTGCGAATTGATGCACTGACCAGGGAGTGGCGAAACGGGGAAGCCGGGGAGGGACGGGGCTCCGAGCCCTGTGAACCCGGGGGACTCCGCCACCAGGCAGGAGGTGCGTCTTGGAGGGCCCCCCACTAGGACCCGGTGGGGAGGATATCACCTGGCCCGACCAGGTGGCCCCCCGGGGCCAAAAGGCGTCTAGTACCCGCAAAATCAAACCTCCAACCTCAAACCGCAATATATGCTAATTGCTGTCATCTTTTGTTGATAGGTAGGTAGGTAGGTCGACTCGGGACTGGGGCTGCCCCGCAGGGGGGACTTACGGAGGGGCTTTTGCTCACCCACCCACGGCCCTACTTCACGTGCCCCAACAAAGCGGCTCCCCCACAAGGGGGAAGGGCGCGGTCGCCGCGAGCAGTACCCTACAGCGGGTTCTGCCCAGAGAGGTAACCCATGTTCGACCGAAGTCTCACATTCCTCTCCTTCGGGCGGATGATACGTGGGGGAGGGTCCCATCGCACATCCTCATCAACCTCCGGATTCTGGGGCCCACGGGCCCGGAGCCAGGCCAAAGGCCCTGTCCTGCAGGCACCCCCACCTGGGTTGGTTTTCAGTAGGCGTGAGGCGACTTGAAGAAGCACGAGCTACGGGACTCGCATGCCGTGGCGCACACTCACGCCTCCTGACTCGGTCGAGCTTGCGCTCTCCCGGGGGGCCGGGGGTTCGAAGTAGGTTGTTGTGGTTGGTTGGTCGGTCGTTTAACTGTTCGGCGTAGTTTGTTAATGTTGGTCGGTCGGTTGCGTGATGGTAGAGTCACGTTTTTGTTCGTGGGTATGGTCGTCGGCGGGCGTGGCGCACCACGGTGTTGCCAACCCGTTGGACGCCGTTCCCGTTTCGACCCGTGCAGGCCTGGCTGGTTTGTTGTTGGCCGGCTTGCGTGTGGTCTGTTTACGGTCTAGTGGCGGCTGCAGCTGCGGTGTGGTTGGTGCGGGGTTGTCTTGGCCGCCTCATGGTCGGCTTGGTTTGCGTGGGTTCCATCGCGCTGCTGCCGTTGGTAGTATCGCCGAACGTTATTTGTGTCGCCGGCACGTCCGTGTCGGTGCTGGTTAGTTGCGCCTTGGTTTGTGCAAGTGTAGTGTTGTATAGTTTGTTAACGTTGGTTGGTCGCGTTCGGAATTGTAGAGTTGCGGTGTTCTGCTGTGTTCGTGGGTATGGTCGTCGGCGGGCATGGCGCACCACGGTGTCGCCAACCCGTTGGACGCCGTTCCCGTTTCGACCCTTGCACGCCTGGCTGGTTTGATGTTGGCTTGCTTGCGTGTGGTCTGTTTACGGTCATGTTGTGGCCGCTGCAGTGGTTTTGTTGGTGCACAGTCGTGTCAGCCGCCTCATGGTCGGCTTGTTCGGCGTTGGTTCCTTGGCGCTGCTGCGGGCGCTTGCGCGGTCGGATGTTGTTTGTGTAGTGGTCCTGCTTGTTTCGGTGTTGGTTGGTCGTGCCCGGATCGGTTGCGGTTGGGGCTGTGCTTTTTGCTTGACAGGGGTTGGTGTTGTGCTGGTGCGTGGCCCCCCTCTTGGTGGGGTTTGCTTCATTGGTGCGTGGCCCCCCCCCATGGTAGGGCGTGCTGCTTTGCTGTGTGGCCCCCCTCATGGTGGGGCGTGCTGTGCCGGTGCGTGGCCCCCCTCATGGTGGGGCGTGCCGTGTTGGTGCCTGTCCGGCGCGGTGGTTGTGCGTGGTGTGGTGGTGCTTGGCTTGAGTTGTCGTTGTGTGTGCCGCCTGGGGGCCGGCGTTGGGTTCGGGTTGGTGGTGCTTGTGGTGGTGTTTTAGCCGGCGCCATGCGCGGCTTGTTTTGTTTGTTCGGTGTTGTATTCGCCGCCTTACGTTGGCGTGTTCGGGTGGGCGTGGTCGGCGGTTGGGTTGCGGTTGTGGTTGTGTTGATCGCCTGGCCGGGATGGGTTCTGTGCTGGTCTGCGGCCCCCCTCATGGTTGGGCGTACTGTGTTGGTTCGTGCCCCCCCCCGTGGTGGGGCGTGCTGTTTTTCGTTTGTGCCCCCCCCCATGGTGGGGCGTGCTGCGTTGGTTTGTGGTCCCCCTCTTGCTGGGCGTGATGTGTTGGTGTGTGCCCCCCCTCTTGGTGGGGCGTGCTGTGTGGGTGTGTACCCCCCCCCCCCGTGGCGGGGCGTGCTGCGTTGGTTTCTGGTCCACTCGTGGTGGAGCCTGCTGTGTTGGTGCGTGGCCCCCCTCTCGGCATAGCGTGCCGTGTCGGTGCCGGCCCGCCGCGGTGGCGGTGTGTGGTTTGGGGTGTCGTCATCTGTTGCATGGGTTGTGGTCGCGGTTGTGTTGTTGGCTTGGCCGGGGTTGGTGTTGTGCTGGTGCGTGCCCCCTCCCCTGTTGGGGCGTGCCGTGATTGTGCGTGGCCCCCCCCGCGGTGGTGAGTGCTATGTCGGCGTGTTCGGGTTTCGGTTCGTGGTGTTGTAGCCGGCTGGATGCCCGGCTGGTTTTGTTGGTTCGCTATTGTCGCCGCTGCCATAAGGCCGGCGTTGTCGGGTGTTGGTTGTGTGTTGTGTTTGACTGGCCGGGGTTGGTGCTGTGCTGCTGTGTGCCCCCTCCCCTGTTGGGGCGTGCCGTGCTTGTGCGTGGCCCCCCCCTTGGTTGGGCGTGCTATGTTGGTGTGTGGCACCCCCTAGCTGGGGCGTGCTGTGTTGGTGGCCACCAGCCGCGGTGGTGGTGTTTGGTTTGGGTTGTCGCCAGCTGTTGGGTGGGTTGTGGTCGCGGTTGTGTTGTTGGCTTGGCCGGGGTTGGTGCCGTGTTTGTGCGTGGCCCCCCCCTTGGTGGGGAGTGCTGTGTCGGCGTGTTCGGATGTCGGTTCGTGGTGTTGCAGCCGGCTAGTTGCCCGGCTGGTTTTGTTGGTTCGCTGTTGTCTCCGCCGCCGTACAGCCGGCGTTGTTGGGTGTTGGTTGTCTGTGGTGTTTGCTTGGTCGGGGTTGGTGCTGTGCTGGTGCGTGCCTCGCCCCCTGGTGGGGCATGCTGTGTTGGTTTGTGGCCCCCCTCATGGTGGGGCGTGCTGTGTTGGTACTTGTCCCCCCTCTTGCTCGGGCGTGCTGTGTTGGTGCCTGCCTGCCGCGGTGGTGGTGTTTGGTTTGTGTTGTCGTCGCCCGTTGGGTGGGTTGTGGTTTCGGTTGTGTTGTTGGCTTGGCCGGGGTCGGTGCTGTGCTGGTGCGTGCCCCCCCCCCCCTGTTGGGGCGTGCCGTGTTTGTGTGTGGCCGACCCTTGGTGGGGCGTGGTGTGTAGGCGTGTTTGGTTTCGGTTTGTGGTGTTGCAGCCGGCTGGATGCTCGGCTTGTTTTGTTGGTTCGCTGTTGTCTCTGCCGCCGTACGGCCGGCGTTGTCGGGTGTCTGTTGCCTGTGGTGTTTGCGTTGCCGGGGTTGGTGCTGTGTTGGTGCGTGCCCCCCCCCCCCCCCCCTGTTGGGGCGTGCCGTGCTTGTGTGTGACCCCCCAATTTGGTGGGGCGTGCTGTGTTGGCGCGTTCGAGTTTCGGTTCGTGGTGTTGTAGCCGGCTGGATGCTCGGCTTGTTTTGTTGGTTCGCTGTTGTCTCTGCCGCCGTACGGCCGGCGTTGTCGGGTGTCTGTTGCCTGTGGTGTGTGCGTGGCCGGGGTTGGTGCTGTGTTGGTGCGTGCCCCCCCCCCTGTTGGGGCGTGCCGTGCTTGTGTGTGGCCCCCCAATTGGTGGGGCGTGCTGTGTCGGCGTGTTCGGGTTTCGGTTCGTGGTGTTGTAGCCGGCTGGATGCTCGGCTTGTTTTGTTGGTGTGCTGTTGTGTCCGCCGCCGTACGGCCGGCGTGGTCGGGTGTTGGTTGTCTGTGGTGTTTTCCTGGCCGGGACGGACGGGCCGGCCCCCTGAGCGTGTGTGGTGCGCCACCCCGGTTCGTGGTGTTGTAGCCGGCTGGATGCTCGGCTAGTTTTGTTGGTGTGCTGTTGTATCCGCCGCCGTACGGCCGGCGTTGTCGGGTGTTGGTGGTCTGTGGTGTTTTCCTGGCCGGGACCGACGGGCCGGCCTCCCGAGCGCGTGTGGTGCGCCACCCCTTTGTCCTGGCCGGGTCGGACGGGCCGGCCTCCCGAGCGCATGCGTTGCGCCACCCCGTGTTTTTGTTTCGCGGGTGTCGTCGCCCTGCCGCTCGTGGTCCCTTGCTCGCTCGTGTCTGTGCGGTTCCTGGCCTTGCGCTGGTGTTCGTCGCCGCCTGCAGCTGCCCCCCCCCCCCCACCCCCATCCCACCCCACCCTTCCGCTTGTTGTCGTCCGCCCCTCCCCTTTGCTTCTTCATGTCCCGCGCCCGCCGGCGGTTGTGCCCCCCCCCCCCCCCCCCCTCCCCCCCCGGGGGGATGCCTTTCTCGGCTGGTGGTGTCCTGCTGCGCGCTTACCCTTGGTGCCACTGTGCCTTGTGGTTGCTTTGCGCTGCCTGGCCGTTTGTCGGCGCCTCCTTTGGCCCCCTCCCCCCCCCCCCCGGGTCTTGCTTCTGCCTTGTTTTTTCCGTGCCTTTGGCCTTGGCTCCTGTTTGGTTGGGTTTCCTTTTCCCCCCTCGGCTCGCGCTGATGCCGTCCCACCCCCCCCCCCCGGGCGGTTGCTCCTGGTGGTGTGCGGTGCCCCGCGTCTTGTGCTGTGGTGCTGCGGTTGGGTGTGGGCTGTTGTATGCGGCGCGCGTTGTTTTGCTGCGCCGTGCTGTGCTGTTGTGTGGGTGCCTTGCTGTGTGCTGCGCTCCTCTGTTGCGTCGTTGGCCGTCTCCCGTTGGCGTCCTTTTTGTTGGTGTCGCTCGGTGCTCGGCTTTGCCGTGCTGTTTTGTGCGGTGTTTTGTCGTGTGTGGTGCCGTCGTGCGTTGTCGTGTGCTGTGGTGTTGTCCTTGTTGCTGTGTGATGTCATGGTTGTTCTCTCTCGGCCCTCTCTGTTCTGCGCACCTGTGGGTTTGCGCCGGCCGGTGCTGCCCCCCCCCCCCCCCCCCACCGGTTTCCGTGACGTGCCCTCTGCCGGTTTGTGTTGCCGCGGTCTGCTGGCTTGTTCTGCCCTTTGTGGTGCCGTGTTGCTGCTTGCCGTGTTGTGTTGTACGGGGTGCGGCGTGCCGTGTCGTGTTGTACCGTGTCCTGTTGTGCCCCGCGGATGGCGTGGTGCTGCGCTGCGTTTTCTCGTGCGGCTGCGCCCTGCTGCGTACTCTCCCGTGCTCGGTGGCGCTGTGCTGTGTTGTCGTGCGTTGCGCCGTTCGCTGGGGTGCTGCGTCCTGGTGCTCTGTGCTGTGCTGTCCCGCTGTGTGCTGTTGTGGGTTGCTTTGTGCCGTCTGGTGTCCGTTGGCGTTGTGCGGTTGGCTGCATGCTGTGCTTGCGCTGTTATTTGCTGCTGTGTGCTGTGCTGCGCCTTTGGGCGTGGTGTCTGGTTGCGCTGTGCTGTGCTGTCCTCGTTGTGGCTTGCTGTTTCGTTTTGGCCGCGCTGCTCTGTGCTGTGCTGTGCCTCCTGGTGCTGTGTCGTGCCGTGTCGCGTCGTGTTGTGCTGTGTGGTGATGTGCTGTTGCGCAGCGCGCTGTGGGGGTGGCACTGTGCTGCGCTGTCTCGCGGTCTGTGGTACCGCTTCCCTACTGTGGCGTGCCCTCGGTGCTGTGCGGTGCCTCGGGTGCTGTGTGCTTTGCTGCGCGCTGTGCTGTGCTGCTGTGTTTTGTGCTGTGCCTGGGGGTGTGGTGTCTCGGTGCGCTGTGCTGTGCTGTTCGCGTCTGGCTGTTTGGTCAGGGTCTGTGTTCCTGTGTGGTGTGCTGTGTCTCTTGGTGCTGTGGTGCTCTGTGTTGCGTCTTGTTGTTTCGTGCAATGTAGTGCTGTCGCGCACTGTGCTGTCTGCGTGGTGCTGTGCTGTTTTCGTTCGCGCTGTTTGGTGCTGTTGCGTGCTGTGCCCTGCCCTCGGGTGTTGTGCCTCGCTGTGGGGTGCTGTGCCGCTCGGTGCGGTGCTTTGCTGTGTTGCCCCGTGCTGTGCGCGCTGCGCTGTGTGTGTTGTGCCGTTGTGTTGTGGTGTGTGCTGTTTTTGCTGCTGTCCGTTGTGCTGCTGGCATCCTGTGGTGTTACCTCCGTGCATTTTCAAAACCAGAAAAAACTGTTTCCCATTTCCAAAAACAGAAAAAATTGTTTCCCGCTGGTTTGCCTTGTGTACCCTGTCCTCCCTGCATGCAACAATACCACACACTGAAAAAACCAGCCTGCTTTATTTATTTGATTCCGGCCGCGCACACACGGACGGGGCACGGCACCCGCCAAGGCAGTAGTGGCGCACTGCGCCACGCCCCAGCCCCTAGGCTAGGCAGCCTCCGCGCCAGCTCAAGGGAGTCCCACTGGCGACAAGCCAGTAGCACGGGCGCGGCGGCGCCGGTGCCCCCGGCGACGACGCATTAGGGGGGCAACGCAGTGGGTAAGCGCCCGCAGCCACGGCTGCGAATTGATGCACTGACCAGGGAGTGGCGAAACGGGGAAGCCGGGGAGGGACGGGGCTCCGAGCCCTGTGAACCCGGGGGACTCCGCCACCAGGCAGGAGGTGCGTCTTGGAGGGCCCCCCACTAGGACCCGGTGGGGAGGATATCACCTGGCCCGACCAGGTGGCCCCCCGGGGCCAAAAGGCGTCTAGTACCCGCAAAATCAAACCTCCAACCTCAAACCGCAATATATGCTAATTGCTGTCATCTATTGTTGATGGTTGTCTTTATCTAACTCTTTGTGACTGCAGCCCTTCATGCTTTGATCCTGATCTTCTTCTACCTGCTTATCCCTGGCTTGGGTTATCCTGGATTGGTTGTATTTCAACAAGAAAACATTTTTCTCATCAAAAAAAAGCAGCAAGAACCCTACACCAGCAGCAAGCAGCAGGAGAGGCACAACAAACACACAGTGTTGAAATCACTATAAAACTTTCTTCAGAGGCCCCCAGTAAATCAATAGTCATGGGGTAGCCTATCAAGTTGCTGCATCAGAGGACCTTTGTGAATCAATAATGGGGGTTAGCCTCTCACGTTCGGACATCGTTGTAGACATGTCCATCTTAATGTTTTTGCTCTGCGCAATCTGCGATGTCGGCCGGAGCCTTGTGGGGCTGACCATAGTCTTTTGTGGTCTCGTTTCGGCCGCTGTTGTTCTCTTCCTTCTCCATCGGAGGCATCGTAGACACCACCAACGGCGGCAAAGATGCTCACCGTGTCGACTACTCCACAAGGGACGATGTGCGAGGAAAGAGATCCCCATTTTCGTGTCACTCCTCGACAGAACCCTCGTTCTGTGTGTGCATAAGGATATCAGTGAGGCTGCCATCTCAGATCTGGTGAGGATCATCACTGGTGTGCCCGTTCATGATCAGCGTATTTGTAGACTTTCACGCTGAACCGGTACCTGGGTCCGTAACGAACGAGTTCTTGTCCTATTCCGTCTCCGCGGTGGTGTTGCATGGCACAGCATCCCGCTGCAGGATCGAACCGCAGACTTCCTTCGAACCAACCTTTGGTCCTTCCACGCGTCCGTGGGCCACCCTACCACCGCCCAGATGACCTTGCTCTTTGAGGGTGTACATGCCGATCCATTTTGTGCGACCTTGAGATCTGTTTATTCATCAATGTTGGACAACATCAAAACGGAACCCGCGGAAGTGGCAGTTTCAAGCAGTTATGTGCTAGGCCCAGAAGCTCGGACAAGCCCTTCGAATGGTGCATCATCCAGACCTGCCCCCGTAAGAAACCCTCTTGCCATCTTATCTCCAACCCCGGCATCTGACTCGGGACCCACGGAATCTACGGATCCGGCCCCCTCAATTGAGCATGAGTTTAGTGCCGCCCAGTCACCGCGTTCTGATCCTAAACCTCATCTCCACATCCCCCCCCGCAAACGCGTGAAATGCGAAGCCCATTGTTCCTTCGAGCACTCTTCCCGACCTGGAGACGAGGTTGGCTGCACCTTCCGGTACCACACCGAAGCTGTTGCATACTTGAATAAGATTCTGGGGGAGTTGGCAATACATAACAGCGTTACCAGCAGGTCTGCCGGGGGGAGTAATTGGGCAGATTTTTGGTTGTCGCATTTGGGGACGCCTAAAACAACACGGGCCCCTAAAGGAGACCAGTAGAGCGCGCCCAGAAAAGCAGCCCCGGACTCTCACGAAGTCTGATTTGTGTCCATATGGTGCAAAGCTAACCCATGATCCTGGCACGGGCCTGTGGAAGCTAACCGAGTGTAATTGGGACCCCTCTGACCATTGGTGGCCTGACGAGGAGGAGGCCGCCCCACTGGACAAATCAACCCTCCCTGATGAGCTCTGGCACGACTTTAGCGGGCGTATGAGCACCGTGAAATGCCGGAGCAAATTCTTGTACATTTGAGGAAGAAATATAGCGAGGACGCGTACCCAGCAATCAAAGGGTTTTCAACCCAGCACATCAGAAATTGTTTCAAGTCCATCGAACGCAAGATGGGCCCAAAGGATCTTGCACGTTTGATTAACCACCTGAAAAAGCTCAAACAGGCAGATCCTGCTTGGTATTTCAATCATGAAGCCCCTGACCCAGGCACTGGTGTTGTACGAAGATGGTTTTTTATGACGCCAGAGCAAGTAAAAAACGCCAGAAAATATGCACAAGTCATTTTTGGAGATAACACGTACAAATCGAATCGGTACGGCGAGGCATTGGCCCTGTTTTGCGGTATCAACGAACATGGCCAACCCCTTCTCCTGGCTCAGGGCTGCATGCCAAGCAGTGAAAATGCAGAGGATTATGAGTGGCTCTGGCAGGAGTGGATAAAGGCAACCGGTTGTGCACCCCGGGTTTTGTTCAGTAATGCTGCGTACGCCCTCTTGGGGTCCGTTCCCACGTTTTTCCCCCCGCACCAAACTGCTCACTCCCTCTGCCTTTTTCACATTTACAAAAATCTTACCGAAAACTGCTGAAACTCCCTTGAGCAACACGATTTCACTGCTCTTGAGAGCGCCATCCGACAGGTTCAGGAGTGCCCAGATAAGGACGCTGCTGATATTCTCTGGCGCAAAATTCTGGAGGACCCCCGCTGGAAAACTGTCAAGGACTACCTTGGAGTCAGATCCCCCCTACATCGTCTTCACCGTTGGTGTGTTGCATGGCAGGTAGAAGTTTTTACCTCCGGCTGCAAGTCCACACAGAGGGCTGAGTCTTTGAATTGCCGCATAAAGCGCCACCTAACTGCAACAAAAGGTTACTACCACATTTTTTTATCTGTTTTGCACTTGCTCTCCAAGGAGGGCTATGAACTTGAATATACTGAAATGGTGAATCACCGACGCGCCAATCACCAAATAGCTAACCAAGCCTTCCCATTCTATGTCAAGTTCTTTTCAGGCAAGGTGAAAAGCTGGACGTTTGATACAATGCTCCAGCAGATGAATGCTTCAACTGCATACCTCGTGTATGAGTATGACGTGTCCAGGGAGGCCCAATATATAGTTGCCAGCAGGGCGGCACCCTTACGGAACTATGATCGACAGTGTCACGATTCACTTGAGACGGAGTTGGTAGACCTGGCGAGATTCTGTGCAATGTCCAATCGTGTGCACAAAATCCAAGGCAAAAATATAGTTTATGAGGTAAAGCGAAGTGAATCCAACTGCACTTCGCGTTACATGAACTGTCCACATTATGTTTGTCTGTTCGAGCCATTGGCTGAGGATGGTGCCTATACGAAGTTTTGGTGTAGTTGTGGACTTGCTGTCCGAGTCAGGCATCCATGTCGTCACTATTTTGCTGTTTTGCATCATCGGTCATCTTCAGTCGGCTTCCATCTTGGGTTGTTCAATCCAATTTTTATTTTAAAACAATTTCTGACTGCAACTGAGGTCCTTATCAGTGCCAAATGCAGCAGCCAACGCCTCCTCCTACCCACAGTGCAGGTACCCGTGGCAATCCATGCTACAGACGATCACATTATATTGACCGACATCTCCTCGTGGGCTGATTTGCCAGCCAGAACGAAACGCGAGCAGATTGCCCGCTCCCTTGGGAACCTGCAGTCCCGGATGCGTCAACATATAACTAATGTGTATCGAGTGGCAACTCATCTTTCCGACCAGGGACAGGATGCAGGGGCCTTTCTCGAAGAAGAGGAGAGGCTACTGAACCAATTTGTGGACATGCGACCCTCCTCCACACAGGTCCATGTGACAGGTGCACAAGCACCACGACCTGTTCCCTGCCGGTGGCCGCCAAGCGAACCGTGCAGCCAACTGTCAGGAAGGCCGCTAAGCGAGGGGATGGTACAAAGGGTGCTACAAGGGGAAGAGGTAGGGGTCAGGGTAGGGGTAGCAGTCCGCCGCTGAAGGAAGAGCTGAATGCTGCCCTTCAGCTTTCAGATGCGCTAACCACCGTGAATCAGGCTCCTGGGGGCAGTAAGAAAAAGTGCTTTCCAATGCTTTAAGGCATACTCTAGTTGTATTAGAGAGGCACTGAGCATCCATGCATTTCTATCTTAGTATTGGTCCCACCAAAAGTGGTGATAACACATTTTGACCTATGGAACCAAACACCCAATCAGGATATGGAGTGGACCCCTTAATCCCTTTCAATGTGAGGCAAATCATCTTTTCCTGAGTCAACTGAGAACTGACATATCCAGGGCGGAGCCTATGAATTTATCTATGTTTTTCCATGAATTCTTAGCTCTCCTAGTGGTATGCACCCTAGGGGGCTGGGCACCTCTTTTTGAGAGGTCCTGGGTTCAATTCCTGGTCAGCCTAGCTAAGTAGGAAGATCCCATGTGACATGGCAGTGACCTCATCGCCACATGCCCTGCCACCTCAGCACATATGGGACCCAAAACAAAGAGTGCACATCTCCTGAGATGGCACTACGGAGATAGAGTGACTATGGGGCAGTTTTCCAACTGTTTTCCCAAAACATTTCAGCTATCTTTGTGAATATGCAATCCGATTGGACCTGAGTTGCAGTTTATGTGAATATCCTTTCATCTTTCACTGTTTACACTGCAGCCCTTCATGCCTTGATCCTGATTCTCTTCTACTTGCATATCTCTGGCTTGGGTTATCCTGGATTGATTGTATTTCAGCAAACAAAAGCTTTTCATCTTCAAAAACAAGCAGCAGGAAATCCTACACCAGCAGCAAGCAGCAGGAGAGGCAAAAACACAGTGTTGAAATCACTATAAACTTTTCTGGTAGCAAGAGGCAGACTGTCTCTGCGCACCGGCAGCAACCCCGCGCCGTACATCCAGTTCGCCGAGTACAGTCACATATAAGCAGAAGGGCGAACGAAGATGGACACAGTGAGGGAGGACCCCGACGTGAAGACAGCGCCCGAGGTACCAGCAAGGCCAGCACCTGGTGAACCTGGACCGGGACCTAGCGCTGTACCTTCGGAGCCCTTACATGGGCCAGTGGACGTGGCTGAGGACTCTTTGGATGGACTCCAGTCGGCCTTCAGGGCCCTCTCAGTCGAGGAGGAGGTCACTGAGCCTGTGAAGAGGAAGAGAGAGAGCGAGAAGGATGCTGGAGACGAAGCAGACGAAGCAGAGGACCAAGGGCAAGACCTGACGAATGACCCTACCTTCGAAGGCGCAACAAGCGCTTCTGGCCTCCACGCATCACCCTCTCCTATAACCACCACACTCCCAATTCCAGACCGAGCCGCTGCAACATCCACTCCCATAACCAACCCGCCTATGGCAGAAGGCACAGGCTTTACTGGCATGCCTGCCTACCCTGCCTATGGTTTGGGCCCACCTACCACTGCGTTTCCTGAGGCAACTACTGCCAGTGAGCCGGTGGCTTCCAGTTCTGCGCCGCGATGGTATGCGGCTGACTATCACCATCCTCTACCCGCTACGGGAACCTATGTGCATGTTCCTGGGTATGCACCTGGGTATGCAACCTTGAGTGGGTTGACGAGAGGATCTGAGTCTCTTGGAGGCAGGAGTAGAGGATCAGGGAGATCCTCCAACAGGTCCCTGACGCGGTCGGAGATCAACGAGGTGCTCCGAGGAGCCACTTCAAAAATCATGGGCGACCTCACTCAAGAGATCCGAGAGAAACTGGAGCCCCTGATGATACCGCCCCAAGCGTCACCTACCACGGTGGGAATGTCACCCCACCGAGTACAGGCCAACCACCTGGCGGCAGGGCTGACAAACACCCTGGGGAGCCTGAGGAGCCGACCGATGCCGACCCCTGCAGCGATACCGAGAAGTCCTTTCGTGACGAACTCTACGAGGGCCGAGCTGGACCGGCTGGGGCTGACAGCCTTGAGGGCAATGGTGGACGTGGAGCCTTATCGCTCTAGTGATCTAGGCGGAGACCCCTCCGATGATGAGCCGCTGTCTATGACTTCTGCTTCGCCCTCGGAGGACAATGACCCGGAGGACCCCGAGAACCCAAGGGGAAAGAAGAAGAAGAAGAAGAAGAAGAGCCGACGCCCTGAGGGACGCAGGTCTCAGGAGGCGAAGGCTATTGCCACCTCCAAGATCGTGGTGAACCTGCCTGAGGTCACAGGCAAGGACCTCAGCGAGTTCGCTGAGAATTTTGGCCGGTTTCTCCGATTCACCGGCCAAACCCACGCTAGTGGACGAGTCAAGTGCGATCTGCTCCTGCAGTGCTGCAAGACCAAGTACCTGGAGAAGCAGGTCAGGCAGATCGTGACTAACTCCGCCACCTTTGCCGATGTGTTGGTTGCCTTGGAGACGCAGTAGCCGACCTACGAAACCGACCTCTCCATCAGGGCCGAGATCCAGAACCTACCCGTGCTGCCCAACAACCCCGAACCTGGCAGGGTCGCTGAGCTGCTGGCTGACCTGGATCACTGGGCTGGACGACTGACGCCCGGTTCCTACAGCAGCGACGACCTGCTGTTCTGGTTAGTGGCCAAGCTCCCTCGAGAGCTGTGGGACGAGTGCCGTTCGACGGCGGAGCGCAAGGCTAGATCCCTCCGCTACGAGGATCTATGCGTGCTACTCCTGGAGCTGGCGCTGGAGAAGGAGAGCGACCAGCACTTGAACAACTACCGTCCTGGTGGTGGAGGTTCTGGAGGCCATGGCAAAGGGTACCAAGGGTCCCGACCTGGGCAGGGGACTACCCCCAGACACGCCAACGCCCGTATCATGGAGAACGTTAAGGAGCTATTCTGGTGTGATGCCAGAGACGAGCAGGGCCACCTGCAGCATGCCCCTGACTGCGAGCAGCGAGACTGCTTCGTAGTCCAGGGGAAGCAGCAGGAGAAGAACACCGGAGCCAAAGCGAAGCTGCCGGATCATTACAGGTGCACCATCACGTGTGCATTCTGCGGGAAGCGGAAGCACTACGAGGATGAGTGCTACCATAAGCAACGTCTATCGGCGAAGCTTAAGGGTGAAGATCCTGGCAAAGGCTCACGCAAAGGTGGAGGCAAAGGCAGAGGCAACGACTCCGGCAAGGGCAAGTCGAAAGGACGTGGACAAAGGCAAGACAAGGGTCAAGATGGACGAGGAGGAGGCGCTAACGGCCAGCCAGACAAGGACAACAAGAATAAGGACAAGAGCGGAGGCAACCCCAACCCTAATCCAGGGGGGAACTCCGAGCCCTCTGGAGGGCAGTCTGGTCCTACCACACGCTCACAAACGCGGGCCCTGCAAGAACAAGGAGCCAAGCGTGAGCATGAAGGTGGTGATGACGGCAACGCTAAGAAGAGGAGCCGTTTCATGAGGATGGCCCGCAAACTGCGGAACAAGGGGTTCGAGGTGACCTGTCCCGCAGAGTTCTGACGGGGACGCTCCGGTGGCACCCAAGACCTGGTGTTTTGGGTACGTATCCGACTAGGGGGACGCGAATACCTGGGGGTATTGGACACTGGCGCCACCATATCTATAGTGGCCAAGAAAATGCTACCTTGTGGGAGCCTGAAGAACACCATGACCACCGCGGCTATACGCATGGGGGATGGACATGTGGTGCACAGCTGCGGGGACTGTGAAGTGCAGGTACCTATGGGCTCCCGGACTATCGCCCATTGGTTCTATGTGATGGACACTGAGGCCTTCGACTTTGTACTGGGGACTGACTTCTTCGTACAGCACTCCCAGATACAATCCCTGATGCTGCAAGCGGCCTACCTCCTCTACGTGGACCACGGCAGTGGCAGAGAGTCTGTGCCACTGGAGCAGTCGGAACATACCTCGAGTTACCTGAGGCTATCGAAGGAGGAGCCCTCGAACATGATGGCGGCCTCCAAAACTGAGGACTATCAACTATTGGGTGAAGTCCTAGACCAAGGTCTGAAGGAGTTGGGTTACTCTAGAGAAGACCTGAGCGTGGAGTTGTTCGCCAGCGACAAGCAGCATGTACTGGACCTTTACTGCAGCAAGGGGAAGAACTGCAGCTACAAATTTTACTGGCCCTCTTTCGGGATGGCCTACGGGAACCCCAGGTTCAGTGAACTGGGGAAGGTGCTGACCAAGGTGGTCCTGGAACGTTCCGGTATGGTCCTGTGTTCCCCCGATTGGGAAGCCCATGGGGGCAACGAGTACTGGCGAAACCTCCTGGACAGGCTGACTATCAGCTCTGTTCGGTTACCTGATGAGGCCAGCTACGTGCCTCTGGGGCGTAAGACGCCTATTGGGAAACCCGGATGGGGGAGTATGCTGAGTGTGGTGGGAAGAGGTCTTACCTCCATCCCCTGGGAGGATCTGGACCCGACTCTGGTCCAGGCTATACAACCAGAAAGCGACGGACTCGCCTTGGGTGACTTGAAGGATCGCCGACGACCTCAAGATGCTGTTGAGACTACACGCGGAGGAGATGAGTACGTCGTGACTGACACCAACGTCCCCAACTCTCCCTGCCATATACCTGTTCCTGATGGAGTCTCTGAGTGTGGACTATCTGAGCTACCTAGCTCTATCCACTCAGATAACGAAACTGAGCAAGACGCCTTCTTTGTGCAGACCTGTGTGGAGGAAGTGGAGAACGCCGAGTACGTCGCCCCACTAAAACCCCTACTCTCCATGAGGGTGGAAGACCCCGTGGACGAAGAGCTGGACCCTCGTTCCAGGCTAAGGGAGTATGTGGATTCCAAGATGAAGTTGGTGGCGAAAAAGCTATGCTAGGCGAAGCCTACCCACAGCTCATGGCCACTGAAGCAAGGACGTATGGGAGATCTCTCCCAATTGAAGGAGGACCTCGAACAGAAGATCACCACCTGGCAAAGGGAGGTAGATCTTAAGCTTATGAAGAGCGTGTGGGGCGCCCATGTGAGGACCCCAGAGGAGGACGACCTCTCGGAGGAATGTGTATGTGAACCCCCTCGAGCGTGCCTATGTTGCCATCGTCCAGCGGAGATGGTGGAACAAGACCTTCTATATGCCTACCAAGGGCTGAAGGACACTACCACGGGCGAGGAGTCGGTGGAGGACCACCTCCCGACGTCTATTACTCAGCAGGCAAGCAACTTACACTCTGACGAGGACATGGAGGACAAGATCGGGGTATTGGACCCGCGGGTACAGAAGATTATAAGGACCTATCTGGAGGTGTTCGGAGAACTACCCCCTCCAGCCTCATGTGACAAGCTGGTACAGATGGACCTCAAGCTGAAACCCGAGTTCGTGGGTCACAAGATCTGGAGGAGACCCTATCCAGCTCCCAAAGAGCAGGCCGACGAGATTGAGCGACAGATACAAGAATGTATCGACGCTGGCCTAGTCCTGGAGTACAAGGACGGGGACTACCCCCTACACTGCAGCCCCTGTTTCCTGGTGGCTAAACCTGGGTCTACAGCCAAACGGCTGGTAGTGGACTACGGAGAGCTGAACAAGAAAACGCTGAACCACTCAGGGTCCATTCCCAATATGGAGTCTACCCTGGAGAAGATAGCCTCCTGTCGCTACAAGACCAAAATGGACAAGAGGAGCGGATTCTGGCAAGTGGACCTGACGCCCAACGCACAGGAACTACTGGCCTTCATCACCCCTCAGGGGAGGGTGTTCAAGTGGAAGGTCATGCCGTTTGGTGTGGCCAACGCACCCGCTCTATTCCAAGAGCTGATGAACAAGATCTTGTCCATCCTACGAAGGAGACCTAAGGTGCAGGAGCTTATATCCCGTGGGGCCCAGATGGAGGCTCACATCGACGATGTATGCCTCGGGACCAATACCCAGGAGGATCACCTAATCCTCTTGGGTGAGTTCTTTGCGGTCTGCCAGGAGAACCACACCCGACTCAAGCTGGAGAAGTGTGAGTTCATGCAGGAGACCATGCAGTACCTGGGGTTTGACGTTGGCTATGGGTGGTGGAACCCAGCGGCCTCTAAGGTCAAACCCCTGATGGATGCTAAGGTACAACACGAAGACCCCAAGAAAGGACTTCATGATGTACGCAGTTTCATCGGGGCGTGCAACTTCTATCGCCGCCATATCAAAAACTTCACCTACACCAGCGCCATTCTGACGGACTTGATCAAGAGGAGTACTACTTGGCGCTGGGGCCCACAAGAGCAACAAGCGTTTGACGAGCTCAAAGACAAGGTGGCCAACGCTAAGTGCTTGGGCGTGCCTAGGGCACAAGGGGAGATTATCCTGGTGACCGACGCAAGCAATGTGGGCGGTGGTGGAAAGTTGTTCCAATCGCAAGCACTAGAGAAGGAAGAGTTCGACTCGGCCATTTCCCAATGGGGGACGGAAGGTCTCAACCGAGATGGAACCCTCAAGCACAGCTACCCTGACGACAAGTGGGTCCTAGTACCTCTGGGCCACTGGAACTGGAAGTGGAACCAGGCCAGGGGGAACTGCTCCACCTATGAGCAGGAATTGCTCGCGGGTATGCTGGTGCTATCCTCACAAGCACGACTGTTGGGGAGTAACCCTGTGGTCTGGCTGTGCGACCAAGAACCAGTTCGCAGTTTCCAGAAGGGCCCCCCACCTGAGAAGGCCAAGCTACGGCGCTGGTGGACCTACCTCTGTCAACTACGGCTGACGGTACACCATATCCAGGGAGTGAAGAACGAGTGTGCCGACTACATCAGCCGCAACAAGTTCGACGCCCTGATTGGTGCCCGGTCTGAAGCGCTGGCTAAGGAGGCGTTCAGCCGTATGGACGTCCACTTGGACCTCAACATGACGATGATACGCCCCCTGGATGGACTCCAACAATCGGAGTACCTGAACGAGTTTGGGGATATCTACAAGCGCCTGGAGAAACGCCTTGAACCCCTCCTGGTCAACCAAGACCAGTGGAAGAGGGACAAGAGCTACCTCTGGCACGAGGACCGCATCGTGGTGCCTAGTGACAGAGTCCCAGCGCTGCTGAAGTGGACCCATGAGTCCAGCGGTCATGTGGGTGCTGACCGTACCCTGAGGCTGTTCAAGCAGTGGTTCCACACTACGTGGACTGACGACCAACTGCGGAAAACCCTCCAGCCTATCGTGGACAAGTGCCCGTGCAGGTCCTGTAAACCAGGGGATATCAGGGACAGAGGTCTCTACTCGACGCTGCCCATCCCTCACTGTGCTAACAGTGTTGTATACGTGGACTACACGGAGAGGCCGAAGTTCGGGGGCTATGACTTCGCCCTCGTGGTCACCTGTGGGTTGACCAGGTTTACCAGGGTGTTCCCATGTACCAAGCACATTACCGGGGAGGAGACTATCAAGATACTCCCTGAGGAGTGGTTTTGTGTCTATGGGGCGCCCAAGGAGATCAACTCCGATGAGGACGTACGAGTACGCTCAGATACTGGCTGGTACAAGAGGGTCCTGAGATCCCTCAATGTCCAGGTGTCTACGGGGATTCCCTACTCTCACACGAGCAACCCCCTATGTGAGCGACAGATCCGTGTCCTCAAGGAGAATGTAAGGATATGGTGCAAAACTGAACGCACCAGAGACTGGCTGAGACTACTCCCCGTCATATCCTTGATGATGAACTCCCAAGAGAGTTCTGCTACTGGCTACTCGCCCCATGAGCTATTCCTAGGGCGCCCGGCATGGTTCCTACATGCCCCCTATCCAGAGGACACCCATTCTTCTGTGGGTGAATGGGTCCAAGAGCAACAAGCAAAGGTGGACAAGGCCAAGGCTATGCTCCAGAGAGTGAGGGAGCGTCAGTGGAACAAGAAGAACAAGCACCGAGTACCGGCCACCTACCAAGAGGGGGACTGGGTGCTTGTGCACCACAGTCGACTACCCGCCTGGCCACGCTCTACCAGCGATGACCCGTACTTCGGGCCGTACAAGATTCTATCAGTGGATGGACACCGTATCACCGTGCGGTGTTCTCCCCGTCTAGGGGGGACCCTGGTGTGCGCTGCTCAACACCTGAAGCGCTACTATGATCCTGAAGACCTCTGTGGGGAGCAGTGGGAGCTGAACGACGAGGAAATCGCCGCTCTGGACCTACAAGGGGCTGCCAGCCCTATGGAAGTTGAGGGTGAACTCCCCGACATGAACGCCGAGGAGATGGCTAAGGAGGGCTTCTACCTGGTGAAGTCTGTCCTACGCCACCGCTATTGCCAGGGTTGGCGCTTCCTCACCCTCTGGGAAGGGTTTGGAGTCGAAGAGGCCACCTGGGAGCGCTTCTCTGCGTTTATTCTACCTGAGGGACGCCTAAACTCAGTTCTGGTTGACTACTTGTCCCAGAACAACCTTGGTGAGCTGCTGAGGCTCGCTGAGACGCTTGCCTCCAAGACTAAAGCTAGGGACTGAACCTTACCCTTACCTGCCAAAGCGTATGTGTGAGTGTGCTATTCCTAAGGTCCTGAGAGCAAGCCGCAGAAGTGGTGTCCTAATTATACCCAAGTCTGCACGCTTGCTAAGCCTGGAGGGTTGGCTTATTGATGCCACGGGGTAGGCCCCGGGTCTCCCCTCCCCTAAGCGCCCAATTTCTGTGCTGGCGCAAAACCTTTGAGGAATACCCAGCGCACTAATCCAGGTATTGTTTTCCCTACCTATCTCTCTACTACAGGGAGGGGTGGCCAAAAGCTATGAAGGCATGAAAACGCCGTTTTGCTAAGTGGCCAAAACACTGACCTAACCACTGCCACAGCCCACCAAACCTGCTAAAATTGCAGGAAACGGGTGGGACAGTGACACACGCACTACAGGTCCTACACAGCCTACAGTGGCACCATCCTGGTGGGCGAGCACTGCTGCAACTGGCTCAAGCCCCCACTCAGGACTACCACTCCTACACACACTCTCTACTGGGTGTGTTTGAAGAACATGTCGTGGGTCCTAACGACCCTCCTGTGAAGAAGACAAGAGAACACAGCGCTGCTAAGCAACTGTGGCCTAACAGGGGACGCCACAACGCGTTTCCCCTGCTAGGGCTTGGAGGGAAGAGGTGCTCTTTTCGCGTGCACGGCGCAGATGTCGATGAAGTCGGACTCCCTGCTCGGCCACAGGAAGAGGCGGAGTTGTTTGTTTGTGTGATCTGCGCCCTTGTTTAGCACGGCAAGAAAAAAATGGTATGCTGCTGCACCAATCACCCTACCTGCCCACCTGTAAAGCAAAGGCAAATGAAGGGGTGTTTGCGGCGGAGGAACCAAGCCACACTCCACGTATTATACGCTTCTCAGTGTGACCTATAATACACTGTCCGCAAACACACCCTGTCAAGCAAGCAAGCGTTAAGGGACTCCTCAGGTTCTCTTAAAGAACGTACCGAGGAGCCCCTGGGTAGCCTAAACAAGGTTTACCGTGCGCATTTCGCGTGGCCTACGCTTTAATGCGTGTGTGAACGCACGAGCATGCACGACTGTCTTGGGCAAACCTGCCCATCTGAACCGCAATCACGAACCCCACCAGGGGGTGGCCCCTCCTGGGCTTACTCACCTTACCTACCGCTGGAGAGAGAGCAAGTGGGAACGTGAACGGGGCGCGAGCGAAAAACATCGCTATGCACTTGTGTGTATGTCTAATTACCCTGATCTGACCTCTAATCATCTGCAATCTTTCTAATCAATCCCTCTATCGCGTTCTATCGTTGTTAGCGCTGCTACAAGACTCGTTCACGGAGACACGAGACGAGCAATGTGTATGCTGCATACGAGACGAGCACACCTGTGGTTTATCCCTGATTCATTGAAGTCTTTTCGTTGATTTTCGAATTCTTCGATTTTTGACCCTTCTGTCAGTGTGGGTGGAATCGGTATGTTTACTTATTAATGTGTGTCTCGTCATTTTCCGACTTACGTGAGACATACGTTTATAATTCCATTATTTCTGCATTCTCCGGCGCTTCGCTAGGAGCCGCTCCTGCGCGCCGCCTTTTTATGCGTAGGAATTTCTTGATTTAAAAAATCTAGAGATGACTATAATTTTTATAAAAATGTGCTTCTGATGCACAACTGGATTCTGCTCTGGTGTGTTGTCTTAGAAAAATTCTAGGCCGTCATTTGACGGATTTAGGTGTTGTCGCTTCGCGTTTGCGTGGATTCGTCTATAATTCTCCCATTCCTGTCTGTACAGATACCCACGCGCAGCCTCGCTGAGTAGACCGTGTTTGGGCCGAAACGCAGCAGCCTGGAGAGACTGAGCAGAACCCAAGACCCCACCAAGGGGCAAATTAATTTTTTTAACGACTCCCTTCGCCCTAAGACAGGTCACAGGTCGCCAGCAGGTTTACGAGAACCCATGCGAGTGTGTATATTGTGTCCTGCGTTGGGTTTGTGTCGCGCTGCGTCTTGGAGGGAGGGATGCACATGCACACGTTTTGGCATGCTCCTAAACTAACCCAACCAAGCCACAGGAGCCCCGGCAGCGCCATGAGCGCTGAGCTTTCTGTACGAAATGTTACAAACAGAGCAGCAAAAGAGCGCCAGCCATGGTGAGCGCCCATTTTTCTGTGTGAGGGAAACTATAGGTATTTTAAAGTAGATGTGGAAACCAAGGAAAGGCCAAGAAAAAATCCCTTTTTCCTGAAAGTGCGACAGTGGTGGCCAACACAGCACAAGGGGGGAGTAAGAAAAAGTGCTTTCCAATGCTTTGAGGCACACTCTAGTTGTATTAGAGATGCACTGAGCACACAGGCAATTCTATCTTAGTATTCGCCCAACCAGGAGTGGTGATAACACATTTTGACCTATGGAACCAAACACCCAATCAGGATATGGAGTGGACCCCTTAATCCCTTTCAATGTGAGGCAAATCATCTTTTCCTGAGTCAACTGAGAACTGACATATCCAGGGCAGAGCCTATGAATTTATCTATGTTTTTCCATGAATTCTTAGCTCTCCTAGTGGTATGCACCCTAGGGGGCTGGGCACCTCTTTTTGAGAGGTCCTGGGTTCAATGCCCGGTCAGCCTAGCTAAGTAGGAAGATCCCATGTGACATGGCAGTGACCTCATCGCCACATGCCCTGCCACCTCAGCACATATGGGACCCAAAACAAAGAGTGCACATCTCCTGAGATGGCACTATGGAGATAGAGTGACTATGGGGCAGTTTTCCAACTCTTTTCCAAAACATTTCAGCTATCTTTGTGAATATGCAATCCGATTTGACCTGAGTTGCAGTTTCTGTGAATATCCTTTCATCTTTCACTGTTTACACTGCAGCCCTTCATGCTTTGATCCTGATTCTCTTCTACTTGCATATCTCTGGCTTGGGTTATCCTGGATTGATTGTATTTCAGCAAACAAAAGCTTTTCATCTTGAAAAACAAGCAGCAGGAAATCCTACGCGAGCAGCAAGCAGCAGGAGAGGCAAAAACACAGTGTTGAAATCACTATAAACCTTTCTGGGGCCTGAGTGCGCAGCAGGCCGCGTATAATGATGATTTGCATGCACACATTCACAATATGGTTGACTCGGCTGAGAAGGACCCACCATCATCCACACAACCTCCCACACAAGTTGCAAGTGATATGCTTTTGATGATTCAGCAGGTTGATACTCACTTGGCTCAGTTGTATGCTCGGACTGCATGTGGGGAACAGCTTTCGCCAGCTGAGTGTAAGTGCGGCCACCCTCCATCCGCGCAGATCTGAGGTCAATTCAGGTCGATGCACCCCCATTCAGCCAGATTCAGCTCAGTTCCGGACATTTACATATGGGAGCCTTCCCAAATTTTTACCCTAACAGTTCCTGTATATTATGGACACGCCGGATTCAATTCTGGTGTCCGTTGCGGCTGAGATGGTCGCGTTCCAATGATTTGGTGGAATCGCCGGCGCGCGTGCGCAAATCAAATCAGCCAAATATTTTTTCACAATCGGATTTTTTGTAAATTATACAGGAAGAATATTCCGGAATTATATGTATCATATTATCCGCCTACATTTTCTTGTAGACTGGGATTTTTTGCAAGTTCGTATCTTCATCTTCATTGTCTTCACTGTCGTGCTTGTACCTCATGGACCCCAAGGGCAAGGCCCCAGCACTGAGCTCTCCATACCGCCGGGACGCACAGAAGGGATACCTGCCCTCTGTTCCCTTTCCCCATGCCGGCCCTGAGCCCTCCGGCCAGGCTCCGCGGAGCTTTCTCAAAGGGAATAGCTTACATGGTAGCAGAGCAGCCTTCAGCCTCGAGGCTATAGGTATGGAGTACGAGTCTGACCCACCGGACAGTGATGACGAGGGCATCTGCGATCTAGATGATCCAGATGGCCGAGAGGACGGCGTAGAATGTTGCATAGTTGCGACATTCTCCGAAGAGTTAGGGATTCCTTGCCAGAATCCTGACTGCCCCAGGTACATACCCATTCCTCACCCCAGCTCAGTCCCCCATGGCAGTCGAGAATCCGGGCCCCCAAGCGGTCCGTCACCGGGCGCTGGTCCCAGCGGAGTGTACGGCTCCTTGGGTGGAGACTCATCGAGTCAGGAGGACCACTTTCGTCTCCCATCCAAGGAAAGCATGCATGTGCATCGAGATCCGCCCATCGCAAGTGGTCCAGGGGAGATGCCCGCCAGAATGACACCTACGCCTGCGGAAATCGACCTGCTGCTCCAGAATATCATCGAGCAGGCTGTCTCCGCCAAGTTGGACACTCAAATCCAGGAGTCCCAGGAACGCTGGAGGATCAAATTCCAGAGGATCGAAAGCCTACAGCGACTGGATTTGTATGACCAATGGTGCCTGCAAATTCACCATTGCTACTGCAGGTTTCACCGAGAACATCCGCCGTTGCCAGTCAAGTCCACCGCCAAGACGATGGAGGTCGATGTGGTGTCGCTGGAGTCGGCGTTGGAGCAAGCCTTTCTCAAGGTGGCGCAGGAGGAATCTCAAGAACTGCCTGCCGCGAACACCATCGAGAGTTGGCTGAATGAGCAGGAAGACGTGGTAAGGAAGCCAGAATCAATTGGATCGCGGTCTGAAACCGCCTCTCATGTGTCCTGTGCCCACCACTGCTCGTGTCCGAAAGAAATCGCCACCGTCGCTGCTGAGAATCAGGCGATTAAATTTAATCAGGAAAAACTCTTCCACTTTTTTTCGATGGGAAGATCTTTCGCTCACCCCTCCTCTCATTTGCCAGATCCGACAGTCGGATCTACCTGTTCTGTAGCCGATGAAGCGACTGAAGTTTTTTCACTTGCGCCCACCACAGATTCCAGAGCGGAAGAACAAAAGAAAAAACGTCAAAAATTAAAAGAAAGAGTTTTTGAGAGTAAAAATCCTCAGCGTGTTTCAGAAGCGAGGACCGAAAAGAAAACAGAAGTTTTGGCCGAGAAAAGATCCACTGATCCCATGATTGTGGCTCAGGTCTTGCTCGCCCAGAGTCTTCTGGGCGCCGCCGGCGTCTCAGGTGCTGCCCAGATCAATCCTATCCTGGCGGGTGGTGGCGGCATTGAGGACATTATTAACCCTGTGAGGGCTAAACTGAGAGCCATTGCAAAACAACCAAAATACAATTGCAACCCTCGCCGGTGGGCTGTTTTTAAAAGAGAATTTTCTCTGTGGGTTGGCAAGAACAAGCTTCGAGACGACGAGAAGCTTGATGCTCTCCTCGAGTGCTTAGAGGGTCCCATTCGTGATACGTGGATTAAATCCTACACTGATAGGGCTGATTCCTGTAACCCACTCACCTACAGTGAATTGTTTGCTCTGCTTGAGGGACGACAAAGTAGGTTGCCTGAAGACCATTACCGAACCCTCCTCACCTCTTTCCCGAAGATTCCCAAACTCATTCTCCACGAGGTTCAGAACAAGCGACTCCGCTTTTAAAATCTGGTGAATGAGGCTGAGAGTGCTGGGGAACATCTGTCAGATGGCGAATTAAAGGCCATCATCTTCGCAAAAATGCCTGCCGACACGGCTGCATCGCTGCGGCAGGAGCAGTCCAACGAGAAGGTGAAATCCTGGTGGACTGAAGTCACGGGATTCCCTAAGGGCTCAGGTCGTTTTCAGGTCAGAGATGCCCTTAAAAAGTGCTCGCCCACTAACGTTTCCAAGTGTAAGGAAAAGGACGGTGCGTGAAGATTGAAATTCGCGGAGAAGGAGGACAGAGATATTTTCAATGAAGTGGTGAACCGGGGCGTCTCCTTTGGAGGAACTCGGCTCGTGGCAAAGCCGTGGGTTTTCAGCTTCACGCCCACTGAATTGTGGGAGGAGTTGGAAAAATTGGCGGATGCCAATCATCAGCAATTCCATGAAGGATTGAGCCGAAATCCCCCCTCTAAAGGTGGGAATCAGAAGAATGTAAATAGCACGCAGTCGGAAGACTGTGCCATTTGTTTGTCCTTTGGTCACACCAACCGTGCCAAGTCGCATTCCACCGAGAATCATTGGTGGAATAAGAC
Source organism: Eutreptiella sp. 'Long Island Sound 2002' (assembly GCA_964036045.1). Lineage (NCBI taxonomy): Eukaryota > Euglenozoa > Euglenophyceae > Eutreptiales > Eutreptiaceae > Eutreptiella > Eutreptiella sp. 'Long Island Sound 2002'. The sequence goes on along the minus strand of OZ038388.1, from coordinate 63,332,137 downwards.
CGATGCGGAAAGAGTGGCACAAGAAGCCAGCAAGGATCCGCCCAAAGCCCTGTCAAGAAGGTGGATGAAAATCGCCAATCGACGCCCAGCGGAAAAGGTAAAGGCAGTAAAGGCCAGCAGACTTCTGGAGGCAAGGGAAACCAGGGCCAATCCAGCCAAGGACGCTCTCCAGAAAATTTTAAAAATGGAAATGGTAAGTCGAATTCTGCCAAGGGTAATGGTGGAAAAGGCAATTTTTCCAAGGGAAAAGGCCAATCCAGTGGCCAGTTCTGGGGACATTCCAAGGGAATGAGCGCTGGTAAGGGTAAGCTGACCTCCCAGGGCACAAAAGGTGGACAAGGTAAAGGATCATCTGGTCAGCGGAACACTAATTCAGGTCGTGGTGCATCAGTGAACCAAGTTGCTGGTTCCGACGAGGATTTTTATAGTAATGTGACGACGGAGGACCAGGATGCCCCCGATGAAGAAGGTAATCTTGGCGAAGAAGGTCTGGGAGACCAGTGGGAGGACGAGGACGGTTCCTGGGAAACCGTGCAACAGGAATACGAGGGAGATTATCAGGAATAAAGGCGCCAAGATTGTGTGGCCACTCCACACACAATCAGGCGTTTTCCTGAATGTCCGATCGTGGACAATGGAGCGTTGTCTGTAGGACCACCGCCAGTTCAGGCGGATGGAGATAGGAATGTTGTGGAGATGGGTGTTCCCAACAAATACCGAGCTCGTCAATTCATTTGTCGTCTGTGGGTTACTGACAAGAAGGGGAACAAACACCTTGCTACGTGTCTTTGTGACAATGGTAGTGAAGTGAATCTTCAGTCCGAAACATTTTTACCAGACAAATGTGTTGACACTTCGCTGCACCCCGTTGACCTGGGGGGCGTTTCAGGTCATGCTCTTCCAGGAGGGAATCCAGGTTCGTTTCTGAAGGCGCACATGGTCGCCAAGGATTTATGGGAGGAAGATAAGGTAGAGGATGTTGTTTCAGAGGATTATTTTTATAGAGCGGCCATCAAATACGACCTTTATTGAGGTCATCCATTTTTAACGAAGAACAAAGTGGCCCCTGTAGGACACAGACGTTGTTTTATTTTGGAATCGGGAGAGCAGGAAGCTCCCAGCTTTCGGTTCTTGCATTCTGGGTACCGAAATGCAAAAGAACTTTTGAGTGGAAGGGTGAACACAGTTTTTGGTGAGGATGAAGGGATTAGTGAGATAAACGCCACTACCGCTTACAGCATCTTGCTACAGGAGCGACGAAGGGACACTCAGCGTCCCAAACCGCGCAATTGGAAGTCTTCCAACTACCGCGTTGTAGATAAGTGGTGTGATTATATATGTTCCTATTTTTTGGAGAACCACGATTTTGTGCCCGCCAAGGATGCCTTTTGCAACGAGTAAAACAAGCGTTTCAAGCGCTTAGCTGACGATGCATGGGCAGTAAAGTGGGATAAAAGGCTGTGGATAAACCCCCCTTTTCATTTGTTGGGAGAGGTTGTTCAAAAAATAAAGGAGGATCGCACACAGGCCATCCTTGTCGTACCACTATGGGATGGGAAACCATGGTGGAAGGATGTTTTGGCCATGACAGTCTACTCCATCCGCCTCCCCCACGACGTCAAGCTGTACGTCAGGGACGACACTGGTCCCCTGCGACAGCGGCTGTGGCCTTCTGTCGCTTTTCTGGTCGATGGAGGTCTCATCTCTGACGGATCTTGCACATCAGACCATGGGTCGGAATCGGGTCTTGACCATGGTACGGATTCAGATTCGAATTTTTCTGATTTTTTGGAAGGAGATGATACGGTGCTGAACCTGCAATCTGGAACGTCTGATTGTAGTCAGACCCCAATACGATCAGATCCATCAAGCATCTCCCACCTTGTCAGGGGAAAAAAATTCCGAAAGAAGGTCAAATTCAGACAATTTCACCAAAAGCCCAAGTTTGAGGCCTTTTTGGACCCCTTTGTCTATGAGGATGTGGAAGATGCTCAGCAGGTTCGGACATCCACGACATACCCGCAAGAGGGAGTCGATCCCTCTCTGTTTCAGTCTTTGAAACAAGGTCTGTTGCCTGCTGGATCGCAAGATCTGGCGAAAATTTGCTCTACGGTGGTGGCTGGTGAACAGGTTGAAAGTCAACTTTGCAATGAGCGAAGGGAAAAGATTTTCGCCGGGCGAAAGGACACCACCCTCTCTGGTAAGCTCGTCAAGAACCCTCCAGTGCGTGGCCAGCACGGAGAGGCGTGCATCGAGCTAAATGAGGGAGCAAAACCCAAAAAGCAGCGACGTTACGAAAATCATGGCAAGAAGCATGAAATTCTTCGTGACATCATTCAGAGAAATCTCCGAGAATTCGGCTGGTTGGAGGCGTGCATGACCTCTGAGTGGTGTTGTGCGCCCTTCACGGTGCCTAGACGGCCCCCAGCAGACCAGAATTTCATTGATGGTTGGCGCATGGTGGTTGATTTTGTAATTTAAATGCGGAAACTAAGGCTGATTCGCACACTTTACCCCTCATACAGGAGGAAATCGTGAAAGGAGCCAAGGGGAAACTATTCTCAGTCCTGGATCTAAGGCATGGCTTCCACCAGATGCCTCTGGCGAAGTCATGCAGACCCCGAACGTGCATGTGCAGTCCAGTGGGTCCTGTTCAGTGGACCGTCATGCCTATTGGTTTGAAGAATGCTCCGAGCTTTTTCCAACGGATGATGGAAGAAGTCTTGTTTTCAGAGCACCCTGAGCTTCGCGAATTCGTTTCCGTGTATATCGACGACATAATCATCGCCACTGTGGGCGATGGTTTAACCGAACAGGAGCTTGTGGACCTGCATGAGAAACAGCTGAACATGGTCCTCGACATTCTGGACAAAAATCAGCTCATCTGCGGTCCCAAGAAGGGTAAATTATTCCTGGAAAGTGTCGAATTCTGTGGCAGTTTGCAACGAAATGGGACTCGCCAGCCGAGTCCAGGGAAGCTCCTTGCAATTCAGAAGTGGAAGCGCCCTGAGACCATTTCGGCCCTTCGTGGATTCCTTGGCTGTTGCAATTTTTACCATACTTTCGTCAAGGATTATGCCAGGTACGCCGCCCCCCTTACTGAATTACTTAAGGTTGGTAGGGAGGCTGGTCGTGCGGGCTCGAAGGTGCGAGTGCAGTGGACCGACGAGTGCGATGAGGCGTTTGTGCAATTAAAAGCCGCCCTTTGCGAAGTCGCCACATTGCACGTTCCCAAATTCGATCGCCCTTTCTACCTTAGGACTGATGCTAGTAAGTATGCGGTTGGGGCAGTGTTAGAACAGCAAGATTTAGAAACTGCGCTCATTATCCGCTTGCATTCTGGTCGAGGAAGCTTACTCCGAGACAAATGCAGTGTTCCCCCCGTGAGCAGGAGACCTACGCCATCATCTGTGCCTTAAAAAAATATCAATCGTGGATAGGCACAAACAGAGTTGAAGTTCTGACGGATCATCGCTCTCTTGAGTATTGGTCGACAGAACATGTCAACACGGTGTCAGGTCCTGCTGGACGGCGTGCTAGATGGCACAAGTTTTTGAGTCTTTTCGATCTTCATGTGGCTTACCTTCCAGGCAAGTACAACACTGTCGCTGACGCTTTGAGCAGATGGGCATATCCTGCTTCCGAAGCGTGTCTTTCGACAAACATCCATGGGACTGAACAAGACCGTGTGTTAGTAATTGAGTGGGATGCGGAGGAAAGGCAGTTGATTAAGCGCCACTGTCTACAGTGTTCAGTCCGGCAGGGTCGATTGCCCTGCGACGATATCACAGTGGAGGATCATCCCCCACATTCCCATGTCCAATGCTCTGCAGTGCGTGTTGACACCCTCAAAGTAGTTAAACCTGGAGAATCCACCCCCCAGTTCTTTAAACGACAAAATCCTGTGGTGCGGTTCAGATGTGTCCATCCATTGGGTCGAAAACCTGTGGCACCTGCCCAGGCGATCCCCAAGGACTCCCTGCTCACCAAGGATTGGTCCAAAGAATATAAATCCGATAATATGTTTCAAGAAATCTACGAACATTTGACTTCAAAGTCAGCATTTCAGGACGGAATTCATTCCGAATATTTTTTGGACAATGGAAAACTGTGGATGAATGCGAAACTGTGCGTGCCTGACAGATTGGCGTCCAGAGTTGTCAACTGGTGGCACAAATGGGAGACTCCTCACTCCCATGGCGCAAAACTCTGGAAATCCATTAAACATCGTCTCTTTGGAGCTCGATTACACACCCACTGCATGAAAGTGGCCTCATCATGTGCCCAATGTGCAGTGGCAGTGCCTGCTACGGCCAAGCCTAAGGGCTATCTGAGGCCACATCCCGTACCCGAGCGACTCTTCGACCGAGTCACCTCTGATTTCTTCTACCTCGGTGACCTGGAAGGAGAGGAATGCCATTGGACCAACAAAAACATCAATGGTGTGTTATTAATTCAATGTAGACACTCAGGGTACATTCATGTCTTGCCTTGCAACGTGAATGCCATGACTGGCAAGGCTGCCGCCAAATGGTGTGCGCGGACATGGATGGGGTGCTGGGATGTTCCCTCGGAGATTTTAACTGATTCAGGCAGTCCATATATTTCTGAGTGGTGGAAAACCCTTTGTGCTTGGTTGGGAATCCATCATCTTTGATGTGAGGTCCACCAGCACAGGGCATTGCCGGCAGAACGAGCAGGAAAAACCATAATTAATATGTTGCGAAAGGAACTCGCCAGTGACAAGGATGTTGATTGGCTTGAGATCTATTTCGCCCTGCTCCGCCGGTACCACAACACAGAGTTGTATCACGGGTACTCACCCAATCAGCTTGTTTTCGGTCGAAACAAGTGCTGGTGGAACCTCCCGTACGATCATCCACGGGAATGTAAGGATGCATCAGCATTTTTCGACGAGATTCAGGCTGGGGAAAAGGAGGCCAAGCGACTTGTTGAGAATTTTCAGGCAGATTGGTTGAGCATTGCCAACCAGGGCAGAAAGGAACCACAAGATCTCGAAAAAGGAGACCCTGTTTGGCTCCGCAAGAGCGAAACTACCCAGGAGGGAGACTCCAAGCTTCTCCCCCTGTGGGAAGGTCCCTTTGAAATTGTTTCTCGAGTCAGGGAGAACTGTTTTCAGGTGCGTGTGGATGTGAATCGGGAGTTGGAGGTGAGGGGAGACAGGCTTAAGCCTGAGATTCCGAGTCCAAAGGGCAGGGTCAAACCCCTTTTCTGGACCTCCAAATGGCTTTCCGAACGCAGGATTGAAGGTGGTAATTACGAGGTAGAACGCCTTGTCGACCATTATAAGGATGATGAGGATAACTGGCGGTTTCTTGTCAAGTACAAGGGTTTCCCTGAGTCTGAGAACACTTGGGAACCTCCCTCTTCCTTTGTACATGGTTATACCACAGGTTTCAGAAATTACCTGCGAGCTCATCCTGAGCTTCCGGTCCTATTTACTGACTGTCTGAGCAAGCCAGACCGTATAGTTGAAAAGGACGGAGCAAAGGCCGTCGTGGTGGACGGAGATCCAGCTCCTCCGCCACAGATTCCAGCATATTCTGCACGAAATCCGGCGCCTCAAGGTGCCGTGCGACCAGAAGCACCACGCCCGCCTCCAGCACAGGCACAGGTCGGCAATGAGGGGCGTCCGGTGCGTGAACGAAGACCACCAGACCGGTTCCGCGGTGGCGGCAAGCCTGCAGCGTTGAGCCAGGTGGTTGCTCGTCCACATTCCGAGACATTCTGAGCTCATTTTTGCTTATTACTCACTCACATCCGTTTCATCAACTTCTGATCCAAATTTCAAATTCCTGGTACATCAGGCCCAATTTTTTCCCCTTCAGGTTGACTGTGCGGCTACCCAGTACACCAGGTGTGTTGTAGTCTCGAGACACGTTTTTGCGTATTTTTCAGGTTCAATTCTGAGGTATTACTGGTGAACGGATGACTTTGGCCACATGAGTGAGAAATTCGGCCTACATTGGACTTGTGCGACTGAAGCCGCCATGTGTTGTCGGCGAAGGTGCACTAACTGTCCTGGCCCTTAAAAGTCCAGTTCCAGCCGGACAGGCAAAGATCTGAGCTGATTACTAGAAGTTGGAGGTTTCATGTACCAATCCGGTAACCGATGAGAGGTTTGACCTTTGTTCGCCATTTATCGGTATACAGCTCGTCAGTCAAGTTGGGCAGTGCACTTGGTTCCCGGCCCGTGGTCGTAGGTTCGAGACCCGGAACGGTCGGTCGATAGATGTGCACTCCTGACCCTGCGGCTTCGTCAGTGGAGGGGATTGAGGTGTTCGTCATATCCGGTATATCAACACTGCTCCCTTCGGGCACGGTTGCCTGTCACAAAGATTCCATTCTCGGTGTACCTGACGTACTCCGCGAACTCCACTTTTTCATGAGGGAAGCACAGAGCATTTACGAATGCCTGATGCCTGATCTCCAGTAAGTCCGAAGCCGGTTGTCAAAGTTTGACTGTGCGATACTGGCATGGCCGGTGCTACTCTAGTTGGTAAATGCCTTCGTCAACGGACCGGGGTCGTTGGTTCGTACCCCAGTGGGGTCACTCTCCCACTTTGTCTCAGGCATGTCCATTGCGTGTGGCACCCGCCCATCCACCGCCTGCATCCGGGGCTGCATCAGCGCCATGGGGCTGTCCCTTGGAGGCCTGTATAGGTGGTTTTACATATTCATTTGCGTCTCCGGACGGCAGAGTTCATTCAGGTTTTATTTACATTATTCCATCATGTACATGTACCGAGCGGTCAGCCTAAGGCGGTTTTTGTACCGCCGAACACCGGATTGTAGCAAGGACCTTTGTCAGTATAGTGGATAGGCATGCCGCCTCTTGAGTTAGGGGTCGTAGCTTCGAACCCCTATAGATGCTCACGCCACCAATATCTCCGGCATGGCCTATCCAGCTCTTGAACACCCTCGCCTGAGTGGTTACGCCTGCGGTCCCAGGCATTGGCTGCGAAGGGACAACAAGTGCCGCGTAAAAAGTCGCCGTGACTTCGTGGCGCGGTCGGCCCTCAGCCTTTTTCTTATTTTCCCCTTCTTCCAAAGGCGACCGAACTGGCTCCTTCGAAGCTGCAGCTGCGTGCTCAATCCGCTAGGCCAGGAGCGGAGAGCACTTGTTTTAGAGTGTCATGAGTGAGGGAATCTTGATCATTCGCCCCTCATTCCTTCAGATTTTGCGTGGTGCCCCTTTGGTTAATTACTGGAGCGTAAGAACGCTATTGGTATGTCCGGTGTAGTGCTGTAATGTGTGGGAAGGTCAGCGCCAGGCTTCCACAAGGACAGACTAGGAGTAATCTGAACTGTGGAACTGGAATTCCTGAATTTCTACCACCAGCAGAGGATGTAATGTAGATAAATCTCAGGTTGCGCAGCCGCTTACTCCCTACAGGAACCCCCTGTAGTCTGGTAGTGTTCCGAACACAACCAGAAACTTAGTTTTGAGCTTCATTCTGCTGCCGGTGGACTTCATTCTAGCTTCATCTGTGGTTTGAGGTTTGAGGTTTGATTTTGCGGGTACTAGACGCCTTTCGGCCCCGGGGGGCCACCTGGTCGGGCCAGGTGATATCCTCCCCACCGGGTCCTAGTTGGGGGCCCTCCAAGACGCACCTCCTGCCTGGTGGCGGAGTCCCCCGGGTTCACAGGGCTCGGAGCCCCGTCCCTCCCCGGCTTCCCCGTTTCGCCACTCCCCGGTCAGTGCATCAATTCGCAGCTGTGGCTGCGGGCGCTTACCCACTGCGTTGCCCCCCTAAGCGTGGTCACCCGGGGCACCGGCGCCGCCGGGCCCCTGCTACTGGCTTGTCGCCAGTCGGACCCCCTTGGGCTGGCGCGGAGGCTGCCTAGCCTAGGGGCTGGGGCGTGGCGCAGTGCGCCACTAGTGCCTTGGCGGGTGCAGTGCCCCGTCCGTGTGTGCGCAGCACTCGCGGCCGGTTCGGGGGGCTCGGGCCGGTACCTGGTGTTGTGTCTCTCCCGTTTCCCCCATCCTGCCCCGCGTGTGCCGCGCTGCGTGTGGCGGGCCTTCCTGTCCGGGTGTCCCTTACCCTCGCTCGCTGGTACGCCATTCCACGCGGTCTGTGCGTTCCGCGAGCTTGGTCCGGTTGCCCTTCTGGTAGTCCCCGCGTGCCCTTTGCGTGTGTGTGCGCCCGCGCTCCCGCGGCTTCCGCTCCCCCCCCCCCTGGGTGGTGTGGCGTGGGCACCTCGCGCGGTCCCGGCACTGGGCGCTGGTAGGGCCGTTCCACATGGTCCGTGCCCCTACGCGTGTCGTGCCCCGGTCCCTTGCTCCGTCTGGCGTGCTTGGGGGGGGGGGGCGGTCCGGTCCCGGTTCCCCCCCACCTTGCTTGGGGCTGTTGTTGCGAGGGGCGTCTGAGGTCATGCGCTCCCCCTCCCCCGACTGCCCGCCCACTGGGCGGGCTGTTTGGGTCCGCTACCCACGTGCTGTGGGCGCGGGTGTGTGGGTGTGGGGGCCCAACACTGTCCCCTTGGCCTGCATGCCGTGTGGGGGCTGCGTGCCGCGGGGGTGGTGTGGGGGGGGGGCGTCCCCGGGGGGGGTGGCCTGCCACTGTTGTGAGGGGCTTCTGGTGTCAGGCGCTGTCCCTCCCCCGACCGCTCGTCATCTGGGGCGGCAACCGGGGTACCGCGACCCGTGTGTTCCGGGTGCAGTCGGTGCGGGCGTGGGGACCGAGCACCGGTTCCACAGTGTGCGCCCTTGCGGGCCCGCGTTGCTCGTTGTGAGGGTGGGGGAGGGGCGTCCCTGGGGGGGGTGTCTTCCACCGTTGTGAGGGGCGTCTGAGGTCAGGCGCTCCCCCTCCCCCAACTGCCCGCCCACTGGGCGGGCTGTTGGGGTCCGCCACCCACGTGCTGTGGGCGCGGGTGTGTGGGTGTGGGGGCCCTACACTGTCCCCTTGGCCTGCATGCCCTGTGGGGGCTGCGTGCCGCGGGGGTGGTGGGGGGCCGCCCCCGGGGGGGGCGGCCTGCCACCGTTGTGAGGGGCGTCTGGGGTCAGGTGCCGTCCCTCCCCCGGCCGCCCGTCCTCTTGGGCGGGCAGCCGGGGTTCCGTGACCCGTGTGTCCCGGGTCCGGTCGGTGCGGGCGTGGGGACCCAGCACCGGCCCCACAGCGTGCGCCCTTGCGGGCCGGCTATGCTCGCTGTGGGGTCGGCGGAAGGGCGTCCCCGGGGGGGGTGCCTTCCACCAGTGTGAGAAGCCTCTGAGATCAGGCGCTCCCCCTCCCCCAACTGCCCGCCCACTGGGCGGGCCGTTGGGGTCCGCCACCCACGTGCTGTGGGCGCGAATGTGTGGGTGTGGGGGCCCAACACTGTCCCCCTGGCGTGCATGCCCTTTGGGGGCTGCGTGCCGTGGGGGTGGTGGGGGGCCATCCCTGGGGGGGGTGGCCTGCCACCGTTGTGAGGGGCATCTGGTGTCAGGCACTGTCCCTCCCCCGGCCGCCCGTCCTCTGGGGCGGGCAGCCGGGGTTCCACGACCCGTGGGTCCCGGGTGCGGTCGGTGCGGGTGCGGGGACCCAGCACCGGCCCCACAGCGTGCGCCCTTGCGGGCCGGCGTTGCGCGCCGTGGGGGTGGCGGAAGGGCGTCCCCGGGGGGGGTGCCGTCCGCCGTTGTGAGGGGCGTCTGGGGTCAGTCACTCTCCTACCCCCGACTGCCCGCCCTCTGGGCCGGCTGCCAGGGCCCACTACCCACTGGCTGTGGGTGCGGGTGCGGGGGGATGCGGGCGTGGGGACCCGTCACCAACCCCACGGCGCGCGCTCTTGCGAGCTGGCTTTGCGCGCTGTGGGGGTGCCCGGGGGGGGCGCCTCTTGCCTGGGTGTCGGAGTCCGGGGTCGGGCGCTCTCCCACCCCCAACTGCCCGCCCTCTGGGCGGGCTGCCGGGGCCCACTACCCACTGGCTGTGGGTGCGGGGGGGTGCGGGTGTGGGGACCCGTCACCAACCCCACAGCGCGCGCTCTTGCAAGCTGCACCTATGATTTTAGCAGCTGTTTTTTCCCAAAATTCAACAAGTCAGCAAAAAGGGGTTTTTCGCGAGAAATGACCTATTTTTTTGGTTTCTATGGCCCCAAAATAGGGGGGGGGGGTCCACCTACCCGAGTTTTGTCCAAAAAAATTAAAAACCCTGAAATTTGGCCTATTTTGGGGTATTTTTGCCTGCTCTGGGCTGGTCCTGCAGAACAGTGCTGCACACCAGTGTACCTGCCTATAGAGGATTTTCGACAGAAATTCCAATTTTCTTTGGATTCTCTGGCCCCAAAATAGGGATGGGGGGGTTCCTCCCACCCCAGCTTTCTCCCAAACCATCAAAAACCCTGGAATTCGGCCTATTTTGGAGTATTTTTGTCTGCTCTGGGGTGGTGCAGCAGAACAGTGCTGCACACCGGTGTACCTGTATAGTATAATATAGGCACGGGAAAACATGAAAATAGGTTTTGTACCCAAAAAGACCAAAAGTAACCTTTTGTTTTAATTATACCCCGAATAGCAGGGGGGGGGGGTTCCTCCTACCCCATTGTTCCCCAAAAATAACAACCTAAGCCCCAAACATGTGTGTGTACGGTGATAGGCACGCAAAAGCCTACCTATGAACCATATGGAAACGGACCACAAACGGTGCAAAATAGGGCCAAAAACACCTCAAATGTTCATCGCTCATCCCATTCTTATGCACATACTATCATATTTTAAGTAGTTCTTTGGCGTATTTCGCTTTTTTGCAACGAGCACCCTCCAATCGGGAGGGGGGCTGGTTCAACTGCTTGTTTCAGGCTAAAAAAAACAAACAATTTTTGATAAAAAAAATGGCTATTTTTCGCCGATTTCGTTGAAAAATGGCAGATTTTGTGGCATAAGAATGCTGTAAATTGTGTTTGGGCAATCGGTGTGTCCACACAGCATGCTTTTTTGCATCCAGCACCATCAAAATGGGGGGGGGGGGGGGCTCTGCAACTGCCTGTCTGAGGCCAAAATACTCAATTTTTGACCAAGAAACCGCCATTTTTGGCAGTTTTTCCATGAAAAATAGCAAATTTTGGTGCATACAGATGTTGTAGATTGTGCTTTCGTAGTCCGTGTGTGCATACAACTTGCTATTTTGCATCCAGCACCCTCAAAATAGGGGGGGGATCCTTCAACTGCTTGTACGAAGCCAAAAAAAATCAATATGTGACCAGAAAAGGGCCATTTGTGGCATTTGTGGCCGTTTTTTTTCGTGAAAAACGGCAAATTTTGGTGCGTACGGATGCTGTAAAAGGTGTTTGCGTGATCTGTGTGTCCCTACAATCTGCTTTTTCGTATCCAGCACCCTCAAAATAGGGGGGCAGTCTTCAACCGCTTGTCTGAGGCCAAAAAAAATCATTTTTTGACCAAGAAATGGCCATTTTTAGCCGTTTTTTCCATGAGAAATGGCAAATTGTGGTGCATACGGATGCTACAAAATGTGTTTTCGTGATCTTTGTGTGACCACAACTTGCTTTTTTGCATCCAGCACCCTCAAAATAGGGGGGGGGGGGTCCTTCAACTGCTTGTACAAAGCCAAAAAATCAATATTTGACAAAAAACGGCCATTTTTTGCCGGTTTTCATGAAAAATGGCATATTTTGGTGCGTACGGATGCTGTAAATTGTGTTTGCGTGATCTGTGTGTCCCTACAATCTGCTTTTTCGCATCCAGCGCCCTCAAAATAGGGGAGAGCCCAAAAATCCCAACTTTTGACCAAAAAATGGCCATTGTTGGCCGTTTTTTCATGAAAAATGGCAAATTTTGGTGCATACGGATGCTGTAAATTGTGTTTGCGTGATCTGTGTGTCCCCACAATCTGCTTTTTCGCATCCAGCACCCTCAAAATAGGGGGGCAGTCTTCAACCGCTTGTCTGAGGCCAAAAAAAACTTTTTTGACCAAAAAATGGCCATTTTTAGCCGTTTTTTCCATGAGAAACGGCAAATTGTGGTGCATACGGATGCTACAAAATGTATTTTCGTGATCTTTGTGTGACCACAACTTGCTTTTTTGCATCCAGCACCCTCAAAATAGGGGGGGGGGATCCTTCAACTGCTTGTACAAAGCCAAAAAATCAATATTTGACAAAAAAAGCGCCATTTTTGGCCGGTTTTCATGAAAAATGGCATATTTCGGTGCGTACGGATGCTGTAAATTGTGTTTGCGTGATCTGTGTGTCCCTACAATCTGCTTTTTCGCATCCAGCACCCTCAAAACAGGGGAGAGCCCAAAAATCCCAACTTTTGACCAAAAAATGGCCATTGTTGGCCGTTTTTTTCATGAAAAATGGCAAATTTTGGTGCATACGGATGCTGTAAATTGTGTTTTCGTGACCTGTGTGTGACTACAACTTGCTTTTTCACATCCAGCACCCTCAAAATAGGGGGGGGGGTCTTCAACTGCTTGTCTGAGGCCAACAAACTCAATTTTTGACCGAAAAACGGCCATTTTTTTTCATGGAAAAACGGCAGATTTTGGTGCATACGGATGTTGCAAATTGTGTGAGTCACGATCTGTGTGTCCCTACAATGTCTTTTTTCGCATCCAGCACCCTCAAAATAGGGGAGGGGGGTCCCTGACCTGTTGTTCAGGGGGCAAAGGCAACATTTTGGACCCATGGTACAGCCTGAAATATGGGGGGAGGGGGCTAGGGATAATCTTTTTTTCAAACGCAACAAATGATGCCCAAGACGTCTTCCTTGTGGAGAAGGGGACCACCTTGAGAAATACAGAACCTGCATCCATCCCTGTGTGCACCATGGTCCGCACATGTTGACTGATCATTTGAGGACATTTGGAAAGAGCAACAACTTGAGCATGAAATTCTGGGCCAAATTGTGCACTGAGCAGTGCCTGCACTGAGTAATGCATTTGCCCCATGGGGTCCCTCCCTCCTCCAAGGAGCACAGCATTCCTGCACCCAAGGCCAATACTCATACTGCATTGGACTGTATGCACTGGCTAGCAGAGGTTTGCTCGACGGCTTGCCAAACAAGATGATCTGAAACACCAGAATTAAATTAAAGACCACGGTCTCCATGCTCCCCAATAGGAGTGGGATTTGTTTTCAGATCCAGGAGGCCTCCATGGAGTAGGCCAGAACGGATGCCCCATAGAGAATGTTCCCAGGTATGGCCAACAAAAATCAGTAAATACAGAGGTCCTGCCAAAAGACGGTGCAGTGTGCACAGTGCATGCGTACGGTGTGCACAGTGCGCATGTTCACAGTGCGTGTGTGAAGTGTGCGGAATGCGTGCATGCGCACAGTGCAAATGTTCACAGTGTGTGCGTGCAGTGTGCACAATGCGGGCGACGATGAGTGCGTGCAGTGTGTACAATGCGTGCGTGCAGCGTGCACAATGCGTGCGTGTAGCATGCACAATGCGTGCGTGCAGTGTGCACAATGCGTGTGTGCAGCGTGCACAACGCATGCGTGCAGTTTGCACAATACGTGCGTGCAGTGTGCACAGTGCGTGCGTGCAGTGTGCACAGTGCGTGCGTCCAGTTTGCACAATGCGGGCGTGCAGCGTGCACAGTGCGTGCGTGCAGTTTGCACAATGCGGGCGTGCAGCGTGCACAATGCGTGCGTGCACACTACAAACATTTTCATCAAGCCCCCATCCCCCATTTGGTTGCGTTAACGCCACCCTGCAATCGACGCTGCCGTAACCATTTGCCCAAATATCAAAAAAGCTGTCATAATGGTTGCCATGATAGCAACCACTGCCGCCATCGCTTTTCCTAGGGATGAAAAGTTGGAATGTGTTGTGAGAGGCGGTGAGGGACTCACTTACCGCCATGCCAGCGACCGCGCATCACAGGGGGTAGGTACCGAGGGTGGCAGAAACTGGATTCCTGCTTGCACAAAACAAAATTCAAAAAACAGTGAGACCCACAGACTGATCACTGTATTCTGTCATGTGTTGCGGCCATGCAACTTTTTCGCATGAAATGGAATCCCTGCATGCGGTGGCACTCCGTATTCCTACTGCCTTGATAACCAATGCGCAATGCAACAACGTACCGCTTCAATGATCGTAACCACAACATTTCCAATCCACTCAATGAGCCCAAGCTTTTCGAGACGTGCATGAGAAGTGCATGAGCACAAAGAGTGCTGCAAAGAACAAGAGGGTGTCCCACTCAACGTGCTCCAGCAGGGGCTCCCTCTCTGTGTCTGCCAGCAGCACCAGTGTCATGAATCCAAGGATTGCAATCCAGAGAGTGTCAAATGCAGCGTGCACAGTGCGTGCGTGCAGCGTGCACAGTGCGTGCGTGCAGTGTCCACAATGCGTGCGTGCAGCGTGCACAATGCGGGCGTGCAGCGTGCACAATGCGTGCGTGCAGCGTGCACAGTGCGTGCGTGCAGTTTGCACAATGCGGGCGTGCAGCGTGCACAATGCGTGCGTGCACACTACAAACATTTTCATCAAGCCCCCATCCCCCATTTGGTTGCGTTAACGCCACCCTGCAATCGACGCTGCCGTAACCATTTGCCCAAATATCAAAAAAGCTGTCATAATGGTTGCCATGATAGCAACCACTGCCGCCATCGCTTTTCCTAGGGATGAAAAGTTGGAATGTGTTGTGAGAGGCGGTGAGGGACTCACTTACCGCCATGCCAGCGACCGCGCATCACAGGGGGTAGGTACCGAGGGTGGCAGAAACTGGATTCCTGCTTGCACAAAACAAAATTCAAAAAACAGTGAGACCCACAGACTGATCACTGTATTCTGTCATGTGTTGCGGCCATGCAACTTTTTCGCATGAAATGGAATCCCTGCATGCGGTGGCATTACGTATTCCTACTGCCTTGATAACCAATGCGCAATGCAACAACGTACCGCTTCAATGATCGTAACCACAACATTTCCAATCCACTCAATGAGCCCAAGCTTTTCGAGACCGTGCATGAGCACAAAGAGTGCTGCAAAGAACAAGAGGGTGCCCCACTCAACGTGCTCCAGCAGGGGCTCCCTCTCTGTGTCTGCCAACAGCACCAGTGTCATGAATCCAAGGATTGCAATCCAGAGAGCGTCAAATGCAGCTTCAGCACATTCTTGATGTTACTGATTCCCATGAAACAGTACCCTTGTAGCCAGGTCCCAAAATAATGCGGTACATGCACATGTTGTATCTTGGACACGCGGCACCTTGAACAGGAGGGGGAGCCAAGGCCTCTTGCATCCTCAATACCAAGGCGTCATCCGGCCTCAACGCCTCGACGGCGGCATATGAACCGACGGCAACATGTATCGGCGACTGGCCCTGTGTGATGCACAGAAGGGGATGCAAAGCTCATCAGCGTGTCTGTCACAATGCCGCCTTTCGCAATGAACAGACTTCAACTTTCCTTTTGCGCCAGCGCTCATTCGGGCAGGAGTGCTCACAGTGGGTCAGGTTTTGGAGGATGACTTGAACGAGTGTCTTCGCCCCCACGTGGCACCCTATTTATCGCAAAGCGATCGCAGAATTTGCTGCATCTGCAGTCCGGAACGCGCCGTTCCAGCATGCCTTGCATCGAGTCCACCCCACAAAAAAAAATGGGTTAAGAGGCGATGGCCAAGAGAACAAGATGCGCGCAGTGTGCACAATGCGTGCGTGCAGTGTGCACCGTGCGTGCGTGCATACTTCGTGTACTCGAGGAAAGTTTTGGCTTCCCTAACCCATCCCTAAAACCCTTTCCCATCTCTCTCCATTTCAAGGTCGTGCAGGGCCACTTGGCTGGCGTCGTTCATGGCATCATTTCGGAATGCTTGGATACACACCCGCCCTGTGCCCCGAAGCCCCCCCAACATGCACAAAGCATGCACAGGGCACGCACAACGCATGCATGCCCCACCTCTGCCGCGTGCGTGCAGCGTGCACAATGTGTGCGTGCAGTGTGCACAGTGCAAAACGCAATGCCAAAGGCACGAGCAAAAGCTCCACAGTGTCAAAAAGACATAATCTGAGTCGGGAACGGACAAACAGCGAAGGTGTTCTGTCACCCAGACCCAGAGATTTTCGCTGAAACTCTTAGCAGACAGAAGGCACTAATATTGTGATACACTGATATTGTGCATGCGTGCGTGCATGCAGTGTGCACAATGCGTGCGCGCAATGTGCACAGTTGGTGCGTGCGTGCAACATGGGATGTGCACGGGGCACACAGTGCATACCATCAAGAGCCGAGGCGTGATACGTTGCTACTTCTTGTTTTCTCTTGATGCGTTGGCCGCAAGCTCCAACATCTCATTGCTCAGGAACTCCAACACAGCAGCCACATGCACAGTTGCTCCCTTGCCAACACTGGAAGAGTACCGCCAATTTGCGGGATAGACAACATTGCTTTGAGAAGAGAAGTGGAGCATCATGCATCATGCATCATGGATTGCAACCGCAGCAGAATTATCAACCACCACAACGGCAAGCCAAACCACCACTTGAATGGAGAGATGGGACAGGCGGGCAAAAAATGACCGACACAACTGTGATATTTCCTCTGCGATATTTCAACTATGATATTTCAAGCATGGACCCACAAGCTCCCTAACGGTTGCTTCTGTCCTCCACCACTGGGTCGAATTTAAGCATTCCCATACAATTCACCCAACATACCATCAATATGCGTATTACACAAATGCAAATGTGTGTGCATGCATGGAGTTATCTTGTTGGGTTCCACAAATCACTCAGGTTGGTAATCACGACGAAATCACAACGAAATCACTCTAATCCACATTTGTGGCTTCAAAAGTGCAAATATGGCTATTCAGGGGCACTTTTTGCACCCTCCGGAAGATTATCTTGAGTAAAAGGCATGTAGGGTCACAATTTGTTGCTTGGCAAGCCTAACCGAGCTCTAGGGAAAAATTTCATCAATGCCAAATCACACGAAAGCACAGCGACAGCAATGAAATCAACCATTGTGGGTTCAAAAGTGCAAGTACAGCTGTTTGGGAGATTGTTGCCACCAAGTGTTTCTAGGACATTGCCTAAGCCGGCTCTTTGGGTTGCCATGCAACGCGCGTTGCAATGCACATTGGTACATTCCACTGAGTGCGTGTGGTGTGTGTTGCGTGTGTGATATTTCATCTGCCCATAACGAGACACATGACATGGGCAACCATCCAATTTGAAACCGGATGAAATTTCCCCCATACCTCGTTAGGTCACAAACATGATATGAGTGCGATGTGGGCAATGAAGCAATGGCAGCGCAAACACAAAGCCAGGCAATCTTCTCAAACTGCCTCATCTACGTCAGCATAGGAGCCATTGCTTAGCCCTGTGGGTTGTACCAAAGGGAAATCACATTTGGTTGCCATGCATGCTCGCAATTCACTATTCCCTCACTGTCTTTTGACCATTCGTTCACCCTTAGTTCACTGTCTTTTCACCCTTTGCTCACCCTACCTAGGAAGGTGTAATACAAGTCTAAGCCTCCTCTTGGCACAAAAAGCACGCAACAAGGGCATGAAGGCAGTGAGACAATCTTTGTATATTAGAATATGTGGTGTGGAGCAATGTCATGTTCGATCACCGTCTTTTCACCCTTCGCTCACCCTACCTCGGAAGGCGTAATACACAGGAAATACCTCCTCTTGGCACACAAAGCACGCAACAATGGCATGAAGGCAGTGAGACAATCTTTGTATATGATTATATGTGGTGTGGAACAACGTCAGGTATGACAAGAAATTTGCAATACTTGTCCACCGTGGATATGGACCACAAAAGGTGCAAAAATGGGCCGAAAACACCTCAAATCTACATTGTTCAACCCACTCCTGTGCACATAGTATCATATTTCATTTATTACCTAGCATTCAAATACTTATAATACCATCTTATGCCCCAAACATGTGTGTGGACGGTGATAGGTGATCAAAACCCTACCTATGAACCATATGGATATGGAGCACAAATGGTGCAAAAACGGGCCAAAAACACCTCAAAACTACATTGTTCATCCCATGCTTGTGCCCGTAGTATCATATTTTATTTCTTACCCAGCATTCAAATACTTATAATACCATCCTATGCCCCAAACATGTGTGTGGACGGTGATAGGTGATCAAAACCCTACCTATGAACCATATGGATATGGAGCGCAAAAGGTGCAAAAACGGGCCAAAAACACCTCAAATCTACATCGTTCATCCCATTCTTATGCCCGTAGTATCAGAGTTTATGTAGTTCTTATCATTCAAATGCATACAATACCAACCCAAGCCCCAAACATGTGTGTGGACGGTGATAGGTGATCAAAACCCTACCTATGAACCATATGGATATTGGACCACAAATGGTGCAAAAACGGGCCAAAAACACCTCAAATCTACATCGTTCATCCCATTCTTATGCCCGTAGTATCAGAGTTTATGTAGTTCTTATCATTCAAATGCATACAATACCAACCCAAGCCCCAAACATGTGTGTGGACGGTGATAGGTGATCAAAACCCTACCTATGAACCATATGGATATTGGACCACAAATGGTGCAAAATAGGGCCAAAAACACCTCAAATGTTCATCGTTCATCCCATTCTTATGCACATACTATCATATTATATGTAGCACCTTTCATACAAATGCTTACAATAACAACCTAAGCCCCAAACATGTGTGTGTACGGTGATAGGCACGCAAAAACCCACCTATGAACCATATGGAAATGGACCACAAACGGTGCAAAATAGGGCCAAAAACACCTCAAATCTACATCGTTCATCCCATTCTTCTGCACATACTATCATATTTTATGTAGTTATTATCATTCAAATGCATACAATACCAACCCAAGCCCCAAACATGTGTGTGGACGGTGATAGGTGATCAAAACCCTACCTATGAACCATATGGATTTTGGACCACAAACGGTGCAAAATAGGGCCAAAAACACCTCAAATGTTCATCGTTCGTCCCATTCTTATGCACATACTATCATATTATATGTAGCACCTATCATACAAATGCTTACGATAACAACCTAAGCCCCAAACATGTGTGTGTACGGTGATAGGCACGCAAAAGCCTACCTATGAACCATATGGAAATGGACCACAAACGGTGCAAAATAGGGCCAAAAACACCTCAAATGTTCATCGTTCATCCCATTCTTATGCACATAGTATCATATTTTATGTAGTTCTTATCATTCAAATGCATACAATACCAACCCAAGCCCCAAACATGTGTGTGGACGGTGATAGGTGATCAAAACCCTACCATGAACCATATGGATATTGGGCCCCATGGTGCATGAGAAAGGGATGAATAGCCTAGAATAAAGGCAAAACATCGCTTGTCATGTAGGCTTCTACCAATGGTGATGACAATTTGTTCATATATCACCTCTATACCACCTCTTCCAGCCCTGTAAGGCCCTCTACATGGCCTCCATAGACCCTAAAACCATGAAAAAGAGTGGTTTTTGGCTAGAAAAGTGTGAATTTCTCAAAATCTGTGCCTGCCAATCTGGATTTTTTAGGTCAGCAGCAAGGTATTCATCTCGGGGACACGCTCATGCCTTTACTTTGCTTCCAACTGCGAAAAAAAGTGGACTTTTTGGCGATTTTCTATTGCGCACGGCGGTCGGGAATCTGAAACTCGCGTACGCGGCAGTTGTCGACAGTTGATCTGCGGCGCCAGCTCCAGCGACAGCATAATTTTGTTAAAAATTTGAGAAAACACAAAAACAACAGTACTACTGTGTACCGATGATATCGCTCTTCTGAAAATGCATGACTTGGAATTTTGGGAAAAAACAGCTGCTAAAATCATAGGTGCTGGCTTTGCGCGCTGTGGGGGCGGCACGAGGGCGCCCGGGGTGGCCTCCTGCCTAGATGTGGGGCGTCCGGGGTCGGGCGCTCTCCCACCCCCGACTGCCCGCCCTCTGGGCGGGCTGCCGGGGCCCACTACCCACCCGCTGTGGGTGCGGGGGTGTGCGGGCGTGGGGACCCATCACCGACCCCACAGCGCGCGCTCTTGCGTGCTGTGGGGGCGGCATGAGGGTGCCCGGGGGGGGGCGCCTCTAGCCTGGGTGTGGGGCGTCTGGAGTCGGGCGCTCTCTCACCCCCGACTGCCCGCCCTCTGGGCGGGCTGCCGGGGCCCACTGCCCACTGGCTGTGGGTGCGGGGGGGTGCGGGCGTGGGGACCTGTCACCAACCCCACAGCGCGCGCTCTTGCGAGCTGGCTGTGCGCGCTTCGGGGGCGGCATGAGGGTGCCCGGGGGGGGCGCCTTTTGCCTGGGTGTGGGGCGTCCGGGGTCGGGCGCTCTCCCACCCCCGACTGCCCGCCCTCTGGGCGGGCTGCCAGGGCCCACTACCCACTGGCTGTGGGTGCGGTGACGTGCGGGCGTGGGGACCCGTCACCAACCCCACGGCGCGCGCTGTTGCGGACTGGCTTTGCGCGCTGTGGGGGCGGCATGAGGGTGCCCGGGGGGGGCGCCTCTTGCCTGGGTGTGGGGCATCCGGGTTGGGGCGCTCTCCCACCCCCGACTGCCCGCCCTCTGGGCGGGCTGCCGGGGCCCACTACCCACTGGCTGTGGGTGCGGGGGGGTGCAGGCGTGGGAACCCGTCACCAACCCCACAGCGCGCGCTCTTGCGTGCTGTGGGGGCGGCATGAGGATGCCCGGGGGGGGCGCCTCTTGCCTCGGTGTGGGGCGTCCGGGGTCGGGCGCTCTCCCACCCCCGACTGCCCGCCCTCTGGGCGGGCTGCCGGGGCTCACTACCCACTGGCTGTGGGTGCGGGGGGGTGCGGGCGTGGGGACCTGTCACCAACCCCACAGCGCGCGCTCTTGCGAGCTGGCTGTGCGCGCTGTGGGGGCGGCATGAGGGTGCCCGGGGGGGGCGCCTTTTGCGTGGGTGTGGGGCGTCCGGGGTCGGGCGCTCTCCCACCCCCGACTGCCCGCCCTCTGGGCGGGCTGCCGGGGCCCACTACCCACTGGCTGTGGGTGCGGGGGGATGCGGGCGTGGGGACCTGTCACCAACCCCACAGCGCGCGCTCTTGCGAGCTGGCTGTGCGCGCTGTGGGGGCGGCATGAGGGTGCCCGGGGGGGGCGCCTTTTGCCTGGGTGTGGGGCTTCCGGGGTGAGGCGCTCTCCCACCCCCGACTGCCCGCCCTCTGGGCGGGCTGCCGGGGCCCACTACCCACTGGCTGTGGGTGCAGGGGGGTGCGGGCGTGGGGACCCGTCACCAACCCCACAGCGCGCGCTCTTGCGTGCTGTGGGGGCGGCATGAGGATGCCCGGGGGGGGCGCCTCTTGCCTGGGTGTGGGGCGTCCGGGGTCGGGCGCTCTCCCACCCCCGACTGCCCGCCCTCTGGGCGGGCTGCCGGGGCTCACTACCCACTGGCTGTGGGTTCGGGGGGGTGCGGGCATGGGGACCCGTCACCAACCCCACAGCGCGCGCTCTTGCGTGCTGGCTTTGCGCGCTGTGGGGGCGGCATGAGGGTGCCCGGGGGGGCGCCTCTTGCCTGGGTGTGGGGCGTCGGGGGTCCGGCGCTCACCCAACCCGACTGCCCGCCCTCTGGGCGGGCTGCCGGGGCCCACTACCCACTGGCTGTTGGTGCGAGGGGGTGCGGGCGTGGGGACCCGTCACCAACCCCACAGCGCGCGCTCTTACGAGCTGGCTTTGCGCGCTCTGGGGGCGGCACGAGGGCGCCCGGGGGGGGCGCCTCCTGCCTGGGTGTGGGGCGTCCGGGGTTGGGCGCTCTCCCACCCCGACTGCCCGCCCTCTGGGCGGGCTGCCGGGGCCGGCTACCCACTGGCTGTGGGTGCGGGGGGGTGCGGGCGTGGGGACCCGTCACCAACCCCACAGCGCGCGCTCTTGCGTGCTGTGGGGGCGGCATGAGGGTGCCCGGGGGGGGCACCTCTTGCCTGGGTGTGGGGCGTCCGGGGTCGGGCGCTCTCCCACCCCCGACTGCCCGCCCTCTGGGCGGGCTGCCGGGGCCCACTACCCACTGGCTGTGGGTGCCGGGGGGTGCGGGCGTGGGGACCCGTCACCAACCCCACAGCGCGCGCTCTTGCGAGCTGGCTTTGCGCGCTCTGGGGGCGGCATGAGGGCGCCCAGGGGGGGCGCCTCTTGCCTGGGTGTGGGGCGTCCGGGGTGGGGCGCTCTCCCACCCCCGACTGCCCGCCCTCTGGGCGGGCTGCCCGGGCCCACTACCCACTGGCTGTGGGTGCG
This sequence comes from Eutreptiella sp. 'Long Island Sound 2002', assembly GCA_964036045.1. Classification (NCBI taxonomy): domain Eukaryota; phylum Euglenozoa; class Euglenophyceae; order Eutreptiales; family Eutreptiaceae; genus Eutreptiella; species Eutreptiella sp. 'Long Island Sound 2002'. The sequence goes on along the minus strand of OZ038388.1, from coordinate 63,309,942 downwards.
GGGGGGTGCGGGCGTGGGGACCCGTCACCAACCCCACAGCGCGCGCTCTTGCGTGCTGTGGGGGCGGTATGAGGGTGCCCGGCGGGGGCGCCTTTTGCCTGGGTGTGGGGCGTCCGGGGTCAGGCGCTCTCCGACCCCCGACTGCCCGCCCTCTGGGCGGGCTGCCGGGGCCCACTACCCACTGGCTGTGGGTGCGGGGGGGTGCGGGCGTGGGGACCCGTCACCAACCCCACAGCGCGCACTCTTGCAAGCTGGCTTTGCGCGCTGTGGGGGCGGCATGAGGGTGCCCGGGGGGGGCGCCTCTTGCCTGGGTTTGGGGCGTCCGGGGTCGAGCGCTCTCCCACCCCCGACTGCCCGCCCTCTGGGCGGGCTGCCGGGACCCACTACCCACTATCTGTGGGTGCGTGGGGGTGCGGGCGTGGGGGCCCGGCTGTCCTTGGCACCTTGTCCTGTGCCGCGGTTCGTCGTGTGTTGTCCGCACTTCCCGGGTTTCGCGGCACCCGGTGGCCGTTGTGGCTTGGCACCTGTCCTCATGCCGTGGTTGTGGCCGGCGGCGTGCCTCTCTGGCGTGCCTCGTGGCCCCGCGTTGGTGCGCCGCTCCTCAACCGGTCCGGTCGCTCTCGGTGCTCCGGTTGGCTTTCCCGTCACCGTGGTGCCTACCCCCACCCCGGGGGCTGTCGCCCCCGGCTTTACTGGGTGGCTGCGCGGGGCACGTGGAGGCCGGCCGAGAACCGGGCTCATTGTGCCTGCCTCTGGCCCCTGCCGAGGCAAGGACGCTGGGCGCGCTCCGCGTCGTACCCATTCGGGGCCCCGCGATGGGTTTGTCCCTGGCGGGTCCCTCCGGCTTTGGTCTTGGGCTGCGTGCGCTGCGGTGGTTTGGCGTGTGTGGACCCGGTCACTGATGCGTCCGGTTTCCCGTACCGTCCGTCTTGCGACGGGGGACTCGGCCGGTGCACCGGGGCTGTTTCGTGCGGACGGCAGAGTTCATTCAGGTTATATTTACATTATTCCGTCATGTACATGTACCGAGCGGTCAGCGTAAGGCGCTTTTTGTACCGCCGAACACCGGACGGATTGTAGCAAGGACCTTTGTCAGTATAGTGGATAGGCATGCCGCCTCTTGAGTTAGGGGTCGTAGCTCCGAACCCCTATAGATGCTCACGCCACCAATATCTCCGGCATGGCCTATCCAGCTCTGGAACACCCTCGCCTGAGTGGTTACGCCTGCGGTCCCAGGCATTGGCTGCGGAGGGACAACAAGTGCCTCGTAAAAAGTCGCCGTGACTTCGTGGCGCGGTCGGCCCTCAGCCTTTTTCTTATTTTCCCCTTCTTCCAAAGGCGACCGAACTGGCTCCTTCGAAGCTGCAGCTGCGTGCTCAATCCGCTAGACCAGGAGCGGAAAGCACTTGTTTTAGAGTGTCATGAGTGAGGGAATCTTGATCATTCGCCCCTCATTCCTTCAGATTTTGCGTGGTGCCCCGTCGGTTAATTACTGGAGCGTAATAACGCTACTGGTATGTCCGGTGTAGTGCTGTAATGTGTCGGAAGGTCAGTGCCAGGCTTCCACAAGGACAGACTAGGGGTAATCTGAACTGTGGAACTGAAATTCCTGAATTTCTACCACCAGCAGAGGATGTAATGTAGATAAATCTCAGGTTGCGCAGCCGCTTACTCCCTACAGGAACCTCCTGTAGTCTGGTAGTTTTCCAAACACAACCAGAAACTTAGTTTTGAGCTTCATTCTGCTGCCGGTGGACTTCATTCCAGCTGCATCTGTGGAGATTACTCCAAATTTGTCTTGATTTGAGAGCATCCTACTGACTTGTTTCTACCATTTTGCTAAACCGCGACGTCAGTTCTCTTAAGGAACTTTATACATGGCTTCTACGGACTTCAGGCAGACACTTCTGGAGTCTGGTGGAACAGGCGAAAACTGTTTTGTCAGGAAACTGAGCCTCATTTGCGAGTTCAGGTTCTAGATCAGCAGAATTGTTCAGATTGTGGTCTGAAAGCAAGAGATTGACCTACTTATCCTTCGAAAACACCACCGCCACTGTAAATACGGTTATATACGGTGTGTTGCAGCTTATGGCCCACAGGCTATCGCCTTCCGTGAACCTCCGGCGGAGTCTGTCATGATTTAGCTGCAGGATTCAAGGTCAGCATGTCCATCATCATGAATGATTCATCATGCCAACATTTTCTTAGAATCTGTTAGATGCTCGCTTTGTGAGATAAAAACTCGCCTACCCAAGGTGAACTGACTTTTTTTTACTGCTGTGGTGCTCGTTTGCCCACTCTCCGTTTACTCATTGTTGCTGATTTCAGCTGATTCCAGCCTTAATCTTGTACATTCCTGCATTCCAGGACATTGCGGTGTCAGTTTGTTGGATTTCTGTAGGATCTAGTGACGGCTTCCTCGAATTGCCCTGCCGCGGACCTAGGCAGGACACTTTGTAGTGAATATATACTATCTCTGTTAACGATTGCTCTCTGCGTGTATTTTGACTCCTTAATCCAAGCCCAATTCAGTGTCAATTGTCTTAATCCCTGCCAATTCTGTATGCATTTTGGCCATCCTGAGCACATGCTGTCGGTTCGACAAGAGAAAAGCGGGAATAACACGATGTAGAGTACGTGGAGGACACCGTAGCGTGCCCGCGAGAGCAGCAAACGCTCACAACAGGTCATTTGTCTTGAATCCCCCTGCATTTCATGTGTAATTTTGCCTGATTTTGCTGAATTGCTCCTCATTCTCGACCAGGACACGGTTTGGTATCCTTTCGAGGTACGTTTACGTGTCTTTTGACCTAATTTTGTTTCCTTTGGTTGTTTTCCATGTCTCATTCTTGTACATTCTGGTGTCATTTACCCTGATTCAGTCTCAATCCATTGGATTGTGAGCAGATCTGGACAGATTTTGCTGCTGAGAGGCGCGTTTTTCGGCTTTTCGCCACACTCACGCCTTCGTTGACCCGGTAACACACCCCAGTGTGTTCGTGGAGGGGGAGTGTAAGTGCGGCTACCCTCCATCCGCGCAGATCTGAGGTCAATTCAGGTCAATGCACCTCCATTCAGCCAGATTCAGCTCAGTTCCGGACATTTACATATGGGAGCCTTCCCAAATTTTTACCCGAACAGTTCCTGTATATTATGGACACGCCGGATTCAATTCTGGTGTCCGTTGCGGCTGAGATGGTCGCGTTCCAATGATTTGGTGGAGTCGCCGGCGCGCATGCGCAAATCAAATCAGCCAAATATTTTTTGAAAATCGGATTTTTTATAAATTATACATGAAGAATATTCCGGAATTATATGTATCATATTATCCGCCTACATTTTCTTGTAGACTGGGATTTTTTGCAAGTTCGTATCTTCATCTTCATTGTCTTCACTGTCGTGCTTGTACCTCATGGACCCCAAGGGCAAGGCCCCAGCACCGACCCCTCCATACCGCCGGGACGCACAGAAGGGATACCTGCCTCTGTTCCCTTTCCCCATGCCGGCCCTGAGCCCTCCGGCCAGGCTCGGCGGAGCTTTCTCAAAGGGAATAGCTTAGACTGATTTGCATCAGTGTAAGCAGCCTTTGGAGTGGCGGGCCCAAGTGTCGAAGAACTAAGGACATTTCAAATTTCATGTCTGAGTTTATGTTCCATGCCCTCAGGGTTTGCCTGTGTGGGGTTGGGTTTGCCACTGCTGAGGTCTGAGGGCCGTTGAAATTGAGTAGGAGAGAGTTGAAAATGAGTAGGAGGGAGTTGAAATTGAGTAGGAGGGAGTGGATTTTCACTTGGAGGGAGTTGAAATTGAGTAGGAGGGAGTTGAAATTGAGTAGGAGGGAGTGGATTTTCACTTTGAGGAAGTTGAAAATGAGCAGAAGGGAGTTGAAAATGAGTAGGAGGGAGTTTAAATTGACTAGGAGGAGTAAGAAAAAGTCACTACCATTGAAGGGTTTTCGTGGACCCCTTGCAAAGCACCGCAATTTCTGCGAGAATCGAACATTTCGTGAGTCGGTTTAAGTTGCTTAAACTGTTCTAAGGCGTTAGCCACAGGCCTTCCAAATCTACATAGATGCCTGTGAAAACACGGGAAAACAGTGAAATCTCGCGAATAATTACACAACGGGGTACAACAGCGGAAATTTAGTATAAAAAAACTGCTATTTTCACATAAAAAACGGCAATTCTCGCTGTTGTTCTGTAGCCTTCGTAATCCCATTTTACGTCATAGATTGCGCTATTCAGCGCGCGTGCGAGCCACAGCGGGTAGCGATGGGGAGACCCTCCCGCTACCGCTTCACCCCCCTACTTAAAGGTTTGTTTATCCTCCAAGGGGAAAAACAAACCCCAGAGGTAGACTCTTCCTAGGTGTCCGGTGGGGAGCACCAATACTACCCTCAGGCAAAAACCTGCTTTGCCACACTAGGAAAAGAAAAAGAAAAAGGCCTTGGGTGGCCTGCCCCGTTTGTTTTGAAAACCTGGCCAAAGTTTTCAGTTTCCCGAAAACCTGCATGCTTTCAAAAACCAAGCAACAGGACAGGCAAGCACACAGCACTGTAACTCAGCATCAAATTCATGGTGCCGTGTCAGTTCGTGCCTTACCCAGGCACCGTGCACTGTACTGTACAAGTGCGGGTGCGTGTGCCAGGGGCTGAGCTGCCCCATATATACATGGGTTTTAAGTCCCATATATATACTTAGTGGTGGAGCCTGACAAGACTGGGCTCTCACCACGGCAACACTGACAAGACTGGACTTGCCCACAGGAACAGGAGTGAATGTGCCAAGACTGCACCCTCTCCAACAAACGGAATTTTAAATTATCACCGTCTCCAACGGCGGCTGCCTGAAAGTGCTGCCCTGGGTCGTTGATGGTGCCGGAGGGCTCGGGGCCGGCAAGACCAGTGGGGCAGGCACGCGAGGAGTCGACCTGAACGCTGCTATTGGGGGTAGAACCGGAGACTCGGACACCAACGGAGGCAAGAGCAGCAACAACTGAAGCAAGATCCATGTTGAGTGTTATCCGGCAGAAAATCCCAGTCTATGAAGAAAATTGATGCGGATTATTCTAAATACATCTGAGTGTCCAAAACTGTCTGAAAAGATTTATATAAATCTGATTATGAAAAATGTTTGGCCGATCTGGCCCGCGAGCGCGCGTCAGCGGCAAATGGCGATTCCAGCTAAATGATCGGAACGCGGCGGATTTACGGGGAATGGACCGCGGAATCAGATCCGGCATCTCAGAAATATATAGGTCTGATCCTGAGACTGAGCTGCGAGGCGGCGATTCCGCCGAAGCAAAGAAAATGACCAAAATATAGCCAATCTGGACAGAATGTCTGAAAATCTGAGCAGATGGGGCTAGCCGCACTTACACTCCCCCTCCAAAAACACACTGGGGTGTGTCGCTACGTCAACGAAGAACGTAGTGCGGGTAAGTCCCAGAAAAAAATAGAAATGTAGCCTCGATGGGGCGAAATCTGCTTGATCTCACCTGATTTGGGCTGAATTGGCACTGAATCAGGATGGATGAACCTGAAATGAGACAGAATGAGAAGTGACGAACAGTCCTCCGTGCAGTAAAACATTAGGTTAAGGGCTAAAAAGCATGTAAACGTATCGAGAATCGATACCAAACCATGCATTGGTTGAGAATGAGGTAGATTATTGGTGGATTGAGTGGGGGAATCAAGAAATGGAGTGACATCTCAGCGCTCTGGCACAGTTTCGCTGTCGCGGGCACGCTACGGTGTCCTCGCCGAACTCTACATCGTGTTACTCCCGCTTTTCTCGTTCTGAAAAGTGCAGCATGTGGCTCAGAATTGGCGCATCTGGTGGATGATCACAAAATTCAATCTTGCTGAATCAATTTAAACAGAGATGGAGGAGATTAAGCAATCACAGAGAGGGTAAACAAATACAAATGAAGTCTGCAGGCCCTAAGTGAACCACAGAAGGTAAGGATGTTTTTCTGTTCACTTAAATCTAAACAGATCTTCGAGGAATCAGAGAAGATGACAAGGAAATCAACCTAAATTGTCCTAAAATCAGCAAATTCCTGTAAGTGCGGCTAGCCCCATCTGCTCAGATTTTCAGACATTCTGCCCAGATTGGCTACATTTTGGTCATTTTCTTTGCTTCGGCGGAATTGCCGCCTCGCAGCTCAGTCACAGGATATTTCCTATATATTTCTGATATGCCGGATTTGATTCCGCGGTCCATTTCCCGTAAATCCGCCGCGTTCCGCTATTTTAGCTGGAATCGCCATTTGCCGTTGACGCGCGCTCGCGGGCCAGATCGGCCAGACAATTTTACATAAATGGATTATTTAAATTCTTTCAGACAGTTTTGGACACTCAGATGTATTTAGAATAATTCCCCTCAATTTTCTTCATAGACTGGGATTTTCTGCCGGACCACAATCAACATGGACCTTGCTTCTGTTGTCGCTGCTCTCGCCTCCGTTGGTGTCCGAGTGTCCGGTTCTACACCCAATAACAACATCCAGGGAGACTCCTCGCGTGCCTGCCCCACTGGTCTTGCCGGCCCCGAGCCCTCCGGCACCCACAACGACCCAGGGCAGCACTTTCATGGTAGCAGAGGCTACCTGAATGTTGTTCCTTTGGTGTCCCAACCACAGCTAGCCCCTCAGTATGTCCCCGTAGACTCCGCCACCTCCGGAGACGTAACGATCACGCTCCCGTGGTGCTGTGCGAACGAGGCCTTGAGAGGAATGCCTTGCGCAAGCCCAAATTGCCCAAGAAGGACACAAATCAGCAGCTGTGGAGGCCCAGATTACAATCAAGATCCCAGTCGAAATTGGCCATCAAGCAGCTGGAATCTCCCAGCTTACGCTAATGGCAACGCTCCGGTGGAGCTTACGGACCTGGCAGGTACTAATACTCCCTACCAATGTCCACATTTCGAGACCATCGATGCCGACATTGACGACATTGAGATGGGTGGTCCAGGTGAGGTACCTACCTATAATCGACCAGCCTCATGGGCACAATGGGACAACCATTTGTCTTCGGAAGTGGCCCGTAACCTTGAGGCGCTTGAGGCCCTGTGTCTATTAGCCACGTCTAAGCTGATAGGACAAGAAACAATCGCCTCTGATTTTTTATTTGAATATTTTTTCCTCCTTCAAGAAGAAATTAATACCAGGATGTGGTGGTGTTCTCAAGAAGATGAATCTTTTGCTATTTTCTTGCAGATCTGGGAGGCAAGCCCCTTCCCGAAGGAGAAGACCAAGGCACCGGTTGCCGGGCCCTCCGCCCCTCATCCCTCTGTTTCCATCCGCGACGATCTAGCCGCCGCGGTTGAGGAAGGAATTTTAGAGGCAGCTAGGCAGGCAAGCCTGGAAATTAGGACTGAAGGAGCTCCCCAAGTGGACTCCTGGCTGCGAACCACTGAGATTAGCGGTCCGACAGCCTGCTCAGGCCCTTCAGGACACGGTATGTACTGTCCTGCCGACTGCTCTTGCAGATCTCAGCGAGACTCTGAGCTCCAATTGCTCAAAGATCAAATGCAACTCATCATTCAAACGCTGGGAATTAAAGATCTTTTCAAGACCCACATGAGGTCTGAGGGCGCATCATCGGTGGATCAGATAACAGAACCGTCGGAGGAGGCGACAGAAATTTTTTCGATTGCTCCTTCGGTGGACTCTAAGACCACCGATGCACGGATCAGCAGGACTAAGCTAAAGGAAAGGGTTACAATCTCTCGATCACAGAGTAGATCGGCGAAGGCTAGGACTGAGGTTCAGAATGCCAAAAGAACTGCCTCCCGTACTACCCTTCCTGCTGTTGATTCCAATGCAATTGCCCAGATGTTGCTCGCCCAGACCCTCGCCGGAGCTGGTGTGGCTAATGATGCCGCCAAGGTGTCTGCCATTACGGCCGGTGTTGGGCTGGATTCACTCCTAAATCCTACTTCATTGCGACTCCGTCAGGTTGCCAAGCAACCGAAGTATAATGGGAACCCCAGACGTTGGCCTCAGTTCCAACGGGAATTTAAACTGTGGGTTAAGACTCAAAAACTCCAGGATGATCAGTTCCTGATGGCGCTCTTGGACTGCCTTGAGGGAGCGCCGGCCAACACTTGGCTCAGAACCTGGAGTGATCGTGAAGATTCAAGTTCCCCCCTTACCTTTGATGAGGTGTGGGAACAGTTGGAGGTACGTGGATCCCGGCTGCCTGAGGACCATTACCACCAGCTGTTGAAGAATTTTCCTTCATTCTCTCGATTAATCTTGCACGAAGTGCAGGACAAGAGACAGCGCTTCTGGAATCTTGTAGAAGAATCTGAACATTCAGGCGAAAAATTTTCTAGTGCCGAGCTGAAAAATCTGATTTTTGACAAGATCCCCTCAGAAACCGCCGCCACCCTTCGGAATCGACAGTCCGAAGAAAAGGTCAAGACCTGGTGGGCGGAGATCGATGGCTTTGACGCCTCGGCCAACCGGTTTACCGTCAGGGAGGCACTTCAAAAGTGCTCCCCCACGTCGTTTACCAAGGTGAAATTCACTGAAAACACGTGGAAAATCAAGTTCAATGAACACGAGGATCGGGACTTGTTTGTCCAAGTCCTCAACAGGGGAGTAAGTTTCCATGGCAATCGCCTGAAGGCCAGGAACTGGGTGTTCTCGTTCACTCCGCAGGAACTGTGGGAAGAGGTTGAGAGGCTCGCTGACGCCGCCAATCAAAATTTCCATGAGGGTCTTGGGGGAAACAGGAATACCCAGCAAAACACCCAAAATGGGGCCCAAAAGGGCAACAAAAAGGTGAATGACACCCGGAATGTTCAGGATCATTGTAGCATCTGTCTTCTTCTAGGTTCTACGAACCGAGCTAAAACGCATTCCACTGCTAATCACCGATGGTCTGCTTACGATCATAAGGTGATTGGTGAAAATGTCAGTAATCCTCAGAATTCAGACAGGAATGACAGACAGGTGCATGGTGCCAAGGGGGGAAAGGGTAATTCGACCCCCTCCGGTGGAAACAAAAATACCGGAGGCCCTGGCGGGTTCCAAGGCAAAGGAAATCGGACTCCATCCGGCTCCGGTGGGCAGCCGAACGGCCAGACAAGTCCCAATGTCAACGCCGGAGGCGGAAATCGAAATCCAGGCCAAACCCCTCAATCCGGTACAAACAAAGGAAATGCTCCAGGATCACAGGGTAAAGGTAAGGGAAATCCTTCGGGAACCCCCTTCTCTGGTAAGGGCAGAGGGCGTGGCGACGGTGGTGGCCCATCATCCGGCGGCCGTGGCCGTGGACCCGGAAAAGGAAACCATCGTGTGGATCAGGTCTCAGGTGCAGACCAGGTGTCAGATGCGGATCGAGATTATGTCGAAAACGCCCTGAATCCAGCGGATGATCCGTTCCAAGAGGAGTGGATCGACGAATCAGGCTGTGTTCACAATGTTAACGCAGCCGCTGGAGGTCAGAACGCCTAGGGGAGCCACGAAAATCGCCCCTCCCCAGGCGATTTCAGGCATGATCCCCAAATTCCTGATCGACCATTACTTGATGTAGGGTCGCTTGTCTCCTCTCCCCTGGATCCGGCAGCGGATCCTTCTGTTGTAGTGGACGAGGTTGGTGTACAGTCCAAGCACAGGGCTCGTCAGTTTGTCACAAAGCTGTGGGTCTCTGATTGCAAGGGAAATTTCCACCTCGCCACCTGTTTGTGTGATAATGGATCAGAGGTAAATCTCCAATCCAATGCATTCTTACCCGACGACTGCGTGTTTGAGTCGCCTCATCCTGTTACCCTCGAGGGAGTTTCTGGACATTCTCTCGCAGGTGGGCAACGCGGTTGTTATATATCCACCCATTTGGTCGCTCAAGACCTTTGGGAAGAGCAAAATGTGGAAGAAGTTGTCCTTAAGGATGACTACTTCTACCGTGCTGACATAAAGTATGACCTTTATTTGGGGCATCCTTGGCTTCGCAAGAACAGGGTAGCGCCCGTAGGTCATCGTCGTTGTTTTTTGCTGGAGTCAGGTCCCTTGGAGCGTCCTGAATTTCGTTTTTTGCACGCAGGGTTTAAAAGTGCAGAAGAATTTTTGAAGCAAAAAGTGACACCAAAATTTGGTGAAGATGTCACCATTGCAGAGGTGAATGGGAGTGCCGATTACTCCCAAGAGTTAGAATGTCTTCGTAGGGACTCCCAGCCACGACGCCCTTCGCGCTGGCACTCTTCATCCTACAGAGTTGTCGACAAATGGCGCGATGCAATTTGTGAATACTTTCATGAACATCATTCCTTTTGGCCACAGTATGATGCCTTTGCTAACCGTACGAACAAGCGCTTTGATAAGCACTTCAGCGACGCTTGGACCCACAAATGGGACAAGAAATTGTGGATTAATCCTCCGTTTCACTTAATCCAGCAGGTTATCCACAAAATCAAGCAAGATAAAACCCAGGCAATTTTAGTTGTGCCTTTGTGGGACGACAAGCCTTGGTTTCAGGAATTACAAGACATTTGTGTTGATTACATCGAACTTCCCAGGAAGATTAAGCTGTATGCCAGGGACGACACAGGTCCCTTGCCACAGCGGTCCTGGAGTTCGCTTGCATTCCTGGTGGATGGAAAGCTTTCTGACTCTAATTCTGCTGATCCTAGTACAGATTCCTGTGTTGGGTCTGAAAATGAGGTTGAGCGTGGTACTGATGATGAATCTATTTTTTCTGATTTTTGTCCGTCAGATACCCAAGGTGATTCAACGTCCAATGGATCCGTCTCGTCTCCCTCTTCCCCAATACGGTCGACATCGAAAAGAATCTTCAGTGCACGGGCGAGGAAAAATCTCCAATCGCGCCGCAAATTCAGAGTTTTTTATGAAAAACCCCCTGTGGAAGCTTTCATGGATCCTTTCGAGGAGCTGGATCACGAGGAAAATCTCTGGGATTTCGACACAAGACCCACCTATCTTCAAGAGGCAGTGGATACGGACCTGTTTAGGGACATCCGTAAGAAGATTCTTCCTGCCAAAGCCGAAGAAGTCGCCAAAGTTTTTTCGACAGTAATTCCTGGCGATCAGGTGGACACTGAATTGTGTTCCAAGTCAAGAGAAAAGGTTTTTGATGAACGGAAGGACACAACCCTTTCAGGGAAGTTGATCAAGGACCCCCCTGTCCGTGGACAGTTCGGTGAAGCCTTCATCGAGCTTCGTGAAGGGTACAAGGCAAAAAAACAGCGCCCTTATGAAAATCATGGACACAAACATGAGATTCTCAGAAAAATCATCGAGAGAAATCTCAGGGAATTTGGTTGGCTTGAGGGTTGTATGACCAGCGAATGGTGTTGTTCACCCTTCACAGTCCCGAAGCCACCGCCTGCAGACCAGAACACCATTGATGGTTGGCGAATGGTTGTTGACTTTCGCAATCTTAACGCCGAAACAAAGGCGGATTCACACCCCCTGCCCCTCATTGAGGAGGAAATCGCCAAGAGGGCAAGAGGTCGTTTGTTCTCTGTGCTGGATCTCCGTCACGGTTTTCACCAAATGCCGTTGAGGAAAGACAGCAGACCTCTCACCTGTATGTGCACGCCATGTGGCCCAGTCCAATGGACCGTCATGCCCATGGGGCTGAAGAACGCCCCCTCATTTTTTCAAAGAATGATGGAGGATGTGCTGTTCACAACCCATCCTGAGCTTCGTGCTTTCGTGAGTGTGTACATAGATGACATAATCATCGCGACGAAGGGGGAGGGACTGACCGAAGCCGAGCTGGTGGCCCTACATGAGAAGCAGCTGAACCAAGTTTTGGACATTCTTGATGCCAATCAGCTGATTTGTGGGCCAAAGAAGGGAAAATTATTTTTAAAATCAGTCGAATTTTGTGGTTCTCTCCTAGAGAATGGCACTCGACGACCCAGTCCAGGGAAGCTCGTCGCTATTCAGAAGTGGAAGCGCCCTGAGACGATCACGGAGTTGAGAGGATTCCTGGGTTGTTGCAATTTTTATCACACTTTTGTGCCGAATTATGCCAAATTTGCTGCCCCCCTCACTGAATTATTGAAGGTAGGGAGAGATGCAGGCAAGGCAGGTTCAAAGGTTCGTGTCAAGTGGACTGACGAGTGCGAGGAGGCCTTCCGTCACTTGAAGGCGGCCCTCTGCGAAGTCGCCACGTTGCATGTGCCCCAATTTGACCGACCCTTCTACATTAGAACCGACGCATCTAGGTACGCGATCGGAGCTGTCCTTGAACAGGTTGATGAAGCCACCGGCGATCATTACCCTCTTGCATTTTGGTCACGGAAGCTAGCCCCACGCCAAATGCAATGGTCGCCGCGTGAGCAAGAGACTTACGCCATCATCTGTGCTTTAAAAAAGTACCAATCGTGGGTTGGCACCAATCGAGTCGAGGTCCTGACGGATCATCGATCTCTGGAGTATTGGGCCACCGAACACATTGATACTGTCGCGAGCCCAGCTGGTCGACGGGCCAGATGGCACGAATTTCTCTCTCTGTTTGACCTCCATGTGTCGTATCTGCCTGGAAAACACAACACGGTAGCGGATGCTCTGAGCCGATGGGCTTACCCCGCCTCAGAGGGGCTGCAAAGTACCAACATCCATGGTACGGAGCAGGACCGCCATGTCATCATCGAATGGGATCAGGAAGAAAAGAAACTCATTCGACGTGCATGCATGCAGTGCGCTGTTAAACAGCACGCATTGCCGTGTCACGACATCATGGCCATCACAGATCCAGCGCATGCTCACGAGATCTGCACCAAAACGCTGAAAGTCGTGGAAAAAGTCACCGATCCCTCCTCAGGGAGTGTGAAACGGTTTGACTATACCCGACAAGTAAGTCGATTTCGGTTGATCGAGGGCATTAAGCGTCGAGATCCGGCCAAAACTCCACCCCTGCCTAAGGATTCCCTGATCATCCGTGACTGGACGTCCGATTACCTGCAGGATCCCATGTTTAAAGAGGTCTTTGGAAATCTCAAATCCAAAGATGCTCACAGGGATGGGATTTTTGCGGAGTACTCGTTGGATGGGGGGAAGCTGTGGATGGAGGGTAAATTGTGTGTGCCAGACGCCCTAGCCCCCCGAGTGTTAAACTGGTGGCACAAATGGGAGTCCCCCCACGCACATGGCCGTCGACTGTGGTCGATGATTAAGCATAGGTTGTTTGGATCGAGGCTCTACACTCATTGCATGAAAGTAACAGCCGGATGTGCCCATGTGCTGTCTCGACGCCTCCCAGCGCGAAGAAGCACGGCCATCTGAGGCCTCATCCTATTCCGGAGCGTCTCTTTAACAGAGTCACCAGTGATTTTTTTTATCTCGGTGAACTCGATGACGAAGAGTGCCATTGGACTAACAAAAAAGTCAATGGTGTGCTCCTTATTCAGTGCCGTCATTCCGGCTACATTCAAGTGTTGCCTTGCAACATTGAGTCGATGACTGGCAAGGCTGCCGCCAAATGGTGCGCGCAGACCTGGATGGGAGGCTGGGACGTCCCATCCGAGGTGGTCACGGACTCAGGCAAAGAGTACACCTCCGAATGGTGGAGAGAATTGTGTGCTCGCCTTGGAATCCACCACCTCAGGTGTGAAATCCACTCGCATCGAGCGCTGCCTGGCGAAAGAGCCGGCCGCTCTGTTATAAATATGCTTCGTAAGGAGCTCGCGAGTGAGAAGGATTTCCACTGGCTTGAAGTTCTCTTCGCATTGCTTCGCCGTTACCACAACACGCCTTTGTATCATGGCCTTTCTCCAAATGAAATTGTCTTTGGACGAAAGAAGTGTTGGTGGAACATGCCGTTGAATAATCCTCGCCCCTGTAAGGATGCTTCGCTGTTTTTGGACGAAGTCCAACGAGCAGATAAATCTGTGTCGAAATTAATCGAGAAGCATCAAGCTGACTGGCTTTGGGTTCAAAATCAAGGTCGAAAAAACCCCCACAATTTTGAAGTCGATGATCGAGTTTGGCTTCGAAAATCCGAAACCACCCTGGACGGAGATGACAAGCTTCTTCCCTTGTGGGAGGGGCCATTCGCTGTTACAGCGCGTCTTGGGGAGAACAGGTGGAGGATTCGTGTGGATGTCAGCAGGGAAATTGACGTTTCGGGCGATCGCCTCAAGAGAGAGATCCCCTCCCCCAAGGATCGAGTTAAACCCCTTTTTTGGACTGCAAAACACTTGTCTGATCGGGTAATGGAAGGGGGGAAGTACGAACTCAAGAGGATTGTTGAAGCAAGACGTGACGCCAAGGGCGAATGGGAATTTTTGTGTGAGTGGAGGGGCTTTGATTCCAGTCACAACAACTGGGAACCAGCCCAATCTTTTGTCCATGGATACACCAAGGGGTTCATTGACTTCCTGAAGAAGCACCCCGAAATTGGTGTACTCCTGACAGATTGTTTGTCGAAACCAGACAGACAAGTGGAGAGCGACGGAAAACGACCTGTGGTGAATCGAGATCCAGCCTTTTACGGCCCTCAGCAGCCACATTCCAGGGCTGATCCGTCGATCCCCCCTCCTGTGGTCAGGCCAGCCCAGGAGCCAAATGAGGACCAAGCTTCGAGTTCGGCCGCTGATTTGCAGCGCCCAAGCCGTACCAGGGCCCGACCAGACAGGTTGGTGGTCACCTGTATTCGTGCTTGGCCGAATTGAGAAGCCATCCTACCACATTCTGCTCAATCCACTGTTCATTCTTTCTGTTTATGTCATGATGTGGAGAACTGCGAATGTTTGATAATTTGACGTCAATCAACTTTTCTTTGGTCTCCGTTAGGCAGACAAGGCGTAGATACGCTGACGGAGTGTGCTGCCGTGTTCAGAAAAAACCAAACTCAGGCTTAATTCAGGCAGATTCGGGGTAATCTTGTCTCTGTTGGTCTGTGCATCTTTGGAATTTGGCTACTCGTGCAGATGGAAGCAAATGTACATAATCAAAACACTGCGCAGCGACATTCACCCCTACAGGCAACCCCTGTAGTACTGGCTGCCCTAGAGGCGACGCCAGGAACTCAGATCTCACCTTCATTTGCTGTGATGCTGACGCCAAAGTCCAGATTCAGATCCAGGATCCTCAAATTTACCTTGAATTTCTCAGGTTTGTCCATCATTCTGCCACTGTTGTACGAAACCCAGACGTCAATTGTTCAGACAATCTTCATCTAGGAGCTCTAGGGACTTCTAACAGCAACCTCTGAAGTCCGTAAGCTTCGTTGTATTTTTGGCACACGCCAATGTGAGCTAAATTCGACCAGAAACTGTCGAGAATGGTGAATCCAAGTGTCTTGTGGGACTCCATCGAAAGATTGGCCTTGTCCAAGTCGATTGACACCACCGCCACTGTAAATTCGGTGTCTCTCAGTTATATACTGTCAGTAAAGCGCCTTCAGCGAACCTTCGGCGCGTTACATGCCAAGGATCCAGGGCCAGCATGTCCCATCATGATGCATCATCACATGATCCACATTTTGATAGAATCTGTTAGATGCTCGCGAACCAACGTGCCGGAAAGCACAATTGAGCTGAATAAACGACAATATATATTTAATTTAGTCTAAACGAAAGTGTTAGCAGTTTCAGTTCCAGACATTCCGCTTCATTTCACCTTCATCTCAGGGAAGTTACTCATGTTAGGACAATTTAGATTGATTTCCTTGTCATCTCCCATCATTCCTCGAAGATCTGTTTAGATCTAAGTGAACAGAAGAGTATCTCTACCTTCGGTGGTTCACTTAGGGTCTGTAGACTACATGTGTATTTGTTTAACCTCTCTGTGATTGCTTAATCCCCTCAATCTCTGCTCAAATTCATTCTCATTTTTGCTGAATCTTGTGATCATCCGCCAGATGCGCCAAATCTGAGCCACATGCTGTACTTTTCAGAACGAGAAAAGCGGGATAACACGATGTAGAGTTCGGCGAGGACACCGTAGCGTGCCCGCGACAGCGAAACTGTGCCAGAGCGCTGAGATGTCACTCAAATTCTTGATCCCCCCACTCAATCCACCAATAATCTACCTCATTCTCAACCAATGCATGGTTTGGTATCGATTCTCGTTACGTTTACATGCTTTTTAGCCCTTGACCTAATGTTTTACTGCACGGAGGACTGTTCGTCACTTCTCATTCTGTCTCATTTCAGGTTCATCCACCCTGATTCAGTGCCAATTCAGCCCAAATCAGGTCAGATCAAGCAGATTTCGCCCCATCGAGGCTACATTTCTATGTTTTTCTGGGACTTACCCGCACTACGTTCTTCGTTGACGTAGCGACACACCCCAGTGTGTTTTTGGAGGGGGAGTGTAAGTGCGGCTAGCCCCATCTGCTCAGATTTTCAGACATTCTGCCCAGATTGGCTACATTTTGGTCATTTTCTTTGCTTCGGCGGAATTGCCGCCTCGCAGCTCAGTCACAGGATATTTCCTATATATTTCTGATATGCCGGATTTGATTCCGCGGTCCATTTCCCGTAAATCCGCCGCGTTCCGCTATTTTAGCTGGAATCGCCATTTGCCGTTGACGCGCGCTCGCGGGCCAGATCGGCCAGACAATTTTACATAAATGGATTATTTAAATTCTTTCAGACAGTTTTGGACACTCAGATGTATTTAGAATAATTCCCCTCAATTTTCTTCATAGACTGGGATTTTCTGCCGGACCACAATCAACATGGACCTTGCTTCTGTTGTCGCTGCTCTCGCCTCCGTTGGTGTCCGAGTGTCCGGTTCTACACCCAATAACAACATCCAGGGAGACTCCTCGCGTGCCTGCCCCACTGGTCTTGCCGGCCCCGAGCCCTCCGGCACCCACAACGACCCAGGGCAGCACTTTCAATTCCCTAAGATGAAGGTGAAATGAAGCGGAATGTCTAGAACTGAAACTACTAATACTTTCGTTTAGACTAAAGTTAATATATATTGTCGTTTATTCAGCTCAATTGTGCTTTCCGGCACGTTGGTTCGCGAGCATCCAACAGATTCCATGAAAATCTGGATCATGTGATGATGCATCATGATGGGACATGCTGGCCCTGGATCCTTGGCATGTAACGCGCCGAAGGTTCGCTGAAGGCGCTTTACTGACAGTATATAACTGAGAGACACCGAATTTACAGTGGCGGTGGTGTCAATCGACTTGGACAAGGCCAATCTTTCGATGGAGTCCCACAAGACACCTGGATTCACCATTTTCGACAGTTTCAGGTCGGATTGAGCTCACATTGGCGTGTGCCAAAAATACAACGAAGCTTACGGACTTCAGAGGTTGCTTTTAGAAGTCCCTAGAGCTCCTATCTGAAGGTTGTCTGAACAATTGACGTCTGGGTTTCGTACAACAGTGGCAGAATGATGGACAAACCTGAGAAATTCAAGGTAAATTCAAGGAATCTGGATCTGAATCTGGACTTTGACTTCAGCATCACGGCAAATGAAGGTAAGATCTGAGTTCCTGGCGTCGCATCTGGTGCAGCCAGTACTACAGGGGGTGCCTGTAGGGGTGAATGTCGCTGGCCAGCGTTTTTACTATGTACATTTGCTTCCATCTGCACGAGTAGCCAAATTCCAAAGATGCACAGACCAACAGAGACAAGATTACCCCGAATCTGCCTGAATTAAGCCTGAGTTTGGTTTTTTCTGAACACGGCAGCACACTCCGTGGCTTTCGGCTTTCGATACGCTACCGAACGGAGACCAAAGAAAAATTGATTGACGTCAAATTATCAAACATTCGCAGTTCTCCACATCATGATGTAATCAGGAAAAATGAACAGTGGATTGAGTAGAATGTGGTTCTTTCAAGTTGAATTCGGCCAAGCACGAATACATGTGACCACTAACCTGTCTGGTCGGGCCCTCGTACGGCTTGGGCGCTGCAAATCAGCGGCCGAACTCGAAGCTTGGTCCTCATTTGGCTCCTGGGCTGGCCTGACCGCAGGAGGGGGGATCGACGGATCAGCCCTGGAATGTGGCTGCTGAGGGCCGTAAAAGGCTGGATCTCGATTCACCACAGGTCTTTTTCCGTCGCTCTCCACTTGTCTGTCTGGTTTCGACAAACAATCTGTCAGGAGTACGCCAATTTCGGGGTGCTTCTTCAGGAAGTCGATGAACCCCTTGGTGTATCCATGGACAAAAGATTGGGCTGGTTCCCAGTTGTTGTGACTGGAATCAAAGCCCCTCCACTCACACAGAAATTCCCATTCGCCCTTGGCGTCACGTCTTGCTTCAACAATCCTCTTGAGTTCGTACTTCCCCCCTTCGATGACCCGATCAGACAAATGTTTCGCAGTCCAAAAAAGGGGTTTAACCCGATCCTTGGGGGAGGGGATCTCTCTCTTGAGGCGATCGCCCGAAACGTCAATTTCCCTGCTGACATCCACACGAATCCTCCACCTGTTCTCACCAAGACGCGCTGTAACAGCGAATGGCCCCTCCCACAAGGGAAGAAGCTTGTCATCTCCGTCCAGGGTGGTTTCGGATTTTCGAAGCCAAACTCGATCATCGACTTCAAAATTGTGGGGGTTTTTTCGGCCTTGATTCTGAACCCAAAGCCAGTCAGCTTGATGCTTCTCGATTAATTTTGAGACAGTTTTATCTGCTCGTTGGACGTCGTCCAAAAACAACGAAGCATCCTTACAGGGGCGAGGATTATTCAACGGCATGTTCCACCAACACTTCTTTCGTCCAAAGACAATTTCATTTGGAGAAAGGCCATGATACAAAGGCGTCTTGTGGTAACGGGAAGCAATGCGAAGAGAACTTCCATCCAATGGAAATCCTTTTCACTCGCGAGCTCCTTACGAAGCATATTTATAATTGAGCGGCCGGCTCTTTCACCAGGCAGCGCTCGATGCGAGTGGATTTCACATCGCAGGTGGTGGATTCCAAGGCGAGCACATAATTCTCTCCACCATTCGGAGGTGTACTCTTTGCCTGAATCCGTCACCACCTCGGATGGGACGTCCCAACCTCCCATCCAGGTCTGCGCGCACCATTTGGCGGCAGCCTTGCCAGTCATCGACTCAATGCTGCAAGGCAACACTTGAATGTAGCCGGAATGACGGCACTAA
This sequence comes from Eutreptiella sp. 'Long Island Sound 2002', assembly GCA_964036045.1. NCBI lineage: Eukaryota > Euglenozoa > Euglenophyceae > Eutreptiales > Eutreptiaceae > Eutreptiella > Eutreptiella sp. 'Long Island Sound 2002'. The sequence continues at coordinate 63,290,890 of OZ038388.1, read as the reverse complement.
ATAAGGAGCACACCATTGACTTTTTAATTTGTCCAATGGCACTCTTCGTCATCGAGCTCACCAAGGTAGAAAAAATCACTGGTGACTCTGTTAAAGAGACGCTCCGGAATAGGATGTGGCCTCAGATGGCCGTGCTTCTTCGCGCTGGGGGGCGTCGAGACAGCACATTGGGCACATCCGGCGGCTACTTTCATGCAATGAGTATATAGCCGCGAGCCAAACAACCTATGTTTAATCATCGACCATAATCGACGACCATGTGCGTGGGGGGACTCCCATTTATGCCACCAGTTTAACACTCGGGGGGCCAGGGCGTCTGGTACGCACAATTTACCCTCCATCCACAGCTTCCCCCCATCCAACGAATACTCTGAAAAAATCCCATCCTTGTGAGCATCTTTGGATTTGAGATTTCCAAAGACCTCTTTAAACATGGGATCCTGCAGATAATCGGACGTCCAGTCACGGATGATCAGGGAATCTTTCGGCAGGGGTGGAGTTTTGGCCGGATCTCGACGCTTAATGCCCTGGATCAACCGAAATCTACTTACTCGTCGGGTATAGTCAAACCGTTTCACACTCCCTGAGGAGGGATCGGTGACTTTTTCCACGACTTTCAGTGTTTTGGTGCAGATCTCATGAGCATGCGCCGGATCTGAGATGGCCGTGATGTCATGGCACGGTAATGCGTGCTGTTTAACAGCGCATTGCATGCATGCACGTCGAATGAGCTTTTTTTCTTCCTGATCCCATTCGATGATGACATGGCGGTCCTGCTCCGTACCATGGATGTTGGTACTTTGCAGCCCCTCTGAGGCGGGGTAAGCCCATCGGCTCAGAGCATCCGCTACCGTGTTGTGTTTTCCAGGCAAATATGATACATGGAGGTCAAACAGACTGAGAAATTCGTGCCATCTGGCCCGTCGACCAGCTGGGCTCGCGACAGTATCAATGTGTTCGGTGGCTCAATACTCCAGAGATCGATGATCCGTCAGGACCTCGACTCGATTGGTGCCAACCCACGATTGGTACTTTTTCAGCGCACAGATTATGGCATATGTTTCTTGCTCACGCGGCGACCATTGCATTTGGCGTGGGGCTAGCTTCCGAGACCAAAATGCAAGAGGGTAATGATCGCCGGTGGCTTCATCAACCTGTTCAAGGACAGCTCCGATCGCGTACCTAGAAGCGTCGGTTCTAATGTAGAAGGGTCGGTCAAATTGCGGCACATGCACCGTGGCGACTTCGCAGAGGGCCGCCTTCAAGTGACGGAAGGCCTCCTCGCACTCGTCAGTCCACTTGACACGAACCTTTGAACCTGCCTTGCCTGCATCTCTCCCTACCTTCAATAATTCAGTGAGGGGGGCAGCAAATTTGGCATAATTCGGCACAAAAGTGTGGTAAAAATTGCAACAACCCAGGAATCCTCTCAACTCCGTGATCGTCTCAGGGCGCTTCCACTTCTGAATAGCGACGAGCTTCCCTGGACTGGGTCGTCGGGTGCCATTCTCAAGGAGAGAACCACAAAATTTGACTGATTTTAAAAATAGTTTTCCCTTCTTTGGCCCACAAATCAGCTGATTGGCATCAAGAATGTCCAAAACCTGGTTCAGCTGCTTTTCATGTAGGGCCACCAGCTCGGCTTCGGTCAGTCCCTCCCCCTCTGTCGCGATGATTATGTCATCTATGTACACACTCACGAAGGCACGAAGCTCAGGATGGGCTGTAAAAAGCACATCCTCCATCATTCTTTGAAAAAAAGATGGGGCGTTCTTCAGACCCATGGGCATGACCGTCCACTGGACTGGGCCACATGGCGTGCACATGCAGGTGAGAGGTCGGCTGTCCTTCCTCAACGGCATTTGGTGAAAGCCGTGACGGAGATCCAGCACAGAAAACAAACGACCTCTTGCCCTCTTGGCGATTTCCTCCTCAATGAGGGGCAGGGGGTGCGAATCCGCCTTGGTTTCGGCGTTGAGATTGCGAAAATCAACCACCATTCGCCAACCATCAATAGTGTTCTGGTCTGCAGGCGGTGGCTTCGGGACTGTGAAGGGTGCACAGCACCATTCGCTGGTCATACAACCCTCAAGCCAACCAAATTCCCTGAGATTTCTCTCAATGATTTTTCTGAGGATCTCATGTTTATGTCCATGGTTCTCATAAGGACGCTGTTTCTTCGCCTTGTAACCTTCACGAAGCTCGATGAAGGCTTCACCGAACTGCCCACGGACAGGGGGGTCTTTGATCAACTTCCCCGAAAGGGTTGTGTCCTTCCGTTCCTCAAAAATCTTTTCTCTTGACTTGGAACACAACTCAGTGTCCACCTGATCACCAGCAATTACTGTCGAAAAAACTTTGGCAACTTCGTCGGCCTTGGCAGGAAGAATCTTCTTACGGATGTCCCTAAAGGGGTCTGTATCAACTGCCTCTTGAAGATAGGTGGGTCGAGTGTCGACATTCCAGAGATTATCTTCGTGATCCAGCTCCTCGAAAGGATCTATGAAAGCTTCCACAGGGGGTTTTTCATAAAAAACTCTGAATTTGCGGCGCGATTTAAGATTTTTCTTCGCCCGTGCACTGAAGATTCTTTTCGATGTCGATCGTATTGGGGAAGAGGGAGACGAGGCGGATCCATTGGACGTTGGATCACCTTGGGTATCTGACGGACAAAAATCAGAAAAAATAGATTCATCATCAGTACCACGCCCAACCTCAGATTCAGACCCAACACAAGAATCAGTACCAGAATCAGCAGAATTAGAGTCAGAAAGCTTTCCATCCACCAGGAATGCAAGCGAATTCCAGGACCGCTGTGGCAGGGGACCTGTGTCGTCCCTGGCATACAGCTTAATCTTCCTGGGAAGTTCGATGTAATCTACACAAATGTCTTGTAATTCCTGAAACCAAGGCTTGTCGTCCCACAAGGGCACAACTAAAATCGCCTGGGTTTTATCTTGCTTGATTTTGTGGATGACCTGCTGGATTAAGTGAAACGGAGGATTAATCCACAACTTCTTGTCCCATTTATGGGTCCAAGCGTCGCTAAAGTGCTTGTCAAAGCGCTTGTTATTACGGTTAGCAAAGGCATCATACTGTGGCCAAAAGGAATGGTGTTCATGAAAATATTCACAAATTGCATCGCGCCATTTGTCGACAACTCTGTAGGATGAAGAGTGCCAGCGCGAAGGGCGTCGTGGCTGGGAATCCCTACGAAGACATTCTAACTCTCGGGAGTAATCAGCACTCCCATTCACCTCTGCAATGGTGACATCTTCGCCAAATTTTGGTGTAACTTTTTGCTTCAAAAATTCTTCTGCACTTTTAAACCCTGCGTGCAAAAAACGAAATTCAGGACGCTCCAAGGGACCTGACTCCAGCAAAAAACAACGCCGATGACCTACGGGCGCCACCCTGTTCTTGCGAAGCCAAGGATGGCCCAAGTAAAGGTCATACTTTATGTCGGCACGATAGAAGTAGTCATCCTTAAGGACAACTTCCTCCACATTACCTTCTTCCCAAAGGTCTTGAGCGACCAAATGAGTTGATATATAACAACCGCGTTGCCCACCTGCGAGAGAATGTCCAGAAACTCCCTCGAGGGTAACAGGATGAGGCGACTCAAACACGCAGTCGTCGGGTAAGAAAGAATTGGATTGGAGATTTACCTCTGATCCATTGTCACACAAACAAGTGGCGAGGTGGAAATTTCCCTTGCAATCAGAGACCCACAGCTTTGTGACAAACTGACGGGCCCTGTGCTTGGACTGTACACCAACCTCGTCCACTACAACAGAAGGATCCGCTGCCGGATCCAGGGGAGAGGAGACAAGCGACCCTACATCAAGTAATGGTCGATCTGGAATCTGGGGATCATGCCTGAAATCGCCTGGGGAGGGGCGATTTTCGTGGCTCCCCTAGGCGTTCTGACCTCCAGTGGCTGCGTTAACATTGTGAACATTGTGGACACAGCCTGATTCGTCGATCCACTCATCTTGGAACGGATCATCTGCTGGATTCAGGGCATTTTCCACATGATCTCTATCCGCATCGGACACCTGTTCTGCACCTGAGACCTGATCCACACGATGGTTGCCCTTTCCACGTCCACGGCCACGGCCGCCGGATGATGGACCTCCACCGTCGCCACGCCTCTGCCCTTACCAGAGAAAGGGGTCCCAGAAGGATTTCCCTTACCTTTACCCTGGGATCCTGGAGCATTTCCCTTGTTTGTACCGGATTGAGGGGTTTGGCCTGGATTTCGATTTCCGCCTCCGGCGTTGCCATTGGGATTTTTCTGGCCTTTCGGCTGCCCACCGGAGCCGGATGGAGTCCGATTTCCTGTGCCTTGGGACCCGCCAGGACCTCCAGTATTTTTGTTTGCACCGGAGGGGGGCGAATTCCCTTTTCCCCCCTTTCCACCATGCACCTGTCTGTCATTCCTGTCTGAATTCTGCGGATTACTGATATTTTCACCAATCACCTTGTGATGGTAAGGAGACCATCGGTGATTACCAGTAGAATGCGACTTAGCTCGGTTCGTAGAACCTAAAAGAAGACAGATGCTACAGTGATCCTGAACATTCCGGGTGTCATTCACCTTTTTGTTGCCCTTTTGGGCCCCATTTTGGGTGTTTTGCTGGGTATTCTTGTTTCCCCCATGACCCTCATGGAAATTTTGATTGGCGGCGTCAGCGAGCCGCTCAACCTCTTCCCACAATTCCTTCGGGGTGAACGAAAACACCCAGTTTCTGGCCTTCAGGCGATGGCCATGGAAGCTTACTCCCCTATTGAGGACTTGGACAAACAAGTCCCGATCCTCGTGTTCATTAAACTTGATTTTCCACGTGTTTTCAGTGAATTTCACCTTGGTAAACGACGTGGGGGAACACTTTTGAAGTGATTCCCTGACGGAAAACCTGTTGGCCGAGGCATCGAAGCCATCGACCTCCGCCCACCAGGTCTTGACCTTTTATTCGGACTGTTTATTCCGAAGGGTGGCGGCAGTTTCGGAGGGGATCTTGTCAAAAATCAGATTTTTCAGCTCAGCACTAGAAAATTTTTCGCCTGAATGTTCAGATTCTTCCACTAAATTCCAGAAGCGCTGTCTCTTGTCTTGCACTTCGTGCAAGATTAATCGCGAGAATGAAGGAAAATTCTTCAACATCTGGTGGTAATGGTCCTCAGGCAGCCGGGATCCACGTACCTCCAACTGTTCCCACACCTCATCAAAGGTAAGGGGGGAACTTGAATCCTCACGATCACTCCAGGTCCTGAGCCAAGTGTTGGCCGGCGCTCCCTCAAGGCAGTCCAAGAGGGCCATCAGGAACTGATCATCTTGGAGTTTTTGAGTCTTAACCCACAATCTAAATTCCCGTTGGAACTGAGGCCAACGTCTGGGGTTCCCATTATACTTCGGTTGCTTGGCAACCTGACGAAGTCGCAATGAAGTGGGATTAAGAAGCGAATCCAGCCCAACACCGGCCGTAATGGCAGACACCTTGGCGGCATCATTCGCCACACCAGCTCCGGCGAGGGTCTGGGCGAGCAACAGCTGGGCTAATGCATTGGAATCAGCAGCAGGAGGGGCAGTACGGGAGGCAGTTCGCTTGGCATTCTGAGCCGCAGTCCTAGCCTTCGCCGTCCTACTCTGAGATCGAGAGATTGTAACCCTTTCCTTTAGCTTGGTCCTGCTGATCCTTGCATCGGTGGTCTTGGAGTCCACCGAAGGAGCAATTGAAAAAATTTCTGTCGCCTCCTCCGACGGTTCTGTTGCTTGTTCCACCGATGATGCGCCCTCAGATCGCATGTGTGTCTTGAAAAGATCTTTAATTCCCAGCGTTTGGATGATGAGTTGCATTTGATCTTTGAGCAATTGGAGCTCAGAGTCTCGCTGGAATCTGCAGGAGCAGTCGGCAGGACAATACATACCGTGTCCTGAAGGGCCTGAGCAGGCTGTCGGGCCGCTAATCTCGGTGGTCCGCAGCCAGGAGTCCACTTGGGGAGCTCCTTCAGCCCTAATTTCCAGGCTTGCCTGCCTGGCTGCCTCTAAAATTCCTTCCTCAACCGCAGCGGCTAGATCGTCGCGGATGGAAACAGGGGGATGTGGGGCGGAGGGCCCAGCAACAGGTGCCTTGGTCTTCTCCTTCGGAAAGGGACTTGCCTCCCAGATCTGCAAAAAAATAGCAAAAGAGTCATCTTCTTGAGAACGCCACCACATCCTGGTATTAATTTCTTCTTGAAGAAGGAAAAAATATTCCATTAAAAAATCAGAGGCGATTCTTTCTTGTCCTATCAGCTTTGACGTGGCTAATAGACAAAGGGCCTCAAGCGCCTCAAGGTTACGGGTCACTTCTGAAGACAAATGGTTGTCCCATTGTGCCCAAGAGGCTGGTCGATTATAGGTAGGTACCTCACCTGGACCACCCATCTCAATGTCGTCAATGTCGGCGTCGATGGTCTCAAAATGTGGACATTGGTAAGGAGTATTAGTACCTGCCAGGTCCGTAAGCTCCACCGGAGCGTTGCCATCGGCGTAGGCTGGGAGATTCCAGCTGCTTGATGGCCAATTTCGACTGGGATCTTGATGGTAATCTGGGCCTCCACAGCTGCTGATTTGTGCCCTTCTTGGGCAGCTTGGGCTTGCGCAAGGCATTCCTCTCAAGGCCTCGTTCGCACAGCACCACGGCAGCGTAATTGTTACGTCTCCAGGAGCGGCGGGGTCTACGGGGCCGTACTGGGGAGCTAGCTGTGGTTGGGACACTAAAGGAACGGCATTCAGGTAGCCTCTGCTACCATGAAAGTGCTGCCCTGGGTCGTTGATGGTGCCGGAGGGCTCGGGGCCGGCAAGACCAGTGGGGCAGGCACGCGAGGAGTCGACCTGAACGCTGCTATTGGGGGTAGAACCGGAGACTCGGACACCAACGGAGGCAAGAGCAGCAACAACTGAAGCAAGATCCATGTTGAGTGTTATCTGGCAGAAAATCCCAGTCTATGAAGAAAATTGATGCGGATTATTCTAAATACATCTGAGTGTCCAAAACTGTCTGAAAAGATTTATATAAATCCAATTATGAAAAATGTTTGGCCGATCTGGCCCGCGAGCGCGCGTCAGCGGCAAATGGCGATTCCAGCTAAATGATCGGAACGCGGCGGATTTACGGGGAATGGACCGCGGAATCAGATCCGGCATCTCAGAAATATATAGGTCTGATCCTGAGACTGAGCTGCGAGGCGGCGATTCCGCCGAAGCAAAGAAAATGACCAAAATGTAGCCAATCTGGACAGAATGTCTGAAAATCTGAGCAGATGGGGCTAGCCGCACTTACACTGCCACTGCCCGGCGTCTGCGTCCCACTGTCTTGGTTGGTCGCTCGGCTGGCTGTGGCGGTCTTTTTCGGCGTCTGGAAGTCCTTCACGACTTCCACCCTTTTCTTCGCTTCGCACGTAGCGGATATTGCCTTGGATGTCTTCTCCAGGCGGCGCACTCGCTCTTGCAGACTCTCCACCTCCGACTTCAGGGTCCGGGTCTCCGCTACTGCATTCCTCGCCCACGCTATCATCTCTGCAGCCCAGGCCTTCAACTCCACCGTCTTGGTTGGTAGGATGGCGAGCTCCGAGCTTAACCGACTGGGACTGGGGTTGCGTGGATTTCCGGTGATCTCTCCTCCACGTTGGGGTACTGGTCGGTTCTCTGGCGCTTTCTGGAGCGCGGGTGGGCGCTCCCTCGACGCTTGACCACGGTCTGCGTGACCAGGGCTTGGACCTTGTCCTCGGTGGAGCGCTGATTGGCGCTCCGGCGTTCTCCAGGATGCTTGTTGACGATCCCACGCTGCTTGACGATGGTGCGCCTTGCGGAAGAGTTCTCTTGCGACGTCTGGGTGGCCGTCACGGTAATCCGGATTGCGGCTCGTACTGCCGCTCTTGGGACAGCCGGTGCTGCCGCCGTACTGGTTCCCACGGCCATAGGGTTGACGGCTGGAAGGGCCGTACCTCTGTTGCTCGAACGCGGGACTGCGGCTCCAACTTGGCCTTTGACTGGGACTCCAGTCTGACGCGTCGCTGTAGCTGTCCAGGTTGTAGCCGCCATTTTGCGGTCCCCACGTCCTGACGCCGCTGCTGTCGCTGCTGCTCATCCGGGACGCTGCGGAGGCACTTGCTGCCTCTCCTCTGGCCGCTCGCTGCGGCTGACGGCCACGTTGCGGTGATGACTGGCGCTGCGCTCAGCGCTTTCTGGTTTCAGCGCCTGTTAGCGCCGCTCCTTGGCGCTGCTGGGCGCTGCGGCCGGCGGCTGTCCGTGTTCAGGGTTGTTAGAACAGTTTTGAAGCGTTTTCGTGGACCCCTTGCAAAGCACCGCAATTTCTGCAAGAATCGAACATTTCGTGAGTCGGTTTAAGTTGCTTGGCCTGTTCTAAGGCGTTAGCCACAGGCCTTCCAAATCTACATGGATGCCTGTGAAAACACGGGAAAACAGTAAAAACTCGCGAATAATTACAAAATGGGGTACAACAGCGGAAATTTAGTATAAAAAAACTGATATTTTCACAGAGAGAAAAAATTTTTTTTAAGTGTTTGTCTCAGTATCTCCTCAGGCAAAAAAGGGGGCTGTAGCCTGAATAGAGTACCCCGAGAAAGACATGGTGAGGCGGTAGCGGGGAGGTCTCCCTATCGCTACCCGCTGTGGCTCGCACGCGCGCTGAATAGCGCAATTTATGACGTAAAATGGGATTACGAAGGCTACAGAACAACAGCGAGAATTGCCGTTTTTTATTGAAGCTTTAAGTACACTTTCTCAGCAACTAGGGTTATAACCCTAGCACCCCCATGAAGTTCACCCCTACCACTCAAGGGAGCGGGGGTATCATCCCTCATGGAGGTTATACCGAAATAAAGTAGGCACTTCATGCCTTGGGCCTTGTAGGTTAAGCCTAGTGGTCTCCCACCTCAGGACCCCTATACTCAAATGTTTCTACTACTTATTGTGGTTTTCAGATTGTAACTGTTTCTGAATTCAGTTGCTTGGCCAAGTCATTTCCTGTGTCTGGCCTACCTCCTATGCCCCAGATTCCTAACCAGCTCCATTTCATCCAAAAGAGTGCACATGAAGTGCTTGGTGCTATCCTGGAGGCCTGAGTCATGCCAGGTTTCACATAAAATCATTTGTATTGTTTAGAAAACCATTTGAGTTGCATATTTGATTCCTCATTTGTCTATATGCAGCCCCTCTTTGCTTACAATGCTTTGATTTGGACGAATACTATCACGATTCTGACTTTGATCCTGTTTGTGGTGTTTCTTGTTCGTGGACTTTACCTTTTTGCAGCTTTGGGGAAACATCTTTTGAAAAGCAATCAAGGTTTTCAATATCAACAACAAGCAAGGGACATCAGAAACTCTTTCTGGTAGCAGAGTGCAACACCCTCGCCAAGCTAAAGCACAAGAAATGCACAGCGTATTGAGCAATGTCACGTCCATCAGTTACACTGAGCGCCAAGACCCTGCCAGTCAGGTCCCAGCCAACGGCGGGGCCTGTAGCAGGACCTTCCAGGGCTATGTCCCTGAGCGGAAGAGATGATACAGTCGTTGTGAACACTACTGGCTGGCGCGGAGAGCACCAAGCAAGAGGGGCGGAAGAAAAATATATGAGAGAAGCTCCTGAGGGGCCTGTGTTAACCCAGGAACGCCTCAGAAGCCTCGAAGGGAGGGATCCGATGGCGGCTGCCCTCCTGTCTGTCGTATCTTCCTTACCTCCTTCTGAGGATGCCCCTGATCCTGAAGCCCAGGCCGCGATGGAGAAGGTCGTCACCGCCAAAGTGAAAGCCTGGAGAAAAGCGGGAAAGCAGGAGAAGGAGAAAGAACCGATGAAGGGGTATCCCATGTTCGGCACCACGTGGGGTGAGGGGTTCGAAGCACCTTATGGGGAAATATCCGCCACGACGTCCAATGACTCCTCGGAATGGGAGGTGGACTGGATATCTAGACAGCCTACCCCGTCATTGCCTTCGAGGCCAAGACCACCTTTGCCTCGTGGGGTGTGCCCCGAACCCGTGCGCGTGGAAAGAGGTTTACCTTCACGTATGGCTGCCCCTAAACTCGGTCTGGATGAGACCATGGAACTCTTTTCCCGGGTTCTGGGGGCTGGGGATGAAGATCCTGATTTGAGTGCACTGTCTGCAGCACTCAAGGCTAAACTGGGGCTGTCTGAACTGAAGAAGCCCCCCTCGACCATGTCCCCGGGTGTTGAACTCCTGACCCGGGGCGTGAAAAGCTGCAGAGGGATCCGCAGCACCCCCTTGGACACTTGTCCAAGCCCTTTCCATCCTCGTGTGAGGACTGTTCCTGTATGCACTATTGGGGATTCTACTGAGGCTGAGATGGAGGACTATGGGCTGGCTGCACTGGCGCCACTTGCCACTGTCTACCCCTCACCCCCCTCAGGTGGAAAAGGTGACACTGGTGTACCAGGTCGGGGAACGAAGGGCATCGCCACAGCGAACCTTCAGATCGAGCTCCCTGAGTTCGATCCTAAAAACTTGCCCAAATGGGCCGAAGAGTTTTCGGAGTTTCTACTCCTCACCGGACAGCAACATGCTAATGTCCGGACCAAGTGCACGCTCATCAAGAAGTCGTGCAAGAAAAAGTTCCTTCAGCAGCAGGTGAAAACTGCCATCAGGGAGAGATCCAGTTGGGGAGACTTCCTCAAAAGACTGGAACAAATGTACCCAGTCTACGAAACGGACCTGAGTGTCCGTACGGAGATACAGGAACTACCCCAACTTCCTGAGTTCGCCACAGCTGCCGGTATTTCTTAGTTCGTGGCGCAGCTGGAGGAGCTAATGGGGAGGATGAACCCCTCCTCATACGGGCCTACCGAGCCTCATATGAGGCTCGTGGGTAAAATTCCATCAGGACTTGGGAGAATTGTAAGGAGACGTCCGAGAGGAAATCCCGGACTCATTCCTACGATGAGTTGGTCGATCTTCTGATCGAACTCGCCATGGAGAGAGAAAACGACTCTCACATGGATAAATACCTGCGCAAACGTCTGCGGAGGGAGGCCCCTGCTGAAAAGCCTCAGGGAGGGAGGTCCCCACAACCCCACTCTAACCCTGGGAAGGGTAAGGGAGGGCAACTGAAGCATATGAAGGAGACCCCCCCCGCTAAAGGCAAGGGAGCCCCCAATTCTTTTTATTGCCAGCCTACGGACGACAAGGGGGGACCATGTCACGCCCCTGACTGCGATGGACGCAGCTCTTGTATGCTCCAGTTGCGGCGGACGCAGAAGACCAAGGATGGTCAGGAGGTCAAACACCAGGACCACTTCCGCTGCACCATCACGTGTGGCTACTGCGGCAAGAGGAGGCACTACGAGGATGAGTGCCACATAAAACGCCGCGAGTCGGAGAAATTAAAGAAGGCCGAGGAAGAACGGCGTAAGAACGCCCGTAAGCGGGGGGGGAGGCAGTACCCCTGGGGGAACTCCCGGTGGAGGTAACCCTGGAGGAGGGCAAGGAAACTCTGCACCCCCCACAGGTGGAAAACCAGGCCCCACCCCCAAGGGTGAGCAGCCTGGGGAGAAGCGAACCGTACCCTCCACCCCCAGCGCCGGTGGCGCTGACAAGGGAAACGAGAACGCCAAGAAGCGCCGCCTCAACTGGCACTCTAAGTGCCTGCAGGCGGCGGGCTTTGAAGTGAAATTCTGTGAAGGGGAATAGGGGGGCGGCTCCGAGGAAGAAGATTTGGTTTTCTGGATCACCGTCAAAATAGGTGATCAGGTTTACAAAGCGGTCTTGGACACGGGCGCCACGCTCTCAATCGTGGCCTGCAGATTGCTAAAACAAGCCAAGATCCGGAAAACCAAAACAGTAGCCATAAGGGTAGGGCATGGTCGGACCATCCATTCCCTGGGGGGGGTTGATGTGACTGTTTGTCTAGGCGATGAGGAGGTGACGCAGCACTGCAAAGTGCTTGACACCGACGCCTTTGACATTGTCATTGGCACTGATTTTCTGCGCTTCAACCCCCAGGTGAAGTTGCTGTCCTTGCAACGTCCCTACGCCCTTCACTGCAATTTTGGCAGTGGCCTATACTCTGTCCCTCTGGAGCTGTCAGGTCTAAAAGAATCCGGTCTACGTTACGTGAACCGGTCTTACAGAAATGAGAACTATCAGTTGGTGCGGCCTGTGTTGGAAAATGGACTGGCTGCCCTGCAGCTGGACCTGAATGAAATTCAGGTAGAACTGTTCGCGAGTAAAGAACAGCATCTGATGCAGCTCTACTGTTCGCGGAACCTAAACAATGCGTACCGCTTTTACTGGAAATCAATGGGGTTGTGCTACGCAAACCCCCCTTTCTCCCAGCTCGCCAAGGTGATTACCAAAATCGCCCTCGGAGGAGCGAGAGTGGTCCTGTGCACCCCCGACTGGGGTACCACAGGTGAACACGCCTGTTGGAGGCGCCTCTTGGACCGTATGACTGTGGGAAGGACTGAACTGCCCAACGGTCCCATCTACGTCCCTGAGGACTCTCAGGAGACCATGGCCGCCCCTGAATGGGGCAGTTTCCTATCCATCGTAGATGGTGCTCTAAACTCCGTGCCCGTGAGTGACCTTGATCAGGTTGTACTCAAGGAGTTGATGGCCGAAAAAAACGGCCTTACCCTCCATGATCTCAAGAAGAGGTCTGAGTACTCTTCGGTTACCACTACGAGTGGTGAGTGCCCTGATGAACCGGAGACACCAGCAGTCTCTACTCTGCTGGCTGATGCTGACGACCGCCTGAGCGATATCGCCAGTGTAATACCCCCGGTCGACCCGGAGGTTGTGACACTGAAGCATAGCGCTTTCCTAGCGCAGTTGCTCATGGAAGAGGTGGATCTCGGCGAGTCCGCCCCTGGTTGGTCTAATGATCACGCCATGTTCTCTATGAGGGCCACTGATGGCCCCTCAGGTCAGGTACCTGGCGCTGAACCCTCACCCAATAACATGCCCGTCTTTTGGTATGACGTGCAGGAACTACAGCAGGTCCTGTGGGCTAAGGCTGAGGGTATCGAGGGACGGACCCGCCTGGACCTCCTCAAGAGGACCTGGAAAACCTCTATTTGGTCCGAGGAGGATGATGAAGAGATGACTCTCCCCGATCCTGAGACCCCTCTGGTGTACTCCCTCCACTATGCCCAGGAACGCCAGGACTGGGAGGATGAGTTGCCCCCCGAAACGGTGGGGCGTATAAAAAAGCAGGAAGAAAGTTTTATAGTGGTTTCAACACTGTGTTTGTGCCTCTCCTGCTGCTTGCTGCTGGTGTAGAATTTCCTGCTGCTTTTTTTTGATGAATAAAATGTTTTGTTTGCTGAAATACAACCAATCCAGGATAGCCCAAGCCAGAGATAAGCAAGTAGAAGAGAATCAAGATCAAAGCGTGAAGGGCTGCAGTGTAAACAGTGAAAGATGAAAGAGTATTCACAGAAACTGCAACTCAAGGCACATCTGATTGCATATTCACAAAGATAGCTGAAATGTTTTGGAAAAAGAGTTCGAAAACTGCCCCATGGTCACTCAATCTCCATAGTGCCATCTCAGGAGATGTGCACTCTTTGTTTTGGGTCCCATATGTGCTGAGGTGGCAGGGCATGTGGCGATGAGGTCACTGCCATGTCACATGGGATCTTCCTACTTAGCTAGGCTGACCGGGAATTGAACCCAGGACCTCTCAAAAAGAGGTGCCCAGCCCCCTAGGGTGCATACCACTAGGACAGCTAAGAATTCATGAGAAAACATAGATAAATTCATAGGCTCTGCCCTGGATATGTCAGTTCTCAGTCGACTCAGGAAACGATGAATTGCCTCACATTGATAGGGGATTAAGGGGTCCACTCCATATCCTGATCGAGTGTTTTGTTCCATAGGTCAAAATGTGTTATCACCACTTTTGGTTGGGCCAATACTAAGATAGAAATGCCTGTGTGCTCAGTGCATCTCTAATACAACTAGAGTATGCCTCAAAGCATTGGAAAAGCACTTTTTCTCACTCCCGCCTTGTGCTGTGGTGGCCACCACTGTCGCATTTTCAGGAAAAAAGGATTTTTTCTTGGCCTTTCCTTGGTTTCCACATCTACTTTAAAATACCTATAGTTTCCCTCACACAGAAAAATGGACGCTCACCATGGCTGGCGCCTTTTTGCTGCTTTGTTCGTGACATTTCGTACAGAAGGCTCAGCGCTCATGGCGCTGCCGGGGTTGCTGTGGCTTGGTTGGGTTAGTTTGGGAGCACGCCAAAACATGTGCATGTGCATCCCTCCCTCCAAGACGCAGCGCGACATAAACCCAACGCAAGACACAATATACACACTCGCATGGGTTCTCGTAAACCTGCTGGCGACCTGTGACCTGTCTTAGGGCGAAGGGAGTCGTTAAAAAAATTAGATTGCCCCTTGATGGGGTCTTGGGTTCTGCTCAATCTCTCCAGGCTGCTGCGTTTCGGCCCAAACACGGCCTACTCAGCGAGGCTGCGCGTGGGTATCTGTACAGACAGGAATGAGAGAATTATGGACGAATCCACGCAAACGCGAGGCAACAACACCTAAATCCGTCAAATGACGGCCTAGAATTTTTCTAAGACAACACACCTGAGCAGAATCCAATTGTGCATCAGAAGCACATTTTTATAAAAATTATAGTCATCTCTCGATTTTTTAAATCAAGAAATTCCTACGCATAAAAAGGCGGCGCGCAGGAGCGGCTCCTAGCGAAGCACCGGAAAATATAGAAATAATGAGATTATAAACGCATGTCTTACGTAGACTGGAAAATGACGAGACACACATTAATAAATAAACATACAGATTCCACCCACACTGACAGAAGGATCAAAAATCCAAGAATTCGAAAATCAACGAAAAGGAGTTCGTGATTGGGGTTCAGATTGGCAGGTTTGCCAAAGCCGGATCGTACACTCGTGCATGCTCGTGCATTCACACAAGCGTTAAAGGGTAGGCCACGCGAAATGTGCACGGTAAACCTTGTTTAGGTTACCCAGGGGCTTCTTGGTACGTTCTTTAAGAGAACCTGAGGAGTCTCTTAACGCTTGCTTGCTTGACAGGGCGTGTTTGAGGACAGTGTATTATAGGTCACACTGAGAAGCGTAGAATACGTGGAGTGTGGCTGGGTTCCTCAGTCGCAAACACCCCTTCAGTGGCCTTTGCCTTGCAGGTGGGCAGGTAGGGTGATTGGTGCAGCAGCATACCATTTTTTTCTAGCCCTGCTAAACAAGGGCGCTGATCACACAACTAATTGACTGCACCTCCGCCAGGAGTGGCGAGGGCAGTTCAACTCCATCGACATCCACGCTGTGCACGCATCAAGAGCACCTCTTCCCACCAAGCCCTAGCAGGGAAAACGCGTTGTGGCGTCCCCTGTTAGGCCACAGTAGCTTAGCAGCGCTGTGTTCTCTTGTCTTCTTCACAGGAGGGTCATTAGGACTGACGACTTGAACTCCAACAACACCCAGTAGAGCGTGTGTGTAGGAGTGGTAGTCCTGAGAGGGGGCTTGAGCCAGTTGCAGAAGTGCTCGCCCACCAGGATGGTGCCACTGTAGGTAGGGTGTGTAGTGTAGTGGTGTCTCCTGTCCCGCATGCTTTTCCTCGTGGGCAGGGGGGTGCGTTAGCTTTTGGCCTTTACCAAAAATGGGCGTCTTGTATGCCCTTAGCACACTTGACCACCCCTCCCCTCTAGTAGGTAGGGCTTTTGCCGTCTTTCCCTTAGCGCACGCAAACTGCACCCCCCTTTTGGAAGAGAAGGACCTAAAAAATGACCGCCTGAAAAACTATTGTTTTTGGACAGTTGCAACACACATGACCCAGATACCAACGAAAAAAAACAATTTTACCCAATTTGCTGCTTGTTTCCACTTTTTGTTTTTTAAAATAAACTATTATTTTGTCTGATTTGAAGGGTGTGTTTTACCAATCTTGTCGTTTTTGTATTTCAAAACCTAACTGGTGTGTGCCTGTTCGGGAGCTCATTTTCAAAAATGACATTCTGCAGGTCTCCAGTTGCACCTATGTTTGTCATGCGAAATAAATTGCTTTTTTATGTCCCTGAGTGCGCGAGGCCTCGCGCACTCAAGGTCATGGAAACAATTGTGTAAGAAGGGAACAAAAACAAGACAGGAAGCACACAACATACAAACACTGAAATAAAAGCTCGGCAAAAAGTACAAGCCCTTAAGGGCATATAATTGCATTCGCGTCGAAGGCGAGTGCGGAAGGCCTCGCGCACACATGACTGCAAAAACCAGGAGACAAACTTGGGTTAATGGTCGCTGACTTCTTCTTCGGTCCAGCAACCTTAGACAACCTTGAACCCAGGCTTCTTGCCACCGCACTTGTCCCACTTGGAGAGGCAACGGTACCACGAGACGGCTGGGCACCAGAAGGCGAGGGCGGCTTGAACTCTGCAGTAGCAGTGGCTGCAGTCTTCGCTTTCTTCTTTGGCTGTTCCTTACCAGTTGCGGGGCTTGCATCGAAGTGAGCAGCAGCTGCCCGCTTGCGCTTCTGCTGGGTCTCCAGTACTTGCTCCGGATCCTCTTCTTCCTCCTCCTCGTCGGTATCATCGACGTCTGATTCCGTGGGCTTGTCCGATTCCTTCTCGTTTCCTTTTGCCTGCTTCTTGCTACTCGAGGGGGTTCCTTTTCCGGCTGCAGTACAGTGAGTTGGTATAACTTTGGCAGTCTTCTTCACCTTGGCTTGCATTCACAAAGTAGGTGCAGGCGCAACAGGCTCAGTGTCGTCAGCGGGGGCCTCAGTCACGACATCTTCGTGGACGGCCTCTGCAGCATGCACCTGCTGGTGCCCTTCATGCCCTCGGTTGCTGTCCAAAACCCACAGTGGAATGCCACGCTGAAGCCACTCTTCTTGAGTATCTCAAGGTGCAGCTGTTGCTCCCTGCTCCGTCTGATCAGCCTCCAACGTGTACCGCATGATGATTGCGTGCTGCAGAGCACCTCCAACGGCATTCCCAAGGTCCTTTTGCTTGATCGTTGACACAGCCAAAAACGCCACTTTAGTACGGAGGTCGGACATCGCAATTTTTGCGGCCATGGCAGGCGTGTCGTCCACAACAACCACTGCATGAGAATACCCACTGCCCAAAAGATATTTGTCCAGGTACCACAGCACGTGAATCAGAGGCATGAAACAACCAAGGTTCTTGTTCTGCATCTCTTCGAAATGTCCAGCGGAATACGACACATAGTTCGGCAACTGTAAATGTGATGTATAAAGACGAATAACGGCGGCAGCAGTGCGCGAGGCCTCGCGCACACAACGGCATCGTAACAGGCGAAAGAAGCAGATATACCTGCTTATCCCAGCGACTCGTCGTTCCGTTCAGTGCTCGTCGAACTGATACGTACTGCTGGTCACGGGACCCGATAACCAAGAGTATACCGGCAACCGAACATGGTAGAATGGCACTGTGGTTGGATCCTTGTCCTTCTCCATACGCCAGAGCCTCTGGATGTCGCGGCCAATACGGTGCACAAGATCAGCCTCGCCATAGATAATGAGGTCTTTCCGCAGCATCATCACATCGAACAGCCACTTCGGAACAAATCCTGCAGCGTCATATTCAACGAAAAGGTCAGCGTTGATGACCCACAATGGGTACTGCAGATCCCGGAAACGGGCTGGCGGTGTCTCTTCAATATCCTGAATACGGCACGCCGTCAAAGAGAATTTGCTCCCTTGCTCGTCCTGCTTGGAGACATTGATCACATCGCCAGTACTCAGCTGTGTCTGTGACGCTGCCAATGATGGTGCCTCAGTCTTCCTTTGCAGTTGTTTCCGCACGGCCAGCGTCTGTGGTAATGGAGGTGCGGCCTTGTCCCCACTCCGCCACAGAGGTGCATTGAGCAACGTCTTCCATTTTGGCCACGGCGACCGATACCTCGTACTTATATCCGGCCAGTAACCCCAATTTCCCAGCCCAATTTTCAGTTGCTGCGTGCCCAGTGCTGCGACTTCCACTCGGATCTTCGCATCGGCAGCTGTACAGATGTGAAAACGGTGGTTGAGTGCGCGAGCCCTTGCGCACTGAAGCTGCGACACTGACGCATACCTGCCTTCTGGTTGACATACTGCTTATTGTCCGGATGGTCAAGATGAAAAGTAACCCATTGATCCATAATCTGTGCGTCAATGTAGTTCTGGGTGGTGCGTAAGGTCGAGTCCTTCGGGTTCATGTGCGCACAGACTTTCCGCAATAAGCTCGGTAGATGCAGCCCCTCCAGCTTCTTGAAGGCATTCTTTGTAACTTCATCTTTCCTGCTCTTATTCTCGAGGTTCTTCATGCCAGTAACCGCCTCACGACCGCAGTAATACGCCAGGGAGAATATGTCCCTCCTGTTCTTGAATGTCGAGTCCTGCGAGGGAAAACAATGCCATGGAGTGCGCGAGGCCTCGCGCATTATAACCGTGCGATACACGAATACATACTGTGTGTCCTGCTTCCTCCAAAGCCTCGGGTGCAAGAAACGCAGAG
Organism: Eutreptiella sp. 'Long Island Sound 2002'; assembly: GCA_964036045.1. Classification (NCBI taxonomy): domain Eukaryota; phylum Euglenozoa; class Euglenophyceae; order Eutreptiales; family Eutreptiaceae; genus Eutreptiella; species Eutreptiella sp. 'Long Island Sound 2002'. The sequence continues at coordinate 63,272,354 of OZ038388.1, read as the reverse complement.
TTGACGGCGGCCTGGACAACAGCAGTCTTGAACCGCTCGAAATCTTGTGGTTCTTTTTCCCGCTTCTGGTTCTCAATGTACAACAACATGTTGTCCAGCGCCTCGGACAGCGGAATCCACGTCACAGACTGGCTGCCAGCTTGTTGCAATCCTGCAACCTTGGCCCGGATCCTCCAAGGTGTTTCGTACTTCAGAATGTCAACGTAGCAAAACTCCTGCCAGTCCTCCAATTCTTTGCCTTCTGCGGGACGCAGTTCCTGAATCTTTTTGCATGTTTCTGTGCCATGCTGACCATTCAGAACGTAAAGTGAGCCATCTGCAAAGCAAACCATGTACCGAAGCAAAGAGAAGAAACGTCTTCGATCGAACGCGAAGCGAGTAATACCACTATCCTCCCACGCCGTTACGCGCAAGGGTCCAGCTGGTGGCAGTGCTTGGTATCCCGTCACTTTCCTGGCAACATCGTCATAGTTGATGGATCGGATCTGTCCGCGCTCCTTGGTCTTGTCAACTCTCAAATCAGCAATCTTTACCTTCACGGCTTTACCATTCTCCTGCCGCAACCACTGTTGCACGTCGACTGTGAGCTTCATCTCCGGTATTGGCTTCTTCTCACCCTTCTTCTTGCCTCCTTTCTTCGGCATGTCCCCTTGGTCGGTCCCTGGTGACGACTCCATGGCCTCTGTGTCTGGTGCTGGACGTTCTGGCGAACCTGGTTCACTCATGATGCCAAAAGATACCTAAAAAGGGCAAATGGCACGACTTGAAACACGGTCATTTGAACTCTGAAATCAGTCGAAACGGTGTTTTGCAGGTCATTTTCGCACATCTGTTCCACAACTATCTGTGGTGTGACTTAATCTAAGGCACTTAGCGAACTACTCAGTGCGCGAGGCCTCGCGCAGTCACATCGCATTACATACCTGTTTTTCGCAACGTTTAGTGCGCGAGGCCTCGCGCACTGCGGGCGTCTGTTACCGCAAGCGTTGCCGCACGTTGCGTGTTGCTGCTTCCTGTCTGTCGGCATCCATATCTGTTCTCCGCCCCACAACAGCATCCAGTTTCCGTTTCAGTTGGTTGGTGGGATTTGTTTTCTAGTCAATGAGGGCATCCAGTACGCTGTGACCAAGTAGCCGGTAGTGGTCGTAACCAAGGGGTTGTGTAGGTGAGGGTGGAAATCTCGGTAACCTCCGCGGCCACGAAGTTGCAACGGTGCTGACTCTGGCCGACTCGCATTCCACATACGCCATGCAAATTTGGTCCGTCGCCAAAGGTCTTGTCAGTCGTTGTCGCATTCTGTGTACCAGGTTCTTGGGAACGTTTTGCAACCCCACGTGTTTGCCACCAGGACCAACCTTTAGTAACAATTAATGGTTTTCGACCTCCTCAACAGTAACAGAACCCGTGTTTCTCGCCTTGTCCCGCACCAACTTGCTCAACATCCCTTCTCCAAACTCCTCTGAGTGTGCCTGACCGTGCAAATCCTGGTGCCACTTGCTGTTGTACAGCAATGTGCACATGATCGTGCGTTCGTACTTCAGTACGGTGTCACACGGTCCTCGACGCAGCCTCCTCAACCGACACAAACTCAACTGCAACACCTCCTGGGCTCGTGACCCTGTTCCGTTGTTTTCCCCTGACCAGTTGCATTCCCATACCACGTGGTCCAAGTACAACAACAACGGGCACCATTCCGACAACGAATGCAAGACTGCGTTTGCCACTGCTGCCCTGTTGGCATGCGCAGTGTCACGACCACTGATCGCGGTTGCAGCTTGTGCCTTGCGCCGATACGGGCGTAGTATTCGGGGGGTGGCAAGCATCAGCGCAGCAATAGTTTTTTCCATAACTATCAGTTTGGGGTATGATAGTATGGTGAAACCAGGTCGTAGCAGACCTTTCCGTAGGTAGGTTAGAATGGGCCAGAACACCCGAAAAGTATGAGTAACAACGAACTTGTAGGCATGCCAGACACCGTAAACTACAGGCAGGTAACGCAGGTACGCACGCATTTTCCATCGTTGGTTCTTGGCACCGTACAACAACTTTAGTATCCTGTAGTGTATGTTTTTGTCAACCAACAGCGGTAAAACTCTGTTTGTCTGTTGCGCTACGTCCTTTGCAAAGTGTAACAAGTTTAACAGACCAACACCACCAGTTACCTTTTCTTTTGACAGGGCAAACGGGCGCCACACCGGTGCCTGCACGGTCGTTGCATCCCTCCTCACATCCAACGGTGCTCTCACGTTTCCGGTGTCTGGTGTACACCCATCTGCATACCCCATGTCACGCGAAGTCTGGGGGATTCTTCGTTCACGTTGTTGCAGAGCCCTTGCCACTGTCGTTATCCGCACTGCCAGGTCCTCAACGGCTGGATGTCCTGCCCAATACGTGGGCCTCTGCTTCAGTTGAAGTACTGCCATTGCAGTACAGTTTTGTGACCGGTCACTTTCGTCTGGGTGTGTCGTGTATTGTGCCCGGTACCAGTTGTCTATCCACAGCACGCAACACGACGAGAGCACCAGTGACCACGTTGCTTTAAGTGCTGCTGCTGCCTGTTCGTCCACTGTATCTGCGGCAGCGTCTGCTTGCCCAAGTCGTACTTTTGTTCGTCTTTCTGTTTGTGTTAGGTACCCTGTTTTGTTTCCTGGTTTTTTCCCGTTTGGTACTGCCCGTTGACGCATCAACAGGTACAGGTTCCAGCCCTCCTGCCGCAAAATGCGCACCCAGCGCTTGTCCTCCTGCCTTTTAGCTGCTGGTAAACTGTGGCGCGTTCTTTTGTTGAACCTGAGTCGCTGTGCAAATGTTAACACCAGTTGCGCCGCCAGGTCGTTTCGTTTGAGTCCTTTCCACAGGTCGTCTGCTGTTTGGTATGCTGGTTCTGCCGCGCATGCCTCTCGTAGTGCTGCTGCTCCTTTGCTTACTTCTGCTATCATCTGATGCATTACGGATTTTCTGCCTCGAAGTTGCATTTTGCGTCTTTCTCTGTGGAATTAGATTTACGCACATATTTTGGTTATCATTTCGCACAGCGACCTCACAAAACAATGTGTTTCAAAACATCTGGCCTTTTCCTGTCGTCATTTCTGGTGCGCGTGCTGCCGCCACAGATTGTATTTGGTGTCTGCGTGCAGTCCGTTCCCAGTAACCGAAAACCGTTTTTGCAACCACAATTTCCTATTCTGTTTCCTTTTGTAAACCCAGTTGGAAAAAAAAACCATATCTATCGGGCAGCGAAGCCTACGGCCGCTATTAGAATCGGACACGTCTGCCATTGAGTGGCTGTTGGAAAAAAGCAAATCATTCCCCTGATCCCCTGAAAAATATGACGAAGGTTACCGATGTATAATCGACTGTCACAGGTGGTAGCCGTGAAAGGGAATGTGAATACCGGCGTGCCTGACCTGACCTGCCTGCTTTTTCATTTTCTTCCGTCGTTTGAGTGCGCGAGGCCTACACACACATACACCCGAAAAATCAAATGTGTTTGTCCGTCTGGTACCGTACCTACAATTGTACGCGTTATTTCCATTCTGCAAATTCAATACATAACGTGACCTGAGTGCGCGAGGCCTCGCGCACTCAGGGTGCCTAAATTTGTATTTTATTTTCACTTTACAGTATATGTGTTTCCCCTAACATGGGAAGTCCGACAGTCCTACACTTCCAATGCTCTGTGGGCAACACAGTCCTACTTTTAATACCATGTACCGAGCTACGTATTTCCGCAAATGCCAGTCCTACCAGGTGTTTGGGTTTCGTGATAAACTCTATTTTGAACATCTTGAGTGCGCGAGGCCTCGCGCACTCAGAACGACAGAGAAATGTAAAAAACGTCGCATTGAGGAGCGCGGAGTTGCACTACACTAAAAAAGCAATTTATTTCCCTACGTCTAAAATCACGTTCATCAAACATCCAAAAAAATAGTTTTTTTGCCCTGTTGCGAACCGGTCTTTTTCTGCGCGTTCGGCGCGCAAAACAGGGTGCAGTTTGCGTGGGCTAAGTTTCCCCAAGGATAGGCGCCAGCACAGAAATTGGGCACCATAGGGGTGGTACCAGTACCTGACTAGGACCTTCGGTCCAACATCAGCGAAGCCCGGTCTCCGGCAGCCACGCCCGGGAGGGAATCGAGACACACACAGACATACGTAGCACACTTAGGGGTAAGGTTCAGTCCCTAGCTTTAGTCTTGAAGGCAAGCGTCTCAGCGAGCCTCAGCAACTCACCAAGGTTGTTCTGGGACAAGTAGTCAACCAGAACTGAGTTTGGGCGTCCCTCAGGTAGAACAAACACAGAGAAGGGCTCCCAGGTGGCCTCTTTGACTCCAAACCCTTCCCAGAGGGTGAGGAAGCGCCAACCCTGGCGATAGCGGTGGCGTAGGACAGACTTCACCAGGTAGAAGCCCTCCTTAGCCATCTCCTCGGCGTTCATGTCGGGGAGTTCCCCTTCAACTTCCATAGGGCTGGCAGCCCCTTGCAGGTCTAGGGCGGCAATTTGCTCGTCGTTCAGCTCCCACTCCTCCCCACAGAGGTCTTCAGGATCATAGTAGCGCTTCAGGTGTTGAGCAGCGCACACCAGGGTCCCCCCTAGACGGGGAGAACACCGCACGGTGATACGGTGTCCATCCACTGATAGAATCTTGTACGGCCCGAAGTATGGGTCATCGCTGGTAGAGCGTGGCCAGGCGGGTAGTCGACTGTGGTGCACCAGCACCCAGTCCCCCTGTTGGTAGGTGGCCGGTACTCGGTGCTTGTTCTTCTTGTTCCACTGACGCTCCCTCACTCTCTGGAGCATAGCCTTTGCCTTTTCCACCTTCGCTTGTTGCTCTTGGACCCATTCACCCACAGAAGAATGGGTGTCCTCTGGATAGGGGGCATGTAGGAACCATGCCGGGCGCCCTAGGAATAGCTCATGGGGCGAGTAGCCAGTAGCTGAACTCTCTTGGGAGTTCTTCATCAAGGATATGACGGGGAGTAGTCTCACCCAGTCTGTGGTGCGTTCAGTTTTGCAACATATCCTTACATTCTCCTTGAGGACAAGCATCTGTCGCTCACACAGGGGGTTGCTCGTGTGCGAGTAGGGGATCCCTGTAGACACCTGGACATTGAGGGATCTCAGGACCCTCTTGTACGAACCGGTATCTGAGCGTACTCGTACGTCCTCATCAGAGTTGATCTCCTTGGGCGCCCCATAGACACAAAACCACTCCTCCAGGAGTATCTTGATAGTCTCCTCCCCGGTAATGTGCTTGGTACATGGCAACACCCTGGTAAACCTGGTCAACCCACAGGTTACCACGAGGGCAAAGTCATACCCCCCAAACTTCGGCATCTCCGTGTAGTCCACGTAAAGAACACTGTTAGCACAGTGAGGGATGGGCAGGGTCGAGTAGAGAACTCTGTCCCTGATATCCCCTGGTTTGCAGGACCTGCAGGGGCACTTGTCCACGATAGGCTGGAGGGTTTTCCGCAGTTGGTCGTCAGTCCACGTAGTTTGGAACCACTGCTTGAACAGCCTCAGGGTACGGGCAGCACCCACATGACCGCTGGACTCATGGGTCCACTTCAGCAGCGCTGGGAGTCTGTCACTAGGCACCACGATACGGTCCTCGTGCCAGAGGTAGCTCTTGTCCCTCTTCCACTGGTCTTGGCTGACCAGGAGGAGTTCAAGGCGTTTCTCCAGGCGCTTGTAGATATCCTCAAACTCCTTCAGGTACTCCGATTGTTGGAGTCCATCCAGGGGGCGTATCATTGTCATGTTGAGGTCCAAGTGGACGCCCATACAGCTGAACGCCTGATTAGCCAGCGCTTCAGACCGGGCACCAATCAGGGCGTCGAAGTTGTTGCGGCTGATGTAGTCTGCAGACTCGTTCTTCACTCCCTGGATATGGTGTACCGTCAGCCGTAGTTGACTGAGGTAGGTCCACCAGCGCCGTAGCTTGGCCTTCTCAGATGGGGGGCCCTTCTGGAAACTGTGGACCGGTTCTTGGTCGCACAGCCAGACCACAGGGTTACTCCCCAACAGTCGTGCTTGAGAGGATAGCACTAGCATACCCGCGAGCAATTCCTGCTCACAAGTGGAGTAGTTCCCCCTGGCCTGGTTCCATTTCCAGTTCCAGTGGCCCAGAGGTACTAGGACCCACTCGTCGTCAGGGTAGCTGTGCTTGAGGGTTCCATCTCGGTTGAGACCTTCCGTCCCCCATTGGGAAAAAGCCGAGTCGAACTCCTCCTTCTCTAGTGCTTGCCATTGGAACAATGTTCCACCACCGCCCACATTGCTGGCGTCGGTCACCAGGATAATCTCCCCTTGTGCCCTAGGCACGCCCAAGCACTTAGCGTTGGCCGCCTTGTCTTTGAGCTCGTCAAACACTTGTTGCTCTTGTGGGCCCCAGCGCCAAGTAGTACTCTTCTTGATCAAGTCCGTCAGAATGGCGCTGGTGTAGGTGAAGTTCTTGATATGGCGGCGGTAGAAGTTGCACGCCCGAATGAAACTGCGTACATCATGAAGTCCTTTCTTGGGGTCTTCGTGCCGTACCTTAGCATCCATCAGGGGTTTGGCCTTAGAGGCCGCTGGGGTCCACCACCCATAGCCAACGTCGAACCCCAGGTACTGCATGGTCTCCTGCATGAACTCACACTTCTCCAGCTTGAGTCGTGTGTGGTTCTCCTGGCAGACTGCAAAGAACTCACCCAAGAGGATTAGGTGGTCCTCCTGGGTATTGGTCCCGAGGCATACATCGTCGATGTGAGCTTCGATCTGGGCCCCATGGGATATAAGTTCCTGCACCTTAGGTCTCCTTCGTAGGATGGACAAGATCTTGTTCATCAGCTCTTGGAATAGAGCGGGTGCGTTGGCCACGCCACCACCTAGGATTTTATGAGGTCCAATTATCCCCTAACTCATTGACACACAAGTTGAGGGTCTCAATGTGTGTCTCAACTTAACCACAACCTCAGTTTGACAATTTGAGGAGCACCTTGACTATAAGAAACTGGGTTGATGCGCAGTAACGCTGCCATAGACTGTCAAAATCAATTCAAAACTCAAATTCCAATTTTTCGCGTGTCATCTTGGCCCAATCAGCATGGTTTGTGTTTCATTTCACGTTAATTCAGGACAGCAACCAACCGCCCGCACTGGTAGCGTCGCCGCGGGCACCTGGAGAAATGAAGATTGAGACTCCAATGGAGTCTTTTTACGCCTTTTGAAACATGTCAAAAAGAAAAGTATGTTTGCAATAATTTTTCCTTCGCAACTGGCATTTTCTGGACCGTCATTTACGCTGCGTTCCACTCATCTCAGCGACCTGACAGTGACAATGACAGTGTGCTGGACGATCCCGAGCGTGAACAGAGTCAGAGTCTAGGCCGGGTCATGGCCGAAGGTGTGTGAGTGAACGGACATGCGCTCTGTTGTGAACGGCGGCAGTCACAAATATATTTGATGTAGGTAAGTCTCCATGCAAGTCAAGCGCATCAACGACCGGAAGGTACATCTATCGCATTGAAGAGGGCGGTGCTCGCCTTGGCTTTCAGATTGAGGCAGACACCTCCCACCTGGTTGCAATGATTGCAGTAGGCCCGAAAAAACCACTGACCTTTCACTCTTATGCCACTGGTACCAAGGATACAAAGGTTCTCGAGGGCCACTACCTCTTCCAAACCATGCGACCGTTTGATACATTCCAGTGCATCCCGAATGCCAGAGGGCACATATACCTGTTCTTCTTTGACTGTGAAGAGAATATGAAGCTTGTATGCCACACAAACACTTTCAGGGACTCTTTGAACCCAAGTGACCGCGGTCCAACTTTGGATGCGCTCAGGCGAGTTGAGCGCAAGCTGGACGCTATAATGGAGCACCTGGGTATTGAACAGTGAAGTGAACAGTGAGCAGAGTGGTGCCCGCGTGCATTTGCTTTGATGATACATTTTTGAAACGCATCTTTTTCTGAGGTTAAGTTGAGAGTCACGTTGAGACACTCAACTTGTGTCTCAATGTTTGGGCAAGATTCACTGCAAAACATTGGAATTTGAGCTCGAAATTGATTTTCACAGTCTATGGCAGGGTTACTGCACATCACCCCATTTCTTTTTCAATACTTATAGTCAAGGTGCACCACAAATTGTCAAAACTCAAGTTGTGGTTAAGTTGAGACACACGTTGAGACACTCAACTTGTGTGTCAATGAGTTTCGGGATAATTGAACCCCATAAAATCCTAGGTGAACGGCATGACCTTCCACTTGAACACCCTTCCCTGAGGGGTGATGAAGGCCGGTAGCTTCTGAGCGTTGGGCGTCAGGTCCACTTGCCAGAATCCGCTCCTCTTGTCCATCTTGGTCTTGTAGCGAGGTAGGTAGGTAGGTATCTTCGGGAGCTCGGGATGCCTCCTTTGACATTGCAGGAAGAAGGTCTTACCAAGGGGACGTCCTGTCCCTCCCACTGCCCTATGTCAGGTGCCTCTTGAGCCGCTCCCGCATGTGCTTGGGAAGGCATTGTCGCGGCCACCCGGTCCATGTGTCCCAGGTGGGAGGGTGTCCCCACATGTGTCCATGGGTAGGGCCACATGCCCCCTCCTTTGGGCGGCAGCTCTGGGGGGCTGCCCAGCCGTGTGGAGTATCTCTCACCACAAGGGGTATTGCTCCCGCTTGTCTACGGTACGACCGCCTCACCCTTGTGGCTTGAGTTGCGGGGCCACTCTGCTTGGCAGGTGACCCCCTCCTGGACTGTGTACCGGCTCGCCTGTCACCGGTTGCTTCCATGGCTCCGGGTGACGTTTGCCATGGTCCCTGATGCAGCCTGGCCGGGCTCGGACCAGTGGCTTTGGAGTACCGCTCCTGCCACTGGCCCGGTGGGTCGGCTGGGTCGCCCCAGTGCGTCCGACCCATGGGGTATTGGTTCTTTCCTGTCCCTCGGCCGCCCTACGTGTGTGCAGTGTCCTGGGCCGTTGGGCTCCTGTTCACTGGTGTGCCCGCGCGGTTTGCTGTGGTGCGTCTGCGGTGTCCTGGGCCAGCTGGCTCCTGTTCACCGGTGTGCTCGCTCGGTGTGTTGTGTTGCATGTGTGGTGTCCTGGGCCCCTGGGCTCCTGTTCACCGGTGTGCGTGCTGTGTGCGGTGCGCGTGTGCCATGGGTGGTTGTGTCCCTCTTCCTCCCCCCCTAATTTTCGTTTTTTTTTTTTACTTGTTTTTTGTTTTTGTTTTTTTTTTCTTTTACCTGTTTTTTTTTTTTTTTGAAAAAAGAAAAAGAAAAAACAAAAAAGAGGAAAACAGAGGCGCGCGTACACTGCAGGCACAGGCATGGGCAGCTGGTGCGGCGGTGCTATAGCGTTGTGTTCTCTGGCGTGTGTCGTCGGTGCTGTGGCGGCGGTCGCGCCCCAGGGGTGCGGCTCGCGTGTCCTGATGTACATGGGTATGGGTCAGGGTGGGTTTGGTTAGGTGTCTCTTTGCTTCTGGTGCTGGCTGGTTAGGCGGCTGTGTGGGCTGTGGCTGTGGGCTGTGTCTACGCATTTCCCTCAGCGGGCCTGGTTTGGAGTCAAGGGTTGACGGTTTCGGGATGTGGCTCGGGTTTGATTTGTGTTGGGGCTTCGGCTCGGTTAGGCTTGGGTCAGGGTGGGTTTGGTGAGGTGTCTCTTTGCTTCTGGAGCTGGCTGGTTAGGCAGTTGTGTGGGCTGTGGGTGTTGGCTGTGGTTACGTTGTTCCCTCGGCGGGTTTGGTTAGGAGTCAAGGGTTAGCGGTTTCGGGGTGTGGCTCGGGTTTGATTTGTGCTTGAGTTCTGGCTCGGTTAGGCGGCTGCGCGGGGCCGGGCGTGTGGGTAGCGGCGTCCACGGGGTCGTGCGCCCGAGGCGAGTGCGGGGTGGTGCGTGCGGTCCGGCCGTTGGCCGGTGGCCTCACTGGGAGTCCCACACGGAGGGGTCGACGGGCGTGCCGGGGGCGTACGCAGCGTGCAGGTTGGGCAGCAGCGGGCGCATGTGCAGGGCGTCGGCGTGCCCGATGGGGACCTCACTGAGGACCGAGGGGTTGGCGGCAAGCAGTATGCGATGCCCGTGAGGGGTGGTGGCGAGGAGCGGGAGGATGTCCGCGGCCCGCGACGTGGGGGCGAACACGGCGTGGGTCGGGTGCGGCCCCGGGAGCGGTGCTGGGGGGAGCGGGACCACAGGACGGCGGTCTACTGTGAGGTGCCAAGTGGCGTGATGGTGGAGAAGCCGGACTAGGGCGATGCTGTGGCGCAGTGTGTGGGGCTGGGTGCTGGGCGGCGTGGGGACGTGCGGCGGGAGGGGGGGGGGGCGGGGCGGTGGCGTGGGAGGGGGCACGGCGGAGGAGTGACGTCAGTGACGTGTGTGTCGTGCTGAGGGTGGAGGGGAGCCCACGGTATCGGGCCCGGGTTCGGCGCCTTTGAGCGTAGTGGTGCTCGTTGTCGTGTGCGTTGGCTTCTTTCGGCGTCCGGTTCGTTTGGTGACTTCCGGGCGGGGCCTGGCGTGGCGCCCCGTGGTGGTGGTGTGCTGGGTAACGGGGTTAGATGGCGGCGCCGCTGGCCGGGGGGTCAGGCGCGTCGTGTTGTGTGGCGCGCAGGGCTCCTGGGGTGTTGTGGGTGTCGCTTGTGTCGGTGCGCCGACGCTTGTGGGGTGGTGAGGGGGTGTGTGCGTGCGGGGCTGGGCTTTGGGTGATGTCCCACAGGCGGATGCCGTCTCGCCGCGCTTTCTGGAGGGTCTCCCGCAGGCGCCTGAGGACGTACGGGTGGTCCTGGGGCGCGGGGAAGTTGCGGGGGTGGACTCCCAGGGGGTGGAGCGCATCGGCCAGCATGGCTTCCCATGCGGCCTGCGGCATCCACTCCCCCGCCGGCCGGAGGCGGCAGTTCTCCACCGACCCCTTGCGGGGCCGATGGACCAGGCCCTCGAGGGAGGGCTCTCCCCGGGCCCACTTCCGCAGCTCCCAGAGCTGCGTGTGGGTCCAGCGCTGCCACCACTGTTCCTGGGCGGGCCTGCGGTCTTGGGCGGAGGAGTGGGCGTGGGTGGGTGTGACGGGGTCGTGGAAACCGCCGGCGGTGGCGGGTCTGGGGGATTCCTCGTAGTCCTGTTCTGTGGGGGTGCGTGGGGAGTGGGGGTGCACGCGGATGTGGACCCGCGGGTGTGCGCGTACGGTCTCCGCCTCGGGGTTGGGCGGGGATTCGCGGCGGCGGCGGTAGTGGGGCATGCGTTGCATGTGGGCTGTCATCGGGGGCCGGTAGGGGGGCGGGGGCGCTGCTGGTGGACCCTGGAGCGGTCCGTGGGCCTGGGGTGCGGGCTTTGGGAGGTGGTGGGACGAGGCGCGTCGCGCTTCGGCCGCGGCGCGCTCCGCCATGAAGGTGGTGGCGGTGGCGTCGGTGACGGTGGGGGGGCGCCGCGCTGGGCGCTGCTGCCTTCGGGCCTGGGACGGCTGGGGCCGGATGTCGTAGAGGACATCCTCGGGGGGCCGGGCTCGAGCTGCCGTCGTGGCGCCGGGTTTGGGCTTGGGTTTGGGCTTGGCTGCGGGTCGCCGTTTGGCGGCGGCCTTGGGCTTCGGCTGGGTCGTGGGCGTGGGCTTCGCCGGGGCGTGGGCTTTGGCGGCGGCGGGGCTGGTCGCGGTGGGGGCGGGTTTGGAGGCCGGTTTGGGAGGTGTCCCCCGCGGCCTGGGGGGTGGAGTGCTGGACGAGGACGTGGTGGTGGTGGTGGATGAGGTGGTCGTGGTGGTGGAGGTTGTGGAGTCGGAGGCGGAGGAGAGGGCCGCGGGAGACGGCGGAGGGTCCCGGGCCTCGGGGGCGGGCGTATGATGCTGGGTCCTGCTGGGTTGGCCTTGGCCGGTCGGTTGGTCTTGGCGGTCTGACATAGTGTTTCTTTCCTGCAGGGCGGCGTGGCTGGTCCATTTTGGTCTTGTAGCGACAGGGGGCTATATTCTCCAGGGTAGACTCCATATTGGGAATGGACCCTGAGTGGTTCAACGTTTTCTTGTTCAGCTCTCCGTAGTCCACTACCAGCCGTTTAGCTGTAGACCCAGGTTTAGCCACCAGGAAACAGGGGCTGCAGTGTAGGGGGTAGTCCCTGTCCTTGTACTCCAGGACTAGGCCAGCGTCGATACATTCTTGTATCTGTCGCTCAATCTCGTCGGCCTGCTCTTTAGGAGCTGGATAGGGTCTCCTCCGGATCCTTTGACCCACGAACTCGGGTTTAAGCTTGAGGTCCATCTGTACCAGCTTGTCACATGAAGCTGGAGGGGGTAGTTCTCCGAACACCTCCAGATAGGTCCTTATAAGCTTCCGCACCCGCGGGTCCAATAGCTTGATCTTGTCCTCCATGTCCTCGTCAGAGTGTAAGTTGCTTGCCCCCTGAGTAAAAGACGTCGGGAGGTGGTCCTCCACCGACTCTTCGCCCTTGGTAGTGTCCTTCAACCCTTGGTAGGCATATAGAAGGTCTTGTTCAACCATCTCCGGTGGAGGATGGCAACATAGGCACGCTCGAGGGGGTTCACATACACATTCCTCCGAGAGGTCGTCCTCCTCTGGGGTCCTCACATGGGCGCCCCACACGCTCTTCATGAGCTTAAGATCTACCTCCCTTTGCCAGTTGGTAATCTTCTGTTCGAGGTCCTCCTTCAATTGGGAGAGATCTCCCATACGTCCTTGCTTCAGTGGCCATCAGCTGCGGGTAGGCTTAGCGTAGCATAGCTTTTTCGCCACCAACTTCCTTTTGGAGTCCACATACTCCCTCAGCCTGGATCGATGGTCCAGCTCTTCGTCCACGGGGTCTTCCACCCTCATGGAGAGTAGGGGTTTCAGTGGGGCGACGTAGTCGGCGTTCTCCACTTCCTCCACACAGGTCTGCAGGAAGAAGGCGTCGTGCTCAGTTTCGTCATCCGAGTGGATAGACCTAGGTAGCTCGGATAGTCCACACTCAGAGACTCCATCAGGAACAGGTACATGACAGGGAGAGTTGGGGGCGTTGGTGTCAGTCACGACGTACTCATCTCCTCCGGGTATAGTCTCAATAGCATCTTGAGGTCGTAGGCGATCCTTCAAGTCACCCAAGGCGAGTCCATCGCTTTCTCGTTGTATAGCCTGGACCAGAGTCGGGTCTAGATCCTCCCAGGGGATGGAGGTAAGACCTCCGTCCACCACGCTGAGCATACTCCCCCATCCGTGTTTCCCAATAGGCGTCTTACGCCCCAGAGGCACGTAGGTGGCCTCATCAGGTAACCGAACAGAGCTGATAGTCAGCCTGTCCAGGAGGTTTCGCCAGTACTCGTTGCCCCCATGGGCTCCCGAATCGGGGGAACACAGGACCATACAGGAACGTTCGAAGGCCATCTTGGTCAGGACCTTCCCCAGTTCACTGAACCTGGGGTTCCCGTAGGCCATCCCGAAAGAGGGCCAGCAAAATTTATAGCTGCAGTTCTTCCCCTTGCTGCAGTAAGGGTCCAGTACATGCTGCTTGTCGCTGGCGAACAACTCCACACTCAGGTCTTCTCTAGAGTAACCCAACTCCTTCAGACCTTGGTCTAGGACTTCCCCCAATAGTTGATAGTCCTCAGTTTTGGAGGCCGCCATCATGTTCGAGGGCTCCTCCTTCGATAGCCTCAGGTAACTCGAGGTATGTTCCGACTGCTCCAGTGGCACAGACTCTCTGCCACTGCCGTGGTCCACGTAGAGGGGTAGGGCGCTTGCAGCATCAGGGATTGTATCTGGGAGTGCTGCACGAAGAAGTCAGTCCCCAATACAAAGTCGCTGGCTCAGCTAGCACTACACAATCCCCATATATGGGCCAACTCCTTAAAACCGGTTTGTTTTCTCTGTTTTCTGCTCTTTTGGTGCCCTTTGCTACCTTTCATTGAAACGGGCACCCTCAAAATATACACAAAAATGGTATTATACATGAAAAATGAAATTTTTGACCTCAAATACCCCCTCCATGGGGTTTGAACCCACACTCTACCAACCTTAGAGTTGTGTTTTTCCTCTAAGCTACGACCTGTCGTCGACGATCTCAGAGAAAACCATAGTATAATAAAAAATTTGGAAAATCAGTACTCCTTACATGCTCCAACCACTATTAACCTCCCATGCTCTTAAAAACCGGTCACGCGCTCACTGAGTTGTTCAACTAGTGATTTGCTGTACCCAGAGCTTTGATTTCTGATGCAATCCAAAATGTTTTAAGGATATAAATTTTAACAAAATGACAGAAGGAAATGAGACACTGGATTTTCACGAGTTCGTGCTGAAATTGCCGGATTCGGCGTGGAACCTGAGTTCTGAGTCGTTGGTACATGCAGCACAGTTGGCAAAGGAAGGCGCAATGAGTGGTCTCAGTCCTTGGCAGGCAGCGTCACTGTATTCCAAACTTACAGGAAAGAAAACACTGGCCACTGTCAAAGACACGATGGCCTTGGTTCGTGATGCCTTACTCACCTTAAAGGGCGACGACATTGGCAGAACAGGAACGTCGTCGCATCGCGAAGACGTCTTCCTGGCATGCGAAACTTTGAGCGGTCCCAAGGACCACGCTGGCCCCGCGTCGGACAAGGAGTCCACGTTCGTGTGGCGCGATGAGGTTCTGTCGCTTCCTTCACGCTTGTCTGCACTCCTGGAAGAGCGAAAGGTTTTGCAAGACGATTTTCGCAGAAAAAAGATGTTGAAGCACCTTCCAGTGTTCGACGAGTTCCATAGGGCAGCTGTTAATAACGCGCCAACGCACAAACATCCAGCGGACGCGGAGAAGCGTCGTTGGGAACAACAGGTAAAAGACGCCATGCGATTCCTGGGAGTAGTCTTAGCACGCGAAGATGACACAACGGTAGCTCCGGAAGCACCTGTTTCATTGGTACTATGTGAACATTTGTTTGCAATGTTGGGTGCGTTGGACTACAGCATCCAAAGCTCCCGGCGAGTGGCAGTAGATAAACGGTTTGAACAACCTGCGATTGCACCAGAGTTACTCTCGAAGGATGACATGTCACTACTTCAGTCGCGCAACAAATTACAAAAAGACCTGAGAGGCACGCGTTTCTCCCCTTACTCGCATCGTAGTTCTTTCCGTTCGTTTTCAACACGAGGTCGTTTTGATCCACGGAGATCTGGCAAAGGAGGCAAAGGCAAAGGTAAGGGTTGCACCCAAAGATTTGTGCCACGTAACGACAAGTTAGATGAACGACCACAGCAGTAGCTTGACTGTAGAGGATTTGTTGGCGCCAGCCGTGTGCGTGCCACCGCCGATCCATCCCCACATGCCACTCTATTTGCGCTGTCGTGCACAATTGCATGAATGGGAAGCGTTGAAGGACACATACGCGGCGTCAGTGATTCGCAATGGGCTGCAGCTTGATTGAGTTGACGGTTTTGATCCGGATCGGCCAACCGACGACTTCCGTCCTCGTTCTTCCCACGCAGAGGTAACCGACCCTGAATTGGTAAAACACGTGTTGGATGCAGTGCAACAGGGTTGCATGGAACGCGTCGAGCGAAAAGACATTAAGTGTTGTGCAAGTATGTTCGCAGTGGACAAAGCGTCAGACGAGGCACATCCTGAGGGAGGCCGTCGACCTATCACCAATTTGAAGAACGTGAACCAGTTTGTACAGACCACCTATTTTCGTTTGGTCACTCTGTGGGGCATTTTACCGTTCTTGAGACCCGGTCAGTATGCTTGCAAAATTGACTTGAAAAGTGCTTATTTTCACATGGGTATCCATCCGCGGGATCGACCTTATTTGGAGGTCTACGTCGACGGTGAATTTTACAGGTGGTGCGTTTTGCCGTTTGGATTAAACGTTGCACCACGGGAATGGCAACGCCTCATGCAACCAATTTTAAATGCTGTGCGCGAACGCGGAGCACTCGTTTGGGTCTACTTGGACGATTGGCTCATCATTCGCAATACTTACCGTGAATGTCTGGAACACACACGTTTTTTGGTACAACTTTTGCATCGGTTGGGTATATTGGTCAATGTCCCAAAATCATGTTTGGAGCCGTCTCAAGAAATTATAATGCTTGGTTTTATGCTAAACTTCAGGGAAGGATTCGTCGCGGTACCTCCAAAGGGCCTACAAGCAATTTTTCGGGACGTGAACAGACTGGCACACAGTCACACACCATCAGTGAGGCGATGCGCCTCCGTTCTTGGAAGAATCCGTTCCTTGTTGTTCGCCATGCCCCATATCCGACTCCTCAGCGACGCCCTGGCGGTGCACGTGGCGGTGGCAGTCCAGGCTGGCTGGGAGGCAGACGTGGCGCTCCCGGAGCGCGTGTCACGTCAGTTGATGGATCTGGCGGACGAGTTACACCAGTGGAAGGGACGCACCTTCGTAGTTTCCTTGGGTCACGTCAGGGACATGTACTCGGACGCGTCAGATCTGGCGTGGGGCGGAGTCCTTCAAGGGAATGCCCAAGCAGCGTTCGGTTGGTTCCTGAATCGAGAGGAACACATAAACGTCAAAGAGTTCAGGGGAGCCCTACTGACTATTCAAGCGTATGCGCTGAGGGACACCACGCTGCGATTTTTCACCGACTCAATGGTCCTTTACTGGTATCTCCGCAAGTGGGGAGGTCGCAAGCCGCGGTTCAACGCATTGATTCTCCAACTGTGGAATTTTACACAAGCCAATCGCATCGAGATTCAACCGTTTTACGTGCACACCTCGGTGAATCCGGCGGACATTTGGTCTCGGCTTCGTTGGACACCGTCGGAGGCTACCTTCCCGTCGGACGTGTTGACTTGGATCCTGGAGGAGTTCAAAAGTTGGATTCAGCCGGAAATCGATTGGATGTCAAGGAGTTCCAATGCGGTGTGCAGCAAGTTCGTCAGTCCGTCTCCTCAGCCGGGGGCTTACGCCATCGATGTCTTCTCCCAGAATCTAACTTTACTTTCACCGGGGTGGGTCTTCCCGCCGTTCAAGCACATACCTCAGTTGGTCAACAAAGTGTTGGAGTCACCAGGGGTGAGGGTTCTCATGGCTTTGCCGTACAGGCCGCGCGAGGTTTGGTGGTACCTATTGATGAAACACGTACGGTTCGCAGTGAACACGTCGGAGTTCCGTTTGCAAATGCCAGACGGCACGGAGACACAACCACGTTTCGTGTTGACCTTGGCGTATGTTTGCGTGAATACTATCAATTGCGAGGAGCTACCAACGATTAGGCGACGCTTGTCATCAATGAAATCGGGAAGGACACCTTGAAACGTTACAATTCTGCGTGGCACATGTTTGGTACGTTCTTGTTACAAGACGCGGCGCTTGCTCCACTGTTAAAGGTGGAGCGCTTTGGTCAAATCCCACTGATGACGGTGGCGGTGCAACTTTTAAAGTTTTCACGCACGCATTCTTTAAGTGCTGGGCGTATGGCGTATTCAGCAGTGTGTTTATTCCCGTGCTTTTCGCAACTACGTTTCGAGGGTATGCTACGCAACTTGAAACGTGACTGGTTCGTCAGTGTTCCTCATTATCATCGTTTCTATGATGTACGGCGTCTTATACAAGTCATGCATCAGCAACCTGTGGAGACGGAAGCTCAGCTGCGCTTGCAAGCCATTTTGTCCTTGAGATTCTTTGCCTTCTTCCGAGGCGTTGATCTGGCGCGATCACGTAGGGATATCCAACGCGCTGCTCAGCCTTGGTTCATTTCTGCTAAGCGAAAAGGGAGGAGATACTATGCACGTTATCCTATTCACTATGTTACGCCACCGTCAATTGATCCGCAGCGCTGCTTAGCGCGTTATTTGGAGGCTACTGGTGATTACGAGGGTTCTGAGATTTTTGTGTCCCTACGAAAGCCACGGAAGCCTTTATCATCTGATACCATCAACGGTCTCACTACTCGCTGGTTAAGGAAACACCTACTGGAATTGGGGGAACTGGAGACGGATTCGTTTTCCGCGCATTCTACACGAGGAGCAGCAGCAACTGCACTAATCTATCTTGGCGTGGATCCGCATGTGGTAGCAGCATTGGGTGATTGGTCCTGTTACGATACATTCAGAAAGTTTTACGACAGCACCAGAGCTCTGTTGCGCATTGCGCAAGTTCTGGTCCCTCCTGATCTGGCGACTGGAGAAGCGGCGCGCGCTTCGCGCCTGGCGATTAATTAATTCTTAAAGGGTTCAGTTCACGGGAGCTCAGTCTTCCGTTCTGTTGCCCATATATGGGGATTGTGTAGTGCTAGCTGAGCCAGCTCGGATTTACCCGAATAGGTGAGGAGGAAAGAAGAGATGGCGAAGCAATAGCACTACACAAGACACATATATGCCCACCCTGTCCCTCCCTTAAGTTCTTCGCTCACCGTGAAAAGCAGTTGACACTTGGGTCGTCGGTTGCCACGGTTTTAAGAGCATGGGAGGTTAATAGTGGTTGGAGCATGTAAGGAGTACTGATTTTCCAAATTTTTTATTATACTATGGTTTTCTCTGAGATCGTTGACGACAGGTCGTAGCTTAGAGGAAAAACACAACTCTAAGGTTGGTAGAGTGTGGGTTCAAACCCCATGGAGGGGGTATTTGAGGTCAAAAATTTCATTTTTCATGTATAATACCATTTTTGTGTATATTTTGAGGGTGCCCGTTTCAATGAAAGGTAGCAAAGGGCACCAAAAAAGCAGAAAACAGAGAAAACAAACCGGTTTTAAGGAGTTGGCCCATATATGTGTCTTGTGTAGTGCTATTGCTTCGCCATCTCTTCTTTCCTCCTCACCTATTCGGGTAAATCCGAGAAGGCCTCAGTGTCGATCAAATAGAACCGATTGGCGATAGTCCGGGAGCCCATAGGTACCTCCACTTCGCAGTCCCTGCCGCTGTGCACCACATGTCCATCCCCCATTCGTATAGCCGCGGTGGTCATGGTGTTCTTCAGGCTCCCACAAGGTAACATTTTCTTGGCCACTATAGATATGGTGGCGCCAGTATCCAATACCCCCAGGTATTCGCGTCACCCTAGTCGGATACGTACCCAAAACACCAGGTCTTGGGTGCCACCGGAGCGTCCCCGTCAGAACTCCGCGCGACAGGTCACCTCGAACCCCTTGTTCCACAGCTTGCGGGCCATCCTCATGAAACGGCTTCTCTACTTAGCGTTGCCGTCATCACCACCTTCGTGCTCCCGCTTGGCCCCTTGTTCTTTCTGGGCCTGCGTCTGTGAGCGTGTGGTAGGACCCGACTACCCTCCAGAGGGCTCGGAGTTCCCCCCTGGATTGGGGTTGGGGTTGCCTCCGTTCTTGTCCGTGTTCTTCTTATCCTTGTCTGGCTGGCGGTTGGCGCCTCCTCCTCGCCCGGGGGAAACCCGCAACGCCGAGCACGCCATCAACAACCACCCAAGGGGGGACACAACGCCCGACCGGCCCCGATGATCTCGGAGATCCCGGAAGCCGGAAGCACGCACCAGGCACGCCAGTGAAAGTGCTGCCCTGGGTCGTTGTGGGTGCCGGAGGGCTCGGGGCCGGCAAGACCAGTGGGGCAGGCACGCGAGGAGTCTTCCTGGATGTTGTTATTGGGGGTAGAACCGGAGACACGGACACCAACGGAGGCGAGAGCAGCGACAACAGAAGCAAGGTCCATGCTGATTGTGGTCCGGCAGAAAATCCCAGTCTATGAAGAAAATTGAGGGGAATTATTCTAAATACATCTGAGTGTCCAAAACTGTCTGAAAGAATTTAAATAATCCATTTATGTAAAAAGGTTTGGCCGATCTGGCCCGCGAGCGCGCGTCAGCGGCAAATGGCGATTCCAGCTAAAATAGCGGAACGCGGCGGATTTACGGGAAATGGACCGCGGAATCAAATCCGGCATATCAGAAATATATAGGAAATATCCTGTGACTGAGCTGCGAGGCGGCAATTCCGCCGAAGCAAAGAAAATGACCAAAATGTAGCCAATCTGGGCAGAATGTCTGAAAATCTGAGCAGATGGGGCTAGCCGCACTTACACCCCCCCTCCAAAAACACACTGGGGTGTGTCGCTACGTCAACGAAGAACGTAGTGCGGGTAAGTCCCAGAAAAACATAGAAATGTAGCCTCGATGAGGCGAAATCTGCTTGATCTGACCTGATTTGGGCTGAATTGGCACAGTGGCGGTGGTGTCAATCGACTTGGACAAGGCCAATCTTTCGATGGAGTCCCACAAGACACTTGGATTCACCATTCTCGACAGTTTCTGGTCGGATTGAGCTCACATTGGCGTGTGCCAAAAATACAACGAAGCTTACGGACTTCAGAGGTTGCTGTTAGAAGTCCCTAGAGCTCCTAGATGAAGATTGTCTGAACAATTGACGTCTGGGTTTCGTACAACAGTGGCAGATTGATGGACAAACCTGAGAAATTCAAGGTAAATTTGAGGATCCTGGATCTGAATCTGGACTTTGGCGTCAGCATCACAGCAAATGAAGGTGAGATCTGAGTTCCTGGCGTCGCCTCTAGGGCAGCCAGTACTACAGGGGTTGCCTGTAGGGGTGAATGTCGCTGGCCAGCGTTTTGATTATGTACATTTGCTTCCATCTGCACGAGTAGCCAAATTCCAAAGATGCACAGACCAACAGAGACAAGATTACCCCGAATCTGCCTGAATTAAGCCTGAGTTTGGTTTTTTCTGAACACGGCAGCACACTCCGTCAGCGTATCTACGCCTTGTCTGCCGAACGGAGACCAAAGAAAAGTTGATTGACGTCAAATTATCAAACATTCGCAGTTCTCCACATCATGACATAAACAGAAAGAATGAACAGTGGATTGAGCAGAATGTGGTAGGATGGCTTCCTCAATTCGGCCAAGCACGAATGCATGTGACCACCAACCTGTCTGGCCTGGCCCTCGTACGGCTTGGGCGCTGCAGATCAGCGGCCGAACTTGAAGCTTGGTCCTCATTTGGTTCCTGGGCTGGCCTGACCGCAGGAGGGGGGATCGACGGATCAGCCCTGGAATATGGCTGCTGAGGGCCGTAAAAGGCTGGATCTCGATTCACCACAGGTCGTTTTCCGTCGCTCTCCACTTGTCTGTCTGGTTTCGACAAACAATCTGTCAGGAGTACACCAATTTCGGGGTGCTTCTTCAAGAAGTCGATGAACCCCTTGGTGTATCCATGGACAAAAGATTGGGCTGGTTCCCAGTTGTTGTGACTGGAATCAAAGCCCCTCCACTCACACAGAAATTCCCATTCGCCCTTCGCGTCACGTCTTGCTTCAACAATCCTCTTGAGTTCGTACTTCCCCCCTTCGATGACCCGATCGGACAAGTGTTTCGCAGTCCAAAAAAGGGGTTTAACTCGATCCTTGGGGGAGGGGATGTCTCTCTTGAGGCGATCGCCCGAAACGTCAATTTCCCTGCTGACATCCACACGAATCCTCCACCTGTTCTCACCAAGACGCGCTGTAACAGCGAATGGCCCCTCCCACAAGGGAAGAAGCTTGTCATCTCCGTCCAGGGTGGTTTCGGATTTTCGAAGCCAAACTCGATCATCGACTTCAAAATTGTGGGGGTTTTTTCGACCTTGATTTTGAACCCAAAGCCAGTCAGCTTGATGCTTCTCGATTGATTTCGACACAGATTTATCTGCTCGTTGGACTTCGTCCAAAAACAGCGAAGCATCTTTACAGGAGCGAGGATTATTCAACGGCATGTTCCACCAACACTTCTTTCGTCCAAAGACAATTTCATTTGGAGAAAGGCCATGATACAAAGGCGTGTTGTGGTAACGGCGAAGCAATGCGAAGAGAACTTCCATCCAATGGAAATCCTTTTCACTCGCGAGCTCCTTACGAAGCATATTAATTATAGAGCGGCCGGCTCTTTCGCCAGGCAGCGCTCGATGCGAGTGGATTTCACATCGGAGGTGGTGGATTCCAAGGCGAGCACACAATTCTCTCCACCATTCGGAGGTGTACTCTTTGCCTGAATCCGTGACCACCTCGGATGGGACGTCCCAGCCTCCCATCCAGGTCTGCGCGCACCACTTGGCGGCAGCCTTGCCAGTCATCGACTCAATGTTGCAAGGCAACACTTGAATGTAGCCGGAATGACGGCACTGAATGAGGAGCACACCATTGACTTTTTTATTAGTCCAATGGCACTCTTCGTCATCGAGCTCACCGAGATAGAAAAAATCGCTCGTGACTCTGTTAAAGAGGCGCTCCGGAATAGGATGAGGCCTCAGATGGCCGTGCTTCTTCGCGCTGGGGGGCGTCGAGACAGCACATTGGGCACATCCGGCAGCTACTTTCATGCAATGAGTGTAGAGCCTCGATCCAAACAACCTATGCTTAATCATCGACCACAGTCGACGGCCATGTGCGTGGGGGGACTCCCATTTGTGCCACCAGTTTAACACTCGGGGGGCTAGGGCGTCTGGCACACACAATTTACCCTCCATCCACAGCTTCCCCCCATCCAACGAGTACTCAGCAAAAATCCCATCCTTGTGAGCATCTTTGGATTGAAGATTTCCAAAGACCTCTTTAAACATGGGATCCTGCAGATAATCGGACGTCCAGTCACGGATGATCAGGGAATCTTTAGGCAGGGGTGGAGTTTTGGCCGGATCTCGACGCTTAATGCCCTCGATCAACCGAAATCGACTTACTCGTCGGGTATAGTCAAACCGTTTCACACTCCCTGAGGAGGGATCGGTGACCTTTTCCACGACTTTCAGCGTTTTGGTGCAGATCTCGTGAGCATGCGCTGGATCTGTGATGGCCGTGATGTCATGGCACGGTAATGCGTGCTGTTTAACAGCGCACTGCATGCATGCACGTCGAATGAGTTTCTTTTCTTCCTGATCCCATTCGATGATGACATGGCGGTCCTGCTCCGTACCATGGATGTTGGTACTTTGCAGCCCCTCTGAGGCGGGGTAAGCCCATCGGCTCAGAGCATCCGCTACCGTGTTGTTTTTTCCAGGCAAATACGACACATGGAGGTCAAACAGACTGAGAAATTCGTGCCATCTGGCCCGTCGACCAGCTGGGCTCGCGACAGTATCAATGTGTTCGGTGGCCCAATACTCCAGAGATCGATGATCCGTCAGGACCTCGACTCGATTGGTGCCAACCCACGATTGGTACTTTTTTAAAGCACAGATGATGGCGTAGGTTTCTTGCTCACGCGGCGACCATTGCATTTGGCGTGGGGCTAGCTTCCGAGACCAAAATGCAAGAGGGTAGTGCTCGCCGGTGGCTTCATCAACCTGTTCAAGGACAGCTCCGATCGCGTACCTAGATGCGTCGGTTCTAATGTAGAAGGGTCGGTCAAATTGGGGCACATGCAACGTGGCGACTTCGCAGAGGGCTGCCTTCAAGTGATGGAAGGCCTCCTCGCACTCGTCAGTCCACTTGACACGAACCTTTGAACCTGCCTTGCCCGCATCTCTCCCTACCTTCAATAATTCAGTGAGGGGGGCAGCAAATTTGGCATAATTCGGCACAAAAGTGTGGTAAAAATTGCAACAACCCAGGAATCCTCTCAACTCCGTGATCGTCTCAGGGCGCTTCCACTTCTGAATAGCGACGAGCTTCCCTGGACTGGGTCGTCGAGTGCCATTCTCTAGGAGAGAACCACAAAATTCGACTGATTTTAAAAATAATTTTCCCTTCTTTGGCCCACAAATCAGCTGATTGGCGTCAAGAATGTCCAAAACTTGGTTCAGCTGCTTCTCATGTAGGGCCACCAGCTCAGCTTCGGTCAGTCCCTCCCCCTCCGTCGCGATGATTATGCCATCTATGTACACACTCACGAAGGCACGAAGCTCAGGATGGGTTGTGAACAGCACATCCTCCATCATTCTTTGAAAAAATGAGGGGGCGTTCTTCAGCCCCATGGGCATGACGGTCCATTGGACTGGGCCACATGGCGTGCACATACAGGTGAGAGGTCTGCTGTCCTTCCTCAACGGCATTTGGTGAAAGCCGTGACGGAGATCCAGCACAGAGAACAAACGACCTCTTGCCCTCTTGGCGATTTCCTCCTCAATGAGGGGCAGGGGGTGTGAATCCGCCTTGGTTTCGGCGTTCAGGTTGCGAAAATCAACCACCATTCGCCACCCATCAATGGTGTTCTGGTCTGCAGGCGGTGGCTTCGGGACTGTGAAGGGTGCACAGCACCATTCGCTGGTCATACAACCCTCAAGCCAACCAAATTCCCTGAGATTTCTCTCGATGATTTTTCTGAGGATCTCATGTTTATGTCCATGATTTTCATAAGGGCGCTGTTTCTTTGCCCTGTACCCTTCACGAAGCTCGATGAAGGCTTCACCGAACTGTCCACGGACAGGGGGATCTTTGATCAACTTTCCTGAAAGGGTTGTGTCCTTCCGTTCCTCAAAAATCTTTTCTCTTGACTTGGAACACAATTCAGTGTCCACCTGATCGCCAGGAATTACTGTCGAAAAAACTTTGGCGACTTCTTCGGCTTTGGCAGGAAGAATCTTCTTACGGATGTCCCTAAAGAGGTCCGTATCCACTGCCTCTTGAAGATAGGTGGGTCTTGTGTCGACATTCCAGAGATTCTCCTCGTGATCCAGCTCCTCGAAAGGATCCATGAAAGCTTCCACAGGGGGTTTTTCATAAAAAACTCTGAATTTGCGGCGCGATTGGAGATTTTTCCTCGCCCGTGCACTGAAGATTCTTTTCGATGTCGACCGTATTGGGGAAGAGGGAGACGAGGCGGATCCATTGGACGTTGAATCACCTTGGGTATCTGACGGACAAAAATCAGAAAAAATAGATTCATCATCAGTACCACGCTCAACCTCAGATTCAGACCCAACACAAGAATCAGTACCAGAATCAGCAGAATTAGAGTCAGAAAGCTTTCCATCCACCAGGAATGCAAGCGAACTCCAGGACCGCTGTGGCAGGGGACCTGTGTCGTCCCTGGCATACAGCTTAATCTTCCTGGGAAGTTCGATGTAATCAACACAAATGTCTTGTAATTCCTGAAACCAAGGCTTGTCGTCCCACAAGGGCACAACTAAAATTGCCTGGGTTTTATCTTGCTTGATTTTGTGGATGACCTGCTGGATTAAGTGAAACGGAGGATTAATCCACAACTTCTTGTCCCATTTGTGGGTCCAAGCGTCGCTGAAGTGCTTGTCAAAGCGCTTGTTCATACGGTTAGCAAAGGCATCATACTGTGGCCAAAAGGAATGGTGTTCATGAAAGTATTCACAAATTGCATCGCGCCATTTGTCGACAACTCTGTAGGATGAAGAGTGCCAGCGCGAAGGGCGTCGTGGCTGGGAGTCCCTACGAAGACATTCTAACTCTTGGGAGTAATCGGCACTCCCATTCACCTCTGCAATGGTGACATCTTCACCAAATTTTGGTGTCACCTTTTGCTTCATAAATTCTTCTGCACTTTTAAACCCTGCGTGCAAAAAACGAAATTCAGGACGCTCCAAAGGACCTGACTCCAGCAAAAAACAACGACGATGACCTACGGGCGCTACCCTGTTCTTGCGAAGCCAAGGATGGCCCAAATAAAGGTCATACTTTATGTCAGCACGGTAGAAGTAGTCATCCTTACGGACAACTTCTTCCACATTTTGCTCTTCCCAAAGGTCTTGAGCGACCAAATGGGTTGATATATAACAACCGCGTTGCCCACCTGCGAGAGAATGTCCAGAAACTCCCTCGAGGGTAACAGGATGAGGCGATTCAAACACGCAGTCGTCGGGTAAGAAGGAATTGGATTGGAGATTTACCTCTGATCCATTGTCACACAAACAAGTGGCGAGGTGGAAATTTCCCTTGCAATCAGAGACCCACAGCTTTGTGACAAACTGACGAGCCCTGTGCTTGGACTGTACACCAACCTCGTCCACTACAACAGAAGGATCCGCTGCCGGATCCAGGGGAGAGGAGACAAGCGACCCTACATCAAGTAATGGTCCATCAGGAATTTGGGGATCATGCCTGAAATCGCCTGGGGAGGGGCAATTTTCGTGGCTCCCCTAGGCGTTCTGACCTCCAGCGGCTGCGTTAACATTGTGAACACAGCCTGATTCGTCGATCCATTCATCTTGGAACGGATCAGCCGCTGGATTCAGGGCATTTTCGACATAATCTCGATCCGCATCGGACACCTGATCTGCACCTGAGACCTGATCCACACGATGATTGCCCTTTCCACGTCCACGGCCACGGCCGCCGGATGATGGACCACCACCGTCGCCACGCCCTCTGCCCTTACCAGAGAAAGGGGTTCCTGAAGAATTTCTCTTACCTTTACCCTGTGATCCTGGAGCATTTCCTTTGTTTGTACCGGATTGAGGGGTTTGGCCTGGATTTCGATTTCCGCCTCCGGTGTTGACATTGGGACCTGTCTGGCCATTCGGCTGCCCACCGGAACCGGATGGAGTCCGATTTCCTTTGCCTTGGGACCCGCCAGGGCCTCCAGTGTTTTTGTTTCCACCGGAGGGGGTCGGATTACCCTTTCCCCCCTTGGCACCATGCACCTGTCTGTCATTCCTGTCTGAATTCTGCGAATTATTGACATTTTCACCAATCACCTTGTGATCGTAAGCAGACCATCGGTGATTACCAGTAGAATGCGTCTTAGCTCGGTTCGTAGAACCTAAAAGAAGGCAGATGCTACAATGATCCTGAACATTCCGGGTGTCATTCACCTTTTTGTTGCCCTTTTGGGCCCCATTTTGGGTGTTTTGCTGGGTATTCCTGTTTCCCCCAAGACCCTCATGGAAATTTTGATTGGCGGCGTCAGCGAGCCTCTCAACCTCTTCCCACAGTTCCTGCGGAGTAAACGAAAACACCCAGTTCCTGGCCTTCAGGCGATGGCCGTGGGAACTTACTCCCCTATTGAGGACTTGGACAAACAAGTCCCGATCCTCGTGTTCATTAAACTTGATTTTCCACGTGTTTTCAGTGAATTTCACCTTGGTAAACGACGTGGGGGAGCACTTTTGAAGTGCCTCCCTGACTGTAAACCGGTTGGCCGAGGCGTCGAAGCCATCGACTTCCGCCCACCAGGTCTTGACCTTTTCTTCGGACTGTCTATTCCGAAGGGTGGCGGCGGTTTCTGAGGGGATCTTGTCAAAAATCAGATTTTTCAACTCGGCACTTGAACATTTTTCGCCTGAATGTTCAGATTCTTCTACGAGATTCCAGAAGCGCTGTCTCTTGTCCTGCACTTCGTGCAAGATTAATCGAGAGAATGAAGGAAAATTCTTCAACATCTGGTGGTAATGGTCCTCAGGCAGCCGGGATCCACGTACCTCCAACTGTTCTCACACCTCATCAAAGGTAAGGGGGGAACTTGAATCTTCACGATCACTCCAGGTTCTGAGCCAAGTGTTGGCCGGCGCTCCCTCAAGGCAGTCCAAGAGCGCCATCAGGAACTGATCATCCTGGAGTTTTTGAGTCTTAACCCACAGTTTAAATTCCCGTTGGAACTGAGGCCAACGTCTGGGGTTCCCATTATACTTCGGTTGCTTGGCAACCTGACGAAGTCGCATTGAAGTAGGATTTAGGAGTGAATCCAGCCCAACACCGGCCGTAATGGCAGACACCTTGGCGGCATCATTAGCCACACCAGCTCCGGCGAGGGTCTGGGCGAGCAACATCTGGGCAATTGCATTGGAATCAACAGCAGGAAGGGTAGTACGGGAGGCAGTTCGTTTGGCATTTTGAGCCTCATTCCTAGCCTTCACCGATCTACTCTGAGATCGAGAGATTGTAACCCTTTCCTTTAGCTTAGTCCTGCTGATCCTTGCGTCGGTGGTCTTAGAGTCCACCGAAGGAGCAATCGAAAAAATTTCTGTCGCCTCCTCCGACGGTTCTGTTGTTTGTTCCACCGATGATGCGCCCTCAGATCGCATGTGGGTCTTGAAAAGATCTTTAATTCCCAGCGTCTGAATGATGAGTTGCATTTGATCTTTGAGCAATTGGAGCTCAGTATCTCGCTGTAATCTGCAAGAGCAGTCGGCAGGACAGTACATACCGTGTCCTGAAGGGCCTGAGCAGGCTGTCGGACCGCTAATCTCAGTGGTTCGCAGCCAGGAGTCCACTTGGGGAGCTCCTTCAGTCCTAATTTCCAGGCTTGCCTGCCTAGCTGCCTCTAAAATTCCTTCCTCAACCGCGGCGGCTAGATCGTCGCGGATGGAAACAGAGGGATGAGGGGCGGAGGGCCCGGCAACAGGTGCCTTGGTCTTCTCCTTCGGGAAGGGGCTTGCCTCCCGGATCTGCAAGAAAATGGCAAAAGATTCATCTTCTTGAGAACACCACCACATCCTGGTCTTAATTTCTTCTTGAAGGAGGAAAAAATATTCAAATAAAAAATCAGAGGCGATTCTTTCTTGTCCTATCAGCTTAGACGTGGCTAATAGACACAGGGCCTCAAGCGCCTCAAGGTTACGGGTCACTTCGGAAGACAAATGGTTGTCCCATTGTGCCCATGAGGCTGGTCGATTATAGGTAGGTACCTCACCTGGACCACCCATCTCAATGTCGTCAATGTCGGCGTCGATGGTCTCAAAATGTGGACATTGGTAGGGAGTATTGGTACCTGCCAAGTCCGTAAGCTCCACCGGAGCGTTGCCATTAGCGTAAGCTGGGAGATTCCAGCTGCTTGATGACCAATTTCGACTGGGATCTTGATTGTAATCTGGGCCTCCACAGCTGCTGATTTGTGCCCTTCTTGGGCAATTTGGGCTTGCGCAAGGCATTCCTCTCAAGGCCTCGTTCGCACAGCACCACGGGAGCGTGATCGTTACGTCTCCGGAGGTGGCGGAGTCTACGGGGCCGTACTGAGGGGCTAGCTGTGGTTGGGACACCAAAGGAACAACATTCAGGTAGCCTCTGCTACCATGAAAGTGCTGCCCTGGGTCGTTGTGGGTGCCGGAGGGCTCGGGGCCGGCAAGACCAGTGGGGCAGGCACGCGAGGAGTCTTCCTGGACGTTGTTATTGGGGGTAGAACCGGAGACACGGACACCAACGGAGGCGAGAGCAGCGACAACAGAAGCAAGGACCATGCTGATTGTGGTCCGGCAGAAAATCCCAGTCTATGAAGAAAATTGAGGGGAATTATTCTAAATACATCTGAGTGTCCAAAACTGTCTGAAAGAATTTAAATAATCCATTTATGTAAAAAGGTTTGGCCGATCTGGCCCGCGAGCGCGCGTCAGCGGCAAATGGCGATTCCAGCTAAAATAGCGGAACGCGGCGGATTTACGGGAAATGGACCGCGGATTCAAATCCGGCATATCAGAAATATATAGGAAATATCCTGTGACTGAGCTGCGAGGCGGCAATTCCGCCGAAGCAAAGAAAATGACCAAAATGTAGCCAATCTGGGCAGAATGTCTGAAAATCTGAGCAGATGGGGCTAGCCGCACTTACAGCCAGACCCACATCCCACCCACGCGGTACACGGCGACCGCCAGGGTCCAACGATCCACGACCACACAAACTATGAACCCGGCACCGCCGACGCACCCGAGCCCCGGGGGGGGGAGACAACACGGGGGGGAGCGACACGACGCCAACTGGAACCGGAACCAGAACAAACCCTATCACAACGTACCGACTACAGTGCCGCAAGCCGCACCGCAAGTACCGTAACACGCCAGCGTACCCCGAGCCAGGACCGCACGGAGTATAGCCAAAACACATACTACAGCCACATAACACGGGGGGACGCCTGCGACCGGACACAAGAACCGGCCCCGTCACAACACACGGACTACAGCGACCGAACCACGAATCAATCCACAAACGCCGCGCCGTGCAGGCGTACACCGAGCCCCAACCACACGGAATACAGCGCCCAAGACACCGACCAGTGCGGCACACCTCACCACGAGGCGCCGCACTGCGACAACCGGGACGAATCCCCGGGACCAGAGCCAAAAACGGAGACGATGGCCGCGGAGATAACACAACCCAGCCCACCGGAGGACCGCACGCACGAAGCACCGCTATCCGTGTCCAGTGGCACCTCCGGCACCGCGATGGACATCCACTCCCAACCACCCACCCCCCTGAGGCCCATGACCCACCCCTGGAGTCACTGCCCAGTGGCCTCGACATCTCCACGAACGACGACCCCATGAACCTGGACAACGACCCACTGCAGGACAGCATCCAACGCGTGCTGCAAGTGGCAGCCGACGCGCGCCAACAACCCACATGGAGCCTATAGTGGGCACTCAACGAAGCAGATCAACGGATAACAAGCACAGGAAGAAACCCGCTGTTTCCTCGAGGGTTGCTGGCGGCGTGGCGTCGGATTCCTGGATGAAATCCAGGGCTTCCTCCGCGTGTGGGGCGCGCGTGAGGTTCGTCCACGCTCCAGTTTTGGTCTCTCGTCCCTGTACCACCACTCCTTCCGGTGATTGTTGCTGGGCGTTGTGTATGTCCCTCCGCAGCTCCTGGATGTATGCACCTGGGTCTCGGTCCTCACCCTACACAGTTGGACACGGGGCCACACCATCGTCCTGCATGACAAGACAGGGCCCCCCTACGCACGCACCGCGACATGCCGACCAAGCATTGCGGCCACGGGAGAAGCCCACCTGGAATGGAAGCCCGAGCGAGAAGATGACGAGTACACCTTAGTGCACGCCACCCGGCACGGACATAGGGAAGAGAAGGAGCCTACGCCCGAGCCCGCCGCGACCCCCCCACCGAGACCAACCCCCCGACACTGGACCCTATACCGACAGCTGGCCCATGCCCGCACCCTAGCGGAGCACAGTATCCGGCCGTACACGGATGCTGCCTACGTGGAACGCATGCTACACGACTGGACCAAGTACGAAACAGAGGTCCCGGAGGGACACACGGGTCCGCCGGGCGCCACGTCCCGCACAACGTGGGACGACATAGTGCCGGACAGAGACATCGGAGCGCTGGCTACGACCGTTCGAGACACGTTCGGAGACGGCTCCAGACCCGACCACCCGTTTCGAGACAACCGAAACCCCACCATCACGAACGCCATCCTGGCCTACCACAGCTGGTCCACTCAACAAAGCATCCACCTCCACACCCCGCACGATGACCCACGCGAGTGGCACCCTATTGGGCCACCAGCGCTGGAGTTCTACCTGCACGAAGATGCGGCCACCGGAGCACACAACATCACCAGCCTACGACCCACAGTGCCACAACCGATACCGGAACCACACATACCCCCCAGTCCTACAAAACCCCAAACACCCACGCGACACAAACACAGGCCCCCCCAAACAAGGAGACAGCCCGGCATCCCACGAAAAGGCCGAACCCCCCAACGCCACCACAACCGTCCAACAACTCGACAAGCCTCTAACCTTGCGTCACGTCCCAGACAACTACCAACTACCCCGAGGGGGGAACCACACAAGGAGCACGGCAACGACATGGCAACTACCGACAGGCACCATCGATTGGAAGAAAGTCCTCCCACGGATAGCAACAATGGCATCCATGCGCCTCCTTACGCCACACCAAGTACACCTAACGCAGGCCACGCACCTCTTTCTAACCACCAAAGGCACGGCGACCATGGAAGGTACGGCCCTGGACGACGACGACCAGACGCCCCAGGCGAGACCCACACAAGCGATCTGGATAAACGCGACAACGGGTACCGACATTACCGTCGACCCCGACCCGGAGTGGATGGCTGTCCACTACACCCTGGACTGCACCAAGGACAATCCCACGCTGACGGAATGGCAGACAAGGTGGGCCGCAGAAGCCAACCGCCTCCAGGAGGTCGCCCTTGACGACACCCTCACGCCGCAGACGATGGAACCCGCGGGAGGTACCGCCCAGGCACACCGGGACCCCACCAAGCACACCCTCTGGCACTACCCCACTACCATACACCCAGAGGCGGTAACCCAGATCAAAGAGACGCTCTCTCTAACCCTTCCGGACACCCACAACGCCCACCAGCCGGGGAAGTTCACGGTATACTGGAACTTCCCAACAGACACCGGCATGGTGCCCCAGGTCGCTGAGCCCCCACTGCCCCCTACCGTCACGGCACTCGCCAAGGCGGCTCAAGCCATGGCGCACAGGGAAGGTGCCCCACAGAACTGGACACCGAAGGTCCTTGTCGAACAACGCAGCCACCACAACGCCAACAAAGCACAGCAGGCTGGACGCCAAATACACCCACCATTGCACAACAAAGACGGTAAGCTCCAACCGCACAGCCCATGGATGGTACACTTCATACTGGAAGACCATGGGGACAAACGAAAGGGAACGGAAGTACAAATCACCCACGCCCTGGCACACACACACCTCAACTACACCGTCCCCACCTCAAATGCACTAGTCACCTACGGCGAGGCACGGAATTCCACGTACAGATTGCAGGCCGACACCGAGGGCACGGCATACACAGTGTACACTTGGGCAAGGTACGGGGACCTACCGGCCCCCATCTGGCACCCGGACCCATCCTGGCACCAGCCTCTCCACGGGAGACGAGTACCACGCCAGAGTGTTAAGCCAGCGGGGAACACCGCCACCGGAACTCACGACAACCCAGCCCCCCTAAACATCATAAACTCCGCCCTCGCAAACGCCAGAATGCCTCTCATAGACACGGGGTGTTCTACCCCAGATGACACCACCCACCGCCGAACGTGGGGCGCCATCAGAAGGACCCTACACCACGACATCGACCGCGACCAAGCCACCTTGATCGATCAGGGGGGTGGTTGAACACCCTAAGCCCCAACAAGCTACGCAGGGTGGCGGGGCCCTACATACTATATCCAGTACTACACGGCATGGACGGCCCCTGCCCGGGGCTGCGACCCGGGGACCCCCCCAGCGGCCACCCCTGCCCCCACGCACTGTTCCAACCATTGCCCCAACAGCCCGCCCCACTCCCAGGTATATACCTAAACACGATAACAGGCGCCAAAGGAGTATACCTCACGACGGGCGACACCACGGGCCAAGCCGTCCCTCTCAATCAGGTACACCACATGGCCCTGGGGCCACGACTGCCCAACGCCGACACACCGCGGAACCCGTTCGCGGGACGCGGCGCACGCCAACCTAGACCAGTGGACCCAAACGCCCCGGGCCCCGACAGGGCGCTACTACACCTCACCATGAAACACACGGCCCAACTCCCGACCGGCCTGGCGGGAGAAAAGTACTTCATCGTGGAGGGACTGACGGATGATGTCATCACTCTGGCAGCCAACACCCTGGCGGCCACCACGGACGCGTGGGACGCCGCCGTGGGCCACCCCACGGCGCGTAAGGACAGGATACAGGGCACAGAAGACACCCTGACGCCAGACCTTATGAACCACCTGATGACCCTGACCAGTCCACCAGAACAACAGGACCGGAAAACCAAGGTTCCGAAGGTCACTGACTGGGCGGTCTTTAATAACAAGCCCCCGGATACCCCCACGGTGACACTAACGTGCCACCAACACACATGGTGGGTGGCGCGGTGGAACGCCACGGGCACAACAGACAGGGTCCACACATTCACACCGGCAGCAAAGCCGGCGACCCCACTGGCACTGGGGGACCGTTTTAGCCACTCCAGCCACCACACCAACCACCCCAGGGCGCACTGGCTAGCCCTCAAAACGGCGATGCACTGGACAGTGGATGCCCCAGCCACGGACACCACGCTATTCGAGACATGGCTTACACTCACGCACAACCTGGCGGCCTATGTGCGGAAGTACGGGACAGCACAGGCGCAGCGCTGGATGTCCTGGCCCACGGACACGGAACGAACTCTGAAACTCCGCACCACCAGCCTACAAGAACACCCGAACCGACTTCGGGGTATGCACAGGCCGCAGCAGGGACAGGGACCGGCGTACAGCATATTCCGACGCGACGCACCGAAGCCATGTAATGGGTCCACAAATGTAGAAGATACTCTTGTCTATTTTGTTTCCAAATTTATTGTAGATTATGCATTTTTATTATAATATGGGCTGCTGAATGGCCCGCGAAATTCGCGGACGGAAAATGCCAGATGGCAGCCGCACATCGCGATTAGTGTCGTAGATTTAAATTCTTGACATGAAGAAAACTTAGATAAAATCCACAGATTTTATAATTTTTCTAGGTTTTATAGTATTCTGAGTGTTGTAGATATTTTTCGGCATGTTTAGGACAGTTTGCTGTGTTTTGCACAGGCATGTTTGTAGATCACGTCCTGTGATCTAAAATGCTTTCGAGTATTTGGATCAGTGCCTGCGCTTCAGTGTCCATGGGAACAAGGGTCAAGAAATAGACCTCAGTCAAGACCAAGTTGGGTTTTATTACAATCTACAAACCTGCGTCGCAACGACCTGCCCAAGGACAGTGATGGCACTGACGTGCATCTCGGCATAGCCGGACTGTTCACAGCGTCTCAACGACGCTACACGTTGCGCCCTGTGTGCTGCATAGCGATCTCCTCCTTTTGCGCTGCACAGTTGGGCTGAATGTGGCTGCCGTCGTGGGTGCCGGCCACTGCAGCCTTCAAGAACAAAGTTCGCTCAGAGACGCGGCTGTTGGACAACACCATTTTGGATGACCAGGGTTGTGAGTCCCTTGAGGAGTTGCTGCTTGAAGATGACTGGCGTGCGGCAGTGGACGTACGGGTGTATGAGGTCTGTCAGCTTCGCCGGGCGAGCTTGTTGGCTGATACTCCTCTTTCTGTTGTCTTCTGTGAGGCCCTGAGGCTGAATCGACCTGGCCGCAACGCGAAGACTCTGCGTGACCTTCGAGAAGAGGTACAGCGCCTGCTGCAAAGGTACGCGCTTGAAGACATTGATTCTTGGAGCCCTAGGTTGCGTTGCTTTGTGCTGGAGGAGCCGTCCTTGTTGAACTGGGTGTACAACTCTCGAGCCCCTTTGGTTGCGCGTGATTTGTGGCGTGACAGACAATACTGCTTGCGAGAACCGTCGTGTGGGATTAATGCAGTGCGTGTCAGTGAGGTGGATAAAGCCGTGTTACGTCGTGACTGGGCCTGGCTTAGCGCGCACGGCGTGCTCTATGGTGGGGCTGCTGAAGTTGTAGATGCTGCTGAAGAAGTTGCGCGTCATGCGTTGGAGTTTGAGGAGCGTGGCGAAGTGATGAAGTTGTTGTCTGTGGAGAAACCTGTTCGGCGTTCGCGAAGGGGTACAAGATCAGCTGCTGCGGCTGCGCGGCGGCAGCAGCAGCGCAAGCAAGCTGGCGCGATGCGTGCCCTGGGTGACTGTGATCTCGATTGAGAAGGCTCTAGACAGTGCAGACGGCGTCTTGGTGGATGCGGCCTTTGCCGCTCGCTGGAGGCGCTTTTCTTAAATTTTGCTGCGCACGAGATGGCCTCGGTGGATGCGGCCCTTCGCTCACGGGTCCTGACTGCGTTTAACTGGAGGACAGTTTGTGCTGGGTGTGTATGCATTCGTTAAGAGCGAGTGGTTCCCTTTTGTTTTCGTGATTGACGTATATATGGTTGAATGTGGGCGAAATCTACTGGATGTGAAATTTCGACTTTGCGCAGAGGTGTTTTTGCGTCTCAGCAGTGCTCTTAAAGGCACTGCCTGTACGTATGAGTTGTGCAGTAGACCTTCGTTTTGGTTGGTTGATGTCTTTTTGTACACTTTTGCAGAGACCAGTGTAGAGATTGGTTCTGAAGTGGCGGAGGTCCCATAGATCAGGGTAAATGAGTTGGATGTGAAAAGTGACTTGGACAACAAGCGCCGTAGGATAAGAAAGAAGTATGCGAAGTTGTTTGTGGTAGTGTAGGGAGGTTCAGGTTTGTTTTTGTTTTGTCTGTGGGCTCGGATATGCCCTGTTTTTGCTTTGCGAGCCCTTCGTTGTGGGCTGTGGGCCTGTTGGCCTTGTTTGGGCCCTGTGTGGGGGCCTGTATGTATTCTGTTTGTGGCACGACTTTGCACGTGCCTCTTTGTCACTCACAGGTCTTTCCAGGTAATTTTTCTCCAGATTTTTTCTGCCTTTTTTGCTGAAAGGGGCTGCATGAGATGGGTTGGGGGATGGAGATGGGTTGAGGGGAGGCCAATTCGCCTTTGAGGTACCCCCCCCTTCAGTGCAACAGCCCCCTTGGGGGATCCAGAGCCAAAAAACCTTTTCTTGAAAAAACTTCTACAACCCCTGGGGTTATTTTTTATACTCTTTACCTGCTGCAGTTTTTTGGGTGGTCCGAGGACATGTAGTGGGGGGCATGGCAAGCCTTCATAATACTTTTATAAGTGGGGTTGGGGTATGGGACGCCAACTACGCCCCCTCCCCCCTCCAGGTCAGCAGGTACGCCAGTGCGTGAGACGTCAGGCCCAGTGGTAGGGCAGAGAGCAGGTGGGTCAGTGGGAACCTCTGCTCTGCTGGCAGAGTTGTACTTTACATTTTTTATTTTGGGAAAGGGTTTGGCATTTGAATTTGCAGGGTGTTCCTCAGTTCTGGTGTCTGGGGGTGAGCACTTTGCTTGGTGAGTGCGAGGTATGTGTAAGTGTTCATGGTATGGTGAAGAGATGTTGAAGAAGGAGGTTGATACTGGATGACATGTGAAGGAGTCGTGAAGAATTGAATATTTTCTTTTGCTCTGACGTGTTCTTTTTTTCTTTTCTTCGTTTGTTCAATGCTGCACAAGTACTGTGCACTGCACATTGTGCACTGCACCTGCACTCTGTAAAGTACTGTGCACGGCACCAGGATGGTGCGAACCCAGTGGGCACAACCAAATCTGTTTGTTCAATATTTGTGTGCCCATGCTCTGTGCCTTACGCCTGTGTGTCTCTGTCCTTTTGGGGTCTCCCCTACGCAGGGTACTCTGGGCCAGGCTCCCTAGGCAGAAATTGCAGTTGGGTTTTGAAAATCATTTCGAAACTCTGGCTGGGTCTTTGCACTGACTAGGGCTGTTGGAGCTGGTTTTTATATAATGAGAAATGACTGCAAGTTACAGGTAAGCTCAGAAAGATATGCAGGATTTTTTTTTCATTATATACAGGTTTTGGTGGGAGTGTGTTACCACACCTCCCAGAAAGGGAATGGGGTCTTTATAGCCTTTTGCTGCAGGCTTTTCCCCAACCCCTGAGCAGGGATTTTTTTTTGTACATTAAAACAAAAAGCCCCTGACACCTGGTGGGTTTCCATTTCAGGGCACTGGGGTATGGCAGAAGTTTTTGTTTTGTACATAATAGTTGTAGTAAATACCATGTCACAGGTACAGTATAGGTTTATGCTGAAAAAGCTCAGATTGGCTTTGGGTGTATCTTACCCATTTGCCCCCATTATTCAAATTTTTCAGCAACAAACTCAGCTCTGGACCCTGAGTTTGAGCTTGGTGGGGGAGTGTAATGGGTCCACAAATGTAGAAGATACTCTTGTCTATTTTGTTTCCAAATTTATTGTAGATTATGCATTTTTATTATAATATGGGCTGCTGAATGGCCCGCGAAATTCGCGGACGGAAAATGCCAGATGGCAGCCGCACATCGCGATTAGTGTCGTAGATTTAAATTCTTGACATGAAGAAAACTTAGATAAAATCCACAGATTTTATAATTTTTCTAGGTTTTATAGTATTCTGAGTGTTGTAGATATTTTTCGGCATGTTTAGGACAGTTTGCTGTGTTTTGCACAGGCATGTTTGTAGATCACATCCTGTGATCTAAAATGCTTTCGAGTATTTGGATCAGTGCCTGCGCTTCAGTGTCCATGGGAACAAGGGTCAAGAAATAGACCTCAGTCAAGACCAAGTTGGGTTTTATTACAAGCCACCCCCCAAACCGGCGCCAGAGCAGCCCCAGACCAAACCGAGGCCCCGCCCGGGGGGGGCGGACGCCTCAGCCCGCAGGGCCAAACGGCCCAAACCGGAGCCCAAAGTGGCCCCAGCACTGCCGCCACCCGATCCGCAACCGAAGCCGAAGGCCCCAGCATGCCCGCTTTTCACACGGGGAACGTGCCGCCATGCACCCCGAGTGGCCAGACGGCGCAGAAGTACAAGGAGTATACGGAACCACGCTTAAAGGGCAACCGAAACAATTCGTATGGTTCCGGGGCAAGATACAGGGCAGACTGGCCACACCGGGCCAACACGGCAACCTACAGTTGAAAATCAAGTGGCACGCACTCCCAGAATGGGGCGAAAAAGTGGAGACCTCAAACCTCGAACTCTGGGACGACAGACAATTCCCAGAGTGCCCGGTGCAGCTCCGCACACCCGCCAACCAGGTACCACCGGGCACCGTCTGGACGGGTGACATGCCACAGACATGGCTGAAGGAACCGGATATACCGGAGGAAGAGAGGATGGCCGCAGCGGTCAACCACAAACTGCGACTGGGACAATGACTACTACCACGCCGCGCCGGGGACCCCCCAGGGGCCACCAACACGGGCGCCCCCGAGGTCACAACTGCGCTCGTCACTCTCATGTCCCTCAACGAACCGGGCGCCCTGTACGACGCGACCAAAGCTCCGGACCTACAAGACGTACCCATCATGGCGAAATGCGACCCAGACGCCATGGTGTGGCAGGAGCAGGCCCTCAAAATCCAGACAACCCACCCCAGCTTAACCCCCATCCTCACCAGGACGGGACACCAATACCGCACCACATGGGTCAAGGGGGTTCCCATGTCCCACAAAAGTGAAGTCCAAGTACACATCCACCACCACCTGGGGGTGGAAGGCCCCCTAGCGGCATACGAACTGGTAGGCCCAACGTGGCAACTGAATGTCAGCAACGTGCACGTCCCCTTTGGAGACGCCACGGAGACGTTCCTCGAACATCTCATGGAGGCCTACCGGCAGCTTGCCATGATGGGCCCGACTGTCATCATAGGAGACTTCAATGCGGCCCCATCAGCGGACGATCGCGGAGGACGACCGACGCCCGAGGACGCAGCGGTACAAGTGGCCATGCAGCATCTAGGCCTACAGGACCTCACAGCCTCTCTACGAGGCCAGCCCTCACACAGACCACCACAACCTGGCGCGACAGATTCCCGCATCGACCTCTGCTACGCGGACTCGGCACACGTCGAGGTGACGCGGGCGCAATACCACGACCTGCCATCCAAGGACACCGGATACCGACCCCTGGAGGTACAAATCAAGGTGCTTCAGGTGCCCCCGGCCTCCAGGGATGGCATGGACCACGAAGAACAACCACCCATCCAACCGCAAGGAGAGAACGACACCCACGGATGGGTAGCATACTACCGCACGGTACAACGCATCCTGGGCCAGCAAGACAAAACGGACCTCAACCTCGCCATGCGACAGGCGGCCACGGCATGCGGCCTCAGCGGGCAGCGCAGAACACAGGACGACGCCACCCCGCATCAACACCTACGATCCCTGGTCACAACCATATGGCACGACAAGCGAGCACTGCACACGGCAATGCACTCACATGACCTGCAAGCTCAACATGACGCCCAAGAAATCGCAGCACGACTGGAAACCGCACGCCAGCAACTCAGAGAACGGCACGTCTGCCGGGCGAAGGAGCTGCCGCAAGAACAACAGCGCTACTCCCAAAGCCCCCAACCCTACAAATCACTGAAACACGTGGACAAGGTCCTGGGGGAGACGGGCCACCGAGGCATCAAGGCGGTACGCCTACAGGACGGCACAGTGACCAACGATCCCAAGGTGGTCCTGGAAGAAGTCCTCAACAGCTTCCTGCGCCAGCACAACACTGAGGATGGTGAACTGTCAGCATACACAGAGGAACTGATATCCCACCTGCCGAAACTCTACAACCGGACACAGTGACGAGACATGCACCGAACCCCGTTCACCATTCGGGAGCTCGATGAGGTGTTGTACAAACTACAACCGGGGATCACTCCGGGAGTGGACGGACTCCCGGCGGAGCTCTACCGTAGACTACCACTGAACCTGAAGAGACACTTAGCCGCGCGCCTGTGGGATATTGCCATCGGGAAAACGGACGTGCCACCCGACTGGGCGAACCTAGTACACCCGCTCTATAAGAAAGGCGACTGGGCCAACCCCGACAATTGGAGACCCATCGTATGCGCCACCACGGAGGCCAAACTCATATGGATGCTCATCCTCAAACGGGTGGCCCCAGCAGTGTACCGGGCTGTACCGCCCACCATGTGGGGGGCCATACCGGGTAGATCACCGTTGGAGGCCATATTTATGCAAGACGCCGTGGTGGACATGGACCCGATCAGCCTCATCATCACATCCCTGGACGTCAAGGGGGCCTTCCCCAACACCCCGCACCGCCTCCTACCGGCCGTCTGGGAACACATTGGACTCCCCTTCCAGGGCTTCCTCCAGGCATACCTCGCCACCCGCATGTACGCCGTGAAGACCGATATGGGCACCACCCTATGGGTCCACCCCACCAGTGGGGTCCCACAAGGAGGTGCGGAAGGCCCATTCCTCTTCCTACTCGTCACCCTCCCGCTGGCGTTTTACATCCGACGCACGTACCCGGACGTGGCACCATATCCCCTACGGACCACGCTCCTAGCGTTTGCGGACGACATGGCGGTGGTGACCGCCACCGCGCGCCAACCCCTGCCGACCACCCCGGACCCCGCCAGAGCCACCAGGGTCCTCCACGTCGTCACCACCTATCTGGAGGGCAATCAGCTGCTGGTACACAACGTCAAATCTGCCACCATGGTACACAATGCACCGCCGCCACCCCTCCGCCCCGGGGACCTGCCCATGGACCCAGTAAACACGGCCACCTACCTGGGAGTCCAGCAAGCGGCCACCGCAGGCGGGGTCACCCTACCGCCAAACCTGTTACGGCAGCTGACAAGGACACTGGTTATAGCACGCATCACAGCACTCTCCATCCAGGCCCTGGCATACTTCCTACAAGCCTTGCTCAACGCAGCTATAGGATTTCAAGCCTTGCACCTGACGCACCCCCAACACATGCTACAAACGGCAACCACCACAGTACGAGGAGCGTGGACCATCCACGGCCACCGGCCCACGTCACAGCATGCAACGGTGCGTGCGGCATCGCCACCGTATTACGGAGACAACACCGACCACCTCGTCCACAACGCGTACACAGCTCACACTGCGGCCCACCTACATCGTCTCATGCACGATCACGAGCCGGAGGTACGGGAAGTCTTCACGCTGACGCTGCGGGAGGCTCAGTACCACCGCAAACCTGCCCCCAATACATACTTCACCAGCGGGGTCTCCCCACCAAGGTGGGGACCCGCATATGGAACCACCTACAACTCCTACTGCCCCACCACAACCACGTCATCCAAACGAACCATCGGTGCAGGGAAACCGGCCCTCTGGCGGTCCTTCACACCGATGTGGGGGGGGGACCAACGGGTAGCACCACCACTCTGGACCTGGTGGGCACCACCCTCCACCTCGTACAGGTCACCCCGAACCAGATGAAAGCCCTCCAACGAGTGGGCACACACCACGTCCCATTCCTACAACACCCGGAGTGGCCCAACAAATCACTCCTGGAGAGCCACATGCGCGGTGCGGCCACCCAAACCGGGCACCCCCAGCCAACAGATGGGGAAGTACGTGAGGGGTACAACCTGTTTTGGAACACGCACAAACCACCACTGCCACCGAGCCCACCGCAAGGGAACCAAGCCCACCACCGGCCACCGGAGCAAGTGGAATATGTACCCGGCACCACGGTACCAGCGGTACTCCTCCTAGCACCCAACGGGCTAACGACCACGTTGCGGCCGGGCAAAGCGGGGGGCAACCTGTGGATGCTACCGCCACCCACGGCGCGCCCCTTCTGTCCGCCGCCACTATCGCAAGACAAGCTGACGGGCACCCCCACCACTTGCTGGCGGTGTGGGCCCCACGCGCTAGCCACCCCATGGCCCCTCCTCCAGTTACTGGCGCGCTACCACCCCATGCCAACGGCCCACGCTACCCCGGAACAGCACCGGTGGCT
Organism: Eutreptiella sp. 'Long Island Sound 2002'; assembly: GCA_964036045.1. Lineage (NCBI taxonomy): Eukaryota > Euglenozoa > Euglenophyceae > Eutreptiales > Eutreptiaceae > Eutreptiella > Eutreptiella sp. 'Long Island Sound 2002'. Next base: position 63,230,500 of record OZ038388.1, on the reverse strand, counting down.
GCGCACGCACTTCGAACAGGACGCAGAGGGTGACACGGCCACAGTGACGTGGGACCCCAGCACCAAGGCGGAATGGAGATTCCACAGGGGCACGTGGAACACCCAGCACCCAGCCATCACCTTCCCGGTGATAGCCAAGCACCGCAGCGCCACGCCGGAGGCCCCAGCCTACCCGGTCAAACACCGATGCTCCCGAGTACAGGACTGGCAGACGGTCGAGTGGACCACATTTCACCCGCAGACAGCATACTTACTCCAGTACGTGTACGGCTACCTGATACAGGGCCATGAAAGGAACAATGACTACGTCCGCATGAACCCGGCGGCAACCGAGATCATCCGCCAGGGGGTCGGGGTGTATGCTACCCGGAGACTCCGACCGAACACCGACACGCCGTGGGCCACCACGGAACGGAGGGCAAACGTCCATGCCTACCAACCAACGATGCCGTGCCGCCTGCCGCACCCGGACAACCACACCACGATCATCTTCGCGGATGCCTCCGGCACTACAAGCCTCACCCCGGCGGCAGGGGGGGCGGCTTTAGAGTTGGAGGTGGACACGACAAACCGACTACACCAACGCCACCTCACGGGGGCTACCATCTTCGGGGCCTCCTCTCACGGAGAACTGAAGACACTGGCGATCGTCGTGGACACCGTCAATGACGCCCACCAAGCGCCGCGTGACCAGACGCACCATGTGTGGGTAGTAGTGGACGCAGCGGTGGCCTTCCAAATCGTCTGCAGGCTGGCGGGGCAACCCCTACACAAGGCGACTGACTCTAGCCTGGGCACCCAGGCCCTACACCTCTGGACAGCCCTGAGGCGCCTCCCCAAACACGTCGTCCTACATCTCGTCAAACAAGAATCTCATCGGTATAGCCTGGGCAACGGACACATAGACCTGCACGCCCACAACCAGCTTGCCGAGCACATGCCGGACGGCGAGGACCCGGCGCTACGAGACCACATGCACACACACCTCCAGCACCTGCCACCCATCCCACGCCCCGGGGAACCACCAGCCTGGGTGCCAGACGATCGCATCTATAACGACACGGGGAGGGCATACCACTACCCACAACCCATCCGCACCATGGCGCACATTCGTGGCAGTCAAGCCGACAACGCCCTTTTCAGCCGTCTCCAACACGAAATGCGCACCGCATTGTACTTCTCGGCTCTGGACCCGTCCCTAATGCCGGTGCACCTGCAGACACGACGTGCCCAGCTCTTGCTCGAGCAGCTACCCCTTCTAGACAGGGTGGCACGCTGGTATGCCCGGCGAGGTATAGACATACCCCCGGAATACACCGTATGCCCCTGCCATCTCCAGCAGCCAGAAACGTGGGAACACTTCAAACGCTGCCCATTAGCCGAAGGGGACAACCACCTGGCCACGTGGGCACCGGAGAACACCATCACACAACACGCCGGATGGGGTCCGGCCACGCCACCGGCAAATGAGGTTCGACGCCTGATGCGGCAGCCGGAAATCAAGGAGGCAGTGCTCAGAGGAGCGGTACCACTCCAGCTTTACAGGGTCGTCGCCGACCACGCCCCGGAACCCAGGGCCACAATACGTCACATGCAGCTCACCGCCGTCAAGAGGGCGGTAGCACAGCTGCAGCACCGCGTTCAAGTATACACACAGGAAGCACAACATACATCCCACGACCGCCGCACGTACTGTAATCTCCTCATCCACTACCAACACGCGCAACCTAGCGACTAGCCACACGCACGGGCCCGCGGCAACAGCCAGGCACCTACCGTATCACCCCCGGAGCGCGCGCGCCCCCCTCCCCTGTAGTGGCCCAATCGTCCTGCGAACGACACCTCTCCTCAGGATGCCCGAAGGTGAAGCACTGCATCCACGGCCGGGGAACCCATGCGGGGTCTGCATGGAGGTGAACGACGACGACGGCAACCCCCTTCGCGGGCATGACCTCGGCTGCGGCGGCACGGAGCAGCTGCACTGGTTCTGCAGCCCGTGCATCGCGAACTTGTGGTCGTGCCCACTCTGCCGGCGACCGCACCGACTCTGCACGGCTCCGCCGCCGCGCGAAACGCAAGACGAAGACCTCACACTCCAGACGCTGCGGACTCTGATCCGGCAAACCGTCTGGAACGACGGCGCGGGGGAGGGCAGCCCCGACGTCGAGTGGTTGGACGTCCTCACCGACGAGGACCCAGCGACAGCCCCCCCCCGCCCCCCTGTAAGTGCGGCTAGCCCCATCTGCTCAGATTTTCAGACATTCTGTCCAGATTGGCTACATTTTGGTCATTTTCTATGCTTCGGCGGAATCGCCGCCTCGCAGCTCAGTCTCAGGATCAGACCTATATATTTCTGAGATGCCAGATCTGATTCCGCGGTCCATTCTCCGTAAATCCGCCGCGTTCCGATCATTTACCTGGAATCGCCATTCGCCGCTGACGCGCGCTCGCGGGCCAGATCGGCCAAACATTTTTCATAATTGGATTTATATAAATCTTTTCAGACAGTTTTGGACACTCAGATGTATTTAGAATAATCCGCATCAATTTTCTTCATAGACTGGGATTTTCTGCCGGATAACAATCAGCATGGACCTTGCTTCTGTTGTCGCTGCTCTCGCCTCCGTTGGTGTTCGAGTATCCGGTTCTACCCCCAATAACAACGTCCAGGGAGACTCCTCGCGTGCCTGCCCCACTGGTCTTGCCGGCCCCGAGCCCTCCGGCACCATCAACGACCCAGGGCAGCACTTTCATGGTAGCAGAGGCTACCTGAATGTTGTTCCTTTGGTGTCCCAACCACAGTTAGCTCCCCAGTACGGCCCCGTAGACCCCGCTGCTCCTGGAGACGTAACAATTACGCTGCCGTGGTGCTGTGCGAACGAGGCCTTGAGAGGAATGCCTTGCGCAAGCCCAAGCTGCCCAAGAAGGGCACAAATCAGCAGCTGTGGGGACCCAAATTATCCTAATCCCAGTCGAAATTGGCCATCAAGCAGCTGGAATCTCCCAGCCTACGACGATGGCAACGCTCCGGTAGACCTTACGGAGCTGGCAGGTACCCACATTCCTTACCAATGTCCAACATTCGAGACCATCGAAGCCGACATTGACGACATTGAGATAGGTGGTCCAGGTGAGGTACCTACCTATAATCGACCAGCCTCTTGGGCACAATGGGACAACCATTTGTCTTCAGAAGTGACCCGTAACCTTGAGGCGCTTGAGGCCCTTTGTCTATTAGCCACGTCTAAGCTGATAGGACAAGAAAGAATCGCCTCTGATTTTTTAATGGAATATTTTTTCCTACTTCAGGAAGAAATTAATACCAGGATGTGGTGGCATTCTCAAGAAGATGACTCTTTTGCCATTTTTTTGCAGATCTGGGACGCAAGCCCCTTCCCGAAGGAGAAGACCAAGGCACCTGTTGCCGGGCCCTCCGCCCCTCATCCCCCTGTTTCCATCCGCGACGATCTAGCCGCCGCGGTTGAGGAAGGAATTTTAGAGGCAGCCAGGCAGGCAAGCCTGGAAATTAGGGCTGAAGGAGCTCCCCAAGTGGACTCCTGGCTGCGGACCACTGAGATTAGCGGTCCGACAGCCTGCTCAGGCCCTTCAGGACACGATATGTACTGTCCTGCCGACTGCTCTTGCAGATTCCAGCGAGACTCTGAGCTCCAATTGCTCAAAGATCAAATGCAACTCATCATTCAAACGCTGGGAATTAAGGATCTTTTCAAGACCCACATGCGGTCTGAGGGCGCATCATCGGTGGAACAAACAACAGAACCGTCGGAGGAGGCGACAGAAATTTTTTCGATTGCTCCTTCGGTGGACTCTAAGACCACCGATGCAAGGATCAGCAGGACTAAGCTAAAGGAAAGGGTTACAATCTCTCGATCTCAGAGTAGGACGGCGAAGGCTAGGACTGAGGCTCAGAATGCCAAGCGAACTGCCTCCCGTACTGCCCTTCCTGCTGCTGATTCCAATGCATTAGCCCAGATGTTGCTCGCCCAGACCCTCGCCGGAGCTGGTGTGGCTAATGATGCCGCCAAGGTGTCTGCCATTACGGCCGGTGTTGGGCTGGATTCACTTCTAAATCCTACTTCATTGCGACTTCGTCAGGTTGCCAAGCAACCGAAGTATAATGGAAACCCCAGACGTTGGCCTCAGTTCCAACGGGAATTTAATCTGTGGGTTAAGACTCAAAAACTCCAAGATGATCAGTTCCTGATGGCCCTCTTGGACTGCCTTGAGGGAGCGCCGGCCAACACTTGGCTCAGGACCTGGAGTGATCGTGAAGATTCAAGTTCCCCCCTTACCTTTGATGAGGTGTGGGAACAGTTGGAGGTACGTGGATCCCGGCTGCCAGAGGACCATTACCACCAGATGTTGAAGAATTTTCCTTCGTTCTCGCGATTAATCTTGCACGAAGTGCAAGACAAGAGACAGCGCTTCTGGAATCTAGTGGAAGAATCTGAACATTCAGGCGAAAAATTTTCTAGTGCCGAGCTGAAAAATCTGATTTTTGATAAGATCCCCTCCGAAACTGCCGCCACCCTTCGGAATAAACAGTCCGAAGAAAAGGTCAAGACCTGGTGGGCGGAGGTCGAAGGCTTTGATGCCTCGGCCAACAGGTTTACCGTCAGGGAGGCACTTCAAAAGTGCTCCCCCACGTCGTTTTCCAAGGTGAAATTCACTGAAAACACGTGGAAAATCAAATTTAATGAACACGAGGATCGGGACTTGTTTGTCCAAGTCCTCAACAAGGGAGTAAGCTTCCATGGCCATCGCCTGAAGGCCAGGAACTGGGTGTTTTCGTTCACCCCGAAGGAATTGTGGGAAGAGGTTGAGCGTCTCGCCGACGCCGCCAATCAAAATTTCCATGAGGGTCTTGGGGGAAACAAGAATACCCAGCAAAACACCCAAAATGGGGCCCAAAAGGGCAACAAAAAGGTGAATGACACCCGGAATGTTCAGGATCACTGTAGCATCTGCCTTCTTTTAGGTTCTACGAACCGAGCTAAGTCGCATTCTACTGGTAATCACCGATGGTCTCCTTACGATCACAAGGTGATTGGTGAAAATATCAGTAATCCTCAGAATTCAGACAGGAATGACAGACAGGTGCATGGTGGAAAGGGGGGAAAGGGTAATCCGACCCCCTCCGGTGGAAACAAAAATACTGGAGGCCCTGGCGGGTCCCAAGGCACAGGAAATCGGACTCCATCCGGCTCCGGTGGGCAGCCGAACGGCCAGAAAAATCCCAATGGCAACGCCGGAGGCGGAAATCGAAATCCAGGCCAAACCCCTCAATCCGGTACAAACAAAGGAAATGCTCCAGGATCACAGGGTAAAGGTAAGGGAAATCCTTCAGGAACCCCTTTCTCTGGTAAGGGCGGAGGGCGTGGCGACGGTGGTGGTCCATCATCCGGCGGCCGTGGCCGTGGACGTGGAAAGGGCAACCATCGTGTGGATCAGGTCTCAGGTGCAGATCAGGTGTCCGATGCGGATCGAGATTACGTCGAAAATGCTCTGGATCCAGCGGATGATCCGTTCCAAGAGGAGTGGGTCGACGAATCAGGGTGTGTTCACAATGTTAACGCTGTCACTGGAGGTCAGAACGCCTAGGGGAGCCACGAAAATCGTCCCTCCCCAGGCGATTTCAGGCATGATCCCCAGATTCCTGATCGACCATTACTTGATGTAGGGTCGCTTGTCTCCTCTCCCCTGGATCCGGCAGCGGATCCTTCTGTTGTAGTGGACGAGGTTGGTGTACAGTCCAAGCACAGGGCCCGTCAGTTTGTCACAAAGCTGTGGGTCTCTGATTGCAAGGGAAATTTCCACCTCGCCACTTGTTTGTGTGACAATGGATCAGAGGTAAATCTCCAATCCAATTCTTTCTTACCCGACGACTGCGTGTTTGAGTCGCCTCATCCTGTTACCCTCGAGGGAGTTTCTGGACATTCTCTCGCAGGTGGGCAACGCGGTTGTTATATATCAACTCATTTGGTCGCTCAAGACCTTTGGGAAGAAGGTAATGTGGAGGAAGTTGTCCTTAAGGATGACTACTTCTATCGTGCCGACATAAAGTATGACCTTTACTTGGGCCATCCTTGGCTTCGCAAGAACAGGGTGGCGCCCGTAGGTCATCGGCGCTGTTTTTTGCTGGAGTCAGGTCCCTTGGAGCGTCCTGAATTTCGTTTTTTGCACGCAGGGTTTAAAAGTGCAGAAGAATTTTTGAAGCAAAAAGTTACACCAAAATTTGGCGAAGATGTCACCATTGCAGAGGTGAATGGGAGTGCCGATTACTCCCGAGAGTTAGAATGTCTTCGTAGGGACTCCCAGCCACGACGCCCTTTGCGCTGGCACTCTTCATCCTACAGAGTTGTCGACAAATGGCGCGATGCAATTTGTGAATATTTTCATGAACACCATTCCTTTTGGCCACAGTATGATGCCTTTGCTAACCGTAAGAACAAGCGCTTTGACAAGCACTTTAGCGACGCTTGGACCCATAACTGGGACAAGAAGTTGTGGATTAATCCTCCGTTTCACTTAATCCAGCAGGTCATCCGCAAAATCAAGCAAGATAAAACCCAGGCAATTTTAGTTGTGCCCTTGTGGGACGACAAGCCTTGGTTTCAGGAATTACAAGACATTTGTGTAGATTACATCGAACTTCCCAGGAAGATTGAGCTGTATGCCAGGGACGACACAGGTCCCCTGCCACAGCGGTCCTGGAGTTCGCTTGCATTCCTGGTGGATGGAAAGCTTTCTGACTCTAATTCTGCTGATTCTAGTACAGATTCCTGTGTTGGGTCTGAATCTGAGGTTGAGCGTGGTACTGATGATGAATCTATTTTTTCTGATTTTTGTCCGTCAGATACCCAAGGTGATCCAACGTCCAATGGATCCGCCTCGTCTCCCTCTTCCCCAATACGATCGACATCGACAAGAATCTTCAGTGCACGGGCGAAGAAAAATCTTAAATCGCGCCGCAAATTCAGAGTTTTTTATGAAAAACCCCCTGTGGAAGCTTTCATAGATCCTTTCGAGGAGCTGGATCACGAAGATAATCTCTGGAATGTCGACACTCGACCCACCTATCTTCAAGAGGCAGTTGATACGGACCTGTTTAGGGACATCCGTAAGAAGATTCTTCCTGCCAAAGCCGAAGAAGTCGTCAAAGTTTTTTCGACAGTAATTCCTGGCGATCAGGTGGACACTGAATTGTGTTCCAAGACAAGAGAAAGGACTTTTGAGGAACGGAAGGACACAACCCTTTCAGGGAAGTTGATCAAAGACCCTCCTGTCCGTGGACAGTTCGGTGAAGCCTTCATCGAGCTTCGTGAAGGTTACAAGGCGAAGAAACAGCGCCCTTATGAAAATCATGGACATAAACATGAGATCCTCAGAAAAATCATCGAGAGAAATCTCAGGGAATTTGGTTGGCTTGAGGGTTGTATGACCAGTGAATGGTGCTGTGCACGCTTCACCGTCCCGAAGCCGCCGCCTGCAGACCAGAACACTATTGATGGTTGGCGAATGGTTGTTGATTTTCGCAATCTCAACGCCGAAACCAAGGCGGATTCGCACCCCCTGCCCCTCGTTGAGGAGGAAATCGCCAAGAGGGCAAGAGGTCGTTTGTTTTCTGTGCTGGATCTCCGTCACGGCTTTCACCAAATGCCGTTGAGGAAGGACAGCCGACCTCTCACCTGTATGTGCACGCCATGTGGCCCAGTCCAATGGACAGTCATGCCCATGGGCCTGAAGAACGCCCCTTCGTTTTTTCAAAGAATGATGGAGGATGTGCTTTTTACAGCCCATCCTGAGCTTCGTGCCTTCGTGAGTGTGTACATAGATGACATCATCATCGCGACTGAGGGGGAGGGACTGACCGAAGCCGAGCTGGTGGCCCTACATGAGAAGCAGCTGAACCAAGTTTTGGACATTCTTGACGCCAATCAGCTGATTTGTGGGCCAAAGAAGGGAAAATTATTTTTAAAATCAGTCGAATTTTGTGGTTCTCTCCTAGAGAATGGCACCCGACGACCCAGTCCAGGGAAGCTTGTCGCTTTTCAGAAGTGGAAGCGCCCTGAGACAATCACGGAGTTGAGAGGATTCCTGGGTTGTTGCAATTTTTACCACACTTTTGTGCCGAATTATGCCAAATTTGCTGCCCCCCTCACTGAATTGTTGAAGGTAGGGAGAGATGCGGGCAAGGCAGGTTCAAAGGTTCGTGTCAAGTGGACTGACGAGTGCGAGGAGGCCTTCCATCACTCGAAGGCGGCCCTCTGTGAAGTCGCCACGTTGCATGTGCCCCAATTCGACCGACCCTTCTACATTAGAACCGACGCTTCTAGGTACGCGATCGGAGCTGTCCTTGAACAGGTTGATGAAGCCACAGGTGATCATTACCCTCTTGCATTTTGGTCTCGGAAGCTAGCCCCACGCCAAATGCAATGGTCGCCACGTGAGCAAGAAACGTATGCCATAATTTGCGCTCTAAAAAAGTACCAATCGTGGGTTGGCACCAATCGAGTCGAGGTCCTGACGGATCATCGATCTCTGGAGTATTGGGCCACCGAACACATTCATACTGTCGCGAGCCCAGCTGGTCGACGGGCCAGATGGCACGAATTTCTCAGTCTGTTTGACCTCCATGTGTCGTATTTGCCTGGAAAACACAACACGGTAGCGGATGCTCTGAGCCGATGGGTTTACCCCGCTTCAGAGGGGCTGCAAAGTACCAACATCCATGGTACGGAGCAGGACCGCCATGTAATAATCGAATGGGATCAAGAAGAAAAGAAACTCATTCGACGTGCATGCATGCAATGCGCTGTTAAACAGCACGCATTACCGTGCCATGACATCACGGCCATCTCAGATCCGGCGCATGCTCATGAGATCTGCACCAAAACACTGAAAGTCGTGGAGAAAGTCACCGATCCCTCCTCAGGGAGTGTGAAACGGTTTGACTATACCCGACGAGTAAGTAGATTTCGGTTGATCCAGGGCATTAAGCGTCGAGATCCGGCCAAAACTCCACCCCTGCCGAAAGATTCCCTGATCATCCGTGACTGGACGTCCGATTACCTGCAGGATCCCATGTTTAAAGAGGTCTTTGGAAATCTCAAATCCAAAGATGCTCACAAGGATGGGATTTCTTCTGAGTACTCGTTGGATGGGGGGAAGCTGTGGATGGAGGGTAAATTGTGCGTACCAGACGCCCTGGCCCCCCGAGTGTTAAACTGGTGGCATAAATGGGAGTCCCCCCACGCACATGGCCGTCGACTGTGGTCGATGATTAAACATAGGTTGTTTGGCTCACGGCTATATACTCACTGCATGAAAGTAGCCGCCGGATGTGCCCAATGTGCAGTCTCGACGCCCCACAGCGCGAAGAAGCACGGCCATCTGAGGCCTCATCCTATTCCGGAGCGCCTCTTTAACAGAGTCACCAGTGATTTTTTCTATCTCGGTGAACTCGATGACGAAGAGTGCCATTGGACCAATAAAAAGGTCAATGGTGTGCTCCTTATTCAGTGCCGTCATTCCGGCTACATTCAAGTGTTGCCTTGCAACATTGAGTCGATGACTGGCAAGGCTGCCGCCAAATGGTGCGCGCAGACCTGGATGGGAGGTTGGGATGTCCCATCCGAGGTGGTTACGGACTCAGGCAAAGAGTACACCTCCGAATGGTGGAGAGAATTATGTGCTCGCCTTGGAATCCACCACCTGCGATGTGAAATCCACTCGCATCGAGCGCTGCCTGGCGAAAGAGCCGGCCGCTCACTTATAAATATGCTTCGTAAGGAGCTCGCGAGTGAAAAGGATTTCCATTGGCTTGAGATTCTTTTCGCCGTGCTTCGCCGGTACCACAACACGCCTTTGTATCATGGCCTTTCTCCAAATGAAATTGTCTTTGGACGAAAGAAGTGTTGGTGGAACATGCCGTTGAATAATCCTCGCCCCTGTAAAGATGCTTCGCTGTTTCTGGACGAAGTCCAACGAGCAGATAAAGCTGTGTCGAAATTAATCGAGAAGCATCAAGCTGACTGGCTTTGGGTCCAGAATCAAGGCCGAAAAAGCCCCCACAATTTTGAAGTCGATGATCGAGTTTGGCTTCGAAAATCCGAAACCACCCTGGACGGAGATGATAAGCTTCTTCCCTTGTGGGAGGGGCCATTCGCTGTTACAGCGCGTCTTGGTGAGAACAGGTGGAGGATTCGTGTGGATGTCAGCAGGGAAATTGACGTTTCGGGCGATCGCCTCAAGAGAGAGATCCCCTCCCCCAAGGATCGGGTTAAACCCCTTTTTTGGACTGCAAAACATTTGTCTGATCGGGTCATCGAAGGGGGGAAGTACGAACTCAAGAGGATTGTTGAAGCAAGACGTGACGCCAAGGGCGAATGGGAATTTCTGTGTGAGTGGAGGGGCTTTGATTCCAGTCACAACAACTGGGAACCAGCCCAATCTTTTGTCCATGGATACACCAAGGGGTTCATCGACTTCCTGAAGAAGCACCGCGAAATTGGAGTACTCCTGACAGACTGTCTGTCGAAACCAGACAGACAAGTGGAGAGCGACGGAAAAAGACCTGTGGTGAATCGAGATCCAGCCTTTTACGGCCCTCAGCAGCCACATTCCAGGGCTGATCCGTCGATCCCCCCTCCTGCGGTCAGGCCAGCCCAGGAGCCAAATGAGGACCAAGCTTCAAGTTCGGCCGCTGATTTGCAGCGCCCAAGCCGTACGAGGGCCAGGCCAGACAGGTTGGTGGTCACATGTATTCGTGCTTGGCCGAATTGAGGAAGCCATCCCACCACATTCTGCTCAATCCACTGTTCATTCTTTCTGTTTATGTCATGATGTGGAGAACTGCGAATGTTTGATAATTTGACGTCAATCAATCAATTTTTCTTTGGTCTCCGTTCGGCAGCGTATCGAAATTTGAGAGCCGAAAGCCACGGAGTGTGCTGCCGTGTTCAGAAAAACCCAAACTCAGGCTTAATTCAGGCAGATTCGGGGTAATCTTGTCTCTGTTGGTCTGTGCATTTTTGGAATTTGGCTACTCGTGCAGATGGAAGCAAATGTACATAGTAAAAACACCGGCCGGTGACATTCACCCCTACAGGCACCCCCTGTAGTACTGGCTGCACCAGTTGCGACGCCAGGAACTCAGGTCTTACCTTCATTTGCCGTGATGCTGAAGTCAAAGTCCAGATTCAGATCCAGATTCCTTGAATTTACCTTGAATTTCGCAGGTTTGTCCATCATTCTGTGCAACAGTGGAACCAAAACATGAAACCCAGACGTCAATTGTTCAGACAACTTTCAGATAGGAGCTCTAGGGACTTCTAACAGCAACCTCTGAAGTCCGTAAGCTTCGTTGTATTTTTGGCACACGCCAATGTGAGCTCAATCCGACCTGAAACTGTCGAAAATGGTGAATCCAAGTGTCTTGTGGGACTCCATCGAAAGATTGGCCTTGTCCAAGTCGATTGACACCACCGCCACTGTAAATTCGGTGTATCTCAGTTATATACTGTCAGTAAAGCGCCTTCAGCGAACCTTTGGCGCGTTACATGCCAAGGATCCAGGGCCAGCATGTCCCATCATGATGCATCATCACATGATCCAGATTTTCATGGAATCTGTTGGATGCTCGCGAACCAACGTGCCGGAAAGCACAATTGAGCTGAATAAACGACAATATATATTAACTTTAGTCTAAACGAAAGTATTAGTAGTTTCAGTTTTAGACATTCCGCTTCATTTCACCTTCATCTTAGGGAATTTCCTCATTTTAGGACAATTTAGGTTGATTTCCTTGTCATCTTCTCTGATTCCTCGAAGATCTGTTTAGATCTAAGTGCACAGAAAAACATCCCTACCTCCCGTGGTTCACTTAGGGTCTGTAGACTACATTTGTATTTGTTTTCCCTCTCTGTGATTGTTTGATCTCCTTCATCTCTGCTCAATTTGATGCCCAATCTTGCTGAATCTTGTGATCATCCACCAGATGCGCCAAATCTGAAGCACATGCTGCACTTTTCAGAACGAGAAAAGCGGGAGTAACACGATGTAGAGTTCGGCGAGGACACCGTAGCGTGCCCGCGACAGCGAAACTGTGCCAGAGCGCTGAGATGTCACTCCATTTATTGATCCCCCCACTCAATCCATCAATAATCTACCTCATTCTCAACCAATGCATGGTTTGGTATCGATTCTCGATACGTTTACATGCTTTTTAGCCCTTAACCTAATGTTTTACTGCACGGAGGACTGTTCGTCACTCTTCATTCTGTCTCATTTCAGGTTCATCCAGCCTGATTCAGTGCCAATTCAGCCCAAATCAGGTCAGATCAAGCAGATTTCGCCCCATGGAGGCTACATTTCTATTTTTTTCTGGGACTTACCCACACTACGTTCTTCGTTGACGTAGCGACACACCCCAGTGTGTTTTTGGAGGGGGAGTGTAAGTGCGGCTAGCCCCATCTGCTCAGATTTTCAGACATTCTGTCCAGATTGGCTACATTTTGGTCATTTTCTTTGCTTCGGCGGAATCGCCGCCTCGCAGCTCAGTCTCAGGATCAGACCTATATATTTCTGATATGCCGGATCTGATTCCGCGGTCCATTCTCCGTAAATCCGCCGCGTTCCGATCATTTACCTGGAATCGCCATTCGCCGCTGACGCGCGCTCGCGGGCCAGATCGGCCAAACATTTTTCATAATTGGATTTATATAAATCTTTTCAGACAGTTTTGGACACTCAGATGTATTTAGAATAATCCGCATCAATTTTCTTCATAGACTGGGATTTTCTGCCGGATAACAATCAGCATGGACCTTGCTTCTGTTGTCGCTGCTCTCGCCTCCGTTGGTGTTCGAGTATCCGGTTCTACCCCCAATAACAACGTCCAGGGAGACTCCTCGCGTGCCTGCCCCACTGGTCTTGCCGGCCCCGAGCCCTCCGGCACCATCAACGACCCAGGGCAGCACTTTCACCCCCCTGGCGCGCACCAACCTGGGTGCTGCCAGACCCGGACGCGAACCCCACGGTTTACGTCCCCGACCACGAGGACTACAACGACGCGCCACGGGGCAGCCTGCCCCCCATGGGCAACCTGCCCGGCAGTTGGGGCTACGTCAGCCCCACCAACCAAAACAACTACCGCAACATCGTCGTCACCCTCACCACCCGCCTCCCGATCGCCTTCGGCTGGCTGGTGGGGGACGCGGAATGGGCGATGGGCATCGTCCGCGGCGCCCATGGCGCCGAGTGGGGGGACTTCTTCCACCGCGGCGGGGCCATGACCCCGGGGGCGACCGAGAGGCTGATGGCGGCCTACCTCAGTGGAGGGGGATACCCCCTCCACGCAGCCTCGAATCGCTGATACAGCGCACCCTGCAGCCGCACGTCCCGCCACCACAACCGGGCACATACGGCAGTGCAGCGGTGGCCAGAATGATGGCCAGAGGTACCCGGCTCGACGGCTCATCCTACTCCCCCCGGAGAACCACCGCAACCATCACCACCCCCCCGCCCCGATCCCGCGCCACGACAGCGACTAGAGCCACGAACGTACGGGCCCGAACGTCAGCCGCGACGTCCTCCACATCCCCCGACCCGTCCACCTCCGCCCCCCCTGCACCCGTCGCCGAACCACACCAACAACACGCCGCCGACGCCACGCGAACTACAGGCGGTCCGGCACCATCTGGGGCAGGCACACCACAGAGCCCCCGACAAGAGGGTGCGTCCAAACGGGCGGCGCAACGACAACCAACACAACACCACGCGGCCACAGGGAGCCGGGGACACCTACCATCACCTGCCAGGAGCGGAGCCCTACCCGGCCCCACGAATACGGGGGCAGTGGGTACCCAGCCCGGGCAGCCCCCCGGCACCGCACACCCGCACAGGGTACCGGCCCCGAGCCCCACAGGGAGCCCGCAACCCCTAACACCACCCGTCGCGCCTGCGCACGGCCCACGACCGGCAGCCAGCCAAGAGGCAACAACACAGGCCCACCCAGAACCCCGCCCCCACCATGGCGCACCTGACCAGCCGGCAGCGGACCCAACGTACACGCCGACCGACAACCTCCCCACCGGACACACACCGCCGGCCCGACCGACGCCATTACCGCCCGGCCCTCCGACGCCGGGCACCCCCACACCCACGGCCCCACCGGGGGCCTAACCCCCCGGGCTTCGGCAACGTCCGGCACGGAGAACCTACCAGCCACAACGCACGGCGGGTCGGTGCCCCAGCAGCACCAAGCCCCACCAACCAGACCACCGGCACGACCGGCAGAACCGTCATCTCCCGGCCACCCGGCCCCCGGCCCAGACCCGGGCCCGGATCTGCCACGCACCGCCGCCCCGGCGGACACCCCGCAGCCCGCGGACCTTGGGGGCCTACCCGAGCCGCCACCCGTGGCGGGAGGCCACGCCCGGGGGGCAGCGCCACCGGCGGACGATGGCGCTGAGCCGCCTACACCGCCGACCCAACCGCAGCGTGACGCGCCCGCGGTGGGCACAGAAGGACTGCAGAGACCCCGCAACTAACGCCGACACCAGCACCAATGGGGGAACCTGCGGGGGAACGGACCAAACATCAGTGCGGAGTGCCGACCTGACGAACGACACGGCACACGGAGGAGACGAGGCATTGGCAGATGGCCAGCCTGACGCGGAACCCGAGGGGCCAACTCCGGACCCGGGTGTGCGGACGGCCCCCACCGGCCCTCGACCGTAGATCACGCGGGCGCCGCCCCCCGGGCACACCTGACGGCCCACGCGGACACGAGCACGCCAGGGGAGGCGCTGCCGCGAGACCCACCGGAAACCAGCGCCGGGTCAGAGGCCCGGGAAACCACACCCGACACGCCCCAGTGCGCGGACGAAGGAGGAACATTACCCAGCGGGCATAACTGCGACGACGACTCCTTCGATGCCTTCATGGACTCCTGCAGGGATGACCCCCGGGCGGTCCGAGCACCAGAGATGCCACGCGTCCACCCGGAGCCACAACGCGACCAGACGGACGATACGCCCCTCACGGTGCCACGACAAGCGCACCTCCAGCGCGACTACACCGCCCTGGGGCAGATTGCCGCTGCGGGCGAGGGGCAGACGACCGCGAGCGGCCCGGCGGACCGGACTACGGACGAGCGCAACGCCCCGGGTGAGGGCACGCGCGTGGAAGCGGCCACCAACACCGCGAGTGAGGACCCGGAAGACCCCCCACGGGGCCAGCAGCGACTCCTCCAAGCCACCACCCTCACAGGCTGCGAAGGCGCCCCCTGGGAAGCCCTCCACACAGCACTCTACTGGGCTCAAGGCTCCCCCAACGGCCCGGACACACCGGAACCCACAGAGGCCTGGGTCATGCAGGCCAAGGCCATGAGGAACTACCACCTACACCACCCCTTCGACGACAGCCCCGCCGCACTGCCATGGCCAACAGATCCCCCGGAGACCGTGCGCAAGCTCGCCGACATCATACGCAGCCACGCGAAAGCGAAAATGCAAACACCGGCAGAACCCCCACTGAGGGATCCAGACCAGCAAGCAACGCACCCCTTCTTCAAACCCCATGCCCCCCCAGCCCCGCTACCTCCAGTCCCACCCAAGCGAACGAGACGACAAAGGGGCGCACCCGCCCCCAGCAAAGCCGGAAAAGCAGCGACCTTCCAACCCCCCGCATCCAACCCAACCCACCCGGCGAACCCAGACCAAGCATCCTCGTCATCCTCCCTCCCACCAATACCACCGCCCCACCCGGACCAAGCATCCTCGTCATCCTCCCTCCCACCACTACCACCCCCCCACCCGGACCAGGCATCCTCATCATCCTCCCTCCCGCCACCAGCACAGCCCCCGCCCAAAGCGTACCCAGGATTCGAAAAAGGTGCGAAGGTCCAACAGCCCTTCCGCAACGACCACACAGGCGACTGGATCTGGTGTGAGGGCACGATCCAGTACCGCCTCAAGGAACCGGGGGACAACGGGGGGCCACAGGTCCGGGTGATCTGGCACCGCCAAAAGGAGCTAGACCAAGGCAGCAGCGCCCGGGACAAACCAGTCGGCTACACCCTGGAGCTCACCAGCGCCCACCCCATCCGGCTCCGCACCGAAGACAACAAGGTCCACACAGGCACCAAATACACTGGGGAGCTCCCCCCGGAGTGGAGCCAAGGCCTCCCCCCGCCGCGCCTACCCAAACGCCTGCAAAACGGCAAAAAGTCCCCGAGCCCCAGTCCCCCTCCCTGACGGGGCAAGGGCCGAGGGCACAAGCCTCCACAGCCCCGGCCCGCCCCCACCGAGGCCACCGTCAACCTCCTCGACCTCAACCACCCGGCCGTCACATACTCCAAGGACGCCACAACCGCCCTCCAAGAGCTCCCGATGGCACAGGGGCCGGGGTGGGTTCCCCACCTCCTCACCTTCCAGGAACAAGGCCTACAGCGCGACGAGCCCCCAGAAACCACCCCCATATATACCCCGGACCAGAAAGCGTACAAATGCTACTGGCACAAGGGGACCCCCCTATACGCCCAAACCGGCATCCACGTCCACCTCGTCCACCACCTCAGCGTCCCAGGGAAGCTAGGTGTCTATGAGGTCGTCGGGGACGGAATGGCAGCTCAACGTCATCAACACCCACGTCCCCTTCGGCGAAGCCACGGAACCCTTCCTCCAAGCCCTGGCCGAGGCATACCGCCAGATGGCCATGCTCGCCCCCACAGTCATCATCGGCGACATGAACGCCGCCCCCACCCCAGCGGACCGAGGGGGACAGGCCACACCCCAGGACCAAGCAGTCCGCGACACCATCGAAATGCTGGGGCTCGTGGACCTAACAGCCAGCCTCGAAGGCCAACCATCCCACTTCCCCCACCAAACGGATGCCGCCCCATCCCGCATCGACGTATGCTATGGCGACCCCACCACCATCATCCAAGCGGAGGCCCGATATGGACCCCTCCCGCTGGGACCCACAGGCCATAGCCCCGTGCACATCCGCCTCACCATCCCCAACCTTCCCCCCAGCCCCCCAGAAGATGCGGACCAAGGCCTACCACCCCCCCTGAAGATGCCCCCGCTGCATGACAAGCATGCCTGGTCCCAATATCACAGGGCCATAGACCGCGCTCGGCGCATCCAACCAGACCGCACCGACCTACTCACAGCCATGCGCACGGCCGCCGTCGCCTGCGGCTTCCAACAACACCCCCACACAGACGACGACCAACCACCCACGGCCCTGGGGGACATGCTCCATGACCTCTGGCATGCGAAGCAACAACTGGCGACCCTCCTCCACACCGACACCCCCGTAACCCGCCGCCAGATACACCACTGCAGGACACAGATAGCCCACATCAGGGCGGACCTGCAGCGGTGGCACATCCACAGGCAACAGCGCATCGCCCAGGAACACGAACGGTATGCGCAACATGAACTCCCCTACAAGGTCATCCGCCACCTCAACGACGCCATGACCGACACCTGCCACCGCACCATCACCACGGTCCGGCAGGAGGACGGCTCCCTCACCAACGACCCAGCCACAGTGCTCCAAGCCACCCAAGACAGCTTCCTCCGGCAACACACCCCCACCCAAGACACACTGGACCCAGACACCCAGGCCAAAATCGACCGCCTCCCTCGGGTCTTCAACCACGCCCAGAGGAGGCACCTGGAAAAACGCCCCTTCACCATCCACGAAGTCCGGAAGGCCATCCACAGTCTCCGGCAACACAAAACCCCAGGCTACGACGGCCTCCCTGCAGAGGCATACTACCACCTCCCCGCCCACCTCCTCCGCGTCCTCGCCCACCGCCTCTGGGACATCGTCACGGGGCGGACCCCCCTGCCACCAGACTGGGCAAACGTTGTCCGCCCCCTCTACAAAAAAGGGGACTGGGCAAACCCGGACAACTGGCGCCCCATAGTCTGTGCGGTCACGGAGGTCAAAATCGTCTGGACCATCCTCCTGCGCCGCATCCGCCCCCACCTGGACCCCCACATACCAGCGAGCCTCTGGGGGGCCATCCCAGGCCGGTCCCCACACGAGGCCATCTTCCTCCAGGACACCATCGCGGACATGGACCCGGTGGACCTCATCATCGCCTCCCTCGACGTCAAGGGAGCCTTCCCGAACACCCCCTGGCTCCTTCTAGAAGCGGTGTGGAAACGCCTAGGCCTCCCCTTCTACAACTTCACCTCCGACTACATCCGCACCCGCAAATACACGGTCCGCACAGGAGCAGGCCTCACCCCCTTCCTGGAGCCAGGCAGCGGGGTCCCCCAAGGGGGAGCAGAAGGCCCCTTCCTGTACCTTCTAGTGACGCTCCCCCTGGCCCTCGCAATCGAGCAGGATTACCCGACCTACGCACCCTACCCCCTCCTCTCCCCCCTGGTCGGCTTCGGGGACGACACCAACCTCACCGTCGCGCACACCCCACACGACCCCCATGCCCCGGACCCCGGACCAACGGTCACCCAACAGGCCAACGACTTACTGGACGTGACCGTCTCCTACCTCTCCCACAACAACCTCATCGTCCACCCCACAAAATCAGTGGCCATGATCAAGGGGTCTGCCACACCTCCCACCCTAGGGCCACAAGGGCCCCCCATGCACGTCGTGACGACCACCACCCACCTGGGGGTAGTCCAGGCCGCCAACCCTGAGGACGCCACCCTCCCTCCCAAGTTGCAATCACACCTCGCCCATCTCCCCAGATATGCGTCCCCGACCACCAAGGCCCTCTCCCTGTCCCACCAGAGCCTGGCGTACTACCTCACCGGGGTCTTGAACGCCTCCATAGGCTTCCAAGCACTCCACCTGACACACCCCACCACCGCCCTCCAGCCGGCCACACGCGCCGTGACCAAGGCATGGGCAGCACACGGGGGCTGGCCCACCTCCATACCCACCCACGCCATCCGAGCGGCTTGGCCCCACTATGGAGACGCCATAGGGGACGAGGTGAAAGCGGCCTACACCAGACACACCGCCCTCCTCCTTCACCGCATGACCCACAACCACTCACCGGAGGTCCGCGAGGTCACTGCCATCCGCCTCCAAGCCGCACAACGGGCCCGCAACACATGCCCGCGCTGGGTACTCAACCAGACGGGCATGCCCACCAACATGAACACGCGCCTGTGGAACCACCTGCAGCTTCTCCTCCCATCCCCACACCACGCCATACTCACCAACCACACATGCCCAGAGGAAGGGCCACTAGCGGTCCTCTGCGGGGACCTCCACCATCACCCCAAGGGCACCATCCACACCATAGACCTTGTCGGGGCCTCCATCACCGTAGTATACGTCACCCTCCCCCAAATGCGGGTCCTGCACCACAGCGGGGCACACCACACCCCCTTTCTACAGCTTCCCGCATGGCCACAATACCGCCTCTTCCACCGGTACCTCACGCAGACGGCAAGAGCAGCGGGACACACTCTACCGGGCAGCAAAGACATGCGCACAGCCTACCGAGAATTCACAAAGCAACACCCGCGACCCATCCCAGCGACACCGCCATACGCACCCACCGGATCGAAACACGAACCCGTCCCCCCGGTGACAGGCCCAGTCCCACCAATAACCCTACTACTGGCCCCGAATGAAGCCAAACCCACGCAGACCACCGTCATCCACCACGGGGCGAAATGGCGCATACCGAAACACCACATGACCGCCCGAGACCTACCAAAGGTCCCCCAAGATTCCCAGAGCATGCCACGCACATGTTGGGCCTGTGACCCCGAGGCACCAACCACACCATGGCCCGTACTACACCTCATAGCACGCCACCACACCCACCCCACAATGCACCTACCACAACAGGCCTACGCATGGATAGCCTCATGGTTCCACCGCACCGACACTAACCCCACGGTAGCATGGAACCCCGACCACACGCCCAAATGGCTCTTCACCACTACACCCACATGCCCCCGCCCCGACCCGGCAGGGGTCGCCATCCGTTACAGCATGTACGAGCCAGGCAGAACGGGCAAGCACGAGCACCCCTACTATCCGCTCCACCACTCCTGCCACACACCGGAGCACCGAACACAAACCCTCACATGCCACGACCTAAACCCCGACACAGCCTACATCCTCCACTACATCTACTCCTACCTCACACAAGGACAGCCGGAGCAGGGACTCATAGCCCTGTCCCCCCAAGCGAAGCACATCATCTCCAAAGGAATAGGGGTGTACGCCACCCCCATCCTGCAGCCCACAACCCCAGTAGCCCACCTCGCCACGGGCCTTGCCATATACGCCTACCTGCCCATGAACCCATGCCGCCTCCCACAACCATCACCGGCGGACCAGCTCTTCTTCACCGACGCCTCAGGCGAATCCGCCCTCACGCCCATCACCGGGGGGGCCACCCTGCAGCTAACCCACACCGGGGGACACTACCACATGGACCACCACAGGGGCCACACCACCTATGGGGCCTCTTCCCACGGGGAGCTAGGGGCCATGGCCGACGCCATCACCGAGGTCGCGGCCCACCTACCCGCCCACTCCCCGCACATCGTCCGGGTCTGGTTCGTGGTAGACGCCACTGTCGACACGCACCTGCTCCTCCGCATAGCAAGGCAACCACTTCACAAAGCAACCGCGACGAGCCTCGGCACCCAGGCACTGCTACTCTGGAAAGCCCTACGCAGCCTTCCCCCCTACGTCCAACTCCACATCGTGAAACAAGAGTCCCACAGACACCAATACGGAAATGGTAAGGTCGACAACCAGGCAGTACACCAGCGCACAACACACCTACCAGCCCTCCAGATCCCTGACCTCGGCCGCAACCACACACACCTCCAACACGTGCCCCCTGTACCCGAGCCCCATCAGACCCCGGACTGGGTACCAGAGGACGCCCCCTATTCCTCCCACGACAGAGCGTACCACTACCCCAACCCCATCCAACATCTCGCCCGCGTGCTCGGCGACGCAGACAGCCGGGCGCACATCCAGGAGCTCCAGGACAGACTGCAAGTCCCCCTCTACCACTCAGCGCTCCGCCCAGCAAACGTCCCAGCCCACCTCCAAAAACGACGCATCCAGCTCCTCAGGGAGCAACTGCCATTCCTCACCAGGGTCGCCTGATGGCTCGCCCGCAAGCACATCCACGTCCCCGACGAACACACCCGTTGCCCATGAGACCACACCACCCCGGAGGACTGGGAACACTTCAAGAAATGCCCCCTCCATACAGACAGGGACACCCTAGTGGGCTGGTCCCCGGCGGAAACCCTGCGACAACACGAAGGATGGCCAACCCACAGCCACGCACACCAGGCCACCGAACACCTCTTCCGGGACCCCCTGATCAAAGAAGCCACCATGAGAGGGGCAGTGACACAGGCCCTGCACCGACACCTCACCAAACACACGGAAAGCCCCATGGAGGCAGCAGCACACCTCCAGCTGGAAGCAGTCCGCAGAGCAGCGGCCCAAATGGTACACCGCAAACACCTCCTGCTAACACACGCGGAGCAACTCACCGACCCCACCGCCAGGGAACACATGCAGCGTCTCATCCATTACCATGCCGTGCATGACCCAGACGTCCACTAACCCGCTCCGCGCCCCGCACGCGCCCCCCGTCTCCATCCACAGGTCTCCAAGGCACCACCACAGCGCCCCGAGACCCGTCTCACACCCAAGAAGCCACCCGGCACCGCCCAGTCCGGCCGAGCCCAGCCAGGGCCAACCATCCATCGACGTAGACGCGCAAGACCCCGGCAGCCCATCCAGCCCGACCCCCGCGGACCCGGGGCACCCCCCCCTCACACCGGCCACCATCCGCGACCCCGACCTCCTCCGAGCGACCCTCCAAGACAGGGCCCCGACCACCCCCCTGGGCTGGTACCGCCTACAAGAGGACTGGATCAAGCTCACCGTCAAAGCCCTCCGGGACCTGACCACCCCAGGCAGCGGCCTCCACGAGACCATAGTAGACCTCGTGCTCTGGCGAGCCCGCAAGCACACCCGAGGCCAGCCCATCTGGATCCCCCCCATCGAGTGGGGCCAGGCCCTGACGCACGACACCGGCATCAACGTCACGCGTCAAGGGACCGTACGCCTACGACGGGCCCCAGCGGAGACGGACCACCCAGCGGACCCGAACCACCCGGAGCAGTGGGAACAGGCCACCGCGCCCAACCGCGACACCGCCCTCCGCGCCGCCGGCCTCCGCACCCCGGACGACGACCTCCCCCCCCCACCTACAGACAGTGACCACCCCCCGCCGGAGGTCTGGGTTACAGTCCTCGAGCGCGGCCACTACTACATGATAGCCGCTACGGCTACGTCCCCCAGCCCGCAATGGATCATCCAGGGGACAGACACCATGTTCGCCCCGGAGACCGCCCCACCAGGGGCAGTGGGGGACCCCCCACCCAGCACAGGATCCTCAGGGGTGTCCTCCAGCCAGGGGACACGCCCCCAGCCCGCGCCCTGGCCCAAATCACCTCAGGGAAGGCGGGCTACCACCTGGGATTGGCCATGCTCTGCCTAAACCACTGGATCCAGCGCCGCTGGCCACCCACGGGGACCGTGCCCTGGGTTTGGGCCATCCCCACCGCCCACACACCAGTCGAGGCAGGCCCGGACACACGACCAACCCCCCCCCCCCAGACCGCAGCAGTCCCTCACCTGCGGGTACCACGCCATCCACAGGGTCCTCAACCGCGCGGGTCTTAGCCCAAAGCTAGCATGCCCCCTTCCCACCACTGACCAAGAGGTCCACCAGATACGAAAGCTCGTCTGCGAAATCCTTGCCGCGGCAGCAGAAGACGGCAAGCTTCTCCTCCAAACCGCCCGGCCTACAACTGCCGACGCAAGCGCGCGGCAAGCGGACACATACACCGACACAGCACACCCCGCCGCACAATCCCCGCCCATTATGCCCCCCTCTCGCTGCTCAACCGGAGACCCACACACGCCCACCATCGCGCGCACCCCCGGGCCCCGCGACACGGGCCTCCCCCACCAGCCCGAACACCAGCACACGCCCGCCACACACCCACCCACCGGACACCCTTCACCGCCCCCCACACTCGACAACCCACACACACCCGCCGAGGGGAGCCCCGCGCCCCGCGGCACGCCCACCCCACCCAGTGGCCCGCCCACACCCCCCACACACACCCCAGAGGACCCAGGCCCACCCCCCCCGGCCCCTGAATGCAGCCCACGCGAACTGTTCCCCCCCGCGGACACCAACCCCCACGACCTCGCACATTGCAGGACCCGGGCCCAGCCGAGCCCAGAAAGAGAAGGCCGCAGCCCCGCGCCTCCCTCCCCCGCCGCTGCCGACCAGATCGGCCCGCCGGGCCGCCAGGTCACGACCGGGCCCCTCCAGTTGCCCGCCCCCAACCTACGGCCCGAGGACATGCCCTCCATCCTCCCCGCCGTGGCCGCAGCAGAAGCCGCCGCCCACAAGCCCGCCCGCATCACAGCCCAACCCGCGTCCACCACCTCCTCCTCATCCTCAGCCTCGTCCACCTCCTCCACCTCATCCTCCGACCCCCCCCTCCCCGCCAAACTCATCCTCAAGGCCACGGCGAAAGCCAAAGCCGCGGCCGCACGCACCGACCTCCCAACCCCCACACAGGCGACTCAGGCACCCCGGCAACCCACTGGGACGACCCCCGACCCGACATCGGCGCCCTCACACCTCCGGACAGAGGTACTCCTCAACCTGGAACCGGACCCCAACCCCAAACCCGACCCCAAACCCAAACCGGACCCCAACCCCAAACCCGACCCCAAACCCAAGCCGGCGCCCACGCGAGCACGCACAACACCGCAGACGCAACGACACAAACCCACCCGACACCACCCCCGCCCGGGCCCTCGCCCAAGCCAGGACCCCCACCCACCGCAACCCGCGCCCCCCTCCCGCCGGCACCCACCACCACCGCAGAGACGGCCACCCAGCAGGACCCCGTCCAAGCCCTCTTCTGCATCCCCGTCACCAAGCGCCCCGTCATCCATCCCCCACAAACCACCACCACCGCCGGCCAAACCGACCCAGGGACGTGGGACCCCTCGACCACCGTCACCGTCAAGCCCGGCCCCCAACCCTTCCCCCATGCCCACCACATAGTGCAGCCCCAGGGACTGCCCACGATGCCCAACCCCCCACCCCCACAAGGGGGACCGGAAAACCCACAAGGGGTCCATGGGCCATACCCGCAACACCAACCCCACCACTACCCACACCACCACCACCAGCGGCCCCACCACCACCACTACCAACACCACCCCCACCACTACCACTGCCCACCGCCCTACCCCACCGGGCCACAACCCCCCGTGCACGAACAGCACCAGCGGACGGGATGGCAGCCACCGAGCACCCCACCCGCATACCCCACCTACCGCCAGGACCCACCCCCCCCGTACCAGCCACCACCCCCGTACCAGGAACCGTATCCGTACCCCCCCCGGCCACCATCCGATGGCCAAAGGGGCCCCATGGACGACGGGGGACCTCCCCCCCCAGGCGGCACCGCGCGAGGCCCCCTAGGGGCCGCCGACGCTTCCGGACTGGCCCGACTCGAGCGATGAGGCCCGGTCCCGCAAACGGCGGCGCTCCCGCTCCCCCCCCGCACGGCACACTCGCCCACGGCGCCCACACTCCCACCGCGCCTCAACCACCCACTCGCGCTGCTCCTGCTCCCCCAGGTACCACCACGACCCCCCGAGACCCCGCTCCCGTCGCTCCCGCTCCCCCGGGCACCACCACGAGCGCCACTGCCGCCCCATGTCCCCCTCCCCCTCCCCCCACCGGCCAAACAAGACCCCCACCCCCAGCCCCCGCCACCACCACTCCCGCTCCCCCCGACGCAGCCAGGCACGCCACTGCTGCCCCACGTCCACCTCCCCCTCCCCCCACACGCCCCGCCGGGCTCCCCGTTCCCCCCGCCACCCCTACCCATCAACCACCCCCAGCCCCCGCCACCACCACTCCCGCTCCCCCGGACGCCACCGAGCGCGCCACCGCCGCCCCATGTCCACCTCCCCCTCCCGCTCCCCCCTCCGCCCGTACCCGTCCTCCACCCCCAGCCCTCGCCGCCGCCGCTCCCGCTCCCCCAGGAACCGCCACCCCCGCCACCACCGCGGGTCCACGTCCTCCCCCTGCCGCACCACGACCACGGGCACGGACCCCTCCCCCCCCCGGGCCCCCGCCTACCTCGCCTGGTGGTCTCCGCCCGCTCTGCAGGAGCTCCGCCGCTGGGTGAAGTGGGCCGGAGGAGCGGGAAGGCACGAAGGGGTACACATGGTGCATACCTTCGAGGAGGTGCGCACCCGCACCCCCGCAAACCCCAACGAGGCCGCTCCGGAGGCCATCATGCCGCAAGCGGCATGGGAGGCCCTCCTCCGCGATGCGGTCCAGGGCCTCCGCCCCCCCTACACCCCCCAAGCCCTCCGCCAGTGGCTCGAGGCCACCCACCCCCAGGCCTGGGCCCCCGGCGCCCCCTTCCCACCCCGCCCCTCCCGCCACCACCACACCAGGAAGGGGCAGGACAAGGGCAAGGGAAGGGCAAGGGGCACCAAGGAGCACTCAGGCAAGAGGGCACGGAAGGGCCCCAAGTGAGGGCAGGCACACGCAGGGACAGGACGCCGGAAGCGACACCACATGGGGGCAGGAAACCACCCAAGAACCAGGAAGGGGCGGGAACGGGGACCAAGACACGGAGGAAAAGGGCACCACGGCAGGCACCACGACCCACACCCAGGAAGGGCACACCACAACGGGGGGACCAGCGCCGCCCCAGCCCCGTCAAACACCCCAACACACACCACCGAAGCAAACATCGGACGCCATGCGGATCACACCAGCGCACGCCCACCGGCCACCGGAAACCACACGGAGAACGGAGGGCACACTTACACGGGGAGAACGGGCCACACCCACAGAGGAAGCCGCAGGGAACGCCGCCGCACGGCGCACCACCACGCCCTCACCGCCAGGCGACGACCCCGGCCACCACAAAGGCCACCTCACAGGCACCCGAAGAGGACGAAGGCACGGCCGCGGCACCCACGACTAGGGACCGAAACCCCCAGAGGACACGGGACCAAGGCACAGGCCCCCAGGGAGGGCAACCCCACGGACCGTCACGCGACCACGCCTTCGGCTACAAGAGCCGAGCTGCGTTACCGTCGCGGTTTGACGCAGAGTATTGCTATGCACTTGGATTGACGGCCGGGGGCTTGATCTCAGCTGGTCTCACGTCAGTCAGGGCGTCCGTCACCAACCTGTTGCGTCCAGTGGAGGAATGGCACTGCGGCGGCACGCCGATCCCGTCCATGATGAATTTCGAGCGCCGCAAGGGGAAGTGAAAGGCTGTGATCGCGAAGGCCTTGGTGCTGCTGGACGGTGCCCCCTTCAAGGCCTTCTCCGAGCGCCGTGAAGACTGGAAGTGCCAAGATTACTACCGGTGCCCCGGACCCCTGCAGTTCAGCACCGGAGATATGGACATCCCCCTGACCCTGAAGTATGAGCTCATGCCTGCCGGCGGCACCGACCCGGACCCTCATGTCCCTGCCAGCGCAGCCGAGCTGCAGTGCAAGCCTTTCGCCACTCAAACGGCGTTCGGAAGCCACCTCCACCGTCCGACTCCTGATTTCTGTTTGTCTGCCTTGGAGAAGGAACGCCTTTCCTACACCCCGAGTACGCCTGCCTGTCTGCGAGGCCCGGTGAAGATTGAGTCCATGGGTGAGAGTCAGCGTGCACGCCCCAAGGACACCGTGATCATTCAGCAGATTTTCCCGAAGACCTACCCAACCCACCAGCCCGAGCGGCACGCCCAAGCCCCCACAGCACGGACCGAGCGAGCCACCCACACCTAACCGCACCCCCCAACCACCAGCCGGCCACACTCCGGCCCGCACTCCGCACCACGACACAGGCCAGACTGACCTCCACTGACCCACCGCGGCACCACGCGAGACCACGGCACACCGCACCACAGCGCGCCACAGTGGAACGCACCACAGCACGACGCGACGCGACGCGGCACAGAGCGGCACAGCACGACACAACTGACCCTAACCTGAGGGACTAACCGAAGCCAGCCACCGCACACCCTGGAAGGCGCCGCGCCACCACGCCACACACCAGCACCGCAGGCCACACACGGGGCCACAGCGCGCCAGGCGACAACGGTGGCGGACCACCCAGAAGATTACAGCCGGCACCGCAGAGGGGAAAGGACACGAACAACCCCAGCCCCCTAACCCAAAACCACAAGCAGCCGCCTGGCGCAGCCGCCCAGCCGGCAGAGCCAGGACCTAACCCGGCAAGAAGGGGCGCCAAGCCCACCGTGTACAAAGCCCACCCGACCCATGGGGCCGGAACGCGGCCACACAGAACGCAACTGAAGACAGCAGCCCGGAGAACAACACTGAATGCAGGCCAGTGCGTGCGCCAGCCCAGGGAAGGCAGAGGGAGAAACAGGCAAGCCCCCCCCCCCAGAAAAAAAAAAAAAGGAGGGGGGAGGGGGAAAAGGCACGAAAACAGCCTACAGCCGCCAAACCGCCCGCCAACACCACCACAGGCGACCAAGCCTCCCCCCAGAAGGCACCGAAGACAGGACCCCCACAGAGGCACAGGGGGACCACCAACCCAAAACCGGCAACACCAAGCCAGTAACAGCGGACCACGGGGAAAAGGGACACGGAAAAAAAAGAAGAAAAAAAAAAGAGAGCCACCAGCCCAGCCCGAAAGAAAGGGGATGGAGGGACAGGGACCACAAAGCCCGGAAAAAAAAAAAAGAAAAGAAAAAACCAAAGCGCAAAAAACACACCCCGACAACCCAGCCAAGAAGGGCTGGGCACAGGCGAGACCCGGGCCCATCACACACACCCACACCGCACGCCGGAACCGGAAACGGCGGGGGGCAAGCGGGGCGCCCACGAAACCACACACGTCCCAAAAGCAGGCCGAAACCGAAGCCCAACCACGAACACCACAAACAGCCGACACTAGAGGGACAACACCACAAACCGTGCCCAAACACACCCACCCAAGACCCCAGCCGGGACTGGCGGGGTTAACAAAACCCGCACCCAACCGCCAACCGGACCCAAACACAAACGCCACACAACAGTAGGAAACCCAGTGCCCACAGCCCGGGCACTGAGGCGGCCCGTGCCATGCAGGTGACCCGGCCAAACGAGATCCGGAGACCGGGGGTAAGGCTGCATCCTAAGGCCTGCGCTGCTTTGGGACTCGAGGCGGAGCGTGCGACACCCAAGCGCCTCGGAACCCTAGTACCAAGAACGTGCATGCACGCCTTGGGAACGGGATACGCCAGGAAGTCCGGTGAACCCCTAGGGTTCCGCCCAAAGGAGGGGACGTGCGCAAGAACCGGGGCACACCCTCCCGGCGAGACAAGCATGTCACGCTGGCGGCGATCAGCCCTCCCGGCGTAGCCCGGGGCCGCTTTGTTGGGGGCCAACAGTCAGGTCTAGCGGGAAGTAAGCCGCCTCCCCTCTTCACGCGCGAAGCCTCTTCCTGTTCGTCACAGGGGCGACGCCAGGGGGAACCATGGGGCGCCTCTCCACGACCGAGTGCACCTACCTACCTACCCTGAGCCTGTCGCCCCACCGCCGGGGGCCGCCCCGCCCTGGGGGCGGGGACACCTGGACTATGCACGCTTGGAGGGTGACGCCGGCCAGCCCAGCGAACAAGCAGAGCAAGAAGCGACCCAAGACCTAAGCTTCTGGATCCCCAGGCTTGTCACAGGGGAGCAGCTCGAACTGGCGCTCCGCATACGATGGGTACTTTCTTCCCGCTCCCGCCACCTCGCGGAGGGAACACGCACCATGGCAGACGTCACGTTTGGTCATCGGACAGGGCACACGCCCCCCGCCACCATGGACCGCCCCGACTAATGGCGCTATGTGGCCACCAGGCTCATGGCGCATATGGGAGCCTACAGCCCAGATGAAATGAACGGACTGCACTGGCGGTGGCACCAGCGCGCCGCCCTGCGCATCGGGGCGGCCATGCAGGACCATAATATCTGGAACATCCCTGGATCACCGGGCCACCAGGGACACGCCTCAGGCCACCGGCGGCCGCGGTCCCAAGACGTCCCGGAGCCCCCCAGACAGGCGGCGCGCCGAAACTCACCGGAACACCCACGGGGTCCACCACCCGGTAGGGGTTCCCCCTCTGGCACATACAGCAGCCCCCTGCGGCCGTTCGCACCACGGAAGAGCCCGGGCAGTCCCCACGCCTCGAGGGTGCAAGGCGACACGCCGGAGCAGCGCCAAGAAACGAGGCGCCCTGACCGATCCCGTCGCCGCAGCCGCACGCCGCCCCCCGCAGCGCGACGAGTCGTCTTCAATGAAGATATGGACAGGGACCACGGGGGCCCCCGCGACCCCCAAGCTCGGCGAACATCATCGACCCCCGACCCCAGACGCCGGTCCAAGAGGCCCCGCACCGAGCGGACGCACATCCCCACCATTCTCACGCCGGCCGAGCGCGAGCGACAAGCAACGCTTCAAGCGGACCCTCGCCAGATGGCGGGCGAAACGTCCAGCTCATCTGCCGCCTCCCTCCCGGGGTCAGCGGCCGATCCGCTACCGAGAGGACCACACACACGGACACGCGACCAAGGGAGCCCGCGCCCGACCCCAGCCCTACGCAAGGAGCGGGGGGGCAGCCCTCCCCGCAGTCCAGAAGCCGCCAGGCCACGGAGGGCACATCGCGGCAGCCAGGACACGACGCGAGCGGACCAAGGGCGGACACAGCGACGACGGGGACCTCCAGCCCCCAGGAGCCCGCTGGCCCGCTGCCCACCGCCACGCCCTGCTCGATGCCCCGGCAACGGGAACCCCCCACGGAATACGTGCCTGGGGGACAACCGGGCGCCACCTCACGGCACCCCTCCCCGGGTGACGTGGCACTGGACCAAGACCGGGTGGCCATGCCCCCCCCGCCCCCCCGACCGCCACAGCAACGGGGCACTGGTCCCTTCGACGACGCAGAACTGAAGGTGCTCTACGACATCCACGCTTCCACGCCCTCGAGCGAGCTGGTGGCCACCCTCCGGGAACACCTCCGTAGCGTCGACCCGAACAGGCTTTTCGCCGTAGTCCCCCTGCCACATGCCCCGACAACCCAAATCTTTGTGCGACAGCTCCAGGCGCTCGTCGCCCCCGGGACACAGGTCTCTGACGACCTCATTGAAGCGTGGATCTGGTGGTTCAACATTCACCAACCGGCCCAAGGGGGCGTGTGGGTCCCACACCTGGGCTGGGTACACACGCTCATAGCGCCACCGACGGACCCCAGGCCTGCACCCGCCACCGGAGGCCGGGAGCGGGCCGCCCCACCACCGAGACCCGACAACCTCCGTATCCCATCGCACGAGGGCCTGGAGGCATGGGAAAGCGGGACCGCCCGTAGCAGGGGGCACAACCTCACGAACCTGACGGCGCACTACCCGGAGACGTAGCGCGCAGCACCCCCGCCGCGCGAACGTGACCCCGGTACCATCGCCATGATCGTGTTGGAGAATGGCCACTACTACCAGGTGCGGATCATCCCGCACCCGCAGGACAACCATTGGAGCCTGGAGGCCGTCGACTCCATGCTCCGGGCGACCACGGGCCTGCCGGACAACCCTACCCCCCTGCTCCCAAACCAACCCCCGGACCCCCTGACGGCCGTTGTGTCGGGGGCGGCAGGCACCTGGCACCCAGGCCACGCCCTCTACTGCCTCTGGCGGTGGGCGCGGCGCCGCTGGCCGCACACCAGGGCGTGGTCAGCGGCGTGGAGATTCTACCTCGACGGCCGGCAGCAGATGGGGGCCATCCCGGAACCGACGGCAGAAACCCCCACTGAGCCCAACCTATGCCCCGTCTTCGCGATCCACCAGATCCGGGCACTGGCGTTGGGTGGGCAGCTGCAGCCCGCCATCTGCACTGAGACGGAGGCCCGAACGGCGCACGCGGCCCTGGTGCGCGAAATCTTCAGTGCCCTCCGCAGCGCCCTTGTACGACGTGCGGGTAGCCCCCCAGGGCCCTGACCCGCGACCAACCACAGGACCTGCAACGACGACAGCGACTAGGGCCACGAACGTACGGGCCCGAACGTCAGCCACGACGTCCTCCACATCCCCCGACTCATCCACCTCCGCCCCCCCCGCACCCGCCGCCGAACCACACCAACAACACGCCGCCGACGCCACGCGAACTACAGGCGGTCCGGCACCATCTGGGGCCGGCACACCACAGAGCCCCCGACAAGAGCGTGCGTCCAAACGGGCGGCGCAACGACAACCAACACAACACCACGCGGCCACAGGGAGCCGGGGACACCTAGCATCACCTGCCAGGAGCGGAGCCCTACCCGGCCCCACGAATACGGGGGCAGTGGGTACCCAGCCCGGGCAGCCCCCCGGCACCGCACACCCGCACAGGGTACCGGCCCCGAGCCCCACAGGGAGCCCGCAACCCCTAGCACCACCCGTCGCGCCTGCGCACTGCCCACGGCCGGCAGCCAGCCAAGCGGCAACAACACAGGCCCACCCGGAACCCCGCCCGCACCATGGCGCACCTGACCGGCCGGCAGCGGACCCAACGTACACGCCGACCGACAAGTCCCACACCAGCCACGCGCAGGGAAGAAACGGCGCGGCGGACCCGGGACCGCCTCCTCCCACCAGAGGACCGGACGATGACCGACACGCCAGCGGCAGCGGGGTCGGCCACAAACCACAACGACCCCAAACGGGCAGACCTCGCCCAACACGACCCCTCGTAGAACCCAACAACGCGCGACCGCGCAACATGCTACGGCACCACCCGTCGACCGGGCACACCAGCGGGGACGGCGTCCAGCTGCCCAGCACGCACAACGGACACCCAAGGAGTGGAGGCTAGCCTTGGCAGCCCACGGTGTCGGACACAAATACAACCCCAGCGACCTCTTCCCACATCCCCCGGACGAGGGCCACACTTCCCGGACCTCAGCGACCCGCCTGCAACCAGGAAAGGGGGCAGCGCGGCACCCGGGACCGCCATCCCACCTGACCCTCCTCTCCCAAGTAAAGGGTCCGCGAGGGGCCGGGCAAAGGGGCCAGCCAAACACGCGGAGCTCGCGGCCGAACCGATGACCACGGGAGTGTTGTCAAACAGCGCACGCCACCGGATCCGGGCGCTGGCGCTGGGCGATTGACGGCAACCCGCCATCCACACTGAGGCGGAGACCCGGGAGGCACGCCCAGCCCTTGTGCACGCAAACTTCAGTAACCTCCACGGCGCCCCGGTGCGACGCATGGGACGCCCCCCCAGGACCCTGAGCCGCGCCTGGCAACAGGTCCTACCGCGACGACCCGGTGGCACACAGCCGCGCAACACACCCCAGCAACACCTGACGGTCCGACAAACCGACGAGACGGACGTCAACATGCCCGACACATGCAACAGATGCCCGGAGAGTGGAGGCCAGCCTTCGCAACCCGCGGTGTCAAGCACGCACGGAAACCCCACGACTTCCTCCTACAACCCCCCGGGCGAGGGCCACGCTTCTCGGGCCCCGCGACCCACCTGCAGCAGGGAACGAGGCGGCGCCACGCCCGGACCCGTCCTCCCGACCCACCCTCCTCTCCCGCAAGCCGGATCCACAAGGGGCCGGGCAAAGGGCCCAGCCAAATGCGCGGAACCCGCGGCCGGGCCGATAACCACAAGAACGTTAACGAACCACCGGCCAGAGTATTACCGTCCAGGGCGAGCATCCGGAGAAAAGTGCACTGCAGGGACCAGCACGCACCTCCGCCGGGGAGTTGAGCGCCTGGGACGCGTAAGGTTACGACACGTATAACCTGTGCGAATGGTGCGAGGGGCGCACCCCCCGCAGACAGTTAACAGCGTCCATGAGAGGGAGGGGGGCTGCAACACTACCCGGTACTCCTGTCCTCCACAACCCTACCCGGGACATGCGGGGGGCCACAAGCTCACCGCACGGGGCCGCGCCGACCCCCCTGCCAACAGGCACGGGTGTGTTCCGGCACCACAGCACAAGCCGAACCACCCTAACCATCCTAGCCAACACACCCGGCGCCGTGACACAGACACGCCACCCAAATGACCCCAAACGCACGACACGAGAAGGAGCACGGCAGACAGACAGGCACGAGCACGAGCACAGCACCACCGAGCTGGAGCAACGCCCTGGGGCTCCCATGGGGAGCACAGGGACACACCGAGGGGGACGGCAGGGCCTTGCCACTGACGGGAGTATACATATGAGTGGCACAAGCGAAACTGGAAGTACGGCTACGGGGCACCACGAAATACCGGATAATGCATTGTGCATGCAACACTGCCAGGGCGGAGCAGGGAACAGGGCACCAACAGGGGGAAAAACCTTTTTACAGCGGTCCAACCACTTGTCATGGCTTTTCTCCCCTGCGGCGGGCGGGCGGCGCACAGTACAAACATACCGTGCCGGCCCCACACACCTGGCACCGACCAACATCGCAACAAGCGGCACACCTGCGCACAACAAATCCGACTGCGCGAACACCCGCTGCGACGGCAAGGAACGAACGCCGAACAAACCAACCAAGAGGCGACTCACACGACCACACACCGCCAGAACCACTACAGCGGACGCAACGTGACCGTGAACAGACCGCG
Organism: Eutreptiella sp. 'Long Island Sound 2002'; assembly: GCA_964036045.1. Lineage (NCBI taxonomy): Eukaryota > Euglenozoa > Euglenophyceae > Eutreptiales > Eutreptiaceae > Eutreptiella > Eutreptiella sp. 'Long Island Sound 2002'. Next base: position 63,196,774 of record OZ038388.1, on the reverse strand, counting down.
CGCGCACCGACCAGCACCAAGCTGGCCGGGGATGCATGGGCCGGTGCGAGAGCGACTACCAACGGACTAGCGACACCGTAGCAAGCCGCGCCCCCCGACCACCATGGCCACAAGAACAGAGGAACACTGCGACTCTACCGCTGCAGACGCGGCCCACGAACGTTTCCAAACTGCACTACACGACACTTGTACAAACCAAGACGCGGCAACCCGACGCAGACACAAACGTGCTGGCTAAACGGGCAGGGTTCGACGATAAGATCACCGGCAGCAGCGCAACGGAACCCACAAGAACCCGGCCGACCATGAAACGGCCACGACAACCGCGCACCAACCACACCACAGCTGCAGCCACCACTTGACCGTAAACAGACCAGACGCAAGCCGGCCAACGCCGAACCAGCCAGGCATGCACGGGTCGAAACGGAAACGGCGCCCAACGGGTTGGCAACACCGTGGTGCGCCACGCCCGCCAACGACCATGCCCACGAACACAGCAGAACACCACAACGCTGCCAATACAAACGCGACCAACCAACGATAACAAACTACACAACACTACACTTGGACAAACCACCACGCCACTGACCAACACCGACACGGACATGCCAGCTGCATAGACAACGTCCGGCGGAACGACCACCGGCAGCAGCGGAATGGAACCTACGCAAACCAAGCCGACCATGAGGCGGCCAAGACGACCGCGAACCAACAACACCGCAGCTGCAGCCGCCACTTGACCGTAAACAGACCACACGCAAGCCGGCCAACACCAAACCAGCCAGGCGTGCACGGGTCAAAACGGGAACGGCGTCCAAAGGGTTGGTGACACCGTAGTGCGCCGCGCCCGCCGACGACCATGCCCACGAACACAACTTGGCTCTACCATCACGCAACCGACCAACCTACATTACCAAACTACACCGCAACCGTACCATACAACCTACCAACCGGCCACAACGACCTACTTCGAACCCCCGGCCCCCCGGGAGAGCGCAAGCTCGACCGAGTCAGGAGGTGTGAGTGTGCGCCACGGCATGCGAGTCCCGTAGCACGTGCTTCTTCAAGTCGCCTCACACCTACTGAAAACCAACCCAGGTGGGGGTGCCTGCAGGACAGGGCCTATGGCCTGGCTCCGGGCCCCTGGGCCCCAGAATCCGGAGGTTGATGAGGGTGTGCGGTGGGACCCTCCCCCACGTATCATCCGCCCGAAGGAGAGGAATGTGAGACTTCGGTCGAACATGGGTTAACTCTCTGGGCAGAACCCGCTGTAGGGTACTGCACGCGGTGACCGCGCCCTTCCCCCATGTGGGGGAGCCGCTTTGTGGGGGCACGTGAAGTAGGGCCGTGGGTGGGTGAGCAAAAGCCCCTTGGTAAGTCCCCCCTGCGGGGCAACCCCAGTCCCGAGTCGACGTACCTACCTACTACCTCGTCCACCTTGACTCTTGTCTTGCCCTTGTCCACGTCCTTTCGACTTGCCCTTGCCGGAGTCGTTGCCTTTGCCTTTGCCTCCACCATTGCCAGAGCCTTTGCCAGGATCTTCACCCTTAAGCTTCGCCGATAGGCGTTGCTTATGGTAGCACTCATCCTCGTAGTGCTTCCTCTTCCCACAGAAGGGACACGTGATGGTGCACCTTTAATGATCCGGCAGCTTCGCTTTGGCGCCGGTGTTCTTCTCCTGCTGCTTCCCCTGGACTACGAAGCAGTCTCGCTGCTCGCAGTCAGGGGCGTGCTGCAGGTGGCTCTGCTCGTCTCTGGCATCACACCAGAAGAGCTCCTTGACGTTCTCCATGATACGGGAGTGGGCGTGTTTGGGGGTAGTCCCCTGCCCAGGTCTGGATCCTTGGTACCCTTTGCGATGGCTTCCAGAGCCTCCACCTCCAGGACAGTAGTTGTTCAGGTGCTGGTCGCTTTATTTCTCCAGCGCCAGCTCCAGGAGTAGCACGCATAGATCCTCGTAGCGGAGGGATCTAGCCTTGCGCTCAGCCGTCAAACGGCACTCGTCCCACAGCTCTCGAGGGAGCTTAGCCACCAACCAGAAAAGCCGGTCGTCGCTGCTGTAGGAACCGGGCGTCAATCGTCCAGCCCAGTGATCCAGGTCAGCCAACAGCTCAGAGACCCTGCCAGGTTTGGGGTTGTTGGGCAGCACGGGCAGGTTCTGGATCTCGGCCCTGATGGAGAGGTCGGTTTCGTAGGTCAGGTACTGCCTCTCCAAGGCAACCAACACATGGGCAAAGGTGGCGGAGTTAGTCACGATCTGTCTGACCTGCTTCTCCAGGTACTTGGTCTTGCAGCACTGCAGGAGCAGATCGCACTTGACCCGTCCACTAGCGTGGGTTTGGCCGGTCAATCGGAGAAAACCGGCCAAAATTCTCAGCGAACTCGCTGAGGTCCTTGCCTGTGAACTCAGGCAGGTTCACCACGATCTTGGAGGTGGCAATAGCCTTGGCCTCCTGAGACCTGCGTCCCTCAGGGCGTCGGGTCTTCCTCTTCTTCTTCTTCTTCTTCCCACTTGCGTTCTCGGGGTCCTCCGGGTCGTCGTCCTCCGAGGGCGAAGCAGAAGTCATAGACGGCGGCTCATCATCGGAGGGGTCTCCGCCTAGATCACTAGAGCCATAAGGCTCCACGTCCACCATTGCCCTCAAGGCTGTCAGCCCCAGCCGGTCCAGCTCGGCTCTCGTAGAGTTCGTCACGTGGCTGTAGGGCGGCTGGGCCGTTCTCGGTACGAAAGGGCTTCTCGGTATCGCTGCAGGGGTTGGCATTTGTTGGCTCCTCAGGCTCCCCAGGGTGTTTGTCAGCCCTGCCACCAGGTGGTTAGCCTGTACTCGATGGGGTGACACTCCCACCGTGGTAGGTGACGCTTTTGCACGTAGACACATTTTGAGTCCGGTGAAGACTTTAAACCGTGGTAGGTGACGCTTGGGGCGGTATCATCAGGGGCTCCAGTTTCTCTCGGATCTCTTGAGTGAGGTCGCCAACAATTTTAGAGGTGGCTCCTCGGAGCACCTCGTTGATCTCCGACCGCGTCAGGGACCTGTTGGAGGATCTCCCCGATCCTCTACTCCTGCCTCCAAGTGACTCAGGTCCTCTCCTCAACCCACTCAAGGTTGCATACCCAGGAACATCCACATAGGTTCCCGTAGCGGGTAGAGGATGGTGATAGTCAGCCGCATACCATCGCGGCGCAGAACTGGAAGCCACCGGCTCACTGGCAGTAGTTGCCTCAGGAAACGCAGTGGTAGGTGGGCCCAAACCATAGGCAGGCTAGGTAGGCATACCAGTAAAGCCTGTGCCCTCAGCCATAGGCGGGTTGGTTATGGGTGTGGATGTTGCAGCGGCTGGGTGTGGAATTGGGAGTGTGGTGGTTATAGGAGAGGGTGATGCGTGGAGGCCAGAAGCGCTTGGTGCGCCTTCGAAGGTAGGATCATTCTTCAGGTCTTGCCCTTGGTCTTCTCCTTCGTCTGCTATGTCTTCTCCAGCATCTTTCTCGCTCTCTCTCTTCCTCTTCACAGGATGAGTGACCACCTCCTCGACTGAGAGGGGCGGAAGGCCGACTGGAGTCCTTCCAACGAATCCTCTGCCACGTCCACTGGCCCATGTAAGGGCTCCAAAGGTACAGCGCTAGGTCCAGGTCCAGGTTCACCGCGTGCTGGCCTTGCTGGTGCCTCAGGCGCTGTCTTCACGTCGGTGTCCTCCTTCTTTGTGTCCATCTTCGTTCGCCCTTCTGCTTATATGTGACTGATCTCGGCGCACTGGGTGTACGGCACGGGGTTGCTGCCGGTACGCAGAGACAGTCTGCCTCTTGCTACCAGAAAGTTTTATAGTGGTTTCAACACTGTGTTTGTGCCTGTCCTGCTGCTTGCTGCTGGTGTAGGGTTTCCTGCTGCTTGTTTTTGATGAATAAAATGTTTTGTTTGCTGAAATACAACCAATCCAGGATAGCCCAAGCCAGAGATAAGCAAGTAGAAGAGAATCGGGATCAAAGCATGAAGGGCTGCAGTGTAAACAGTGAAAGATGAAAGAGTATTCACAGAAACTGCAACTCAAGGCACATCTGATTGCATATTCACAAAGATAGCTGAAATGTTTTGGAAAAAGAGTTGGAAAACTGCCCCATGGTCACTCAATCTCCATAGTGCCATCTCAGGAGATGTGCACTCTTTGTTTTGGTTCCCATATGTGCTGAGGTGGCAGGGCATGTGGCGATGAGGTCACTGCCATGTCACATGGGATCTTCCTACTTAGCTAGGCTGACCGGGAATTGAACCCAGGACCTCTCAAAAGGAGGTGCCCAGCCCCCTAGGGTGCATACCACTAGGACAGCTAAGAATTCATGAGAAAACATAGATAAATTCATAGGCTCTGCCCTGGATATGTCAGTTCTCAGTCGACTCAGGAAAAGTTGAACTGCCTCACATTGATAGGGGATTAAGGGGTCCACTCCATATTCTGATTGGGTGTTTGGTTCCATAGGTCAAAATGTGTTATCACCACTTTTGGCTGGGCCAATACTAAGATAGAAATGCCTGTGTGCTCAGTGCATCTCTAATACAACTAGAGTATGCCTCAAAGCATTGGAAAAGCACTTTTTCTTACTCAGGATAAAGGGAAGAGTAACCTCCGCGCTGAGGAGGATTTTTCCGAGGGAGTGGAGAGCATGAATCTCGACCCCCGTCTCACTAAGCTCATCCACAAGTATCAGGAGGTTTCTGGAGCGTTGCCCCCACCCCTGTCTTGTAAGAAACTGGTCCAGATGGACCTCAAACTCAAACCAGAGTTTGAAGGGTCGGTAGTGAGGCGGCGTCCATACCCCGCCCCACAAGACCAAATCAACAGGATCGAACGCCAGATCCAAGAGTGTATACATGCTGGCCTCGTCGAGGAGTATAAGCACGGGGACTACCCCCGCCATTGCAGCCCTTGTTTTCTGGTTGCTAAACCTGGGTCCACTGCTATGCGCTTGGTCGTTGACTATGGGGAGGTCAAAAAAAAGACCCAGAACCACTCAGGGAGTATCCCCAACATGGAGAACACCCTGGAGAGAATCGCTAAGTGTCGATTCAAGACCAAGATGGATAGGCGCAGTGGCTTCTGGCAAGTAGACCTAACCCGAGCAGCCCAGGAACTGCTCGCCTTTGTAACCCCTAAGGGCCGTGTCTTCCGCTGGAAGGTCATGCCCTTTGGTGTCGCGAATGCCCCTGCTCTCTTTTAGGGGCTGATGAACAAAATCCTATATATCCTGAGACGCAGACCCCTTGTGCAGGAACTGGTTTCCCGCGGGGCTGAGATGGAGGCCCACATCGACGACGTGAGCCTGGGTACTAATACCCAAGAGGATCATATCCTCCTCCTGCAAGAGTTTTTCACCGTCTGTCAGGAAAACCATCCCCGCATCAAACTCGAGAAGTGTGAGTTTCTGCGAGAGGAGATGGAGTACCTAGGGTTTGACGTGGGGTATGGCTGGTGGAAACCAGCCGCGTTTAAGATGCAGCCCCTACAGGACATGCAGATACGTGACGACCCTAAGAAGGGTCTACACGATGTGCGGAGTTTTATTGGCGCCTGCAATTATTACCGATGCCATATCCACAATTTTACGTATTCATCAGCCCCCCTGACTGACCTTATAAAGAAGACCAACCCTTGGCGGTGGACGGACAAGGAGGGGGCCTGTTTCCAGGAGTTGAAGAGGAAAATATCCTCCACCAACTGCTTGGGGGTGCCCCGCCCTAAGGGCGAGATAACACTCGTCACGGATGCGTGTGACGTAGGGGGGGGGGGTACCCTATACCAGTGGCAGGAGCTTAACCCCAATGAGTTGTCGCACTGCCAGTTTCACACTTCAGGTCTGAACCGCAATGGAACCCTGAAGCATGACTATGCCGCCAATGAATGGCGTCTGGTGCCACGGGGACACTGGAATTGGAAATGGAACCAAGCGTGTTCCAATTACAGCACCTATGACCAGGAACTCCTGGCCGGTATGTTGGTGCCATCGTCACAATCCCGACTCCTGGGATCTAACCCCATTGTCTGGCTGTGTGACCAGGAACCTGTGAAGTCTTTTCAGGAGGGCCCACCACCAGAGAAAGCAAAGCTAAAGCGGTGGTGGACTTACCTAAGCCAGCTCAGGCTGACAGTTCATCATATCCCTGGAATAAAGAATGAACTGTCTGACTATATATCGCGCAACAACTTCGATGCGCTTATAGGTGAGAGCTCTGAGGCGCTCGCCAGAGAGGCTTTCCAGCGTATGGATGTCCAGCTTGACCTGTCCATTCGCACTGCTGGTATCCTGGAGGGATGGAGTCTAACCGACTATCAGTCAGAGTATAAAGAAATACTCCAAACCCTCATCACTGGTCTCGAACCCCGTGTCATTGACGGGCACCAGTGGTATAAAAACAATCAGTACCTCTTCTACGAGGACCGAATTGTGGTGCCTGAGGCACGACTGGATGGGTGCCTACAGTGGTCCCATCTCAGTTCTGGTCACACTGGCGCTAATCGCTCAGTGGCCTTCTTCCTTGAGTGTTTCTACTCTAGTCTAACCCTGACTGAACTGAGGTCGCGTATGCAGACCATTGTGGATGCTTGTGGCTGTCATGCCAGCAAGCAGAGCGACAGTAGGGATAGGGGCCTGATCTCCAGCTTACCCATACCCTATTGTGCTAACTCTCTTCCCTACGTGGATTTCATCCACGGCCTACCACGCTTCGGCGGCTATGATAGTTGCCTAGTGGTCACCTGTGGCCTATCTCGCTTCACCCGTGTGGTCCCTTGCAATAAGAAAATCACAGGTGAGCAGACTATGAAACCGTTGGTCGAACAATGGTTCCAACCCTATGGAGCACCTAAGCAGGTGCACTCTGATGAGGATGTACGCATCCGCAGTGACACTGGGTGGTACAAATGAGTGCTAAATGCTCTCAACGTGGAGGTAACCACAGGTGTGCCCTATACCCACACGTCTTAACCTCTCTGTGAGAGACAGAACCGTGTGGTGGAGCAAAACTTAAGAATCCTGATGAAACAGGAGCGTACCAAGGACTGGGTACGCCTAGTGCCCTGGGCAGTGCTGACCATGAACTCACAGCGGAGCTCCTCTACGGGTTTCACCTCCCACGAACTGTTCCATGGAGGACGACCTGCATGGTTCTTCAAAAACCCCTTTCCTGAGGACTTCAAGAGCCCTCTGGGAGATTGGCTGGAACACAAGCAGTCTCTGGCTAACCAGGCTGGGACTAACCTGAGACACATTTGTGACCGTGAACTGAGCCGACGGAACCGCCTACGGCGACCTGCCAGCTTCAAGGTTGGTGACCTTTTTTTGGTTCACCATTCACGCCTACCCTCCTGGCCACGTAACTGCCTACAGGACCCTTATTTTGGACCCTATCGTATCATCAGGATAGATGGATCAAGGATCCATGTCAGGTGCTGTCCACGTCGAGGTGGTGAACTGCTGTGTGCACCTAAATAGTTGAGGCACTATCACTCCCCTGACGAATTGTCCTGGGATGAGTGGCGCCTCAGCGACAGTGAGGTCGAGCGTATAGACCTAGAGAACGCTGCCAGTCCAGAGGAGGCAGACGAACTCGAAGAGATGACTGCCGAAGAGATGGCAGTCGATGGTCACTACGTGGTTGCAGGTATTGCTCGCCACGAGTATAAACAGGGCTGGAAATTCCTAACCCTGTGGGATGGCTATGGGTTATCTGAGGCGACCTGGGAACCTATGTCAGCCTTCATACAACCAGATGGGAGTATCAACCCTATTTTCCGCACCTACCTCGTTGAGAACAACGAGGGGCAGCTACTAACCCGTGCTGAGACTATGTCCCAGCGTAAAAAGCGAAACTAATTTCCCTGTGTCAGTCTACTGACTGTGTTCTAACCTCACAGGTGCAGCGAGCACTCTTGTGCAGACGTGCCTGTGTATGGGTGTAAGAGCAGTTGTCACAGTTGCCCCGCATTGCATCGCAAGACAGGACCGTTAGCCCCCCGTGACAACCACTCCCTGGCCGAAGGCCATTGGTTTTTCACAGACTACTGCTTACTGAGCACTGCACTGACCCTGTCTGTGCCCTGACCCATGGTGTTCTACCCTTCCTTACAGGGTTTACCATACCCCTATGTGTGCTACGTATGTCTGTGTGTGTCTCACTTCTCTCCCCGGCGTGGCTCCCGGAGACCGGGCTTCGCCAACGTCCGACCGAAGGTCCTAATCAGGTACTATTACCACTCCTATGGCGCCCAATTTCTGTGCTGGCGCCTATCCTTGGGGGAAGCCGGCAAAAGCCCTACCTACTAGAGGGGAGGGGTGGCCAAGTGTGCTAAGGGCATACAAAACGCCCATTTTTGCTAAAGGCCAAAAGCTAACGCACTCCCCTGCCCACGTGGAAAAGCACGCGGGACAGGAGACGCCACTACTCTACACACCCTACCTACAGTGGCACCATCCTGGTGGGCGAGCAGTAGGGATGCAGGTTCGAATTCGCACGAATTCGCTCGAATTCGAATTCGCCCCGAATTCGCACGAATTTGTGGACCGCTCCGAACTCGAATTCGCAACTTCAAATTCGAATCCTCCCTGATTCGCTTGATTGAATCCATAGGCACGTACAATTTTCCTTCTAGGTTGCAATTCACTTGTTTACATATGGGTATGCCACCAACCAGTACCATATCGCATAAAAGATTTCCCAAAAGCTTCCGTAACCTTGCAATTTTTGTTGTTTGTTTTTGCGTGCATTGACCGTGCTGAAACGATTTGACGTTTTGAGAAAAAAAAAGAAAATCAAAACCAAGAATTCCAAAGTTCCTTGATTCTTTCAAATGCCTTTTGGAAAAGAAGCAGCAACGAAGCATGCAAGATCACCAATCCACACACAAACCATCACATGTGAACCGCTTGTTGCCCTTATTGGGCCTTCAGTCATTGCATTCTTGAATTGAATCGTTGGACTTGAAGTCATCTAAGAGAGAGCATACACGGCACCGGGAAGGGTAAGGAGGGTACGGCTGTCAAGGATATGCAAGGGCTACAAGGGGCTTTGTACATAGCTTACAGGGAGGTTGGACCAGGTGCGCTGGCTGGGTGCAGCTCCGTGCACGTCATTAGCTCCGTGCACGTCGTTGTGGGTGCCCAGGGCCTCATTGCGGCTGCGTCAGGCTGCTCTCGGCTGCCTCTCCTTCCACACACGCCCGACAGTGCGTGGTTGCCAAGGGGCAACACGTTTTGACTGTCAAAAATTAGAAAAAAAAAGTCGAAAATCAAAAGTTCGAGACGGGCTTTTCGCCAAACTGGTGGACTTCTGGGGAGAACGGATGGTACCGCCGTGTTCGATGGAGCTAGGCGGACACAGCGGTGTGTTCAAAACGCAGAAGTAAATTTTTTTTCGAAAACGGGTACACAGGCACCGGACAAGAAAATCAACGGCTCAATCAAAGCAGAATCATCATAGTTTTCATTGCATCAAGTCCAAAAAATTATTGCATCGCACAGTTCAAAGTAGGTTTTTCATCTGGAGAAAAGACGGCACACGCGTGATCATTTTGGCGTCGCCCGCGAATTCGCAGCGCGAATTCGCCCCGAATTCGCAGTACTAAGAATTTCAGGCCGAATTCGCAGCGAATTCGCGCTGCGAACGAATTCGCAGCGAATTCGGCGAATTCAAATTGAATTCGCTGCGAATCTGCATCCCTAGCGAGCAGTTCTGCAACTGGCTCAAGCAACCACTTAGGACTACCACTCCTACACGCACGCTGTACTGGTTGGCGTTGATGATGGAGACAAGAGCCCTAGCGGCTCACCTGTGAGAGTGCAAGAAAACACAGAGCTACTAAGCTTCTGTGGCCTAACAGGGACGCCACAACGCGTTTCCCTGCTAGGGCTTGCGTGCACAGCGTGAATGATGAAGATGTCGGGCTACGCTTGCCACTCCTGGCTGAGTCGTAGCTTGTTGTTTGTGTGATCAGTGCCGTATATTTTAGCACGGCTCAAGGGACTGCACCAGTTCACCCTAACCTTCCCACCTGTACAACAGAGGCCAATGGACTGGGTTCAAGACGGAGGAACCAAGACATTCTCCACGTATTATACGCTTCTTAGTGTGCCCTATAATACACTGTTCCTGAACCCAGTTGCAAGCAAGCAAGCTTAAGGACTTCGCCCGTTCCCTTATGGAACGTAGGGCGAAGCCCTGGGTAACCTGGCAAGGGTTCATACCGCGTGCACAGCGCGTGGCCTACTGTCAAATCCTTTTAATGCATCGTGTGCACGCATGCAGGGAAGGGAGGCGAGACCAAAACCACTTTAACCACACTGACTCAACCAGAAGGTGAGCTCCTCCTGGGCTTACCTAGCTTACTCACCACGCATCATGTGAATGCCGAGGAAAAGACGAGCGCAAAACAACCCTACGCGCTTAAACAAACCTACGGCGAATTATAAACCACCCTAAGCGATTGATGCACTGTGTGTCATGCACGCCTCCCTTGTCTTGTTTCCTGCAGAAAGAGGGAGAAAGTGGCGCACTGCACAGCGCAAAACAAGCCTAAGCGTTTTCAGCAACCCTACTTTAGCGCTACGGCTACACACGAGCAAACAAACACGAGCAAGCACTTTCTTTACTTACCTGTGAAGAGAGAACAAGGGTGAATTGGGGTACAGGAAAAGCGCCACAGCGTGTGAATGCCTCGATTAGGCACATGCATCGCGAGCACGGCGCATATTCTAACCCTACGTGCGCGTTGCGCGCTCCATTCGCATTGCATACCTTTCATTCCTGTTTTGACCTGTGCAGAGCAAGAGAGAGGAGAACCCGAACCCCCAACGAACACAGCGTTGACAACCCTAACGTTTTAACGAAGCAACCAACACGAACGCAATGCATGCGTGTGAGATTACACTGGCATACTTGAGAGGTGGGTTGTCCACCTGCTCTGTGGTGTGGGTTCAGTTTGAATACTTTTCCCTAAAGTTTATAAAAATTTTGATGCAACTGTGCAAAAATTTCCTTTGAAACTTTAAAAACTACGGCTCATACCTTCTTTTTCAAAAGCTGTTTACGCTTGCGCAACCTTGTTTTTGAAGTCCGCTTCCTTTGCGCTTGTCTGCGACTTTGAGTTTTGGTGTAAAAATGACGATTTCTCGCGTGATTTCGTCGATTTTTAGCGATTTGACTTGTTAAATCGCTACACCTTTCGCTAAACCGCAGGAATCACTCCCTATTGGTTACATTTTCTATTTTTCTCAGCTCCTGGAGATTTGTGTCCTCCATTGGGAGTATTGCTCCGCCCTGGCCCTTGGTCAGGACGTTTATGAAAATGCTGTTTATACAGCGATGACCGTCCGCATTAGAGCGGTCGATCATACCCTAGTGGGTAGCAATGCAGACTCTAGGGAGGAGGTCATGGGTTCAAGCCCCACTGCCCCCAAACTGTTTTTTCCAAAAGTTTACGCTCACGCCAGCTACTTTTGAGGAATGCCCCTTTGAAGGGACATCATTCACGGTACATCACGCTGTTTCTAAAGGGTACCAGCAGTGTGAACAGCTTCTATGAACTGAGTAGGAGGTTTTGTGAAGGTAGGTAGGTAGGTATCTTCGGGAGCTCGGGATGCCTCCTTTGACATTGCAGGAAGAAGGTCTTACCAAGGGGACGTCCTGTCCCTCCCACTGCCCTATGTCAGGTGCCTCTTGAGCGGCTCCCGCATGTGCTTGGGAAGGCATTGTCGCGGCCACCCGGTCCATGTGTCCCAGGTGGGAGGGTGTCCCCACATGTGTCCATGGGTAGGGCCACATGCCCCCTCCTTTGGGCGGCAGCTCTGGGGGGCTGCCCAGCCGTGTGGAGTATCTCTCACCACAAGGGGTATTGCTCCCGCTTGTCTACGTTACGACCGCCTCACCCTTGTGGCTTGAGTTGCGGGGCCACTCTGCTTGGCAGGTGACCCCCTCCTGGACTGTGTACCGCCTCGCCTGTCATCGGTTGCTTCCATGGCTCCGGGTGACGTTTGCCATGGTCCCCGATGCAGCCTGGCCGGGCTCGGACCAGTGGCCTTGGAGTACCGCTCCTGCCACTGGCCCGGTGGGTCGGCTGGGTCGCCCCAGTGCGTCCGACCCATGGGGTATTGGTTCTTTCCTGTCCCTCGGCCGCCCTACGTGTGTGCAGTGTCCTGGGCCGCTGGGCTCCTGTTCACCGGTGTGCCCGCGCGGTTTGCTGTGGTGCGTCTGCGGTGTCCTGGGCCAGCTGGCTCCTGTTCACCGGTGTGCTCGCTCGGTGTGTTGTGTTGCATGTGCGGTGTCCTGGGCCACTGGGCTCCTGTTCACCGGTGTGCGTGCTGTGTGCGGTGCGCGTGTGCCATGGGTGGTTGTGTCCCTCTTCCTCCCCCCCTAATTTTCGTTTTTTCTTTTTACTTGGTTTTTTTTTTTTTACTTGTTTTTTTTTTTTGGGGGGAAAAAAAAAAAAAGAAAAAACAAAAAAGAGAAAAACAGGGGCGCGCGTACACTGCAGGCACAGGCACGGGCAGCTGGTGCGGCGGTGCAATAGCGTTGTGTCCTCTGGCGTGTGTCGTCGGTGCTGTGGCGGCGGTCGCGCCCCAGGGGTGCGGCTCGCGCGTCCTGATGTACACGGGCTTGGGTCAGGGTGGGTTTGGTGAGGTGTCTCTTTGCTTCTGGAGCTGGCTGGTTAGGCAGTTGTGTGGGCTGTGGGTGTGGGCTGTGATTACGTTGTTCCCTCGGCGGGCTTGGTTAGGAGTCAAGGGTTAGCGGTTTCGGGGTGTGGCTCGGGTTTGATTTGTGCTTGGGTTCTGGCTCGGTTAGGCGGTTGCGCGGGGCTGGGCGTGTGGGTAGCGGCGTCCACGGCGTCGTGCGCCCGAGGCGGGTGCGGGGTGGTGCGTGTCCGCCGGCCGGTGGCCGGTGGCCTCACTGGGAGTCCCACACGGAGGGGTCGACGGGCGTGCCGGGGGCGTACGCAGCGTGCAGGCTGGGCAGCAGCGGACGCACGTGCAGGGCGTCGGCATGCCCGATGAGGACCTCACTGAGGACCGAGGGGTTGGCGGCAAGCAGTATGCGATGCCCGGGAGGGGTGGCGGCGAGGAGCGGGAGGATGTCCGCGGCCCGCGACGTGGGGGCGAACACGACGTGGGCCGGGTGCGGCCCCGGGAGCGGTGCCGGGGGGAGCGGGACCAGAGGACGGCTGTCTACTGTGAGGTGCCAAGTGGCGCGATGGTGGAGGAGCCGGACTAGGGCGATGCTATGGCGCAGTGTGTGGGGCTGGGTGCTGGGCGGCGTGGGGACGTGCGGCGGGAGGGGGGGGGGGCGGGGCGGTGGCGTAGGAGGGGGCACGGCGGAGGAGTGACGCCAGCGACGTGTGTGTCGTGCTGAGGGTGGAGAGGAGCCCACGGTAGCGGGCCTGGGTTCGGCGCCTTTGGGCGTAGTGGTGCTCGTTGTCGTGTGCGTTGGCTTCCTTCGGCGTCCGGTTCGTTTGGTGACTTCTGGGCGGGGCCTGGCGTGGCGCCCCGTGGTGGTGGTTTGCTGGGTAACGGGGTTAGATGGCGGCGCCGCTGGCCGGGGGGTCAGGCGCGTCGTGTTGTGTGGCGCGCAGGGCTCCTGGGGTGCTGTGGGTGTCGCCGGTGTCGGTGCGCCGACGCTTGTGGGGTGGTGAGGCGGTGTGTGCGTGCGGGGCTGGGCTTTGGGTGATGTCCCACAGGCGGATGCCGTCTCGCTGCGTTTCCTGGAGGGTCTCCCGCAGGCGCCTGAGGCCATACGGGTGGTCCTGGGGCGCGGGGAGGTTGCGGGGGTGGACTCCCAGGGGGCGGAGCGCATCGGCCAGCATGGCTTCCCGTGCGGCCTGCGGCATCCACCCCCCCGCCGGCCGGAGGCGGCAGTTCTCCACCGACCCCTTGCGGGGCCGATGGACCAGGCCCTCGAGGGAGGGCTCTCCCCGGGCCTACTTCCGCAGCTCCCAGAGCTGCGTGTGGGTCCAGCGCTGCCACCACTGTTCCTGGGCGGGCCTGCGGTCTTGGGCGGAGGAGTGGGCGTGGGTGGGTGTGACGGGGTCGTGGGGACCGGCGGCGGTGGCGGGCCTGGGGGATTCCTTGTAGTCCTGTTCCGTGGGGGTGCGTGGGGAGTGGGGGTGCACGCGCATGTGGACCCGCGGGTGTGCGCGTACGGTCTCCGCCTCGGGGTTGGGCGGGGATTCGCGGCGGCGGCGGTAGTGGGGCATGCGTTGCATGTGGGCTGTCATCGAGGGCTGCTAGGGGGGCGGGGACGCTGCTGGTGGACCCTGGCGTCGTTCTGGCTTGGTCGGGAGCGGTCCGTGGGCCTGGGGTGCGGGCTTTGAGAGGTGGCGGGACGAGGTGCGTCGCGCTTCGGCCGCGGCGCGCTTCGCCATGAAGGTGGTGGCGATGGCGTCGGTGACGGTGGGGGGGCGCCGCGCTGGGCGCTGCTGCCTTCGGGCCTGGGACGGCTGGGGCTGGATGTCGTAGAGGACGTCCTCGGGGGGCCGGGCTCGCGCTGCCGTCGTGGCGCCGGGTTTGGGCTTGGGTTTGGGCTTGGCTGGGGGTTGCGGTCGTGGCGTGCTGACGGGTTTGGGTGGCTGTTTGGCGGCGGTCTTGGGCTTCGGCTGGGTCGTGGGTGTGGGCTTCGTCGGGGCGTTGGCCTTGGCGGCGGCGGGGCTGCTCGCGGTGGGGGCGGGTTTGGAGGCCCGTTTGGGAGGTGTCCACCGCGGCGTGGGGGGTGGAGTGCTGGATGAGGACGTGGTGGTGGTGGTGGATGAGGTGGTCGCGGTGGTGGAGGTTGTGGAGTCGGAGGCGGAGGAGAGGGCTGTGGGAAACGGCGGAGGGTCCTGGGCTTCGGGGGCGGGCGTATGATGCTGGGTCCTGTAAGCAGCGAGAACGAGGGTGCAGGTTCGGGCACCGGGCGTGTGCGCGCGTTTTTCCTGGTGATCCGTGCGTGCTGGTGCTGGCGTGGCGGCGTTGTCTCGGCTGCGCGGGCACGTGGGTTACCCGGGGGGTGGCCATATCTGCTCCAGGACGTGCGGGTGTGTTTGCTGGAGGTAGTCGAGGGTCTGGAAGAAGCATCGCTGGATGCCGGGCATGTCCTCCTCTGTGAGGTGGGGGTAGTTTTGGGTGGGGGTGTCTGGGCCCGGCCACAGCAGCGTCATGAGGCGGGCTGCCACCATGTACGGGCATAGTTGTAGGGTGGTGGGGCGTGGGGGGGTGGGTCCCCTGCGGTTTGGGGGGGGCTTCCCTCTGCTGGGGGCGCAGCGTGACCACCCACACCCATCGGTCCGTGGGGATCCCCCAGGTCCGTTGGGTCCACTTGGCGAGGCAATACATCGCCCAACCAAGGCCCTGGTAGCCGCTGCGGATGGAGAGCAGCGTGTCCAGGGATTTGGGTTCCCACGTGCCCCAGATGTGGGGGTCGTCCGGGTCGTCCCCTCTGGCGTACGTGTCGGGGCCTGGGTTGTGTGGGGGGGGGGTGTAGTCGGCGGGGAGGAGGGAGTCGGTGCCGTGTACCACCCAGTGGTCTGTGGGTGCGTTGTAGGTGGTGGTGGAGAGGGTGTAGTGCAGATTGTACATGAGGGTCATGTACGTGGAGGGGGCTGGCTGCTGCTCGTCGGGGGTGGGGATGTCCCCCGGGACGTGGTGCCAGAAATTGCTCAGGGAGGCCATCCGGGCTACCCATGTTCCCCGCTCCCACTCTTTGGTGCTGTCGGGGGTGGCGTCGGGTGGGGGGTGGGCCATGTCGGGCTCGTGGTAGCGGGTGCGGCCCTTGGTGACCACCCGCCCCGGCACGGGGTGTCCGACCAGGTGTCGCCCCCAGTCGATGGGGGGCACCCAGATCCGGCTCCCCTTGGGGGCGGGCTCTCGCCGTCTGGGGTGGCGCGTGGGGGGCGCTCGTGTCGGGCGACGTGGAGGAAGGCGTCGAAGAGGAAGTCTCTGACGCCTTCCCCCAGGGTGGCCGCCTGGACCAGGGTGGCCGCCCGGATGGGGGTGCTGGTGCCGGAGGTGCGGAGGTACAGCACGACGTCCTGTTCCCCGAGTCCCCGGAGGTGCTGCCGTACCGCTGCGGGGTTGTGTAGGGCGTAGGGTTCGGCCGGTGCGGCGGCCGGTGGTGCGGGGTGTGATGGGGGGGGGGGGTGTGGGTTGGGGGGGGTGGTCGTCGTTGTCGCACGTGGGGTCCGGTGATGGGGGCTCTTGTGGCAGTCGCGGGAGGGGGGATTCGCGGTGGCGTGTGTCGGCGGGGGTATCGACGTCAATTGGCTGGTGCTGGCTGCCGCGTGTTGTGTCCGTGGCCTGGTCTCGGGGGGGGGCGGGGGGGGGGGGGGGGTGGTGTGGGGGTGGCGCTGTTGGTGGTGGGGGGGGCGGGGGTGGGTGTTGTACTTGCTGGGGGTCTGGGCGTCCCTGTGGGTCGTGTGGGTGTTGCGTGTGTGCGCCGTGCGGCCCTTGCGGTTCTTGACTGGTTGTGGTGCCGGGGTGTGGGTGGGAGGCGGCCGCATGAGCGTCCGGGTGGGGCTGCGGTCCGTATGTAATGGGGGGCTGCTGGTGGATGGTGCTCGCTGGTATGGGGTGTGGGTGGGGGGGCTGCTGGTGGTGGTGGGGTGGGGGGGGCGGGGGTGGGTGTTGTGCTGGCTGGGGGTCCGGGCGTCCCTCCGGGTCGTGTGGGTGTTGCGTGTGTGCGCCGTGTGGCCCTTGCGGTTCTTGACCGGTTGTGGTGCCGGGGTGCGGGTGGGAGGCGGCCGCATGAGCCCCCGGGTGGGGCTGTGGTCGGTATGTGATGGGTGGCTGCTGGTGGATGGTGCTCGCTCGTATGGGGTGTGGGTGGGGGGGCTGTTGGTGGTGATGGGGCGCTCCTACTAGGCCCTGGTGTTGCTGGTGTGCGTGCGCGGCTCCTCGCGGGTCCATGGGGGTGTACCGTGGCTCGTTTGTCGTGGGCCCGTGTAGCGGGGGCGGCGGGTGGTGCTGGACCGCGTGGTGGTGGTGTGGAGGGTGTGCCGGTTGTGTGTGGTACCCCGGCGTTGGTGGGTGTGGTGGCAGGGGCTGGTGGTGGTGGAATACGTGATGGTGTGGTGCGGTGATGTGCGCTATGTGGGGTGGGTGGTTCGCGGGGCCTGGTTGCGCTGGGGCGTGGTGGGGATGTAGCTGGTGGGGGTCGACGTAGCATGGGGGCATTAGGGGGTAGGGGTTGGGAGGGACGGGGGCGTGGTGGTGGTGTTGGTGGTGCCATGTCCCCTGGCTCTGCGCGTATGGTGGTCCTGGCATGGTGTGGACGTGTGTGGGCGGTGGTGGCTGACTGGGCTGCAGGGTTTGGGTGCCGCGGTACGGTGGTGGTGGTGGGCGCTGGCGGTGGCGGTGTTGTTGGTGTGCCCCGGGGGTCTGGGCGTGGGGTGGTGCGGTGTGGCTGGACCCGGGCCTTGGTCGGGGCGTCGCGCCCTGCTGGCGGGCGCGTTGGCGGGCCCCCTGACCTGTCTTGGTCTTCTTGGCCTGGTGGGTGTCGGGGGCGGGTGAACCCCCCTGTCCCCGTGGGGGCGACGGGGAGCGGGCGTGCCAGCGGTGTGCCTCTTGGAGGCTCGTCTTGAAGCCTCTGACGTAGGTTTCCTGGTCCGTGAGGCCCATCCGCGTGGCGGTGGCCTCGTCGGGGGCGGCCAGGTGGGCGTCCCGAAAAGACGCCCAGCCCTCCGGGGGCTTCTGTTGTGCGGGGTGGGGGTGGTGTGCCGGGTAGAGGAGTGCGCTGAGTGGGTAAGGTGTTCCCTTCCGTCGGCCGAGGGCGTGTTTGAACCGGCGGCAAGTGATTCGGAGGTAGGCTGCTATCTCCTCTGGTGCCGTGTCAGCCCACGCTTCCGGCGTCAGGGCTGCTGCTTGGGGGGCCGGGAGTTGTGGGTCTGGGAGGTGTAGGTCCCGGTGGTGGAGGTATAGGGCGAGGAGGATGTGGCGGGCCGCCACGTTCAAGCCGCCTCCGCTGTGGCGTAGGGGTGGGCTGTGGGGGGGCAGGGGTGTGCTGCCCGTGGCCACGGCTATGGTCCATGCGTGGTCCGCCGCGTCCGCCACGTAGTACCCTCCCAGTTGGTCCCGGAGGGTGTCGGTGAGGAACCCGAAGAAGCTGGGGTGGCTGGCGGGGGGGGATGCGGCTGGGGCCGCGGGCCGCTCGCGGTGGCAGGGGTTTAGGTCCCTGCAGTGGGGGCAGTGGGTGAGGCGGTGCGCGGCTCCCAGGCAGACCCAGTGGTCTGGGTTGCAGGGCAGGGCTGTCTGTGGTAGCCGCTGGCGAACGCAGAGGGGACATGCGGTGGCTGGTGGTTGGTGGTACCTGTGGACGGACGGCGGCGTGGGGGGATGGGGGCTGGTGGCGCGCGCATGCTGGTGGGAGTGTGTGCGGTGCCTGTGGTGTCCGTGTGTGCTGTGCCAGTGCTGTGCTCGGTGGACGGTGTGTAGACGTGGTGGGGGTTCCGTGTTGGTATGGCACGGGGTAGGTTCTCATGGTTGATAGAGCAGGAGTTTGAGGAGGTGGGCTTGGTCTGTTGGGGGCAGGGTTGCCGCATGCTGCAGGTATTTGTGGGTGCGGTATGTGAGCTGCTCCGCCATCTTGGCAACGGCCGTCCGCTGCATGTGCGCCGCCGTGGCCTGGGGGTCCTCCGCGTGGGTGCGTAGCAAGGTGTAGACGGCAGTGGGGACGAGTCCCCTGCGGACTGCCTCGAGCACCTCCGTCTGCTTGAGGACGGTGGTGAGTTGCTGGGTCGCCGGGGACTGCGCCAGCCATCTGGCGTGCTGTGCGATGGTGTGGGTTGGGTTCCAGTCTGTGAGGGTGTCCAGTCCTCTGTACAGGGGGCACGCCTTGAAGTGGTCCCATGTTTCTTCTTCTGCGTGGCTGCAGATGCATTTGGTGTGTCCTGCGGGGACGTGGATCGAGCGGCGCGTATACCATCGGTGGTATCGGGTGAGGAAGGGAAGTTGTTCGAGGGCGAGTTGGAGTCGGGGCTTTTGTAGGTGTGCTGGGAGGCTATCCGGGCGCAGGGCGGAGTAGTAGAGGGGGGTGTGGACGGAGTCTTCGAGGCGTCGGAGGAGATCGGTGTTCGCTGGGTGGCTCAGTGTGGTGGCCAGTTGCTGGATGGGTGTGGGGTAGTGGTACTGCTTGTCTTGATCCGTGTACGGCGTGTCCTCGGGCATCCATTGGGGGGGCTGTGTGGCCGGGGGTATCGGGGGCAGGTGCTGCAGGTGGCTGTGGTGTGGGGTGTCCAGTCGCACGCGTTCGAGCCCTGGGGTGTGGTTGGTGTTCTGGTGTTTGGCCTGCGTGTCTGCGCGTCCATTGCCGTATGCGTAGCGGTGTGACTCCTGCTTGACGATGTGTAGGGCGTCCTGGGGGTGCATGCCCTTGAAGGCCACCCATAGTCCCAACGCTTGTGTGGTGAGGCCGGACTCGAGTGCTTTGTGGAGGGGCAGGTCCGCATAGCGCCTGGTGAGGTGGATGTCGACCGTGGCGTCCACGACTACCCAGATGTTGCGGGGCCGGATCGTCGTGGGTGGCGGTGTGGCGGTGACGGCGTCTGCCATGGTGCGCAGTTCGCCGTGGGAGGACGCTCCAAAGATGGTGGCCCCGGTGTGGTGTTCCACGTGGAGGCCGTCCGCGTGCCGGGTGATGCGCACGGAGGCGCAACCGACCGTGGGGGTGCGTTGCTGGGTGCCGGATGCGTCAGTGAAGTAGATGATGTCGGTGTCACTGGGTATGGGTAGGCGGGCGATTGCTGTGGGGTGATAGACGTAGATGGGGTTCCCCTGGGCGGTTCTGGCGGTGATTTGCGTGGGTTGCAGTAGTGGCGCTGCATAGACGCCTATTCCCTGGGTGATGATGGCCTGGGCTCGTGGGGTGAGGCGGAGGAGGCCCCTGTCTGGGCGTCCCTGGGTGATATATGCGAACATCAGGTGGAAGAGGTATCCCGTATTGGGGTGGAACTTCTGGCACGTGATGGTCTGTCGCCGCTCCTTGTCGTCTTTGTCGCCGCGGAGGGTGAGGCATTTGTGCTGTAGGGGGCGCATGGGTGCCTCCTGAGGTCCTGCGCGGTGTGGGTCGCAGCGGTCGTACTTCATGGCTACGCTGTCCGGGTCTGCCCGCTCGTTGGTGAACGTCCATGTCGCCGTGGGTGTTCGGGTCCAGGCTACGTGCGCCGGGTGGTCTGGGGGTACCGTGTGAAACCAGGGGGAGAGCCATGCCTGCTGGTCGGCGGTGGCGGCGGCGGTGGGGGTGCGGTAGTGGGTGGAGATGAGGTGCAGCAGGGGCCACGGAGTGTCGAGGGCTGCCGGGCCGCAGTGCCAGCACGTGCGTGGTATGCCCTGGTCACTGCGTCTGACTGGTGGTACATCGGTCTCCGGTGCATTGTGTTTGGGGATGGACCAGGGGGCATGGTGTTGCTGGACAGTGCGGGTAGCATGTTTGTGGCCGTTTGGTGCTAGTAGCAGGATGGTGGGTGGTGTCCTGCCTGCGGCTGACGGGGTGGGCTCCCCCTGCGTCGTGCCGCCGTCGTTGGGGGTCTCGTGCTCGCTCGGGCGGGGCCGGGGGTGCTGGCGCTGGAAGGCTGTGTACGCCCTGTTGATGTCCTTCGGCCCCGGCATGTCGCACCCTGCCTTCGTAGCACATGCGCGGAGGTACGCTTGGAAGACGTGGCGTGCTGGCCATTGTGAGTCGGAAAGGAACGTGGCGTGGTGGGCGTCGCATTGGGCGATGATCTTCATCTGTGTTGGGGTGATATACACTATGGTGATGGTGGCCCCTACGAGGCGCAGGGTGTCCACCTCGCCTGCCGGGCGTCGGTGGATGTCGGTGTGTGTGGCCACGAGTGGCCCCTGTTGATCGCAGTGGTGGTTTGTCAGGATGGCGTGTGTGTGGTGCGGTAGGAGGAGTTGTAGCTGGGCCCAGATGCCAGTGCCCACGGGGGTGGAGACGCCGTGTTGCGCCAGTATCCACCGGGGGCAGGTGTTGCGGGCCATTTGCGCTTCTTTTATGCGTATGGCTGCCGCCTCGCGAACTTCTGGTTGGTGGTTGTGTGTTACCCTGTGTAGGAAGTGTGCTGCGTGTTTGGCATAGGCCATGTCGACCAGGGCGCCCGTATTGTCTCCGTAGTAGCGCCAGTGGGCCATCATGGCCTCCTTGGGGAAAGACGTGGGCCAGCTTCCGTGTTGCGCCCATGCCTTCGTCACTTGCTGTCGAGCGTGGCGTAGTGCGTCTTGGGGGCGCGGGAGGTGCAGGGCTTGGTACCCGATGGCCGCGTTGAGCACTGCTTCCATGAAGTACGCCAGGCCCTGCGTAGACAGGAGGTCCCCCCTGGCAATTTGGGGTAGCCGGGCGAGGCGCTCTTCTAGCTTGCTTGGGAGTGTGATGTGGTGGTGCCGCGTGGCCTGTGTGACTCCCAGGTGGACTGTGGTGTCTTCCAGGTGTAGGGGTTCGCCTTTCCGGATGTGGGGGGTGGGGGTCTTGGCGTCGGCCAGCCCGACCGATTTGCGGGGGTGCACTAGGAGCTGGTGGGCGTCCAGGTAGGTTGTGGTGAGTTGGAGAATGGCGGACGCTTGTTCGGTGGTCGTTGGTAGCCCTGCGTTCCCAGGGTCGCGGTGGCGGGTGGCCGTAGTTAGGAGGTTGTCATCTGCGAAGTTGATGAGGGGGGTGTAAGTGCAATGTCTATTGTTTGTTTCCTTTTCTCGGGTCTCTTGAGTTGCCTTGATTGGCAAAGCCTGCTGCTTGTTTGCTTGCTTGTTTCACCCGGTGCCTGCTGGTTTTACCGGAAGCCAAATCACTCCTCAAAGCAGTACATGCAAGACACCCATATCCCACAGCAGTAACGTACAAGAGTCAAATATGTCGTGAACCGGATCCAGTCACAGTAGCAGTGTTGATGGCGGCACCAATAGCAGCAATGGCGGCAAGAGACAATTCAAGGGCTCATCATACCCTATATAAATACATAGCATCAGGGGCTGAATTGTCTTGCGGGAATACTATGCACGCATCGAAAGGTCGCAAATATTATGCATGCACCGAGAAGCGCTCACAGAAAAGGCGTGAAATTATGGTCACTATTACCCGGCGCGACCTCTGTAGACTAGCGCTTCTGTCGCTAATGGTAGCGTTTGACGGCCGCAGTTACACCCCCCTACCAGGACTTACCCACGGGGGTGAGGCCGATACTTACAGAGTAGCGAGGCCGGCAAACGTGGCACTCACATACACATGTATGGGGTATACCACTGCTTGTCCCCCAAATTAGAGGCAATCGCAAAGGCTCCGACCAAGGGCAACGCCCGCCTCAAGTCGTCGAATAGGACGCATAGGGTTCGTTCACACCATGCCAGTACAACACGCCATTGTGGTTATTCTGTACACCACGTATTTCAACTACTCCTTAAACCGCATGACTCAAGACATCATCAGTCTGGCACAGTCCCACGACCTCTATGTCTCACTTGCATGTCCACTGTGGCGTGGTGTCACTCCAAAACCGAAGGACGCATGGAGCTCACTGTGGCATTAGGAGCACCTGTGACGCGTAGGGTTGGTATGTGTGCCTGTTCTGGTCATGTTGTCACCTATAAGGACCTTGATGTGAGTGGCCGAGTGAATTGGTCACGTAGCGCCATGTCAAAGACACCTCAAGTCCCTCAACCCCACGTCCCTAGGTATTGGACACTGTTACCACACACTTGTGTGTAGCGTGCGGCGTCACTCCACTGAAGGAAGAAAAGGGTCTCAATTCCGAGAAACGAGACATGGACGCACCCAACTGGGTCGTAGTAGTGTTGCTGAAGCTCGAGGCTACTGCCCATGCTCCCCAATCTTCACCCTTCCCACAGAGCTTACCACCTTCGATATTTACAAAGGTTATTTCAGGGCGGAGATACATACAGGGAGGCGGTGGAGCGTCATTGGGCAAAGCCAAAATCAAAACTTCACTTGGCTTCCCAACACTCCTGTAGTTCTGGCGCCAACAAATATATATAGAAATGAAGAGAGAGAGAGAGAGAGGTGACCACAGGCATCCAAACGAATGGGGCTGCGCGCTGTTGAGCGCATGCTTGACGGCGCATGGAGAGCACTACAAGCTCTTGAGTCCACGACAAGGCTATGCTGTCGCCTGACGCCTAGTACTCCTGACTGGCGTTCACGGCCGGTCGCCCTTCGCTGAGACTCGCTGATGCTGGAGACTGTCGCCTGACGCGCAGTTCTCCTGACTGGCGTTTACGGCTGGTTGCCCTTCGCTGGGACCCGCGGATGCTGGAAGCCGTTGCCTGATGCGCAGTACTCCTGACTGGCGTTTACGGCTGGTTGCCCTTTGCTGGGACCCGCTGATGCTGGAAGCCGTTGCCTGACGCGCAGTACTCCTGACTGGCGTTTACCGCTGGTCGCCCTTCGCTGCGACGCGCTGATGCTGGACGCCGTTGCCTGACGCGCAGTACTCCTGACCGGCGTTTACGGCTGGTCGCCCTTCGCTGGGACGCGCTGATGCGTGAAGCTGTTGCTTGGCGCGCAGTACTCCTGACTGGCGTTTATGGCTGGTCGCCCACCACTTGCTGGCTTAGCGACGCTTTGATTGCTTGGACTTGCGCTTGTTTTTGCTGGAAGATGGCACGGTCCGAAAATCTCGAAGGACTGATGTCAACTCCTTCGCCCACCAGTACTCTAGGCAAGTTGTTCCCTCCTCATTCACTAATTGTCGGCACGAATGGTTGCTTGGCAACTCGCTGGTCAAGAGGCAATAAGCAAGGCCACGAATACACAAAGGCTTGTCCTGTAATTCTTCTGCGTGGGTAATTTTTCCCACGACCCTCTCAAAGAGCTCTTCAGAAATCCAGTCGTTACCGAAGTACAAACCCTGCACCATGTTTTTCGTGAACCTCTTAAAAAAGGGACCCTCGTACGGTAGCAACGCTCTTGTGATTTCCTTGTTTTTGACCGAATGTGTAGCACCTTGAACATAAAAGTTCGACAGACAGTCCTCGTACTCAGGACGCCACCAGTCATCAGTGCGTGTCGCTTCGAGAACTTCGGTGCCGGTCACTTCAAGAGCTTCGGTGCCTGTCAGCTCAAGAACGTTTTCTGGTCTGGACACTGGTTCTTCGTCACTGTCCACCCGTGCAACCACATACTCCTGATCAAGAATTTTCTCCGCTGCCCAACACCAGGCTTGTGATTCTGACCATCGAGGATAAGCATGCCTGAGGCGCACCCTTTCAGTAGGAGATAGTTGCACCCAGACAGTTTGGTTGGAGGACTCATACCAGGCTTGTGGATCAGAGTAACCTTCAGACTCCTTCAAATATTTTAACATCACCTCTCGCCAGTTTGTTTGACTCCCCACTTCGGGGACTTCTGCGTTCCAGGCCTGTTGAGACGCTTGTTCGAGCCCTGTAACCAACACGGTAAGGACCTTCTGAGCCTCGTACCATGGAACCACGTCTTCCGACTCAAAATCGATAGTTAATTCCAGCGCGGCTGCAGAAAGCTGACAGGAGGTCTTGGCATTTCTTGTCACCTGTGGCGCCCGCTGAAGGAGAGACACTGGTTCGTCCACTTCTGTTTCATCAAAATCCGAATGAAAGAAATGTTCAGGGAAGTAAGGCGCGGGTTGAGACAGGGGCACTGGTTGTAACGGCGCCTGAGTCAAGGCTCTTGCATGGGCCAACAACGCAATAGGCTCCTGTGTGAGATCTTCGTCGCAATCTGGCATTTTTTCTGTTCCTTCTGGCTGTTTTCTGTTACGGCGACGCTGCGCGCCTGGGAGACGACGTTGTGTCTTGTCTCGCTCTGCACCAACATTGTTTCCTTCATCCGAATCCTGGCTGACCTTCAAAACACTTCCTTTGTCTCCGTACGTCGGATGAGCGTCAGCTTGTCCAGAAGCACCTTCGGAGTGCACATTCGGCAGTGCCGCACCAGCACCCAAATTTGGACAACGCTTGGCGCTTGAACCAAGGCGCTTGAACCAGGCCTTCCACCACTTAGAATTGGAACTTGATATCATTTGATGACTTGAATTGTCTTGTAAGTGCAATGTCTATTGTTTGTTTCCTTTTCTCGGGTCTCTTGAGTTGCCTTGATTGGCAAAGCCTGCTGCTTGTTTGCTTGCTTGTTTCACCCGGTGCCTGCTGGTTTTACCGGAAGCCAAATCACTCCTCAAAGCAGTACATGCAAGACACCCATATCCCACAGCAGTAACGTACAAGAGTCAAATATGTTTTGAACCGGATCCAGTCACAGTAGCAGTGTTGATGGCGGCACCAATAGCAGCAATGGCGGCAAGAGACAATTCAAGGGCTCATCATACCCTATATAAATACATAGCATCAGGGGCTGAATTGTCTTGCGGGAATACTATGCACGCATCGAAAGGTCGCAAATATTATGCATGCACCGAGAAGCGCTCACAGAAAAGGCGTGAAATTATGGTCACTATTACCCGGCGCGACCTCTGTAGACTAGCGCTTCTGTCGCTAATGGTAGCGTTTGACGGCCGCAGTTACAGGGGGACCGTAGCGGGTATGGGGCGTACCCCGGGTATACCCGTGCTAGCTCGAATGCCAGTGGCAGGGTGACGAGGACGTAGAGGAAGGGGCCTTCGGCGCCTCCCTGGGGGACCCCGCTGTCTGTGCCGGTCCAGGGGGTGAGGCCTGCGGCCGTGATGACGGCGTAGAGTCGGGTCTGGATGTACCCGGTCATGAAGGATGGGAATGGGAGGCCCATGGCATCCCATACCTCCGTGAGGAGCCGGTGTGGGGCGTGGGGGAACGCGCCTTGGACATCGAGGGAGGCGATGATCATCTCGTAGGGGTTCATGTCCAGTGCGGTGTCCTGGAGGAAGATGGCCTCGTGAAGGGACCTGCCGGCCATGGCTCCCCACATGCTGGCGGGCACGTGGGCGAAGACCGCTGGCGCGATGCGGCCTAGGATGAGCGTCCACACCAGCTTGACCTCGGTGGTGGCGCAGACTATGGGCCGCCAGTTCCCCGGCTGCGCCCAGTCCCCCTTTTTGTAGAGGGGGTGGACCAGGTTGGCCCACTCAGGGGGGATGGGCGTGGCGCCCGTGACGATGTCCCACAGGCGGGCTGCCAGGCGGCGTTTGATGGGCAGGGTGAGACGTTGGTACGCTTCGGCCGGCAAACCGTCGACGCTGGGCACGACCCCCTCCTTCAGGCGGTCTAGGGCGCGTTGCAGTTCTGAGATGCTGAAGGGGTGGTGTTCGATGGCGCGCCGCTGTTCCCGGTTGAAGACCCTGGGCACATGCTCGCGGATGGTGTTTCTGGTATGGGGGTCGAGCTCGGGGAGGGCGTCCCCGTGTTGTGCCTGGAAGCTGTCCAGGACTGCCCGGAGGACGGCGTTGGGGTCATTGGTGAGGCCTCCTTCGGGGGTGCGTACCGCGTGGATGGTACGGCGCCCTGTGTCCTCCAGGATGCGGCTGACGTACCGTAGGGACTTGTACGGCGTGTCGTTTCTGCCGTATCTTTCGCGTTCTTGGGCTGCGGCCGCTATGCGGTGGGCGTGCCATTCCTGGAGTTGGTGGCGGCGGGTGGTGAGGAGCGCACGGAGGTGGGCGTCCCGGTCTCGTGCCTGCGGTGTGCTGGGGCGTAGCAGGGTGGCGAGTTCCCCTTTCGTGGTCCAGATGTCATGGACGAGTTGCTGGAGGGTGAGGTCTGGTGGTGCTCCCGTGTGGTTGTTGTCACGCTCCATGCCGCATGCTTGTGCCGCCCGGCGCATGGCGGTGGTGAGTGTCGGTGCACCCGGGCGGCGCAGGATGGCGTGTAGGGCCCTGTTATACCTGTGCCAGGCGCCGTGGTCGTCCTCGGCCGGGAACTGCAGTGCGGGTGGGAGGGTGTCGTCTGGCAGGGTGGCCGCGGGTGGGGGTAGGTTGGGGATGATGGGGTCCATGTAGAGGGGCCGGTGGCCCGTGCCTGTGGGCGGGAGGTCCCCGTAGGCTGCTTCGTGGACGCGCACCGTGGTTGGGTCCCCGTAGCACGTGTCGATGCGGGATGGGTGGGTGCCGGCTTGGTTGGGGTAATGGGAGGGTGTGCGGGTGAGTCCTGCCGTGAGGTCGGTGAGGCCCAGTTGGTGCATGGCGTCCCGGACAGCTGTGTCGGTGGCTGTGGGTGGGCCGGTGCGGTCGTCGTCGGTGGGGGCGGCGTTTAGGTCGCCTATGATGATGGTGGGTGCCAGGAGGGAGAGTCGGCGGTACGCCAGGCTCAGGGTGTCCAGGAAGTCCTTGGTCTCCTCCCCGAATGGGACGTGCGTGAGTAGCACGTTTAGCTGCCATCCGGGCCCCACACACAGAAAGGTTTATAGTGTTTTCAGCACTGTGTTTCTGCTTCTCCTGCTGCTTGTTGTTGCTGTAGGGTGTCCTGCTGCTGGTTTTGGATGATGAAAAGCTTTTGTTTGTTGAAATACAGTAAAGCCAACTCAATCCAGGATAGCCCAAGCCAATAGTATGCAAGGAGAAGGTAATTCAGGATCAAAGCATGAAGGGCTGCAGTGTAAACAGTGAAAGATGATTGGATATTCACAGAAACTACAGCTCAGGTCACATATGAATGCATATTCACAAAGATAGCTGAAATGTTTTAGGAAAAGAGTTGGAAAACTGCCTCAGGATCACTCTCTCTCCATAGTGCCATCTTAGGAGATGTGCACTCTTTATTTTGGGTCCCATATGTGCTGAGGTGGCATGGTATGTGGCGATGAGGTCACTGCCATGTCACATGGGATCTTCCTACTTAGCTAGGCTGACCAGGAATTGAACCCAGGACCTCTCAAAAAGAGGTGCCTAGCCCCCTAGGGTGTATACCACTAGGGCAGATAAGTATTCATGGAAAAACATAGATAAATTCATAGGCTCTACCTTAGGTATGTCAGTGCTCAGTCAACTCAGGAAAAGATATTTTACCTCTGATTGAAAGGGGATTAAGGGGTCCACTCCATATCCTGATTGGGTGTTTGGTTCCATAGGTCAAAATGTGTTATCACCAGTTTTGGTTGGACCAATACTAAGATTAGAATGCATGGATGCTCAGTGCATCTCTAATACAACTAGAGTGTGCCTCAAAGCAAAGGAAAAGCACTTTTTCTTACTCCCCCCTTGTGCTGTGGTGGCCACCACTGTCGCATTTTAGGAAAAAGGGAATTTTTCTTGGCCTTTCCTTGGTTTCCACACCTACTTTAAAATACCTACAGTTTCCCTCACACTGAAAAATGGGCGCTCACCATGGCTGGCGTCCTTTTGCTGCTCTGATTGTATCATATCCTACAGAAGACTCAGCGCTCACGGCGCTGCCGGGGCTCCTGTGGCTTGGTTGGGTTAGTATGGGAGCATGCCAAACATGTGCATATGCATCCCTCCCTCCAAGACGCAGCGTCGACACAACCCAAACGCAAGACACCTTATACACACTCGCATGGGTTCTCGTAAACCTGCTGGCGACCTGTGACCTGTCTTAGGGCGAAGGGAGTCGAAAAAGAAATTAATTTGCCCCTTGGTGGGGTCTTGGTTCTGCTCAGTCTCCCCAGGCACCTGCGTTTCGGCCCGAACACGGCCTACTCAGCGAGGCTGCGCGTGGGTATCTGCAGAGGCAGGAATGGGAGAATTATGGACGAATCCACGCAAAAACGAAGCGACGACACCAAAATCCGTCAAATGACGGCGTAGAATTTTTCTGAAACGACACACCTGAGTAGAATCCAATTGTGCATCAGAAGCACATTTTTATAGAAATTATAGTCATCTCTGGATTTTTTAAATCCAGAAATTCATACGCATAAAATGGCGGCGCGCAGGAGCGGCTCCTAGCGAAGCGCCGGAAAATGGAAAAATAATGGAATTATAAACGTATGTATCACGTAGTCTTGAAAATGACGAGACACACATTAATAAACAAACATACAGATTCCACCCACACTAATAGAAGATTCGAAAATTCAAGAATTCGAAAATCAATTGAAAAGACTTCGACGAATCAGGTATAAACTACAGGTATGCTTGTCTTGCATGCCGCATACACATTGCTCGTCTCGTGTCTCCGTGAACGAGTCGTGTAGCAGCGTTAACAACGATAACCACGATAGGACGCGGTAGAGGGATTGATTAGAAAGATTGCAGATGATTAGCGGTCAGATCAGGGTGATTAGTCATACACACAAGTGCATAGCAACGTTCTTCGCGTGCGCCCCTTTTGTTCCCTCACCTTGCTTCACTTCCCAGCGGTAGGTAAGGTAGGTACGCCCAGGCGGGGCCACCCCCTGGTGGAGTCCAGATTGACGCGCGGATGGGCAGGTTTGCCCAAGTCCTCGTCGCATACTCGTGCATGCACACACGCATTAAAGGGTAGGCCACGCGAAGTGCGCACGGTAAACCTTGTTTAGGCTACCCAGGGGCTCCTCGGTACGTTCTTTAAGAGAACCTGAGGAGTCCCTTAACGCTTGCTTGCTTGATAAGGGTAGCTGCTCCATGCAGCGTGTTTGCGGACAGCGTATTATAGGGCACACTGGAAAGGGTATAATACCTGGAGTGTGCCTTGGTTCCTCCGCCGCAAACGCCCTTTCATTTGCCTATGTTTTACAGGTGGGCAGGTAGGGTGAGTGGTGCAGCAGCATTTTTTTATGCCCTGCTAAACAAGGGCACAGATCACACAAACAAGTAACTCCGCTCCGCCTGTGGCAGAGCAGGGAGTCCGACTTCATCGACATCTGCGCCTTGCACACGAGAGCACTCCTTCCCTCCAAGCCCTAACAGGGGAAACGCGTTGTGGCGTCCCCTGTCAGGCCACAGTTGCTTAGTAGCGCTGTGTTCTCTTGCCATTTCACAGGAGGGTCGCTAGGACCCAAGAGAGCTTCATCTTCGCAACGCCCAGTAGAGTGTGCGTGTAGGAGTGGTAGTCCTGAGTGGGGGCTAGAGCCAGTTGCCCAGTGCTCGCTCACCAGGATGGTGCCACTGTAGGGTGTGTAGGACCTGTAGGGGGCGTGTCACTGTCCCACCCTTTTCCTGCAATTTTAGCGGGGTTGGTGGGCTGTGACAGTGGTTAGGTCAGTGTTTTGGCCACATAGCAAACAGGCGTTTTGCATGCCTTCATAGCTTTTGGCCACCCCTCCCTGTAGTAGACAGGTAGGTAGGGAAAACAATACCTGGATTAACACTCTGGGTATTCCCCCAAGGTTTTGCGCCAGCACAGAAATTGGGCGCATAGGGGAGGGGAGACCCGGGGCGTACCCCGTGGCATCAATAAGCCAACCCTCCAGGTTCAGCAAGGGCGCAGACTTGGGTATAATTAGGACACCACTTCTGCGGCTTGCTCTCAGGACTTTAGGACTAGCACACTCACACATACGCTTTGGCAGGTAAGGGTAAGGTTCAGTCCCTAGCTTTAGTCTTGGAGGCAAGCGTCTCAGCGAGCCTCAACAACTCACCAAGGTTGTTCTGGGACAAGTAGTCAACCAGAACTGAGTTTAGGCATCCGTCAGGTAGAACAAATGCAGAGAAAGGCTCCCAGGTGGCCTCTTCGACTCCAAACCCTTCCCAGAGGGTGAGGAAGCGCCAACCCTGGCGATAGCGGTGGCGTAGGACAGACTTCACCAGGTAGAAGCCCTCCTTAGCCATCTCCTCGGCGTTCATGTCGGGGAGTTCACCTTCAACTTCCATAGGGCTGGCAGCCCCTTGTAGGTCCAGAGCGGCGATTTCCTCGTCGTTCAGCTCCCATTCCTCCCCACAGAGGTCTTCAGGATCATGGTAGCGCTTCAGGTGTTGAGCGGCGCACACCAGGGTCCCCCCTAGACGGGGAGAACACTGCACCGTGATACGGTGACCATCCACAGATAGAATCTTGTACGGCCCGAAGTATGGGTCATCGCTGGTAGAGCGAGGCCAGGCGGGTAGTCGACTGTGGTGCACCAGCACCCAGTCCCCCTCTTGGTAGGTGGCCGGTACTCGGTGCTTGTTCTTCTTGTTCCACTGACGCTCCCTCACTCTCTGGAGCATAGCCTTGGCCTTGTCCACCTTCGCTTATTGCTCTTGGACCCATTCACCCACAGAAGAATGGGTGTCCTCTGGATAGGGGGCATGTAGGAACCACGCCGGGCGCCCTAGGAATAGCTCATGTGGCGAGTAGCCAGTAGCTGAACTCTCTTGGGAGTTCATCATCAAGGATATGACGGGGAGTAGTCTCACCCAGTCTCTGGTGCGTTCAGTTTTGCACCATATCCTGACGTTCTCCTTCAGGACACGAATCTGTCGCTCACATAGGGGGTTGCTCGTGTGAGAGTAGGGAATCCCCGTAGACACCTGGACATTGAGGGACCTCAGGACCCTCTTGTACCAGCCAGTATCTGAGCGTACTCGTACGTCCTCATCGGAGTTGATCTCCTTGGGCGCCCCATAGACACAAAACCACTCCTCCAGGAGTATCTTGATAGTCTCCTCTCCGGTAATGTGCTTGGTACATGGGAACACCCTGGTAAACCTGGTCAACCCACAGGTTACCACGAGGGCGAAGTCATAGCCCCCGAACTTCGGCATCTCCGTGTAGTCCACGTATAGAACACTGTTAGCACAGTGAGGGATGGGCAGGGTCGAGTAGAGACCTCTGTCCCTGATATCCCCTGGTTTACAGGACCTGCACGGGCACTTGTCCACGATAGGCAGGAGCGTCTTCCGCAACTGGTCGTCAGTCCACGTAGTGTGGAACCACTGCTTGAACAGCCTCAGGGTACGGTCAGCACCCACATGACCACTGGACTCATGGGTCCACTTCAGCAGCGCTGGGACTCGGTCACTAGGCACCACGATGCGGTCCTCGTGCCAGAGGTAGCTCTTGTCCCGCTTCCACTGGTCTTGGTTGACCAGGAGGGGTTCAAGGCGTTTCTCCAGGCGCCGGTAGATATCCCCAAACTCCTGTAGGTACTCCCATTGTTGGAGTCCATCCAGGGGGCGTATCATGGTCATGTTCAGGTCCAGGTGTACGTCCATACGGCTGAACGCCTCCTTAGCCAACGCTTCAGACCGGGCACCAATCAGGGCGTCGAAGTTGTTGCGGCTGATGTAGTCGGCGCACTCGTTCTTCACTCCCTGGATATGGTGTACTGTCAGCCGTAGTTGACTGAGGTAGGTCCACCAGCGCCGTAGCTTGGCCTTCTCAGGTGGGGGACCCTTCTGGAAACTGCGGACCGGTTCTTGGTCGCATAGCCAGACCACAGGGTTACTCCCCAACAGTCGTGCTTGTGAGGATAGCACCAGCATACCCGCGAGCAATTCTTGCTCGTAGGTGGAGTAGTTCCCCCTGGCCTGGTTCCACTTCCAGTTCCAGTGGCCCAGAGGTACTAGGACCCACTTGTCGTCAGGGTAGCTGTGCTTGAGGGTTCCATCTCGGTTGAGACCTTCCGTCCCCCATTGGGAAATGGCCGAGTTGAACTCCTCCTTCTCTAGTGCTTGCCATTGGAACAACGTTCCACCACCGCCCACATTGCTGGCGTCGGTCACCAGGATAATCTCCCCTTGTGCCCTAGGCACGCCCAAGCACTTAGCGTTGGCTACCTTGTCTTTGAGCTCGTCAAACGCTTGTTGCTCTTGTGGGCCCCAGCGCCAAGTAGTACTCTTCTTGATCAAGTCCGTCAGTACGGCGCTGGTATAGGTGAAGTTCTTGATGTGGCGGCGATAGAAGTTGCACGCCCCAATGAAACTGCGTACATCATGAAGTCCTTTCTTGGGGTCTTCGTGTCGTACCTTGGCATCCATCAGGGGTTTGGCCTTAGAGGCCGCTGGGGTCCACCACCAATAGCCAATGTCAAACCCCAAGTACTGCATGGTCTCCTGCATGAACTCACACTTCTCCAGCTTGAGTCGAGTGTGGTTCTCCTGGCAGACCGCAAAGAACTCACCCAAGAGGATTAGGTGATCCTCCTGCGCATTGGTCCCGAGGCATACATCGTCGATGTGAGCCTCCATCTGGGCCCCACGGGATATGAGCTCCTGCACCTTAGGTCTCCTTCGTAGGATGGACAAGATCTTGTACATTAGCTCTTGGAACAGAGCGGGTGCGTTAGCCACGCCGAATGGCATGACCTTCCACTTGAATACCCTCCCCTGAGGGGTGATGAAGGCCAGTAGTTCCTGCGCGTTGGGCGTCAGGTCCACTTGCCAGAATCCACTTCGCTTGTCCATCTTGGTCTCGTAGCGACAGGAGGCTATCTTCTCCAGGGTACACTCCATATTGGGAATGGACCCTGAGTGGTTCAGCGTCTTCTTGTTCAGCTCCCCATAGTCCACTACCAGCCGTTTGGCTGTAGACCCAGGTTTAGCCACCAGGAAACAGGGGCTGCAGTGTAGGGGGTAGTCCCCATCCTTGTACTCCAGGACTAGGCCAGCGTCGATACATTCTTGTATCTGTCGCTCAATCTCGTCGGCCTGCTCTTTAGGAGCTGGATAGGGTCTCCTCCGGATCTTGTGACCCACGAACTCGGGTTTCAGCTTGAGGTCCATCTGTACCAGCTTGTCGCATGAGGCTGGAGGGGGTAGTTCTCCGAACACCTCCAGATAGGTCCTTATCAGCTTTTGTACCCGCGGGTCCAGTACCTTGATCTTGTCATCCATGTCCTCGTCGGAGTGTAAGTTGCTTGCCCCTTGAATAGACGTCGGGAGGTGGTCCTCCACCGACTCTTCGCCCGCGGTAGCATCCTTCAGCCCTTGGTAGGCATACAGAAGGTCTTGCTCAACCATCTCCGGTGGACGATGGCAACGTAGGCACGCTTTAGGGGGTTCACATACACATTCCTCCGAGAGGTCGTCCTCCTCTGGTGTCCTCACATGGGCACCCCATACGCTCTTCATGAGCTTGAGATCTACCTCCCTTTGCCAGGTGGTGATCTTCTGTTCGAGGTCCTCCTTCAGTTGGGATAGGTCTCCCATACGTCCTTGCTACAGTGGCCATGAGCTGCGGGTAGGCTTCGCGTAGCATAGCTTTTTCGCCACCAACTTCCTCTTGGAATCCACATACTCCCTGAGCCTGGATCGAGGGTCCAGCTCCTCATCCACGGGGTCTTCCACCCTCATGGAGAGTAGGGGTTTTAGTGGGGCGACGTACTCGGCGTTCTCCACTTCCTCCACCGCGGTCTGCACGAAGAAGGCGTCGTGCTCGGTTTCGTCGTCTGAGTGGATAGAGCTAGGTAGCTCAGATAGTCCACACTCAGAGACTCCATCAGGAACAGGTACATGACAGGGAGAGTTGGGGGCGTTGGTGTCAGTCACGACGTACTCATCTCCTCCGGGTGTAGTTTCAACAGCATCTTGAGGTCGTAGGCGATCCTTCAAGTCACCCAAGGCGAGTCCATCGCTTTCTCGTTGTATAGCCTGGACCAGAGTAGGGTCCAGCTCTTCCCAGGGAATGGTGGTAAGACTTCCGTCCACCACGCTGAGCATACTCCCCCATCCGGGCCTCCCAATGGGCGTCTTGCGTCCCAGAGGCACGTAGATGGCCTCATCAGGTAATCGCACCGAGCTGATAGTCAGCTTGTCAAGGAGGGTTCGCCAGTACTCGTTGCCCCCATGGGCTCCCCAATCGGGGGAACACAGGACCATACGGGAACGTTCCAAGGCCACCTTGGTCAGCACCTTCCCCAGTTCACTGAATCTGGGGTTCCCGTAGGCCATCCCGAAAGAGGGCCAGTAAAATTTGTAGCTGCAGTTCTTCCCCTTGCTGCAGTATAGGTCCAGTACATGCTGCTTGTCGCTGGCGAACAGCTCCACACTTAGGTCTTCTCGAGAGTAACCCAACTCCTTCAGACCTTGGTCTAGGACTTCGCCCAATAGTTGATAGTCCTCAGTTTTGGAGGCCGCCATCATGTTCGAGGGCTCCTCCTTCCATAGTCTCAGGTAACTCGAGGTATGTTCCGACTGCTCCAGTGGCACAGACTCTCTGCCACTGCCGTGGTCCACGTACAGGAGGTAGGGCGCTTGCAGCGTCAGGGATTGTATCTGGGAGTGCTGCACGAAGAAGTCATTACCCAGTACAAAGTCGAAAGCATCAGTGTCCATCACATAGAACCGATGGGCGATAGTCCTGGAGCCCATAGGTACCTCCACTTCGCAGTCCCCGCAGCTGTGCACCACATGTCCATCCCCCATCCGTATAGCGGCGGTGGTCATGGTGTTCTTCAGGCTCCCACAAGGTAAAATTTTCTTGGCCACTATCGATATTGTGGCTCCAGTATCCAGTACCCCCAGGTATTCACGTCCCCCTAGTCGGATACGTACCCAAAACACCAGGTCTTGGGTGCCACCAGAGCGTCCCCGTCAGAATTCCGCGGGACAGGTCACCTCGAACCCCTTGTTCCGCAATTTGCGGGCCATCCTCATGAAACGGCTTCTCTTCTTGGCGTTGCCGTCATCACCACCTTCATGCTCACGCTTGGCTCCTTGTTCTTGCTGGGCCTGCGTCTGTGAGCGTGTGGTAGGTCCAGACTGCCCTCCAGAGGGCTCGGAGTTCCCCCCTGGATTAGGGTTGGGGTTACCTCCGTTCTTGTCCTTGTTCTTGTTGTCGTTCTGGCGGTTAGCGCCTCCTCCTCGTCCGCCTTGACCCTTGTCTTGACCACCTTGACCACGTCCTTTCGACTTGCCCTTGCCGGAGTCGTTGCCTTTGGCCTTGCCTCCACCTTTGCCTGAGCTTTTGCCAGGATCTTCCCCCTTAAGCTTCGCCGATAGGCGTTGCTTATGGTAGCACTCGTCCTCGTAGTGCTTCCGCTTACCGCAGAATGCACACGTGATGGTGCAGCGGTAATGATCCGGCAGCTTCACTTTGGCGCCGGTGATCTTCTCCTGCTGCTTCCCCTGGACGACGAAGCAGTCTCGCTGCTCGCAGTCAGAGGCGTGCTGCAGGTGGCTCTGCTCGTCTCTGGCATCACACCAGAATAGCTCCTTCACGTTCTCCATTAGGCGGGCGTGGGCGTGTTTGGGGGTAGTCCCCTGCCCAGGTCGGGACCCTTGGTACCCTTTGCCTCCAGAACCTCCACCACCAGGACGGTAGTGGTTCAGGTGCTGGTCGCTCTCCTTCTCCAGCGCCATCTCCAGGAGCAGCACGCATAGATCCTCGTAGCGGAGGGATCTAGCCTTGCGCTCAGCCGTCAGACGGCACTCGTCCCATAGCTCTCGGGGGAGCTTGGAGCACAACCAAAACAGCAGGTCGTCGCTGCTGTAGGAACCGGGCGTCAGTCGTCCAGCCCAGTGGTCCAGGTCCGCCAACAGCTCGGAGACCCTGCCGGGTTTGGGGTTGTTGGGCAGGACGGGCAGGTTCTGGATCTCGGCCCTGATGGAGAGGTCGGTCTCGTAGGTTGGGTACTGCCTCTCCAGGGCAACCAACACATCGGCAAAGGTGGCGGAGTTAGTGACGATCTGCCTGACCTGCTTCTCCAGGTATTTGGTCTTGCAGCACTGCAGGAGCAGGTCGCACTTCACTCGCCCACTCGCGTGGGTTTGGCCGGTCAGTCGTAGGAACCGGCCAAAGTTCTCAGCGAACTCGCTGAGGTCCTTGCCTGTGAACTCAGGCAGGTTCACCACTATCTTGGAGGTGGCAATAGCCTTCGCCTCCTGAGCTCGGCGTCCTTCAGGGCATCGGGTCTTCTTCTTCTTCTTCTTCTTCTTCTTACCCTTGGGGTCCTCGGGGTCCTCAGGGTCTTCGTCATCCGATGGCGAAGAAGAAGTCATCGACGGCGGCCCATCATCGGAGGGGTCTCCGCCTAGATCACTGGAGCCATAAGGCTCCACGTCCACCATAGCCCTTAGGGCTGTCAGCCCCAGCTGGTCCAGCTCGGCCCTCGTCGAGTTCGTCACATGACTGTAGGGCGGCTGGGCTGTCCTCGGGACGAATGGACTTCTCGGTACTGCTGCAGGAGTCGGCATCGGTCGGCTCCTCAGGCTCCCCAGGGTATTTGTCAACCCTGCCGCCAGGTGGTTAGCCTGTACTCGGTGGGGTGACATTCCCACCGTCGTAGGTGACGCATGGGACGGGATCATCAGGGGCTGCAGTTTCTCCCTGATCTCTTGCGTGAGGTCGCTCACGATTTGCGAAGTGGCTCCTCGGAGCACCTCATTGATCTCCGACCGCGTCAGGGACCTGTTGGAGGATCTTCCCGATCCTCTACTCCTGCCTCCCAGAGACTCTGGTCCTCTCCTCAACCCACTCAGGGGTGCATACCCAGGTGCACACCCAGGAGCATACCCAGGAACTTCCATGTAGGTTCCAGTGGCGTGGAGTGGATGGGGATGGTCAGCCGCATACCAACGCGGCCCAGAGCTGGAAGCCATCGGCTCACTGGCAGTAGTTGCCTCAAGGATGTAAGTGCGGCTAGCCCCATCTGCTCAGATCTTCAGACATTCTGCCCAGATTGGCTACATTTTGGTCATTTTCTTTGCTTCGGCGGAATTGCCGCCTCGCAGCTCAGTCACAGGATATTTCCTATATATTTCTGATATGCCGGATTTGATTCCGCGGTCCATTTCCCGTAAATCCGCCGCGTTCCGCTATTTTAGCTGGAATCGCCATTTGCCGCTGACGCGCGCTCGCGGGCCAGATCGGCCAAACCTTTTTACATAAATGGATTATTTAAATTCTTTCAGACAGTTTTGGACACTCAGATGTATTTAGAATAATTCCCCTCAATTTTCTTCATAGACTGGGATTTTCTGCCGGACCACAATCAGCATGGACCTTGCTTCTGTTGTCGCTGCTCTCGCCTCCGTTGGTGTCCGTGTCTCCGGTTCTACCCCCAATAACAACATCCAGGAAGACTCCTCGCGTGCCTGCCCCACTGGTCTTGCCGGCCCCGAGCCCTCCGGCACCCACAACGACCCAGGGCAGCACTTTCATGGTAGCAGAGGCTACCTGAATGTTGTTCCTTTGGTGTCCCAACCACAGCTAGCCCCTCAGTACGGCCCCGTAGACTCCGCCACCTCCGGAGACGTAACGATCACGCTCCCGTGGTGCTGTGCGAACGAGGCCTTGAGAGGAATGCCTTGCGCAAGCCCAAATTGCCCAAGAAGGGCACAAATCAGCAGCTGTGGAGGCCCAGATTACAATCAAGATCCCAGTCGAAATTGGCCATCAAGCAGCTGGAATCTCCCAGCTTACGCTAATGGCAACGCTCCGGTGGAGCTTACGGACTTGGCAGGTACCAATACTCCCTACCAATGTCCACATTTTGAGACCATCGACGCCGACATTGACGACATTGAGATGGGTGGTCCAGGTGAGGTACCTACCTATAATCGACCAGCCTCATGGGCACAATGGGACAACCATTTGTCTTCCGAAGTGACCCGTAACCTTGAGGCGCTTGAGGCCCTGTGTCTATTAGCCACGTCTAAGCTGATAGGACAAGAAAGAATCGCCTCTGATTTTTTATTTGAATATTTTTTCCTCCTTCAAGAAGAAATTAAGACCAGGATGTGGTGGTGTTCTCAAG
Organism: Eutreptiella sp. 'Long Island Sound 2002'; assembly: GCA_964036045.1. NCBI lineage: Eukaryota > Euglenozoa > Euglenophyceae > Eutreptiales > Eutreptiaceae > Eutreptiella > Eutreptiella sp. 'Long Island Sound 2002'. The sequence goes on along the minus strand of OZ038388.1, from coordinate 63,158,309 downwards.
AAGATGAATCTTTTGCCATTTTCTTGCAGATCTGGGAGGCAAGCCCCTTCCCGAAGGAGAAGACCAAGGCACCTGTTGCCGGGCCCTCCGCCCCTCATCCCTCTGTTTCCATCCGCGACGATCTAGCCGCCGCGGTTGAGGAAGGAATTTTAGAGGCAGCTAGGCAGGCAAGCCTGGAAATTAGGACTGAAGGAGCTCCCCAAGTGGACTCCTGGCTGCGAACCACTGAGATTAGCGGTCCGACAGCCTGCTCAGGCCCTTCAGGACACGGTATGTACTGTCCTGCCGACTGCTCTTGCAGATTACAGCGAGATACTGAGCTCCAATTGCTCAAAGATCAAATGCAACTCATCATTCAGACGCTGGGAATTAAAGATCTTTTCAAGACCCACATGCGATCTGAGGGCGCATCATCGGTGGAACAAACAACAGAACCGTCGGAGGAGGCGACAGAAATTTTTTCGATTGCTCCTTCGGTGGACTCTAAGACCACCGACGCAAGGATCAGCAGGACTAAGCTAAAGGAAAGGGTTACAATCTCTCGATCTCAGAGTAGATCGGTGAAGGCTAGGAATGAGGCTCAAAATGCCAAACGAACTGCCTCCCGTACTACCCTTCCTGCTGTTGATTCCAATGCAATTGCCCAGATGTTGCTCGCCCAGACCCTCGCCGGAGCTGGTGTGGCTAATGATGCCGCCAAGGTGTCTGCCATTACGGCCGGTGTTGGGCTGGATTCACTCCTAAATCCTACTTCATTGCGACTTCGTCAGGTTGCCAAGCAACCGAAGTATAATGGGAACCCCAGACGTTGGCCTCAGTTCCAACGGGAATTTAAACTGTGGGTTAAGACTCAAAAACTCCAGGATGATCAGTTCCTGATGGCGCTCTTGGACTGCCTTGAGGGAGCGCCGGCCAACACTTGGCTCAGAACCTGGAGTGATCGTGAAGATTCAAGTTCCCCCCTTACCTTTGATGAGGTGTGGGAACAGTTGGAGGTACGTGGATCCCGGCTGCCTGAGGACCATTACCACCAGATGTTGAAGAATTTTCCTTCATTCTCTCGATTAATCTTGCACGAAGTGCAGGACAAGAGACAGCGCTTCTGGAATCTCGTAGAAGAATCTGAACATTCAGGCGAAAAATTTTCAAGTGCCGAGTTGAAAAATCTGATTTTTGACAAGATCCCCTCAGAAACCGCCGCCACCCTTCGGAATAGACAGTCCGAAGAAAAGGTCAAGACCTGGTGGGCGGAAGTCGATGGCTTCGACGCCTCGGCCAACCGGTTTACAGTCAGGGAGGCACTTCAAAAGTGCTCCCCCACGTCGTTTACCAAGGTGAAATTCACTGAAAACACGTGGAAAATCAAGTTTAATGAACACGAGGATCGGGACTTGTTTGTCCAAGTCCTCAATAGGGGAGTAAGTTTCCACGGCCATCGCCTGAAGGCCAGGAACTGGGTGTTTTCGTTTACTCCGCAGGAACTGTGGGAAGAGGTTGAGAGGCTCGCTGACGCCGCCAATCAAAATTTCCATGAGGGTCTTGGGGGAAACAGGAATACCCAGCAAAACACCCAAAATGGGGCCCAAAAGGGCAACAAAAAGGTGAATGACACCCGGAATGTTCAGGATCATTGTAGCATCTGCCTTCTTTTAGGTTCTACGAACCGAGCTAAGACGCATTCTACTGGTAATCACCGATGGTCTCCTTACGATCACAAGGTGATTGGTGAAAATGTCAATAATTCGCAGAATTCAGACAGGAATGACAGACAGGTGCATGGTGCCAAGGGGGGAAAGGGTAATCCGACCCCCTCCGGTGGAAACAAAAACACTGGAGGCCCTGGCGGGTCCCAAGGCAAAGGAAATCGGACTCCATCCGGTTCCGGTGGGCAGCCGAATGGCCAGACAGGTCCCAATGTCAACACCGGAGGCGGAAATCGAAATCCAGGCCAAACCCCTCAATCCGGTACAAACAAAGGAAATGCTCCAGGATCACAGGGTAAAGGTAAGGGAAATCCTTCAGGAACCCGTTTCTCTGGTAAGGGCAGAGGGCGTGGCGACGGTGGTGGTCCATCATCCGGCGGCCGTGGCCGTGGACGTGGAAAGGGCAATCATCGTGTGGATCAGGTCTCAGGTGCAGATCAGGTGTCCGATGCGGATCGAGATTATGTCGAAAATGCCCTGAATCCAGCGGATGATCCGTTCCAAGATGAATGGATCGACGAATCAGGCTGTGTTCACAATGTTAACGCAGCCGCTGGAGGTCAGAACGCCTAGGGGAGCCACGAAAATCGCCCCTCCCAAAGCGATTTCAGGCATGATCCCCAAATTCCTGATCGACCATTACTTGATGTAGGGTCGCTTGTCTCCTCTCCCCTGGATCCGGCAGCGGATCCTTCTGTTGTAGTGGACGAGGTTGGTGTACAGTCCAAGCACAGGGCTCGTCAGTTTGTCACAAAGCTGTGGGTCTCTGATTGCAAGGGAAATTTCCACCTCGCCACTTGTTTGTGTGACAATGGATCAGAGGTAAATCTCCAATCCAATTCCTTCTTACCCGACGACTGCGTGTTTGAATCGCCTCATCCTGTTACCCTCGAGGGAGTTTCTGGACATTCTCTCGCAGGTGGGCAACGCGGTTGTTATCTATCAACCCATTTGGTCGCTCAAGACCTTTGGGAAGAGCAAAATGTGGAAGAAGTTGTCCTTAAGGATGACTACTTCTACCGTGCTGACATAAAGTATGACCTTTATTTGGGCCATCCTTGGCTTCGCAAGAACAGGGTAGCGCCCGTAGGTCATCGTCGTTGTTTTTTGCTGGAGTCAGGTCCTTTGGAGCGTCCTGAATTTCGTTTTTTGCACGCAGGGTTTAAAAGTGCAGAAGAATTTTTGAAGCAAAAGGTGACACCAAAATTTGGTGAAGATGTCACCATTGCAGAGGTGAATGGGAGTGCCGATTACTCCCAAGAGTTAGAATGTCTTCGTAGGGACTCCCAGCCACGACGCCCTTCGCGCTGGCACTCTTCATCCTACAGAGTTGTCGACAAATGGCGCGATGCAATTTGTGAATACTTTCATGAACACCATTCCTTTTGGCCACAGTATGATGCCTTTGCTAACCGTATGAGCAAGCGCTTTGACAAGCACTTCAGCGACGCTTGGACCCACAAATGGGACAAGAAGTTGTGGATTAATCCTCCGTTTCACTTAATCCAGCAGGTCATCCACAAAATCAAGCAAGATAAAACCCAGGCAATTTTAGTTGTGCCCTTGTGGGACGACAAGCCTTGGTTTCAGGAATTACAAGACATTTGTGTTGATTACATCGAACTTCCCAGGAAGATTAAGCTGTATGCCAGGGACGACACAGGTCCCCTGCCACAGCGGTCCTGGAGTTCGCTTGCATTCCTGGTGGATGGAAAGCTTTCTGACTCTAATTCTGCTGATTCTGGTACTGATTCTTGTGTTGGGTCTGAATCTGAGGTTGAGCGTGGTACTGATGATGAATCTATTTTTTCTGATTTTTGTCCGTCAGATACCCAAGGTGATTCAACGTCCAATGGATCCGCCTCGTCTCCCTCTTCCCCAATACGGTCGACATCGAAAAGAATCTTCAGTGCACGGGCGAGGAAAAATCTCCAATCGCGCCGCAAATTCAGAGTTTTTTATGAAAAACCCCCTGTGGAAGCTTTCATGGATCCTTTCGAGGAGCTGGATCACGAGGAGAATCTCTGGGATTTCGACACAAGACCCACCTATCTTCAAGAGGCAGTGGATACGGACCTGTTTAGGGACATCCGTAAGAAGATTCTTCCTGCCAAAGCCGAAGAAGTCGCCAAAGTTTTTTCGACAGTAATTCCTGGCGATCAGGTGGACACTGAATTGTGTTCCAAGTCAAGAGAAAAGATTTTTGAGGAACGGAAGGACACAACCCTTTCAGGAAAGTTGATCAAAGATCCCCCTGTCCGTGGACAGTTCGGTGAAGCCTTCATCGAGCTTCGTGAAGGGTACAAGGCAAAGAAACAGCGCCCTTATGAAAATCATGGACATAAACATGAGATCCTCAGAAAAATCATCGAGAGAAATCTCAGGGAATTTGGTTGGCTTGAGGGTTGTATGACCAGCGAATGGTGCTGTTCACCCTTCACAGTCCCGAAGCCACCGCCTGCAGACCAGAACACCATTGATGGGTGGCGAATGGTGGTTGATTTTCGCAACCTGAACGCCGAAACCAAGGCGGATTCACACCCCCTGCCCCTCATTGAGGAGGAAATCGCCAAGAGGGCAAGAGGTCGTTTGTTCTCTGTGCTGGATCTCCGTCACGGCTTTCACCAAATGCCGTTGAGGAAGGACAGCAGACCTCTCACCTGTATGTGCACGCCATGTGGCCCAGTCCAATGGACCGTCATGCCCATGGGGCTGAAGAACGCCCCCTCATTTTTTCAAAGAATGATGGAGGATGTGCTGTTCACAACCCATCCTGAGCTTCGTGCCTTCGTGAGTGTGTACATAGATGACATAATCATCGCGACGGAGGGGGAGGGACTGACCGAAGCTGAGCTGGTGGCCCTACATGAGAAGCAGCTAAACCAAGTTTTGGACATTCTTGACGCCAATCAGCTGATTTGTGGGCCAAAGAAGGGAAAATTATTTTTAAAATCAGTCGAATTTTGTGGTTCTCTCCTAGAGAATGGTACTCGACGACCCAGTCCAGGGAAGCTCGTCGCTATTCAGAAGTGGAAGCGCCCTGAGACGATCACGGAGTTGAGAGGATTCCTGGGTTGTTGCAATTTTTACCACACTTTTGTGCCGAATTATGCCAAATTTGCTGCCCCCCTCACTGAATTATTGAAGGTAGGGAGAGATGCGGGCAAGGCAGGTTCAAAGGTTCGTGTCAAGTGGACTGACGAGTGCGAGGAGGCCTTCCATCACTTGAAGGCAGCCCTCTGCGAAGTCGCCACGTTGCATGTGCCCCAATTTGACCGACCCTTCTACATTAGAACCGACGCATCTAGGTACGCGATCGGAGCTGTCCTTGAACAGGTTGATGAAGCCACCGGCGAGCACTACCCTCTTGCATTTTGGTCTCGGAAGCTAGCCCCACGCCAAATGCAATGGTCGCCGCGTGAGCAAGAAACCTACGCCATCATCTGTGCTTTAAAAAAGTACCAATCGTGGGTTGGCACCAATCGAGTCGAGGTCCGGACGGATCATCGATCTCTGGAGTATTGGGCCACCGAACACATTGATACTGTCGCGAGCCCAGCTGGTCGACGGGCCAGATGGCACGAATTTCTCAGTCTGTTTGACCTCCATGTGTCGTATTTGCCTGGAAAACACAACACGGTAGCGGATGCTCTGACCCGATGGGCTTACCCCGCCTCAGAGGGGCTGCAAAGTACCAACATCCATGGTACGGAGCAGGACCGCCATGTCATCATCGAATGGGATCAGGAAGAAAAGAAACTCATTCGACGTGCATGCATGCAGTGCGCTGTTAAACAGCACGCATTGCCGTGTCACGACATCACGGCCATCACAGATCCAGCGCATGCTCACGAGATCTGCACCAAAACGCTGAAAGTCGTGGAAAAGGTCACCGATCCCTCCTCAGGGAGTGTGAAACGGTTTGACTATACCCGACGAGTAAGTCGATTTCGGTTGATCGAGGGCATTAAGCGTCGAGATCCGGCCAAAACTCCACCCCTGCCTAAAGATTCCCTGATCATCCGTGACTGGACGTCCGATTATCTGCAGGATCCCATGTTTAAAGAGGTCTTTGGAAATCTTCAATCCAAAGATGCTCACAAGGATGGGATTTTTGCTGAGTACTCGTTGGATGGGGGGAAGCTGTGGATGGAGGGTAAATTGTGTGTGCCAGACGCCCTAGCCCCCCGAGTGTTAAACTGGTGGCACAAATGGGAGTCCCCCCACGCACATGGCCGTCGACTGTGGTCGATGATTAAGCATAGGTTGTTTGGATCGAGGCTCTACACTCATTGCATGAAAGTAGCTGCCGGATGTGCCCAATGTGCTGTCTCGACGCCCCCCAGCGCGAAGAAGCACGGCCATCTGAGGCCTCATCCTATTCCGGAGCGCCTCTTTAACAGAGTCACGAGCGATTTTTTCTATCTCGGTGAGCTCGATGACGAAGAGTGCCATTGGACTAATAAAAAAGTCAATGGTGTGCTCCTTATTCAGTGCCGTCATTCCGGCTACATTCAAGTGTTGCCTTGCAACATTGAGTCGATGACTGGCAAGGCTGCCGCCAAGTGGTGCGCGCAGACCTGGATGGGAGGCTGGGACGTCCCATCCGAGGTGGTCACGGATTCAGGCAAAGAGTACACCTCCGAATGGTGGAGAGAATTGTGTGCTCGCCTTGGAATCCACCACCTCCGATGTGAAATCCACTCGCATCGAGCGCTGCCTGGCGAAAGAGCCGGCCGCTCTATAATTAATATGCTTCGTAAGGAGCTCGCGAGTGAAAAGGATTTCCATTGGATGGAAGTTCTCTTCGCATTGCTTCGCCGTTACCACAACACGCCTTTGTATCATGGCCTTTCTCCAAATGAAATTGTCTTTGGACGAAAGAAGTGTTGGTGGAACATGCCGTTGAATAATCCTCGCTCCTGTAAAGATGCTTCGCTGTTTTTGGACGAAGTCCAACGAGCAGATAAATCTGTGTCGAAATTAATCGAGAAGCATCAAGCTGACTGGCTTTGGGTTCAAAATCAAGGTCGAAAAAACCCCCACAATTTTGAAGTCGATGATCGAGTTTGGCTTCGAAAATCCGAAACCACCCTGGACGGAGATGACAAGCTTCTTCCCTTGTGGGAGGGGCCATTCGCTGTTACAGCGCGTCTTGGTGAGAACAGGTGGAGGATTCGTGTGGATGTCAGCAGGGAAATTGACGTTTCGGGCGATCGCCTCAAGAGAGAGATCCCCTCCCCCAAGGATCGAGTTAAACCCCTTTTTTGGACTGCGAAACACTTGTCCGATCGGGTCATCGAAGGGGGGAAGTACGAACTCAAGAGGATTGTTGAAGCAAGACGTGACGCGAAGGGCGAATGGGAATTTCTGTGTGAGTGGAGGGGCTTTGATTCCAGTCACAACAACTGGGAACCAGCCCAATCTTTTGTCCATGGATACACCAAGGGGTTCATTGACTTCCTGAAGAAGCACCCCGAAATTGGTGTACTCCTGACAGATTGTTTGTCGAAACCAGACAGACAAGTGGAGAGCGACGGAAAACGACCTGTGGTGAATCGAGATCCAGCCTTTTACGGCCCTCAGCAGCCACATTCCAGGGCTGATCCGTCGATCCCCCCTCCTGCGGTCAGGCCAGCCCAGGAGCCAAATGAGGACCAAGCTTCGAGTTCGGCCGCTGATTTGCAGCGCCCCAGCCGTACCAGGGCCCGACCAGACAGGTTGGTGGTCACCTGCATTCGTGCTTGGCCGAATTGAGGAAGCCATCCTACCACATTCTGCTCAATCCACTGTTCATTCTTTCTGTTTATGTCATGATGTGGAGAACTGCGAATGTTTGATAATTTGACGTCAATCAACTTTTCTTTGGTCTCCGTTCGGCAGACAAGGCGTAGATACGCTGACGGAGTGTGCTGCCGTGTTCAGAAAAAACCAAACTCAGGCTTAATTCAGGCAGATTCGGGGTAATCTTGTCTCTGTTGGTCTGTGCATCTTTGGAATTTGGCTACTCGTGCAGATGGAAGCAAATGTACATAATCAAAACGCTGGCCAGCGACATTCACCCCTACAGGCAACCCCTGTAGTACTGGCTGCCCTAGAGGCGACGCCAGGAACTCAGATCTCACCTTCATTTGCTGTGATGCTGACGCCAAAGTCCAGATTCAGATCCAGGATCCTCAAATTTACCTTGAATTTCTCAGGTTTGTCCATCAATCTGCCACTGTTGTACGAAACCCAGACGTCAATTGTTCAGACAATCTTCATCTAGGAGCTCTAGGGACTTCTAACAGCAACCTCTGAAGTCCGTAAGCTTCGTTGTATTTTTGGCACACGCCAATGTGAGCTCAATCCGACCAGAAACTGTCGAGAATGGTGAATCCAAGTGTCTTGTGGGACTCCATCGAAAGATTGGCCTTGTCCAAGTCGATTGACACCACCGCCACTGTAAATTCGGTGTCTCTCAGTTATATACTGTCAGTAAAGCGCCTTCAGCGAACCTTCGGCGCGTTACATGCCAAGGATCCAGGGCCAGCATGTCCCATCATGATGCATCATCACATGATCCACATTTTGATAGAATCTGTTCGATGCTCGCGAACCAACGTGCCGGAAAGCACAATTGAGCTGAATAAACGACAATATATATTAACTTTAGTCTAAACGAAGGTGTGGGTAGTTTCAGTTGTACACATTCCGCTTCATTTCACCTTCATCTTAGGGAATTTACTGATTATAGGACAATTTAGATTGATTTCCTTGTCATCTCCTCTCATTCCTTGAAGATCTGTTTAGATCTAAGTGAACAGAAGAACATCTCTACCTTCGGTGGTTCACTTAGGGTCTGTAGACTACATGTGTATTTGTTTAACCTCTCTGTGATTGCTTAATCCCCTCAATCTCTGCTCAAATTCATTCTCATTTTTGCTGAATCTTGTGATCATCCACCAGATGCGCCAAATCTGAGCCACATGCTGTACTTTTCAGAACGAGAAAAGCGGGATAACACGATGTAGAGTTCGGCGAGGACACCGTAGCGTGCCCGCGACAGCGAAACTGTGCCAGAGCGCTGAGATGTCACTCCAATTCTTGATCCCCCCACTCAATCCATCAATAATCTACCTCATTCTCAACCAATGCATGGTTTGGTATCGATTCTCGATACGTTTACATGCTTTTTAGCCCTTGACCTAATGTTTTACTGCACGGAGGACTGTTCGTCACTTCTCATTCCGTCTCATTTCAGGTTCATCCAGCCTGATTCAGTGCCAATTCAGCCCAAATCAGGTCAGATCAAGCAGATTTCGCCTCATCGAGGCTACATTTCTATGTTTTTCTGGGACTTACCCGCACTACGTTCTTCGTTGACGTAGCGACACACCCCAGTGTGTTTTTGGAGGGGGAGTGTAAGTGCGGCTAGCCCCATCTGCTCAGATTTTCAGACATTCTGCCCAGATTGGCTACATTTTGGTCATTTTCTTTGCTTCGGCGGAATTGCCGCCTCGCAGCTCAGTCACAGGATATTTCCTATATATTTCTGATATGCCGGATTTGATTCCGCGGTCCATTTCCCGTAAATCCGCCGCGTTCCGCTATTTTAGCTGGAATCGCCATTTGCCGCTGACGCGCGCTCGCGGGCCAGATCGGCCAAACCTTTTTACATAAATGGATCATTTAAATTCTTTCAGACAGTGTTGGACACTCAGATGTATTTAGAATAATTCCCCTCAATTTTCTTCATAGACTGGGATTTTCTGCCGGACCACAATCAGCATGGACCTTGCTTCTGTTGTCGCTGCTCTCGCCTCCGTTGGTGTCCGTGTCTCCGGTTCTACCCCCAATAACAACATCCAGGAAGACTCCTCGCGTGCCTGCCCCACTGGTCTTGCCGGCCCCGAGCCCTCCGGCACCCACAACGACCCAGGGCAGCACTTTCAAAGGAGCGCAGTGGTAGGTGGGCCCATGCCATAGGCGGGGTAGTGAGGCATGCCAGTAAAGCCTGTGCCCTCTGCCATAGGCGGGTTGGTTGTGGAAGTGGATGTAGCGGCGGCTGGGAGTGTGGTGGTTATGGGAGAGGGTGATGCATGGAGGCCAGAAGCGCTTGGTGCGCCTTCGAAGGTAGGGACATCCGTCGGGTCTTGCCCTTGCTCCTCTCCTTCGTCTGCTCCTTCTCCAGCATCCTTCTCGCTCTCGTTCCCTCTCTTCCTCTTCACAGGCTGAGGTTGAGAGACCACTTCCTTGACCGTCAGGGCCCCGAAGGCCGTCTGGAGGCCATCCAGGGAGTCCTCCGCCGTATCCACTGGCCCATGTAAGGGCTCCACCGAAGGTACAGCGTCAGGCGCCGGCCTTGCCGGTGCCTCAGGCGCTGGCGCTGTGTTCACATCGGCGTCCACTCTTCCTGGATCCATCTTAATCCGCCCTTCTGCTTATGTTTGCCTGCTCGGAGCACTGGTTGTACGGCGAGGGGTCGCTGCCGGTGCACAGAGACAGGCTGCCTCTTGCTACCAGAAAAGTTTATAGTGTTTTCAGCACTGTGTTTCTGCTTCTCCTGCTGCTTGTTGTTGCTGTAGGGTGTCCTGCTGCTGGTTTTGGATGATGAAAAGCTTTTGTTTGTTGAAATACAGTAAAGCCAACTCAATCCAGGATATCCCAAGCCAATAGTATGCAAGTAGAAGGTAATTCAGGATCAAAGCATGAAGGGCTGCAGTGTAAACAGTGAAAGATGATTGGATATTCACAGAAACTACAGCTCAGGTCACATATGAATGCATATTCACAAAGATAGCTGAAATGTTTTAGGAAAAGAGTTAGAAAACTGCCTCAGGATCACTCTCTCTCCATAGTGCCATCTTAGGAGATGTGCACTCTTTTTTTTGGGTCCCATATGTGCTGAGGTGGCATGGTATGTGGCGATGAGGTCACTGCCATGTCACATGGGATCTTCCTACTTAGCTAGGCTGACCAGGAATTGAACCCAGGACCTCTCAAAAAGAGGTGCCTAGCCCCCTAGGGTGCATACCACTAGGACAGCTAAGAATTCATGGAAAAACATAGATAAATTCATAGGCTCTACCTTAGGTATGTCAGTGCTCAGTCAACTCAGGAAAAGATGTTTTACCTCTGATTGAAAGGGGATTAAGGGGTCCACTCCATATCCTGATTGGGTGTTTGGTTCCATAGGTCAAAATGTGTTATCACCAGTTTTGGTTGGACCAATACTAAGATTAAAATGCATGGATGCTCAGTGCATCTCTAATACAACTAGAGTATGCCTCAAAGCAAAGGAAAAGCACTTTTTCTTACTCGCACTCGTACGCCCCGAGGCGACCATCCACTCCGAGGTCGGGGTGGGCATGTACCGTGACCGACGTCTTGTGGTAGAGGGGTACCCCCCGTTCCCAGTGGGCGTGATATTTGTTCCCCTCCGGGTCCAGGATCGGTGCTGGTTCGGGTTGGTCCGCTCTGCGGAGGGCTTGCTCCAGGAACCCCAGGAGGTCTGCGCCTTGGGGGCCCGGGCATGGCTTGCAGTGTGGCGGCCTTGGTGGGGTCGTAGGTGACCGCGGGCTCGTTGAGGATGCTGATGTGGGCGTGGGCTTCCGCAGGCGCCGGTTTCTGGGGACCGGTAGTTGGGGGGGCGGGCCGTGTCCGGCCCTGGCCCCGTCAAGCGTCGAGGAGGTCGATGACGCCCTGAGCTGCGGGTGCCCTGCGGTTCCGCTTCTGGGGCTGGGGTAGGGCCCATGCATTGTGGACTTCGCCCGTGTACTCGGTGCCGGTGAGGTGCTCCGTGTCGGGGGTGCACAGCTGCATGGGGACGTCTCACGACCGGTTCGGTCTCGCCAGAGTTCGATGGTGCGCCCCAGCTTCTTGTCGTTGGGGGTGGCCGGGTCCCACTTGACGTGGATCTTGAACCCCTGGTGGTCCCCGGTGACGAGGTACCGGTGCTTGACCTCCCCTGCGGCCCATATCCACTTGGAGGGGCCCGCGGCCGTGGGGTACTCGAAGGGCAGCTGCACCCGGGTGCCGATGGTGTATTCGGGATACAGGGCAGCGGCTTCCTCTTTGGTCCAGCTCTTCGGCTTGGCCCTTGGCTTTGGCGCGGGTTTGGCCTGTGTGGGGGCCTTGCGCTTCTGCGCACCTTGGCGGCGCCGGGCAGCGGGTTGTCCCCGTTGGGGAGGTGCGCCCTGGGGCTGCTGTACGGGTGCGTGGCCCGGTGCAAACACGGGGTGTTCGCGGGCGGCTGGGACGTCGGGCTTGGACGTGGGGACGGGGTCCTTCAGCTGGAACACTTGCTTGGTCATGAGGCCAAGCACTTCCTCAGCCTCCTGCAGGGCGTCGGGCGGGTCCGTGGGCCAGGTGAGGAGCCGGTGCCCGGTGCCTGCCCCGTGGCGGCGCATGTGGGCCGTGTAGCGGGTGGCGTGGCGTGTCCACGCTGGGGTGCGTTCCGGGGGGAGGGGGCCTTCTGGCGCCCCCTGCGCCCAGTAGAGGGCGTAGTGCAGCGCTTCCCAGGCTGCCTCTGAGGCGTGGGGGGTGCGTGCGGCGAGTCGCAAGCGGCCCCCTCCGCGTGGTGGGGGCGGGACTTCGTCGTCGGGGGCATGTGCCGTTGCCCGTCGGACCTTGCCGTGGTCGTCCCATTCCACCGTCCACCAGGTGTCCCGGTGTTTGAGGATGTGGACCTCCGTGGTGGTCGGGGGGGCGTCCATGGCGTCCCAGCTGACGAGCGGGATGGGGCGGACCGCAGGGTGGGTCTTCGGGGGTGCTCGCATGTTGAGGATTTGGTGGATGTCCTCGGCGGTGGGGCCCGCGTCGGGGGCGTCCTGCGCTGCTTGGGCTAGAGGTGGGGAGGGGCGGTCCTCCCAGAGGCGGGAGGCGGACGCCGTGGCGTACATGGCTGCGTTCAGGACGTGTTCCGTCAGCCCTTCCACCATGAGGTGGTTTTCCCCCTCCAGGTCTCGGGGGATGGTGGCTTCCGCCTTTGGGGTGAGGAGTGCGATGGCGCGTTTGGGTCCAGGTGTGGCGTGCGTCGGCTCATCCGGCGGGCGTCCGTCGGATGGGTTGTGGGGGGGGCGCTTCTGGAAGGGGGATGGTCCCACCGCCAGGTGCTCGACAAGGTGTAGCGGTATGGCGTGGTGGCGGTCCGCTGCGGGCAGGAGGTAGGGGTGTGGGTCCCCGGGTATCGTGCCGAGGAATATGCCCCCCCTGTAGGTAGGGGTGGGCAGGGGTTGCTGCAGAGCGCCTGCGCATGGCAGCGCGCACCGAGGGTTGCAGTGGGTGCATGGGGCTGTTATGGGTTGCGGTACCGCGTACACGGTGAAGGGCCCTACCGCGCGCTGGATGTGGCGGGGGATGATGTTGCGGAGGTCCGCCACCCGTGCCGTGCGGCTTTCGCCATAGTATATCCAGAGCGTGTCCTCCAGTGCCATTTTGGGGCGTAGTTTGCGAGCCAGTAGGTTCAAGGTGCTTTTGTGGGTGGCCTCGGTGACGGTGCCGGGTCCAGCGTTAATGCGTGGGAGCAGGTGGTTTTGGTGGTGTGCCGCGGCCCGTCTGCGGGCGGTGTGGAGGGCGGTGCTGTCGGCGGGAGGGGGCGCGTGGTGGGTGGGCCTTTTGCGCGGGGTCGGGGCGACGTGTAGGGGATGCTTCCATGCCGGGCGCGGGTGGTGTTGCGGTGGCTGGAGGCCAGGGTAGGTGGTGAAGGTGTATATGGTGACGGGGGAGCGCTCATGCGTGGCCTGGAGGTAGTAGTGGTCGCGACCCGTGTTGTGGGTGACGATGACGTTTGGCGTTGGTATGTCGTAGTGGAGTGCGGTATTGGGGAGTTGTTTGGTGATGCGTGCCGTCGCGTCCCCCGTTTTGGGCGCGGTGTCGTGGGGCACGAGGATGTGGACTGCCCACGCATCGTGGGCGGGGAGGTCGAGGTCCGGTAGGGTGGGATGAATGGGGCGTCCCCGGAAGTGTGTGAAAGCTGGGTTGTGGCGTGCCGCCGTTTCCTTGATGATGGACGGTGCCCACTGGGGTGGCGCCCCAACTTGCTGGGCCATGGCGGCGACGGCGCGGGCGATCGCCGTGAGGTCTGGGCCGATGCCAGGCTGGTCTGCCGGTGGCTGCAGGCCCCCTTCTGGTGCGGGGTGGTGCCACCATAGGGTGTAGCCCTTTTGTGTGTTATCGTGGGGGGTGTGCACGAGGCCTTGGTGGTTGGAGATGGCGGTCTTGAGGGCTTCCGCTGCCTCGCGGTGGAGGGTGCGCGTGTAGGCCCAGACTCCGGTGGGGGGGGGCGCCCCGGTGTGGGATTCGGCCGTGGTGGGGGCCGGCTCGAGGGTGTGACTGGTGAGGGAGGGTCTGTGCAGCCCTTCGTGCAGGGAGGCGCACACGTGTGCCCACCTGTCCGCCCATCCCTGTTGGGCGCTTCCTGCGTCTGCTCCTGTGGGCAGTCGCACGATGACCACGTGCCAGGGGTGTGACCCCGGTACTACGGTGGGGGGTGTGGTGTGCTCGTGAGCGTGTAGCCACACTGCGGTGTCTGCGTTCGCCGTCACGTAGTCCTCTCCCTCCGCTGTGTGGACGTTTTCGACGGCGGCCTCTCCCTCCAGGGTGAGGAGGAGGTGTGTGCCGGGGGGCTGCGCGTGCGTCTCCGCGTCCCGGAGCCACAGGTACGTGAGCGCCACGGTGCCGGGGAGGATTTCCCCCCACGTGAAGGTGCCTTCGGGTGATGCCCACTGCAGGGGCAGTGTGCGGCGTCCCCGCGAGTCGTTGGTGGCATGGTAGTCGTGGGGGAGGTGACGTTTGGTGAGCCGGTGCGGCATGCGTTCGGTGGTGGCTGTGGGGGGGTCCCAATTACATTCCTCCGGGGGGGGTGCGTCTGCGTCGTCCTCCTGGGGCTGGGCCAGCGGCAGCGCCTGTGCATTGGGTGTGGCGTCGGGTACTCCGCTGTGCGTGACGATGTAGAAGCCCTCGGGGGTGAGTTGGAGGAGGATGTCCCACTTCGCCGTTTGCTTTGGGGACCACTGGTGGGGCCCGTCCTGCGGTCGGTGGAGGGTGACCTGGTGGCCCCATCTCCAGCTGTGGTAGGCGAGGAGGCTGAGGACGGTGTCTTGCTCCAGGTCCTCCACGCTTTCCACGTATGCCGTCATGTCGGTGACGTCGACGGCGTACTCGTCCTCCCATTCTTGTGTGGGGGTGCCTGGAGGGGGGGAGGCGGTGGTGTACCCGTGGAGCCCCGGCCCCGTGACGTCGGGCAGGTCGTGCTCGAGGGACGCCCGGTACTCGGCGGGCCCGTTGCTGGCTTCGTGGGTGGGGTGGTGGCGCCGCAGGGCGTTGGACAGGTGCGTCCAGGGCGCCCGCTCGCGGGGGGGGGGGGGCGCGGGGGGGCATTATGCGGGCTGGGGTCCGCGGGGCCGCTTGTTGCGGGCTCGAGCTCCGGCGGGGTGAGGTCCATATGATGCTCCGTGTCCTCCGTGTGTTGGAGTTCCAGTTCTAGCAGGCTGTCGACGTCCAGGGCCATGGGGTCATCGTGCGTGTTCACGTGTTGGGGTGCTGCTTCATGGCACGGCGGGCGTGTGATGCTGGTGTTCGGGGCACGTGCGGCGGCCGGGTGCAGGTTTTGTGAAGGTTTACACCATTTTCTGAGGTAATTGCAGGGTAATTTGAGCCTTTTTCCTTGGTCCTACTAGCTTAGCTAAATATTACTCCAAGGGGGAATAAGAAAAAGTCACTACCATGTCTTTCCTGGGGTACTTGATCCAGGCTACAGCCCCCTTTTTTGCCTAAGGAGATATTGAGACTAACACTTAAACATTTTTGTTTCTCTCTTGAAGCTTTAAGTACACTTTCTCAGCAACTACGGTTATAACCCTAGCACCCCCATGAAGTTCACCCCTACCACTCAAGGGAGCGGAGGTATCATCCCTCATGGAGGTTATACCGAAATACAGTAGGCACTTCATGCCTTGGGCCTTGTAGGTTAAGCCTAGTGGTCTCCCACCTCAGGACCCCTATACTCAAAAGTTTCTACTACTTATTGTGGTTCAAATTGTAACTGTTTCTGAATTCAGTTGCTTGGCCAAGTCATTTCACGTGTCTGGCCTAACTCCTATGCCCCAGATTCCTAACCAGCTCCATTTCATCCAAAAGAGTGCACATGAAGTGCTTGGTGCTATCTTGGAGGCCTGAGTCATGCCAGTTTTCACATAAAATCATTTATATTGTTTATAAAACCATTTGAGTTGCATATTTGATTCCTCATTTGTCTATATGCAGCCCCTCTTTGCTTACAATGCTTTGATTTGGAAGAATACCATCACGATTCTGACTTTGATCCTGTTTGTGGTGTTCCTTGTTCGTGGACTTTACCTTTTTGCAGTTTTGGGAAAACATCTTTTGAAAAGCAATCAAGGTTTTCAATATCAACAACAAGCAAGGGACATCAGAAACTCTTTCTGGAGGGAGTGTATTTTCACTTGGAGGGAGTTGAAATTGAGTACAAGGGGGTTGAGATTGAGTAGGAGGCAGTGGATTTTCACTTGGAGAGAGTTGAAAATGAGTAGGAGGGAGTTGAAATTGAGTGGGAGGGAGTGGATTTTCACTTGAGGGGAGTTGAAAATGAGTAGGAGGGAGTTGAAAGTGAGTAGGGGGGAGTTGAAATTGAATAGGAGGGAGTGGATTTTCACTTTGAGAGAGTTGTAAATGAGCAAGAGGGAGTTGAAAATGAGTAGGAGGGAGTTGAAAATGAGTAGGAGGGAGTTGAAATTGAGTAGGAGGGAGTTGAAATTGAGTAGGAGGGAGTGGATTTTCACTTGGAGGGAGTTGAAAATGCTCAGCAGAGAGTTGAAAATGAGTAGGAGGGAGTTGAAAATGAGTAGGAGGGAGTTGAAAATGAGTAGGAGGGAGTGGATTTTCACTTGGAGGGACTTGAAAATCAGCAGCAGTAGCCTTGTTACCAGTAAGGCATCGTTCCCTTATCTGGCGATAAAATAATGCAATTATTTTATAAATTTGGGCTGCAGAACGGTTCAAAACATCCTTGTCGCCTTTTAGCAGAAGATCAGTCGCAGTAGGTCATTTGCAGTCGTTTTTTCGGTTGTCGTAAATGCGCGTGTCGCCTGTTCGTGCGCAATCTTTCGCAGTCTGCTAGGCCCGCAGTTTGCGTATGGGAAAGCCCCGCTAACTTGGATTGAACCGCGACGCGCAGAGTTTTGAGATTTTCTCGAAATTTTTGGCAGATGAATGGTTGAGACGCTGGGAATGTCTTTTTCAGGTGTCTGTTTACCAGGTGAGCTATCTGTAATGTCGTCGAGTCGTCGATTTCGAAGTGTAATTTGGTCAAACTTTCAGACACTTAGAGGACCACTTTTTACCCCAACCCCACTAACTTGGACTGAGTTGTATGTAGACGCATTTGAATAACTTTGTGCCACTGTTTGCGTTCGAAGTGGTATTTTTTGCATTGGACAGCTTGCAGCTGTCTAGTCATGTCGAAAACGTGGTTCGAGTTGTCTTTTGGTTGGTCCTGTGTTGTACTTGTTGGGTGTTTGTTTCCTTAAAGTGAAACTTTGGTCATTGGTCATGTACTTTGAGCATGCCATGGCTTTGAAACATGATGAGTTGGATCTCGACATGTCCCATGTTTAGAAGTTTGTTTTTGGGTGTTTAGCCACAGGGTGACGTATGTTTTATGGGTTTAACTCGCGGTTAGGGTCCCTTTCCATAGGTCACAAGTTCGTTGTGCGGCCGTTGGGGTGTTTGGACCAATTCTGCACATGTTGGTTGGGAGGGGGATGTGCAATTGTGAAGATTGTTTGCTTTTGCCACCAAAATGTGGCTTGCATCTGCCTGCACAAGGTAAGTCATGGTCATTCAACACGTTTCTAAGTGCTTTTGACGTTTACAACACAAGGCTGGCTTGGGGATGTGTTGTAATTATAGCATTTGTTGGTTGCCTATCATCAAGGGTGGCAAACTGCTGTGGTACAATGTTGTAGTGACCAACTTTTGCTCCAACTTTTGTTGCAAAACCACTAGAAGCAGAGAGAATACACATTATTTGTTGACATACGTTGTGGGTTGTGGAGTGGTCTCACAGCACTTGTGGTGCTTTAGTGCTTGGGTGGCACACTATGCGGCGGTGTTGGGGTGCTACAAACCACCTCTAGGGGTGTCACTCCACGACCCCTCATAGAGTACAAGTTAGTGTCAACCTATATTGGTTACCATTGCACTTCAATATCTCTGCATAATAGCTCACGGTGCTTTAACATCAACCTACAAGCTTTCCAAGCTATCCGTTCCTTATGCACCCAAACACTTTTTATTGTAGGATATAGCACTCTGGAGTTGGTACTCTAGTGTGCCACTTTTCTACCCCCCCACTCTTGTGGTAAGATGTACTCTTGTGGTAAGGTGTGATATGGGGTGTTCTTTTTGTGTTCAAGAGGTCTTTGTAGCACCAAAAGGCACCGGTGACCAAGGAAGGCTCACATTAAGGCCCACACAAAAGTCCTTGGAGGTCTTGGAGTGCCACACTTTGGGAACAACAAACCACCTCAAAAAGTGGCCACTCCGAGCTACAACAAAGACTACAAACGAGTGCCAACCTTACTTGGTCACCATTTTTGTTTGATACCTTTCCTTGTTATGGAAAGGGGCGTCAATATGGAAAACAAGCTTTCCCAAGGTGCACACTATCCTTACTTTGTGTTGCCAAACACTTGTTGCCACCAAGAAGTAGCCATTCAAAAGAGGGTCACTTTTCTACCCCTCCACCCTTAGGCTAAGGTCTGACCATCCCTAGGGCCGTGACGGATAGGGTGTGTTCTTTTTGTTTTAAAAAGGTCTTCCGAACTCAAAAAAGTTCCAAGGAAAACTCACCTTTGGGGCAAAGTTTTGGCCCAAGCACCTCTTTGGCCCCTCCCTTCACCATTAGGCTCAATGATGGAAATGGGCCAATGATTGTGCACAATGTGACCGAAAGTGGTCAAGTTTGTAACTCAACCGAGGTGCCCGAGGGGCCCAGGGGCCGTCGACAACCTCGGCGCATGGCTGGGAAAAGCCAGCAGCCGCCGGCTTCGGCCGGTGGCTTGGTTTTTTTTAAAAAATTTCGTCGGAGGGATCAAATCCATAAATGATATTTTCGGACAATGTTGCAGGCGACCCAATGGTGCAATGGGTAAAGCCGGTCGTATTATCGTGGGAGGGAGCACTACGGCGGTTCGAGCACCGCCGCGTCCCCTTTTTTCCGTTTGGGGGGACTGGCGCGCAGTCAGATTTCGGCGCGCATCGGCGCGCGCCAGTCCAACAGGCGGGGTAATCTAAGTCGCGGGGTTTTCCCGCACCGGCCTGGGCCCCCCGTACCCAGTGGACCTGCGGCATGCGCGACGTTCCAAGGATCCGCGAAAGGCAATGGGTTCTCAATCCTTCTTGTGACTTGGCACTGACTTCACTCCCTAACTCAACTCTTTAAATGATTAAGTCAGCCAATAAGTACCTGAAGCTTTCAGACATCGATGGACATGCAATTGTTAATGTTGATTTTGGTTTGCTTTGTGGCCTTTCCACAACGTGAGCGTTTTGGTTCTTTTCAGCTTTGGCACAGACGTTCTCTGGGGTATGTTCCAGTGTTTGAATCAAGGGGAAGAAACTTGTACGGTGCTTGGCCAAAAACTCATGAAATCCATGAAATCCACGCAATACATATTCCACGAGTCAACAAGACTTTCACATCCTTCGACTCGATGAATTGACGCATAAATGTACCGACGTTTCACGCTATGCAAACGTGACCACCTCCCTCTAATCATTTAGCCCTAAGGCCACTAGGTTTGATGCATTTGCATGATGACTCTTACTTCCTAATCATTTAGCCCTAAGGCCACTAGGTTTGATGCATTTGCATGATGACTCTTACTTCCAAGAACCGCAACTAATCCTATATCCTTGGCAATCCAATCCCCAATCAAACCTGTTGCCCCGTTGCGTGCACTACTTGGGGAGGGGGAAGCCATTTGAGGACAAGTTGACAATACCGGACGCCCCGCCATACATCCTACATGCCCCGGAATCGGCACCGTAGCAGAGATAACGTCGTTTTGAATGGGGGAAGGGGGAATCCCGGATCCCGTCCAAGCATCAAGATTGTGCGATGCAAATATCACAAGAGGTGGTGTAATTTTTCTCCGGAAACACCGGGTCCGAAGACAATAATTAGGCGATGTTTTAGTTGAATTCCGCAAGCGCTCGCAGGCATAAGCGTCAACACCACGAAATGTGGGTCATGATTTTCGTCGCAATATTCTTTTGCCGTTAGGGACGCCCCGGTGCACGACTCATGGGATCGTTGACATGTCCGGCGACCAAGTATGTCCCATCAAGTTGCCTTTGCCTCCCGTCTCCCGGCGGATTCAGCGGGATTCATCCTAACTAGAATGAGGGGCACTTCTTGGTGTAAAGTCATTATGGCATGATGGCAACGTCGGTGTTTTCGGTTGGAATGAAACATGAAAAATAAAAGGACAGATTGAGGTCACAATATGTTGCCTTTCTTGCGTCAATAATCATCTTCACCCTCGAACCGCCCGCCAACCCCCCGACCGCGAGTAACCCCTTGCGCTCCCACTTGTGCAGCGGAGCCAATTCGTGGATCGCTACCTCCGACAACAAGGCTTGCAAGAAGACCGATCCGCCACATCGTCGGCGATTACAACGTCGGGCGTAGGCACCTCGTTCCGGACGCACCATGGCGATTTGCCCTCCTTCCTCCCGTCAAGACTTGCCACGAGTGAACTCATCGGAGGTTCATCGGTTGAGTTGGTTACGGATCTATGTAATCGTGAAATGAGCCGCCGTTTGGAGTTGGTGCACGAGCAATGGATGGATCGCACCGAATTGCTAAATCAATTTCATTCTTTTCGGTGGAACCTGGCCATGGAACAAGAGCATCAACTCCGCACCCAACTACGTGAGAAGGATGCCGCGTACGCCTCCATAAGCCACGATTTAGACGGAATTCACCACATGTATAGTAAAGTATTGGAGGAGTACGCGCTTGCTAGCGAGAGAGATCGCACAAGCACGCTCACAACTTGGGGGATTGTAAACCACGAGTTCCTAGAGCGGTTAGACATCGTGGAGCAAGCTTTGGACAATTGGTCGACCATCGCAACGTTTAGCTTTCGCTACTTAGACGTTGCGCACACCGATCTCGCTCTAAAGAAAACCACATCTTTGCCAACTCATAGCATTAGTTCGCGAGAAATCGAGGATACGGAGGCGCTCAAGCAACAAGTTTTAAAGTTGCAAGCGAGCCTCAGAGGGCACGAGGCGTATAGTGCTGCTTTGCAACAATCTGTGGAGCAAAAGGATAAGGCGTACTCTGCCCTATCTGCGGAACTCTCGGGACTCAAAGACATTTACGGTTGTGAACTTGACCAGCTACACCGCATGGTAGAAAGCGGCCGCGCCGCAGATCGTGAGAGAGCAAAGCTATTTGAGACCGAGAACGACGGCCGCATGTCGGTGTTGCATGATCAAACCATGGGGAAGATGGAGTGCATGGCCGCGGAATGCCACAGCAATGTAGCCCACTTGCGGGCTACCATGGGTTCTATGGAGGGATCGCTCCGTGTGTTGCAAAAGGAGGTTACCGACGCTCGTGCGAGCGACCTAAGCGCCAAGCAACACGCCGCGATGCTCCAATCCACGTTGTTGGCACAGCAATCGCAGTTGCAGCATTGTGTGCAAGAACGAGACGATTACATGGGCCGCTTGCGGGCCGCCGTCGAGGACCACAACACCGAATGCTCAGGGCTCCGGCAATCGCTCGCACAAAAGTGCAGTGAGCTTTCGCGAGTGTCGGCCGAAGCAGATGCGTTGTCCAACGCGGTTGGCGAAATGCGGTCTACCATACAAGCCATGCAACACGACCAACAGTGCTTGCGCATCGAAAATGTAGAGATGCTGGGGCGCCTGCAAGTGATGCGGGGTGAGCATGACACTGGTATGGACGTTGCAGCAGAGCTTCAGTCTGCGGTGCTAGAGCGTACCGTCAAGCAAGACCGGGAGCTCCAAGACGCCGCCAGCGCGCTCCGCTACGTCCAAGCTGGCAACCGGCGCGACCTTGAGGCCTCGCAGCGCGAGCTGGGGGCAGCTCGAGATGCGCTAGTCTCGGTCCAGAGGGAGCTCGATACGTCGAAGAAAGGGCTCGTGGCGTCCCAAGAAACACTCGTGTCAGTGAGGCAGGAGCTCGCGGCCTCGCACCGGAATGCCGCGGCGTCGCAGGAGGCGTTGGCCAGTGTCCAACACGAATTCACGGCCTTGCAGCGTGAGAGCGCAGTGTCCTCAAAGGTACTCACGACCGCCCAGCGCGAAGCCACGACCTTGCGGCAGGAACTCACGGCGTCGCAGCGAGAGCTCAGGGCTTCACAAGAATCCATTCTGACGGTCCGGCATGAGCTCGCTACTGCGCACCGTAACGTCGCGACATCGGAGGCGGCACTGGCGACCGCCCGTGGCGAGCTGGCGGCGTCTCAGCAGGCGTTGGCGGCTGCCCGCGGGGAGCTCAGCATGTCGCGCGCCCACGACCGGGATCTGCACGCACTCATGGAGGCGGAGCTCCAGGAGCGCCTGGAGATCGTGGCCAAGCAGGCGGTTGGCGTGTGGGACTTCGCCGGGCTATGGCCGGAGCAAGCACGAAGTTTGGAGGAGTTGCACGATCTGTACTCGGAGCGCCTTGTCATGAAGGAGTTGCGGCACTTGCAAGAGCAGGAGCATGGGCACGTGCAGGTAGTAATGGCGGGGGAAATGTGTGCATACGGAACCTGCTGTACCGGAAGCAAGGGGCGAAGGATAAGCCCTTGGGCCTTGGTACCCGAATAGGGGGTTGGCGTGTCCCATTTGTGCGGGCCTGCCTGGGCTTGATTTAATGAACTCTGCGGAGATGATTTTTTAGGGGAAAAAATTAAAAACTCTTAAACGTTCTGTTGCTTTCGGCAAGTCCACCCCTGAGAGAATTGCTCCTAACTACGTACCACAAAATGTGCCCAGTGTTTTGCCTGAATCGATACAAATGGATTGATATGGCCCTGACACAGCCCTTTACGGGACCAATGGACACCATTCCCCCACTGCAGCACCCAGGGATGGGGAGTACGAGCCACATAAATCCCGGCTCAAGCATCCAGTGCTACCTGCTGTTTTCGCCTTGGATGCAATTGCACCTGCGTGCAAGCGGTACTGGTGTTGAGAGGTTGGCTAGTAGCAGGTGCAGTTGCAGTTCACCTCCCCTCAGCGGCCTTGTCCCTTCCTGAACGACGCCGGCCGCCCGAAACGGGCGCTTGTGGGCCTGGCCATTGGCGGTGCAGGCAGCTGTTTTGCTGCAAAAAAACAGCATCCGGGCAAATGCGGGCAACAGCTATCGAACAATCTATACAAACCCATGGAAAGCCATGTAGCACCGGGACCTTTTTGCAAAGCTTCAGGGGAGGACATGTGACCACGGGTGGTGGGCTGCCCCCTGCGCCGTCACGGTGCTGTCGTCTGTGTCCATGAAACCAAGCCAAAAAATGGTGTGCCATAAGCCGCGGTCTTTGCCTGCATCGTGCTGTCCAACCCACACACACACACACACGCACACACACACACCGTGCCATGATTTCGCCAGCAATCCAACGCCCGCCTAACCCCGCGCTATCCATACTCCCTCACGCTGCAGCTGCTCTGCATTGCCATGCCGTGCATTGCTTCACACTCACTGACCTGCCACCGCATGCCCATTTCAGGCGCAAGAGCTTCTGGGTCGTATGTCCGTCCATGTCAGCCTCTCGGAGGGGCTGGTCGACGCCTTGGCATCCCAGTGTCGGATGACTGTTGCCCTGGGTTTTCGCCGGGATTGTGTCGCGCTGGCGGGCGCGGAGGCGGAGGCGCGGCTGACCTTGTCGGAACAGGAGCACGCAGCAGCTCTCGGCCTCGCATGTGCGGTTGCGGCCGTCCCCGTCGCCCGGGTCGGTTGCGAGGAGGTTGTGCAAGTGGAGGGGCAGGAGCGCGCAGTGCTGCTGCAGGCAGCATATGAGGGGCGGGTTGGAATCCTGGGCGAATGCTGGGCTGGGGTCGCACTGGCGCAGTCCGAGAGCTGTGCCGCAATGCAGGCGGCAACGCGCCTCGAGGAAGAGCTGGAGACCATCCACGAGGTCTACACGGCGGAACTGGAGACAATGGCCGCCCTGCACGAGGCGGACACCATGGCCGACCGTCGGCTGCAGGCGATTGTGGGGGAGGAGGTCGCCTCACGGTGGGCGCTGCTGGAGGCACACTGGGCGGCCTTTGTTGGGATTCTGCGGCAGTGGACCGGAGCCTGCCATCCCGAGGGTAAGGACATTGGTGTTGTCCGCCACGGTGCGACCCTAGCGGAAGCGGAGTCGGCGGCGCGGCGTGCCCTTCTATATGCGCAGGCTGCCGGGGCTGGGACACTGTGGCAGCGGCTCGTCGCGGCTGCAGAAGCAGAGCGCGCAGAGGCGGAGGCGGTGCAGGCAGCAGTGGTGCAGGAGCTGGCGGTGGTGCACGCGATGTACCGGGCGGAATTGGTGGATCTGAGCGATGGCTACGAAGTGGCACTTGAGTTGCTGCGCCTGGAGGGTGAGGAGGGAGGGTCTCGATTGCGCCTGATCTGGGAGGAGCATGCTGCGGCGATGCGTGTGCGAGACGCGGCCCGACACGAGACGATACAGCTAGACTCAATGCGCTTGGGGGCTATCGCCGCGGCTGATGAAGCAGTGTCTTCTTTGCAAGATGAGCTTATGCAGACGAACGAAGTTTACAGCGTGCAGATGGAGGAGTTGAATGCACTCAATGAATCTGCGCGTGCTTTTGATCAAGATGTGCACCATTTGATGGAAGAAGAGACCCAGGCATGGGTTGTCATTACCCATGAACAATACGAAACGCGGATGATGATGTGGGAGATGATTGCAGACCGCAGCACAGAACGAAAAGTGTTTCACCTGGTCGATAGTGAGGTGAGCAGCCGGTGCATATTGTTGGACGACCAGTGGTTCGCCTGGTTATCGATTGTGGAGGCTTCAGCCAGCGCGTTATTAATGCAGCAAGGGGCCGATGGCGATGCAGCGATTGAGGAACTAAGTGCTGAGGTCGAAAGACTTGATGTTAACGTGCAAATAGCCAGCGTAGTGGAACTGGAACTGATGAACAGGATGGCACTCAATACCGAGGAGCAGGTCTTGTTCACTGCCATCGGGGCTGAGTGCATGGTTGCTCTTTATCAAATGCGCACAGAGGCTTTGGCCGCAGCGGAAGAGACAGCGGCCAGTCTGACGACGGAATTGGAACAGACACACGAGCTTTATAGTCAGGAGATGGAGGAGATGAATGCCATCAACGAGAGCAGCAACGCTTTTGAGCAGCAGCGGTGTATCATGGTGAATGCTGAACTGGAGGCAAGGGTTGCGATCATGGAGGACCAATGCCACTGCACAACGGAGAGGTGGGAGATGATGGCAAAGGAATGCCTGCATGGAGCCAGGCTGATTGAGCAGGAGCTTATAGGGAGATTGGCATTGGCAATAGAGGAGAGTGCCGCGGTAACGGACGTTTCGGCAAAGTACACGACACAGCTTGATTCCATACGCTTGGGGGCCGTCGCTTCTTTGCAAGATGAGCTTATGCAGACGAGCGAAGTTTACAGCGTGCAGATGGAGGAGTTGAATGCACTCAATGAATCTGCGCGTGCTTTTGATCAAGATGTGCACCATTTGATGGAAGAAGAGACCCAGGCATGGGTTGTCATTACCCATGAACAATACGAAACGCGGATGATGATGTGGGAGATGATTGCAGACCGCAGCACAGAACGAAAAGTGTTTCACCTGGTCGATAGTGAGGTGAGCAGCCGGTGCATATTGTTGGACGACCAGTGGTTCGCCTGGTTATCGATTGTGGAGGCTTCAGCCAGCGCGTTATTAATGCAGCAAGGGGCCGATGGCGATGCAGCGATTGAGGAACTAAGTGCTGAGGTCGAAAGGCTTGATGTTAACGTGCAAATAGCCAGCGTAGTGGAACTGGAACTGATGAACAGGATGGCACTCAATACCGCGGAACATGTTTCTATCACAGCCATCGCTGCTGTTGCTGTTCAATGCATACTGCCAGTGGATGCAATGCGCGTAGAAGCTTTGGCCGCAGCGGAAGAGACAGCGGCCAGTCTGACGACGGAATTGGAACAGACTCACGAGCATTATAGTCAGGAGATGGAGGAGATGAATGCCATCAACGAGAGCAGCATTGCTCTTGGCCAGATGGTGCATGGTGTGGTAGATGCTGAGCTGCAGTTGCGAATGGGCATAGGTGAGGAGGAGTTCCTGCACAGAATTGATTTGTGGGAGACAATTGCTGACCGGACTCTGGATAGGGCGCAGCTGCACCTACTCCAAATTGAAACAATGTCCCGCTGGACTACTATGGATGAGCAGTCTCTGGCCTGGGAAGCTATGTTGGATGCTGCTGCTGATGCACGTATGCAACACCACGAGGCATTGTCGAACGCCGCCATTCAGGAGCTCAGCACCGAAATGGAGGAGGTGAGAGAGGGTGCTGAGCTGATCGAGCAAGAGCTCGCTTGTAGATGGTCGTTGGCGTTGGAGGAAAATGCAGCAGTGACGAGTGCTTTCATGGACTGCAAGGCACAGCTTGACACCATGCGGTTAGGGGCCATCTCCGCTCTCAACGAGACCACGGCGAGCCTCCAGGATGAGCTAGCGCAGACGCATGAGATATACAGCGTTGAGATAGAGGAGTTGAATACGCTGAATGAATCGAGCCGTGCATTTGATGAAGTTGTGCATGATTTGCTTGCAAAGGAGACGGAAGCCCGGATTGCTGGATGCTATGAGGAATATGAAAGCAGGATGATTATTTGGCAGACGGTTGCAGACCGCAGTACGGAACGGGACCTCGCCCAACTGGTTGGGAGCGAGATGGATTGCCGGTGTACGTTGTTGGAGGAGCAATGGGTTGCTTGGTTGTGCGTTATGGCGTCATCAGCGGATGCATTGTTGCAACAACAAGTGGCGGATGGCGATGCAGCGATTGCGGAACTAAGTGCGGAGGTCGAAACGCGTGACGTTGACATACAAATTGCCGGCGTGGTGGAGCTGGAGCTGATGAAGAGGATGGCATTGACGGAGGAGGAGCAGGTCTCGTTTACTGCCATTGGGACGGAGTGCATAGGTGCTGTGGACTGCCTGCGTATGACAGCCGTCACCGCTTCCGAGGAAACAGCGGCCAGTCTGACAGCGGAACTGGAACAGACGCACGAAATGTACAGCCAGGAGATGGAGGAGATGAATACCATCAACGAGAGCAGCAATGCTTTTGAGCGTGAACTACAGTCCCTCACCTGTTACGAGTATGAGCAACGGAGCGCCCTCATCCAGCACCAGTTTGAATGCCGGATCGGAATATGGGGCATTATTGCGGACCGGACTCTGGATAGGGCGCAGCTGCACCTGCTTGGAGCTGAGTCCGTGGCCAGGAGCGCTGTCATTGATGCGCAGTCTCTGGCCTGGGAAGCTATGTTGGATGCTGCTGCTGATGCACGTATGCAACACCACGAGGCATTGTCGAACGCCGCCATTCAGGAGCTGAGCACCGAAATGGAGGAGGTGAGAGAGGGTGCTGAGCTGATCGAGCAAGAGCTCGCTTGTAGATGGTCGTTGGCGTTGGAGGAAAATGCAGCAGTGACGAGTGCTTTCATGGACTGCAAGGCACAGCTTGACACCATGCGGTTAGGGGCCATCTCCGCTCTCAACGAGACCACGGCGAGCCTCCAGGATGAGCTAGCGCAGACGCATGAGATATACAGCGTTGAGATAGAGGAGTTGAATACGCTGAATGAATCGAGCCGTGCATTTGATGAAGTTGTGCATGATTTGCTTGCAAAGGAGACGGAAGCCCGGATTGCTGGATGCTATGAGGAATATGAAAGCAGGATGATTATTTGGCAGACGGCTGCAGACCGCAGTACGGAACGGGAGCTCGCCCAACTGGTTGGGAGCGAGATGGATTGCCGGTGTACGTTGTTGGAGCAGCAATGGGTTGCTTGGTTGTGCGTTCTGGCGTCATCAGCGGATGCATTGTTGCAACAACAAGTGGCGGATGGCGATGCAGCGATTGCGGAACTAAGTGCGGAGGTTGAAACGCGTGACGTTGACATACAAATTGCCGGCGTGGTGGAGCTGGAGCTGATGAAGAGGATGGCATTGACGGAGGAGGAGCAGGTCTCGTTTACTGCCATTGGGACGGAGTGCATAGGTGCTGTGGACTGCCTGCGTATGACAGCCGTCACCGCTTCCGAGGAAACAGCGGCCAGTCTGACAGCGGAACTGGAACAGACGCACGAAATGTACAGCCAGGAGATGGAGGAGATGAATACCATCAACGAGAGCAGCAATGCTTTTGAGCGTGAACTACAGTCCCTCACCTGTTACGAGTATGAGCAACGGAGCGCCCTCATCCAGCACCAGTTTGAATGCCGGATCGGAATATGGGGCATTATTGCGGACCGGACTCTGGATAGGGCGCAGCTGCACCTGCTTGGAGCTGAGTCCGTGGCCAGGAGCGCTGTCATTGATGCGCAGTCTCTGGCCTGGGAAGCTATGTTGGATGCTGCTGCTGATGCACGTATACAACACCACGAGGCATTGTCGAACGCCGCCATTCAGGAGCTGAGCACCGAAATGGAGGAGGTGAGAGAGGGTGCTGAGCTGATCGAGCAAGAGCTCGCTTGTAGATGGTCGTTGGCGTTGGAGGAAAATGCAGCAGTGACGAGTGCTTTCATGGACTGCAAGGCACAGCTTGACACCATGCGGTTAGGGGCCATCTCCGCTCTCAACGAGACCACGGCGAGCCTCCAGGATGAGCTAGCGCAGACGCATGAGATATACAGCGTTGAGATAGAGGAGTTGAATACGCTGAATGAATCGAGCCGTGCATTTGATGAAGTTGTGCATGATTTGCTTGCAAAGGAGACGGACGCCCGGATTGCTGGATGCTATGAGGAATATGAAAGCAGGATGATTATTTGGCAGACGGTTGCAGACCGCAGTATGGAACGGGAGCTCGCCCAACTGGTTGGGAGCGAGATGGATTGCCGGTGTACGTTGTTGGAGCAGCAATGGGTTGCTTGGTTGTGCGTTATGGCGTCATCAGCGGATGCATTGTTGCAACAACAAGTGGCGGATGGCGATGCAGCGATTGCGGAACTAAGTGCGGAGGTCGAAACGCGTGACGTTGACATACAAATTGCCGGCGTGGTGGAGCTGGAGCTGATGAAGAGGATGGCACTGACGGAGGAGGAGCAGGTCTCGTTTACTGCCATTGGGACGGAGTGCATAGGTGCTATGGACTGCCTGCGTATGACAGCCGTCACCGCTTCCGAGGAAACAGCGGCCAGTCTGACAGCGGAACTGGAACAGACGCACGAAATGTACAGCCAGGAGATGGAGGAGATGAATACCATCAACGAGAGCAGCAATGCTTTTGAGCGTGAGCTACAGTCCCTCACCTGTTACGAGTATGAGCAACGGAGCGCCCTCATCCAGCACCAGTTTGAATGCCGGATCGGAATATGGGGCATTATTGCGGACCGGACTCTGGATAGGGCGCAGCTGCACCTGCTTGGAGCTGAGTCCGTGGCCAGGAGCGCTGTCATTGATGCGCAGTCTCTGGCCTGGGAAGCTATGTTGGATGCTGCTGCTGATGCACGTATACAACACCACGAGGCATTGTCGAACGCCGCCATTCAGGAGCTGAGCACCGAAATGGAGGAGGTGAGAGAGGGTGCTGAGCTGATCGAGCAAGAGCTCGCTTGTAGATGGTCGTTGGCGTTGGAGGAAAATGCAGCAGTGACGAGTGCTTTCATGGACTGCAAGGCACAGCTTGACACCATGCGGTTAGGGGCCATCTCCGCTCTCAACGAGACCACGGCGAGCCTCCAGGATGAGCTAGCGCAGACACGCATAATGCAGACAGAGAGCCATTGTCGGTGTACGTTGTTGGAGCAGCAATGGGTTGCTTGGTTGTGCGTTATGGCGTCATCAGCGGATGCATTGTTGCAACAACAAGTGGCGGATGGCGATGCAGCGATTGCGGAACTAAGTGCAGAGGTCGAAACGCGTGACGTTGACATACAAATTGCCGGCGTGGTGGAGCTGGAGCTGATGAAGAGGATGGCATTGACGGAGGAGGAGCAGGTCTCGTTTACTGCCATTGGGACGGAGTGCATAGGTGCTATGGACTGCCTGCGTATGACAGCCGTCACCGCTTCCGAGGAAACAGCGGCCAGTCTGACAGCGGAACTGGAACAGACGCACGAAATGTACAGCCAGGAGATGGAGGAGATGAATACCATCAACGAGAGCAGCAATGCTTTTGAGCGTGAACTACAGTCCCTCACCTGTTACGAGTATGAGCAACGGAGCGCCCTCATCCAGCACCAGTTTGAATGCCGGATCGGAATATGGGGCATTATTGCGGACCGGACTCTGGATAGGGCGCAGCTGCACCTGCTTGGAGCTGAGTCCGTGGCCAGGAGCGCTGTCATTGATGCGCAGTCTCTGGCCTGGGAAGCTATGTTGGATGCTGCTGCTGATGCACGTATGCAACACCACGAGGCATTGTCGAACGCCGCCATTCAGGAGCTGAGCACCGAAATGGAGGAGGTGAGAGAGGGTGCTGAGCTGATCGAGCAAGAGCTCGCTTGTAGATGGTCGTTGGCGTTGGAGGAAAATGCAGCAGTGACGAGTGCTTTCATGGACTGCAAGGCACAGCTTGACACCATGCGGTTAGGGGCCATCTCCGCTCTCAACGAGACCACGGCGAGCCTCCAGGATGAGCTAGCGCAGACGCATGAGATATACAGCGTTGAGATAGAGGAGTTGAATACGCTGAATGAATCGAGCCGTGCATTTGATGAAGTTGTGCATGATTTGCTTGCAAAGGAGACGGACGCCCGGATTGCTGGATGCTATGAGGAATATGAAAGCAGGATGATTATTTGGCAGACGGCTGCAGACCGCAGTACGGAACGGGAGCTCGCCCAACTGGTTGGGAGCGAGATGGATTGCCGGTGTACGTTGTTGGAGCAGCAATGGGTTGCTTGGTTGTGCGTTCTGGCGTCATCAGCGGATGCATTGTTGCAACAACAAGTGGCGGATGGCGATGCAGCGATTGCGGAACTAAGTGCGGAGGTCGAAACGCGTGACGTTGACATACAAATTGCCGGCGTGGTGGAGCTGGAGCTGATGAAGAGGATGGCATTGACGGAGGAGGAGCAGGTCTCGTTTACTGCCATTGGGACGGAGTGCATAGGTACTGTGGACTGCCTGCGTATGACAGCCGTCACCGCTTCCGAGGAAACAGCGGCCAGTCTGACAGCGGAACTGGAACAGACGCACGAAATGTACAGCCAGGAGATGGAGGAGATGAATACCATCAACGAGAGCAGCAATGCTTTTGAGCGTGAGCTACAGTCCCTCACCTGTTACGAGTATGAGCAACGGAGCGCTCTCATCCAGCACCAGTTTGAATGCCGGATCGGAATATGGGGCATTATTGCGGACCGGACTCTGGATAGGGCGCAGCTGCACCTGCTTGGAGCTGAGTCCGTGGCCAGGAGCGCTGTCATTGATGCGCAGTCTCTGGCCTGGGAAGCTATGTTGGATGCTGCTGCTGATGCACGTATGCAACACCACGAGGCATTGTCGAACGCCGC
The DNA here is from genome assembly GCA_964036045.1 of Eutreptiella sp. 'Long Island Sound 2002'. Lineage (NCBI taxonomy): Eukaryota > Euglenozoa > Euglenophyceae > Eutreptiales > Eutreptiaceae > Eutreptiella > Eutreptiella sp. 'Long Island Sound 2002'. The sequence continues at coordinate 63,126,845 of OZ038388.1, read as the reverse complement.
CATTCAGGAGCTGAGCACCGAAATGGAGGAGGTGAGAGAGGGTGCTGAGCTGATCGAGCAAGAGCTCGCTTGTAGATGGTCGTTGGCGTTGGAGGAAAATGCAGCAGTGACGAGTGCTTTCATGGACTGCAAGGCACAGCTTGACACCATGCGGTTAGGGGCCATCTCCGCTCTCAACGAGACCACGGCGAGCCTCCAGGATGAGCTAGCGCAGACACGCATAATGCAGACAGAGAGCCATTGTCGGTGTACGTTGTTGGAGCAGCAATGGGTTGCTTGGTTGTGCGTTATGGCGTCATCAGCGGATGCATTGTTGCAACAACAAGTGGCGGATGGCGATGCAGCAATTGCGGAACTAAGTGCGGAGGTCGAAACGCGTGACGTTGACATACAAATTGCCGGCGTGGTGGAGCTGGAGCTGATGAAGAGGATGGCACTGACGGAGGAGGAGCAGGTCTCGTTTACTGCCATTGGGACGGAGTGCATAGGTGCTATGGACTGCCTGCGTATGACAGCCGTCACCGCTTCCGAGGAAACAGCGGCCAGTCTGACAGCGGAACTGGAACAGACGCACGAAATGTACAGCCAGGAGATGGAGGAGATGAATACCATCAACGAGAGCAGCAATGCTTTTGAGCGTGAACTACAGTCCCTCACCTGTTACGAGTATGAGCAACGGAGCGCCCTCATCCAGCACCAGTTTGAATGCCGGATCGGAATATGGGGCATTATTGCGGACCGGACTCTGGATAGGGCGCAGCTGCACCTGCTTGGAGCTGAGTCCGTGGCCAGGAGCGCTGTCATTGATGCGCAGTCTCTGGCCTGGGAAGCTATGTTGGATGCTGCTGCTGATGCACGTATGCAACACCACGAGGCATTGTCGAACGCCGCCATTCAGGAGCTGAGCACCGAAATGGAGGAGGTGAGAGAGGGTGCTGAGCTGATCGAGCAAGAGCTCGCTTGTAGATGGTCGTTGGCGTTGGAGGAAAATGCAGCAGTGACGAGTGCTTTCATGGACTGCAAGGCACAGCTTGACACCATGCGGTTAGGGGCCATCTCCGTTCTTAATGACACGACAAACTGCATTCTTTCCGATCAGGCTGCATCGGAAGCCTTATCGCAATTAGCTCAAGCAGAGTCTGCTAGTCGTTTTGCCTTGATTGACGCCCAGTGGGTTGCTTGGCTTTGCATTGTGGAATTGTCAGCGGCTACTGCCGCAATGCAGCTTGAGAATAGCAATGCAAGGATTGCGCAGCTGAACGGCGACGTCGCATATCGCGATGTCACTGTTCAATTAGCCAGTACTGTAGAGCTGGAGCTCATGGACAGGATGTCCCTGAATGCGGAAGAGCATGCGACATTTAGTGCCATTGCTACCCAATACATCGGCATTGTCGGTTCTCTGCTTGCAGAAGCATTCGCAGCAATGGAGGAGACAGCAGCAGGCCTCAGAGCAGAGCTGGAACAGACGCACGAGCTTTACAGTCAAGAGATGGAAGAGATGAATGCCATTAACGAGTCCACTAACGTCTATGCTCGGCAGATGAGTGGCGTCGTGACTGCAGAGTTGGAATCACGAACGACGATCAGTCGTGATGAATGTGAAACCAGGATTTCCATTTGGGAAAGGGTTGCTGATCGTGCTTCAGATAGAGCTCAAGGTCATCTGCTTGGAACTGAGTCCGTGGCCAGGAGCGCTGTGGTGGATCATGAGTCTCTGGCCTGGGAAGATATATGGGATGCTGCTGCTGATGCACGTATGCAACACCACGAGGCATTGTCAAACGCCGCCATTCAGGAGCTGAGCACCGAAATAGAGGAGGTGAGAGAGGGTGCTGAGCTGATCGAGCAAGAGCTCGCTTGTAGATGGTCGCTGGCGTTGGAGGAAAATGCAGCAGTGACGAGTGCTTTCATGGACTGCAAGGCACAGCTTGACACCATGCGCGATACTGGTATCCAACTCGGCAGCACTGTAGAGCTGGAGCTCATGAACAGAATGGCCCTGAATGCGGAGGAGCATGTGGCGTTCACTGCCATTGCCACTCGGTGCATAGTTGCAGTGGACACGATGCGTCAAGAAGCGTTGGCAGCAATGGAGGAGACAGCAGCCAGCCTGAGTGCAGAGCTGGAACAGACGCACGAGCTGTACAGTCAGGAGATGGAAGAGATGAATGCCATCATTGAATCCAACAACGCCTACGATCGACAGATGCATGGCACCGTGACTGCTGAGCTGGAGTCGCGAATGATGATTGGTGAAGAGGAGTTCGAGTTGAGGATGGATCTATGGGAGATGATAGCAGACAGGACCATGGACCGGGAAGTATCCCAGCTGATTGAAGCCGAAGCCGCCATTCGGTGCGCTTTCATTGACGAGCAATGCCTATTCTGGTATGCATTGGCTGATGCTGCGCTCACCATGCTGCGGCAACGGGAGACGTTGTCGAGTGCTGTGCGTGATGAGCTCAGGGCTTGGAGCCGAACAACTCGTGACGCTCTCTATGCTGAATTTAAGGCTAGACAGATTATCCGCGACTCAGAATACGATTGCAGGACGGATCTTTGGGAGCTTTATGCCACTCTTTTGGGTGGCACAAACACTCTGGTGCAGCTAGAACAGACCCATAACATTGAACTGGAAGCCATTGCGGACGCCCGGGACACTTTTATGCAGCATGTGCACGCCAATGACGCGCAGCAGCTTGAGTTGGAGACAGCTAATGAGAAGTGCCGTGCGATAGAGGAGGCTTTACACAATGCAAATACTGAAGAGGCCTTTGGGCGGATGGTTGTGCTCCAGGAGCAATGCGAAGCGAGGGTTGCGATATGGCAGATGCTTGCAGACCGCGTCTCAGAGCGAGAGCTTTTCGATCTCATTCAAGGCGAGGCGGGTTGCAGAGTTGCGTTGCTCGAGGAGCAGGCCCTTGCATGGCTTTCCGTTGCTTTGGAGAGCCATTTTTCCGTAGGAAAACTTTCTGCGGAGGTTGAGAAGGTGCATGATGTGTACACTGGCTACATCGAGGAGCTGCAGGAGCTGTACACAGCTGAGTGCGGTCGTGAGAGGCAGCGTGCAGAGCTTCAGCAAGAGGAAGCTGATGGGCGTGTGCATCTATCCGCAGCGGAGCAAGTAAATGTGGCGTTGATTTTGGGAGACGTGCTGGCCGATATGAACTGGATCCGGACAAAGGCAGTCGCGAGTGCAGAGGAAACCGTGAGAAGCCTGAGTGCGGAGCTGGAACAGACGCACGAGCTGTACAGTCAGGAGATGGAAGAGATGAATGCCATCAACGAGGGCAGCAACGCATATGACCGTGAGATGCACGGGGTTTTAATGGAGGAGGTAGAGGCACGATTGCGGATCAACGAGCAGCAGTATGAGAGCGGACTGGACCTTCGGGAGGCCATTTCTGAGATGAGCGCGGCTCGATCGTATGCGAATGTTCCGCAGATGCATGGCACCGTGACTGCTGAGCTGGAGTCGCGAATGATGATTGGTGAAGAGGAGTTCGAGTTGAGGATGGATCTATGGGAGATGATAGCAGACAGGACCATGGACCGGGAAGTATCCCAGCTGATTGAAGCCGAAGCCGCCATTCGGTGCGCTTTCATTGACGAGCAATGCCTATTCTGGTATGCATTGGCTGATGCTGCGCTCACCATGCTGCGGCAAAGGGAGACGTTGTCGAGTGCTGCGCGTGATGAGCTGAGTGCTGCGAAGGAGGTTACTGCCTTAGTTGAGCAGGAGCTTGTGACACGATTCCACGTGACGATGGAGGAGAACGCCGCCGTGACAAGCATTTTCAGAGCATGCAAGGCGAGGCTGCATGCCATGCGTGTGGAAGCTGTCACTGCCGCCGATGACGTAGTAGCGGCGTTGACTGCTGAGCTTCTGCACAGCGAAGAGGCCCACAACTTGGAGCTGGAGGAGACGAAAGCCATGAATGACAGCCTGCGTGCCTTTGACGCGTTGGTGCATGCGGTTATCGATGAAGAGTTGCAGGCGCGGATGCTGATCACCCACGAGCAATATGAACAGCGGATAATAATGTGGAAGAAAGCCTCAGACCGATCTACGGAGCGAGAGCTGGTGACACTTGTTGAGAGTGAGATGCTTGGCCGGTGTGCAGTAGTGGATGAGCAATGGCTTGCATGGCTGTGTATTGTGGAGCCCACGGTTCACACTTTATCGATTGAGCTAGAGCTCATGAACAGAATGGCCCTGAATGCGGAGGAGCATGTGGCGTTCACTGCCATTGCCACTCAGTGCATAGTTGCAGTGGACACGATGCGTCAAGAAGCGCTGGCAGCAATGGAGGAGACAGCAGCCAGCCTGAGTGCAGAGCTGGAACAGACGCACGAGCTGTACAGTCAGGAGATGGAAGAGATGAATGCCATCAACGAGTCCAGTAATGCATATGACCGTGAGATGCACGGTATTGTCAATGGCGAGGCTATTGCACGGTTACGGATCAGTGAGGAGCAGTATGAGAGCAGACTGTATCTTTGGGAGAAGAATAGCTTGCCTCTACAGCTTGGCGAGGCTGCTTCTACTGACGCAGACCAAGCGCATGCGGAAGCCTCATCCGCTTCGGAGGAGAGGGTCACGCAGCTGACATTGGAGCTTGCGGAGACCCATGAGCGACACCGCATGGAGATAGAAGCCATTGCGGACGCCCGGGACACTTTTATGCAGCATGTGCACGCCAATGACACGCAGCAGCTTGAGTTGGAGACAGCTGATGAGAAATGCCGTGCGATAGAGGAGGCTTTGCACAATGCAAATACTGAAGAGGCCTTTGGGCGGATGGTTGTGCTCCAGGAGCAATGCGAAGCGAGGGTTGCGATATGGGAGATGCTTGGCCATCAAAGGGCAAGTGACGGTGTTGCAGTGGAACGGTTTGGTGGCAGGACACAGTTTGCCGCTGAGACAAGTGCACTGGTAGAGCATGAGCTGATTGACCGGATGAGGCTAAATGAGGAGGAGCGTGGTTCCTTCACTGCCATCGCCATGGAATGCATATTTGTGAGGGAGCCCATGGGGAAAGAAACAAAGACCAGTGCGGAGAAGACCGCGAGCATTGGAACCCCAGAGGCCGGGGTGCAACACGGCAGCACTGTAGAGCTGGAGCTCATGAACAGAATGGCCCTGAATGCGGAGGAGCATGTGGCGTTCACTGCCATTGCCACTCAGTGCATAGTTGCAGTGGACACGATGCGTCAAGAAGCGTTGGCAGCAATGGAGGAGACAGCAGCCAGCCTGAGTGCAGAGCTGGAACAGACGCACGAGCTGTACAGTCAGGAGATGGAAAAGATGAATGCCATCATTGAATCCAACAACGCCTACGATCGACAGATGCATGGCACCGTGACTGCTGAGCTGGAGTCGCGAATGATGATTGGTGAAGAGGAGTTCGAGTTGAGGATGGATCTATGGGAGATGATAGCAGACAGGACCATGGACCGGGAAGTATCCCAGCTGATTGAAGCCGAAGCCGCCATTCGGTGCGCTTTCATTGACGAGCAATGCCTATTCTGGTATGCATTGGCTGATGCTGCGCTCACCATGCTGCGGCAAAGGGAGACGTTGTCGAGTGCTGCGCGTGATGAGCTGAGTGCTGCGAAGGAGGTTACTGCCTTAGTTGAGCAGGAGCTTGTGACACGATTCCACGTGACGATGGAGGAGAACGCCGCCGTGACAAGCATTTTCAGAGCATGCAAGGCGAGGCTGCATGCCATGCGTGTGGAAGCTGTCACTGCCGCCGATGACGTAGTAGCGGCGTTGACTGCTGAGCTTCTGCACAGCGAAGAGGCCCACAACTTGGAGCTGGAGGAGACGAAAGCCATGAATGACAGCCTGCGTGCCTTTGACGCGTTGGTGCATGCGGTTATCGATGAAGAGTTGCAGGCGCGGATGCTGATCACCCACGAGCAATATGAACAGCGGATAATAATGTGGAAGAAAGCCTCAGACCGACCTACGGAGCGAGAGCTGGTGACACTTGTTGAGAGTGAGATGCTTGGCCGGTGTGCAGTAGTGGATGAGCAATGGCTTGCATGGCTGTGTATTGTGGAGCCCACGGTTCACACTTTATCGATTGAGCTAGAGCTCATGAACAGAATGGCCCTGAATGCGGAGGAGCATGTGGCGTTCACTGCCATTGCCACTCAGTGCATAGTTGCAGTGGACACGATGCGTCAAGAAGCGCTGGCAGCAATGGAGGAGACAGCAGCCAGCCTGAGTGCAGAGCTGGAACAGACGCACGAGCTGTACAGTCAGGAGATGGAAGAGATGAATGCCATCAACGAGTCCAGTAATGCATATGACCGTGAGATGCACGGTATTGTCAATGGCGAGGCTATTGCACGGTTACGGATCAGTGAGGAGCAGTATGAGAGCAGACTGTATCTTTGGGAGAAGAATAGCTTGCCTCTACAGCTTGGCGAGGCTGCTTCTACTGACGCAGACCAAGCGCATGCGGAAGCCTCATCCGCTTCGGAGGAGAGGGTCACGCAGCTGACATTGGAGCTTGCGGAGACCCATGAGCGACACCGCATGGAGATAGAAGCCATTGCGGACGCCCGGGACACTTTTATGCAGCATGTGCACGCCAATGACACGCAGCAGCTTGAGTTGGATACAGCTGATGAGAAATGCCGTGCGATAGAGGAGGCTTTGCACAATGCAAATACTGAAGAGGCCTTTGGGCGGATGGTTGTGCTCCAGGAGCAATGCGAAGCGAGGGTTGCGATATGGGAGATGCTTGGCCATCAAAGGGCAAGTGACGGTGTTGCAGTGGAACGGTTTGGTGGCAGGACACAGTTTGCCGCTGAGACAAGTGCACTGGTAGAGCGTGAGCTGATTGACCGGATGAGGCTAAATGAGGAGGAGCGTGGTTCCTTCACTGCCATCGCCATGGAATGCATATTTGTGAGGGAGCCCATGGGGAAAGAAACAAAGACCAGTGCGGAGAAGACCGCGAGCATTGGAACCCCAGAGGCCGGGGTGCAACACGGCAGCACTGTAGAGCTGGAGCTCATGAACAGAATGGCCCTGAATGCGGAGGAGCATGTGGCGTTCACTGCCATTGCCACTCAGTGCATAGTTGCAGTGGACACGATGCGTCAAGAAGCGTTGGCAGCAATGGAGGAGACAGCAGCCAGCCTGAGTGCAGAGCTGGAACAGACGCACGAGCTGTACAGTCAGGAGATGGAAGAGATGAATGCCATCATTGAATCCAACAACGCCTACGATCGACAGATGCATGGCACCGTGACTGCTGAGCTGGAGTCGCGAATGATGATTGGTGAAGAGGAGTTCGAGTTGAGGATGGATCTATGGGAGATGATAGCAGACAGGACCATGGACCGGGAAGTATCCCAGCTGATTGAAGCCGAAGCCGCCATTCGGTGCGCTTTCATTGACGAGCAATGCCTATTCTGGTATGCATTGGCTGATGCTGCGCTCACCATGCTGCGGCAACGGGAGACGTTGTCGAGTGCTGCGCGTGATGAGCTGAGTGCTGCGAAGGAGGTTACTGCCTTAGTTGAGCAGGAGCTTGTGACACGATTCCACGTGACGATGGAGGAGAACGCCGCCGTGACAAGCATTTTCAGAGCATGCAAGGCGAGGCTGCATGCCATGCGTGTGGAAGCTGTCACTGCCGCCGATGACGTAGTAGCGGCGTTGACTGCTGAGCTTCTGCACAGCGAAGAGGCCCACAACTTGGAGCTGGAGGAGACGAAAGCCATGAATGACAGCCTGCGTGCCTTTGACGCGTTTGTGCATGCGGTTATCGATGAAGAGTTGCAGGCGCGGATGCTGATCACCCACGAGCAATATGAACAGCGGATAATAATGTGGAAGAAAGCCTCAGACCGATCTACGGAGCGAGAGCTGGTGACACTTGTTGAGAGTGAGATGCTTGGCCGGTGTGCAGTAGTGGATGAGCAATGGCTTGCATGGCTGTGTATTGTGGAGCCCACGGTTCACACTTTATCGATTGAGCTAGAGCTCATGAACAGAATGGCCCTGAATGCGGAGGAGCATGTGGCGTTCACTGCCATTGCCACTCAGTGCATAGTTGCAGTGGACACGATGCGTCAAGAAGCGCTGGCAGCAATGGAGGAGACAGCAGCCAGCCTGAGTGCAGAGCTGGAACAGACGCACGAGCTGTACAGTCAGGAGATGGAAGAGATGAATGCCATCAACGAGTCCAGTAATGCATATGACCGTGAGATGCACGGTATTGTCAATGGCGAGGCTATTGCACGGTTACGGATCAGTGAGGAGCAGTATGAGAGCAGACTGTATCTTTGGGAGAAGAATAGCTTGCCTCTACAGCTTGGCGAGCCTGCTTCTACTGACGCAGACCAAGCGCATGCGGAAGCCTCATCCGCTTCGGAGGAGAGGGTCACGCAGCTGACATTGGAGCTTGCGGAGACCCATGAGCGACACCGCATGGAGATAGAAGCCATTGCGGACGCCCGGGACACTTTTATGCAGCATGTGCACGCCAATGACACGCAGCAGCTTGAGTTGGATACAGCTGATGAGAAATGCCGTGCGATAGAGGAGGCTTTGCACAATGCAAATACTGAAGAGGCCTTTGGGCGGATGGTTGTGCTCCAGGAGCAATGCGAAGCGAGGGTTGCGATATGGGAGATGCTTGGCCATCAAAGGGCAAGTGACGGTGTTGCAGTGGAACGGTTTGGTGGCAGGACACAGTTTGCCGCTGAGACAAGTGCACTGGTAGAGCATGAGCTGATTGACCGGATGAGGCTAAATGAGGAGGAGCGTGGTTCCTTCACTGCCATCGCCATGGAATGCATATTTGTGAGGGAGCCCATGGGGAAAGAAACAAAGACCAGTGCAAAGAAGACCGCGAGCATTGGAACCCCAGAGGCCGGGGTGCAACACAGCAGCACTGTAGAGCTGGAGCTCATGAACAGAATGGCCCTGAATGCGGAGGAGCATGTGGCGTTCACTGCCATTGCCACTCAGTGCATAGTTGCAGTGGACACGATGCGTCAAGAAGCGTTGGCAGCAATGGAGGAGACAGCAGCCAGCCTGAGTGCAGAGCTGGAACAGACGCACGAGCTGTACAGTCAGGAGATGGAAAAGATGAATGCCATCATTGAATCCAACAACGCCTACGATCGACAGATGCATGGCACCGTGACTGCTGAGCTGGAGTCGCGAATGATGATTGGTGAAGAGGAGTTCGAGTTGAGGATGGATCTATGGGAGATGATAGCAGACAGGACCATGGACCGGGAAGTATCCCAGCTGATTGAAGCCGAAGCCGCCATTCGGTGCGCTTTCATTGACGAGCAATGCCTATTCTGGTATGCATTGGCTGATGCTGCGCTCACCATGCTGCGGCAAAGGGAGACGTTGTCGAGTGCTGCGCGTGATGAGCTGAGTGCTGCGAAGGAGGTTACTGCCTTAGTTGAGCAGGAGCTTGTGACACGATTCCACGTGACGATGGAGGAGAACGCCGCCGTGACAAGCATTTTCAGAGCATGCAAGGCGAGGCTGCATGCCATGTGTGTGGAAGCTGTCACTGCCGCCGATGACGTAGTAGCGGCGTTGACTGCTGAGCTTCTGCACAGCGAAGAGGCCCACAACTTGGAGCTGGAGGAGACGAAAGCCATGAATGACAGCCTGCGTGCCTTTGACGCGTTTGTGCATGCGGTTATCGATGAAGAGTTGCAGGCGCGGATGCTGATCACCCACGAGCAATATGAACAGCGGATAATAATGTGGAAGAAAGCCTCAGACCGATCTACGGAGCGAGAGCTGGTGACACTTGTTGAGAGTGAGATGCTTGGCCGGTGTGCAGTAGTGGATGAGCAATGGCTTGCATGGCTGTGTATTGTGGAGCCCACGGTTCACACTTTATCGATTGAGCTAGAGCTCATGAACAGAATGGCCCTGAATGCGGAGGAGCATGTGGCGTTCACTGCCATTGCCACTCAGTGCATAGTTGCAGTGGACACGATGCGTCAAGAAGCGCTGGCAGCAATGGAGGAGACAGCAGCCAGCCTGAGTGCAGAGCTGGAACAGACGCACGAGCTGTACAGTCAGGAGATGGAAGAGATGAATGCCATCAACGAGTCCAGTAATGCATATGACCGTGAGATGCACGGTATTGTCAATGGCGAGGCGATTGCACGGTTACGGATCAGTGAGGAGCAGTATGAGAGCAGACTGTATCTTTGGGAGATGATTGCTAAGAATAGCTTGCCTCGACAGTCTGCTGGTACGACACAGTTCGCCGCTGAGACAAGCGCGCTGGTAGAGCATGAGCTGATTGACAGGATGAGGCTAAACGAGGAGGAGCGTGGTTCCTTCACTACCATCGCCATGGAATGCATACTTGGTATGGACAACAGCGTGCCTCGACAGCTTGGCGAGGCTGCTTCTACTGACGCAGACCAAGCGCATGCGGAAGCCTCATCCGCTTCGGAGGAGAGGGTCACGCAGCTGACATTGGAGCTTGCGGAGACCCATGAGCGACACCGCATGGAGATAGAAGCCATTGCGGACGCCCGGGACACTTTTATGCAGCATGTGCACGCCAATGACGCGCAGCAGCTTGAGTTGGAGACAGCTAATGAGAAGTGCCGTGCGATAGAGGAGGCTTTACACAATGCAAATACTGAAGAGGCCTTTGGGCGGATGGTTGTGCTCCAGGAGCAATGCGAAGCGAGGGTTGCGATATGGCAGATGCTTGCAGACCGCGTCTCAGAGCGAGAGCTTTTCGATCTCATTCAAGGCGAGGCGGGTTGCAGAGTTGCGTTGCTCGAGGAGCAGGCCCTTGCATGGCTTTCCGTTGCTTTGGAGAGCCATTTTTCCGTAGGAAAACTTTCTGCGGAGGTTGAGAAGGTGCATGATGTGTACACTGGCTACATCGAGGAGCTGCAGGAGCTGTACACAGCTGAGTGCGGTCGTGAGAGGCAGCGTGCAGAGCTTCAGCAAGAGGAAGCTGATGGGCGTGTGCATCTATCCGCAGCGGAGCAAGTAAATGTGGCGTTGATTTTGGGAGACGTGCTGGCCGATATGAACTGGATCCGGACAAAGGCAGTCGCGAGTGCAGAGGAAACCGTGAGAAGCCTGAGTGCGGAGCTGGAACAGACGCACGAGCTGTACAGTCAGGAGATGGAAGAGATGAATGCCATCAACGAGGGCAGCAACGCATATGACCGTGAGATGCACGGGGTTTTAATGGAGGAGGTAGAGGCACGATTGCGGATCAACGAGCAGCAGTATGAGAGCAGACTGGCGACCGTCCAATTTCATTCTCTGATCGGTTCGCTTGCGGTCGTTTCTGTGGAAGAACTGGATGCGCGTGCGGCCATAGCCAGGTTGCGTTCGGACGCCGTTGTCCGGTTGTGGCGTCGGCTTGCGCGTCTTTGGCAGATGCAGGCCGACTGGAGCGCAACGAAATCTGCAGCGGATACTCTGGTAGCCGAGGCTCTGGGGTCTCGTCTGCTGGTCACCGAGGAGCAGCAGGACGCTTGGGCACGCCTTGTCGCGAGTTCGGCCGCCTCTTCAAGCGTTTTGGACGGCAAGCGATCCGTCGCAAAACTGGAGGCGGAAGTGGAGAAGACACACGATCAGTACACCCGGTACATCGAGGAGCTGCAGGCCACGCACGCGCTGGAGCGGCAGTGTGCGACGCTGGTGCAGGCGGAGTGCAACGGGCGTGTCGAGGTCTGGGCCGCCGCACACGCGGATGCCGCGGCAGTGGTACGGGACCTGTTGGCCGATGCTGAAAGACTGTCCCAGTCACCTGCCGATCAGGAGCAGACGGATGCTCTCGCAGACTTAAGACGACAGACGCTGAGGACGTTGCAGTCGACTGTAGCAGCGGAGGCAGAGGCCCGCGCAACCCTGCTCACGGAGCACCAGGCCGGCGTACGTAGACTGGCGGAGCGGATGCCTTGTCGGCAGCTTGAGGATCTGTGGCGCATGCAGGAAGATGTGACACGGCCTCTGGGATCCACGGCTGCAGTTCAGGCGAGTTTGATGCACATGGAGCGCGAGCTGGTGCTGCAACTCAGCGATGAAGCGCAAGATGAGTCGCTAACCGTGTTTGCAGCTTGTGCTGCTAAGGCTGTGGTGATGTCTGACTGCGCTGTGCAGGCTCTGGCCGTGAATGCTGCCGATGCCCTGGCGGTGCATGCGCAAGAGCTGTGGGATGCCGCAGCGCGATCTGAATCACGCGAAACCTGCGCAAGCCAGCGGTATGCCATGCAGATTGAGGAGGCTGCGGTGCGGCTGGCCCTCAGCGAGGCTCAGAACGAGGCCTGGCAAGAGTGTGTGCACATGCACACTGCCAGCGGCCATAGCAGGGCAGTGATGCACTTGGTGGGGGAGGAGACGGCAAGGCGATGCGGGGTGGTAGAGCAGTACTGGATCACCTGGACGGATTCTGCCGAGGCTGAAGCTGCCGCGCGGCTTGCCATCGAGCTTGGCGCGTTGCATGAGCTATATGAAGCGCAGATGGTGGAGCTAGACGAGACTCACGACGCCATGCGCTTCAGTGAACAGCAGCTGAACACCATCGCCGTCGAGGAATTGGAGGGCCGACTGGAGATCGGCGCTGCGCAGAGTGAGGCCATGCTGATGCTGACTGAGAGTAGGCAGGGACTGGCCGTGGCAGATGTTGTGGATGAGCAGACTGCGCACCGGGATGCCATCATCGAAACACAGAGGCAGGCGTGGGTCGAGGTGCTGGAGCACGTCACAGTGTTCGAGTCGCAAGCAATCGAAGACACGTCGGAGCTGGAGGCTCTAAATGCGAACAGCATTGCGGAGGTGGTGTGCGCTGAGCTGATGCAGAGCGAAGCACTGCGGCGGATGGAGGTGGTTGAGGAGCAGCTGACTGGAACGATCAGCATTCTGCACATGTGGACCGCAAATGCCGGTGTACAGACAGCCGGACTGCAAGCAGACCGAGCGCTGTTGGCCTTGGTGCTGGACGAAGCTGGCGCCCGGGCGTCGGTCATCGAGCAGCATTTGGAATCTTGGTCTGCTCTGTTGGGTGGTGCATGCGGTCACAGTATTGCTGCAACGAGTGCCAGGGTCGGGGGTTTGCAGGAATCGGATGCCGCAGTGGCCCTGCGTACGGCAGTGGCACAACTGACAGAATCGGAGCAAGCACAGCGTGTACGCCTGATGGGTGCTCGGGAGGAAGATTTCTTAGACTGTGTGCGAGACTGGACGGGTTCTCTGGAGGCAAACCACCGGCAGTCTGCGGCTGAACTGCACAGGGCCGATGCCATGTACGCTGACCGCATTGAGGATTTGGTGGTCACGTACTCCGCACGCCGAATGCACGACCGGCAGTCCGCTGACCTGCAACAGATGGAGGGCGACAGACGCATGCAGTTGGTAGCAGAGTGCACGGACGTGTTCCACGCCGTCTGCGCCGGAGCTGTGCAGGCTCTGGCCGTGAATGCTGCCGATGCCCTGGCGGTGCATGCGCAAGAGCTGTGGGATGCCGCAGCGCGATCTGAATCACGCGAAACCTGCGCAAGCCAGCGGTATGCCATGCAGATTGAGGAGGCTGCGGTGCGGCTGGCCCTCAGCGAGGCTCAGAACGAGGCCTGGCAAGAGTGTGTGCACATGCACACTGCCAGCGGCCATAGCAGGGCAGTGATGCACTTGGTGGGGGAGGAGACGGCAAGGCGATGCGGGGTGGTAGAGCAGTACTGGATCACCTGGACGGATTCTGCCGAGGCTGAAGCTGCCGCGCGGCTTGCCATCGAGCTTGGCGCGTTGCATGAGCTATATGAAGCGCAGATGGTGGAGCTAGACGAGACTCACGACGCCATGCGCTTCAGTGAACAGCAGCTGAACACCATCGCCGTCGAGGAATTGGAGGGCCGACTGGAGATCGGCGCTGCGCAGAGTGAGGCCATGCTGATGCTGACTGAGAGTAGGCAGGGACTGGCCGTGGCAGATGTTGTGGATGAGCAGACTGCGCACCGGGATGCCATCATCGAAACACAGAGGCAGGCGTGGGTCGAGGTGCTGGAGCACGTCACAGTGTTCGAGTCGCAAGCAATCGAAGACACGTCGGAGCTGGAGGCTCTAAATGCGAACAGCATTGCGGAGGTGGTGTGCGCTGAGCTGATGCAGAGCGAAGCACTGCGGCGGATGGAGGTGGTTGAGGAGCAGCTGACTGGAACGATCAGCATTCTGCACATGTGGACCGCAAATGCCGGTGTACAGACAGCCGGACTGCAAGCAGACCGAGCGCTGTTGGCCTTGGTGCTGGACGAAGCTGGCGCCCGGGCGTCGGTCATCGAGCAGCATTTGGAATCTTGGTCTGCTCTGTTGGGTGGTGCATGCGGTCACAGTATTGCTGCAACGAGTGCCAGGGTCGGGGGTTTGCAGGAATCGGATGCCGCAGTGGCCCTGCGTACGGCAGTGGCACAACTGACAGAATCGGAGCAAGCACAGCGTGTACGCCTGATGGGTGCTCGGGAGGAAGATTTCTTAGACTGTGTGCGAGACTGGACGGGTTCTCTGGAGGCAAACCACCGGCAGTCTGCGGCTGAACTGCACAGGGCCGATGCCATGTACGCTGACCGCATTGAGGATTTGGTGGTCACGTACTCCGCACGCCGAATGCACGACCGGCAGTCCGCTGACCTGCAACAGATGGAGGGCGACAGACGCATGCAGTTGGTAGCAGAGTGCACGGACGTGTTCCACGCCGTCTGCGCCGGAGCTGTGCAGGCTCTGGCCGTGAATGCTGCCGATGCCCTGGCGGTGCATGCGCAAGAGCTGTGGGATGCCGCAGCGCGATCTGAATCACGCGAAACCTGCGCAAGCCAGCGGTATGCCATGCAGATTGAGGAGGCTGCGGTGCGGCTGGCCCTCAGCGAGGCTCAGAACGAGGCCTGGCAAGAGTGTGTGCACATGCACACTGCCAGCGGCCATAGCAGGGCAGTGATGCACTTGGTGGAGGAGGAGACGGCAAGGCGATGCGGGGTGGTAGAGCAGTACTGGATCACCTGGACGGATTCTGCCGAGGCTGAAGCTGCCGCGCGGCTTGCCATCGAGCTTGGCGCGTTGCATGAGCTATATGAAGCGCAGATGGTGGAGCTAGACGAGACTCACGACGCCATGCGCTTCAGTGAACAGCAGCTGAACACCATCGCCGTCGAGGAATTGGAGGGCCGACTGGAGATCGGCGCTGCGCAGAGTGAGGCCATGCTGATGCTGACTGAGAGTAGGCAGGGGCTGGCCATGGCAGATGTTGTGGATGAGCAGACTGCGCACCGGGATGCCATCATCGAAACACAGAGGCAGGCGTGGGTCGAGGTGCTGGAGCACGTCACAGTGTTCGAGTCGCAAGCAATCGAAGACACGTCGGAGCTGGAGGCTCTAAATGCGAACAGCATTGCGGAGGTGGTGTGCGCTGAGCTGATGCAGAGCGAAGCACTGCGGCGGATGGAGGTGGTTGAGGAGCAGCTGACTGGAACGATCAGCATTCTGCACATGTGGACCGCAAATGCCGGTGTACAGACAGCCGCAACGGACAGATCACCGGAGCAGCACCTTGTGAAGCCTTGTACATCGGACCGAGCGCTGTCTGCCTCCACTGTGGATGAGCTTGAGGGGCAGCTGTCCGAGCCTGACGCACACCAACAGCCCGTGAATTGGGCTGCAGAACATATCGCAACATCTGAGCAGGCACAGCGCATGTACCTGATGGCAGCGCAGGACGAGGCCCTGCTGCACACGCTCAGAGACTGGGCCGTGGGCAAGCGGTCCGTCACACAATTGGAGGCGGAGGTGGAGAGGACGCACGATCGGTACACCCGGTACATCGAGGAGCTGCAGGCCACGCACGCGCTGGAGCGGCAGTGTGTGACGCTGGTGCAGGCGGAGTGCGACGGGCGTGTCGAGGTCTGGGCCGCCGCGCATCTGGACCGGGCCGGCGTTGTGGGCGAATGGGCCACTGGTGGGATGGGCGTGGCCAGCGTTGCCTCCCTGGAGGCCGAGGAGTGCGCCTCGCGGTGCTGGTTGGCAGACGAGTGCTGGCGGGAGTATGTGTGCCTTGTTGAACGCCGCATGTGGAATCGCCTCATCGCCGTAGAGGAATTGGAGGGCCGACTAGAGATCGGCGCTGCACAGAGTGAGGCCATGCTGATGCTGTGGAGCACGTTGGCCGAGAGTCGGCAGGGGCTGGCCGTGGCAGATGTTGTGGATGAGCAGACTGCGCACCGGGATGCCATCATCGAAACACAGAGGCAGGCGTGGGTCGAGGTGCTGGAGCACGTCACAGCGTTCGAGTCGCAAGCAATCGAAGACACGTCGGAGCTGGAGGCTCTAAATGCGAACAGCATTGCGGAGGTGGTGTGCGCTGAGCTGATGCAGAGCGAAGCACTGCGGCGGATGGAGGCGGTTGAGGAGCAGCTGACTGGAACGATCAGCATTCTGCACATGTGGACCGCAAATGCCGGCGTACAGACAGCCGGGCTACAGGCGTCACCTGAGCCGAACCAGCGAGAACTGCAGCTGAATACCATCGCTGTCGAGGAATTGGAGGGCCGACTGAATATCGGCACTGCACAGAGTGAGGCCATGCTGACCCTATGGAGCACGTTGATTCAGAGTAGGCAGGGGCTAACCGTGGATGAGCAGACCGCGCACCGGGATGCCATCATCGAAACACAGAGGCAGGCGTGGGTCGAGGTGCTGGAGCATGTCACAGCGTTCGAGCCGCCAGCCTTCGAAGATTCGGATATAATCCGCCCTGTGGCAGTCTCCGCCACTGCTGTTGCCTCAGACTCTGCGACACTGCATGAGGCAAACAGGTTGATGCAGCCCGAGGAGCACGCAGTGTCCGCACGAAGGCATGGCACGTTCCCGGAACCTGAACTGCCAGGGGCTCCGGCGGCGACGCAAGGCGTCCTGGGGGCGTCGTCGGCGGTGGCCGCGCAGGTTGCAAGGGCGGATAGTACAGCGCCGACCCTGGGGCGCGCGCGCGCGGGGTCGTGGGAGTTGCGGCAGTTGCAGCTGCTGGAGGCCTTCCGCGCGGAGCTCCACCGCGAGCACGCGGCCCTCGCAGATCTCGCGGCCGCCGCACACACGTGCGTGCCACGTGCGCAGCGCCGCGGCGGCAGTCCTACGACCCCCCCGTCGCCGTCCCAGTCCAGCGGGGCGTCCGCCGAGACCGTGTGGGCGCTGCAGTTGGCAGAGGCGGAGGCGCGCATGCGCCTCGTGGACAAGCAGCACAAGGTCCTGTTCGGCCTGGCGGCGGTGGCAGCACAGGCGCAGGCGGGCCACGAGGTGGGGGCCCTGGTCAAGCAGCTGGAGCGCAAAGATGCGGCGCTGCGCACAGGGCGGCAGGCGCTGCAGACTGCTCAGGCGCGGCACGGACGGGAGCTGGAGGTGCTCGGGCGATCGGCGAAGGTCAGCCTGCGGCACGTGCGGCGGTGCGCTGCCGCGGCAGAGGCCGAGCTGGTGTCGCGGGCGGATCTGGCGGCGGAGCAGGCGCAGGCGTGGGGGACGTTGCTGGGGCACTGGGAGGCCCGGGCGGGGGGCTGACGCACCCGGAGCCCGTCGCTGCATCAGGGAGGCAGGAGGGCGAGGTTGTGCAGCTGGAGTGCCCCGAAGCACCGGGAGGCACGCCACCGGAGGGTGCCATGTGAACCCCGAGGCACAGGTAGCGGGACAGGAGGCAGGCGGCAAGGCCAGACGGGCGCGGTGTGCGCGGCGCTGGTGTTGTGTCTCATTTCGGGCCGCGAGGGGGAGGGGGTTGCCGTCAAGGCGGGTTACCTGTACCTTCAGGGTGTACGTTGGTTGGGTTGTCAGGAGGAAAGTGTTGATCCGCCCGCCCCTGACACACTCGCGCCACAGCGGAAACCGAGTGCCATTGAAGCGACCCCTGTGCTGCTGTGCGCATTTGTTCCTTTGCATGTGGACCCTGCCGTCATGCCTTGACGTGCCAAAGGTCCCTTGGCCTGTTTGGGGTTGCATTTTGCCCCGTTTGCAAGGTGGCGACCCTTTGCGATGCCTTGTTGCTAGCCGCCAGCCTGGAACACGAGCGTTCCCAATGCGGTCGAAAAAGGCCGTAATGCTGTTTTTTTTTTGTGGTGAACGACAGGGGCGAAAGGTTTGGACTGCACCACCGCATGCGATCCAAAAGGTGGGAAGGGTGCTCCCACGAACGCTCGCAGAGTCCACAGACGGTGGGAAGAAGTAATTTTTGGCGGTGAGAGTAGGGCAGCCACCCTTCTGCTCGCAGGTGCGACTTCTGTCCCTTGGCGTCCCTCCCACGCTGGCGCCGACATGCTTCACATTCAGTCTTTCCAAAGACAGTGAAGTTTGGAGGGTGCTCACCAGCGCTGATGTATCACCCCCCCCTCCCCCGCCCCCCGGAGTTTTCGCCAGATGCGTTGGGGGTTGCGGGTAAGACTGGTCCTCCCAGGCGCCCCGTGAGTCCAGCGAACCATCACCATCATATATAGAGACTCCGGTCGGTCGAGAGGTCGGCGCACATGACTCCTACGCCCATAGTTGCAGGTTCGGACCCAAGGTTCGAGGGTTCCCCCGGCGCTGAGAGTAATGCCAGGCCTCCGAAAGACCCAACGGTCCAGGGTTGCGACCGGGTTTGGCACCAAAACCCAATCTGGATGGGGTGACAGTGTATATCCTCGTGCCTGCAACACCCTCTGGTGCATCCTTACTGAAACACAACAAACTGCTGGACTCTGTTCAGGCCCACCAGCAACTGCTGTTCTGTAGACGTTCGTGACCACCCGACTGCTGTCGTGCCCTTTAGGGTGTGAGAACTGTTAGAAGTAGCCGATTGCAAAGCAAGGGGCGGGCGGCGTAGCAGTATTTGGGAGGAGGCTTTTGCTACTTTGTTGGGCCCCTGGGAGCACCCCGGTTGTTACCTACACATTCAATATTGCGGTGAGGTGAGGGGGGAGCCGGTGCCTTACGATCATGCCGCACTTCAACACCTGGAGTTCCACATCTGGAGCCCACAATTTTCAGTATCTCACACCTGACTTGCCCCGCCTTCTGCATATGTTCGGGGGGGTGGATTTTTCTTGCCATCTGTTTGGGGGTTAAAAATCCCATCCGTAACAGAAATAAGGTGCGCACACGGTGCACTTTGCTCCCTCTAAGAAAGCAATGTGGCAGAAGTGAGGCCAACGACGGCAAAGCACCGAACCACTGTAGCACGTCCCAGTCCTTGACAGTTAGCTGTGGTGCAGCTCCGTGCAGGCTTCCACCATGGATCTCATGTTCTGTCGCTGTTGCCTGTGCCACAATTCGATTGCGGTGAATTGAGGGGCCTCTCCATACATAAAGCGTACGTGCAAGGCGGTGCCGATCCGCGGCCGGCGGCACTGGGGCGGCAGGCACAGAACAACCACGGCAGTGGGATTTTGGGTCTGTGGCGGGCGCCTGGGCGACCAACAGGCTGCACGCTGGCGGGCCCTGGGCCCTATGGCAGTACTGTCGTCATGCAACCGGCGTCTCTAACCCTTAAGGAACATTAACTCTTTTTAACCCTTAAGGAAACCTCTTACATCCTGAGGCAGACAGCGGTGTCTAGCGTAACTGACGGAGGTTTGGGGGGCAGGTGACAGAAGGCTGTTTGGAAGTAACCGATGGCGGTTGCAGCCAAAGCGACGGTATTTTGGGCGCATGGCTTGGTGGCAGATCGATGCCCAAAGACGGACATGTTGAGCAGTGTGATGGAACCTGGTATGTTTTGGGAGCTGTGAAGGACAGCCGCTGCGGCAACTGCGAGAACCCTTGAAAGCATGCTAACTCATTGAACACACGTTGAACCGGTGTTCATCTTGAACACGTTCCGCCACCAAAGCTGGGCCAAAGTGGGCGCGCAAAGTGGCAGCAGAGGCAGCTCCTGCACAGCCCGTGGCTGTGATTTGTATGAAGCCGTGGATGTGTCACACAAAGCGCCAGAGCCCGAGTTCCAAAGCTTCGTCTGTGGCTGTGATGCTGCCCTGAAGGGCGGAGTGGCAAGGGTCCTTATCCCAGACACACACCCTCTGGGAGGGCACCAACGGCAGGGTGAGGACTGGGAACCACCCCCCCCCCCCCCCCGACCCGGACCTTCATTCAAGGAAAGGGAAGGCAAGGGCAAATGGCAATTGGCCAGTACGCGCCGCCAGCTGCAGACGAGAACAACAAATCCAAGGCGACATGCCAACCCCCCCCACCACCCGACCCCCTCCAAGGGTGCTTTTCTGAAGTGTATAGAGTCTGTGTCACTGGATGATGACTGTGAAGCTGCTGCAGCCCCTGGAGTGGCCCAGCCGCCTAATCTCAACCATCGAACTCTGACCCTAACCAGCAGCAGTGGTCACGTCTGTATAAATCAGAAAGGGGCTGCAAATAGGCCACGCCCAGTCAATCTGGGGTGGCTGGACATGCCGTCCACCCCACCCCCATCCTGAGCCCCAGTTGCCCCGCTACTGTGCCGGACGTTCTGTTGGATTGTATACCACACTCACACCCTGACTGGTGTGTGTGTGTGTGTGTGTGTGTGTGTGTGTGTGTGTGTGTGTGTGTGTGTGTGTGTGTGTGTGTGTGTGTGTGTGTCATTTGCTTAAGATGGGGTTTACCCCATGGGGTGCGGGGCAATGGATCTTGGGGAATAAAACCTCCGCCTGGGGAGGGGTTTTGTTGGGTTGTTTTGGTGGGTTTGGGATGTGCTGGCCGAGAGGGTTGGATTTATGTACAACTTACACACTGCCGTGGTCAAATTTTGTTAGTTGGACCCAATTATGGTTGTCGTGGTTTTCTATACAATGCTTGCATGCAGTTGCTACCAAATTTACTGAGGGTCTTCACCACCTGTGGTGTGTCTTGTCCAGTGTGCAACCTCAGATTCTTGTCCCTGCAAAGCGCTTACATTTGTCTGCAAAGTGTTTACATTTAATTGCAAAACACTCACCTTGCTTCGCAACACACTCACATTTGGCTGCAAAACAGTTACATTTGGTTGCAAAAAGCACACATTTCGGCGCCAAAACAGCCACATTTCGATGTGAAACGCTTACATTTGGTTTCAAAGTGTTCACATTTGGTTGAATGGGATTTGTGTGGGGGGTTCATCGGGCTGTGGAGTGCAAGCTGTTGGATCCGCATGGTTAAGATTTTAGTGGAAATCTCTCTGTTGATGCTGATTTTGGTGGGTTAGCTGAAAGGGGGTCATTTGCTGGAAGCGGGGGGGGGGGGTCGTAACCCGCAAAATGCATTCTATTTTGGGCGCAAGCATTGTTGGGTTTTGGATGCATGGCAGGTAACCGCCAAATTTGTTGTACATTCTCAGCTCATTGAAGGACAACCATGCCGTTTGCAACTGCTACACACAAAACAAATAATATGCTGCTCCAAACACTGAGTTGCAATGCAGTTTGTAACAAACCAATTTTCAACCAATGATGCAAAGCACCGCTTAAATGGCACCATGTGCATTGGTAAGCACGTGAAGGTTGGCTATTTGTTTTTTTTGCAACAGGTGTTGTTTGTTTTGTTTGAAGTTGAATAGAGCAATGATGGTAAAGTCATAGTTTTGGATTGATGTTTGTGAGGGGTAGGCGCTGAAGTGGATTTTTGAAGTTTTTTTTGACCTAGTATTGCTTAACAAAGAGAGGTTGGTGTTGGTATGATGGTGCTATCAGGATTTGTAAATAACTTAATAGGGTCTTATCTGCAGGCAAGTGCAATAGGGTTGGCTTGCCCCCGTTGGTTGACCCCCATGGCATCGGTCTTCAAGACCGATCTAGCCCTTCCCCCCCCCCACACACACAACATACCATTGGGCAGGGCTGCAGCAAGTCCTAGGGGTGCTGAATTACCCCCTTTTCTGCCTCTTGCTCGATCAGCGGCGCCTGGTGCTCACGCGACATAAATCGCGATCGAGCGTAAGCCTACTGAGTTTTCATTTTCCAATTCTGATTTCTGTGGGTCTAAATTTACGAGATTGTGAATTTCGGTGGTTTTAGACCCATATAATTCTATTGATGCTTTTGGTTTGGTGTGACGTGCTGATTTTCTGGTTCACACAGGTTAGAGGTCCAACACACACGAATGTTTGTCACCGTAACATTGCTCGTGTTGTATAGTAGATATTTGTGTTGTTTTGTATTTTCAATTGAGTGTCATGTATGTTTTTTGGCATGCTTTCTTTGCTATTTGCTTAAGCATGCTTTTTTTGCAAACATTGTCCGCTTTAAGGCCTATACCGGGCCGAAGCATTGTTCATGGGCTCTGCGTGTCGTATGTGCACTGGCATGCGGCACAAGGGGCCTATTGCTTCATGGGGTTAGCAGAGAGCATTGGATGGCTGTGGGGCATGTGGTGTGTAGGACACGGCCTCGCTGCATGCATGCCCAAGGGTCTTCAATGTCCGTTGACGGGCCGGAGATGCTTAAGGAGGATGGAGGGGAGGCCTGCGGGCCACGTGTACAGTAAAATGTCCAATATTGTCCCAGAAAAAAGTCTCTTAATGTCCCAAACGGTCCGGATAATGTCCCAAGACTGACGATTTTGAAGTCTTGGGACAAGTCTTGTAATGTCCCAAATCGATTTTGCACTGTCGTTTTGCACGCATTCTGTTGAGAGGGAGTACCCTAGCGGCGAATGCGCTGGGGTACGACCTGGCAGACCTGAGTTCGATTCCGGTCATTCACGGGAAGATGTGGAGTTATGCACTCGCCGATGCCGATTTTCAGCAGCGATCGGCTTGGCCTCAGCAGTGATGGGCTAGCGATCCCAGCGATCGCTAAGCACAGTTCTGCGCACCGTGGGTTCAACGGAAAAATTAAATTCTCAGACTGACTGCACCGCATCTGACTCCAATTTGCAAAATTTGTGTTTTGGACGTTTGTACTTATATTACATTGGGAATGGTATTTGTTGCTTTTGTTTTTTAAGAAATTTCACAATGATGCGCTCGGGTGCCTCAATGGTTTCAAAGCCGAAGCCTGAGTTCAAGGGCCCGCCCGATTACTGGTTGATGCCCAAATGACTTTTCCATATCAATAAGTTTAAAAATGGGAGGGGGCGCAAAGCGCCTGAAGAAAAATTTTGAAGTTTCAGGGGGGAGGGGGGGGGCGAAGCGCCCGAAGAAAAAAATTCCACAAAGTCTTGTAATGTCCCTGGAAAAAGTCTCGTAATGTCCCGAATGGTCCCAAACAGTGCCCATATAGGAAGTCTCATAATGTCCCAAATGGCCGGCACCGAAGTCTCGTAATGTCCCGAATAGATTGATTTTGTCGGGGACGTTATTGGACATTTTACTGTAGGTGTGGGCAGGTGTGGGTGTGAGGGCCGCGTGCGCAACACGACTGCGGGCCAAAACGACGGTTTCGCACCTCGGCCAACAATGGCCACCTGTTTTTCTTTGAGAGCAGGCGCCACCTCAGTTCCCGTGTTGGTATGAGGGGGAGTTTAAAAGCAGGTTGTCGTTTAGGACCATTAGATCCAATACTTACCCTATCGACCTTTGATTTTGGTATGGTTGCCACTCAAGTGAAGGATTGGAGCTCAAAAAAACACTCAAGTGAAGAGGGATGGAGAAGACACTCAAGTGAAAGGGCGGCTCATGTATGACTGAGGAAGGGGAGCGATTGGATTAGGAAAGAAGGGATCCATGTCAAAAGTCTTAGAATTTTTCTTCAAGCGCCTTCGGCGCCCCAAATGTAATCCTACCATCATTAAAATTCGGTGTTTTCTGAGTTCAGACGATATTGTCTGTTGATCTATAATTAATTGAGATGAAAATTTATCAGCCGGATGTGTTATCATAATTGGCGGAACATGGGATTTGCATTGCAAAATCCTAGGTTCGATTCCCGGATGCCATCCATGCAATTTCCTAAAAGCGATAAATCCATTTCAGCATGGGATGTTCCTAATCTATGACATTGATATAAAATGAGCTTTTGCATGATTTACAAATGTTTTTATATCAATTTATAAGGTTCAAAAAGGCTTTTGTACCATTCTTCTTGCAACCTTTTAGGTTGGTGTTTTGTTGACACATTGAATTGTCACTACTCAAGTGAGAGATCATTCCTGGAATTCACTGCATTGTTTGCTATTGAAAAGAGCCAAGGGAAATTTTAACACTGGTAGCATCACTATTCCATGGCTGGACTTACCTTGGATGATCTGGATCCTACTTATACTCCTGGGGCAGGACCTTCTGGCCACACTCTGTTGTATCCTCCTGGTGGTGTGACTGGCATTGCGCCGCTTGATTTGAACACGTCTATGGGCACGTTGCAAAGACAGTTGTTTCAGCAAAATCAAGTTCAACATGACATGAAGCAGGCATTCGACGCACACCTGCTTTCTCTGCAAGCTGAGCAGCAACGAGTTCAACAAGACAACGTCCACTTACTGCATTGCTTGAATACGTTACCCACTCCGATGTCTTCTGGATCTCCTTCGCGACTCGACTGTCCGACGTTTGGTTCTGAAGACGAGGCAGTGGGCAGCAAGCTTGGTTTACACGAGTTTCACGCGTGGCGCGTACAGGTCGTCGCGTGGCATGCAGAGAGTACGCTTGTAGTGTCGACACGCAATGTTCAGGTTTTTACGAAGCTACGAGGGCGTGCGGCGCGCATTGTCGCTGCGAAGATGCCACTGGACGCGCTTCGTACTGATCAAGGCTTTCAAGGACTACTTGGGATACTAGAGTGGGCGTACGGTGGAGATACTGCAGACAATATACTTCAGGCGGTTGTTGGACTGCTGGAGTGTAAGCGAGGTGACAGTGACATGCTTACCTGGATTAATCGGCTGGATATGCTGGTCTATCGTCTTGCGAATTTTGGCATTGTCTTGGATGAGCGATTTTCGTGGACGCTGGCGTTGCTGAACTCCAACCTGAATGCGGATCGGCGGGCGATGGTAGTCGCGAGCACAGGTCGGTCGTTGGTTTTCTCGTAGGTGCTGGTTGCTAGTAGTAGGTAGGTAGGTGCACTGGGTCGTGGAGAGGCGCCCCATGGTTCCCCCTGGCGTCGCCCCTGTGACGAACAGGAAGAGGCTCCGCGCGTGAAGAGGGGAGGCGGCTTACATCCCGCTAGACCTGACTGTTGGCCCCCAACAAAGCGGCCCCGGGCAACACCGGGAGGGCTGATCGCCGCCAGCATGACGTGCTTGTCTCGCCGGGAGGGTGTGCCCCCGTGCTTGGGCACGTCCCCTCCTTTGGGCGGAACCCTAGAGGTTCACCGGACTTCCTGGCGTATCCCGTTCCCAAGGCATGCATGCACGTTCTTGGTACTAGGGTTCCGAGGCGCTTGGGTGCCGCACGCTCCGCCTCGAGTCCCAAAGCAGCGCAAGCCTTAGGATGCAGCCTTACCCCCGGTCTCCGGATCTCGTTTGGCCGGGTCACCTGCATGGCACGGGCTGCCTCAGTGCCCGGGCTGTGGGCACTGGGTTTCCTACTGTTGTGCGGTGTTTGTGTTTGGGTCCGGTTGGCGGTTGGGTGTGGGTTTTTTTACCCCCGCCAGTCCTGGCTGGGGTCTTGGGTGGGTGTGTTTGGGCACGGTTTGTGGTGTTGTCCCTCTAGTGTCGGCTGTTTGTGGTGTTCGTGGTTGGGGCTCGGTTTCGGCCTGCTGATGGGACGTGTGTGGTTGCGTGGGCGCCCCGCTTGCCCCCCGCCGTTTCCGGTTCCGGCGTGCGGTGTGGGCGTGTGTGCTGGGCCCGGGTCTCGGCTGTGCCTAGCCCTTCTTGGCTGGGTTGTTGGGGTGTGTTTTTTGCGCTTTTTTTTTCTGGGTGTTCCCGTCCCGGGCCTTGTGGTCCCTGTCCCCCCATCCCCTTTCTTTCGGGCTGGGCTGCTGGCTCTCTTTTTTTTTTTTTGCTTGTTTCGCTGTTCCTTTTCCCGGTGGGCCGCTGTTCCTGGCTTGGTGGTGCCGGTTTTGGCTGGGTGGTCCCCCTGTGCCTCTTTGGGGGTCCTGTCCTCGGTGCCTTCTGGGGGGGGGGGGTTTGGCCGCCTCTGGCGGTGTTGGCGGGCGGTTTGGCGGCTGTGGGCTGTTTTCGCGCCTTTTCCCCCTCCCCCCTCGGTTTTTTTTTTTGGGGGGGGGGGCTTGCCTGTTCCTCCCTCTGCCTTCCCTGGGCTGGTGCGCGCACTGGCCTGCATTCAGTGTTGTCTTCCGGGCTGCTGTTGTCAGTTGCGTTCTGTTTGGCAGCGTTCCGGCCCCATGGGTCGGGTGGGCTATGTACACGGTGGGCTCGGCTCCCCTTCTTGCCGGGTTAGGTCTTGGCTCTGCCGGCTGGGCGGCTGCGCCAGGCGGCTGCTTGTGGTTCTGGTTTAGGGGGCTGGGGTTGTTCGTGTCCTTTCCCCTCTGCGGTGCCGGCTTTAATCTTCTGGGTGGTCCGCCACCGTTGTTGCCAGGCGCGCTGTGGCCCCGTGTGTGGCCTGCGGTGCTGGTGTGTGGCGTGCTGGTGCGGCGCCTTCCAGGGTGTGCGGTGGCTGGCTTCGGTTAGTCCTTCAGGTTAGGGTCAGTGGTGTCGTGTTGTGCCGCTCTGTGCCGCGTCGCGGCGCGTCATGCTGTGGCGCGTTGCACCGTGGCGCGCTGTGGTGCGGTGTGCCGTGGCCTCGCGTGGTGCCGCGGTGGGTCAGTGGAGGTCAGGCTGGCCTGTGTCGTGGTGCAGAGTGCAGGCCGGAGTGTGGCTGGCTGGTGGCTGGGGGGTGCGGTTAGGCGTGGGTGTCTCGCTGGGTCCGTGCTGTGGGGGCTTGGGCGTGCTGCTCGGGCTGGTGGGTCGGGTAGGTCGATCGCGTGACGGTCCGTCAGGTTGCCCTCCCTGGGGGCCTGTGCCTTGGCCCCGTGTCCTCTGGGGGCTTCGGTCCCTAGTCCTGGTCGCTGTGGCCGTGCCTTCGTCCTCTTCCGGTGCCTGTGAGGTGGCCCTTGTGGCGGCCGGGGTCGTCGCCCGGCGGTGAGGGCGTGGTGGTGCGCCGTGCGGCGGCGTTCCCTGCGGCTTCCTCTGTTGGTGTGGCCCGTTCTCCCCGTGTAGGTGTGCCCTCCATTCTCCGTGTGGTTTCCGGTGGCTGGTGGGTGTGCGCTGGTGTGATCCGCACGGCGTCCGATGCTTGCTTCGCCGGTGTGTGTTGGGGGGTGCGCCCCCGGGTGTCGTGGGGTGTTTGGTGGGGCTGAGGCAGCGCTGGTCCCTCCGTCGTTGTTTGCACTTCCTGGGTGTGGCCACGGGACGCTGCGGTGACACGCACAGGTGAGCAGGCAGGCAAAGCACTACGCTCACAAGGGCATCAATACGCTCGTGTCATGTGACAAAGCGTTTCAGGATCCTTGCCACTCTGCAACAAGGGAACGAAAGTATATACAGCAACACATCAGGATATGTACACATGGGGTTAAGACTGGACTGGGGTAAGGGCATTACAGGACAATAGACACTCAGTCCTAACTCGTATCCCAATCCCAGGTCCGACCCTCTCAGTGGCTGGTGGGGGCGGGGGCTCAAACACAACCCATGCCCTGCTCAGTCCGGACCCTGAAACCCTGCCAATAGGGGGGGTGTCCCGCCCAACCACAGGCGAGTTCCTGGGATCCAAGTAGCTCCAAGGTCAACCCACAGTGGCTCCCTATGCTCCCTTAACGGCAGGTCCCAACTCCTCTCTGATCGAGAGATATGGCCCCGCCATTATCCCCTAGGAGTTGGTAGCTGAAAATGGGCTGTTTCAGCCGAAAATGACATTAGCTCAAAAATCTCCAAAATTGACCTCTCGTCCGGACCCGCCAGAGGTAGGGACGAGGCAACTGACCCTATGCCCTTCGGGCACGAACTCCCTGGAGCCCTCACCCAACCTGGTTCCCTCTGAGGTCCCGGCATCAGGGCAACACAGATTCGTCAAGTGGGGTCATGATGCCAAAATCACCAAAATTGGCGTCATTCCCACGCGTGGCTCGCCCGGCCAGGGCAAGGCCAACAGCTCACAGGTTAGGAGGCAGGACCTAGAACTTATATCTGAGTGTACAACTTGAAATTAGGTCCGGGCTCCCTGTGGGCATAGAGAAATGGGGCCGCCAATTGACCACACGGAAGGGGGAAATTGGGGTCCCAAAATGGGGTCATTTTGCCTGCTCGAAATGAGCCAAAATTTGGGATGCTCCCAATAGTATATCTCCACGCCGGCTTGGAGATCGGATCCGCCATTCCATACGCGATCCACCGGGTGTCCAACAGAGACTCCCATGCCCTTGGCTCTCAAAGATCTCCATACCACTTGGCGTGGTGACCATCCCAATTGGGTCCACAAATGCCAAAATGGCAAAATTGCCCACACTCACTTTGGGCTAGCACCCTAACGAAGGTTGCTCCGCTTCGCCCACGTGGTGTGTGAACCGTGGGGACCAATATGCATAACACCCATGTCATATCTGTTCCATTGGTCCATGCGTCCGGCTTGCACGGGTGGGCTGAACATAGTGCACGGCGGGCAGAAAATGTGGAAAATTGCTCAAAATGGCCAAAAATGCGCACACTCATGGTTGGGGCAAATGAGGCACTTGCCCGACTGCTGGCGGTGCATCGGTTGCCGATGCGGGGCTTTACGGCACGGAACACGCTCCCGCTGGTCTCGCACCGGGCGTCAACGGGCGTCTTTCCTCCCGTACATGGGGTTAGTGGACCGGAGACCGGTTGTATGCCCTACCCTAGCCATGGGATTCTGGGTACCGCTTCACCCCCCTCCTTAGAGCAAACCCTGGGGGGGGGCTCGATAACACCCACGCATGGCAGCGGGTACCCAGGACCATCCCCTGAAGGGGGGGGGTGTCACACCCTAACTTCAGGCTGATTTGCAGGTTAGGCTGCCCAAATCCCACGGTAAGACAGGTACGGTGCTGTAATTGTTAGTAACTGCAAGTATAGTATCAAGTATCAGGTCCCGGGTCCTGGCGGCGATTGTTCGGCATCCAAAGGACCCGTTAACCCATACCAGGCGCACCGGGTGCCGGCTGCTACGGTCACTACCACAGTGGCAGTGGCATACACGGCCAACATAGGCGTCACACGACGACCGAGGTGGTCCCAGAAGTCGAGAGCGACCACAAAGATCCATCAGGCTACCCCAAGCTTCCCAAGGCCCGCCGACTGGGGGAGAGTCCCCACGGGTCCTTCCTCGGGCGCACCATGTCCATATCAATACGACGCGAGTCCAGAGTGGTACAGCCGAACGAGCTCCTCCTTAAGGGATCGGGCATCAAGGCCGTCTTTTCCCTCGCCCTATTACCACGAAGGCCATACATGAGGGAGTCCTCATGCAGTGTGGGCGGAGGCGTCGACTCCTCAAACCACCAGTTTCCCAGGCAGACTGACCGAGGTCAGGAGCACCGGAGGCCGCCATCCGACTGCAAGTGCGTCTGCGAGTCGGTAGGC
This sequence comes from Eutreptiella sp. 'Long Island Sound 2002', assembly GCA_964036045.1. Classification (NCBI taxonomy): domain Eukaryota; phylum Euglenozoa; class Euglenophyceae; order Eutreptiales; family Eutreptiaceae; genus Eutreptiella; species Eutreptiella sp. 'Long Island Sound 2002'. The sequence continues at coordinate 63,097,426 of OZ038388.1, read as the reverse complement.
TCACACTGGGACTGACAGTGGCGGACCGCTGGGAGTGTAGTCAGGCAACTGGGCTTCCCGCCTGGCGCCATCAGGATCTCCACACACAGCAAATAGGGCACACGGTATCACGGGCACTCAAACCGAAGAATATGTACTCAGGTACTGGTCCAGGCTGGACCTTAAGTAAAAACATGTAAACGGCGACTCAGGGCGCCTTCGTAGTCGATTTGCATCCCGTCGGGGGCGAAAAACAGTCCAGACTTCAGTGATGGGCTGACATACAGATGCACATATCCTGGGGGAGAGAAAGACAAGCAACAAGCGGGGTAATAGGCGTGTAAACACACTCTGGACAGAGCGCCAAACCACGCCCTGGTTAGGATAAGGCATGTGCAGGAGAGTGGACAGGAAAGCGCCTGAGTTCAGGCCATATATAGTCAGCTGACACACGTAGACTGGTCTGCATCCCGCAAGTGCCATGGGACCAGACCACACACCAAAAAATCGCAATGCCGATGACAGCGGCATCCGTTGCGCAACGTCGTATGGGCTTCAAGGCCCCAAGAGCTCAAAAAACAGGTCAGTCGCCCTACCTGGTTTCCCAAGGATTCAGCAGGGGGGGGAGTGACGAATAGAAGAAGAGAGGGGCCATCCTCCTCTGGATACAGCAGGGGGGGGTATATGGCCACTCCGATGGCAGGTCACCGGAAGATGAGAGAGAGCAAGCAAGTGAGGGACGATCCGTCGGCCTCACAAGCGCGTCAAAACGCATCAGGGGAGAGCTCAGGGCGCTGATCAGGCACCCCTGGCCGAAATCGCCCGGGTGAGTGCTGCCAAGTCCGAGACATGGATCTTGGTCTTGTGCTTGCGGATGTACTCCATGAAGGGAGTATTGACCCGCGGCACGAACGAGGAGACGGGTTCCCAGGTGTCGTGGGACGGCCCATAGCCTCGCCAACGAACCTTGAACTCCAGGGGTCCTGGTGCCGAGGCTTTCGGACGCTGAGCAAGGATCTTCTCGACTGTATAGTCGTCCTGCTCAGCATAGTCGTCGTCCGAATCAGCCTCATGTGCGGCATAGTTCAGGGACACATGTTGGCCACGGAGGTCGGGTTCCCGCACACGGAGTTGACTCTCGTGGCGCTCCCGGAACTGTCCGTGACCCACCTTGATGCGGTAGGTGTCCTCACCAATCCTGCGGACCACCTCGCCGGGTGTGAACCAGGTTTTGGTGCGGTGGGTGCCCATAGGGCGGGGTCTGATCACCCACACCGGATCTCCCACCCTGAACTTCTGCGCTGTCGACCTCGGGGCGGACTTCTGACGCTCAGTATGCTCCTTCTCGAGCTGCTGGCGGATGTCCCGCGCCGTTTGCTCTTGCCGCGCGAAGAATTCTTTGGCGTCCATCGCCATACCATCACCAGACAAGGGAAGTCCCCGACCAAGGGGGTCCCTGTCGAACAGAATCTGGTGAGGGGACAAACCGCCCGGAGTGGGGGTGTCATGATGGGCCTTCAGAGCAGGCCACATCTCCTCAAACCAGTTCCGACGTGGATTGGTGATGTGAATCTTGCGCAGCTTCTCAAACAGCTGCCGTCCAGCCACTTCAGCCCGGCCGTTGGACCGGCTGAGATAGGCGACGCTCTTGGCATGACGTATTCCCATGAGGGAACACATAGCCTTGAACCAGCCACCAGTAAACTGGGGCCCTCGGTCACTGCAAATGGTGCGGGGGATGTCAAAGACGGTCAGCCAATGACGAATCATCATGACTGCCACTTCCTTGGCAAGCAACCCCTTTTTGCGTGCCGGAACGACTACCACGTAGCCACTGTGGCGATCCACACAAAGAACCACACAGTCAAAGGTCTCTTTGCCAATGTGCACTTCGGGCATGGAGAAGACGTCCATGGCCACGCTCTCCATGGGCTGGTCAGGAACCGGGGTCCATTGGGCTTCCCCCTTGACGTTCCGGTTATCGGGATTGCAGGCCTGACAGACCGAGCAACCCTTCCTGACCTTCTTGATGGCGGTGTAGAGAACGATATGGTCGATCTCAAACCGATGCTGCATGTCGAGGGCTTGCTTCTTGACCCCTGGGTGCAGCATGTGGTGGTGCCAAGCTTCACAAAGCTCGAGCACCCGGGACTCCGGTACTAGCAGCTTACCATTCCGGTAGAGCTTGCCATTTTCCTCGGTCAGCCCCTTTGGCCACTTCTGCCCGTCATCAGGGTCGGTCACAGCCCTATACTCGGCCGCAAAGGACTCAGACTTGGCGTAATTGTCGGTCCAGTCGTCCTGGAGGCAAGACTCCGGGAAGAGGTGCTTGTCGGACTCAGCTCCCTCAGGGGCGAGGACTCTGACCGCTCTGCCCATCCTCTTTCCGAGCAGGGCATCCGCAGCCATGACGACGAAGCATTCTACACCCTCCTCCTCCATCAGGCGCTCCATTTCGATGATCTTCTTGGCTTCAGCGGTCTCAGCCTCATCGCCATGGGCAGAGATATCCGTCATGCCCTTGCTGGCGGGATGGGCCCACCTGCTGAGACAGTCCGCCACGGTGTTATCCTTTCCAGGAATGTACACAACCGTGAGGTCGAACTTGGCCAAGGTCTCATGCCATCTTGCCCGTCGGGAGGCGGGACCTGAGGGGGTGTCCACGTGCTCCTTGTGCCACGACTGCAGACTCTGATGGTCGGTGCAGACGGTGACGGGATGGAGGGCTATGTACCCAGCCCATTTCCTGAGAGCCATGACGATGGCATACGCCTCCTTTTCACGGGGCGTCCACGTCCGTCTCTGGCCTTCCGCCAGGACTCGGCTCCAGAAGGCCACGGGCACGTGCCTCCCGTCGTCAAGCACTTGCTCCAAGACAGCGCCAACGGCGTAGTCGGAAGCATCGGTGCGCAGGACGAACCCTTGGTCGGGATCCACGAGGTGCAGACCCACTGCGGATAGCAGCGCCTGCTTCATCCCCTTAAAGGCACGGTCGGACTCAGCTGTCCAGACCAGAGCCTTCTTGGACCCCTTCTTGGTCTCCTCTCGGTTGCCCTTGAGCATGGTCGTCATGGTGGCTGCATACTCGGCATACATCTTGATATACCCCGAGTAGTAGTTGCAGAACCCCAGATACGCCCTTAGCTCAGAGACCGTTTTGGGCTTTTCCCAGTGCTCGATCGCAGCCACCTTGCCAGGTATGGGCTTTCGCTGCCCGTTCCCGACTACGTGGCCAGCAAAGACCACCTCGCTTACCGCAATGGTGGCCTTGTCACTGCTGCCCGTGAGTTTGTGCCGAACCAGAAGGTCCAGCACTCGAGTGACGTCCCTCTCATGTGCCTACAGGAGCTCCTCGTAGCTCATACTGGGGTCCCCGGACGCGATGATCACGTCGTCCACGAAGGGGTCCGCACAGTCACGCACCGGCTCAAGCAGGTTCTCCAGCATCCGCTGAAAAGCCGCATTGCCGTTGGTAACGCCCATGGGCATCACCTTCCACTGGAGAGGTCCAAGTGGGGTGCTCATGGCTGTGCAGGCACGGGACTCCTCGGCGAGAGGCATCTGATGATAACCATGTTTCAGGTCAATCACCGTGAAGATCCTCCGCCGGTGTTGTTTTTGCAGCATGTCTTCAATGAGGGGCAGCGTATAGCTGTCGTGCTGCGTTTGGGCGTTCAGGCCGCGGTAGTCGACCACGAGCCGCCACTCACCGGCGACCTTCTTGGGGACGACGAAGCACGGAGAGGCCCATTCGGAGTGGCACGGCTCCAGCCAGCCTCTCTGGATGAAGTCACGGAGGATCTTCTCCATGGCCTCTTTCCTCTCGCCCCTCAGGGCAAACTCCCGGTGTCGATACACACGGGGGTCCTGCTTCAGTCGTATTTTGGCCTCGCCGTACGGTCCACGCACCGGTGGGGGAAACACAGGCTTACCGCTGAAGAAGGTATCACCATACTTCTGCTTCAGCCTGGCCCTCAATGCCTGAATCTTGGGGCAATCATCGGACTCCGCCTTGGCTTTACCGGGCACCTGGACCACGGAGCTTACTTGAGGGGTAGCTACTCCGCTCGCTTTCGGCTCAGGTGGTCTTCCCAGGTAGCCCAAAGGGCCATCTCTGGTCTTGCCTCGGAAAAGATCGCCGTAGGTGGGTGGGTTACCCCCGATTGGCTCGTCCTGGCTGGATAGGTGGTCCAGCACCCTCTGCACGAAGGTGTTCCCATCATAGGAACCAGAGACGATCGAGTCCACTTCCCACCAGGATCTGTCGTGGCCCTTGCCCTCACGCTGGCTACCCCAGTCGTGAAAGGGCTGATCCATATACCCCTGAACCAGATCCAGCTCCTCTTCTGTGAGGGGGTCTTCCGATTCTCCGATGTCAACAGGGGGAACCGCAAAGCATTGTCGCCATGGCTCTGCTATGATGCGGTTGACACAGACGAAATCCGTGGTGTCGGCCTGATCAAGGCCCCCGTCCACATAGTGGAATTCCGTTGGCCATCTCTGGGGTGGCATGGGCTGTCCCTTAGCGTCCTGATAGACACTCTCTCCAGCCGGTAGGACGACCTTGTTTAAGGTCATGTTGGTCAATGAGGCTACCCAATGTCGGGTACTTTCCTCCTCGGTGCATCCCATAGGAACAACCAGCACTGCCTTGGAGCGGTCCTTGCGAATCTTCGCTATCGCTCTTGGAATGTCCCAACGGGGGCAATGGATCCACATCAATCCCTGATGCGGACCCCAGTGCTTCTTCCACGCGGAGTCCCGTGCGCTCCAGTACTTCTCACAAACCCTCAGATGGGCGGAGGTTCCTGAAGAGAACGCATCCAGGGCCAGATCCGAAGCTCCCAGGTCTGCAACAACTCGGCTCGCCACTTCCGGCATTACGCCGTACTCCTGGTTTGCAGGACCAGTTGGCTCAGTGTCCAGCGCGGCCACTTCGAGCTGATTGCGTTCCGAGTGGATCCATTGGCATTCCACATGATGCTCAGGTGACGATAGCCACGAGAGCTGGTCGTCCTGGTACAGGGTCATCGAGGCCTGGGCCGGGAGAACGCCGGAGTCCGTCTCCATCATGAAGTCGTACCCAACGACCATGTCCCAGTCCATCTCAGCCTCGTAGAAGCGACCGTGCAGGAGGATTTCCTTGCCGAGGTCTGGGCGGCTCAGCTCACTATGGTTCACGAACTGCAGCCCAATGGCCGCTTCCTTCGTGCCTCCCACCATGTACTGGCCGTTCGCCACCTTCAGCCTGACAGGTTTCCGACTGTCGGTCAGACACTCTGGCGGAAGTAGGCCAGCCTTGACCAAGCTGACCTGTGCTCCCGTGTCGACCAATATGTCGAAGACCTTTTCCACTTCCCCGCACAAGGCACGGACCTTAAGATGCAACTGCCGCTCGCGCCCAACACGGCGCACGGCGTGCAAGCTCAGGATCTCCGGCCGTTCCAGAAGCTCAACAAGCGACTGGTGCAGGTCGTGGACAATGGGCTCAGGCTGCCCATCTGCAGCATCCAGCTGCGGTCCGGGTGATCCTCCTATACTCTCGGATAGATCTTGTAGTACATCAAACACATTCTTGTTCGCGAAGGACGGACGGGTGCAAGGGTTCGTGCCTTCACTTGCCCTCACCCCGCCTCCGCAACTGGGTGCCGGACCGGGCCTTCCGCCCGCGGCAGTCCCCTTGTGCTTATCGACTCCCGACTGGGATGGTTCGGCGCTTCCCACGTCACAATCCTGCGACCGCCCTAGCTGGGGCCCTTGGCTGCAGGGGCTCCGCTAGGGGGCGTCGGTTGTGGAAGAAGGGGTGTTCTCCTCCGCATCAACCTCGTTGACGCCCTTCTTCCTTCCCTTACGAGTAGGCTTCTTGTCCTTGTCCTTGTTCTGGTCGTTCTGGTTGTTCTCCTTGTTCTTGTTGTCCGACCTGGGGACCCAGTTCCTCTTGATCTCCTGAATCTCCTTGGCCAACTCGGTTCCCCTGCGACACCAGCTTGGAGAGCTCGTCCCTGTCCACCTCCACCTTGGCTTCCCGGATACCCGCGGGCGCACGCTTCTTCGACCCGTGCGCCTTCTTGTAAGCCTCCATGTCGGCCTGGTGGACGGGGCATGTTCGGTGGTCATGGTTGAAGCCTCGCTTCCTCCCATAACACACGAAACAGCCCTGAGGGTGAGCTCGTATGAACTCCCCAAAGGACAGCGGAGGGTCGCCAATGCGGTGAGGGTCCCTCTTCTCCTTCTTCCTCCAACCCTGCTGCAGGGGCTTCCAGTTTCCCGGTTTGCTGCCCGCGCTCAGGTTGTTGGCCACGAAGGCGCAAACGGCCACCTCGGCGGGCTCATCGTCGTCGTCATCGTCGACGAGAGTCTCATCGCCGTCGGCTCCCGCTGGGTCCATGGCAGCCTCCCCGCCAGGTCCCTCGCCAACGTAGTTGACGTCGCGGTCGCCGGGCCTCAACCCGCGGGTGTGGTGGAGGTTCCGGTACTCTTTGAGCACCTCCTCTCCAACCCACTCCAGGATCTCGTCGCAGCTCATCCGCGCCGGGATGGCCTGCAGACGGATGGTCTGGCCGCTCAACTCACACTCGTCAAGGCGCCACATCGCGGTCTTCTCGCGATCGCCCGAGACGGTGATGAGGAGAGCGTTCCGCAGGGAGTGCCGTTTGACATCCCGGGCCACGTTCTTCCTCGTCCAAGCCACCACGTTCGTATGATACTCTTTGGGGAGCATCATCTTGACCGTGTGGTTGGACTTGGCCCTCTTGGCTTCCTCCTTGGTGACCCTCTTGATCCATGCTTCCGGCAGCATGGAGAGCAGGCAAGCCTGCTCGTCACCCTCGTTCCAGTCCTCCACGTTGCGGCGGAAGAGGGTGTAATGCCCTCGGAAGTCTCGCCAGTCACGTAGGCGAATCTCCCGTCCATCATGCTGAAGCTTGATGGACTTCCACCGCTTGGCAGCCACCTGCGGAGCGTCCACCCGCTCCTGCTCGTTGAGCCACTTCTTGGCTTCCTTGAGGGTCTTGCTTTTCCCCTCCTTGGTCGCCACGAAGTATAGCTCTCCGAGCACTTCCGGCAGGCGGTACCTGAACCGTCTGAAGACATACTTCTCCGCATCAGCGGGATGCATGTCCTCAGTAACGGTTACCCCCCAATCGTCCAGCTTCTCCAAGAAGCGGTCGAGGTTGAGGGGGTTGCCGTCGTACATGGGGGGCTTGATGTCCTTCAAGTCTTCCCACACGGCGGCATGCGCGGCCTTAGAGACCATGAACGCCGGCCGCGAGGTCGACCGAGGTTCCCATCGGCCTCTCCCACGGACTCCCACGGCCGCCACGTCCATCTCCTCCATGGAATCCCTGTGGCTACGCCGCGGTTCCTCCATGTACGCTGAACCCAGATGTTCACGCCGTACTCCTTCCATGTATGCCTCCTCATCACGGCGCAGGCGGCTGCGTTCAGCGGCCTCCCGTCGTACACCACGCGGCGGGCTGATGTCGAACTCCTCCAGGTCCAGATCCAGGTTGTCACCTTCGCCGACATCCCACTCCACGTCTCCTCTGGGGACCTCATCCCTGAGTCCACCATAACGTCCACCAGCCATTGGGATTGGCTCCGGGGCTGGTGCGGGGCGCCGGGGGCGTACTTGTGTCCGCGGTGGAGCACGGCGGTTGCGTTACTCCGCGCTGAGCCACTCATCACGCCAATCCTCACTGCCACTGCCGGGCGGCGAGCACTCGTTGCGGCGGCCCGCGCTGTGGTGAGAGGGGGCGGTGAGAGAGGGGGCACTGGCGCTGGGGCGACTCCTGGGGGCTCCGCCGGGGGCGTGGGGTCTGCCTGGACCTGGTCCGGGTCCCCAGCCGTCGTCCGACGAGCCAGACTCCAGGGGTGGGTGGTCGCTGCGGACGCTCCCACGGGCTTCCAGCGCGTGCAGCCTCTGCTGCAGGCCGCTGATGACCTTGTTCAGCGACTTGGTCTCGCCCCTGGCGATGTCCAGCTCTCTCTGCGCGCGCCCTGCGACCCTGGCGATGCGAGTCATCTCGCCCTTGCCCGTGTCTACCTCGCGCTCGAGGAACTGGACCCTCCTGCGGAGGTAGACAATCCACCGCCAGGTGGTATCCGGGTCGCGGTTCCCTGGTGGGTCGTCGGGGTCCCCAGGGGGTCCTCCAGGAGGGCCTCCGCCGGGTCCGCCCGGTCCAGGGGGTCCTCCCCCGCCCGGTGGTCCGCCTCCAGGGGGTCCACTTGGTGTGCGTCCTCCAGGGGGTCCTGATGGTCCTCCGCCAGGGGGTCCCGGTGGGTCTCCGCCGGGTCGCCTCGGTGGGTCCGAGGATGGGCGCTTCTTCGTGATGCCGAAGTCCATGTCGTCATCCTCGTCCATGTCGCCCCACCTGGGTGTCTCGGTCTCGGAAGACTCCGAGCTCCGGTAGGGAGGAGGGGGATCCTCATCCTCACCTTCCGGTTCCATGGGGACGTCTCCGCCTCCTCCGCCCGTCCAAGCCACCACTTGGCGATGTCGGCGGCCTCGTTCATCCCAATCGCTGGCGGTGAAGAAGGGGTCACTGTCGTGGGGGTGTCCGCCCGCTGGCCTCCGTGGCCTCTCGGGGGTCTTCCCCTTACCCTTCCTCCGTCGGTGGGCGGTGGGGCCACTGCTCCCACTGCTGCCCGTGTCCGCCTCATCCAGCGTCATCTTGGAGGAGGCGTCCCCTTCGGAAAGCTTTCGAAGGGTCTCCACTCGTGATCCTCCCGGGGGAGTCTCGCGGCGGAGTTTGGCCTCTGCCTCCTCCATTGCGGCGGCGGTGGCTGCGGCAGCCCGCACTTCGGCTTCCTCCCGAGCACGAGCCGCTTCGGCATCCCGGGCCTGCTGCAGCCGCGCCTTCTCCGCTTCCAACGCCGCCAGCCCCGCCTCCGTCTTGGCCCTCTCCTCAGCGACCTTCCGTCGCGCGGCCTCGATGGCGTCCTTCTTGGCGGCGTCCGCCTGGGCCTTAGCCGTCGCATCGGCATGGGCCCTTTCCTCCGCCTCCTTCTTTGCCCTCTCTTGGGGAAGCGCCTCTTCCAGCGCCCTCACCTCGGCCTCCTTGCAGGCAATGCCTCCTGCGTCAGGCGGGCTTCCTCGTCGGCTGCCCTGATCCGGGCAGCCACTGCCTCATGGGCGGCCGCAGCCGTGAGACCGGTCGCGATGGCTGCAACGGTCGAGGCGTGGTAGCCCATGCCTCTGCCCCACTCGGTGGCCTCCTCATGGGCGATGCCGACGGCGCCCTCCACGGCAGCGTTCTGCTGCGTGGCCCGTTGCCGGGCAACCCGAAGGTTGCAGGGCACCCCACAGGTGCGCTCACAGGCGCGCGCCACATCCCTTTGGTGAAGAGCGACGCTGCCGCTGGAGCTGGCCTGGTCGGCCGGCATCCTCCGGCGGTTGGCCGACTCCACGTCGCTGCTGGGGCCTGCTGGGGCCTGCTGGGGCCTCAGGAGCAGCGGACGAGGCTTGGCCTTGGCCTGCTTGGCGACTTGGATGAAGTCGCCAAGGGTGGCGTGGCCGGGGTGATGACCACCATTGGCCCGTTGGGGACTGGGGGCTGGGGTTCCGCCCTTGACGCCTTGGGCGGCTTCGGCGGCCAGGGACTCCTGGTACTCCCGCCACTTCCGGTCCCACTTCCTGTCCCCGGCGGACCGCTTCTCCTTCCCCGGAGACGTGCTGCTGCTGCCCTGCAGCCTGCGCTCGCTCCCCGGTTTCGGGAAGTTCTTCTCGATCATGTCCTACATGGAGACGTTGATCGAGGCGCCCGACGGGTACTCGTTGGGCTTCTCGTCCTCCTCAATCCCGTCGGGGCGCAGCCCTTTGCCGGGCCTGTCCGGCCGGGTCCAGGTCCTCCAGCGCCTCTGCTGGAAGCGAAAGGCAAACCCTTCCACCCGCAGCCAGTCCTCCACGGCCTGCAGGCGGTCGGGGGCCATGTCCGTGCAGAGCTCGAAGCTCCCGGGCATGCCGCCTTCGCACTGGGGGTGGCTGTGGCGGTAGTGCTGGTCCCAAACCAACCCACGCAGTAGGTGCGCTGCATGGGGGTGGGGCCGCGGCCACGTCTTACCCGCTTCTTGCCAGTTTACCATGGCAGCGGGGGGCGTACTTGGTCTCGAGGTCCTTGGTGTGCACCCGTTTCACTCAACGAACTGGTGGTGGTTGTTGAGGCGGCCGCTGCAGCACTGGACTGGGAGTGCGGCCGGTGCTGGTCGGCCGGTGGCTGTGGAGGTGGTTGACGCGACTGGGTGTCCGGCCTTGCTGGTCGGCCGATGGGACTCGCTGTTGAGGGAGTCCTCGTCTGTCCACCTCCTTCACGGTCGCGGCGCGGTCAGGGCGATGCTCTGGACGGTGCTGCGGGCTCCGTGACGGGCTCGGCGCTGTCGCTGGGCGGCGCTGCAAGCCGCTGCGCTGCGCTGCGAGCTGCTGTGCTGCGCTGCGAGCTGCGAGCTGCGAGCTGCTGCGCCGCGCTGCTCAGGGTTGGTGGCCCCGAGTGGCACGCGAGGGCTGGGTAACCCCGCGGCGGTGAAACGCTTTTGACGCGTTCCCGTGGGGGGCCGGCCACGGGACGCTGCGGTGACACGCACAGGTGAGCAGGCAGGCAAAGCACTACGCTCACAAGGGCATCAATACGCTCGTGTCATGTGACAAAGCGTTTCAGGATCCTTGCCACTCTGCAACAAGGGAACGAAAGTATGTACAGCAACACATCAGGATATGTACCCATGGGGTTGAGACTGGACTGGGGTAAGGGCATCACAGGACAATAGACACTCAGTCCTAACTCATATCCCAATCCCAGGTCCGACCCTCTCAGTGGCTGGTGGGGGCGGGGGCTCAAACACAACCCATGCCCTGCTCAGTCCGGACCCTGAAACCCTGCCAATAGGGGGGGTGTCCCGCCCAGCCACAGGCGAGTTCCTGGGAACGTAGTAGCTGCAAGGTCAACCGACAGTGGCTTCCTATGCTCCCTCAACGGCAGGTCCCAACTCCTCTCTGAGCAAGAGATATGGCCCCGCCATTATCCCCTAGGAGTTGGTAGCTGAAAATGGGCTGTTTCAGCCCAAACTGAAATTAGCTCAAAAATCTCCAAAATTGACCTCTCGTCCGGACCCACCAGAGGTGGGAACGAGGCAACTGACCCTATGCCCTTCGAGTACGAACTCCCTGGAGCCCTCACCCAACCTGGTTCCCTCTCAGGTCCCGGCATCAGGGCAACACGGATTCGTCAAGTGGGGTCATGATGCCAAAATCACCAAAATTGGCGTCATTTCCACGCGTGGCTCGCCCGGCCAGGGCAAGGCCAACAGCTCACAGGTTAGGAGGCAGGACCTAGAACTGATATCTGAGTGTACAACTTGAAATTAGGTCCGGGCTCCCTGTGGGCATAGAGAAATGGGGCCGCCAATTGACCACACGGAAGGGGGAAATTGGGGTCCCAAAATGGGGTCATTTTGCCTGCTCGAAATGAGCCAAAATTCGGGATGCTCCCAATAGTATATCTCCACGTCGGCTTGGAGATCGAATCCGCCATTCCATACGCGATCCACCGGGTGTCCAACAGAGACTCCCATGCACTTGGCTCTCAAAGATCTCCATGCCACTTGGCGTGGTGACGATCCCAATTGGGTCCACAAATGCCAAAATGACAAAATTGCCCACACTCACTTTGGGCTAGCACCCTAACGAAGGTTGCTCCGCTTCGCCCACGTGGTGTGTGAACCATGGGGACCAATATGCATAACACCCATGTCATATCTGTTCCATTGGTCCATGCGTCCGGCGTGCACGGGTGGGCTGAACATAGTGCACGGCGGGCAGAAAATGTGGAAAATTGCTCAAAATGGCCAAAAATGCGCACCCTCATGGTTGGGGCAAATGAGGCACATGCCCGACTGCTGGCGGTGCATCGGTTGCCGATGCGGGGCTTTACGGCACGTAACACGCTCCCGCTGGTCTCGCACCGGGCGTCAACGGGCGTCTTCCCTCCCGTACATGGGGTTAGTGGACCGGAGACCGGTTGTATGCCCTACCCTAGCCATGGGGTTCTGGGTACCGCTTCAGTGGCGCCTGCCGTGGTGCCCTTTTCCTCCGTGCCTTGGTCCCCGCTCCCGCCCCTTCCTGGTTCTTGGGTGGTTTCCTGCCCCCATGTGGTGTCTCTTCCGGCGTCCTGTCCCTGTGAGTGCCTGCCCTCATTTGGGGCCCCTTCGTGCCCTCTTGCCTGATTACTCCTTGGTGTCCCTTGTCCTTCCCTTGCCCTTGTCCTCCCCCTTCCTGGTGTGGTGGTGGCGGGAGGGGCGGGGTGGGGAGGGGGCGCCGGCGGCCCAGGCCTGGGGGTGGGTGGCCTGGAGCCACTGGCGGGGGGCTTGGGGGGTGTAGGGGGGGCGGAAGCCCTGGACCGCATCGCGGAGGAGGGCCTCCCATGCCGCTCGCGGCATGATGGCCTCCGGGGCGGCCTCGTTGGGGTTGGCGGGGGTGCGGGTGCGCACGTCTTCGAAGGTATGCACCATGTGCACCCCTTAGTGCCTTCCCGCTCCCCCGGCCCACTTCACCCAGCTGCGCAGCTCCTGCAAAGCGGGGGCAGACCACCAGGCGAGGTGGGCGGGGGCCTGGGGGGGGGAGGGGTCCGTGCCCGGGGTCCTGGAGCGGCGGAGGGAGGACTTGGACCTGCGGTGGTGGCGGGGGTGGCGGTGCCTGGGGGAGCGGGAGCAGCGGTGGCGGGGGCTGGGGATGGAGGACGGGTACGGGCGGAGGGGGGAACGGGAGGGGGAGGTGGACATGGGGCGGTGGTGGCGCGCTTGGTGGCGTCCGGGGGAGCGGGAGTGGTGGTGGCGGGGGCTGGGGGTGGTGGATGGGTATGGGCGGCGGGGGGAACGGGGAGCCCGGCGGGGCGTGTGGGGGGAGGGGGAGGTGGACGTGGGGCGGCGGTGGCGTGCCTGGCGGCGTCGGGGGGAGCGGGAGCGGTGGTGGCGGGGGCTGGGGGTGGGGGTCTTGTATGGCCGGTGGGGGGAGGGGGAGGTGGACATGGGGCGGCGGTGGCGCTCGTGGTGATGCCCGGGGGAGCGGGAGCGACGGGAGCGGGGTCTTGGGGGGTCGTGGTGGCACCTGGGGGAGCCGGAGCGGCGCGAGTGGGTGGTGCGGTGGCGGTGTGGGGAGTGTGGGCGCCGTGGGCGAGTGTGCCGTGCGGGGGGGGAGCGGGAGCGCCGCCGTTTGCGGGACCGGGCCTCATCGCTCGAGTCGGGCCAGTCAGGAGGCGTCGGCGGGTCCTGGGGGGCTTCGCGTGGTGCCGCCTGGTACTGGGGAGGGGGGGGAGGTCCCCCGTCGTCCATGGATCCGCCACGTAGGGGTGTGGTGGCGGCAGCGGCTGGTGGTATGGGTCGAGTGACTGTCCTTGGCGGGGTTGGGCCCGGGGGGCCCCTTCGGCGTGGACGTGGTGGCCGGGGGGATACGGATAGGGTTCCTGGTACGGGGGGGGTGGCTGGTAGGGGGGGGTGGCCCCTGGCGGTAGGTGGGGTATGCGGGTGGAGCGCTCGGTGGCTGCCATCCCATTCGCTGGTGCTGTTCGTGCACGGGGGGTTGTGGCCCGGTGGGGTAGGGTGGTGGGCAGTGGTAGTGGTGGGGGTGGTGTTGGTAGTGGTGGTGGTGGGGCCGCTGGTGGTGGTGGTGTGGGTAGTGGTGGGGTTGGTGTTGCGGGTATGGCCCATGGACCCCTTGTGGGTTTCCCGGTCCCCCTTGTGGGGGTGGGGGGTTGGGCATCGTGGGCAGTCCCCGGGGATGCACTATGTGGTGGGCAGGGGGGGCGGGTTGGGGGCCGGGCTTGACGGTGACGGTGGTCGAGGGGTCCCTCGTCCCTGGGTCGGCTTGGCCGGCGGTTGTGGTGGTTTGTGGGGGATGGATGACGGGGCGCTTGGTGACGGGGATGTGGACGAGGGCTTGGACGGGGTCGTGCTGGGTGGCCGCTTCTGCGGTGATGGTGGGTGCCGGTGGGAGGGGGGCGTGGGTTGCGGGGGTTGGGGGGTCCTGGCTTGGGTGAGGGTCCGGGTGGGGGTGGTGTCGGTTGGGTTTGTGTCGTTGCGTTTGTGGTTGAGGACCCTGTGGATGGCGTGGTAACCGCAGGTGAGGGATTGCTGCGGTCTGGGGGGGGGGTTTGGTCGTGCGTCCGGGCCCCCCTCGACTTGTGTGTGGGCAGTGGGGATGGCCCAAACCCAGGGCACGGTCCCCGTGGCTGGCCAGCGGCGCTGGATCCAGTGGGTTAGGCAGAGCATGGCCAATCCCAGGTGGTAGCCCGACTTCCCTGAGGTGATTTGGGCCAGGGCGCGGGCTGGGGGCTTGTCCCCTGGCTGGAGGACGCCCCTGAGGACCCTGTGCTGGGTGGTGGGGTCCCCTACTGCCCCTGGTGGGGCGGTCTCTGGGGCGAACATGGTGTCTGTCCCTTGGATGAGCCGTTGCGGGCCGGGGGACGTAGCCGTAGCGGCTATCATGTAGTAGTGGCCGCGCTCGAGGACCGTAACCCAGACCTCCGGCGGGGGGTGGTCACTGTCTGTAGGTGCGGGGGGGAGGTCGTCGTCTGGGGTGCGGAGGCCGGCGGCGCGGAGGGCGGTGTCGCGGGTTGGTGCGGTGGCCTGTTCCCACTGCTCCGGGCAGTTCGGGTCCGCTGGGTGGTCCGTCTCCGCTGGGGCCTGTCGTAGGTGTACGGTCCCTTGACGCGTGACGTTGATGCCGGTGTCGTGCGTCAGGGCCTGGCCCCACTCGATGGGGGGGATCCAGACGTGCTGGCCCTGGGTGTGTTTGCGGGCTCGCCAGAGTACGAGGTCTACGATGGCCTCGTGGAGGCCGCTGCCTGGGGTGGTCAGGTCCCGGAGGGCTTTGACGCTGAGCTTGGTCCAGTCCTCTTGTAGGCGGTACCAGCCCAGGGGGGTGGTCGGGGCCCTGTCTTGGAGGGTTGCTCGGAGGAGTTCGGGGTCGCGGATGGTGGCCGGTGTGAGGGGGGGGTGCCCCTGGTCCGGGGGGGTGCCTCAATGGTTTCAAAGCCGAAGCCTGAGTTCAAGGGCCCGCCCGATTACTGGTTGATGCCCAAATGACTTTTCCATATCAATAAAAATGGGAGGGGGCGCAAAGCGCCTGAAGAAAAATTTTGAAGTTTCGGGGGGGGGGGGGCGAAGCGCCCGAAGAAAAAAATTCCACAAAGTCTTGTAATGTCCCTGGAAAAAGTCTCGTAATGTCCCGAGTGGTCCAAAACAGTGCCCATATAGGAAGTCTCATAATGTCCCAAAAGGCCGGCACCGAAGTCTCGTAATGTCCCGAATAGATTGATTTTGTCGGGGACGTTATTGGACATTTTACGGTAGGTGTGGGCAGGTGTGGGTGTGAAGGCCGCGTGCGCAACACGACTGCGGGCCAAAACGACGGTTTCGCACCTCGGCCAACAATGGCCACCTGTTTTTCTTTGAGAGCAGGCGCCAACTCAGTTCCCGTGTTGGTATGAGGGGGAGTTTAAAAGCAGGTTGTCGTTTAGGACCATTAGATCCAATACTTGCCCTATCGACCTTTGATTTTGGTATGGTTGCCACTCAAGTGAAGGATTGGAGCTCAAAAAAACACTCAAGTGAAGAGGGATGGAGAAGACACTCAAGTGAAAGGGCGGCTCATGTATGACTAAGGAAGGGGAGCGATTGGATTAGGAATGAAGGGATCCATGTCAAAATTCTTAGAATTTTTCTTCGGGCGCCTTCGGCGCCCCAAATGTAATCCTACCATCATTAAAATTCGGTGTTTTCTGAGTTCAGACGATATTGTCTGTTGATCTATAATTAATTGAGATGAAAATTTATCAGCCGGGTGTGTTATCATAATTGGCGGAACATGGGATTTGCATTGCAAAATCCTAGGTTCGATTCCCGGATGCCATCCATGCAATTTCCTAAAAGCGATAAATCCATTTCAGCATGGGATGTTCCTAATCTATGACATTGATATAAAATGAGCTTTTGCATGATTTACAAATGTTTTTATATCAATTTATAAGGTTCAAAAAGGCTTTTGTACCATTCTTCTTGCAACCTTTTAGGTTGGTGTTTTGTTGACACATTGAATTGTCACTACTCAAGTGAGAGATCATTCCTGGATTTCACTGCATTGTTTGCTATTGAAAAGAGCCAAGGGAAATTTTAACACTGGTAGCATCACTATTCCATGGCTGGACTTACCTTGGATGATCTGGATCCTACTTATACTCCTGGGGCAGGACCTTCTGGCCACACTCTGTTGTATCCTCCTGGTGGTGTGACTGGCATTGCGCCGCTTGATTTGAACACGTCTATGGGCACGTTGCAAAGACAGTTGTTTCAGCAAAATCAAGTTCTACATGACATGAAGCAGGCATTCGACGCACACCTGCTTTCTCTGCAGGCTGAGCAGCAACGAGTTCAACAAGACAACGTCCACTTACTGCATTGCTTGAATACGTTACCCACTCCGATGTCTTCTGGATCTCCTTCGCGACTCGACCGTCCGACGTTTGGTTCTGAAGACGAGGCAGTGGGCAGCAAGCTTGGTTTACACGAGTTTCACGCGTGGCGCGTACAGGTTGTCGCGTGGCATGCAGAGAATACGCTTGTAGTATCGACACGCAATGTTCAGGTTTTTACGAAGCTACGAGGGAGTGCGGCGCGCATTGTTGCTGCGAAGATGCCACTGGACGCGCTTCGTACTGATCAAGGCTTTCAAGGACTACTTGGGATACTAGAGTGGGCGTACGGTGGAGATACTGCAGACAATATACTTCAGGCAGTTGTTGGACTGCTGGAGTGTAAGCGAGGTGACAGTGACATGCTTACCTGGATTAATTGGCTGGATATGCTGGTCTATCGTCTTGCGAATTTTGGCATTGTCATGGATGAGCGATTTTCGGGGACGCTGGCGTTGCTGAACTCCAACCTGAATGCGGATCAGCGGGCGATGGTAGTCGCGAGCACAGGTCGGTCGTTGGTTTTCTCGTAGGTGCTGGTTGCTATTAGACAGCTTTTTCCAGGGGCGTCGACGTCGAGACCAATCGATTGCATCTTTGGGGCTGAGGCGCAGCGGCGGGGGAACAACCAAACACCAACCGGAAATAAGGTTAACGCGCAGAGTGGGTCCCGGGTTACCTGCTGGAAGTGCGGGAAGCGTGGGCATGTTCAACGTGATTGTCCTGAGAAGACGACGTCAGCTTCGACCCTGATGGCACAAGAGGCGTCGACGGAAGAGGAAGGGTCTTCGCGTGCGGTGCCAACCGCTGAGAGCAAGTCTGGTGGGGCTGGCATGCGTGAGGTTTTCTCGGTAGTTGGTCATGACACCACTGCTGATTTGTTTCACAACCCTGGTGTGTGTTTGATGGCGCAGTCTGGTTCATTGTCTTCTCCACTTCACAAGCTTTGCTCCGAATCTTTGGGTCGTGGGATCATTGATCTTGGTTGTACCGACACGATGTGTGGGGAATTTTGGCTCGATCACTATCTGCGCAAGCTTGGACCAGGTGGCTCTGATGTTCATCGGAGTGACACCAATGCGTGGTTTGTGTTTGGGGACGGTGGCACGAAGTCAGCCCTCTACAGAGTCGACTTACCAGTACAGATTGGTGGTTGGGTGCAGTTCTTACGTACGCACGTGGTTTCTAGGGAAACACCTCTGTTGATTGGCCGGCGATCTATGGCGAGAATGCGCATAAGGATTGACGCGGCGAACAACACGGTTACTGTAAACTTGGGTGCTGGCAATTTTACGATTCGTTGTGATGTCTCTTCGTCCGGACATCTGGTGTTATGTCTTTGGGATTCATCGCATCGTGCGTCGTTGTGACTAGCTTCCCTGCCGGTTGGACACTCGTATTCGATGTTCGCTGCTGAGTCTTGGGGCGATGAACGGCTGGCGCGCAAGGAATTGCTGGCCTTACATACCAAGCTCGGGCATGCAGCGTTTCCTCATCTGGTTGAACAGTTGGCTCTGACATATCCGGATCGCGATGCCTCTCTTCTTCGGTCTGTAACACGGGGATTGGTATGTGAATCCTGTGAAAAGCAGAAGAAGGCACCAAGGCGTCCTTTGGTGGCCATGCCCAAGGAACCGCATTTCAATTACGAGACGGGTGCGGATCTCTGGTATCTTCGGGGACAGCCTGTTTTGCACGTCATCTGTTTGTTCACTCGCCTCCGACATTGTTCTGTTCTTCGTGACAAGTCCGCCACACACGTGTGTCATTCGTTGTTGCATCTGTGGGTCAAGTACTATGGTCCTCCGGTGCTGTTGTACACTGATTTGGGGAAGGAGTTTGACAATGAGCTCATCAGGATGTTCGCTGAGCGTTATGGCATTACGCTGCACTGTGCGCCGGGTGGTTCACATTGGTCTTTGGGAGGTGTGGAGAGGCACCATTATCAACTGAGACATACCGTGGAGTTACTTCTGGAGGCGGATGACACTCTGTCATTGCAAGATGCGTGTGATGTGGCATGCATGTCGTTGAACTATCATCCTATGCCGGATCGAGGTTTTTCACCTCAGCAATTGATGTATGGGGTGTCTTCACGCTGGCCTGATTTTGTGGCTGCGACGTTACCTGCTCTGGCCGAAACACCTGTGCCTTTTGATCATGTGCGCCACTACATGGTGAAGTTCTTGGATGCTATGTATCGTGCACGGGAAACATTTCATGCAGCGGATGTTCGTGCGAAGGTTTCGCTGGCGAAGCGTAGTCGGCCGTCTACTGACGCGTTCCCGTGGGGGGCCGGCCACGGGACGCTGCGGTGACACGCACAGGTGAGCAGGCAGGCAAAGCACTACGCTCACAAGGGCATCAATACGCTCGTGTCATGTGACAAAGCGTTTCAGGATCCTTGCCACTCTGCAACAAGGGAACGAAAGTATGTACAGCAACACATCAGGATATGTACACATGGGGTTAAGACTGGACTGGGGTAAGGGCATCACAGGACAATAGACACTCAGTCCCAACTCATATCCCAATCCCAGGTCCGACCCTCTCAGTGGCTGGTGGGGGCGGGGGCTCAAACACAACCCATGCCCTGCTCAGTCCGGACCCTGAAACCCTGCCAATAGGGGGGGTGTCCCGCCCAGCCACAGGCGAGTTCCTCGAAACGTAGTAGCTCCAAGGTCAACCCACAGTGGCTCCCTATGCTCCCTTAATGGCAGGTCCCAACTCCTCTCTGAGCGAGAGATATGGCCCCGCCATTATCCCTCAGGAGTTGGTAGCTGAAAATGGGCTGTTTCAGCCCAAACTGAAATTAGCTCAAAAATCTCCAAAATTGACCCCTCGTCCGGACCCACCAGAGGTGGGAACGAGGCAACTGACCCTATGCCCTTCGAGTACGAACTCCCTGGAGCCCTCACCATACCTGGTTCCCTCTGAGGTCCCGGCATCAGGGCACCACGTGTTCGTCAAGTGGGGTCATGATGCCAAAATCACCAAAATTGGCGTCATCTCCACGCGCGGCTCGCCCGGCCAGGGCAAGGCCAATGGCTCACAGGTTAGGAGGCAGGACCTAGAACTGATATCTGGGTGTACAACTTGAAATTAGGTCCGGGCTCCCTGTGGGCATAGAGAAATGGGGCCGCCAATTGACCACACGGGGGGTTGAAATTGGGGTCCCAAAAGGGGGTCATTTTGGCTGCTCGAAATGAGCCAAAATTCGGGGTGCTCCCAATAGTATATCTCCACGCCGGCTTGGAGATTGGATCCGCCATTCCATACGTGATCCACCGGGTGTCCAACAGAGACTCCCATGCACTTGGCTCTCAAAGATCTCCATACCACTTGGCGTGGTGACGATCCCAATTGGGTCCACAAATGCCAAAATGACAAAATTGCCCACACTCACTTTGGGCTAGCGCCTTAACGAAGGTTGCTCCGCTTCACCCACGTGGTGTGTGAACCATGGGGACCAATATGCATAACACCCATGTCATATATGGTCCATTGGTCCATGCGTCCGGCATGCACGGGTGGGCTGAACATGGTGCACGGCGGGCAGCAAAAGTGGAAAATTGCTAAAAATGGCCAAAAATGCGCACCCTCATGGTTGGGGCAAATGAGGCATATGCCCGACTTGGACCGGAGTCTGCCATAGGATTGGTATCAAGTCATGTGTGTCCAACATATCTTTTGGGCGTCGCCCAACTCCTCCGGCTTTGGGAATGGCAGGGTCGCCAAGTGAGCCCATGATTTGGGATAGTCCCAAATCGCCAACATGGCGGCCACGGTATGCCAAGCCCAAGAGGAGTTATTCGCCGGGTCCAAGATATGTTGGGCACCGAAGTATGTACCCTCATATCATACTTGGGTCATGATGTCAATTGAGCGCAACGTTGAAATACACGGTCGCCACTTGACATCATGACGGGCCAAAAACGGCAAAATTGGCACAAAGATACACAAAAGTGCCTTGAAAGGTGCACAATTATATTATAATATCTTTGGCTTGGATCGTGCAATCAACTAATCCTTCTAAACATAATGACTTGACACCAATGACCTTCGATTCCACATATGTGCTCCACTTGGGGCGCATTGAAAGGTCACGAGCGCTACTTCCCAAGTGGGCACATGAAATTATGGAAAATTGTAAAACACACACCTTGCTCCCAACGTATCGCTTTGGGATCGCCACACAAGCTTCCCTTCACGAAGGTTAGGCTTGCAATTGATCGTGGGGAGTATGGAGAAGGGGCTTGCACAATATGAGGTCCATTGGCAGGTTTGGCTTGGAGCGATGGACCCGCCAAATGGGCACGCAACACAACACAAGGCACATACTCCATATTGCCCAAAAAGGTAGCTCCCCCCACGATATGTCATGCCCCTCCAAGGGCATAACTTTGTGTCAATCGCTCATAGGAACTCAAGGAGAGTTCCTATGCAACACCAACACTCGCGCGCTACACTCGAAAGTTATCTTAACGCACGCAATATCATGGCCAAAGAGTTATAACGCAAACTCTACCCTCTTGACCATGATCCATTACGCTAGTGCGCACGTGCGGAAACGCAAGGCGTATAATGCTTCCTAAATTACGTTGGGAGTATTGTGAATACATCCCACGTCGGAACAAGGCAAAGAATCTCAAGGACAAAATGGCTTGCAAGCGCAGCTGAGCTTCCGTCTCCACAGGTTGCTGATGCATGACTTGTATAAGACGCCGTACATCATAGAAACGATGATAATGAGGAACACTGACGAACCAGTCACGTTTCAAGTTGCGTAGCATACCCTCGAAACGTAGTTGCGAAAAGCACGGGAATAAACACACTGCTGAATACGCCATACGCCCAGCACTTAAAGAATGCGTGCGTGAAAACTTCAAAAGTTGCACCGCCACCGTCATCAGTGGGATTTGACCAAAGCGCTCCACCTTTAACAGTGGAGCAAGCGCCGCGTCTTGTAACAAGGACGTACCAAACATGTGCCACGCAGAATTGTAACGTTTCAAGGTGTCCTTCCCGATTTCATTGATGATAAGCGTCGCCTCTTCGTTGGTAGCTCCTCGCAATTGATAGTATTCACGCAAACATACGCCAAGGTCAACACGAAACGTGGTTGTGTCTCCGTGCCGTCTGGCATTTGCAAACGGAACTCCGACGTGTTCACTGCGAACTTCACGTGTTTCATCAATAGGTTCCACCAAACCTCGCGCGGCCTGTACGGCAGAGCCATGAGAACCTTCACCCCTGGTGACTCCAACACTTTGTTGACCAACTGAGGTATGTACTTGAACGGCGGGAAGACCCACCCCGGTGAAAGTAAAGTTAGATTCTGGGAGAAGACATCGATGGCGTAAGCCCCCGGCTGAGGACACGGACTGACGAACTTGCTGCACACCGCATTGGAACTCCTTGACATCCAATCGATTTCCGGCTGAATCCAACTTTTGAACTCCTCCAGGATCCAAGTCAACACGTCCGACGGGAAGGTAGCCTCCGACGGTGTCCAACGAAGCCGAGACCAAATGTCCGCCGGATTCACCGAGGTGTGCACGTAAAACGGTTGAATCTCGATGCGATTGGCTTGTGTAAAATTCCACAGTTGGAGAATCAATGCGTTGAACCGCGGCTTGCGACCTCCCCACTTGCGGAGATACCAGTAAAGGACCATTGAGTCGGTGAAAAATCGCAGCGTGGTGTCCCTCAGCGCATACGCTTGAATAGTCAGTAGGGCTCCCCTGAACTCTTTGACGTTTATGTGTTCCTCTCGATTCAGGAACCAACTGAACGCTGCTTGGGCATTCCCTTGAAGGACTCCGCCCCACGCCAGATCTGACGCGTCCGAGTACATGTCCCTGACGTGACCCATGGAAACTACGAAGGTGCGTCCCTTCCACTGGTGTAACTCGTCCGCCAGATCCATCAACTGACGTGACACGCGCTCCGGGAGCGCCACGTCTGCCTCCCAGCCAGCCTGGACTGCCACCGCCACGTGCACCGCCAGGGCGTCGCTGAGGAGTCGGATATGGGGCATGGCGAACAACAAGGAACGGATTCTTCCAAGAACGGAGGCGCATCGCCTCACTGATGGTGTGTGACTGTGTGCCAGTCTGTTCACGTCCCGAAAAATTGCTTGTAGGCGCTTTGGAGGTACCGCGACGAATCCTTCCCTGAAGTTTAGCATAAAACCAAGCATTATAATTTCTTGAGACGGCTCCAAACATGATTTTGGGACATTGACCAATATACCCAACCGATGCAAAAGTTGTACCAAAAAACGTGTGTGTTCCAGACATTCACGGTAAGTATTGCCAATGATGAGCCAATCGTCCAAGTAGACCCAAACGAGTGCTCCGCGTTCGCGCACGGCATTTAAAATTGGTTGCATGAGGCGTTGCCATTCCCGTGGTGCAACGTTTAATCAAAACGGCAAAACGCACCACCTGTAAAATTCACCGTCGACGTAGACCCCCAAATAAGGTCGATCCCGCGGATGGATACCCATGTGAAAATAAGCACTTTTCAAGTCAATTTTGCAAGCATACTGACCGGGTCTCAAGAACGGTAAAATGCCCCACAGAGTGACCAAACGAAAATAGGTGGTCTGTACAAATTGGTTCACGTTCTTCAAATTGGTGATAGGTCGACGGCCTCCCTCAGGATGTGCCTCGTCTGACGCTTTGTCCACTGCGAACATACTTGCACAACACTTAATGTCTTTTCGCTCGACGCGTTCCATGCAACCCTGTTGCACTGCATCCAACACGTGTTTTACCAATTCAGGGTCGGTTACCTCTGCGTGGGAAGAACGAGGACGGAAGTCGTCGGTTGGCCGATCCGGATCAAAACCGTCAACCCAATCAAGCTGCAGCCCATTGCGAATCACTGACGCCGCGTATGTGTCCTTCAACGCTTCCCATTCATGCAATTGTGCACGACAGCGCAAATAGAGTGGCATGTGTGGATGGATCGGCGGTGGCACGCACACGGCTGGCGCCAAAAAAATCTCTACAGTCAAGCTACTGCTGTGGTCGTTCATCTAACTTGTCGTTACGTGGCACAAATCTTTGGGTGAAACCCTTACCTTTGCCTTTGCCTCCTTTGCCAGATCTCCGTGGATCAAAACGACCTCGTGTTGAAAACGAACGGAAAGAACTACGATGCGAGTAAGGGGAGAAACGCGTGGCTCTCAGGTCTTTTTGTAATTTGTTTCGCGACTGAAGTAGTGACATGTCATCCTTCGAGAGTAACTCTGGTGCAATCGCAGGTTGTTCAAACCGTTTATCTACTGCCACTCGCCGGGAGCTTTGGATGCTGTAGTCCAACGCACCCAACATTGCATACAAATGTTCACATAGTACCAATGAAACAGGTGCTTCCGGAGCTACCGTTGTGTCATCTTCGCGTGCTAAGACTACTCCCAGGACTCGCATGGCGTCTTTTACCTGTTGTTCCCAACGACGCTTCTCTGCGTCCGCTGGATGTTTGTGCGTTGGCGCGTTATTAACAGCTGCCCTATGGAACTCGTCGAACACTGGAAGGTGCTTCAACATCTTTTTTCTGCGAAACTCGTCTTGCAAAACCTTTCGCTCTTCCAGGAGTGCAGACAAGCGTGAAGGAAGCGACAGAACCTCATCGCGCCACACGAACGTGGACTCCTTGTCCGACGCGGGGCCAGCGTGGTCCTTGGGACCGCTCAAAGTTTCGCATGCCAAGAAGCCGTCTTCGCGATGCGACGACGTTCCTGTTCTGCCAATGTCGTCGCCCTTTAAGGTGAGTAAGGCATCACGAACCAAGGCCATCGTGTCTTTGACAGTGGCCAGTGTTTTCTTTCCTGTAAGTTTGGAATACAGTGACGCTGCCTGCCAAGGACTGAGACCACTCATTGCGCCTTCCTTTGCCAACTGTGCTGCATGTTCCAACGACTCAGAACTCAGGTTCCACGCCGAATCCGGCAATTTCAGCACGAACTCGTGAAAATCCAGTGTCTCGTTTCCTTCTGTCATTTTGTTAAAATTTATATCCTTAAAACATTTTGGATTGCATCAGAAATCAAAGCTCTGGGTACAGCAAAAAACTAGTTGAACAACTCAGTGAGCGCGTGACCGGTTTTAAGAGCATGGGAGGTTAATAGTGGCTGGAGCATGTAAGGAGTACTGATTTTCCAAATTTTTTATTATACGACGGTTTTCTCTGAGATCGTCGACGACAGGTCGTAGCTTAGAGGAAAAACACAACTCTAAGGTTGGTAGAGTGTGGGTTCAAACCCCATGGAGGGGGTATTTGAGGTCAAAAATTTCATTTTTCATGTATAATACCATTTTTGTGTATATTTTGAGGGTGCCCGTTTCAATGAAAGGTAGCAAAGGGCACCAAAAGAGCAGAAAACAGAGAAAACAAACCGGTTTTAAGGAGTTGGCCCATATATGGGGATTGTGTAGTGCTAGCTGAGCCAGCCTTATTGTCATTCCTCGCAAGCGGCACGAGATATGACCCTCACAAGTGGCCTCACGAATCAACTTTGTTTTGCCCATATCTCTAAGACAAATGGAGGGCAAGATAAAAGGAAAGTTGATTCGTGCAGAGGGAAGCACGTAGGTCCACTCGAAAGAGGTCAAATCAAGTGTGGGGATGTCGAAGTCGAAAATCCGATTTCGACATCCTGAAAAATTCGGATTAAGGTTGCGAGTGTAAGATGTGAAAATTGCGGATGCATCAATGCAATTCCTGAAGACTTTAGAGGCTTCGTCACGGATAGCGCTAAAATATCTGTATATAACAGTTAAACTGGCGGTTACGCTAAAGTCGCGAGCTAACCGCCAGCTGCCAAAACAGTGAATATCAGAACGGAAGCGTAAAAATTGACGGAAACAATATGAAAATAAAACCCTGTTGATTGCTGATATTCTGATATATAAATCTCCGCTGGCGGTGCATCGGTTGCCCATGCGGGGCTTTACGGCATGGAACACGCTCCCGCCGGGCTCGCACCGGGCGTCAACGGGCGCCTTCCGTACATGGGGTTAGTGTACCGGAGACCGGTCTTCCCTTCCGTACATGGGGTTAGTGGACCGGAGACCGGTTGTATGCCCTACCCTGGCCATGGGGTTCTGGGTACCGCTTCACCCCCCTCCTTAGAGCAAACCCTGGGGGGGGCTCGATAACACCCACGCATGGCAGCGGGTACCCAGGACCATTTCCTGAAGGGGGGGGGTGTCACATCCTCACCTCAGGCTGAGTAGCAGGGTAGGCTGTCAAATTCCCACAGTAAGACAGGTACGGTGCTGTAGCTGTTAGTAACTACAAGTATAGTATCAAGTATCAGGTCCCGGGTCCTGGCGGCGACTGTTCGGCATCCAAAGGACCCGTTAACCCATACCAGGCGCACCGGGTGCCGGCTGCTACGGTCACTACCACAGTGGCAGTGGCATACACGGCCAACATAGGCGTCACACGACGACCGAGGTGGTCCCAGAAGTCGAGAGCGACCACAAAGATCCATCAGGCTACCCCAAGCTTCCCAAGGCCCGCCGACTGGGGAGAGTCCCCACGGGTCCTTCCTCGGGCGCACCATGTCCATATCCATACGACGCGAGTCCAGAGTGGTACAGCCGAACGAGCTCCTCCTTAAGGGATCGGGCATCAAGGCCGTCTTTTCCCTCGCCCTATTACCACGAAGGCCATAGATGAGGGAGTCCTCATGCAGTGTGGGCGGAGGCGTCGACTCCTCAAACCACCAGTTTCCCAGGCAGACTGACTGAGGTCAGGAGCACCGGAGGCCGCCATCCGACTGCAAGTGCGTCTGCGAGTCGGTAGGCTCACACTTGGACTGACAGTGGCGGACCGCTGGGAGTGTAGTCAGGCAACTGGGCTTCCCGCCTGGCGCCATCAGGATCTCCACATCACAGCGAATAGGGCACACGGTATCAGAGGCACTCAAACAGAAGAATATGTACTTAGGTACTGGTCCAGGCTGGACCATATGTAAGAACATGTAAACGGCGACTCAGGGCGCCTTCGTAGTCGATTCGCATCCCGTCGGGGGAAAAACAGTCCACGATGGGCTGACAAGACTGAACATACAGAAGCACATATCCTGGAGGGGCGGAAAAGCAAAACAAGCGGGGTAAAGAGGCGTGTAAACACACTCTGGACAGAGCGCCAAACCACGCCCCGGTTAGGATAAGGCATGTGCAGGAGGGTGGACAGGAAAACGCCTGAGTCCAGGCCATATATAGTCTGCAGACACACGTCGACTGGTCTGGACCCCGCAAGTGCCATGGGACCAGACCACACACTCAAAAATCGCAATGCCGATGACAGCGGCATCCGTTGCGCAACGTCGTATGGGCTTCAAGGCCCCAAGAGCTCAGAAATATGAAGGTCAGTCGCCCTACCTGGTTTCCCAAGGATTCAGCAGGTGGGGAGTGACGAATAGAATTGAAAGAGAGGGGCCATCCTCCTCTGGATTCAGTAGGTGGGGGTATATGGCCACTCTGATGGCAGGTCACCGAAAGATGAGACAGCAAGCAAGTAAGGGACGATCCGTCGACCTCACAAGCGCTCAGAATGCATCAGGGGAGAGCTCAGGGCGCTGATCAGGCACCCCTGGCTACAATCGCCCGGGTGAGTGCTGCCAAGTCCGAGACATGGATCTTGGTCTTGTGCTTGCGGATGTACTCCATGAAGGGAGTATTGACCCGCGGCACGAACGAGGAGACGGGTTCCCAGGTGTCGTGGGACGGCCCATAGCCTCGCCAACGAACCTTGAACTCCAGACCTCCGGGTGCCGAGGCCTTCGGACGCTGAGCAAGGATCTTCTCGACTGTATAGTCGTCCTGCTCCGCATAGTCGTCGTCCGAATCGGCCTCATGTGCGGCGTAGCTCAGGGACACATGCTGGCCACGGAGGTCGGGCTCCCGCACACGGAGTTGACTCTCGTGGCGCTCCCGGAACTGTCCGTGACCTACCTTGATGCGGTAGGTGTCCTCACCAATCCTGCGGACCACCTCTCCGGGTGTGAACCAGGTTTTGGTGCGGTGGGTGCCCATAGGGCGGGGTCTGATCACCCACACCGGGTCTCCCACCCTGAACTTCTGCGCTGTCGAGCTCGGGGCGGACTTCTGACGCTCAGCATGCTCCTTCTCGAGCTGCTGGCGGATGTCCCGCGCCGTTTGCTCTTGCCGCGCGAAGAATTCCTTGGCATCCATAGCCATGCCATCACCAGACAAGGGAAGTCCCCTACCGAGGGGGTTCCTGCCGAACAGAATCTGATGAGGGGACAAACCGCCCGGAGTGGGGGTGTCATGATGGGCCTTCAGAGCAGGGCACATCTCCTCAAACCAGTTCCGACGTGGATTGGTGATGTGGATCTTGCGCAGCTTCTCGAACAGCTGCCGTCCAGCAACTTCAGCACGGCCGTTAGACCGGCTGAGATAGGCGACGCTCTTGGCGTAACGTATGCCCATGAGGGAACACATAGCCTTGAACCAGCCACCAGTAAACTGGGGCCCTCGGTCACTGCAAATGGTGCGGGGGATGTCAAAGACGGTCAGCCAATGACGAATCATCATGACTGCCACTTCCTTGGCGAGCAACCCCTTTTTGCGTGCCGGAACGGCTACAACGTAGCCGCTGTGGCGGTCCACACAGAGAACCACACAGTCAAAGGTCTCCTTGCCAATGTGCACTTCGGGCATGGAGAAGACGTCCATGGCCACGCTCTCCATGGGCTGGTCAGGAACCGGGGTCCATTGGGCTTCCCCCTTGACGTTCCGGTTATCGGGATTGCAGGCCTGACAGACCGAGCAACCCTTCCTGACCTTCTTGATGGCGGTGTAGAGAACGATATGGTCGATCTCAAACCGACGCTGCATGTCAAGGGCTTGCTTCTTGACCCCTGGGTGCAGCATGTGGTGGTGCCAAGCTTCACAAAGCTCGAGCACCCGGGACTCCGGTACTAGCAGCTTACCATTCCGGTAGAGCTTGCCACCTTCCTCGGTCAGCCCCTTTGGCCACTTCTGCCCGTCGTCAGGGTCGGTCACAGCCCTATACTCGGCCGCAAAGGCCTCAGACTTGGCGTAATCGTCGGTCCAGTCGTCCTGGAGGCAAGACTCTGGGAAGAGGTGCTTGTCGGACTCAGCTCCCTCAGGGGCGAGGACTCTGACCGCTCTGCTCACCCTCGTTGCGAGGGGGGCATCCGCGGCCATGACGACGAAGCATTTTACACCCTCCTCCTCCATCAGGCGCTCCATCTCAATGATCCTCTTGGCTTCAGCGGTCTCAGCATCATCGCCATGGGCAGACACGTCTGTCATGCCCTTGCTGGCGGGATAGGCCCACCGACTGAGACAGTCCGCCACGGTGTTATCCTTTCCAGGAATATACACAACCGTGAGGTCGAACTTGGCCAAGGTCTCATGCCATCTTGCCCGTCGGGAGGCGGGACCTGAGGGGGTGTCCACGTGCTCCTTGTGCCACGACTGCAGACTCTGATGGTCGGTGCAGACGGTGACGGGATGGAGGGCTATGTACCCAGCCCATTTTCTGAGAG
This sequence comes from Eutreptiella sp. 'Long Island Sound 2002', assembly GCA_964036045.1. Taxonomy (NCBI): domain Eukaryota; phylum Euglenozoa; class Euglenophyceae; order Eutreptiales; family Eutreptiaceae; genus Eutreptiella; species Eutreptiella sp. 'Long Island Sound 2002'. Next base: position 63,068,431 of record OZ038388.1, on the reverse strand, counting down.
CCATGACGATGGCATACGCCTCCTTTTCACGGGGCGTCCACGCCCGTCTCTGGCCTTCCGCCAGGACTCGGCTCCAGAAGGCCACAGGCACGTGCCTCCCATCATCAAGCACTTGCTCCAACACAGCGCTTGGTCGGGATCCACGAGGTGCAGACCCACTGCGAATAGCAGCGCCTGCTTCATCCCCTCAAAGGCACGGTCGGAATCAGCATCCCAGACCAGAGCGTTCTTGGACCCCTTCTTGGTCTCCTCTCGGTTGCCCTTGAGCATGGTCGTCATGGGGGCTGCATACTCGGCATACATTTTGATTTACCCCGAGTAGTAATTGCAGAACCCCAGATACGCCCGTAGCTCAGAGACCATCTTGGGCTTTTCCCAGTGCTCGATCGCAGCCACCTTGCCAGGTATGGGCTTTCGCTGCCCGTTCCCAACTACGTGGCCAGCAAAGACCACCTCGCTTACCGCAATGGTGGCCTTGTCACTGCTGCCCGTGAGTTTGTGCCGAACCAGAAGGTCCAGCACTCGAGTGACGTCCCTCTCATGTGCCTCCAGGAGCTCCTCGTAGCTCATACTGGGGTCCCCGGACGCGATGATCACGTCGTCCACGAAGGGGTCCGCACAGTCACGCACCGGCTCAAGCAGGTTCTCCAGCATCCGCTGAAAAGCCGCATTGCCGTTGGTAACGCCCATGGGCATCACCTTCCACTGGAGAGGTCCAAGTGGGGTGCTCATGGCTGTGCAGGCACGGGACTCCTCGGCGAGAGGCATCTGATGATAACCATGTTTCAGGTCAATCACCGTGAAGATCCTCCGCCGGTGTTGCTTTTGCAGCATGTCCTCAATGAGAGGCAGCGTATAGCTGTCGTGCTGCGTTTGGGCGTTCAGGCCGCGGTAGTCGACCACGAGCCGCCACTCACCGGCAACCTTCTTAGGGACGACGAAGCACGGAGAGGCCCACTCGGCGTGGCACGGCTCAAGCCAGCCTCTCTGGATGAAGTCACGGAGGATCTTCTCCATGGCCTCTTTCCTCTCGCCCCTCAGGGCAAACTCCCGGTGACGATACACACGGGGGTCCTGCTTCAGTCGTATCTTGGCCTCGCCATACGGTCCACGCACCGGTGGGGGAAACACAGGCTTACCGCTGAAGAAGGTATCACCATACTTCTGCTTCAGCCTGGCCCTCAATGCCTGGATCTTGGGGCAGTCATCGGACTCCGCCTTGGCTTTTCCGGGCACTTGAACCACGGAGCTTACTTGAGGGGTAGCGACCCCGCTCGGTTTCGGCTCAGGTGGTCTTCCCAGGGGGCCCAAAGGGCCATCTCTGGTCTTGCCTCGGAACAGATCGCCGTAGGTGGGTGGGTTACCGCCAGGCGGCTCGTCTTGGCTGGACATGTGATCCAGCACCCTCTGTACGAAGGTATTCCCGTCATAGGAACCGGAGACGATTGAGTCCACTTCCCACCAGGCTTTGTCCTGGCCTTTGCCCTCACGCTGGCTACCCCAGTCGTGAAAGGGCTGATCCATATACCCCTGAACCAGATCCAGCTCCTCTTCTGTGAGGGGGTCTTCCGATTCTTCGATGTCAACAGGGGGAACCGCAAAGCATTGCCGCCAGGGCTCTGCTATGATGCGGTTGACACACACGAAGTCCGTGGCGTCGGCCTGATCAAGGCCCCCATCCACATAGTGGAATTCTGTTGGCCATCTCTGGGGTGGCATGGGCTGTCCCTTAGCGTCCTGATAGACACTCTCTCCAGCCGGTAGGACGACCTTGTTTAAGGTCATGTTGGTCAATGAGGCTACCCAATGTCGGGTACTTTCCTCCTCGGTGCATCCCATAGGAACAACCAGCACTGCCTTGGAGCGGTCCTTGCGAATCTTCGCTATCGCTCTTGGAATGTCCCAACGGGGGCAATGGATCCACATCAATCCCTGATGCGGACCCCAGTGCTTCTTCCACGCGGAGTCCTGGGCGCTCCAGTACTTCTCACAAACCCGAAGATGGGCGGAGGTTCCTGAAGAGAATGCATCGAGGGCCAGATCCGAAGCTCCCAAGTCCGCGACGACTCGGCTCGCCACTTCCGGCATTACGCCGTACTCCTGGTTTGCAGGACCAGTTGGCTCAGTGTCCAGCGCGGCCACTTCGAGCTGATTGCGTTCGGGGTGGATCCATTGGCATTCCACATGGTGCTCAGGTGACGAAAGCCACGAGAGCTGGTCGTCCTGGTACAGGGTCATGGAGGCCTGGGCCAGGAGAACGCCGGAGTCCGTCTCCATCATGAAGTCGTACGAAACGATCATGTCCCAGTCCATCTCGGCCTCGTAGAAGCGACCGTGCAGGAGGATTTCCTTGCCGAGGTCTGGGCGGCTCAGCTCACGATGGTTCACGAAATGCAGCCCGATGGCCGCTTCCTTCGTGGCTCCCACCATGTACTGGCCGTTCGCCACCTTCAGCCTGACAGGTTTCCGACTGTCGGTCAGACACTCTGGTGGAAGTAGGCCAGCCTTGACTAAGCTGACTTGAGCTCCCGTGTCGACCAACACGTCGAAAACCTTTTCCACTTCCCCGCATAGGGCACGGACCTTAAGATGCAACTGCCGCTCGCGACGGACACGGCGCACGGCGTGCAAACTCAGGATCTCCGGCCGTTCCAGAAGCTCAACAAGCGACTGGTGCAGGTCGTGGACAATGGGCTCAGGCTGCCCATCTGCAGCATCCAGCTGCGGTCCGGGTGATCCTCCGATACTCTCGGAAAGATCTTGAAGTACATCAAACACATTCTTGGTCGCGAAGGACGGACGGGTGCAAGGGTTCGTGCCTTCACTTGCCCTCACCCCGCCTCCGCAACTGGGTGCCGGACCGGGCCTTCCGCCCGCGGCAGTCCCTTTGTGCTTATCGACTCCCGACTGGGATGGTTCGGCGCTTCCCACGTCACCATCCTGCGACCGCCCTAGCTGGGGCCCTTGGCTGCAGGGGCTCCGCTAGGGGGCGTCGGTTGTGGAAGTAGGGGAGTTCTCCTCCGCATCAACCTCGTTGACGCCCTTCTTCCTTGCCCCTTTCTTACCCTTCTTGTCTTTGTTCTTGTTCTGGTCATTCTGGTTGTTCTCCTTCTTCTTGTTGTCCGACCTGGGGACCCAGTTCCGCTTGATCTCCTGGATCTCCTTGGCCAACTCGGTCCCCACCGACGACATCAGCTTGGCCAGCTCGTCCTTGTCGACCTCCACTTTGGCTTCCCGGATACCCGCGGGCGCACGCTTCTTCGACCCGTGCGCCTTCTTGTAAGCCTCCGTGTCGGCCTTGTGGGTGGGGTATGTTCGGTGGTCATGGTTGAAGCCTTTCTTCCTCCCATAACACACGAAACAGCCCTGCGGGTGAGCTCGTATGAACTCCCCAAAGGACAGCGGAGGGTCGCCAATGCGGCGAGGGTCCCTCTTCTCCTTCTTCTTCCAACCCGGCTGCAGGGGCTTCCAGCTTCCCCGGTTGTTCCCCGCGCTCAGGTTGTTGGCCACAAAGGCACAAACGGCCACTTCGGCGGGCTCATCATCGTCGTCATCGTCGACGAGAGTCTCATCGCCGCCGGCTCCCGCTGGGTCCATGGCAGCCTCCCCGCCAGGTCCCTCGCCAACGTAGTTGACGTCGCGGTCGGCGGGCCTCAACCCGCGGGTGTGGTGGAGGTTCCGGTACTCTTTGAGCACCTCCTCTCCAACCCACTCCAGAATCTCGTCGCAGCTCATCCGCGCCGGGATGGCCTGCAGACGGATGGTCTGGCCGCTCAACTCACACTCGTCAAGGCGCCACATCGCGGTCTTCTCGCGATCGCCCGAGACAGTGATGAGGAGAGCGTTCCGCAGGGAGTGCCGTTTGACATCCCGGGCCACGTTCTTCCTCGTCCAAGCCACCACGTTCGTATGATACTCTTTGGGGAGCATCATCTTGACCGTGTGGTTGGACTTGGCCCTCTTGGCTTCCTCCTTGGTGACCCTCTTGATCCATGCTTCCGGCAGCATGGAGAGCAGGCGAGCCTGCTCGTCACCCTCGTTCCAATCCTCCACGTTGCGGCGGAAGAGGGTGTATTTCCCTCGGAAGTCTCGCCAGTCCCGTAGGCGAATCTCCCGTCCATCATGCTCAAGCTTGATGGACTTCCACCGCTTGGCAGCCACCTGCGGAGCGTCCACCCGCTCCTGCTCGTTGAGCCACTTCTTGGCTTCCTTGAGGGTCTTGATTCTCCCCTCCTTGGTCGCCACGAAGTATAGCTCTCCGAGCACTTCCGGCAGGCGGTACCTGAACCGTCTGAAGACATACTTCTCCGCATCAGCGGGATGCATGTCCTCAGTGACGGTTACCCCCCAATCGTCCAGCTTCTCCAAGAAGCGGTCGAGGTTGAGGGGGTTGCCGTCGTACATGGGGGGCTTGATGTCCTTCAAGTCTTCCCACACGGCGGCATCCGCGGCCTTAGAGACCATGAACGCCGGCCGCGAGGTCGACCGAGGTTCCCATCGGCCTCTCCCACGGACTCCCACGGCCGCCACGTCCATCTCCTCCATGGAATCCCTGTGGCTACGCCGCGGTTCCTCCATGTACGCTGAACCTAGATGTTCACGCCGTACTCCTTCCATGTACACATCCTCATCACGGCGCCGGCGGCTGCGTTCAGCGGCCTCCCGTCGTACACCACGCGGCGGGCTGATGTCGAACTCCTCCAGGTCCAGGTCCAGGTCCTCACCTTCGCCGACATCCTACTCCACGTCTCCTCTGGGGACCTCATCCCTGAGTCCACCATAACGTCCACCAGCCATTGGGATTGGCTCCTGGGCTGGTGCGGGGCGCCGGAGGCGTACCGGTGTCCGCGGTGGAGCACGGCGGTTGCGGTACTCCGCGCTGAGCCACTCATCACGCCAATCCTCACTGCCACTGCCAGGCGGCACGCGCTCGTTGCGGCGGCCCGCGCTGTGGTGAGAGGGGGCGGTTAGAGAGGGGGCACTGGCGCTGGGGCGACTCCTGGGGGCTCTGCCGGGGGCGTGGGGTCTGCCTGGACCTGGTCCGGGTCCCCAGCCGTCGTCCGACGAGCCAGACTCCAGGGGTGGGTGGTCGCTGCCGACGCTCCCACGGGCTTCCAGCGCGTCCAGCCTCTGCTGCAGGCCGCTGATGACCGTGTTCAGCTGCCTGGTCTCGGCCCTGGCGATGTCCAGCTCTCTCTGCGCGCGCGCGGCGACCTTGGAGATGCGAGTCATCTCGCCCTTGCCCGTGTCTACCTCGCACTCGAGGAACTGGACCCTCCTGCGGAGGTAGACAATCCACCGCCAGGTGGTATCCGGGTCGCCGTTCCCTGGTGGGTCGTCGGGGTCCCCAGGGGGTCCTCCAGGAGGGCCTCCGCCGGGTCCGCCCGGTCCAGGGGGTCCTCTCCCGCCCGGTGGTCCGCCTCCAGGGGGTCCACTTGGTGGGCGTCCTCCAGGGGGTCCTGATGGTCCTCCGCCAGGGGGTCCCGGTGGGTCTCCGCCGGGTCGCCTCGGTGGGTCCGAGGATGGGCGCTTCTTCGTGATGCCGAAGTCCATGTCGTCATCCTCGTCCATGTCGCCCCACCTCAGCGTCTCGGTCTCGGAAGACTCCGAGCTCCGGTAGGGAGGAGGGGGATCCTCATCCTCACCTTCCGGTTCCATGGGGACGTCTCCGCCTCCTCCGCCCGTCCAAGCCACCACTTGGCGATGTCGGCGGCCTCGTTCATCCCCGTCGCTGGCGGTGAAGAAGGGGTCACTGTCGTGGGGGTGTCCGCCCGCTGGCCTCCGTGGCCTCTCGGGGGTCTGCCCCTTACCCTTCCTCCGTCGGTGGGCGGTGGGGCCACTGCTCCCACTGCTGCCCGTGTCGGCCTCGTCCAGCGTGATCTTGGAGGAGGCGTCCCCTTCGAAGAGCTTTCGAAGGGTCTCCACTCGTGATCCTCCCGGGGGAGTCTCGCGGCAGAGTTTGGCCTCTGCCTCCTCCATTGCGGCGGCTGTGGCTGCGGCAGCTCGCGCTTCGGCTTCCTCCCGGGCAGGAGCCGCTTCGGCTTCCCGGACCTGCTGCAGCCGAGCCTTGTCCGCTTCCAACGCCGCCAGCTCCGCCTCCGTCTTGGCCCTCTCCTCAGCGACCTTCCGTCGCGCGGCCTCGATGGCGTCCTTCTTGGCGGCGTCCGCCTGGGCCTTAGCCGTCGCATCGGCATGGGCTCTTTCCTCCGCCTCCTTCTTTGCCCTCTCTTGGGCAAGCGCCTCTTCCAGCGCCTTCACCTCGGCCTCCTTGCAGGCAATGGCCTCCTGCGTCCGGCGGGCTTCCTCGTCGGTTGCCCTGATCCGGGCAGCCACTGCCTCATGGGCGGCCGCAGCCGTGAGACCGGCCGCGATGGCTGCCACTTTCGAGGCGTGGTAGTCCATGCCTCTGCCCCACTCGGTGGCCTCCTCACGGGCGATGCCGACGGCGCCCTCCACGGCAGCGTTCTGCTGCGTGGCCCGTTGCCGGGCAACCTGAAGGTTGCAGGGCACCCCACAGGCGCGCTCACAGGCGCGCGCCACGTCCCTTTGGGCGGGAGCGGCGCTGCTGCTGGAGCTGGCCTGGTCGGCCGGCATCCTCCGGCGGTTGGCCGACTCCACGTCGCTGCTGGGGCCTGCTGGGGCCTGCTGGGGCCTCAGGAGCAGCGGACGGGGCTTGGCCTTGGTCTGCTTGGCGACTTGGATGTAGTCGCCAAGGGTGGTGGAGCCGGGGTGGTGACCGCCATTCGCCCGTTGGGGACTGGGGGCTGGGGTTCCGCCCTTGGCGCCTTGGGCGGCTTCGGCGGCCAGGGACTCCTGGTACTCCCGCCACTTCTGGTCCCGCTTCCTGTCCCCGGCGGACCGCTTCTCCTTCCCCGGAGACGCGCTGCTGCTGCCCTGCAGCCTGCGCTCGCTCCCCGGTTCCGGGAAGTTCTTTTCGATCATGTCCCACATGGAGACATTGATCGTGGCGCCCGACGGGTACGCGTTGGAGTCCTCGTCCTCCTCAATCCCGTCGGGGCGCAGCCCTTCGCCGGGCCTGTCCGGCCGGGTCCACGTCCTCCAGCGCCTCTGCTGGAAGCGGAAGGCAAACCCTTCCGCCCGCAGCCAGTCCTCCACGGCCTGCAGGCGGTGGGGGGCCATGTCCGTGCGGAGCTTGAAGCTCCCGGGCATGCCGCCTTTGCACTGGGGGTGGCTGTGGCGGTAGTGCTGGTCCCAAACCAACCCACGCAGTAGGTGCGCTGCATGGGGGTGGGGCCGCGGCCACGTCTTACCCGCTTCTTGCCAGTTTACCATGGCAGCGGGGGGCGTACTTGGTCTTGAGGTCCTTGGTGTGCACTCGTTCCACTCAACGAACTGGTGGTGGTTGTTGAGGCGGGTGCTGCAGCACTGGACTGGGAGTGCGGCTGGTGCTGGTCAGCCGGTGGTTGTGGAGGTGGTTGACGCGGCCTTGCTGGTCGGCCGATGGGACTCGCTGATGCAGGAGTCCTGGTCTGTGCACCTCCTTCACGGTCGCGGCGCGGTCAGCTCGATGCTCTGGACGGCGCTGCTGGCTCCGTGACGAACTCGGCGCTGTCGCTGGGTGGCGCTGCAAGCCGCTGCGCTGCGCTGCGAGCCGCCGCGCTGCGCTGCGAGCTGCGAGCTGCTGCGCCACGCTGCTCGGGGTTGGTGGCCCCGAGTGGCACGCGAGGGCTGGGTAACCCCGCGGCGGTGAAACGCTTTTGACGCGTTCCCGTGGGGGGCCGGCCACGGGACGCTGCAATGACACGCACAGGTGAGCAGGCAGGCAAAGCACTACGCTCACAAGGGCATCAATACGCTCGTGTCATGTGACAAAGCGTTTCAGGATCCTTGCCACTCTGCAACAAGGGAACGAAAGTATGTACAGCAACACATCAGGATATGTACACATGGGGTTAAGACTGGACTGGGGTAAGGGCATTACAGGACAATAGACACTCAGTCCCAACTCATATCCCAATCCCAGGTCCGACCCTCTCAGTGGCTGGTGGGGGCGGGGGCTCAAACACAACCCATGCCCTGCTCAGTCCGGACCCTGAAACCCTGCCAATAGGGGGGGTGTCCCGCCGAGCCACAGGCGAGTTACTGGGAACGTAGTAGCTCCAAGGTCAACCGACAGTGGCTCCCTATGCTCCCTTAACGGCAGGTCCCAACTCCCCTCTGAGCCAGAGATATGGCCCCGCCATTATCCCTCAGGAGTACGTAGCTGAAAATGGGCTGTTTCAGCCCAAACTGAAATTAGCTCAAAAATCTTCAAAATTGACCCCTCGTCCGGACCCGCCAGAGGTAGGGACGAGGCAACTGACCCTATGCCCTTGGAATACAAACTCCCTGGAGCCCTCACCCAACCTGGTTCCCTCTGAGGTACCGGCATCAGGGCATCACGTGTTCGTCAAGTGGGGTCATGATGCCAAAATCACCAAAATTGGCGTCATTTCCACGCGCGGCTTGCCAGGCCAGGGCAAGGCCAATGGCTCACAGGATAGGAGGCAGGACCTAGGACTTATATCTGAGTCTACAACTTGAAATTAGGTCCGGGCTCCCTGTGGGCATAGAGAAATGGGGCCGCCAATTGACCACACGGGGGGTTGAAATTGGGGTCCCAAAAGGGGGTCATTTTGGCTGCTCGAAATGAGCTAAAATTCGGGGTGCTCCCAATAGTATATCTCCACGCCGGCTTGGAGATTGGATCCGCCATTCCATACGTGATCCACCGGGAGTCCAACAGAGACTCCCATGCCCTTGGCCCTCAAAGATCTCCATGCCACTTGGCGTGGTGACGATCCCAATTGGGTCCACAAATGCCAAAATGACAAAATTGCCCACACTCACTTTGGGCTAGCGCCTTAACGAAGGTTGCTCCGCTTCACCCACGTGGTGTGTGAACCATGGGGACCAATATGCATAACACCCATGTCATATATGGTCCATTGGTCCATGCGTCCGGCGTGCACGGGTGGGCTGAACATGGTGCACGGCGGGCAGCAAAAGTGGAAAATTGCTAAAAATGGCCAAAAATGCGCACCCTCATGGTTGGGGCAAATGAGGCATATGCCCGACTTGGGCCGGAGTGTGCCATAGAATTGGTATCAAGTCATGTGTGTCCAACATATCTTTTGGGCGTCGCCCAACTCCTCCGGCTTTGGGAATGGCAGGGTCGCCAAGTGAGCCCATGATTTGGGATAGTCCCAAATCGCCAACATGGCGGCCACGGTATGCCAAGCCCAAGAGGAGTTATTCGCCGGGTCCAAGATATGTTGGGCACCGAAGTATGTACCCTCATATCATACTTGGGTCATGATGTCAATTGAGCGCAACGTTGAAATACACGGTCGCCACTTGACATCATGACGGGCCAAAAACGGCAAAATTGGCACAAAGATACACAAAAGTGCCTTGAAAGGTGCACAATTATATTATAATATCTTTGGCTTGGATCGTGCAATCAACTAATCCTTCTAAACATAATGACTTGACACCAATGACCTTCGATTCCACATATGTGCTCCACTTGGGGCGCATTGAAAGGTCACGAGCGCTACTTCCCAAGTGGGCACATGAAATTATGGAAAATTGTAAAACACACACCTTGCTCCCAACGTATCGCTTCGGGATCGCCACACAAGCTTCCCTTCACGAAGGTTAGGCTTGCAATTGATCGTGGGGAGTATGGAGAAGGGGCTTGCACAATATGAGGTCCATTGGCGGGTTTGGCTTGGAGCGATGGACCCGCCAAATGGGCACGCAACACAACACAAGGCACATACTCCATATTGCCCAAAAAGGTAGCTCCCCCCACGATATGTCATGCCCCTCCAAGGGCATAACTTTGTGTCAATCGCTCATAGGAACTCAAGGAGAGTTCCTATGCAACACCAACACTCGCGCGCTACACTCGAAAGTTATCTTAACGCACGCAATATCATGGCCAAAGAGTTATAACGCAAACTCTACCCTCTTGACCATGATCCATTACGCTAGCGCGCACGTGCGGAAACGCAAGGCGTATAATGCTTCCTAAATTACGTTGGGAGTATTGTGAATACATCCCACGTTTCCTTATTGTCATTCCTCGCAAGCGGCACGAGATATGACCCTCACAAGTGGCCTCACGAATCAACTTTGTTTTGCCCATATCTCTAAGACAAATGGAGGGCAAGATAAAAGGAAAGTTGATTCGTGCATAGGGAAGCACGTAGGTCCACTCGAAAGAGGTCAAATCAAGTGCGGGGATGTCGAAGTCGAAAATCCGATTTCGACATCCTGAAAAATTCGGATTAAGGTTGCGAGTGTAAGATGTGAAAATTGCGGATGCATCAATGCAATTCCTGAAGACTTTAGAGGCTTCGTCACGGATAGCGCTAAAATATCTGTATATAACAGTTAAACTGGCGGTTACGCTAAAGTCGCGAGCTAACCGCCAGCTGCCAAAACAGTGAATATCAGAACGGAAGCGTAAAAATTGACGGAAACAATATGAAAATAAAACCCTGTTGATTCCTGATATTCTGATATATAAATCTCCGCTGGCGGTGCATCGGTTGTCGATGCGGGGCTTTACGGCACGGAACACGCTGCCGCCGGGCTCGCACCGGGCGTCAACGGGCGCCTTCCGTACATGGGGTTAGTGTACCGGAGACCGGTCTTCCCTTCCGTACATGGGGTTAGTGGACCGGAGACCGGTTGTATGCCCTACCCTGGCCATGGGGTTCTGGGTACCGCTTCACTACTAACCGTAAGGTTGAGCTTGTGACTGGCGATACGGTTTTTTTCTTTGAATTACTTGAGAAGGGCAAGGATTCTTGGCATGGGCGGGCTGTGGTCATTGGTGCTGACGGTGACTTTGTCGTGTTACGCCACGGCGGGAGTGTGAGGCGCGTACCTCTGTTACACTGCAGACCTGCTTCGGCGGTGCTTGGCTCTCCTGACGTTGATCCCGGGGTTGCGCCTGTGGCAGTGCCTGATGCAGCGCAACAGGAGTTGGAAGAGTTGCTCGTTGACGAGGCGGGGAATGAGCTGAGCGCGGAGGAGGTTGCTGAGCTGAGACGGATGAGAGACGACAGGGAACCTGTGGTGACACGTTCGCGGGCCAGGGCTGCGATGTCCGTGCTTACGAGGTTGGGACCTGGTCTTCCTGAGTTGGTCTGGCAACGTTCCACATCTGTGATACCTCCTGCTGTCTCGGGTGAGGTGTTCCTTTCATATTGCTATGTGGCGCATTGCTCTGCGCGTCGTTGCATGAGGGAGGTGACACCTGAAAGGGCACAATCGCTGGATTTTACCGTGGCGAAGCAAAAGGAGTTGGCATCCTGGGTTGCTTGTCATGTGTATGACCTGGTACGAGACAATGGGCAGAAGGCGATATTGTGTCGGTGGGTTCTGGTTGACAAGGTGCAGGACGATGGTTCACTGAAGCCGAAGGCGCGGTTGGTTGTGCGGGGTTTTCAGGAGGCGGGTCTGCGGGACCTGGATACCTTTTCTCCCACGTGTTCCAAGTCGTCCTGGCGTGTGCTGCTCACGGTGGCTTCTTATCGAGGATGGGCTCCGATCGCTGTGGACATTTCCACTGCCTTTTTACAAGGAGGCGCCCTGCAGCGTGAGGTGTATGTACGGCCACCACAGGAGTTGCATGCACCAGGGCAGTTGTTAAAGCTGCGGAAGGCGGTGTACGGACTTGTGGACGCTCCACTGCACTGGTACCAGGCGCTGCACAAGGCTATGCTGTCTATTGGTGCGATTGTGGTGCCGTTTGACCTCGCAATATACCTTTTTCGGGATCATGAGAATCTTTGTGGATGGGCAGCCGTTCACGTTGACGATATCTCCATCGCTGGGACTGACTCTCTCATCTCATCTGTTCTGGAGGCGTTGCGCCGTGTCTTCTCTGTTGGGTCTGAACAAAGAGAGGAGTATGTGTTTTGTGGAGTGCATTTGGAATGCAAACGTGACGATGACGGCAATCTGATCGAGATAACGTTGGACCAACAGAAGTACATTGATGAGATCGCGGAGATATCTCTGGAGGAGTCTACAGATCCTGGAAGACTATTAAACGCGAAAGAGACCACTTTGTACCGCGGCTTGATTGGAGCTTTGTCCTGGTGTACCTGAAAGTGCTGCCCTGGGTCGTTGATGGTGCCGGAGGGCTCGGGGCCGGCAAGACCAGTGGGGCAGGCACGCGAGGAGTCGACCTGAACGCTGCTATTGGGGGTAGAACCGGAGACTCGAACACCAACGGAGGCGAGAGCAGCAACAACGGAAGCAAGATCCATGTTGAGTGTTATCCGGCAGAAAATCCCAGTCTATGAAGAAAATTGATGCGGATTTTACTATGCACATCTGAGTGTCCATATCTGTCTGAAAAGATTTCAATAAATCCGATTGTGAAAAATATTTGGCCGATCTGGCCCGCGAGCGCGCGTCAGCGGCAAATGGCGATTCCAGGTAAATGATCGGAACGCGGCGGATTTACGGAGAATGGACCGCGGAATCAGATCCGGCATATCAGAAATATATAGGTCTGATCCTGAGACTGAGCTGCGAGGCGGCGATTCCGCCGAAGCAAAGAAAATGACCAAAATGTAGCCAATCTGGGTTAGATCAGTGAAAATCTGAGCAGATGGGGTTTAGCCGCACTTACACTCCCCCTCCAAAAACACACTGGGGTGTGTCGCTACGTCAACGAAGAACGTAGTGCGGGTAAGTCCCAGAAAAGAATAGAAATGTAGCCTCGATGGGGCGAAATCTGCTTGATCTGACCTGATTTGGGCTGAATTGGCGCTGAATCAGGATGGATGAACCTGAAATGAGACAGGATGAAGAGTGACGAACATTCCTCCGTGCAGTAAAACATTAGGTCAAGGGCTAAAAAGCATGTAAACGTATCGAGAATCGATACCAAACCATGCACTGGTTGAGAATGCAGGTAGATTATTCGAGGTAGATTATTGGTGGATTGAGTGGGGGAATTAAGAAATGGAGTGACATCTCAGCGCTCTGGCACAGTTTCGCTGTCGCGGGCACGCTACGGTGTCCTCGCCGAACTCTACATCGTGTTACTCCCGCTTTTCTCGTTCTGAAAAGTGCAGCATGTGCTTCAGATTGGGCGCATCTGGTGGATGATCACAAGATTCAGCAAGATTGGGAATCAAATTGAGCAGAGATGAAGGAGATTAAACAATCACAGAGAGGGAAAACAAATACAAATGTAGTCTACAGACCCTAAGTGCACAGAAAATCATAAGCGTCAACGAAGTTAGGCAAAGCCGTCGACAGATCTTCGAGGAATGAGAGGAGATGACAAGGAAATCAACCTAAATTGTCCTAAAATGTGCAAATTCCCTAAGATGAAGGTGAAATGAAGCGGAATGTCTAGAACTGAAACTACTAACACTTTCGTTTAGACTAAAGTTAATATATATTGTCGTTTATTCAGCTCAATTGTGCTTTCTGGCACGTTGGTTCGCGAGCATCTAACAGATTCTATGAAAATGTGGATCATGTGATGATGCATCATGATGGGACATGCTGGCCCTGGATCCTTGGCATGTAACGCGCCGAAGGTTCGCTGAAGGCGCTTTACTGACAGTACGTAACTGAGAGACACCGTATTTACAGTGGCGGCGGTGTCAATCGACTTGGACAAGGCCCATCTTTCGATTGAGTCCCACAAGACACTTGGATTCACCATTTTCGACAGTTTCAGGTCGGATTGAGCTCACATTGGCGTGTGCCAAAAATACAACGAAGCTTACGGACTTCAGAGGTTGCTGTTAGAAGTCCCTAGAGGTCCTATCTGAAGGTTGTCTGAACAATTGACGTCTGGGTTTCGTGCAACAGTGGCAGAATGATGGACAAACCTGAGGAATTCAAGGTAAATTCAAGGAATCTGGATCTGAATCTGGACTTTGACTTCAGTATCACGGCAAATGAAGGTAAGATCTGAGTTCCTGGCGTCGCAACTGGTGCAGCCAGTACTACAGGGGGTGCCTGTAGGGGTGAATGTCACCGGCCGGTGTTTTTACTATGTACATTTGCTTCCATCTGCACGAGTAGCCAAATTCCAAAAATGCACAGACCAACAGAGACAAGATTACCCCGAATCTGCCTGAATTAAGCCTGAGTTTGGTTTTTCCTGGACACGGCAGCACACTCCGTGGCTTTCGGCAGCGTATCTACGCCTTGTCTGCCGAACGGAGACCAAAGAAAAGTTGATTGACGTCAAATTATCAAACATTCGCAGTTCTCCACATCATGACTTAATCAGGAAGAATGAACAGTGGATTGAGCAGAATGTGGTTTTTTCAAGTTGTCAGAACACTCAATTCGGCCAAGCACGAATACATGTGACCACCAATCTGTCTGGTCGGGTCCTCGTACGGCTTGGGCGCTGCAAATCAGCGGCCGAACTTGAAGCTTGGTCCTCATTTGGCTCCTGGGCTGGCCTGACCGCAGGAGGGGGGATCGACGGATCAGCCCTGGAATGTGGCTGCTGAGGGCCGTAAAAGGCTGGATCTCGATTCACCACAGGTCTTTTTCTGTCGCTCTCCACCTGTCTGTCTGGTTTCGACAAACAGTCTGTCAGGAGTACGCCAATTTCGGGGTGCTTCTTGAGGAAGTCGATGAACCCCTTGGTGTACCCATGGACAAAAGAATGGGCTGGTTGCCGTGTTGTTGTGACTGGAATCAAAGCCCCTCCACTCACATAGAAATTCCCATTCGCCCTTGGCGTCACGTCTTGCTTCTAAAATCCTCTTGAGTTCGTACTTCCCCCCTTCAATGACCCGATCGGACAAAATTTTCGAAGTCCAAAAAAGGGGTTTAACCCGATCCTTGGGGGAGGGGATCTCTCTCTTGAGGCGATCGCCCGAAACGTCAATTTCCCTGCTGACATCCACACGAATCCTCCACCTGTTCTCACCAAGACGCGCTGTAACAGCGAATGGCCCCTCCCACAAGGGAAAAAGCTTGTCATCTCCGTCCAGGGTGGTTTCGGATTTTCGAAGCCAAACTGGATCATCAACTTCAAAATTGTGGGGGTTTTTTCGACCTTGATTCTGAACCCAAAGCCAGTCAGCTTGATGCTTATCGATTAATTTCGAGACAGTTTTATCTGCTCGTTGGACATCGTCCAAAAACAACGAAGCATCCTTACAAGGGCGAGGATTATTCAACGGCATGTTCCACCAACACTTCTTTCGTCCAAAGACAATTTCATTTGGAGAAAGGCCATGGTACAAAGGCGTGTTGTGGTAGCGGCGAAGCAATGCGAAGAGAACTTCCATCCAATGGAAATCCTTTTCACTCGCGAGCTCCTTACGAAGCATATTTATAATTGAGCGGCCGGCTCTTTCGCCAGGCAGCGCTCGATGCGAGTGGATTTCACATCGCAGGTGGTGGATTCCAAGGCGAGCACATAATTCCTTCCACCATTCGGAGGTGTACTCTTTGCCTGAATCCGTCACCACCTCGGATGGGACGTCCCAACCTCCCATCCAGGTCTGCGCGCACCATTTGGCGGCAGCCTTGCCAGTCATCGACTCAATGTTGCAAGGCAACACTTGAATGTAGCCGGAATGACGGCACTGAATAAGGAGCACACCATTGACCTTTTTATTGGTCCAATGGCACTCTTCGTCATCGAGTTCACCGAGATAGAAAAAATCACTGGTGACTCTGTTAAAGAGGCGCTCCGGAATAGGATGTGGCCTCAG
Organism: Eutreptiella sp. 'Long Island Sound 2002'; assembly: GCA_964036045.1. Taxonomy (NCBI): domain Eukaryota; phylum Euglenozoa; class Euglenophyceae; order Eutreptiales; family Eutreptiaceae; genus Eutreptiella; species Eutreptiella sp. 'Long Island Sound 2002'. The sequence goes on along the minus strand of OZ038388.1, from coordinate 63,052,700 downwards.
ATGGCCGTGCTTCTTCGCGCTGGGGGGCGTCGAGACAGCACATTGGGCGCATCCGGCGGCTACTTTCATGCAATGAGTATATAGCCGTGAGCCAAACAACCTATGTTTAATCATCGACCACAATTGACGGCCATGTGCGTGGGGGGACTCCCATTTGTGCCACCAGTTTAACACTCGGGGGGCCAGGGCGTCTGGTACGCACAATTTACCCTCCATCCACAGCTTCCCCCCATCCAACGAATACTCAGAAAAAATCCCATCCTTGTGAGCATCTTTGGATTTGAGATTTCCAAAGACCTCTTTAAACATGGGATCCTGCAGATAATCGGACGTCCAGTCACGGATGATAAGGGAATCTTTAGGCAGGGGTGGAGTTTTGGCCGGATCTCGACGATTAATGCCCTGGATCAACCGAAATCGACTTACTCGTCGGGTATAGTCAAACCGTTTCACACTCCCTGAGGAGGGATCGGTGACTTTCTCCACGACTTTCAGTGTTTTGGTGCAGATCTCATGAGCATGCGCCGGATCTGAAAAGGCCGTGATGCCGTGACACGGTAATGCGTGCTGTTTAACAGCGCATTGCATGCATGCACGTCGAATGAGTTTCTTTTCTTCTTGATCCAACTCGATTATTACATGGCGGTCCTGCTCCGTACCATGGATGTTGGTACTTTGCAGCCCCTCTGAAGCGGGGTAAGCCCATCGGCTCAGAGCATCCGCTACCGTGTTGTGTTTTCCAGGCAAATACGACACATGGAGGTCAAACAGACTGAGAAATTCGTGCCATCTGGCCCGTCGACCAGCTGGGCTCGCGACAGCATCAATGTGTTCGGTGGCCCAATACTCCAGAGATCGATGATCCGTCAGGACCTCGACTCGATTGGTGCCAACCCACGATTGGTACTTTTTTAAAGCACAGATTATGGCGTAGGTTTCTTGCTCACGCGGCGACCATTGCATTTGGCGTGGGGCTAGCTTCCGAGACCAAAATGCAAGAGGGTAATGATCACCGGTGGCTTCATCAACCTGTTCAAGGACAGCTCCGATCGCGTACCTAGAAGCGTCGGTTCTTATGTAGAAGGGTCGGTCAAATTGTGGCACATGCAACGTGGCGACTTCGCAGAGGGCCGCCTTCAAGTGATGGAAGGCCTCCTCGCACTCGTCAGTCCACTTGACACGAACCTTTGAACCTGCCTTGCCTGCATCTCTCCCTACCTTCAATAATTCAGTGAGGGGGGCAGCAAATTTGGCATAATTCGGCACAAAAGTGTGGTAAAAATTGCAACAACCCAGGAATCCTCTCAATTCCGTGATCGTCTCAGGGCGCTTCCACTTCTGAATAGCGACGAGCTTCCCTGGACTGGGTCGTCGGGTGCCATTCTCAAGGAGAGAACCACAAAATTCGACTGATTTTAAAAATAATTTTCCCTTCTTTGGCCCACAAATCAGCTGATTGGCATCAAGAATGTCCAAAACCTGGTTCAGCTGCTTCTCATGTAGGGCCACCAGCTCGGCTTCGGTCAGTCCCTCCCCCTCTGTCGCGATGATTATGTCATCTATGTACACACTCACGAAGGCACGAAGCTCAGGTTGAGCTGAAAAAAGCACATCCTCCATCATTCTTTGAAAAAACGAAGGGGCGTTCTTCAGGCCCATGGGCATGACCGTCCACTGGACTGGGCCACATGGCGTGCACATACAGGTGAGAGGTCGGCTGTCCTTCCTCAACGGCATTTGGTGAAAGCCGTGACGGAGATCCAGCACAGAAAACAAACGACCTCTTGCCCTCTTGGCGATTTCCTCCTCAATGAGGGGCAGGGGGTGCGAATCCGCCTTGGTTTCGGCGTTGAGATTGCGAAAATCAACAACCATTCGCCAACCATCAATAGTTTTCTGGTCTGCAGGCGGCGGCTTCGGGACTGTGAAGGGTGCACAGCACCATTCGCTGGTCATACAACCCTCAAGCCAACCAAATTCCCTGAGATTTCTCTCGATTATTTTTCTGAGGATCTCATGTTTATGTCCATGGTTCTCATAAGGACGCTGTTTCTTTGCCTTGTACCCTTCACGAAGCTCGATGAAGGCTTCACCAAACTGCCCACGGACAGGGGGGTCTTTGATCAACTTCCCTGAAAGGGTTGTGTCCTTCCGTTCCTCAAAAATCTTTTCTCTTGACTTGGAACACAATTCAGTGTCCACCTGATCGCCAGGAATTACTGTCGAAAAAACTTTGGCGACTTCTTCGGCCTTGGCAGGAAGAATCTTCTTACGGATGTCCCTAAACAGGTCCGTATCAACTGCCTCTTGAAGATAGGTGGGTCGAGTGTCGACATTCCAGAGATTATCTTCGTGATCCAGCTCCTCGAAAGGATCTATGAAAGCTTCCACACGGGGTTTTTCATAAAAAACTCTGAATTTGCGGCGCGATTTAAGATTTTTCTTCGCCCGTGCACTGAAGATTCTTTTCGATGTCGATCGTATTGGGGAAGAGGGAGACGAGGCGGATCCATTTGACGTTGGATCACCTTGGGTATCTGACGGACAAAAATCAGAAAAAATAGATTCATCATCAGCACCACACTCAACCTCAGATTCAGACCCAACACAGGAATCTGTACTAGAATCAGCAGAATTAGAGTCAGAAAGCTTTCCATCCACCAGGAATGCAAGCGAACTCCAGGACCGCTGTGGCAGGGGACCTGTGTCGTCCCTGGCATACAGCTTAATCTTCCTGGGAAGTTCGATGTAATCTACACAAATGTCTTGTAATTCCTGAAACCAAGGCTTGTCGTCCCACAAGGGCACAACTAAAATCGCCTGGGTTTTATCTTGCTTGATTTTGTGGATGACCTGCTGGATTAAGTGAAACGGAGGATTAATCCACAACTTCTTGTCCCATTTATGGGTCCAAGCGTCGCGAAAGTGCTTGTCAAAGCGCTTGTTCTTACGGTTAGCAAAGGCATCATACTGTGGCCAAAAGGAATGGTGTTCATGAAAATATTCACAAATTGCATCGCGCCATTTGTCGACAACTCTGTAGGATGAAGAGTGCCAGCGCGAAGGGCGTCGTGGCTGGGAGTCCCTACGAAGACATTCTAACTCTCGGGAGTAATCGGCACTCCCATTCACCTCTGCAATGGTGACATCTTCGCCAAATTTTGGTGTAACTTTTCGCTTCAAAAATTCTTCTGCACTTTTAAACCCTGCGTGCAAAAAACGAAATTCAGGACGCTCCAGAGACCTGACTCCAGCAAAAAACAACGCCGATGACCTACGGGCGCCACCCTGTTCTTGCTAAGCCAAGGATGGCCCAAGTAAAGGTCATACTTTATGTCGGCACGATAGAACCAGTCGCCCTTAAGGACAACTTCCTCCACATTACCTTCTTCCCAAAGGTCTTGAGCGACCAAATGAGTTGATATATAACAACCGCGTTGCCCACCTGCGAGAGAATGTCCAGAAACTCCCTCGAGGGTAACAGGATAAAGCGAATCAATCACGCAGTCGTCGGGTAAGAAAGAATTGGATTGGAGATTTACCTCTGATCCATTGTCACACAAACAAGTGGCGAGGTGGAAATTGCCCTTGCAATCAGAGACCCACAGCTTTGTGACAAACTGACGAACCCTGTGCTTGGACTGTACACCGACCTCGTCCACTACGACAGAAGGATCCGCTGCCGGATCCAGGGGAGAGGAGACAAGCGACCCTACATCAAGTAATGGTCGAGATGGAATCTGGGGATCATGCCTGAAATCGCCTGGGGAGGGGCGATTTTCGTGGCTCCCCTAGGCGTTCTGACCTCCAGTGGATGCGTTAACATTGTGAACACACCCTGATTTGTCGACCCACTCATCTTGGAACGGATCATCTGCTGGATTCAAGGCATTTTCAACGTAATCTCGATCCGCATCGGACACCTGATCTGCACCTGAGACCTGATCCACACGATGGTTGCCCTTTCCACGTCCACGGCCACGGCCGCCGGATGATGGACCTCCACCGTCGCCACGCCCTCTGCCCTTACCAGAGGAAGAGGTTCCCGAAGGAGTTCCCTTACCTTTACCCTGGAATCCTGGAGCATTTCCCTTGTTTGTACCGGATTGAGGGGTTTGGCCTGGATTTCGATTTCCGCCTCCGGCGTTGCTATTGGGATTTGTCTGGCCGTTCGGCTGCCCACCGGAGCCGGATGGAGTCCGATTTCCTTTGCCTTGGGACCCGCCAGGGCCTCCAGTATTTTTGTTTCCACCGGAGGGGGTCGGATTCCCCTTTCCAGCCTTCCCACCATGCACCTGTCTGTCATTCCTGTCTGAATTCTGCGGATTACTGATATTCTCACCAATCACCTTGTGATCGTAAGGAGACCATCGGTGATTACCAGTAGAATGCGTCTTAGCTCGGTTCGTAGAACCTAAAAGAAGACAGATGCTACAGTGATCCTGAACATTCCGGGTGTCATTCACCTTTTTGTTGCCCTTTTAGGCCCCATTTTGGGTGTTTTAATGGGTATTCTTGTTTCCCCCAAGACCCTCATGGAAATTTTGATTGGCGGCGTCAGCGAGCCGCTCAACCTCTTCCCACAATTCCTTCGGGGTGAACGAAAACACCCAGTTTCTGGCCTTCAGGCGATGGCCATGGTAGCTTACTCCCCTGTTGAGGACTTGGACAAACAAGTCCCGATCCTCATGTTCATTAAATTTGATTTTCCACGTGTTTTCAGTGAATTTCACCTTGGAAAACGACGTGGGGGAGCACTTTTGAAGTGCCTCCCTGACCGTAAACCTGTTGGCCGAGGCATCAAAGCCTTCGACCTCCGCCCACCAGGTCTTGACCTTTTCTTCGGACTGTTTGTTCCGAAGGGTGGCGGCAGTTTCGGAGGGGATCTTGTCAAAAATCAGATTTTTCAGCTCGGCACTAGAAAATTTTTCGCCTGAATGTTCAGACTCTTCCACTAAATTCCAGAAGCGCTGTCTTTTGTCTTGCACTTCGTGCAAGATTAATCGCGAGAATGAAGGAAAATTCTTCAACATCTGGTGGTAATGGTCCTCTGGCAGCCTGGATCCACGTACCTCCAACTGTTCCCACACCTCATCAAAGGTAAGGGGGGAACTTGTATCCTCACGATCACTCCAGGTCCTGAGCCAAGTGTTGGCCGGCGCTCCCTCAAGGCAGTCCAAGAGGGCCATCAGGAACTGATCATCTTGGAGTTTTTGAGTCTTAACCCACAGTTTAAATTCCCGTTGGAACTGAGGCCAACGTCTGGGGTTCCCATTATACTTCGGTTGCTTGGCAACCTGACGAAGTCGCAATGAAGTAGGATTAAGAAGCGAATCCAGCCCAACACCGGCCGTAATGGCAGACACCTTGGCGGCATCATTCGCCACACCAGCTCCGGCGAGGGTCTGGGCGAGCAACAGCTGGGCTAAGGCATTGGAATCAGCAGCAGGAGGGGCAGTACGGGAGGCAGCTCGCTTGGCATTCTGAGCCTCAGTCCTAGCCTTCGCCGTCCTACTCTGAGATCGAGAGATTGTAACCCTTTCCTTTAGCTTGGTCCTGCTGATCCTTGCATCGGTGGTCTTGGAGTCCACCGAAGGAGCAATTGAAAAAATTTCTGTCGCCTCCTCCGACGGTTCTGTTACTTGTTCCACCGATGATGCGCCCTCAGACCGCATGTGTGTCTTGAAAAGATCTTTTATTCCCAGCGTTTGAATGATGAGTTGCATTTGATCTTTGAGCAATTGGAGCTCAGTATCTCGCTGGAATCTGCAAGAGCAGTCGGCAGGACAGTACATACCGTGTCCTGAAGGGCCTGAGCAGGCTGTCGGACCGCTAATCTCAGTGGTCCGCAGCCAGGAGTCCACTTGGGGAGCTCCTTCAGCCCTGATTTCCAGGCTTGCCTGCCTGGCTGCCTCTAAAATTCCTTCCTCAACCGCGGCGGCTAGATCGTCGCGGATGGAAACAGGGGGATGAGGGGCGGAGGGCCCGGCAACAGGTGCCTTGGTCTTCTCCTTCGGGAAGGGGCTTGCCTCCCAGATCTGCAAAAAAATGGCAAAAGAGTAATCTTCTTGAGAACGCCACCACATCCTGGTATTAATTTCTTCTTGAAGAAGGAAAAAATATTCCATTAAAAAATCAGAGGCGATTCTTTCTTGTCCTATCAGCTTAGACGTGGCTAATAGACAAAGGGCCTCAAGCGCCTCAAGGTTACGGGTCACTTCTGGAGACAAATGGTCGTCCCATTGTGCCCAAGAGGCTGGTCGATTGTAGCTAGGTACCTCACCTGGACCACCCATCTCAATGTCGTCGATGTCGGCGTCCGTGGTCTCAAATGTGGGACATTGGTAAGGAATGTTGGTACCTGCCAGCTCCGTAAGGTCTACCGGAGCGTTGCCATCGTCGTAGGCTGGGAGATTCCAACTGCTTGATGGCCAATTTCGACTGGGATTAGGAAAATTTGGGTCCCCACAGCTGCTGATTTGTGCCCTTCTTGGGCAGCTTGGGCTTGCGCAAGGCATTCCTCTCAAGGCCTCGTTCGCACAGCACCAGGGCAACGTAATCGTTACTTCTCCGGAAGCGGCGGGGTCTACGGGGCCGTACTGGGGAGCTAACTGTGGTTGGGACACCAAAGGAACAACAATTAGGTAGCCTCTGCTACCATGAAAGTGCTGCCCTGGGTCGTTGATGGTGCCGGAGGGCTCGGGGCCGGCAAGACCAGTGGGGCAGGCACGCGAGGAGTCGACCTGAACGCTGCTATTGGGGGTAGAACCGGAGACTCGAACACCAACGGAGGCGAGAGCAGCAACAACGGAAGCAAGATCCATGTTGAGTGTTATCCGGCAGAAAATCCCAGTCTATGAAGAAAATTGATGCGGATTTTACTATGCACATCTGAGTGTCCATATCTGTCTGAAAAGATTTCAATAAATCCGATTGTGAAAAATATTTGGCCGATCTGGCCCGCGAGCGCGCGTCAGCGGCAAATGGCGATTCCAGGTAAATGATCGGAACGCGGCGGATTTACGGAGAATGGACCGCGGAATCAGATCCGGCATATCAGAAATATATAGGTCTGATCCTGAGACTGAGCTGCGAGGCGGCGATTCCGCCGAAGCAAAGAAAATGACCAAAATGTAGCCAATCTGGGTTAGATCAGTGAAAATCTGAGCACATGGGGTTTAGCCGCACTTACAGTACCGCGCAAACGAGACCTGACTTCTCTTATAGCGTGTGCCGTCTCTCACAACGATCAAGCAAACCTACAGTCTCGGATGCGCTTGAAGCGAACAAGACCTTGCAGCACATGAGGAAGAGATCGCTATTCATCAGATTTCCCAAGTTGAGTGGACCTGTTCGTCTTATTGGATACCATGACTCGTCATGGGGCAATGGGGAAGAAGGGAAAACTGTTGGTGGCTGGCTGTGGACTATCGCAAGTGTCGGTGACGACAAGAAAGAGCGCTTCTGTCTGATCAACTGGAACGCCGTACCCTGCGCAGAGTCGTAAAGTCCACCTTTGCTGGGGAAACCCTTGCTTGTTCAGTCTGCTTGGATGACCTGTTCTTAACGCTCAATGTCGTTACTGAGATTACGAAGATGCGAGTCCCTGTTACGCTACGCACTGACTGTGCTTCACTATTCGACCACGTCTATCTGCACAAGGCTGTGTTTGAGAAGAGACTTCTCATTGAGCTTGCGGTGATTCGTGATGCTATAACGTCTGGAGAAGTTACCAATCTGGAATGTGTGGCTACACAAGATCAACTCGCACATGCACTGACGAAGTCTGGCTACAGTTCTATATTCTATAACTCCCTCAATAATGCAGTGCTACCATGAGCATGAGAGTACCTGTTTATCGTCTTCTTGGTTCAGACTTGGTAAGGACTTTGTCGTAATCGCTGATCGATCTGTCATGCATGATCGCTGTGGATCTGGACATTGTTCTGCTGGGGCAGAAAAAGAAAAGACGGATGTTTTCTGAGTTCAGACGATATTGTCTGTTGATCTATGATTAATTGAGATGAAAATTTATCAGCCGGATGTGTTATCATAATTGGCGGAACATGGGATTTGCATTGCAAAATCCTAGGTTCGATTCCCGGATGCCATCCATGCAATTTCCTAAAAGCGATAAATCCATTTCAGCATGGGATGTTCCTAATCTATGACATTGATATAAAATGAGCTTTTGCGTGATTTACAAATGTTTTTATATCAATTTATAAGGTTCAAAAAGGCTTTTGTACCATTCTTCTTGCAACGTTTTAGGTTGGTGTTTTGTTGACACATTGAATTGTCACTACTCAAGTGAGAGATCATTCTTGGAATTCACTGCATTGTTTGCTATTGAAAAGAGCCAAGGGAAATTTTAACATTCGGATTTTTTCAAATTTGTCCAATCATGGATGTAGACATAGGATTTCAAAATCCGATTTTTCAAATTTCTCAATTTGAGGATCTCAACATAGGATTTCAAGATGTCTCTTCTTCTTCAACGGCAACCATAGAATAAATGGCTTGGTTGCCACTCAAGTGAAACCTCCAAAACCCTAAGCATGTGCAATGAGCAAATTCATTCTCCAATGCGACATAGTACGCCATGTAACAAACTACTCAACAGCAAACATGTAGTCATTTAGGTTAATCTCCTTTGGATTACTGGGGCCAATAGTCATTCTCGGGACGTTGGACCATGAATTGGAAAGTGGGCTCGGGGTCAAGTGGCAATGGCTGTTGGTCAAAGGGTTGGAAAGGTTGTTTGTCACAGGGTTGAAATGGCAAAGGATCAACATTCATGGGAGGTAAGATGGCAGGGTGCCATATTGCATTCACTTGAGGCTGAGAAACCGGAGGATTGTGGTCACCGTTAGGGTTCATTGCACTAGGCTCATAGGTCACAGAGGCTTCAACTGCCTCAGGTTGGTTAGCTACTTGAGATTCAGGTGCCTCACGAGAAGGACAGTCTTCCCTGGTTGCCGCAGGGCCAGGATCGGTGCGAGCTTTCTTAGCTAATCGAGCACTGTGCCTCTCCTTTGGTACATGCTGTTCCTTCTCTTGCTTGTCCATGTATTGGGCTTGGGATTTGAGGTGAGAAGACCCTCTCGGTCGAATGCCTACACAATCCTCACCATTGTATTTCCCTGTGGCCACAACCTCATTCCACGTCTTTTGTATCGCCGAAGACTTGTTGCGACCTACGTGTTCGCGAATGCTCTCAAGCAGGTTACGTTCTGCCGCACTCCATGGATTTCGTGTGACCGGAACACCATGCTTACCCAGCTTTTCAACGGCGGTTAGGCGTGAGGACGGTTTCAACACATGTGGAGGTGCCGGTTGCACCCTTTTCAATTCATTATTTGCCAACAACGCATCATAATGATCGTTCAAAAGAAGAAGGGTTAGAGGGTCCAACTTCAATGCGGATTCCGATGGGTGGAAAGGTGCCACAAATTGAATACCTATGTGGGCTGTAAACAGTAGTATTGGCCTTTGTAGAGCAGTCGCGAAGGCCACAACTACCAAATCCGCAGCATCCTCATCCCACACCCCATCCTCCTCTAGCTTTGACACGAGTGTGCCGTATGGCACATCGGAGTGGCGAACAAATTCGAAATATTCGACAAAATTTTGTCGTAGCTCACTGACAACCATTTGCCTCAACTCCTCATGCGTTAGGTCCGTTTGTGCTGCCACCGCTCAGAAGAAACAATTTCCATCCCCTTGAACGGACTCAACTCGCAAACGGTTGTGAGCCACCACGCTAAACAGGTGATCGCGCTCTTTGTTGCTGACATCTTTCCCCTTAAGCACTGTCGGCCCCTCAACTACATTCTACTCCACCCTCCCGCCCCCCCCATACTTCCTACTATTCTAAAATCGAGATTCTCATTACCCAAATCCCAAGTATCGCTTTAAATCTCCACTTAACATTTAATTATTGCTCTGTGCGCGCATTCATCCTACTGTGCATGCGCTCTCGTCGGCGCCTGTTACTAAACCCGAATTCAGGTCAAAATGAATGTTATGGGCTATAAGATTAAAGTAATTTAAAGCCCTGTTCAGTCCGATTACACCATGCAAACCACATGCTTTGACCACCCGTGTTTTTTTGCAGGGCCACGGCAATCACGACATACGGGCCTCCAATTATACATTTGCTCCGGGTGCCATACGTAATAGGCAGGTGCACCACGAGGTCGATTGGTAATTAGCACACCAATCTCGCCAATGGTGCGTCCATGCATTTCACGGACAACATCGGAGCATTTCCAATCAAAGCGTTTGGGATCGGAGTGTGTGCCCAAACAGAAGGAACACAGAAGTAGCAAAATCAGTAGGCGAATATTCATTCCTAGCTGTGACAGAAAAAAGAAAAAAAATGAAAAATGAAATTGAAATTGGTCTAGAAATTCAAAATTCGAATTTGTCAGCGCTGGTATATATGGCAGCGATTGTATACACTGTGGTATATACTGCGGCGGCGATGGTATATACTGTGGTATATACTGCTGCGGCGGCTGGTATGTACCGCGGTGTATACTGCGGTATATAAGGGAAAACCCCGCTAACTTGGACTGAACCGCGACGCGCAGAGTTTTGAGATTTTCTCGAAATTTTTGGCAGATGAAAGGTTGAGACGCTGGGAATGTCTTTTTCAGGTGTCTGTTTACCAGGTGAGATATCTGTAATGTCGTCGAGTCGTCGATTTCGAAGTGTAATTTGGTCAAACTTTCAGACACTTAGAGGACCACTGTTTACCCCAACCCCACTAACCTGGACTGAGTTGTATGTAGACGCATTTGAATAACTTTGTGCCACTGTTTGCGTTCGAAGTGGTGTTTTTTGCATTGGACAGCTTGCAGCTGTCTAGTCATGTCGAAAACGTGGTTTGAGTTGTCTTTTGGTTGGTCCTTGTGTTGTACTTGTTGGGGGTTTGTTCCCTTAAAGTGAAACTTTGGTCATTGGTCATGTACTCTGAGCATGCCATGTCCTTGAGACATGATGGGTTGGATCTCGACATGTCCCATGTTTCGAGTTTAGAAGTTCGTTTTTGGTTGTTTGGCCACAGGGTGACGTACGTTTTATGGGTTTAACTCGCGGTTAGGGTCCCTTTCCATATATCGCACGAAGTCGCCCCCCCCTACCTTGGAGGTAGGGGGGGGGTAGGGGGGGGGTTGGGGGGGGTAGGGGGGGGGTAGGGGGGGGGTAGGGGGGGGTAGGGGGAGGTAGGGGGGGGAGGTAGGGGGGGGGAGGTAGGGGGGGGGTAGGGGGGGGGTAGGGAGGGGAGGTAGGGGGGGGGTCGAGAAGGTAGGGGGGGGTATGGGGGGGGAAGTAGGGGGGGGGTTTGGGGGGGGGGTAGGGGGGGGAGGTAGGGGGGGGGTCGAGAAGGTAGGGGGGGGTATGGGGGGGGAGGTAGGGGGGGGCGACTTCGTGCATACTTTTTGGGTGTTTAGCCACAGGGTGATGTATGTTTTATGGGTTTAACTCGCGGTTAGGGTCCCTTTCCATAGGTCACAAGTTTGTTGTTCGGCCGTTGGGGTGTTTGGACCAATTCTGCACATGTTGGTTGGGAGGGAGATGTGCAATTGTGAAGATTGTTTGCTTTTGCCACCAAAATGTGGCTTGCATGCCTGCACAAGGTAAGTCATGGTCATTCAACACGTTTCTAAGTGCTTTTGACGTTTACAACACAAGGCTGGCTTGGGGATGTGTTGTAATTATAGCATTTGTTGGTTGCCTATCATCAAGGGTGGCAAATTGGTGTGGTACAATGTTGTAGTGACCAACTTTTGCTCCAACTTTTGTTGCAAAACCACTAGAAGCAGAGAGAATACACATTATTTGTTGACATACGTTGTGGGTTGTGGAGTGGTCTCACAGCACTTGTGGTGCTTTAGTGCTTGGGTGGCACACTATGCGGCGGTGTTGGGGTGCTACAAACCACCTCTAGGGGTGTCACTCCACGACCCCTCATAGAGTACAAGTTAGTGTCAACCTATATTGGTTACCATTGCACTTCAATATCTCTGCATAATAGCTCACTAGGCTTCAAGCTCCAAGCTATCCTTTCCTTATGCACCCAAACACTTTTTATTGTAGGATATAGCTAGAGTTGGTACTCTAGGGTGCCACTTTTCTACCCTCCCACTCTTGTGGTAAGATGTACTCTTGTGGTAAGGTGTGATATGGGGTGTTCTTTTTGTGTTCAAGAGGTCTTTGTAGCACCAAAAGGCACCGGTGACCAAGGAAGGCTCACATTAAGGCCCACACAAACCACCTCAAAAAGTGGCCACTCCGAGCTACACCAACGACTACAAACGAGTGCCAACCTTACTTGGTCACCATTTTTGTTTGATACCTTTCCTTGTTATGGAAAGGGGCGTCAATATGGAAAACAAGCTTTCCAAAGGTGCACACTATCCTTACTTTGTGTTGCCAAACACTTGTTGCCACCAAGAAGTAGCCATTCAAAAGAGGGTCACTTTTCTACCCCTCCATCCTTAGGCTAAGGTCTGACCATCCCTAGGGCCGTGACGGATGGGGTGTGTTCTTTTTGTGTTAAGAAGGTCTTCCGAACTCAAAAAAGTTCCAAGGAAAACTCACCTTTGGGGCAAAGTTTTGGCCCAAGCACCTCTTTGGCCCCTCCCTTCACCATTAGGCTCAATGATGGAAATGGGCCAATGATTGTGCACAATGTGACCGAAAGTGGTCAAGTTTGTAACTCAACCGAGGTGCCCGAGGGGCCCAGGGGCCGTCGACAACCTCGGCGCATGGCTGGGAAAAGCCAGCAGCCGCCGGCTTCGGCCGGTGGCTTGGTTTTTTTTAAAAAATTTCGTCGGAGGGATCAAATCCATAAATGATATTTTCGGACGATGTTGCAGGCGAACCAATGACCCAATGGGTAAAGCCTAGTATATTATCACAGGAGGGAGCACTACGGCGGTTCGAGCCCCGCGTCCCCTTTTTTCCGTTTGGGGGGACTGGCGCGCAGTCAGATTTCGGCGCGCATCGGCGCGCGCCAGTCCAACAGGCGGGGTAATCTAAGTCGCGGGGTTTTCCCTTACTGGTATATCGGTATATACCGCTCGTATATACCGGTATTTACGCGAGCGGCAATCATCCCTTGATTTTCTGGTGGTACGGTGGCACATTTCCATGGAGCCTCCGAAGCTTTGGGCGCAGGGAGCCTTTTGTTCCAACCTGAACTTTCTTGAAAAGAGGAACGCATTGAACGTTGTTTTTTTCTGTAGTCTTCAACTTCATGGGGCCTGAAAGTGCCTTGTGATGGGGAACATCCTGTCCTGCGAAAGCAGGACGCCTGCACAAGGTCCTGTGAAAGTGGAAATCCATTCGACCAAGGCCAACAGTAATGTCCAGCACGCGCAAGCAGCTTACACGGAAGGCATTTTTACTGGGGGCTCCTTCGCTGCTTCGTTGGCCCTCGCGTGGCTCCACCCGCATGCTGCCTCTGCCCTCCTGGCGGCCCTAAACAGCGGTGCTGTCGTTTATGGAACCGTGAAGAGGGTGTGTTGTCTTGACCCTTGGGCCCAGTAATCATCCTTGAAACCAGCAGTCCTCTCTCTCTGTCAGGAATGTGACACATTGGCAAAGCAGTATGGGACGCTTGGGGGGAACTGACTTTCAGGGGAATTACCGCCGCCTCTTGTGGAGGGCAGATTTTGGCTAGTTTCGGGTTTCGGCTAGTTGGGATTTGGCGACCCAGAAATTGGCGCAAATTGGCAACGCGCTTTTGCCCAAGCACGGTCAGTTACTATACTCTTGTGTATCGCAAATAAATTACCAGTTTTGTTCCAAGCCAGTAAGTACACACCGTTGTCCCACTCTGGGTAAATGAGTCGTGGACACGGTTCGTATAACGTTGTGTATCCTGCCCAAGCCCTTCAGTCGTGTTTCCAAACTTGTCCCATCTACGTTTGCAGGGCCACAAAACACATCACGTCCTCATTGGCAGTGGCAGTGTCTTGGTGTATGCTGCTGGCACTAGCTTGGTCTTTCCACCAGCGCTGCGTCTGGGTGCCTTGGGCGGTTTGGCACTCGCTGCACCATCCGTCACAGCATGGGTCGCAGTGAGGCCTTTTCTGAAGGAGCAATTTCAGAGTTCCGGGGTGTTTCACGTATTCAGTGAACCAACGGTGCCGTTGTCTGAACAGTTGAAGGTCTGCAACAGGGTAGGGCTCGGTCGCGGCAGGGATGTTCACCTTTATGCCAGCAACACGTGTGTCATATTTGCTCCACCTTGCAACTGGGCGACAGTAGTTGTGGTGCGGGGCTTATCAGACCACAATGCCCTCCTCTTCAGCAGCAGACACACACCTCCCAGCAGTGAACTATCGAATCGATCGATTGTCCTCGCTCTTTCCAGCTGCCGCAAAATATTCTGCAGTGCCTGTGCAGGTCACCTTGGTTGTGCAGATGTATATCTGGCTAAACCTGTGGAGATATCGTTGCAAGCAGCCGTTATCTCCCGTTCTCTGACGAAGCGGGGCGGGGGTGCACACTTCAAATGCAGTCAGCCGTTCGGGGTGGATCAGGCTTCGTTTTTTAGAATTAAGTTGCAATTGGGTCTGGGTGAGTGGGTCTCCAGCCTGGTGGGTGGGTCTAAAGCTCTGGACCCCCCCCCTTATAATTCCGAGGGTTCCTGGGTTGGGCTCCTGCCACCCCTTCTTTCTTTGGTCACAGGAGCCTTGTCTGGCTGTTTGTTGATGCCCCTTTCCGCTTTGTCGTTGTGTAGGTGGCAGGTGTGCAGGTGGCAATTTTTCGCATGGCGGACTGTTTTTGTGATAATATGTTAAACCTGTGGACCATTTGTTGCGCAGAGGTGTCAGAACTGGATGGTAGCTCAGTTGTCGAGGTACTTGTCTCCAGTCTGAGAAGTACTAGTACTGGCAAAGTTTTGGTGTGTCACCCTTTGGGGCTGGAATGCCGAAGGAGAGCGCCTTGGCTTCAATTTGGTTTACAAAAAATGCTCCCCACAGAATTATAAGAGGGGGTCTGGGTGGGTCGAAAGTCGGGTGGGTGGGTCTTGTCCAAATACCCCCCCTCCTCTTATAAACGAAGCCTGGGGTGGATCAGTGGGGGTTTCGCCTGTGCTTCCCTTTCCTTTTGACCAGCATTTCCGACGAATAGTGGGTTGGGCTGCTGATGACAGTCTCATCTGGGTCGGCGCCTATGCCACCTTGATCGCTGGCGCAATTACGAGCTCTGCCATGCCTTGGGCCTTCACCAAGCTTGTGGAGACCGTCACAGTCCCAGGCACCCAAATGAGAAAGCCGATCCTGCAGCTTACTGCCGCCGTTATCCTGGGCGCCTGCATCAGTTCCGTGCAGTCGATTTTATTTGCTGAGGGCGCCACCCGCATGTCTGTGCGGGTTCAGGTGGGTGTGCGTTCAGGATTCTTGGTTGTAGCGCCGTGGCAGGGAAGCCAAGCCCGTCCCCCTTAACCCTCTTAAGTATGCAGTCCCTCGGAAGTAGATTTCAGTGCCCCACTGGATGGTCTAACCCTATCCCATCTTAATAGCGGGGCAAGAGAGTTTGGTCCAAGGATTTTACCAGACCCACTAGGCCCAAAGTTGCTGGTGCTTGTTGTGCGTGGTGCGTGGTTGTTGTTGGCGAGTGCAAAGTGAGGCACCAGTGAAAAACGAAAATATGAAGAATCAAGGTATTTGAGGATCGCCCAAAAATCACAGTTTTCAAGAGCAAACGGTTGATGTTGAGAAAATTATAAGTCCACTCCCAACTGCTCGGTTTCTGTGAGTGTCTAAGGTTTCATGCAGCGTTGAGAATCGGCTTCTGCTTATGCGACCTGTTGTTCGGCCCCCCTCCCCCCCCATGAAACCGTTGTGTGTGTTTCCATGAGCGTTTCCATGCACCGGGCATTGATCCTCTTTTCGGGCCTGAAATCGGGCCATTTCGGTGCTTTTTTCTGGGTCCACAACGCGTCAAAATCGGTGGCCAATGGTTCACAGAGACACCGTCTCCTCCTCTCAATCGTCCAACGCCCACTAGAAAGCCCAATTAGACCCACTTTTTAGCCCTTTCTCCCAAATACCGGCCGGATTGGCTAACTTGTGTACCCTTCAGTGCAGGTGTGATCTGCTGTTGCGGTATGTGTCTTCTTCGTCTGTTTAAACAACCCTTTTCCTCACAACAGAAGGACGTCATGAGCAACGTCATGAAGCAGGAGACCCAGTTCTTTGAAAGCACACAACCTGGCGAGATCCTGACGCAGATGGGGGCCTCCGCCAGCCTTGTCAAGGTGTTATGTTGCTGTTGTCTGTCAGGGCCACTTCTGTGCCACATTCTTATTCAAGCTTATCATTCAGTCTCTCCAATGCATTTCTGCTGTTGTCCAAGTCATTTGACGGGGTTTGCAAACTGTGAGTGCCCCTGCACCTGGGGGGGGGGGGGTTGGCACAAGGCCTCGGTACCTGGGGGGGGGGGGGGGGGCACGGTGGTACCAGGGCGGTGCCGCAGCGCTCGAGGAGCTGCAGAAGGACCATGCGGCGTTGGGAGGACTGCCATTGAAGGTGCCGGACCCTTCCCACCTCCATCACAGCAGTCCCTACGGCCGTGCACAGTGTTTTCATGCGCTGTTGTGCCCAGGTACTGTAGAACTGGCGATCATTTTCCAACGGTGATTGCCTGTTGCCACAGATGGGGGGAGAATTTGATGCCAAAATCGGACATTTTTGTTGAGATTTCCTCAAAATGAACCATTCCCGTCAATGGTGGTTTGATAGGGCCAAGATCAGAATTTTTCAGGATTTTTGCCTCAAAAACCAATTATTCCTCTGTTGAAAACATACATACCCCTTGGAGGTATCCTACGCAAAGTGCAGTTCGCCTTTTAGCCTCCTACAACCACGTTGAGGTGGTTTGAATATGCGCGCCCATGGGGAGCAGACCGCCCTCGACGTCAAAGGTCTCGTATCTTTTTTTATTCTCCAATGATGGATCCCAGGACAATTGATATTGACATTCTCCCAGTCATGTCGGTCTCCGGTAAGGACCGGCCTGAGCAGCTGTGGGAAAGGCCCGCTGGGGCACAGTAAGCAGGTTTTTTGGTTGGTTGCAGCTGCAGACGAAAAGCGGCCATGTCCCTGCCAAAGGCGCAGTCGTGGCCGAACTTTTTCGACTGATTTCCTGTTCGTTTCATTTTAGTTTTGATCTATTGGCCACCTCATTCTATCGACTGATTTCCTGTTCGTTTCATTTTAGTTTTGATCTATTGGCCACCTCATTCTATCTCTTTGCACACTCCAGGGCCTTGGGGCTCCTGCTATTTTCTCCCCCGAAGTCAGGATGCCCACCCTGTTTCTTCGCAGGTAGCAGAAAAACACCGTTTTCCAGACCATTGCCCTTGCTGGGAACTGCTGCTGTTACCTGGAGCTTGATCTGCCATTTATTGTGAATCTACATTCCTGGGGGGGGGGGTAAAGTGGGGGCATCCAAAAGGGGTCATCGAGGGGGCCCAATTTGGAAAACAAATGAATGGATTTTTTTGCCTGTGAATTCATTGTCAAAACGCAACCCGAATTTGACAATTTAAGGCAAGGCAACCATGCGCACACCCTGGCCACCTCGCCTGTCCGAAGAAAAAAAAATTTTTTTCAAAGGCTCAGGGTGGGTTGCATTTGAGCCCGAAAAATGCCCAACCTGGTTTTGCCGAGTTGAGAAGAGTTTTTGTCGCAAGGTTTCGGACAAGTAGGTGTGTATCGCTTACTGGGAAAGCTCCATCCCGTGAGTCTTATCAGGGCATGCAGTCATGCAAATCTGCTGCAGGTTGTTCAAGGGTTGATCCCGACTGCCATCAGAGCTGTTGTGTCCACTGCCACCACCGTCATCATT
Source organism: Eutreptiella sp. 'Long Island Sound 2002' (assembly GCA_964036045.1). Taxonomy (NCBI): domain Eukaryota; phylum Euglenozoa; class Euglenophyceae; order Eutreptiales; family Eutreptiaceae; genus Eutreptiella; species Eutreptiella sp. 'Long Island Sound 2002'. Next base: position 63,034,829 of record OZ038388.1, on the reverse strand, counting down.
CTGTGCCAATATGATGTCCGCCTTGCAATGATTTGTGTTGTGGCTGTGCCGTTCGAGGTGCTTTCATCATACGCATATTCTCAGTACTTTCAAAAGTATAATGAGAAGGTATGTTGCCTCTGTGATTCCAGCACACGAGCAACCACAGGACCACTGCGTTTGATAGTAAGAGCAGGAATGCCAGCCCTCGCAACTCCCTTCCTCCAGGACAGCGCAATGCGTTTGCGTTCGTTCTCACGGGTAGTCGTCAATTTCCTGGTGAATTTGGGTGCCGTCCTCCATGCATCCCCCATGTACGAGAACTCAAGCGGCTTTCTTGCGAAACATGTGAGCGCGTGCAGGGTGGACGCCGCGGCGGCAGAATGCTGCGATTGTGAGCTCTCGGAGGGATAGTCCGCTCTCACCCACCAAACTGCATCTCCCTCCACACACCATCCCTCCGCACATGCACACTCTCCGGCAACTACACACAGCCAGGCGTGCTCCCACAAAACAAAACATGTTCGTGAAGCCGGAAACGCTAAGTCGCAAACCTACTCCAAATTTGTGGTTCGCCCCCCTATGGCCGTCTGCCAGTGACTGTAGGCCCTGACTGTAGACCAAGAGCGAGATGCCTGGAATTGCCGCCCGGACCAGTAACATTTGGTGATCTAGAAATCTCCGGCGTTGTGTGGCGTTTCCTACGTGGGGTGCCATGGAGAGCCACCTCCGAATTTTGCGGTCATGGGAACGATTGCATTCGAAGCCTGCTGTCAAGGTGGGCCGTGACACATGCATTCCACTCTGAGCAGCACTCACACAAAGCACGTGGCATGAGGCAACACGGCACCTGGCTCCTCGGGGCTACGCCATCATTCCCATGCTCTGCAGGTGCAGTCCATTAACGTGAAGTCGGGTGCCATCGTCACGGAGATGGTGACATCTGTCAAGACGGTGCGGATGTTTGCGGCGGAAAAGGAGCAGCTCGCGCGATTCTGGAAGAGCGTGGATGAGCTGATCAAGCTTCGGCGCGCCAACAATTGGGTGTTGGCTGGGTCAGGTGATGCCCCCACTCTGACCTCATTGCCCCAGCTGAGAGCACGCACTGAAGATTTCCGCTGGGGCACCCGGATTTCCAATTCACCCCCCCCCCCCCCCGAGGAAACCACATCACCAACTGCAACGCTGACACCACTCGGGATGGACGACCCCCCGGAGCCTTGTACCAACCCCCCCCCCCCCCCCGAGGCTTTGTGCCCCACCCCCCCGCCCACACCCCAGCGCCTACCCCAACAACTCCGCCAACGCCGCAGCACCACCGACACCAACAATGGCGGAACACGCACACTCACGCAACAACAATAGAGGGCAGCCCAGGACAGCACAAGACAACCCAGAAATGACGCCTGGGGCACCGCGGGCCCTGGGTGATGTGCCAACAGACACTTTGCAGGGGTCAGTCAAACGATCCCGGCAGACAGGAGGACTGGCAGGGGCTGAGAAAGGGGGGAAGTATTTCAAGGCGGCGGGGCGGGAAGAGGTACCTCGCATGCAAACAAAACTCTGCTGACATCCGAAACAGAGGCGGGTAGTTCGCTTGCATACCTGGCCCAGGGGACGGGGAATGAGATGCGGTTCGAGGATAGAAGCGACGGCACGGGGAGGCCCAACCCAATGGGTGGATATCCAACCCGCATATCCACGAGTGGAGGATTTCCTCAAAAGGTGAGCAAGTACGTACACCCGGAACCAACCGCCATACCCATTCAGCCTTTCTGGCACACACCCCAACTGCCCCGCGCTGTTCGGATACCCCCTCGCAATCGAAAATCCGCCGCGCCGTGCGTGCACTTTTCCATACGTGCATCCTTCATTTTGAATCGCCGTCCGTGATCCTCCGACAGCCGGCTCTCTATGCGCAGGGTTGGTTGACGTTCTCCTGCCCCATTTGGCTTCCATGATGATGTTCCTGTACGCTTCCCATTTGGCTTCCGTGGGTCGGATCAATGCCGCTTCCCTGCTGACGGTGTCCATGTATCAAGGATCGCTGACCAGTGCGTTCCAGAAGATCATGAGCATTTGGGTCAATTGGGGTTCTATGCTGGGCCAGACTCGTAAGGTCCCGTGTCCCCCTCGCTGCACTGGTTTACTTGAAGCTTACCTCGTGACTGGAGCGAATTTACGCCGGGACTCTTCGCAACGCGCTTTGTGGTCTGGAGCGGTTTGGCGGCCTGAAAATTGCTCTGCGGGGGGGGGGGGGGGGTGACATGGACGCCCGCCGAAGGAGGGGGGGGGGGGGTTGGAGAAATGGGGTTCCGTGTCGGGCCCTTTGTTTTGTGTAAGAACGGATGTCGGCGCCAAAGGCACAGGAACACAAAATTTGGCCCGAAAAAGTTTTTTCCACCAATAATCCCCCCCCCCCCCACATTTGAGTCGTCAAAATGATCAGCGCGACGTGGGTATCATTTTGAGCCATAGATGTTGGGTTGACCCCCCCCCCGCCCGGCACGGCAGGTCGGGCACCCCCGCCCTGAACCCCCCCCTCCCATCACGGCGGCCAAGGAGGAAGGGGGGGGGGTTGGGAAAATGGGCTTCCGTGTCCCCCCCCCCCCCCCGCAGAGCAATTTTCTTCCCGCCTTTTCCACCCTCGTTTCGATTGCCCTAGGCTGACCAGAAGGCGGGCCTGTGAGCAGTTTTGTTCAGCAGTGTCCCGGCAAAGTGCTTTCCCTTTTCCCTTTCACTCAGGGTCATGAGCACAATTGGATCCCAAACGTGTGACTCTACAGCGCTGCTTGGGTCTCCCACAACGCGGACTGTTGAGGGATATTGTTCAGGAATCAGCCGTACAAATACCCAAAAAGAAGTTACAATTCATTGCCAGCCCCGCTGCAGACAACATGGGGACCCTCGAAATACCAAATTGTCTGGTGGTTTTTTTTTTGTGTGTTCTGAATGGTCAACTACAGGGCCATGAAAATTGGGTATTTCGAGGGTCTCATGTTGTCCCCAGCGGGGCTGGCGATGAATTGTAACTTCTATTTGGGTATTTGTACGGCTGATTGCTCAACAATACCCTCAACAGTCTGCGTCGTGGGAGAGAAATAAGCAGCCCTGTAGGGTCACGCATTCGGCTGCCAATGAGGGATCCAGTTGTGCCTATGCCCGAAGGACGGCCTGAGTCTTTCGGTGGCAGACAGAGCGCCACTGCGGTGGTCATGAACCGATGGGAACATCAGTTGATAGTGGCTGGTGCTCGGGGCTTTGGTTTAGCGTTACGGACAGCCTGGGGTCTCTTGGTCTAGCCGGTCTAGGTGGCGGGCAATGCAGCGATGGACGGACGATGCGGTGCGGTGCAGGGAATGGTCGCGTTTTTAGGTTTTTGAGCTGATGGACCGCTTACCTGACCAAATCCCCCGAGGCAGCTACGTCCCTGAGAAGCCACTGGAGGGGGGCATCACTTTCCGCAACGTGACCTTTGCCTACGCTTCTTCGCCGCAGCCGATCCTTCGAGATTTCAAGTGCGCTTTGCCGTGCCGTCTTTACAGTAGAGCCCAGGCGCCACGCCCCCTCGCGCCTCTCCTTGCGATCTTTAGAGGTCATGGGCCCTGCACCAGTGATCCCTCTGAAGCACAGGTAAATTCTGGAGGATAGAACAGTCCACAGGAGAGCAGATACGAGGAACGATTCATGAGAGAATGAGGGTGAGAAGCCGAGAAGATTTCGATTGTTGAGGCTGAAAAGAGTTGAAGCAGTTTTGACCCCATTTTTCGTGCAAACGGTGGTGTAGGCAGGGCTCGAGGCTGCAAAACATGTCGTTTTGCATCCTAGGATGGGCGTACGGTCACAACTTCCCCCATTCCAGCCCCTCTCGGGGGGTACCACAGTTTCCGGAGGCCGCCCAAAACGCTTTCGGCACCAGTCTTGGCAAGATCCTGCATCAGTTGCATGACGCGCGCATCCTACACGGCCTACGCAAACCAAACCCTTTAGACTCAGGACTCGGATCAATGGCTTCCGCAAAAAAAACAAAACAAAACTCCACAAGATGCGTGATTGTGAGCCCGGAAAAGGGTGGTCCATGTTGAACCCCCTCCCCATCTCGGGGGTCCCTGACTGAAAACTCTATTGCAGGGTGGTGCTGTTTTTGGACAAGATAAGGGTTTAACCAGGGTTTTAGGCGAATGGGCCCAAGACCGAGGGGTATACGGCGTTTCCCAAAGACGTGGGGCCACTGGCTTTTGATCTACCAACGTCCCGCCCACCCCTCCCTCCGGACACCCCCTGCCCACGCCGTTGGTGTTGGGGGCTCCAGAACTGGACTGAACCTCCTCATTCATGAGCATGCCGACACCGTCAACATCAATCTGGACGCTCAGAAAGTACGAATCAAACAGCGGGAGACTCTGCACTGTGTGCGGGTACTGCAGCCGTGGCAAACGCTCACACGCAATCGGAGGCCTGCGCCCGTTGCAACGTTCAAAATCGAAAGTCGCGTCCCGTTGCCATCTGCTGCCATCCCGCCAAGATGCATTTCAGTGGAAAGTACCTGGTGGGAAGTTACTTGGTGATCCCCGTGCGACCTCTGCCGCATCAGTGGTCGAGAGCACACTCCGAACTTCACGGTCCCGGGAACAACTGGTGCTCGCAGGGCAGTGGACGCCACGGGGTGCATTGGTGGTGCCAGTTTGACCCACCAGCTGCATGCCCTCCCAACCTAGACCTCGACCAACAAGCACATCCCACGAAGACGAAGCGCCAATAACCAGCTTTTAATGCCCCCTGTCCCCCCAACCTCAGCTGCCGACCTCTCACAGTTTTTTTGAACCCGCCCTCTTCAACCCCGACCAATGGGTGTGCACCCCACCCGCCCATCCACAAGTGGAGGACTCGCTCCTCAAAAGGTGGACACGTACGTACACCCGGAAGTATCAACCGGCATACTCTTTCAGCCCTTATCCCCCCCCCCCCCCAACACCCTCCCTCCCTCCTTACGCTGAGGTCAGTACCTCAGCAAAGGCCTGAAAGGCCATGCGATGCAGCTCTGCAGCCTCTTCAAGATGCCGTTGTTACCCTCGTTCTGCTCCTCAGCCTGACCGTTCGTCCCGGAGAACTGGTCGCCATCGTGGGCCACAGTGGAGGAGGCAAGTCCACATGCGTCAACCTCATCCTTGGGCTGTATGATGCGCAGGAGGGGAGTGTGGAAATCGATGGCATCCCGGTCCACAGGTTCGATCCCAAGTACTTCTACTCCAAGGCGGTCAGTGTGGTCAGCCAGGTATTCCTTTCCCCGTCTTTGCTGCTTGCTGCTGAAGTACAAATGCCCCTGAGACCGAAATGCTGACGAAGCTGGGTCACCTATCGCCCCTTTCTCTGGCGGTCGGCTCAAGTGCCTTCCCTTTATCATCCCTTTCTTTCTCTCATTCTCCCTCCAAAATAGCACCCCCCCTTTCCCCCCATCGGTCTCTTTGGGACCGAGGGCCAACGATCAAGATACCTGTGCATGTGCATAGTCTCGCCCAGGGGGCACAGGCGCTGGCAGAATGGGCAGGTTGGGAACGGCACTCAGAGGCAGGCTCCGTAGGCCGTGGGTGAAGGACGAGCAGCCCAAGGCCAAGAGAAGTTGTCTGGCATGTTCAAGGGCACGTTGTCAAGATGAAGGGCTTTGGAGTGCCTGTTGTAGGTCACGGTCAAGGGAACCTACTCCACCGTGCGGAGCCACTGTATGGGGGAGGGGGGGCGGTGTGGTAATCCCGGATTGCCGTATGAGGGGGGCAGCGACCCGACGCAACATGCGAAGGGAAGAACGGGTGACCGTCCAGGGCCCCGTAAAGGAGCAACAACCAGACGGAATGTCACACAGGGGGGGGGGCACCAGGGGCAGACCAGCTGTGACGGGGAAAGTGACATGTGGTGGACGGCCGGGACAACCCGTGGAGAAGCAGGGCACCTGGGCTTCACATACAGGGAAACGCAGCGAGGCAGGTTATGAACGGCCTGAGGACGGAGGTGTGTGGACAGCAAAAACAGTCAAACAACCCCCGCAACAACCAGCACATCCTCAATACGCCTACTACTGGGCGCCACTGACGCGCAAAGGGCACACCATGCCACATCCAGCACAGCCCCAGCACACCAACCACTGGGCTCCGCGAACGCGGAAACGACACCAGCAGGAGCACCGGCCGCAGCGGCCGACGGAAAGCAGCAACCCGACGCAACATGCGAAGGGAAGAACGGGTGACTGTCCAGGGCCCCGTAAAGAAACAACAACCAGACGGAATGTCACACAGGGGGCACCCGTTGTGATTTGAACTGATTTGGACATCACGGATTCCTGCTGTGCTTTTCAGCGGCAATTCCACATTTTCCTTCTTCTTGTACTACTTGATGCCTCTGAGCAGACCATTGCCGTACGATCCCTGCTCCAAAAATGCCGGCACTGTGCCTTTCTGAAATTCCGCGGAGGCGACCACGGTGTCCTCCAAGAACAGCTTTAGGCGCATGCCAGAACCCTGGCCACAACCCAAGGGAATCAGGGACATTGAAAACCATTGCTGTGCAAACGGAACCGAGAGCGGGCGTGCTGCAGCACCGTGCGATGGGCAGCCTAATCGGCCTCCAATTTCTGGCGTCTTTCGTGAATTTCCTTTTCCCCCCGGAGGAACTTTTTTCTGATGTGGGTGGGTGGGTGGGTGGGTGTGTGGGTGGGTCGGCCGGGGCTGACCAGGGCCCCAAATGTCCTGGGGGGGGGGGGGGGGGGGCAAGTAATGGCCTGGTATAGTGGTGCAATTGTTCAATATGGTCCGATGCAGCACCGCAGCTCCCATCCCCATTTCGCGTATGCAACTGTTGGGCGATTTCTGGCACCCTCTTGTCACAAAGCCGGCCCTCGTGGGTGCCATGCGGGGTGTCCTGTGTTTGCGTTGCACACGGTGGCCGGGAACCACTGACGACAATGGGGGGAAGCCCAGGAAAGGTGGGCAAACACGGGGAACAGGGCGCACAAGTCGGCACAAGGGCCGCCACTGGGCATCCGTCAAACCCTTGGGCGGCCGCGGCTGTTGTATGAGTTTCCCGTCCCGTGCTGCTGCGTCCGCAGCAGAAGCTCCTGCAGCCCTGGAGCTGCGATCAAAGATTTTTTGTCGTTTGAGGCAACAGTGGTACACCACAGGGGCCGTCCATCTTCCACGGTGGGAGTGTCTGTTGGTGGGACGTTGGTTGGGCGGTTCAGTGTTGACCGGCGGTTCCGTAACCAACAGCGGCCAGCGTCTGTCTTTTGAGGGAAAGAAGTGCTGATTGTTGAACTGGACGCCACATGTCCGCCCTCCTCACACTGCGAAGCTGATTCCCCTTCTACAGGAACCGATTCTTTTCTCGAATTCTTTCACCGAAAATATCACTCTCGGGATGACGGACGTTCCTCAAGAGAAGATCGAGGCGGCCGCTCAGCAGGTATTGTGCCCAAGCGATAAAGCATGCATGGGCACCCACATCGGCAAATTTCTGCAGCGTACAAAACCCTGGAACCTCCCCTGGGGTATGGGGCAGGGTATGTCAAAGTGTATCTACAGCTATTCACATCCTGCCAGTGGGTTGCCTGGGGTTTTTCAAAGCTGTTGAGGGTTGTTGAGCGTTGTTGAAGGTTGTGGTTCCACTCCTGCCATTTCCACCATCGTGACACTCCACAAAATACCAGCAACTTTCATTGCAAATGCAGGACCCCAATGGTAGCCGCGACTGGGTTGAAGCGGTGAGTGAGAGCGAAAGGCGAGCTCTGAAGGCGCTCCATAAACTTATCAACGGGCGACAGTCGTTATCCCCCCCCCCCCTCTGCATTTGGACCGTTTTGAGCCATTGGAGCTATTTTGAGTTTCCTACCGAGTGACCCCAGTCAAGTGAGAAAACAATGCTTTAGCATTTTCCCTCTCTGCTCAGAGGTTACCTGAACAGTTTTCAATCGGTGCGGATGCAGTGTTTCAGATGGCAGCTGACAGCCACCAGCCTGGGATGGTTCGTGCGAGACCCCGTTTTGCACTGCTCTGCAATGGCTGCAAGGTGTATCTGGAATACCTCACTCCCTCTCCCTGGGGATAGAATGCATGAAACTCCATGGTTACACACGTGTGACGTCGGGAGGAACGTCGGATGCTGTGTTATTGATGCTTACAAGAGGCTGTGCGGCGCTGGTGGAGCAAGCCTCCGCAACCTGTTGCTGCCACCTGCTGCATTGCTCTGCTAGGCCTTCGCCCACGACTTCATCATGAAAACGAAGGACGGGTACGACACTCAAGTTGGGTCCCGCGGTGAGCGCTTGTCTGGCGGCCAGCGCCAGCGCATTGCCATTGCGCGCGCATTGATCCGGGACCCCTCCGTGCTCCTGCTGGACGAGGCCACAAGTGCCTTGGATGGTATGCGCACCAAGGGGGATGGCCAGGGAGGGACACAGAAGGGCGACGTAGGCCAGTGCTGGGGCGTACAGGAAGTGCAGTCTCTGGGTCTTTTGCTTTGTGCTGGATCTGCTTCCCCCGTGGAGAGCACCCTGCGGACTGCAGGAATGACTCGGCGTCAGCCAAACTGCAGGATGTCAGCATTGGCACGGGAGTGGAAACCATGAGTGCAGAAGGCTAAAGGTCAGCTGGACAGACAGTCTACTCTCACTACCCACAAAACTGCACCTCCCACCCACCCACCCACCCACCCACCCCGCTCCACACATCCCCCCCTCAAAAAAAACCACACACACTGGCCTCCATGGCAGCCGAAACCTTGGCAGAATAGTCGCTACACTCGGTGCGCAAAGGCTCGGCACGGTATCGTGATGCCCTTTGGTGCGGATACGTGGACATGCGGTGTGCGGATATGTACATTGCGCAGAACCGCCCCGACGAATTTTGTGGTTCAGAGTGGAATGTCTGGCTGCTGCCCCCGTGGCGTCCACCATCCCCAAAATACAGCGGACACCGGCCGACAGGGCAGGGCAGGCCCAGCAGCCTTCATGGGACCCCCCCCCCCCCTCTATGCAGCCCCCTCTTTTGTCACCGAGAACGTCAGGCCAATCGATGGGGACCACAACTGCGGCACGTGTCGTACTCTCAGGGGAATCAGAGGCATTCGTGCAGAGTGCAATTGAAGAGCTGATGAAGGGCAGAACGGTGGTTGTCGTGGCCCACCGCCTGTCCACCATCCAACGGGCAGACCGCATCATTGTGCTGGACAAAGGAGTGATTGTGCAGGAGGGCACGCACGCCGAGCTGGTCCAGACGAGTGGTATGCTGGGCGCTGTGCTCGACCGGCTTCCAGGACCCGGGGTGTCGGTGGTGCTGGGCTCCGGGTGCGAGGGCCAAAGAAGATTCGGTGGTTGGCACTGGGACCTTTGGTTCTGACGCATGGCAGTATCCGCGTAACCTCCACGAAGGCGTAATGTGAGATGCCGCTGAGCCAGGGTGCGATAGCCCGTGGTAAGTCCAGACAATCGTGAAGTGCCGACGGCACCAATGCAGATTCAGAACAGGAAGAGGCGAAGGACCGGGTTTGTTTAAAGTTGTTTTGGAGCACCAAAAAAGGTGTAACCCCAGCCGGCGGCTGGCGGTATGCCCCTGTTGGCGCCTTTGAACGACCCTTGGCGCTTCTTGACGACCGCCAGCCCATAGAAGTCCCAAAAAGCCCCCAACAACCCTCGTGAGCCCCTTTGGGTCGAGCCACAGATGCTGCCTGGGTCGGGGGGGGGGGGGGGGCGGTGAAGGAGGAGGTTGCACCCACGCCGGCGTAAACCCTGACCAAGAAACATGGCGGGCCGGCGAAATCTTCAGCCAGTCATTTGCTGCAGCAACGCCGTCGTATGTGCAAAAAGTTGCACGTGACACATTGCGGGGCCCCCTACGTCACGATGGTGCAACAGTGACCGAGAGATCAATTTCAAGGAGGCACGCTGACGACACTGCACGGGACGAAGCACGGAATGCAATGGGTCATTGTGCAGGGAGCCATATTGTTTGTTTTCCCGCTGTCCTAGTTTTTCCTGGAAATTCCCCCAGAGGTGCCGCCGATTGCCACAGCCCTGCACGATATATGACGCACGAGGACTGCCGACGGACGACCCTGAGGCCGTCGTTATCGAAAGGAGTAGCTGTTCTGTTTGGCAGTGCAAATGGGATCCCTGCGTTGCAGCACCAACTCCAACTTTGTGCGATTTCGGGCATTCCCCATTGAAACAGCGAATTCGGTTGGAAGCCGAACACGGAAGGGCCTGGAAATGGAAATACGCTGACAAGCGCAGGAAAATGCCAGGAAAACATTTGGAGATTAAGAAAGGTTCTGAAACCATTCATTGTTTTTCGGGGAGGCTGAGTGAAGAAGGATGAAAGGACTCAGGAAAACGGGGATACAACGGGGCAGGAACAGGGATTGCAGCTTTGAAGGTATGGGGGACACAGGGGTTTGGTTGCTTTGTGTGTTGTTCTGAAGGCTGGTGGCTTGTCTGATTGGTATTCGTGGTCGACAGATGCAAGTCAAACATCCACAGATGACATGCCACATTTTACCCGACATTCTGGCACGCAACCAACTGCCCCCCAGATGTTGAGCAACACCGATGCTCCGAAATCCAGAGACCGGAGACGGTCTACTCCATACAAGCATTCGCTGTACCAAAGAATCTGCCTACCGAAAGCCGAGGGCACATGGAATCCCGACGTCCTGTGCTCGTTTGCATCTGAGCGGATGCAGCTCAGGAGCGGAACGTCAAAATGCAGCAAATGCAGCCCAGATGAACACTGAGGAGGCCTTCTGAAAATGGGGTTATCCAGCAAATGGTCATGAGATTGGATTTTCAAAGGAGCGCGGCACAAAAAAAATCGGACCAAAATTTTATGCAGAGTATTGGGCGCCAGGCAACCAACGGCGGTTAGTCAGCAAGCAACTAAGCGATGGCTGTTGGCGGTGGGAGGTAGGCAGACCACCTTTTTTTTTTTTGCACGTGGTGGCTTCCCCCGCCTGGGCTCACATTCAACAAAGCTTCAGTTGACACGTCAGCTACGAAGTATGTACAGGGGCATGAAGCCAAGATGGACCTGACTGCCTGTGTTCCGTGCACAATCGATCTTAGGCTCAAACGTGCTCATACGTGGGCTGGGGTGCGACGGTGTAGGAGTTCAGTTCAGGTGCGCAGGTGACCAACGCCGGTTGGCGCTTGGGCGAAGAGGACCGCAAGCGGGTCGCCGTTAATCGCTGGCGGTTTTGCATTTGTGGTGGGGATTGCAGACGGCAAACAGTCCCAGTCCCTGCCCTCTGCTTCACCAGGGGTCTACAAGGAGATGGTCAAACGGCAGCTGAACTCGGAGGATGTTGAGATGTTGGAGGCCACGGCAGGAAGTCCAGGCCATATGGGCCAGAGCAATGCAGACTCAGGTTAGGCCGGGGGACACCATCCGACTCTGGTGGGGCGGAGTACTGGGGAAGTGTGGGACCAAAGGACAACCCAACGGCGTTGGAGACTGCCACCCAATTGGCTTGAGTTGGCAGTGGCTCAACAGCAGGTGCCACAGCCTGCATGACCTGTGGTTACAGCTGTATCCAAGAAACCAGTTGCATCCAAACCCTAGCTGCGCGTCACACAACCCAGCACTCAGCGGAAGGAGTGGGCAAACATGCCACGTCCACATGTCCAGCCTGACACATTTTTCTGCCAATATGGAGCCAAACCTTTTAAGCTGGTGCTAATATGCACCCCCCGTCGCTTTGTCCCACCTTTCTTGGGCCACAAAATGCTGCCCTCAGCATAACTATATACCTATTCTGACCTGGGCACAGTGTTATCTGACCACAGCATGGCACCAGGATCCCAACACCAAAGTTCACGCTGGGATATTGCAAAGCTTAGTGCAACGCACGTCGTTGTTTTGTGATCTTCTTCTAGTCCTGTCCCAATGTCACGGCCACTGAACACCCCCGAACGTCTGGGGGTGGCTCTCGTCACCCTTTGTTTGACACCTGGAGGCAGTGAAGACGTTTGGAACACAGGGATTACCCGAGTGTTTAACCTGACCTGGAAGCGTATTTGTGGCGCTTGCATATATTTGAAGGAGGGAATAGTTTCTAATGTTGGAGGGGGGGGGGGCTGCTTGGCGGCAGTTTGGCAGGCCTCACGAACTGCCGCCTGGCACTGTTGGCTTACTTTTTCGCTCACGGGGCATGGTATGTTTTGCAATGGACGTCTTGCACGTCCAGTGTGGAAGATTCAGTCTTGCAGATTGGACGCATGTGTTGATGAGCGCTGACCGATGATTGCTGGATGATATGGAGTCACTCAACTGAGGGTGAGGCCTGCCACTGCTCTTATTGTGTACATTTGAAAATTCACTGCCCCAACTCTAACCAGGCTCGAAATACCCCCCCCCCCTTTGTCCAGCCCCCCCCCCCGGGGTGGGAGCAGGAGCCTGCGGCCTCAAACCCTCAAGGGGTGAGGGGTTTATCAGGTCTCCAACACTGAAGGGGCAACCCTTGTCCGATTCCACCACCCCCCACAGTTGCGGTCCTGTGCAACATGACACTGACGTGTTTTCTTTTTGAAGTAGCCGGTGACGCCTCCCCCCCAGGGAGGGCGCGACCCATCATCAAATGGCACTGTGGATCAGGGATATTTTGGAAAAATTGCGGATGAATCCCTTAAGCGTGCCCCAATTGCTGCCTACTTCCCTGACGGTCTAAAATAACAAGTGACTGGCCATGAATTCTGCACAGTATGGGCCGACAAGTGTTTGGTCTGCGGTGGTGTCCATCACTCTCCGGAACCGTCATTTTGAGCCCTGCTCCTGACCCCTGTGTCCCCACCCCAGCATTCCGCTGCATTTACTGCCATCTGTTGAAATGCATGTGAAGATGCATGTAAAAGAAGCCCCCATCGGATGGTGCCACTGAAGCATGAGCTCTTACCCCCCGTCCCCACAGTTTCCCCCCACCAGGTGGGGGAATACACACATGCATGGTGCGCCATCCTGTGGCATGTCGTTTCCGGTGCATGTTCACGTGTGGTTGGTCAGTGCGTATTTGCATTTTCTGCCACTGAACAGGCTTGTCCAGCGCACACTGAATTCACTGGATATGCGGTGGGCATCAGAGCAGGGGCAGGGGCACGGTTTGGCGACGTTTTAATTTCAGATAAGCAAAATGGCCATTGGAGATTCTACTGAGACACCCTAGTGCATGCCCAATTTGATCCTATCTACATCTAAGGCATCTGATGTGATGGTGTGAGTGTTCCTGGCTGTATGTGCCATGTTGCTCAACCATGCATCAGTTGCCCCTTCTGCCCCTTCCCCATTCAGCTTTTGCAATCTTACTGCTGGAGGTTCTGGAAGGGTGTAGGCTTCATATCTGTGGCCCCCCACATTGCATTGTATGACAAGAGTCAATGCAGATTATCATCCTGGTGGCAACGAGCGTCACTCCATTGGAAACGAAGGGATGTTGGCGTCCATGGGAAACGAAGGGATGTTGGCATGGACAGTTTTATTTGAAAACTGCCAGACAATTGTGGCCTCTACTGGTTCTTTTTGCCTGTGCTTTGGTTGCCAGTTGTTGCCAGCCCTCAGTTCGCCTCATACGAATACTGCCTCATTTGAAATACCATGGTGCCTTTCCAACCAAAAAATTCCCAAACGTTCAAGTCAATCCAACTATTGCCACCCTACACCAGAAAGTAAGCTGTCTGATGTGCCAACCCCTGAGGGCTGCAATGCAAAACCCAGAAACATACCTTCAGGAGGAAAACAATTTCTCCCTGTTGATCTGAGAAATAGAAACCGGGCATTGCCCATAAAATTAATGTGCCGACGAGAAATACGTGTATGCGCAGAAGCAGGAAAGTAACCTGCAACATGCATGATTGCAACATGCATGCCAAAAAAGAATGCACAGTTTTCGATGGCCGTGCAACCGGGGGGGGGTTTATGCACTGTGCATAACCCGTACATATAACCCCCCCCCCCCCGGTTGCACGGCCATCGAAGGCCGGGGGGGGGGGTTATGTGATTTCGTCCCGTTGTTGCAGTATTCTAGTTCTACTATTTGCATTGTACATCCCAACCTCACTGGTGCGTGCAAAAAAAAACCCATTTTGTACCAAAAAACCCCGGGTTTGGCACAAAATGTCCCCCCCCCCCCCGGGGGGGGGGTTGGTTTTGGCACAATTTGGGGGGTTTTACGGGGGTTTTGTTGGTTCATTTTTGGGGGTTGCTGATACATTTCGGGGGGTTACATGTTGGACGCTTTTTGCATTTTTTTTGCATTTTTGGGTGTCATTCTACCTTTATCATTATGGGTATTTCCCAATGCCCCCAAGGGACAGAAAGGAATTACGAGACAAGGGGGGCAGTGGGTAGGCCCAAATTATGATTCTCAATGTTGCAGCATCCATAGATGTTCGTAACATTACTGCTTTGCAAGACATGAGGAGTCCGGAAAACATTACCACTTCTTTGGGCCGTTGACATTTGATTTTCATGTCAATAGGCTATACATGGGCTTGATATTTTGAGGACCGGGCCATTGTTTCCTGATAGCATTTGCTTTGCTGATAGAAACACTGCAGGTTCTCAATTGTGATTCATTTTTGATGAAATGGGACAAGGGTTTTCTAGGAGACACGGCTTGGAAGCAACAATTCTATCAAAGTCATTGATGAAATAGTTGTGATGAGTACTACTCTCTGCATTGATCTTTGGAACCATAACATTGTACCAATGGAAAATTTGCATGGTCCCACGAGCAACAGATCACTCTTTGCAACAGTGCCGTGCGGATTTCGTAGATGGAGGTACATTGACCACAATCAAGTTGCCAAGGCCGACGATTGACAAATTGTACATTTTACACAACCTGCAAAGATGTAAAATGCAGCGATGGAATACGATCGCAGCTTCACAACATGATGGTTGCGGTTAACAAAGGAAGATGCAAACACATTAGGTTCTGCAAAGTAGTTTTGTAGCTTTTGGGTATTTCTTGCGACCCATCATAGCATACCTTACTACAACTCTGCGTTTTCCAGCCTATGTGGCCAAAAATAACGGCCATACAAACGAACATTGTAGGTGTTTTTCAAAATAATTGGCATAGGTGTTCTTGTTTTAACCCAATTCAATCCAATTATTCCGAGCAACCATGAATGGTCAAGATTCTTTTTGCTGATTTGCGGGATTTTTTTTCCTGCCCCAATAAAAAAAATTGTCTCGACATAGTAACAACAAACACTTGTACACCATAGAATCAAGCTTTTGGGGAAGTATTCACACTCCAAAGTCTGCTTGTGGAATTGTTTTTGCGAAGGACTAGACAATTGTGATTGGTACGGAGGGTGTTATCAGAGCCACCGGTTATCTTGAATCATTTGATTGGCAAAGGCTTGAAAAACAATCTACCAAGCCCGATGATTTTCACAAATACAAACATAGAGACCTTAGCACATCTTGCACGCAACACCTTTTTCGGGCTCTAGTCCGATCGCTTTCAAATCACCACAATTCCAGCTTCACTGTCTTATTGTCACATGGCTTGGTTTCAAAGCTGTGTACCTTTGGAAGTCAAGTCATGCAACATTGCCCTTTAAGACTCCATCCTACTGCTTTGTACCATCGGAACACGCAACTAGCAATTTGGCCTTGACCCGTTCGTGCAAATGATCCTTTTCTTTCGCAGAGGAAATGGCACTAAAGAGTGTGCAAGTGCTTAAGACATAGCTATGGCCAACATTTTAACCACAGTGAATATGCATTTGGTTTGTCCTATGTCACTGGGCTATCAACGGCAACACCAAAGGGGCAGGGCCTGCCGCAGCGTAAGATGGAGATTCAAAAGCGGAGGCAAGTCCCAGTGCCCCGTTTATGATTCCAATGGTGCCCCTCTCGTGCCCCTCTGCCGCCCCCCGACGGTAAAGGTCCATTTTGCAACGCATTGGTCGGTCTTGGTCGTTAACCATGGACCCTCTTCAAGCTGAAATCAGCACTTTGGCGTAGACTTTTGGCATCCACTGCGCAAAGCCTTGCTCACGAGACTGAATACTTTTGGGCCAATTTTGTGCTGAATAACCACCTTGAAAAATGGCCATTATTCCTAGGTTTGTGGTATACACTATGCCCTCTAAATAGATGTGGCAAAAAAGTCCAGCTCAGACCATTGGCATTAAGAACATTCATTACTAAAGAAGGCTTTGCGACAGCCGAAGGCCGGGCTTGAAAGTTGAAGCTAGGCTTGGAAAGCTCCTTCTTCCGGCACAAAGATTCCAATGAACATTTAGCAAAATCTATGCAAACATTGTTTGTAAACCTTCACTTTTTTCATACAACATTATGCTTGACAAAGATAGGGGAGGCGGTTGTAGAAAGAGACCTTAATAAAATGAGGCAAGCCCGAGAAAAAGTGTGTTACCAAAACACTTGGTAGGGTTACGACGGGGGACAGCGATGATCGCTGACCGGTAGGTTGGATGGTAGCCAGGAACACTATATCATACATTGCGCCAGGTGCATGAAAAGGTCCAAAAAAAGTAGTTGGTTTTCATGCAATATCAGCACAACTGTTGAAAAGGGGCCAAGCGAGGCCACCCACGTACACCACACCTACAACCACGCCATGATTGGCTCAACGCAGCACCAACTCCCCATCTAGCCACACTGATGCACACTTCTGCATTGTAGTGAAACCATTAGGCAGCCGCCAAAAGAATGCAAAACTTGTTTGAGCACCTCATGGCGAAGTGTCTAAGCTTTGTTCTTTATTTCTCCCTTTTTTTGGTCCAAAGTGGCTCAAAGTGCAGAAGAAAGCCTTAATTTGGCGAAATGGATCATAGTGCTATATAGGTTTTTGTGTTGAAATTGTTTTGTTGACAAAGCATAAAGAATATTTTGTGACACTTTTGAAAAATGCAAACCTTTCCTTATTATGGAAATAGTGTCACCACCCATGGCCAAAATGTATAAGAAAAGAAAAAAATTGTAGGTTAAGTTATAGTAATCAACATCAGGGTATACGCATTCACCAAAAGAAGACTTGTTCAGCAAAAGCTGGTAAGGTTTGTAATTTTCGTCAACTGCGCACCCTTCTTAATCACATAACCCACAAAAGCTCATATTGATGGTTCTAATGATTGAAAAATTGGACAGTGCCCTTGCATACTAACAACAACTATGCGCACCATTGTTGTGTAACAAGACAGCTGAGGGCTCGGGGGCTCCCGTCTATTTCTAGTGGGAAGACAAACCTTGCACCTCTTCAGACAAGAGTACAAGACAAAAACATCCATGACGTTACTGGCAAAGGTTGCGTTTGTCCCCTTGGTTGCATACTAACAACAACTATGCGCACCATTGTTGTGTATCAAGAAAGCCGAGGGCTCGGGGGCTCCCGTCTATTTCTAGTGGGAAGACAAACCTTGCACCTCTTCAGACAAGAGTACAAGACAAAAACATCCATGACGTTACTGGCAAAGGTTGCGTTTGTCCCCTTGGGAAATATTTCGCCAAAATGGAATGATTGCCCCTTTCAATTTTTTTGCATGCACATATTTATTCATTGTTTGGCATTAACCCACCCATTGTGTTCAAAGAAATTCCACAAAGCATGGGGTGTGTAAGGTGTGATTGTCCCATACATGGAGGACAAGGTAAATTGTTGGCCCTAATGAGCACATCTGGTCCCAAGTGTGCATGCGGCCCACCAAAACGAGTTAATATAGTTTTGCACTGTTATCACATTTTTTAATTGTGTTTGGCCTTCTATTCGCCCTGTATAAATAGAGATAATTCAAAATTGAAAATCTTCAAACATGTGGCACAAACCAAACAGGGGGGTGGGGGGGCTGTGGCCCTCCATGCATTCTGCATTTGAAACCCCTGAAAAGGAACCAGTTGCCCTTTTAGAAATGCAGCAAAAGAGAGAAAAAATTACATTTCTATCCCTATGATGGAGGCAACAGATAGCCAAAGAGGTTCAGGCTGCATAGCAAAGAGCTACCACCATGCCGGTTCTGCGCTGAAAACCTCTGTGACATCTTAAAAAAAGATGCATTAAATACTTTCAAGCGTGTTTTTGTTTGTTCATATGAGTGGGTATTTGCATGGTGCACAAGAATGAGGTCCAGAAATGTGTTGAGAAATAGAATGACCTTCCTGTAAAAGCACTTGGATTATCCAAAGCACACCAATGGAGCAAACATAACTCCCTTCTGACTAAACTGAACGCAAACAAAATCATGTATCTTGCATGAGGTAATTCAGTACTGCCTGACACATCCGTTTTAGGCACTGAGGGCGCACAGAGGCAGTATATAAAACAGACTTTACTACATCATATGATACTCATCCCCAGCCTGACTTGGTGGTGTCCTGAAATCCTATCACCCAACCCATCATGTACAAGCAAGGCACACACGCAGTGCCCTAGCTTGCACAGGGTGCTGGCATGTGCAATTTAGTGTGCAGAAATTTGCGGGCAGAATCACTTGCAGAACCTGTCACATGTTGTTGCAACCCTAGACTTGAATGAGACCAATCCAGGCAACATGAAACAGCATCAAGAGAGCTGAAAATCCGCAATGATGTGTCACCAGCAATCGAGAAAAACCACTGCAAAATGCAGGGTTGAAAGAGCATTGCTCACCATTCCCATGAACCAACACATGAAGCGAAATGCAATGGCTGATCCTTGCCACGGTTACTGTAGCCTGCACCCCCGATGGATATGACCCCAAAGCTTAATCTAGCTGTGGCCCAAATGCAAATGCACCAAAAATTTAACACAATTCTGTTGCTACCCACGTCAGTGGAGAGAAGTGTAATACCTTTAATCCTGAGCTGCCCCTAAGCAGTGACAAAGCGCTTGCACTCGTCATGCACTTTGCCAAGGAAATCGGCCACCTGTGTAACATGCAGACATCAGCAGATACTTAGAGCATCCCCCCAACCCCAGGCTTCCTCAATGCTGAACTGAGACTTCTGTGTTGTCCTTATATTTTTGAAATTAGGGGTGGAAATTGGTGGATGGGCTGACATGCTTGGCCTCACGGTTGAAATGAGTAAATGAACACACACGGACACCAGTGTCATAGATGCATGGGCGGATACCTGGTATTAAATAACAAGGGTCGGGGAGTAGACATCTGCACGATTGCATTCCATTGCAATAACCATTTCTTAGAATCCACTACCATTATCTCTGAACTGAGATATCAGCAAAAGGCCCAGCTGTGCAGATTTGGTGGTGGGAAGCCTGTCTGCAAACCCGATTTCCTGAAGCGGTTTGCAATGCTCAATAAAAATTTTTAGGCCACAAAACCATGATGTATACCATGTACAACTACTAAAGGTGGGGTTGAGACGAGACATGAATCCTGGGGTCAGGAAGAATCCTTTGTCATGACAGTTTGCGGTGCAGGCTCAGAAAAAATGAATGAATTTCTAATTTTTCTTTCACAATTTAATCAAGCCCTCAAACGAAAAGTGTGATTCTGGGAAAACTGGGGGTACAAGACTCATTTATTTGGGGACAGGACACTTGGGGATAGTACACAGTGAGCTGGGGCAAACAAGGAGGGTACAAAACACTTCAATGCACACAGTAGCACAGCACCACAGCACCAGCACTGGTAAAAGAATGGTATCAAGCTGCAACTAGATGAAAGCATCAACCACAACATCAGGGCGCAAAGGCGGAAGGCAAAGGCAAAGCATAACCTGCTGCGCTCCAGCCACCTGAGCATTCGCCTGGTTAGTCTTCAAAAGATCGAGGAGGTCCTCATCAATTTCGTTGTTCCCGGCCATCTCCAAAATCATGGCCTTCTTATCTTTGGATTCCAATAGCTTCTTGAGCCGCTCCTGTGGACCTGTGAAGAGAGTGCACAAACGAGAGAATGGGGCTTTGAGCAGGATCCATTTCGGCAACACAAGCATCCCACCAGCAAGGGGGATTGACTGAATTGGGGTTGAGCACTGTGTGTGGTGGTGGTGGGGGGGGGGGGGGGGGCGGGATTGCCGTGTGTGTGCGGGATGGGAGGAGGGCTGTACCAATAGGGCCTTTGTCATTGAAGGATTTGCCGCCTCCGTTACTACGCCCCTCACCCCGTTGGTTTCTCCTAGATCCCCGCCGAGTGCAGCTCACCGGACTTTCTGAGGCCTGGGGACCGCTCCAGCTGCTAGTGGTGGTGGGCGGGGGTGGACCCCCGCCGACTCCGCCCCTCCCTGTGCCCCCTTGCAGAGATCTCCTGAGCCTTTCCCATGGGCCCGCAGGCTTACACTCCTCGTCGGTGGCCTGCCACACGCAGCTGTGCCATTGGGTGCAGACTTTGTTTGTAAAGGGGGGGGTCTTTTGGCTCTGAGACCCACCCACCCAAAGAAAATGTTGACCCAAAAATTGGCTGAGGGAAAATCAAACTTGAATAAGCGGCCCTTTGTGGGACCCCCTCAGACCCCCCCCCTTTTGGTATTAATTCCTTATCAACAAAGCCTGAGTAGGTGCCTTGTGGGGGCGCAAACCAATTAAGACGGATTCAATCTGCCGGCAGGTTCCCGGCCTGTAGACCGTCCATTTGGCGCTGTTGAAGAGGCACTTTCCGGGGATGGGGAGGCAGAGAGGTCATAAATCAAACCAAAACGACGAGAGAGAGAGAGAGAGAGAGAGAGAGAGAGAGAGAGAGGGGGAGAGAGAGGGAGAGAGAGAGAGGGAGAGGGAGAGGGAGAGGGAGAGGGAGAGGGAGAGGGAGAGGGAGAGGGAGAGGGAGAGGGAGAGGGAGAGGGAGAGGGAGAGAGAGAGGGGGAGAGAGGGAGGGAGAGGGAGGGAGGGGGAGAGGGAGGGAGGGAGGGAGAAAGAGACAGAGATCTCAGATCTATTGTCGTGCGTTCCCATGCCACACGTCGTGATCATGGCATGAACCCTGTATCCGAGGACTACTTGCCAACACACTAGGAGCGTGTTTTCGATGGCATCGATGGCAAAACCTGAGCTTCGACCCCGTGACCAATGGGATGCTCTTGGGCAGTGTTCGGGACCCTCGGCGTTACTCCTGCGCCGGATGAGTACTTGTGCCCTTCCTACTACCGAGCCTCAAACCCCTGGTGGTGGGAGTTGGGCTTACCAGCCGGACTCGGGATCACGACTGGTGCGGGTGCCCTCCTGATGCTCCCCAATTGTGGCCCCAGTGTCCCCGATTCCAATCCCTGGACCAACACGCTGCACCATCCGAGTGGGAGTCTTGGGACTTCAATGGGCTTCCTTCTGACGTGACCTGAAGACATTCTCAACCCACTTGCCTCTCGCCTTCGCTTGACCACCAACCGCCGTCGATTACCCTTCCGTCGGTCACGTCCCGGACCAGTCAACCACCGTTTGTTGACTGCTATCGAATCCCACGTTTTCTGTGGAAGCGGACCGGGAAAGTGCTCTCTGTTCCCGTTCATATTTACTGCGTCACATGCGCAATGTGCGGCATCTGCGGCCCGCAGACTGCTCCACGCCCGGCGTGGGGCCCGCGTGCAATCGCATGGCGGTGAGTTCCGTGTCACCAACGGAGACTCTCAGGGGCAAGGCCGCGCTCAGGGACACACCCATCAAATATTCCGTGGCGGCATCGAGCTTGGCGAAGGTGATCTCAATGAGCGCCTTGAGGACCTCGTAGTTGCCCAGCATCGTGACGGGCTTCTCTCCGTCCTCTGTGCACAGGACGCAGGCTGGGCACCCTCCCACGCCCCAAACCCGCGGTTCATTCATTCGTTCACTCGTCCCGCGGTGGCACACGGCACTTTGGGTGATCCGGGGGTCCGGCGGCCGTCGCCGGATGGGTCATCCGCAAACCCGTGAGCACTGGTCAGATCCTTCGATCAGTGAAGGCGCGTGGCTGTTTTCCCTCGAAACGCCAAACAGGCAGTCAGTTTCCGGGGGGTAATCAAGTCACCGGGAGATCGAGCCAGCGGCGGCCTTCACTCACTGCCCCTCCGGTTGTCAGGGACGTACTGTCGGGGGGGGGGGGGTCGGGCATACATACGACCAACGTCACTATTTTGGTGGGGGTTGGGGGCGGAGGGGCGCCTTGGCTGGGGCCCTCTGGACGACATCGGGGATCTCCGTGTTTGTGCCCGTTGCTTGCCTTGAAAGACCGGGAGTAAAAATTCGGTCTCAGGCTTGAAGATAGTGTGAGAGGACTGAGTCTTGTTGCTGTCTTCACACGTAGCCACGGGTGCAAGGCCGGGAGATGGCCGCTGGAGGCCGGCCCAGCAGAGCAAACCCAAGCCTGGCAAACGCCTGGCTCATGGACAATGTCCCCATTTTGGAACTGCCCCGCTGGCATCATGACTGGGGGGGTGGGGGGGCTGGCATTTTGCGTCCCCGCGGGCACATACCTCGGTTTTGGACTGGGGGGTGCCATCGGAACGGTTTCTTTCCCCCCATTTTTTTTTCGCGTGTGTGTTTTGGTTTGTGCGAACTATGGGGCGTGTGGGGGGGGGGTGCGGCTGAAAACCATCTTCGAAAGCATGCCACAGATTTGTGATTCCACGCAATGAGTCAGAGGGCACGTGCGGCTATCAACGGCCGTGGCTAGTGCCGGCAATATCAATTAAACGTGACTTCGTTCGTTCGAATCCTTGCTACACCCTTCAACGAGCCCTTGCCTCAGGGCTTAACAGTCTTATGCCCGAGGACAACCCGTGTCTCCCACCGTCGGTGTCGTGGAGGTGCCCAGGAGCGTTCGGAGGCTGTCAAGTGGAGGCATCCAATCTTGCGATTCGAACCTGGAGCCCTTTCGCGGGAGTCTCGTGCTCTGACGTCTCGACTGACACAGACCCGAATCTTTTGCTACACCAGAGGGACCCTGCCCCCCGCTCTCCAACAACGGCTGCTGCCTCCTCCGGGGGGCATTGCAGCCGTCTGACCGAGGAAAACACCGCGGGTTTTCCTCCGCGCCGCTGTTTTACGGCCCTATGAACTTGTTCCCGATGGCTTTGCATTTGCGGCGGATTGCTCGCCATTGACGGTCCAGCGCACAGCCCCGTGTCGCCACCCCAACGCCCAGCTGCCAGCTGCACCGCCCGTCTGCAGCTCCATGCTGCGGCCCGGCGCAGGCGCGAGGCAGGCTTTAAGGGCAGCTGCCAAAGCGTGACTGGCGGTTGGAAAAGCGGTTGGGGGCCGAAATGTGTCGGTTCCAAATCGGTTGGTGGACCATTTGGGGGAGGGCCTTTGGGGGTGCACCCCCACCCCCTTCAAGCGCAAGCTCCGGTCTGCAGGAGGGTCCAAGAGGGGGCAGGGGGGGGGGCAAAAGGTGGCCCAGACACACCGCCAGCCTCTGAGTAATCCTCCTTCATGCGCTCCTCTTCCATCAGCTTGTCCAGATGGGCCCAGAACGCGTCGTTGATGTACGGGCGCACCCGCGTGATCTCGTACGCCAGGTCATCCGTCACGGTGTCCAGCAGGTACTGCAGCACCTCCTGAGCGCAAGAGGGCGCCGTTGCACACGGTTCGGTTGGCGGTTGCTGCAGCGGCCACCCGTCGCGGGGCGTCTCCAGTGGATACCCGCTGCTGGTCGAGCGTGGCACATCGTCGTTGAAGATTTGCCCCGTTTGCGCAAACATCTTTTACAAATTTTGGATTTTTTTTTGACATCTCAAAACAAAATTCCAAAAGATTTAAAATTTTTTAACAAACAGTTCCCCCAAAACCTGGTCTCAGGCCACTGCTAAAAATCAATCCAGGGTCCGGCAAACCCCAGCCCCCTGTGACATTCCGTCTGGTTGTTGTTTCTTTACAGGGCCCTGGACAGTCACCCGTTCTTCCCTTCGCATGTTGCGTCGGGTTGCTGCTTTCTGTCGGCCACTGCGGCCAGTGCTCCTGCTGGTGTTGTTTCCATGTTCTCGGAGCCCAGTAGTCGGTGTGCTGGGGCTGTGCTGGATGTGGCATGGTGTGCCCTTTGCGCGTCAGCGGCGCCCAGTAGTTGGCACCTTGACTCGTGTTGGTTGTTGCGGGGGTCGTTTGACTGTTTTTGCTGTCCACACACCTCCGTCCTCAGGCCGTCCACAACCTGCCTCTCTGTGTTTCCGTGTGCGTGAGCCCCAGGTGCCCTGCTCCGCACGGACCCCAGCAGTGGCCCACTGGGCGCGGGATCCCCTGGGCGCAGATGAACAACGGCGCTGTGCCGCAGGGTCCCCAGGGTTGGTTCCCTGGGTGCCTGATCCCCTGCGCGCACTGGTGGCTGCACGGAACGCATCAGGGGCCCCAGTGGTGGCACACTGGGTGCAGGTTCCCCTGAGCGTGGACGGACAAAGACGTTGCGTTGCAGGGGCCCTGGGGTTGGCCCTCTGGGTGCCCCATCCCCTGCGTGCACTCACCATTTTACGTAACTCCTCAGGGGCCCGGCTGGCCCACTGGGAGTCCGATCTCCCGGCCGACCCCCATGTGGGGTCAATAGGTCTCCTTGGCGGCCAATGCCTCTGTTGTGCGCAATGGCGGTGCCGGGGTACACTGGGTCGGGCTGGGGGGACCACGGGTGGGGTAGGGGGGACCTGGGCGCCCCTGGGTGGGTTGCAGGTGTTGGTGTAGGGGTTGGGCTGGGGGGCCCTTGTCGTCCCTTTCTCCCTCCCGGCTGGTCTGCCCCGGGTGGGCACCCCCTCCTGTTGCGCAAACAGCCCATCTGGGCTGCGGGAGAACCCCCCCCACCTGATGCCGGTTGAGCAGGGGTTGTCCTGGCACCCGGTAGCGACGGGGCTGGCTGGCGAGGCCATCCCCCGTGTTGTTGCTGCCCCCGATGCATATGCTCTCCCATCTCCTACGTTCTGGTTCCCTGTTCCCGCTGTCCTGGTTGCCTCCCCTGCCTCGCTGCCCCCATCCTCCTTGTTCGCTGCACTCGCCCTCGTCCCTCTTGGTGTGGCTCCCGCATTCTGTGTGGCTGTGTTGCTCCTCCCCCTGTCCTTTGGCGCGGCTGGGTGCCCCTTGTGCGCACCCCCACTCCTGTCCCACTTGCCTGCCCCAGATTTCTAAAAAAAATTTCCAAAAGATTAAAAATTTCTAACAAGCATTTCCCCCAAAATCTGGTCTCAGGCCACTGCTAAAAATCAATTCAGGGTCCGACAAACCCCAGCCCCCCGCTGCGGGATACGAGAGTTCAATGCTACACTGCTAAAGCAAGCAGACGATTGCAATACAACAAAGTCAGAACAAAAAGCTCTTCAGTGACATTGCCATAGGCGCCTTTCGCTGTGAAACAGGAAATACCCCGAGGTACAGTGCATATGGGGGCTCATTCAGGTAACACGCACAAAGCTATTCCTACTGAAATGCCGGACACAAAGTTCGAACTACACCAGACCAAACATTAGTGCACCCCCCTCCAGCCCCCCCCCCCCCCTACCCCCACCAACCCACATCAGAAACCTTTTCCGAAATCGCAGGCCGATTCCAGGTGCACAAACTTCTTTTGGCCTTGGACCTACGCACCGACCCCTGCCTGGTCTGCTCACCTGCCTTCGGTCGGTGGTGCGGACGGGGCACACTGGGGGCACATCGGGAGTGCACTGGGGGTTGCACAGGGGGAACAGGGGGAGGGGGGGCGTGGGGCGTGCCTGGGGTACACCCGGGGCACACAGGGGGGCGCACAGTTACATGTGGCATCCCCCCCTCCCATCGCTGACGAACCAGGCCATTGCTTAGTGACCTCAGTGGGGGGGGGGGGTTGTTTGGGGCCCTGGCCAGCCCCGGCCGACCCACCCATTCACCCACATCAGAAAGCTTTTCCTCAGGCAAAAAAATGAAATTCATTAAAGGGGCCGGATATTTGAGGCCGATTTTAGGTGCACAAACTTTTTTTGGCCTTTGACTTTTGGGTTTTCCTTCAGCAACAGCCTGCGACGAACCCAAGCCCCTTGGTCACACGTCACAAAATCCCCCACAAGTGTTTGTGGTGCCCTTGAGAGCGGCGGGCAGGTGGTCAGGTCAGGCGGGGGTGCCGTGGCGCCGGTGTATCGTTCGAAATGGGATTCGTACCGATGAATGACTGACGACTATGGGGGCGCTGGTCACGTTGCCGGTCCTCCACAACAAATCCCTAATAAGCCCCCTGTGTAGAACCCCTATTAGGGCCCGTACTAGGCCCCCTAATAAGCCCCCCCCCCCCCCCAAACAGGCCCCCTAATAGGCCCCCCAATAGGCCTGTCGCTTCTGGCGCTAAGAACCCTCCTCGCCCCAGCGGTACAGCGCCCGCGTCACTTGCAACACACACCCTTCCCCTCGCAACCCTCCTTGCGCCCCGGACCACCCCTTTCCTGACCATGACCGCTGGCCTCCGCCATGCAGCCCTCATCAGACCCCAGGCAGTCAGTTGCTCACCAACCGGGGGGGTTGGGTTGGGTTGGGCTGGCGGCCTCATGCAGAAGCAGGCCCTTGGGTGTGGGCTTCCTTCCCTGCCCCACCACGAGGCTGAACTACCTGGCTGTCTGGTTCCAAGGCCGAGCGGACTATCGACAGCCACCGGACCCCACTGAAGCGCAGGTGGGCGGAAGATACCGTCGTCCTGTGTGTAGGCGCGCGCGCGGGCAGGGGTGTGGGCGGGGGCTGGGTCTTGCGCGTGGGGGGCAAATGTGGCCTTGTGCTCCAGGCCCGGTGGGGAGGCCATGGGAGCCTGACGCTGAGCCCACCAGGGAGTAGTGGGCCAGGGCATCGCATCCTCCTGGTCACAGAGACATGCTGCCCGCCCGTCCCACGACTGCGTATGCACGAGGACGGATGTGCGCCGGGCACGACTGGGGGGGGGGGGCACGCTCCTTGACTGCCTGTAGGCACAGGTTGCGCCGCCGTACTAGCTGGGTCCCGCACTCCCACGGCCTGCGGCGCTGGTGGCAGGTGGAGGGGTCCCTGGGCGCGCTGAGCGCTTCCCTGCCCTGGGACCTGCCCGGGAAGGTTCCCGGGTGCGGCGCTGCTGCCCCGTTAGTCCGGGGGCCCGTAGGGCACACCACCGGACTGGCCCCTCCAAGGGAAAGGGGGGGGGGGGCAGGGGTCGGCAGGTGGCTGTCTGGCCTCCAGGGGTTGCCCACAACTGCAATGGAGTGCACGGGGCTGTGCTGGCCTAGGCGTCTATGATGAAGTTGGAGGGGCGCGTGCACACCTGGAGGTTCCCTGGGCAGGCTGCTCAAGGGATGCCCACAGCGGTCAAGCTGTGAGCCCTTCACAGCCTCCACTTTTCAGGCTCTGAGGGCGCCGACTCCATGCACCCCTCCTGTCGGGGGCGCAGGCTGGGGGGGGGGGGGGGGTTGAGTGGTGGTTGGGTCTACCTGTCCGTTCATTGGCTCATGGTGCTCACTTGTTTGGGAGAGGAGGACCACCTGCTGGGTTACCATGCGGGTCCCAGATCCCAACATACTCATCGTTCGGCGTTCGCCCCCTTTCCGCGAGGGGAGGGACCTCAATCACCATGTGCCGGCCTGCAGTGAGGGTGCGAGGGCATGCTGGGGGGGGGGTGCCGGGTCTGCTTTTGGTCCCGCCCCATTTCTGTTGGGGGGGGGGTAAGGGGCAGCAAAAGGTCTGCTCTCCTGTTTCCTGGTCCCCAAGGGGAACCAGCCCACGGCCTGCACCCTCGCTTTGTGGTGGCTGAAATTTGGGCCGACAGAGACGGGGGGGGGGGGGGGGTAAATGGCCTCTCTTTGGACCCGCCCACCCTAGACCCCAAAAAAGTTTTCCTCCGGGAAAAATGAAATTTGGAACTGGGAGCCAAAAGTGAGAGGCCCATTTTCGGTACACAAACTCGTTTTTGCCCTCATACCCCCGTGTGGGCGTAGACCCCACCTTAAGCAAATGCCTGACCCAGTTCCGTGACACATGCGCACCTGAGGGGACGATTCCGCCGTCGGCAACACTCGGGCATTCCTGCGTTGCGTGATCTCCTCCACGACGGCCCGCCGCTCCTCCTTCTGCTCGGCCTCTTTCTTCTCCGCCTGCGCTTGCCCCCGCTGCTTCAAACGGCGCGAGATGTGGTCGTACTCTGGGCGGCACAGACGCACGCGCGTAGGCACACGGGGCGCGGCTGCCCACGTCCAATGCGCGCACGGAGGGAGAGGGAGGACGCACAGTGGGCGCATGCACGACTTCTCGTTCTGCATCTCAAGTGAAAGGGCGTCGGCGCTGTTGGCATCAGGCCACTTAGTGACCACGGGGGGGGGGGGGGTTGTTTTGAGCCCTGGCCAGCCCCGGCCGACCCCCCCATCCCCCCACCCAAATCAGAAAACTCTCTCACACTGAACAACGACCACTCTCTCACAAGCAAGCATGACAGACCGGGTGCCATAATTACTGGCCCAACTGGCCCAACGAGACAAAAGACCAAAACAAAGCACAGCAAACGAGGGAAGAAGAGAGAGCACCCTGTCCCATCCATCCCCACAAATTACTGTCATTTCAATAAAGCGGGGACCCCAATTCCATGACAAAACCGTTGTCACTGTCACCATCACTGCCACTGTCACGTCACTGTTACTGTGACTGTCACTGTCACTGTGTCACGGCATCTTAGGTAATCTAAGAGAGGGCGTCTTGCAACAGTTACGGCTGGTCCGAAGTCTCACCGGCGCGAGGCAGACATTGCGCATCCGCATTTCGGTT